>CM067858.1:30250000-32750000 GCA_034642435.1 Megalocaria dilatata
TACTTCGACCAATTGAATGAATATTTTATAATATTACTTCAAAGTTCAGGATTTAAATGATAAGAATACTTTATATTTAGCGCCTTAGTTCAAAACTAAAGGTATCATTTTCGGTATGCATTTGAAGCATCTCCCGAACATGTGTTAATGAATATCAACATACCATTCTTAACAATAAGATGTGTATAATTATTGAAAGTACACAGATGTTTCAGATTTTATGACAACGTCCTACTTGATTCTTCAAAAACCATCTACATTTTTTATTTTGAAATTTATTTCACAAAGTAGACCCCACAAACCTTATATCGACGAAAAACTCTTATAAAATGTCATATAATGGTGCAATAAAATACAGGATGTTGCTCTTGAAAAAATCGAATTAATTCAATTTGTAATTTGTCATTTAAAAATCAATTTAGTAGGCGATAGAACACAGACATCGAGTTCTTGCCCATTTCAAAAGAAGCGCAGAATCTTAAAGAATTGACTGGAAAAAAGATGATTGAATTATGTTGAACGGTTCGGAAGTTATGACTTTTTTTGTGGGTCTACGCACGACGCTATTTCGAAACATACATTGTCAAAAGCTAATGCAGATAAGTCAATGAAACCTGGGTGCGTTTTATCGAGAATGAAGTGGCAAATCCGAAGATGTATGAAAAAGAGAGTTGCCATTTAAAGAAAACCAAACCTATGTATGTATTTCATTTTCATTATGAACCATTTACGCTCCCCTTGGTCACCCTGTATATATAATTATATATCGGTTTCATAGCGTCTGATGCCTTCAATTTATATTATGGAGGAAATTTTATGAATTATCAAATTTTCTGTGATGAACATTTTTTCGAACATTTTAAACGGCACACTGACATTAAAATATGGAGGGTACAAAGTAGGTATACGCTCGCCGTATATTCGGAATTACTGCATACCTCTAAACTAACCGGTAATATTTATTATGCATCAATGAACCGAACATATCATCAAAGGTCTTCAGACTCAGAGAAAAGTCAAGGTACCTTGTATATAAAACTTGAGGAAATCATTATTATAGCACCATTTGATCAAGAGTTCTCTCAAGGAACTTTAAACTTAATAATGACGCACAGGAGTGTAAAATATTTTTTAACGGCAGTTTTAATAGTAGTTTCTTGTGATACGGATGTTGACAGGAGGGATTATTTAAAAAATCTCATTTTGGGGAATATTGATGATGCCATCTCATATGACTATCCGAAGGATAATTCAGAATATTTCAGAAACATAGACATCACTCATACTACTGGTAAGTAAAGACCATATTTTGATGTAATAAAGTATTTATGTAATTCAAATATTCTCGCCAGGAAATACGAATAAGTGCTTCAAATGTTCTACTTCCACGAAAACTTATTGAAGTGTAGATATCTTTGTGTACGAATTGTGTATTATTTGTTATACATTTTTATATTTTTATACCTTATATCATATTTTGCACTTTACATTAGGAATTTTCTGTAATTGTCGGTTTGCAATCACAACACTGACTTGTCCTATAGATATTCACTTACCTCGAAGGACAAATAAAGTTATTATTATTATTTTCTGGGTCGTAGAAATGTAACCAAATTTCATATAGTACACGATAAAAAAATCTACATCTTTTTCAATCTGAGCATGGATCGAACGTGATGCTTCTACTTATCTGAATTTCTATTTAGGTAACCATATTGCAGAATTTTTTTTTATGTCCAAATCGACGTAAATTACATAATATATGATATAGACTGAGTGTTACGTAATTAAAATTGAATTTTCCAGGAAGTTCTGTAATTTGAGTGAATAGCAAATACGTAAATGTGTATCAGAGCTTTAACAATTTTTTCTATTGAAATATTCCAATATCAATGCCTTTGCCTATATTTATTATATAGGCCTTTGCCTATATATATATATATATATATATATATATATATATATATATATATGCAATATGAAAAAAGCTGATGTATAAACTGAAAACATATATTCTGTTTCAAATAACGATGGAATACGAAATTTCGTATTCCAGATTATGGAACATTTGATTTCATTATAATCGGATCAGGCTCTACAGGATCTGTCCTAACTAATAGGCTCTCATCTCAAAGTTCTTGGAAAATACTTCTTTTGGAAGCTGGAGATGTGGACAGTACTTTCACAGATATACCATCCATGTACCAATATTCTCTACGCTCAAAATATAATTGGGGCTATAACACGACATCCCAGAAATATGGATGTAAAGGTAAAGAAGCATTTATGATTATAAAAATAATATTTTATGAGCTGGAAAAACAAATAGTTTCTTATTTGAATTCACACATAATTATTTTTCCAGGACTATAAAATAATCATTAACAATCAATTGAATCGAAAATTCATTTTCATAAAATAAAATAGATTATTTCCACAGTTTATTATTAACGACAATTTTTTTCAATATGTTAACTCAACAAAGCCATAGTGTTGGCTGAACAATTGTAGTTAATAATTAATTGTGGAAATAATCTATTTTATTTTATTTTATTACCATCGAATTTATTCGAAACACTTACTGCCAAATATGTAGCAACAATATAACAAAAGTTGTTCTACACTACAAAGGCTTATCGAGATTTACAGTTTGGACTGTTTACAAGCGGAAATCTTTTATAGTTTCTTTTCCAATTTTCTGAGGTTCAAACATAGTTATTCAAGATTTTATATAATTTTTCTTTGAGATCATTTAAAAATGTGAATATGCGGAGGATAAAGTGTATTGAAACAATTATTGTTTTTTTATCGAGGAGTTTATGAAAAATTGATTATTAACATGAATGGAATTTGTGGTTGGCACTAGGTGAAACATTATAACAATTTTATTTCAAATAATTCACACAGTTTTTATGTTTCACAATTTACACAGTATAAAAAGAAACTGTTCCTTTTTTGCACTCGTTTGAAGATGGTCGAAAAACCGAAACACGTGTCAGGCTTCTTAATAAATTGTGCAACATAAAAACTGTGTGAATAATTTTAAATAAAATTGATTATGTATTTTGATTAAATTCAACATTGTATCTATAGGTGAGAAACTTAATCAATTAAATATATAAATATAATAGGAGTGCTTCAAAATTTTCACTTTTCTCTTTATAGAAGGATTATTACGAAATTTTAAATATCATACAGTTTTATTCTGTTAACCTCCTACAAATTTTAATTTGAAAAAAAATTTTATTCAAAAACTTTGAGAGTTAAATAAAATAATGTGTCAATTCACTAGACATATAGAATTAATACTTATTATACAGTACCAAAGGGAATGAATGAAATTCAAAGAAATATAAGTTCGTCAACACAAATTGTTAAATAAATACATGAAGAGTACAAAATTTCGTTTTGTTCCTTGCTTTATGAAAACTGAATTCCTTTCGAAAAATACAAAACATAACCTCAAGATCTTCTTCAAAAAGAACAGGCTCAAAATAAGTTGCTTTAAAAAAATTCCTAAGACATGTGGAACATCTTTAAAAAGCAACTTCATATTTAATAAATAAAAATAATTAACAAAAAATATCTTACCAAAACAACTGCAACCGCATTCAGTTGGTTTGTTGAGATATTTTTTGTTAATTATTTTTATTTTTCAAGTATGAAGTTGCGCTGATGAGTTACCGTTGTAATAAGTCTAAATTGCTGTTTAAAGATGTTCTAGATGTTTAAGGAATTTTTCGAAAGGAACTTATTTCGCGCAAGTTGGTTTTGAAGAAGTTCTTGAGGTTATGTTTTGCATTTTTGGAAAGGAATTTAGATTTCATTAAACAAGGAACAGAACAAAATTTGGTACTCTTCAAGTATTCATTTAATAATTTTTAGTTGACAATTTATATTTCTTTGAATTTCTGTCATTTCCTTTGGTACTGTGTAATAAGTTTTAATTCTGTATGTAAAATTTTTTTTTTAAATTGAAATTTGTAGGAGGTTAACAGAATGAATCTGTATGATACGGGTATTTTAATTTTTTTCTTAACTGATATTATTGCTGTACACAATTGAAACATGGTTTTATTTACTTTTCAGCTCTGACCAACAACCGCTGTTTCTTTGCTACTGGTAAAGTCTTAGGAGGCTCCTCTTCTATTAACGGACTTATTTATTCGAGGGGAAATCCAAAGGACTATGACAACTGGGAAAAACTTGGCAATACAGGATGGAACTTTCAAAATGTTGAACCCTTTTACAAGAAAATGGAGAATGCCCAATTTCCATCCGAAACACTAGGACATACAGGGCCATTATTTCTCAATTATAGTTCACCGATCAATGACCTTCAAGAAATATTTGCAGAAGCTCTCTCAGAATTGGGATTACCAGAAACTGATTATAACAGTGAAAATCAAATTGGCACTTCTAAAATCCAAACGAACATAAAGAATGGAAAACGAATAAGTGGTGCTAATAGTTACATAAAACCAGCATTACTACGTAAAAACTTAAATGTTACATTTAATGCTTTGGTGACAAAAATTCTGGTGAGTTCTGAAACCAATACTACCTATGGAGTAAGATTTGTTAAAAATGGGGAGATATTTGAGGCCTTAGCTAGCAAAGAGGTTATAATATCTGCAGGAGCCATCAATTCTCCTCAAATCCTAATGCTTTCAGGTATTGGACCTGCAGAAACCTTGAAAAAATTTGATATACCCTTGATCCAAAACTTACCGGTAGGTGAAAGTCTGATAGACCACGTTGCGTTCAATTTGCATCTCACATCGGATTTGTCACAAGACACAATTCCACTCGAGAAACAAATAGAAGAATTTCTGGAAGGGGAAGGTTTACTTACCACTCCTTTCAATGGTAAAAGTCTAGCTTTTATGCATCCAGATCAAGATGGAAGACCTACAGTAGAATATGTTTTATTACCACCAACCGGGCGTGATGTTTATGTGAACAGAGCTATAGCTTCTCCTTACATCAAGAGCATTGATGAAGAATACATACGTAAGCTCGACCCAAGGAATATTTTTTCGATTGTTGTCATTCTTCTTCATCCAAAAACACGTGGTAGAGTGACCATTCAGTCAAACAATCCTAAACACTTTCCATTAATTGACAGTAATCTTTTTGGTGAAGAGGAAGATATTGATAATCTTTATGAAGCCATACGATTTATTTTCAACCTAACCCAGACTGAAGCATTCAAGAAAATAAATGCTTCAGTTTTCTCTAATATACCTCCATGTCTCAAGCATGGTCATAACACGAGGGAATATTGGTACTGTGCTATAAGTTATATGGCCATTCCCTCATACCATAGCATGGGAACAACAAACATGGGTGTGGACAAAAGAAAATCTGTAGTTGATCCTGAGTTGAAAGTACATGGAATTAATAATCTTAGGGTTGCAGATTGCGGTGTTATACCAGACTCTTTATCTGGACATACAAATGGGCCGGCTTTCATGATTGGGGAAAAACTATCAGCCATGATCAAGGAGGATTATAGTACAAAGAAATTGAGTAAAAAGCGAATAACATAGAATATCCCTATCTATGGAAAATGATCAACTGTTGATGTATATTTTGTTCCACAAGAAAGAATTATTGTGTTAGAAATATTGAGGTTAGCAGTTAACCAAATAATTTTGATTGCCTAAGAAGACACTCAGTGTGAAATGTCAATGTCGTGAAACTATGACATTTTATTTAACTAATTTTCATCATGAAAGATTAATGTATATATACCTAGTGTCGGTGAATATGAAACCAATTGAATGTAAATATTTCTAATGTACACCTTTTCAAATGTTTTATATGTATGTTCGAACGAGTGTTTGATCTTGGTGATGAAGACTTTCGTGCTTATTCCTCAAGGTCCAGTGAAAATAATGCATTTGTAGCGGAGAGTGTGGAGGAAAACATTTGTTCACTTTCAGACGTTCACAGGAATTGGAATTATAACAATTCAGTATGACCCGTATTTTACATAATGATCTTGATTTAAGGACTCATTAAATCCACCTAATGCAAAAACTGCAGCTGCAAGAACACAAAATCCGTTGATTGGGAATACTCTAACAAGGTCACGATTTTTCAAACCCAAGCATTCTGAGTAATGAGGTCCATTTCCATCTGTTTGGTTATGTCAATTAGAAAATTTTTTGGATTTGGTGCTGCGAAAACCCAATAGAAGACGTCGAAAAATCACGTAATCAACAATTAATGACAGTTTCTAGCAGTTTTTGGGTTAGCTGAATAATCCAATCTTATTTCTTCAGAAAACGATGCTGGTACGACTTGCATAAATGGATTGCGTTACTGACAGATGTCATGAATGTTGACAACGTTGATTTTCAACAAAATGGATTAACATACCACCATGCTTGTGAAATAATGACTTTTGTTCCTTTAACAATTCATTGGACGCGTACTTTCTCGAAATAGGAGAATTAATTGGTCAACGAGATCCTGTGATTCATTATTATTAGATTTTTTCTTTGCGTAGGTTGAATAAAAGTTCTCTGTCGATATTTCAGTAGGGACTCAAGTGGAGAAAGACAACATGAAAGCTGTTATTCACGAAATAAGGCCGAACTTATGTGAAAACGTTATGGAAACTTCCATCAAAAGAATGACCGCCTGTAAGAATAGCTGAGGTAGACAGTTCCTAGAGATTGTGTCTTATTATCTAGTTTGTACTTTGGACTGAAATAACAATATATTTGCTTTGCATAAAACATTTCGATTTTCTCTTAATTTAAAATTAAACCTTCCGTTGCAAACCCCTTTATAGAAACCAAATTATTTTTCAAAATTCGTCAAGTTCTAATTCCTCAGATGGTACATTAACATTAATTTGCATTCTTAGTCATAATGCCATTATACTCTTGGTTTCTTGCATTGCGTTATCTCAGTGAAATGGTGGTATTATGTGTAAACACATTTTTTTTTAGACTGGACGAATGGCAAGCACAGAATCTTTACGGAGATCACCTGAGTGTTAGATAATATTTAAATAAGACTATTATGATTTTCACAATTTTTATTGTGGGTTTACATTTTGAATAACTAAGCTTGGTTCCGAAATCCCTTGCTATTAATAGTACAGTAAGTACAATAAATTTTATTGAGCACTAAAACCCAAAAAAGGGTCTCTCTAAATTTCAACTTATCTGAATATATTTAACAGAGATGAGTTATTTAAATCTAATTGTTCGTTAAGAAATATTCCAATTTTATTGTGTTTATTTATCTCTAGGGATTCTAACAGGTTTGAGGCATAACTTTTATTTTCTATATGTAGAATTTCAAAATTATGGTTGTAAGTATGTCCTGTTTCTAACAAATGGTTAGAATACGTGGAATTACTTTTATTATTGAGGAAACTCTTCAAATGTTCACAAATTCTATGTCAGAAAGTTCTCTCAGTCTGTCCTATGTGAAATTTAGGGCAATCATCGCAGGTTACCTTATAAACCCCCGATTTATCATCTTTATGTGTACGGACAATTAGATTTAAATATATTTAAATAATTTTTGATTGTCTCAGTCTTCACTTGACGAAAAATCATTTTCAATATAAGAAAAACAAATGTTAACTTCCGCTATTTTATTGATTTACACGACAATTGTTTCATCAAACCATGACTTCATCAGGTGAATATTAAAACTGAGGTATACAATGCAAAACATGACCTTAAATACACAGCTCTGGTACAAAAAATAGAGGGGTGGAAAGAGATGGCTTACTATCAATGAAAAATCTTAAGTAGGGTGGATTTGTTTGAATCTATTTGATTATTCAATAAAATTTGTCCTTCATTATATCTAGTGATCTCTAAAGTTTCTAAAAGATTTAGTTTTTGACTTTTGTTTTCGATATGTAATATTTCATAGTTTATATTAAAATTATGACCAGTCTCTAACAAACGGTTGGCATAAGTTGAATTTGTTTTATTATTAATATAACATTTTTCATGTTCTCGTATCCTTGTTTGAAATAAACGGCCTGTCTGTCCCACATATACACATGGATAATCCCTACATGTTAACTTGTAAACTCCTGATTTTTGGTTTTTAGGAATGACGTCTTTATTATTTTTTATTAAGCTGCCTAAAGAATTAATGGTTTCAAAAGAAATTGTATAATTTTCTTTTTTCTTTGAATATCTAACTATCTTTTCTGAATTTTGGCCTACGTAAGTTAACGAAATAAATTTTGTTTCGTTTGAATTTTGAAATTTTGGATATACAAAGGATATTGCTTTCTTGTAATTTATTTTATCAAGTAAAGTATCTATAATTAACGGATAAGAATCATTATTGAAAGGTATTTGTTTAATGGTTTTATATTCTTTGTCAAAATTTTCTTTTGTCATGGGTATGTTAACCAATCTATAAAGCATACTATCATAGGCTGATAATTTTTGTGAAAATGGATGGTTTGAAGTAGAATGAATCGTACCGTCTGTACGTGTAGGTTTCGTTTATTGGTACAGCTATGTAGATGACTTAATTTGTTTTTTTTAATGGCACAAATAGTCAACTTTGTTCATTTTTAGAATCTATCAATAAATTATATCCAACAATTGAATTTACACATGAAGAAGAAGTAAATAATAGCATCAATTTCTTAGATTTAAAAATCACTAGAATTAATAATAGACATGACTTTTCCATATACAGGAAACCTACACATACATATGGTACGATTCATTCTACTTCAAACCATCCACTTCGACAAAAATTATCAGCATATAATAGTATGCTTTATGAATTGGTTAACATACCCATGACAAAAAGAAATTGTGACAAAGAATATAAAATCATTAAACAAACAGCTTTCAATAATGATTTAATTATAGATCACTGTATATCCAAAATTTCAAAATTCAAACGAAACAAAATTTATTTCATCAACTTATTATACATAGGCCAAAATTCTGAAAAGATTGCTGAATATTTAAAGAAAAAAGAAAATGATGAAATCTCTTTTAAAACGATTAATTCTTTAGGCAGCTTAATAAAAAATAATGATGACGTCATTCCTAAAAACAGAAAATCAGGAGTTCATAAGTTATTATGTAGTGACTGCCCATGTGTATATGTGGGACAGACAGGCCGTTCATTCCAAAGAAGTATACGTGAACATGAAAAATGTTATATTAATAATAAACCAAATTCAACTTATGCCAACCATTTGTTAGAGACTGATGATGCTACTGTGATACCGAAACAATTGTTGTAAACATAACAATAAAAGTTGTGAAAATCAGAATAACCTTATTTAAATATTATTTAATATGGATTTTCACCAAGTAAGGACTGAATCAATTCAATATGAGTTTAATGACACGATTAGGGAAGCCTAAGGCTCTGAAATTGACTAGTTCTTGAGAGAGAAAATAGCATTTGACTTACATGTAAATGTACCTTTGTTTTTAAGGTTTTGTGAAGAAAGTCATTGGAAAAGTTAGAATTAATATTATTATTATTGTGAGTTCCTTCCATATGGTCAAATAGTACTGTTAAGTCTACTGTTAACAACTGGACCGTTTGAAGCTAGTGATTGACCAGAAATAGCCAGAATTGACCAACGTCAGGACACACGTGTCTGTAGAGACTTGCCAGAAACTCCTGTAGTTTGGTCCAAAAGTTTTAGTGCATCCACCATATAGTTCGGAGCTGGCGATTATTATCATTTCCTCGCATTGCAAAACTTCCTGAGTGATAAGAAATTTGCATCAAGAGAAGTTTGTGAAAATTGATTACCTTAAAAATGGCAACAAATTATAGAAGAAAACGGTACATATTTGACCCAAAGCGGACAATCCGAATCATATTAAATGAAGTCTTGAAGTTCACGCGAAAATAATGGATTTCTTTCCCAACCCTAACATTGAGTTAGAATGAAAAAACGATTGCTCTTCCGAAATTTTTGGATAATCAACAAGCGTCGTAGTTGAAACGTGTATTCAGTCATGATTAATTAGACTGGCTAAAAATTTTTTTTGGTGGTAACATAAAGCTAAGTAGCATATTGTGTGGTAGAGTGGACGTATCCAAATACGAAAATGACAAAAAAAGATCTAACACGTAAGGTTTTCTTGTTACATTCATAGCACCAAATTTAATGTTACTATATCTGATGTGTATTGAAAAAAATTATTTCAGAATTTTTTAACCATATATCTACTTTATTTAGTTTTAGCCTACTAAACGCACCTCATATTAGAAAAAAACAGAAAGATTAAAAATATTGACTTCAAATACTAATTAAATTCTATTTTTTTCTTTTATGAGTGGTCATACCTTCTCTCTTAAAAAACCAGCAATAATCACCCGTCATGGCTGGATCCTTTCGTCCTTGTATCCATTGTCCTAATATCTTGGTGGAATCTTTCACCCTGCTCGTCACTGGCAGCTTCCAAATTTTCAGGAAAAAATGACAGATGTGGATGGAGGAAATTGATTTTTAATGACATTCGGGCACCAAGCAATTTATAGGCATCTAATGGTTCATTTGCTAACTGTTGGTAGTTTGCATCCATATTGTTGCTCAAAAATTCCCTTACTACACTAACAAATGAGTTCCATGCTCTGAATTTCTGCCTCTAAGCTTCTCTGTAAAATGAACGTCGTCCAGCAATTTTCTGACTGGTGGTCCAAGAAAACTGCCTTCCTTTAATTTGACATTACTCAACTTGTTTTAAGTATTTGAACCCATTCACCAACTTTATTCATAGCCTTTACAAAGTTTTTTATCAGCCCAAGTTTAATGTGAAGTGGAGGCAGAAATACATCTTTGAGGTCTAAACTTAACATTTTGAGAACCCGCTTGAAATACACTTCTTTCTGGTCAAATTTGTGTTATATAATACTGATTTACTGCACGATTATCCCATAGACAAAAGAAAACAGCAATATTTTGTGAATGCTTCCTGATGTCTCACTAAAACTCTTATAACTTTTAAATCTCCACATATCTGCCATTTTTACGTGTTGTAGTTTATTTTATCCAAAAGAGTGCGCATATTTGGATAACATTCTTTCATCGTCACTGAATGGACAGCTAGTAATTTTTACAATTATGAATGTGGCTACCATAATGTTAAGATATAAAATTCGTATTTGGAAAACCAATATTTTGTTGTTCTCTATAATGCTTTTGTAGTACTCGCAGCCATAAAGTGTTCTATGTCAGTGGTGGATTAACCAGTAAGTACGCTTAGTACGCTCAAGCGTATGGTCTCAAGGCCCAAAGAAGCCCCGATCTGATCTTGTCAATATTTTTCACAAAAAAAATTCGACCTGTAAGTGACAATGAAAACAGTTTCTGTACCAAATATCATTAATAAAAAAAAAACGAAAAAACGAACTCATGTCTATAATTATGCTCTAGTAATCAATAAAACTTTCGGGTTTTGTTTGAGTATAGAATTGTTATACAGATGTATGTTACACTGTCTCGATTTGTAGAACTTTTTATTACGAAAGCTCACACTTAACGATCTTTAAATAATTTTTACGGGAGATTCGGGCAAAAACTGAATGACAAACAGACCAGATAGGGGCACAATCAAGAGAACTAAGAGAATATATTGAACAAGAATACTCCCAAGGTGTGTCTGATGATAAACGCTTAAGGAAAAACTTGCTCGCGGACAGGAAAAATTCAAATGTTAATATTTTTAGGAAAAGATAAGTATAGGATTGTAGCGTGCCGCTCCTTCCTGGTTTCCTATAATAACTATCTTACCGTCCTCGCCGGGTTCAAGTAGAGCTTTCGACTACTGACGTTCCAACGCGGAACAAGGTCACTGGTACCATAGGCAGACTTGTGCACCACGCCTATCTGAAGAGTTCAGATGTAGCAAGTCGGAATGAAACGCCGCTTCCCGAATTAAAAGGTTGAAGCTCCCTCATAACACTCGTTTCACTTCAGAGCTTCAGACTGTTGCATTCCTTGATTGGCGACTTAGACTGTCGCAGTTCTGTTTATCGAGGTATATTTGACAAATTCAAATGTATATTCGATATAGGAGATTTTCTTTTATTTTATACCTGATATACTCTTGTTGAAACATTTTCTACTTTATTATTGATTTTCATTCATTTCATATATTCTGTTTTGACAAAGCTTATATTTTATCAATAGATTTCAAGTTTTTTTTTTCGAAAAATCGAAGTTTCCTTTGAAAATTTGTTTTGAAATGAATTCAAAGTGTTAGGGGGAGATTCCCCTAAAGTTTTTTAACGTGGGGCTCCAGAAATTGTAAATGTACCACTCCCCAATGTGAAAATGCAAATTTTTGCTATAATACCCAAAGGGTACATTTTACGAAGGCCAGAAACTTGGTTTATTTTATTGTACTTCGTTTTTCTGCAGTGGAGAATTCGATTAGAAAAATTAATATTTCTCCAAATGAACGTGTTATTTTGAGCCTTTTAAGTTTACTGCTCCTTGATCCTTGCCATTTATTCAGAAGTAGGAGATACTGAAAGGAATAATTGAAATAAATACTCTGAACAGTCTTGAAAAGATTGTGATCTTTCTTTCCGTCACTTGTATCCACTTATATATAACTACAGAAATTTCCCCATGAATCTAATTCAAGGAATTGAGCACTTACTGCCAGAATATCATTCAAAATAATTATCAATATGAAAATTCTAATTGAAGTACGGAAATACCATAAACTTCATCATAACCGCCATGATAATATCAATCGTATCTCACCGAAAATCTTTTTGCAAATTTCAATCAAGAATAATGAAAATAATTTTGATATCCTGATTTGTTGCTTTGTGATAAGAAGGACTATTCCATCGTCAGATAGCCAATCATTTGAACTTCATAGAAGTTCATCATTAGACAACACGATGAGATTAGAGAAGTAGACTACAGATCAAGAAGAATTGGTCTTTGTAATACTACTTAAATCTCAAGTTCCAAGATATATAACCGAATTATTTTTTTTATTACCCCCAGGACTCCGATCCAAAAGGCTTCGCCTTATTCACCAAATCACTAGTTTATATTTGGTATACGACTATGCTTTTCATAGATGAGACGCAGGTTCGTCTCGTGCGTGATGATTTCTAAGAATATGCTAGAGAAACGTTCTAGGGCACTATTAGAGTTGCTACAGAAAAATTTGGGGAGATATAATGTTCAACGGAATGTCTGAAATAATTTATTGCCACCAAAACAACCAAAGGTGAATAATACCAAAAGTATCATGAAAATTTAATTGGATTATTATTTAGTTTCAAAATGTAAACTTGACAATGCCACAATGTTGGTGAAACAATTGTCGTAAACTTAATAAATTATGGAATTGTGAATTCCATAATTATTTCCTTGTCCTATGAATAAGAAGAACGATTCATTTTCATGAATGATGCTAGTCCGAATGGTATTAATACTATCCAGCCAGCCTTGGAACATAAAAAATCAGTATATTAAACAGGAAGTCCATCGACATGAATCTTATAGAATATCATTTTGATTGGGCCAAAAAACGACTATTTTTTTTAAATGATACTGTAAAAATATCATTCATGATGATAAAAAAAATTATCGTGAGAGTTTGAGCCCTTAATAATACTATTAAGGGGTGTATCGTTACAACTCTTGGTTTTTTAACAGTAGTCGCATTTTTTCACTCAAACCTCGTCAATTATTAATCTGAAAATTTTGAGGGATGCGCATTTTCAAAGGAAATTAAATTCTCTACAAAAAAGCTCTCTTTGTGAATTAATGTAAAATGAGCCGTTTGCTTGTTATCGTGCCTTGAACATTGATTAATTTTTTCAATTTTGCGTTTCGATTTTGCATTTTTGTAACTACCAGAAATATCGATATTTTTATGGTACAAAATACGTATTTTAAAGGAAATTTAATACTCTATAAAAAAAATTTCTCAACATTTTTCATTAATTTCACTCTTTCCAAAGTTATTGAAGTTAAATTCAAAAGTAATTTATCGTTTTTTTTTCGCGTTATACCTGATTTTTTCCACTTAATTGAAAAATTTATCACTTAAATATTGAAAGTAACTTTTTTCTGTTGGACCACTAAACCTTTTTCTATAAAATCATAATTTATTGATGTATTATTCTGCTTTTTAACGATTAGTTATAATATAACCAATTATAATATAACTGTTCATAATATAACTAATCGTTAAAAAGCAAAATAATACATTAATAAATTATGATTTTATAGAAAAAAGTTTTGAATTTAACGTCGAATAACTTTGGAAGGTTTGACATTAATGAAAAATGTTAAGAAATTTTTGTAGAGTATTAAATTTCATAAATAGAGGTTAATTCTTGATAGAAGGTATATAAAATTATTTAAAAATTTTAAAAATTTCAAAATCTTCTAGATCAAGGGTAAACCACAGAAATATTTTTGTGTGTAGTGAACCGTTCTCTCTACATTAAAAGGTTTCATTTCGAAAGAATTCTTTCTAGAAGATCGAAGGGTGAGTGAATATTTGTTGTTGATTGATGTTATATTTATTGAATATGAATTATTTGAATACTGAAGAAGCAGAGTCTCTCTTAAAACTTGTTTTTCAGTAATGTTTTACATATCTTGAGTTTTTATATAAAGTACCTTAGTTAGATATCCAATAATATTGAATAGTCTAAGTAAGATAGTTTTATGATGAAATTCTTAAGATTATGTTGGATATTTTTGAAAGATATTGGTTTTCATAAGATTGATCAGCAGAAACAAAATTTTGTCTATTCAAAATATTTAATTTATAGGATTTTGGTTAACAATTTTTATTTATTGGATTTTGTTATACCTTTCGGATGTCTTATAATGAATGTTTATTTTATATGTCATGATATAAGTGGTACTTATACGACATTATTTTAATTTATTTTCAGAAGTTATAATCATTAAATATAATCTTTTGGAATTAAACATGTAGAAGGCTAATTTTAAAATTTTTAAAATATTTAAATAATAGTATTAAATTTCCTTTAAAATACGTAATTTGTACCATAAAAATATTGATATTTCTGCTAGTTACAAAAATGCAAAATCGAAACGCAAAATTGAAAAAATTAATCAATGTTTAAGGCACGATAACAAGCAAATGGCTTGTTTTACATTAATTAAGAAGGAGAGCTTTTTTGTAGGGCATTTAATTTCCTTTGAAAATACATATCCATCAAATTTTTCAGATCAATAATTGACGAGATTTGAGTGAAAAAATGGGATTATTGTTGAAAAACCAAGAGTCGTAAAGATACACCCCTTAATACTATTATTAAACGCTCAAACTTTCACGATAATTTTTTTTTAACATCATGAATGATATTTTCACAGTATCATTAAAAAAAATAGTCGTTTTTTTGGCCCAGTCTAAATCTATAGTAATTTAAGTCATTTTCGGATGATGTAACTAATAAGCAAATACTGAAGATATTATGGTGGCTGTAATACAGAAATAGAGGAATAGAGCCCATGAAACAATGAATGATTTAATTATAGAGGTGCTCACGTAAACTGCAGCACTTATAAGAATTGAATAGAATTAGAATCAGATAGATAGATAGAAATGGTTCAGTTAATTATCCTCTCAGGTCGTGTGATTTAAAATCTTGTATAATTTTTCTTTGGGGATATGTTCAGTCACATGTTTATGCTGATAATCGAACAACAACTGAGTAATTAAAAGTAAACATTGAATCATTGATGAAGTACAACCAAATTTATGTGAGAGAGTGATGAAACAATTGTAAATGCAGTCCGAACACACGTCAATTGAAGTTTGTGAATGAGCCTTTGGAGTCCGAAAATGTACCTATTAAATTTGTTATTTCGAAATCTCAAGAAGCGAAAATACCTATATGAGAGAAAAATTCAGAAAGGTGTATGGATATGAAGATTAATTTTCATTTTTTTGCATAGTAGTCATTCATAAGAACTATTTCTTGTGGGTTTGTAATAGGGAAGAGAGTGCTATGGTTTACAACTAGCAATAAATAAAAGTAAATTTCCACAAACTTTCTATTGCTGGACGTCAATTGTTTGGCCAACTATGTTCTATATTTAAACTGATACTGTGTAAAAATTTACATAGGTTCTGGACAGGTATTACAGCAAATGGGACTAAAAATAGGAAGACAGTTATTTGGGGGTATTCCCAATTAGGTTGAAAGTGAAACCGACAATGGCAATAAAAGTTGTAGCGAACAATTCCTTCGCTCCTCGTCCAGAAACCTACCTTGCTCTGGTCCAGCTTGACCGGCGTACCAATAGAGGGCCCGACCAGTCTAAAGATTCATGACTACCTGTCCCCGAGTTCAAAATAGGGCAAGGCATACAGCGTTTGACGACCACCATTCCAAGTGGAATACATGGTCACTGGCGTCACATGCAGAGCTGCGTATCATGCCTGTCTGATGAGTTTCAAATACACAAACTCCGAACGAAACGCCGTCTCCTGAACTAAAAAGTGGAAGCTCTCTCGCAACATCCACATATCCTTTGAGAGCTTCATTGGTGTCTCGGAGTCTGCGCATCTGAAACCCATCAGACGGGCGTGATGCGCAGCTCTGTTTGTGACGCTAGTGACTATGTGTTCCGCTTGGAACGATGGTCGTCAAACGCTATATGCCTTACCCTATTTGAACTCGGCGGGGACGGTTAGTCATAAATCTTGGTCGGGTCCTCTATTGGTACGCTGGTCAAGCTGGAACAGAGCAAGGCAGATTTCTGGACGAGGAGTGAAGAGGTTGTTCGCTACACAGTTCTTGGGGTTGTCGTCGGTTTTTCCAAACTACATAAAGATAGAGGTGACCTATTGGTATCGGCTTATTCATTCAGGAGAATCTTCTGGGAATTATATCTGTTTATTTCAATTGATTCTAAGAATGTTAATCTAGACCCCATGTCACTCGATATGGATAATTTCATATTCGTTATTGAAATTGTGTTCAAATTCTATTGAGTAGTTGGCCTATGTGGAAAGTGTGGAATTTGAATTTGATGTTTGTGGATTCTCTTCTTGAACTATCTGCCGGTCTCACCAATATAAACCATTGGGCGATCCTTAGAAGTTAACTTATAGACTCCTGATTTATTATCTTTGTTATTGTTTCCTATTGTTATTGTTATTAACTCTATTAGTTTCAATGTATTTTTTAAGTTATTCATGGTTCTGAAAACTGCTGTGTATTTAAATTTTTTTTTTAATAAATAGCAATGTCTTTTGATATTCAATTTATAAATTTGTATGAATATTTTTGGAATGGGAATTTTTGTGGTAGGATAAATGTAAGTTAATGATATCTTTTTCAGTTCGAACTTTCTAATCAACTCACAACTTCGAAAAATTAGTCATTAATTTTTTATTTATAGTCGATAAAAAATTCAAGATGTTCCAACCGTTACCATAAATGCTCGATTTAAACTCGATCGTAGGTCTATGGCTATGGTTTCGGTAACGCTCAACACTGCTCTGCTCACAATTTTTATTTCTAATAAATTGATACCCTGAAAGTTTCAAACTCTAGTTCTTTACCTTCGAAATATGGCCAAATCGACAATTGGAAAGAACGATAGCACGCTGTTGTGCAAAAGGAGAGCGCAAAAATAAGCGCTAAACGGATATTGAAATCCTAAAAACAATATGGTATAGCATCGGGCTTGTGACCGGAAGGTCCGAGTTCGAATCCTGTTCAGGTGGAACAGAAATTTTCCAGTTGGACGGGTGTCGGCCACCATTTCACTGTTGGGTCGAAAATTTAACAGTGTTGTGACTTAAAGTGGCGCAAGATCGCAGTTACAAAGCCTACCCAGAACATAACTCAACTTTTAACTGCACAAGCTGAATAAGCTTCTAAGGGATCTTTGCACAAGATGTATGAGTATCAGGATAATAATAATAATATAAATTATTAGGATTAGGATATTGAAATCCTAAAAACAATATGAGTATGGACAGCTCAGTGGTATAGCATCGGGCTCGTGACCGGAAGGTCCGGGTTCGAATCCTGTTCAGGTGGAAAAGAAATTTTCTAGTTGGACGGGTGTCGGCCACCATTTCACTGTTGGGTCGAAAATTAACAGTGCTGTGACCTAAAGTGGCGCAAGATCGCAGTTACAAAGCATACCCAGAACATAACTGAACTTCTAACTCGCACAAGCTGAAAAAGCTTCTGAGGGATCTTCGCAGAAGATGTAGGAGTATCAGGATAATAATAATAATATAAATGGACAATGCTTCCAAATATAATATGATTAAACGAAAACAATCTCGAATAATAACAAAATAAATATAAAATAAAATAGAAAGGCCTTTTACTTGATAGAAGAAATATAACAAAATTTGAATACTAAACCAAATTGAAATATGTTTATCTTCTACAATTTTAATTTCAAAAAAATTTTTATTCAAAAAACTTTTACTTGGTTTATTTAAATTCATTGACATTCTATAATGAGATTTATTGAAGCCAAAATATAATTATATATTATATATAAAATAAAATAGAAAGGCCTTTTACTTGATAGAAGAAATATAACAAAATTTGAATATTAAAACAAATTGAAATATGTTTATCTTCTACAATTTTAATTTCAAAAAAATTTTTATTCAAAAAACTTTTAGAAATAAATTAATGTCTAACAAGCACCGCTTAAATTTAATAGACGAATGTTGAAAGAGGACTGAAGACGGGATTGTCTAGAATTATATTTGTTTTTTGAAGATATAGTGCACATTTTTTCAGAGATTTTTGAAATAATTTGTTCGAATATTTAAATATATTAAATATTTCAAATGAATTATATTCTTTGAGAAGTCCTTTAAGTGTGTTCATGTTTTTAAAAGGCAAGTGGTATTTCTTAAAGGTAAAACCAGAAACAAAATTTTGTCTCCTTTAAATATTTATTTATTAATTTTAATTACTTTCGTATATCTGTTGGGTTATTTATTCCATTTGACATTATATATTGAGTTTTGATTATATACGTCTATTAAATGTAAGCGGTGCTTGTTAGACATTAATTTATTTCTAAAAGTTTTTCGAATAAAAATTTTTTTGAAATTAAAATTGTAGAAGATAATCATATTTCAATTTGTTTTAATATTCAAATTTTGTTATATTTCTTCTATCAAGTAAAAGGCCTTTCTATTTTATTTTATATATAATATATAATTATATTTTGGCTTCAATAAATCTCATTATAGAATGTCAATGAATTTAAATAAACCTTAAAATAACTCACACTATTCTTTGATTTTGTTAGAACATAGATCAATCTTGATTTATATAGTTGATCTGTAGTTCGAAGCTCAAGTCTTTTAACACGTGAGTGATATAAGTTATGTTTTTGATTTTGATATTTGGAATGTTAAAAGAGGACTGAAGACGGGATTGTCTAGAATTATATTTGTTTTTTGAAGATATAGTGCACATTTTTTCAGAGATTTTTGAAATAATTTGTTCGAATATTTAAATATATTAAATATTTCAAATAAATTATATTCTTTGAGAAGTCCTTTAAGTGTGTTCATGTTTTTAAAAGGCAATTGGTATTTCTTAAAGGTAAAACCAGAAACAAAATTTTGTCTCCTTTAAATATTTATTTATTAATTTTAATTACTTTCGTATATCTGTTGGGCTATTTATTCCATTTGACATTATATATTGAGTTTTGATTATATACGTCTATTAAATGTAAGCGGTGCTTGTTAGACATTAATTTATTTCTAAAAGTGTTTTGAATAAAAATTTTTTTAAAATTCAAATTGTAGAAGATAAACATATTTCAATTTGTTTTAATATTCAAAAAATAAATATACCCTATCATTTAAATTGAAACAAAAATCATTTCTATATCGTCACTTTGGTAACACTAGTGAAAGAGCGGCCAAAAATTTTCCAAAATTAAATATAAGTATTGCTCTTAAACTAAGAAACATAATGTCTTTCAAAAGACTCGACCTCATATCTACATAATCGAGAGTTTAGGAGTTATCAAATTCAATGATAGCAAATATATGAAAAGACAGGACGTTTATTCAAAGAAAGCAAACTTTCATGTTGCAATCTTGTCTTTAGCGTTAATAGATAATGTAAAAATTTAAAATGTCGAAAATCAAAAGGCAGGAAGATCATCTGAAAATAATGAATGACCATATGGATTTAGACAAATCCAAAATATTTAATATATTTAAATAATAGCTGCTAACTGTGTACTTTTCAAGTTTTCAGTTTATTAAATATCATATAGATATATTCTGCTAATCTTACTATGAATTTCAATTTTAATTTTATGAAAATTTTTTCTCAGTAACTTTTCAAAATCGAATTAATTGAATGTCTTAGGAAACATAGTTTAAATTTAGTATACATATAGAACTAACACTCACTACACAGTAAGAAAAGAGAATAAAAGAATACAAAGAAAATATAAATTATTAATTAAAAATACTAAATAAATACTTGAAGGATACAAAATTTATTACGATGCATTCTGAAAACCAAATTCCTTTGCAAAAATCCACAACACAACCTCAAGGATTGCTTCAAAAATAACTCTCTTTGAAAAAGCTCCTCCAAAAAAGCTCCAAAAACAAGCAGCACATCTTCAAAACGGCCTTTTGGAATTACCACATCCATAACTCATCAGTCCAAATTCGAAACATGTCTTTCGATAAACATGTTTATCGATCGGGTGAGATATATTTTTATTAATTACCTTTATTTTTTGGATACGAAGTTGGATCGATAATTTATCGAAGTGGTAATTCCAAATGGCCTTTTTAAACATTTGCTGCATGAGTTTTTTGAAGGAACTTTTTTAAAGAGACTCATTTTTGAAGAAATTCTTGAGATTATGTTGTTCATTTTTACAAAGGAATTTGGTTACCATTATACATCGATACGAAACAAACTTTGTATCGTTCAAGTATTTATTCAATATTTTCAATTCATAATTTATATTTTCTTTGTATTCTTTCATTTCTGTTGTTGCTGTGTAATGAATGTTAATTAATATTTGATAGATTCGGCTTTTACTTGGTGGAAACTCATTTTAATTAAAAAAATGTATATGGAACAGTAATTTATTTCCACAAAAATGTGAGACAGTACAATGTAATACCTGAAGAAGTAGTTGAAGTAGCACAAACATTTTTGTGGAAATAAATTACTGTCTCATATACATTTTTTTAATGAATGTTAATTCTTTGTGTACTACATTGAAATTGTGTTTTTAAAGATTCAAAAAAATTTTTGAGAATATTTTTTTATGAAATGAAAATTAAAATTTGTTGTGAGGTTAGCAGAATAAATCTGTATGATATTGCAAAAAGGCTTCCCTATCAATTAAAAAAACCTTTTTCATTAACTTTTCAGTTGCCTGAAGGTGAAGTGATGCTTCAATACTGCAGTTCCAGAAAACGAGAACATCTCAGTCTCTTGGTAATAGAACTTAATATCGGGTGTTTTTTTAGACTGATAGAACTTTCGATAGGGATAACTGCGATTTGACAGAAGGTAGAAGCCATGTTGTTTTCACATTTCTGTTCAGTAAGCATTGACAAATTATCATGGAAAGACTCACGCCGCAACAAAGTTTACAAAGTGTTGAAATTTATTTTCAAAATCAGTGTTCTATTCGCCAAACTTATAGAGTACTTCGTGAAATTTATGGTTTACATATTTGTCCATCAGAGCAGCTTATTCATCGAACTATCGAGAGATTACATTTTCTCTACTCGATGCAACAACAACAGCAAGACAAAGAACTGTACGTACAGAAGAAAATATCGCTGCTGTGAGTCATAGTGTTAATGATTTGTCTCTTCGCTGACGTTCACAACAAGTTGAAGAAGTTGCATCCACCACATGAAAAATTTTGCGTAAGGATCTTGATCTACGCCCATACAAGATCCAACTGGTTCAAGAACTAAAGCCACTTAACCATAATAAGCGTCGGTTGTTTGCTGATTGGGCCCTAGAACAGCTTGAAGTTGGTCCACTTTTTTATTGTAAAATTGTGTTTAGTGATGAAGCTCATTTCTGGTTGGACGGCTATGTAAACAAGCAAAATTGCCGCATATGGAGTGAAAACAATCCTAAAGAAGTTCTGCAGGTTTCATTACATCCTGAAAAATGCACTGTATGGTATGCTCTACACGCTGAAGGCATCATCGGTCCAAAAACGATGCTACAGTGAATGGTGGTCGTTACAGATCGATGATCAATGATTATTTATTTCAAAATTTTAATGGTATCGACCCTGAAGTGTTTTGGTTCCAACAAGATGTAGCTACACCTCATGCTGCTAACGTTACAATTGATTTATTGAAAGAAAGATGTGGCGATAACATTATTTCGAGAAATGGTCCAATTATTTGGCCTCCAAGATCATGCGACACAACTGCACTGGATTATTTTTTTTGGGGTTATGTCGAGTCATTGGTTTATGCTGATAAACCAGTAACAATAGACGCTGTGAAAGCCAACATAACTCGTGTTATTGATGAAATAACGCTTGAATTACTCGAAAAAAGTGGTCCAAAATTGATCTGGTCGAACAGTTCCTCAGAGCTTGTGGTGGACATATGCCGGAAATTATTTTTGAAACATAAATGTCATAAAATTATATTTCAAATAAAAAAAAAAGCTTCAATATTAATTTAAATGTGTTTTATTTCAATTTAAAGTTCTGTAACTATAAAAAACACCCGATAGTTCTGAAAAATGGTTCCATTAGTAGTGTTTGAGGTTGATCCAGATAATTTGTTTATATTTTATAATCGCGAAGTGTGTAAAAATATTATGAGGCATGGCTTATTTTTGGTTTAAAATTACATCGTGTAAGTATGACCCATAATTTTCTACTTACGATAAGAGAAGTACCAACAGATAGGATGAAATGACCCAAATATATCCATATTCATGATTTATTACAGCAAGGTTGAATTTTATCTAAGCACCATGGTAGCGTTACCAATGATCTCTTTTGTATACAACTAAACAAATTTGCTAGCCTCGACCCACTGCATAATTTTTTTCCTTGAGAAAGGACAAAATTCGAAGAATTCACATCCACTGGCAATGATTATGATCGGACAAACATCAACTTGAACAACTGATATCGGATTTTTTTTAGTTTAATCGCTGCAGTCATTCTGGGTATACGCGTGTTCAGTTTGGGGACAGTAGCGAACTGAAAGCTGTGGTCGTTTGGCTGAACTCATACAGTTGCGAAATGGTTTTGGTTTTGCTACTGGCTGTTCTCTGTCTATCCAGATATGGAACTCTTGCTCATCCCTGTGAGAAGAATGTGCAATATTACGAGCAGCTGCTGACACAGAAAATGAAGGAGACACAAAACTTCGTTTTGCCTACTGACAATAGAAGATACTTTGGGAACAATATACCTGAAGAAAGTACAGCAGCTGGTGAGTATATTCGAGTCAAATATTCATATTCTGAAAATTTGAGTTATCCTTGGTAAATACTGTTGAATTGAAAATTGAAAACAAAACGCTCTGAAAATCTTTGTAATATGAATATATATATATTTTTATAAATAGAAAGTTTCTTCATTTTCTATCACTTCCTTAGCATCGAGGATTCAGTGATCCCCAGTCTTAGTACTTTTTCTCACCGCTGCATAATAAGTTTTTTTCATAGGTTTTTGAATATTTAAGAAAGACTTCTGTCTGTGTACAACTTCTAAAAACTAGAAATACTACGAATACATCTGTTAAAAATCAATTCACATGTGAATTGATTACTACAAATACATAATATTTAAATAAGGTTATTCTGATTTTCACAAATTTTTATTGATATGTTCACAACAATTGTTGTGAACATATCAATAAAAATTTGTGAAATTCAGAATAACCTTATTTAATTATCATTTAATATGGATTTTCACCAAGTAAGGACTGATAAAATTCAATATTTACTACAAATACATACTTTAAAAATCAATTCAAATGTGAATCAGTACTTAATAAAAGTAAACAAAATTTGAATTTCAAAACAGATTTAATCTGCTAGTCTTCTACAATTTTAATTTCAAAAGAATTTTTATTCAAAAAACTTTTAGAAATTAAATTAATGTCTACAATAAGCACCGCTTATATTTAATAGACGTATGTAATCAAAACTCAATATATAATATCAAATGGAATAAATAAACCAACAGATATAAAAAAAGGCATTAAAATTAATGAATAAATATTTAAAGGAGACAAAATTTTTGTTTCTGATCTTACCGTTAAGATCGCCAATTGACTTTCAAAAATATGACAACTTAAGGACTTCTCAAAAAATATAATTCATTTGAAATATCTAATATATTTAAATATTCAAATAAGTTAATTCAAAAATCTCTCAAAACATGCACTATATCTTCAAAAAGATACCAGGACTGAAAAACTGACTGAATTAAATCATCTTTATTTCGTGGCGCTGTTCCTTCAACTTCAATCTTCATTTGTCCCCATATGTTTTCAATGGGACTAGGATCTGGTGAAGCTGCTGGCCATGAAATGGTTGTCACTTGGTGTTCTTGCATCCAAGCTTGAGTATAGGCCGAAGTATGGCATCTTGCATTAACTTGCTGAAAACGCCACCCCCTGGATATAAAGCATGCGCCGTTTCAAGGAGAAAATCGTTCCGAATGCCACAATACTTTTCACTATTTATGGTACCATCAACTTTACAGAGAGACGTAGAACCACGCTGAGATATTGCTCCCCAAACCATTATTTTGGTGGGAAATTTGAACAGTAACAGATTGTTTTGATAAGATTTTTAATGATTTCCACCAACTTTCTTCAGATATAAAGATATTATTAAAATTGTCTTCTTGAAAACGTTGACAAAATTCTATCCTTGATTTCTTTAGTAAAGGTGTCTTTATAAGGATTTTATTTGTTTTCCTTGATATGTAGCTCTTTGTCTTTTCAGTGATATACGGACGGTTTCTGGACATACTTTTACATTTCGTTGATTTCCAACTCTGTAAGCCAATTTGCGAAACCCTAGACGCGGATTGTGTCGTCCTAGGGGCAATAAAGCGGTTAAATTGACTTTAATCTTACGCGGTCTTCCTGAAACTGTTCTATGCCTCATATCCATGCCATTTTTATCCCACTTATTGCTTCATGTACAGTACTTTTTCCCAACTCAGTCAATTGCAGTAACTTTTTAACATTTCGAAAACCTTCTCTATACAAATATTCTACCTGTTTTCTTTTTTCTAGTTGTGACATAAAATTTCATAAATTGTATACCTGTTGACAATCAACAATATCTGACAAATAACATAACATAACATAACATTCTTTATTGATCCTGTAAGACACAATTAACAGTGTATAGGACATGTCATAAAAAGAAAAATGCATTTAGCAATTAGATACATATACATAGTTGTTCAAATCAAGAGATCGGAAAAATACTCACCCACCGAGTAGAAACATTTCGATGTGAGAATACCCTTAACCTCTCTCCTGAACTGAATTACATTCAACGACTTAACTGATGATGGTAAATGATTATACAATTTTATACTCTGATATAATGGAGAGCATTCAAATTTATGTGTTCTATGTTTGGGAATGAGAAAAATATCAGAGTTTCTTGTTTCATAATCGTGACAATTCGAAACAGACTTCCATTTTGATACATTTTCTTTAGCGTAAGTTAGGCATTTCAAAATATAAATACATGGCAGCGGCAATATTTTGTTTGATACAAATATTGGTTTGCACGAGGAACGGGGAGTTAAGTTAAAAATTAACCTCATAATCCTCCTTTGAGCAACGAAAACTCTCGAAACAGAAGTGCAGTTTCCCCACAGCAAAATATTGTATACAAGATGGCTATAAACCAGACTATAGTATATTTCAATAAGAGAATTACGAGGCAGAGTGTTTTTGAGCCTATTTAAAGCAAAGAATGAACAATTGATCTTCTTGCATACATAGTCAACGTGGGATGACCAACCGAGACCTCTGTCGACATGTACGCCAAGAAATCTCGTAGAATTAGCCGCCACCACCACGCCGTCTGACAAAGTTAATCTCAGAGGTTCCATCTCGATGCCACCAAGGCCAAAATGTAAACAAACGGTTTTCCCGACATTAACCATCAAATTGTTCGCGCGGCACCATGCGAAAAACTCCGCCATTAAACCCTCACAAGCCCGTTGGAGCTCATCACGACTACGCGCCGAAACCACCACGGATGTGTCGTCAGCAAACAATATCGACAGGAGACAAGTTAGATGACTGGGCAAATCATTTATGAACAACAGAAAGAGTAGCGGCCCCAGCACGGAACCCTGAGGAACTCCCATCTCTATACTGTTGTCTACAGAAAAACATTCGTTCACTCTAACAGACAAGGTTCTTCCATTTAAGTAATCTTGTAACCAGTCCAAGAATATCCCTCTAAAACCCATATTATAACACTTGTCAATAATAAAATCGAATTTGAGAGTGTCAAAAGCGCAGGAGAGATCAAAAAATATCCCAGCCACCTGCATATTCTTATCCAAACACTCATATATTGACTCCACGAAGCTAAGTGCCGCCGTTTGAGTAGAATGACCGTTACGGAAACCATGTTGAGCTGAGTTCAATATTTTGAACCTGGTAAGATAATCTACCATTCTCGAAAAAACGACTTTTTCAAATACTTTTGAATAAACACTTAAAATGGATATTGGGCGATAGTTTGTTATATCCTCTAAAGTGCCTTTCTTGAATACAGGGACAACAATGGATTTTTTGAGAATTTTTGGAAACTTACCCGATGTTACGGATAAGTCTATCAGATAAGCTAAGTGACGGCCAATTGCTGGAGAAATCTCTTTAAGGATTCTTACTGAAATGCGATCATATCCCACGCTCTTTTTATTTTTCAATTTCTTCACGGTTTCCTCAATTTCAGAAAGAGAAACAGGATAAAAAAAGAAATTGCAGTTTAAGGATGGTGTAACAGTACAAGATAGTGACAAGTTGTTACCGTAGCAAGTGTACAGTCTATCTCTAGCTGTGGTGGAAAAATAACTCGCAAACAAGTCTGAAACTTCTGCAGGTTCGGAGAACTTTGCCCCATCTACCACGATCGACATAGAATTATTATTATTTCCTGATCTGCCAATGATATTGTTAACAATATTCCAGACCGTTTTGCTTTTATTTTCAGATTTAGCTATAGTTGCACAATGAGCATTAAATTTGGTGGACCTTATTAATGAGTTATGATGTTTTTTTTGATTTTTATAGTTTACGTAGGTAGTATTTGAACCGATATTCATGTGGAGCCAATACAGGCTATTAAGATTTTTTTTACTCTGCATTATTTCGGATGTTACCCAGCTTCGCTTCCCTGCCGCTTTATTGACCTTTCTCAAGGGGCAACACAAATCTAAATAGTAAGATATAGCATTGATAAACATTTCAAAACATTGATCAACATCATATTCCTTATAAACTTCCACAAATTCATACTCAGCTAGTCGAGTTACTAAATTAGCCAAACAGTCCGGACTCAAGTCTCTAATTAAAGACATTTTCGATTTATCACTGTAAACCGGTACAAAATTTAGTCTTAGAAGTATGGCTCGATGATCACTCAAATGCGCCTCAAAAACAGTAGCTCTATAATTCTCCAGATGGTCATTCATGATGATGTAATCAAGTTTAGAAATAGAAGTTCTACCGTTACTGTATGTGAAAACTCTAGTTGCTTCAGTAGATGAAACCTTCAAATGAAAACAATCCATCAATTCATTCAGTAATCTGAATTCATTGGAATCAGGACTCAGGTAATCTATATTTAAGTCTCCACACAGGAAGACATAATCTATTTTATCAAAACAAGCCTGAAGAGCGCAAAACAATTTATCAAAAAACAACTCAAGATTTCCAGTGCCAGGTCTGTAAATGCTTATGATACCAAGACGGGAATTCTTGACAGATATTACGATACCACACATCTCTATATGCATTTCAATAGAAAATTTCGATACAGAAAGTTTATTCACTTGAAGACCTACCCTGGTATATAGCATTGAGCCACCGTGTTGTCTCTGATTACGACAAAAATAATCAGCCAGAACATAACCCGCGATTGACACAACACTTACACTATCCGAACTGCACCAGTGCTCCGCCACACTCAGCACATCGGGGTGTATTTCCTCCACAAGTATCTCCAGGGCATCTAGTTTATTTGAAATAGATTGCACGTTCAATTGGACAATATTGAATTCCCCAATATACGGATCATTTGAAGGGGAACTTATTCCAGTCGTTCTTTGAATTTCCCACGCTGGAAAAAACGGTTTACATTGACCTTATTAGGCCAATTCGAGCTCACGAGAGCCTTCTCATATTCTGAGGCAGAAATCAGAACCTTAAATGAGGAATACGAGTCCGGGTATTTCGAGTTTAGTTTTTCGCATTTTATATTGGAAAAATTCCGTTTTAGGAAATTTTCTAAATTTTCGACTGAGGTATCGGGTCTGAGATTCGACACATGAAAAGCCTTGAATTTGTCCAACCCTTCCACCTCTGAATTCCCAGAATATGTTCCAGTTATCAAGGTTTCCCTGGGTCGACGTTTTGGTCGTTTGTGGCTATGCCATGCTACTTTGGCAATAGCCGACTATCTGCACAACCTATTTTATACATTACTTTTGTAGAATGTTAAAAAAAGAAGTATATTAAAATTATGAAAAATGATAAATTCCGGATACTTTCTAGACGGACTATACAAGCAAAAATATAGAAATTTTAATAATTTTCGAACATCATTTTTGTACAGGTATTAGTCACGCAGTGAAAATCAGTCACAGACTAATAATTTTACTTATATTTTGCGTTCAACGATATACATATGCAGCTCAGTCATGCTTATATACAGCTTAACTAAATTTTAGAATCGCATTTTCTCAGAAATGGTTATTGTGATGAAAAATAGTGTGAGGGTGATTCTTGTAGATAATTGGATGATCTATAATTTTTGTGGGAGATATTTTCACTTTAAAACTAACCGTTTCGTTGAAAAATAAAAAAAAAAACATTTTTGCTAACTTTGACCTTGAATAAAAATTTTTCGTGCACATGCGATCTATAAGATCTCTTCAGAATTTCATTATAATTATAACTAAAAGTGGTTTAGAGAACCTTAAAAATGAGTAATACAGAGATTCAAAATAGATTTCTACATTGTGTGTGTTTATATGTAAATAATAATCCTTTTCTATCTGAAAAACCTCAGATGATTTTGAACAAATATTATCCATTCTATCCATTGCACCTGATTACATATATGATGACGTCGATTCATTCTTCTCTAATCAATTATTTCGTTAAGGAATGACATTTTTTATGTCTTTTGAAAGAATGGCACTAAAAGACCATAAATAAATATTTAGAATTTGAAATATTCTTACTTTGGGTATCACTAATTTCATTCAACTCATGTAAAAGAAGTACATTTTATGAGTAGCTGAACATTCTTTTGACGTCGATTCATTCTCGTGCAATCAATTCGTTGGTTAAAGAATGACATTTATTTTTGTCTGATGAATTAATAACAGCGGAAGACTATGAATACATTCTTGGAATTTCAAATATTATATCTATAGATATCAGTAACTTGGCCGAACCGAAGTTGAAAATAATAATAGTTTCTTATTTTCTCAGGAAAATTGAAGTGCATATTCGAGAAAAAAATTTTTGCACTTGAATCAAATTTTCAGGATTGCTGTATATACCATGTGGAGAGGCGTATGTTTACGTATTACATACACACAAAATATGGTCCCATGACATCGAACAGCTTAATTACAAAAAATTCACTTCTTATAGCTGTATGATCTTTTTTTGTGATCCGTATCTGGTGTGGATTAATTATTAATAAGTAGTATGAGCTATGGTAATAGAAAGTTCTAGAAATCGAGACAGTGTAACATACATCTGTATAACAATTCTATACTCAAACAAACTCGACAAGGTTTTGTAGATCACAGAAGCAAATTGCAGATATACGAACGTTTCAAACTGATTGGTTTTCGTCAGTGACTCCAAATCTGTCAAGTATCTATATTCGCTATACACAGATATTTATTTATATCCAAAGATATTTGGAGCAATTTACGGTCTGATTTGAGCATGAGGAAAGCTTATACTGTGTTCGTAACGTAAAAATATCGAGAATACATTTCTTTACATGAATTAACTCGCAAAAGTATGTCTTGTATGTATTTTGCATACTGTAGATGACGTTAGTGTATTAGTAATATCTTTGGAGTCTCTGTGTATAGCGAATATTGACAGATTTGGAGTCACTGGCATACATTACCACAATACTTTTCACTATTCATGATACCATCAACTATACAGAGAGGAGTAGGACCACGCTGAGGTATTGCTCCTCAAACCATTATTTTGATGGGAAATTTGGAAATTTGAACGGTAACAGGTTTTCTTAATATGATTTTTAAGTGATTTCCACCAAGTTGGAAACAACTTTCATCAGATATAAAGACATTATTAAAATTATGTTCTTGAAAACGTCGATAAATGTTTATCCTTCGTTCCTTTTGTAAAGGTGTCATAATAAGGATTTTTTTTGGTTTCCTTTATATGTAGCCTTGTATTTTCAGTGACATGAGGACGGTTTCTGGACATACTTTCATATTTCGTTGTTTCGTCTTAAGGCCAATAAAGCTTTCAAATTGTTTCCTTTAATCTTACGCGGTCTTCCTGAAACTGGTCTATGCCTCATATTCATGCCATTTTTATGCTCTTTATTGTCTCATCTACTAATTTTTTAAATTAGTGCAATTGACTTTTGAAGTTTCGAAAACGTTTTCTTTACAAATATTCTACCTGTTTTCTTTTTTCAACTTGCGACATTATTTCATAAAATGTGTACCTGTTGACAATCAACAATATATGACAAATAGTGTTGCCATGCGACTTTGGCCATAGCCGACTATCTGCACAACCTAGTTTATACATTACTTTTGTCTTAGAATGTTACAAAACATAAGTAGATTAAAATTATGAAAAATAATAAATTTCGGATACTTTCTAGACGTACTATACATATTGTAAGGCGCGGAGTTGCTACCGTATTTGTGGAAGTGCTACAGATACTTATGGGGGTGAAAGAGCAAGAGCTACAACCCTGGCAAAAAATCGACTAATACGCTTAACTACATGACGAAATCCCTCCTTGACAGAATCCCGAATTCATAGCTCAATCCGTCAAGCTACCGGTAGGATAGTTTCTGGTCAAACAATCAGGAATAGGTTGCATAGTTTCAGTTTGAGGGCAAAAAATTCCGCCAGGTAGCCGCGATTGAGTAGGGAGAACTAAGCATTAACTCCTAAATATGAGAACAAGCACAGATGAAGATTCTGCCTGTTCACGGTTGAGTCCAGATTTCGCCTGTAGCAGTCTGATAGGCCAATGTTGTTGTGGCAAGAACAAGGTCAACGTTATAATGAACATTTCATGATGCCAAAAACTTATTTCGATGGCGGCTCAATGCGTGTTTGCGGAGAAATTCGTTTTAATGGGCGCACATATTTTAGTATCATCATTAACGCAACCATAACAGCGGTAAGTTATCGTGATTTGATTGTAGGACCAATTATTGTTCGCTTTGCGGCAGCCAGCAGTGATATTTTTATGTTAATCGCAGATAATGCTCGTTCACAGCGGACAAAAATTATCAACATTACAGCAGCTCGCTAATGCTTTGACAGACATTTGGCAAAACATTCCTCAAGCCGAATAAATTGAGAGCACTACGAAGAACTAAAGGAGTCCCCATATTAAAAAGTGATTTCAAGGTGTTTCTAACATAAGGAAACTTTTTTTAAGCTTGCAGACTTCATGGAGTCGGAATATTCATTTTTCCACTTTGATGTCGCTCTAAAGCAGTCTTGCTTACTGTTTCCATTTCATGCAGGTTAACCATATGTAGACACCTAACTTAATATCGGGTGTTTTTTTTTGAGGGATAGAACTTCAAATTGAAATAAATCACATTTAAATTAAAATTGAAGCCAACTTCTTTTTATTTGAAAGATAATTTTATGACATTTATGTTTTAGAAATAATTTCCGGCATATGTCCACCACGACCAGCTCTGAGGAACATCATTCGACCACACCAATTTTGGACCACTTTTTCGAGTAATTCGAATTTCATCAATAGCACTAGTTATGTTGGTTTCCAAAGCGTCTATTGTTTCTGGTTTATCACTATAAACCAATGACAAAGAAAATAATTCAGTGAAGTTATGTCGCATGATCTTGGAGGCCAATTAATTGGACCATTTCTCTGAATAATGTTATCGTCAAATCTTTCTTTCAATAAATCAATTGTTACGGTAGCAGCATGAGGTGTAGCACCATCTTGTTGGAACCAAAACACTTCTGGGTCAATACCATTCAAATTTTGAAACAAATAATCATTGATCATCGATCTGTAATGAGCACCATTCACTGTAACGTTAGCTCCAGCATCGTTTTTAAAGAAATATGATTCGATGATGCCTTCAGCGTGTAAAGCACACCATACAGTGCATTTTTCAGGATGCAATGGAACCTGCAGAACTTCTTGAGGATTTTTTTCACTCCATATACGGCAATTTGCTTGTTTACATAGCCGTTCATCCAGAAATGAGCTTCATCACTAAACACAATTTTACGATAAAAGAGTGGATCAGTTTCAAGCTGTTCTAGGGGCCAATCAGCAAACAAACGACGCTTATTATGGTCAAGTGGCTTTAGTTCTTGAATAAGTTGGATCTTGTATGGTTATAGACCAAGATCTTTACGCAAAATTTTACACGTGGTAGATGCACAGAGTCCAACTTGTTGTGAACTTCGACGAAAGGACAAATCTGAATCATCATTAACATTATGACTTACAGTAGCGATATTTTCTTCTGTACGTTCAGCTCTTTGTCTTGTTGTTGTTGCATCGAGTAGAGAAAATGTGGACCGCAACTATCGATAGTTCGACGAATAAGCTGCTCTGATGGACGATTATGTAAACCATGAATTTTACGAAGTGCTCTATAAGTTTTGCGAATAGAACACTGATTTTGAAAATAAATTTCAACAATTTGTAAACGTTGTTGCCGCATGAGTCTTTCCATGATAATTTGTCAATGCTTACTGAACAGAAATGTCAAAATAACATGGCTCCTAACTTCTGTCAAATCACAGTTATCCCTATCGAAAGTTTTATCACGCTAAAAAAACACCCGATACATCATTTAAAAAAAATTAATTGAAAATTGCTTTTTATTTCCCTGTATATATCATTATATACACCAAAATTATCCACTTCAATTTTTGAGCAGTGTATATTCTTTTGATAGGATCATTCGTTGGCATTAGTGTGTTATTTCAGAATGGATCTCCTTTGATATAAATTCAACAAATTTGGTAAAATGATACATTTTTTTTCCATTGATCGATTCCTGACACTCTGTCTTGACATTGAAGTATAAATTACCATTGTTTCTTCAGATTATGGGACATTCGACTTCATTATAGTAGGGGCTGGAAGTAGTGGTTCTGTCATATTCAACAGGCTTTCGAAAATACCTAGATGGAGAATCTTGCTATTAGAGGCTGGTGGTGAAGAGAATGATTTCAGCGATATACCAAGTATGGCATTCCATTTGCAATACACCGACATGAATTGGGGTTATAATACCACCTCACAATCTAAGTCGTGTTTAGGTAAGATAAAATACTTTACATACATTATTATCATTATATAACACTTGAAAGAAAATATCTAGAAGTGATCAGACCTATTGAAGAGTTTCATGTGCGCATGCCCGGAACGAAATGGCATCTCCCAATTTAAGAGGTGGAAGCTCCCTCGCAATACTGCATTCCTTAAGAGCTTCATTGGTGTGATGTTGCGAGGGAGTTTCCACCTCTTAATTTGGGAGACGGCGTTTCGTTCCGGGCATGCGTACTTGAAACTCTTCAGACAGGCGTGGTGCGCATGTCTGCCTGTGACGCCAGTGACCATGTGTTCCGCTATGGAACGGTAGTTGAACGCTATGTGCCTTGCCCTATTTGAACACGGCGAGGACGGTCAGTCAGGAATATTCAGACTAGTCGTGTTCCCTATATGATATACATCGGTCAAGCTGCAACCGAGCAAGTCAGATTTATAGACGAGGAGTGAAGAAGGTGGCCGCTACACACTCTCCCTCCAGTGAGCTTCGATAGGGTCACGAAAACTCGATCGTTGCACTGTTGTTATGGTTTTGATAGCGCTCAACGCTGCTCTGACAACAAAATATTTTATGCGTCCTTATTCCAGGGAACAGCGTACTATCGTTTCGACTAAATGTATGAATTTTCGGATTTTCAGCCGAACGTTGTCTTGAAGGACTTATTTGGATACACCAATTAAGAACTCAAGGCCAAAATTAATTCTGTCTGGCCGGTGCTTCGTCCGTGAACACGCTAACTTTCAAGAAAGAGTTGAAGCCTTTCTGAGAAGGTTTGGGGTTTAAATATCTCGGCAGAGTTCGTTTATGAGATGATGGGATTATCAGAATGGGTAAAGAGCTCTAATATTCTGCATGATTCTGCTAATCGGTAGATTACACATGTCCGTGTAAAATTTCGTGAAAATGATATTATTACGAAATTCAAGACAAAAAAAATACTGAATTGTTTCAGCCGTTAATATTTGGTAGTTGATCATAATTAAAACAAATTGTGGAAATGACTATGTGTTACTACCAATAAAAATATATTTTACACATTTTCTTGTGACTCGAGTTTCGGGAAATGAACTATCCCATCATCAGACAACTGAAGACCTAACAGTGGTACAGAGGTATTTAAACAAAAGTGATAAATATTTTGAATATTTCAATAGATTCTAACACCTAATAGTGGTACAGAGGTTTACAAGCGGAACGTGATAAAAACCCGGTTAAAAAAGAGGGGCCTTCTAACAGATATCGGAATGTCGGCAATCCACAAAGAAGGTTGATAAACAGATGGCACCCATTTGAATATCTCACATAATTTTTGGGGTTACATAGCTCCGTACAGTCATTCATTATTTTTACGTCATTTTGTTGTACATCTCAAATATTTGGATTTATATAGCTCCATACAGTCATTCATTATTTTTCAAATTATTTTTATTGTGAACGAATTTGAAAATTTCAATAATCAAGTTTCTTTTCATTTGAATCTACATGTAAAATTTTTTTAAGACTTTCTTTTGTCGAAAGGAATTACTGTTTTCTGAAGAATGGGAGGCAAAAGTTGAATTTTTGTTTACTTTTCATTAAATTCATTTTATGTCGTTGAAAAAGGTTTTAAACAGATGTTACTTTTTGAATATCTCAAATATTTTCGATTTACATAGCTCCGTGCAGTCATTCATTATTATTTTTACATTACTGTCATTGTGAACTAATTTGGAAATTCCAACAGATTCAAGATAATCGAGTTTCTTCCCTTTTGATTCTACATGTAAAATGTTAAGATTATTGTGGGAAAGGAATGACCGTTTTCTAGACAATGAGTGGCAGAAGTAGAATTTTGTTTATTTTTTATGAAACTCATTTTATGTTCGTTGAACCTCGTCTTGAAGGAACGTCGTGTTTGTCCTATATATTTATTACTGCACGTAGAACAAGATAACTCATAAACTCCTTATTTGTGTATGTTTGGAGTAGGGTCCTTTCGACAGAAACTATCTAAAATAGCTATGAGCCAAATTTATCCCACCATAAAAACTGAATGAAATAAAAAAATCATTTCTCTATCGTACTTTGGTAGCATAAGTCAAAAAGTCGCCAAGAGTTTTTCAAAATCAGATGTCAATATTGCCTTCAAAACGCGAAACAAGTTATCATCGGTATTATTTAACGCAAAGGACCCTACTCCGAACATACACAAATCAGGAGTTTATGAGTTATCTTGTTCTACGTGCATTAATAAATATATAGGACAAACAGAACGTTCCTTCAAGACGAGGTTCAATGAACATAAAATGAGTTTCATAAAAAACAAACAAAGTTCTACTTTTGCCACTCATTGTCTAGAAAACGGTCATTCCTTTCCCACAATTGATAATCGTAAAATTTTACATGTAGAATCAAAAGAGAATAAACTCGATTATCTTGAATCTGTTGAAATTTTCAAATTAGTTCACAATAACAATAATGTAAAAATAATGAATGACTGTACGGAGCTATGTAAATCGAAAATATTTGAGATATTCAAAAAGTAACATCTGTTTAAAACCGTTTTCAACGAACATAAAATGAATTTAATGAAAAGTAAACAAAAATTCAACTTTTGCCTCTCATTCTTTAGAAAACAGTAATTCCTTTCGACAAATGAAAGTCTAAGAAAATTTTACATGTAGATTCAAATGAAAAGAAACTTGATTATTGAAATTTTCAAATTCGTTCACAATAAAAATAATTTAAAAAATAATGAATGACTGTATGGAACTATGTAAATCCAAATATTTGAGATGTACAACAAAATAACGTAAAAATAATGAATGACTGTACGGAGCTATGTAACCCCAAAAATTATTTGAGATATTTAAATGGGTACCATCTGTTTGACAACCTTTGTCGATTGCCGACATTCTGATATCTTTTAGAAGGCCCCTCTTTTTTAACCGGGTTTTTATCACGTTCCGCTTGTAAACCTCTGTACCACTATTAGGTGTTAGAATCTATTGAAATATTCAAAATATTTATCACTTTTGTTTAAATACCTCTGTACCACTGTTAGGTCTTCAGTTGTCTGATGATGGGATAGTTCATTTCCCGAAACTCGAGTCACAAGAAAATGTGTAAAATATATTTTTATTGGTAGTAAAACATAGTAATTTCTACAATTCGTTTTAACAAAAATAAATATTTTCTTAGCGGAGCAACGGTGAGCTGGCTAGGTTGGGCAGAATAGGACAAATAGTTTCAAAGTTATTCATATTTGAAATTACCCACATTTTTTGAACTATAATACTAATATGAATTAAGTATTCAGAAGTAAAATGATAACGCAAAAGTTCGTGCAAAATTTCATGAGAATCGTAGGATTTCAAGATTCGAAACAAAAATAAATATTTTTTAGCGGAGCACCGTTCAGCGCTACCGAAACCATAACAGCAGTCCTATAATCAAGTTCACATTTGGTATTTAGATGGAAATAACGACGGAAAAGCTCATGCATTATTTCGTAAAGATAAATTACGAGAATTTACTGATTTTTTTTTTCAATTTGATTACGACAAGAAGTAAGAAGTTTAGTTCAATATATAATATATTCCACTTGCCCTTATGTAATGATGTCGTTAGTATAAACCTAAATAATAACATTCATTCTGATCGGGTTAGTATTTTCGGAACCATTGGGCAAATAAGAGAAAGTTTCAAATACGAATAATTGTAAAACCATTTTAACGAACTTAAGTGAGATGGATATTCAGTGTCAAAACCTACCCTGAAAATTCAGTCTTCTGCTTTTTTCGTTCGAAAGTTAGAGTGTTTACGGACAGAATACGTTTTGACCTCGGATTTTTTTTGAGTGAGTCTAACCTAGTCGTTTGAGACCATTTTCGGGTGAAAATCCGATAATTTCGAACGTTAATATGCTGTTCCTTAGAACAAGCACGCAAAAAGTAATAAGACAAAATAACTGTATTCATGAAAATTATACAACGATTCCATAAATCGAGTACTATACGGACGTTAAATAGTTACTGAATATAATTTTGAATATGGCTCAAATTTCTAAAATTTTGAGCACCATAAAGTCCACACAGGATTCTGTGATTATCACAATCCATGTAGTTCTTCAAGACAACAGAAATTGGCTACATCGATAAAATCGGAAATATCAAAGACTCTTGTTACTCTTGTAATATTTCTCTATTCTGTCATAATGCTTAGTTTCATTTAAATAATATGCGAACAATTATAAGTGCCATTTATCTGAATGTCTCGTATTATAGATTACCACTTGATATTCAACGAAATTAAAAATTAAAAAACGCCTGGTTTCGAACCCACGGCTAAGGGATGAATTGCAGGGACAAAGACCCGTCCGGCCATATGGATTCAAAACGTCAGTTGTTAAAGATTTGAAAATTAAATAGTCAAGATCATCACGATAAAATTAAGAATGATCCTTCTTGTTGTTATTGTACATCTTAATGCTATATTTAAATAATTTGAAATAAGGTTATTCTGATTATCACAAATTTTTTGTTGTTAAACTCACAACAATTGTTTCGCTATCACAGTAGCATCATCAGGCAAGATCACATTTTGAATAACTAAGCTTGTTTCCGAAATCCATGGCTATTTATATTACAGTAAGTACAATAAATTTTTATTGAGCACTAAAACCCAAAAAAGGGTCCCTGCAAATTCCAGCTTATCTGAATATATTCAACAGAGGTGAGCTATTTAAATCTATTTGTTCGTTAAGTAATATTCCAATTTTATTATGTTTATTTATCTCTAGGGATTCTAACAGATTTAAGCCATAACTTTTGCTTTCTATATGTAGAATTTCAAAGTTATGGTTGAAAGTATGTCCCGTTTCTAACAAATGGTTGGAATATGTAGAATTGCTTTTATTATTGAGGAAACTTTTCAAATGTTCACACATCCTATGACGGAAAGTTCTTCCAGTCTGACCTATGTAAACTTCAGGGCAATCACCGCAGGTTAACTTATAAACCCCAGATTTATCATCTTTATGTGTGTAGTCTTTATTATTTTTGATAAATTTACTCAAGTTTGAATTAGTTTTAAATGAAGTTCTCAAATTATATTTATTTTTGAGGTATGTAACAATACTCTCACAAATACCTTTAGTGTATTTTAAGGAAATGTATTCAAAATTTTCTTTCATATTAGGAAACACCATATTTAAAGCTATTTTATTATTTTTATTCATCAATAATTTGTCTATCAACTTTGGATCATAGTCATTATTAATAGCTATTTGTTTAATTATGTTAAGTTCTGAAATATAATTTCCTCGATTCATGGGAATATTAACTAATCTATGGATCATACAATTAAATGCTGATAATTTGTGATTTAGAGGATGATTTGATTTATTGTTTATAATAGAATCCGTATAGGTTGGTTCGTGAAATATTGAAAAATCATGTGAATTATTTATTCGAGTAACAGTTAAATCAAGAAATTAATATAATTTTCTTGATTTAACTGTTACTCGAATAAATAATTCACATGATTTTTCAATATTTCACAAACCAATCTATACGGATTCTAAAGTTGATAGACAAATTATTGATGAATAAAAATAATAAAATAGCTTTACATATGGTGTTTCCTAATATGAAAGAAAATATTTAAATACATTTCCTTAAAATACACTAAAGGTATTTCTGAGAAAATTGCTACATACCTCAAAAATAAATATAATTTGAGAACTTCATTTAAAACTAATTCAAACTTGAGTAAATTTATCAAAAATAATAAAGACTACACACATAAAGATGATAAATCTGGGGTTTATAAGTTAACCTGCTGTGATTGCCCTAAAGTTTACATAGGTAAGACTGGAAGAACTTTCCGTCATAGGATGTGTGAACATTTGAAAAGTTTCCTCAATAATAAAAGCAATTCTACATATTCCAACCATTTGTTAGAAACAGGACATACTTTCAACCATAACTTTGAAATTCTACATATAGAAAGCAAAAGTTATGCCTTAAATCTGTTAGAATCCCTAGAGATAAATAAACATAATAAAATTGGAATATTACTTAACGAACAAATAGATTTAAATAGCTCACCTCTGTTAAATATATTCAGATAAGCTGGAATTTGCAGGGACCCTTTTTTGGGTTTTAGTGCTCAATAAAAATTTATTGTACTTACTGTAATATAAATAGCCATGGATTTCGGAAACAAGCTTAGTTATTCAAAATGTGATCTTGCCTGATGATGCTACTGTGATAGCGAAACAATTATTGTGAGTTTAACGATAAAAAATTTGTGAAAATCAGAATAACCTTATTTCAATATTATTTAATATGGATTTTCACCAAGTAAGGACTGATACAATTCAATATATTTAAATATATTCCATCGTGGTACTATTATTATTGTTAAGGTAGCATTCAACGCTACCGCTCACGAAATACTTCTTTCAATCTTTTAATTAGTGAGTCGCACCTAGTCGTTTGAGATTATGGTCGTTTCAAAATTAGAAAATTACAGACATTTGGACGAATATATAGCACACTATTCCTTAGAAGAAGCGAGCAAAAGGAATGGACAAGAGGTCACCCATGCTTATAAAGAAAATTACATAAAACGGTATATAAATGGCTTGAAAACTACCACATGCACAGGGATTAGATAGTTTTCTCGAATGGAATAGCCATAAAAGAAACTCTGTAGGAATAGAACCTTTCTAAAGCTCAGCAAAACCCAACTATGAAGAAAAGTTCAAGAATAATAAGGAATCTCAAAGAGAATCATGCACACGGAATCTTTCAGGTTTAGAGCAAGCTAAACAATTTCTTCGGATTTTTAAAAATGGAAAACTTATATTGATCTGAGCTGATGTGGACTCTGTGAGATCATCAGGTCACACTGCCCAAATCACTGTTATTTCCCATAATGATAGTGTTTTCTCTGAAGAGAATATGGAATTTTTGATCAAACATTCAAGTCATATACTGCAATATCTTGCAACTAATGTTTCGCAAATTCGTAGAAGAGACATATAAAATATCAATTCTAGTCAGAAAATCAAGGCAATGTCCGAACAACCCGGATAACTCAAACACTAGTGATGTTACTGTAGACATTCTTCATTATTCATGAATCAAACTATTAGCATCCACATGTTTGCACGTTTTTTTACGAAATGCTACTATAATCTCTATTCCAGAAATGAGATTGATTTTCACGCCATTTTTTTTCAGGCATGAACAACAACCAATGTAGCTATCCTAGAGGCAGAGTGATCGGTGGTTCCAGTACAATTAACGCCCTTATGTATGTCAGAGGTAACAAAGCCGATTATAATAACTGGATGATCCAAGGTAACCCTGGATGGTCCTACGAGAGTATCCTGCCGTATTTCAAGAAATCCGAACATTACGAACTCGAAAAAGGGGATATGGATTTCCATTCATCGAGTGGCCTGCTTAATGTCACGACTCAAAGACCAGAAGCACCTCTGACTGAATATTTCTTAGAAGCTGGCAGAGAAATGGGTTACGGAGATCTCGATTTCAATGGAGTATCTCAAATTGGTGTCTCCAAATTACAGATGAATATCAACAACGGTAAAAGAGCGAGTGGCGGAAGAATTTTCGTTGACCCCGTTCGCAACCAGAAGAACGTTAAAATAGTTACAAACGCTTTAGTCACAAAAGTTCTCATCGATGACAGCAAAACTGCATATGGTGTAATGTTTTTGAAAAACGGTAAACTTTTTAAAGCTTTCGTGAACGAAGAAGTTGTTTTATCTGCCGGAGCAGTCAACACACCCCAGCTGCTCATGTTATCTGGTATCGGCCCGAAAGAACATTTGGCAGAATTAAAAATACCATTAGTACAAGATTTACCAGTTGGAAAGCACTTGCAAGATCATCCTGTATTTCTTGGATTGAACATACGAACTAACTTTACTTTAAAGCAGCCGATACTAAAGGAAGAAGTACAGGACTATTTGAATGGCGAAGGAATGCTCACATATTGTCTAAATACTCAAGCCATAAAGTTCATTAACACTCTTAATCCACACTCTATGGTCCCGGACATGGAGATGATCTTCGTGCCACCTCCAAGCACTTCGCCAATAGAAGCCAAGGTTTTTAATTTCAAGCCAGAACTTAGCAAAGTAATTCGTAACAGAAACCCTTTGAGTGATTTCAAACTTATGTTAGTACTTCTTCATCCAAAGTCTTTAGGTAGAATAACCCTCAAATCTTCAAATCCTTTGGACTTTCCGAACATTAATACGAATTTCTTCTCTGATTCTGAAGATCATGACATTGAAACAATGTTTAGGGCAATCCAGCATTCGATGGCCATGTTGGAGACGGATGCATTCAAGAAACTCAACGCTACTTTAGTTACCGATGGTTTTAAAAGCTGTGATACCTTTACGTTCAATACCAAAGACTATTGGTATTGCACAATAAGATATTTGACTTCCACTCTCTATCATACTGCTGGTACCACAAGAATGGGTAATGATACAAGTACCTCTGTTGTTAATTTCGAACTGAAGGTTCATGGAATAAACAAACTCAGAGTAGGAGACTGTGGTGTAATACCTGCAACAACTTCAGGACACACAAACGCTCCTGCTTTCTTGATCGGTGAGAAGATGGCCGACTTCTTGAAGCAAAGATATACATTCTGAAGATTTTTTTGATGTGATAAAGAACATACCAAATTATGTGATATTTATTATGTAATTTATAAATACGTTGTTGTTAATATATATGTAAATGCTTTATTGTGTTCCAAGGCATTATTTTCCTAGTTTTCAAATTAATAGAACAAATGGATAGAATATATATATATATATATATATATATATATATATATATATATATATATATTTATATATATATATATATATATATATATTTATATATATATATATATATATATATATATATATATATATATATATCGGAAATGATCGGAAAATATCGAAAAATTACTTAATAGTAGAATTAAAACAAGTTTCTAGAAATTCTTTGTTTCTCTACTGAAAGACTGTGATATTCAAATATAAAGGGTTTACGTTTTAAATAAGCATATAAAAAATTTGACTTCATGAAAGATCGATTAAAAATTACAAACTGTGAAAATTTAAAACATCGAAATGGTGCATGCGCTGGGTTCTTCTATACCCCGAAATTGGTGGAAGAGCATATTGTTTTCTTCTTAGTCCAAGAAAGTTTCATAGAGGCATTTGTTGAAAATAGCAGGAAATGAAGTATGTTAGAAACACTCACAGTGTATACCAGTCACTTCAAGAAACATGAATCTCAATTGAAATAAATCATTATTGGTCGACTATCCAATCTTTGAAAAATGACATTTTTCAAATTGACTTCGACAAACGAGTCAATTTTTGTGGAATTCAAAACGATGAATCTATAACATACGAATTTCTAAAAACGGCGGCATAGTACCGAGAAATGTTGATGACCTCTCACTACTTTGAATAAAAATTATCATTAGAATGACTTAATTTGGAATATCATTGTCGGAAAGCTTCCAATACCTTCGCCTAATAGATTTGTATATTAATTTAATAATATAAGATAAAGTACTGCAGATGGGCGGATTTTTCCATCCAAAATATCGGGGTTTTTTTTAGATAGAACTTTAAAATGAAATAAAACACATTTAAATTAAGATTGAAACCAAATTTTTTTTATTTGAAAGATAATTTTATGACATTTAAGTTTTAAAAATAATTTCCGGCGTATGTCCACCACAACTGAGGAACCACATTCGACCAGACCATTTTTGGACCACTTTTTCGAGTAATATAGGCCCTATTTCATCAATGACACGAGTTATGTTGGCTTCCAAAGCGTTTATTGTTTCTGGTTTATCAGAATGAACCGATGACTTGACATCACTTCGAGGAAAGTAATCCAGTGGAGTCATTTTGCATGATCTTGGAGGCTTATTAATTGGTCCAAATAATTTTATCGCCAAATCTTTCTTCAATAAATCAATTGTTACGGTAGCAGTATGAGGTGTAGCGCCATCTTCTTGGAACCAAAACACTTCTGGGTCGATACCATTCAAATTTTGAAACAAATAATCATTGATCATCGATCTGTAACGAGCACTATTCACTGTAACATTAGCTCCAGCATCGTTTTTAAAGAAATTCGAACTCCAGCGTGTAAAAGCACACCACACAGTGCATTTTTCAGGATGCAATGGAACCTGCAGAACTTCTTGAGGATTGTTTTCACTCCATATACGGCAATTTTGCTTGATTACGTAGCCGTTCAACCAGAAATGAGCTTTATCACTAAACACAACTTTACGATAAAAAAGTGGATCAACTTCGAGCTGTTCTAAGGCTCAATCAGCAAACAAACGACGCTTATTATGGTCAAGTGGCCTGAGTTCGTGAACTAGTTGGATCTTGTATGGGTCTAGACCAAGATCTTTACGCACCATTTTCCATGTGGTGGATGCACAGAGTCCAACTTGTTGTGAACGTAGACGAATAGACAAATCTGGATAATCATTAACACTATGACTTACAGCAGCGATATATTCTTCTGTACGTACGTTTCTTTGTCTTGTTGTTGCATCGAGTAGAGAAAATGTTGTAGGAAATCTATCGATACTTCGACGAATAAGCTGCTCTAATGGACGATTATGTAAACCATAAATTTCACGAAGTGCTCTATAAGTATGGCGAAGAGAACACTGATTTTGAAAATAAATTTCAACAATTTGTAAGCGTTGTTGCGGCGTGAGTCTTCACAAGATAATTTGTCAATGCTTACTGAACAGAAATGTCAGAACAACATACCTTCTGTCAAATCACAATTATCCCTATCGAAAGTTCTATCACACCCGATACATTTCAAAATGTTAACTGTAAAGGTTTCAGGTTGAGGTAAAAACAAAATACCAAGTGATTCACGTGAATCGTATCTGGATAATATGTAACTTGTAGTAAAGATTTGATCCCCCGGTACAAGAACAAATATGGGTTATAAGACTTAAATATTGAAAACTAACACCCACAAGCTAAATATATTATATTTTACGAATATAAAAATTGCTCTGAATCAGGCGAAACAAATCGTAAAATTGAGAGCTTGCGGATTACGTCCATTACTTTGTCCATTTCTATGACAAAGATAAGCGCTCTCTGAGCATAACACCCCTTGTATCAAATGAAAGCTCACGTGGAGAAAAGAGTTATTTGTTGTTCAAAATGAACTCGGGATGATTAGGAAGCAAAAAGGTAGTTCAATCTACGTGTTTGAATACTGGTTTGTAAATATTGTATCACTTGATATATATGTACAGGGTGTCCCAACGAAAATTTAACACCCACCAGAACTCGGAAACGAAGAATTTTCTAACATTTTAAAAACAGGTTGTCTTCTGTTTTGAAGGTGACAAATTTCCATCATGATTATCTCCCGAAAAAACCATCCCCATGAAGGTGGCATCAACCCCCAACATTTTTTTAATAGGGAAGTGATGTCGAGTGTTGGTTGGTTTGAAAGTTATTTATGTTCTGTGCACAAACCAGTTAAAATTTTTAAATTTCGGTTCACTATTCACTACATAATGTAATTTGAATTTACCGTCAAGAGTGATGTTAAACAGACATTTGAACCGCCCAAACTAAAGAACCCAAGAGTTTTGAAGAATTCAAAAATCATTTTCAAGTTCTGTATTGAGGAGAAAAGAATTCCTATGACGACCGAAAAAACCATCTGAGGGTAGCAATAACCCACAATTTTTTTTTTTGAATGGGGAAGAGATGGCTGATGTGTTTTAGTTAAAAAACTTTTCTTGTTCTCTTAACATCCTAGTAGCAATTTGATATTGAATATTATCAGAAGGGTAACTCAAACAGAAACAACACTTTCAAAAACACCAGATCTGTAAGTAGTGATATACTGAGGACTGAAACACATTTGAGAAAGAATCTTCAAAAATATGGTAAACATATTATAGTAATTTTTGTTTTTGGTGGTTTATCAATCTTGCAATGCCTGTATGTTCGTTAACACACATATTTCTCAATTATTTTAGAAACAGCCGAACTTGGAATAATTGCCCATCTTCATAGGCAATAATAAATGAATTCATTGTCTCTTGAATTGATTGACCACCAAAGTACCATTTTATGATCTGATTTTTTTTCTTCTGCACAATAGTCTAACGCATCTCACGTTTGAAGTGCGGATGAAAGCAGACTACAGGGCCTTTCGATTGAAGCATCCCCACTTCCCATTGCCATTGATGAAGAACAGTCGTTTATGGGTCATCGCATCGAGTTTTAATTCTTCCACTGCTACACTGGATCCTGGTGGTCGTCTCGATTAACATAATTTCGTATCTTTCCGACTCTCTTTTCCATACCTGTATACAGGACAAACCAGGAGATCTTTCTAAAATAGGTTCAAAGAACATCAATCTTCATTTAGAAATCGGAAAGATAACACTAATTTTGCGAAACATTTTTTCGAAACCAATAGTATTTTCCCAGAAATGGACAATCTGGAATTATTGCAATTATTGCAGGGTGTCCTGAGAAGAATTCGACAGACGGATACCATGAATCAAGGTTATCATGGAGGACTCACATCAAGAGGCTTCAATCGCCTGAGAGCCTCTGTTTGGGATATACAGAATGATGTTCATGTTATAGGTGAAATTTCACAGCTCAATAACTCTTGAACTAATCGATCAAATAATTTAAAACTTTGAAGTTTTGTCACCCTTCAATATTTCTGAAAAAGAATAAATCAGATCCAGACTAGGAAAAATATATACCTTTTTATTTTCGCGAATATTGGATAACTCTTTGCGAGAACATTATGATTTTTTTTTCGTATTCGTAACCACAAAAAATTGATTCATAATAAAAATTCTAAATCTCTGCTTGGCATCATCATACGAGGTGATCAAACATTCCCTTATGAGTGAAATTTTATAGTCCAATAAATCTTGAACTTATCAGTAGAATTATTTAGAATTTTGTAGTTTTCTCAACCTTTACGACTGCCTTCCCTTATTTTTTCTCAAATTGAAAAAAACAAATAATTGTTTTCAAATTTTCCACAGCCGATAGGTCATAAATTACGGTACTTGTTGATTCCATCTCCCGTGAATTTCGATTCATCGTTTTTCTGTTATCTGTGATCCACTGAGAAAGGCCAATTAAACAACCAAATTCTTAATCAAATCTGCTCCATTTTTTCTGTTAAATAATTTAGGAATGCCCTTTCAATATTCTCGAGGAGAATATACGAATATGATTCTCATTTATGGTTTTTGTGAGCGCAATTCCAGGAAATCAGTAACGGATTATTCAAGAAAATACCCTTAGCGTAGAATTTCCCATAATACGCCTTTCACAAGAATTTATAGACAGCTTCGTGAGGAAGGAAATGAAAGTTGATGGTACCACAAGACAAAGTGCAAATGAAGAGAATACAATCCTGGAACAAGTGACAGAAAATTCATCTACCAGCATGCGCAGAATAAGTGAACAGATAAGGGTCCCTAAAACAGGGTACATAAAATAATCAAAAGAGCCAGAATGCATCAAAAAATTGTGCAAATATTAAAACAAGAAAATTGCAAGCCTCATTTTCTCTCAATGGATCATAGGCCAAAGAAGAATGAATTCTTGGATTTTGTTCACCGATGAACTCAAAAATTCTCGTAATTTTCACGTATGGGCTCAGGATAATATAAAACCAGTAATTCAAAAACATTCCCTGTTAGATTATCGATAAATACTCGGTGCGGTATCTAAAACAATCGTTTGATTGATTCTCATATAAGAATTTTTTGGGACATACTTTGTCTGGTTGTTAGAAAACATTCCAGTAAAAACCTTGTGGTTTCAAATTGATAGAGCTCCTGCGCACTATTCAAGAGGAGTGCGCGAATATTTGATCAAAACTTTTGACAACATATGGATTGGCAGAGGTGGACATAAGACTTGGTCTCCTCGATCCCCTGATCTGACACACTTGGATTATTTTTTATGGGGAGCGCTCAAACAAGAGATATATGCAGTACAGATTAAGGAGCAATCAAAGAATGATTGATGCTTGCGATTTTATTGAATCTCAACCGAATTCGAAATCTGTGAAACAATTGTATCACCATGCTCAAAAGTGTATTGAAATGGAGGGATATCATTTAGAACAATTCCTGCACTGAAAATTTTCTCATTTATTTTGTTTTTGTTTCATTGTTTTTGAGTTGAAATATTTTTAATTTATTTGGTGTTTTTTGTTCTATGCATTATCCAGTTTGTCAATTAAAAGTTTCTTCAAATAAATTCGTTTCATTAATGAACACATTTTTATGATTTAATATTTTAGTCAGAACTCCCTACTTAAACACTAGTATTCAAGTGAATTGTTGAGATAACATAAACCTTTCAATATTGAAATAATAATATGTCTTTTGATTTTCAGGATTTCAATATTTCAATCAATAGATAATCTAATTGAATTATGATCAGAAAATTGAGCCTACGTTTTTTTTGTCACAGCTGAAAATTGACTGAATAATTATAGCAACATTTTATAGAGTAAACTACCAATCAAGCCGATTAAACAAATTCTTCTTGTATTGTTGCCGAGCAAAGTGAATTTTTTCATGAATTACTTCTTTATGGTCTAGAAAACGGAAAAATTTCATAATGTTCACGTCCAGGGTTATCCAATATTCATGAAAATAGAAAATTTCCCTAGTCCGGGTCTGATTTATTCGATTTGAGAAATATTGAAGAAAGGCGATAGTAAAGGGTGACAAAACTGCAAAATTTGAAATAATTCCACCGATAAGTTCAAGGTTTATTTAACTATGAAATTTCACACATAAGGGAATGTTCATTGATCGCCCTGTATGTTGGTACCAAGCAGAGATTTAAAATTTCTGTTATGAATTGATTAAAATGTCAAAATTTGAGCCAAGTAAGCGTCATTTGCGGGAAATATTAGTTTACTTCTTTAATTTAAAGAAATCTGCTGCTGAGGCGCATCAATTGCTCGTAGAAGCATAGGGTGAGGGTACTTTGAGTGAGAGAACGTGTCGAGAGTGGTTTCAAAAGTTTAAAAACGGTGATTTCGACGTAGAAGACAAAGATCGCAGTGGAAGGCAAAAAATTTACGAAGATGCAGAATTGGAGGAATTATTGGAGGAAGATTCATCTCAAACACAAGAAAAACTTGCTCTAACATTAGAAGTCACTCAGCAAGCAGTCTCACATCGTTTAAAATCATCAGGAATGATTCATAAGCAAGGAAATTGGGTTCCGAACGAATTAAAGCCGAGAAATATTGAACAATGCTCGTCCACATGTTGCGGCTCCCGTGAAAAAGTACTTGGAAACACTTGATTTGGAAGTGTTACCCCACCCGCCGTATTCACCAGACATTGCACCGTCCGACTATCACCTGTTCCGGTCCATGGCACATGCTCTGACGGCGCAGCGGTTCACATCTTATGAGGATACCAAAAATTGGGTTGATTCGTGGATAGCCTCAAAAGACAAGGAGTTCTTCAGACGTGGGATTCGAATGCTGCCTGAGAGATGGGAAAAAGTGGTTGCAAGTGATGGGAAATAGGTCATTGTTTTTCATTCAAAATTTCAAGATGAATTTCCGTCAAGTAAAGACCGAAGCAATCATAAAAATATCATATCCCGAATTTTTCGGTGGATTTCGTCTACTAAGGAACGCAATCGGGATATTCGTCCTTCAACCCTGAAATGAAAGTTTCAAATTACCGAGTCCATCTTTGGAAAATTTTCGGGCTAAAGGCTGATCAGACAGACAGCATTCAAATTGACTGAAAATTATGTGAAATTTTCCAGAGAATGATTTGAATGAATGCCACTTACTTGAAGAAAGTAGCTTTTGGCGTTCGTATTCAATATTCATATTATTTTCAAATCGTTGGTTCCCAACTTTCTTGAAATTCTTATGTTAACGAAAATAATCGCAATTCAACTGATAAACACCTGATTTATTTTCTCTTTTTTTCTTTTATTGCTTTTAATGAATTTTGATTAATTATATTTTGTTCTCAATAAAATATTAAATTGTTGTTTCTGTAGTGAATTTTTCATATTATGGCTCATTTTACCGAATATGTTAAGCTCTTGTATTTTTTTTTAATTTCAATTGTTTATGGAAAATCAATAGAGAGAAACATGAAGCAAATTTTGTGTGAGGGCGTGAAATCTGTTATAATGTTAGTTTTTGGAAATATCTGACCTATTTTTTGCGAGATTAGTTCAACATATGTTAGTATTAAAAACTAACATATTTTGAAAACCAATTCTATCTTTCTAGAATTTGGCAATCTTGAAATATTGCACCTAGAAGTGAAAGGAAAAAACTATTATAGTACTCCTGGAATTCATTGAATTATTTGAACACAAAAAGCATGTTCCTACAAAAAAACTATTAAACGAGCAGACGGGCCTGTGACACATTCCACTTTTTGAAGTTTTGCCAAAGCAACGGATATACTACTCTGTCAAGAAAGTACCGGGAATTTTCAATTAAAACAACATTTTTACATTTAATCGTCAAAATTTATTGGGTCGCCTTCAAAATAGGCTCCATTTGCTCCAAAACATCTATGCCAACGGCACTTCCAATTATCGAAACATTTTTTATAGGCGCTTTCCGGGATGGACTTTAGCTCTCGCGCCGAATTTTGTTTTATGGCTTCAATCGACGCAAAACGGGTGCCACAAAGGGGCAATTTTAGTTTTGGGAAGAGGAAAAAGTCGCAGGGAGCCAAATCCGGCGAACACGGTGGTTGCTGAAGCACGTTTGTTGAGTTTTTTGGAGAAAGTCGGTGAGAAGCTCGGTGAGTTGTTCGCCCACAAATTTGGCCGCTTCTTACGGATACGCTCACGCAAACGTTTCATAACGCCTAGGTAATACTCCTTGTTTACCGTCTGACCCTCTGGAACGAATTCGTAGTGCACCACGCCACGGATATCGAAGAAAACAATGTGCATCACCTTCATTTTCGAGCGGCTTTGGCGTGGTTTTTTCGGTTTCGGCTCATTTTTTGCCACCCATTCCGATGATTGCTGGCTTGTTTGCATATCGTACTCGTAGACCCAGGTCTCATCACCAGTTATAATGCGTTCCATGAATGTAGAATCGGAATTACAGCGATCCAGCATGTCTGAAGCAACCTGTTCGCGATGACGTTTTTGAAGAAAATTCAGGTCTTTCGGTACGAGTCGTGCGGCCACCTTTCTCATGCCCAAAATATCAATCAAAATCGTACGTGCGGACTCGTGGGATATCTTAAGATCATGTGCTATCTCTCTCAAGCTGGTACGACGGTTTTCCAGCACCCTTTCCTTAATTTTATCGACGTTATCTTCGATCGAAGCCGTCAAGTCTTCGACCACTTCACGACCGTCCTTGAAGGCTCTGTACCACTGATATGCACGAGTTTTCGATAGAGCATTATCACCAAAGGCCTTTTGCAACATTTTCAATGCATCGGACACGAAAATTCATTTGCAACACAAAGCTTTGAACAAATTCTTTGCTCAACGTAATCACACATAGTAAAAATCGGCACGCACTCTGACATCGACTGACTTAATCAGCTGTTGCAAACACACTAGTTGACAGATCCCGCTCAAGCTTGGCGTAGTAATTAAGGACAGTGGTACCAACCTAGGAAAAAAAATTTTACCTGCCTCATTGCCCCGCCAGATTTAAATCGATAATTCCCGGTACTTTCTTGACAGAATGTATATATATGAAATAAAATTTGAGATTCAAAGATAAAATTTGTTTTATTCAGTTTGAAAATGTAGTAAACACGACGAAACTCAAGTCACTGTATATTTATTCAATAAAAAATGAAAGAAAACTGAGTAATTTCTTATTTCATTCCATTAAGAATGAACTATCAAAAAGTAACGGACTACTCCATCTAATATTTTAAACGAGCATTAAAATATGTCTATATGAAATTTGCAAATTTCTTTGACGTCTGTTCATTCGATATTGATGGACATGCGTGTTAGCAACTTATCTGAAATAAATTTATTTGTATCCGCTGCCACTTTTTAGAACAGACAGATCAATGCAATAATGTTAAGCTTCTGCTTTTGTGTAACCGCATAACCAATACAGCGTATGGATCACAGTATATCATTTCTGATAGGCAGATTCTTATTACTCAATCCGCACCAAAGAGAATTCCAGAAATATCGGAAGAAGCTGCCGTCGCCATTCTGGCAGGACAGTTTGCAATTTGGCCGGCTTTACGGTATGGCTACGAGCCAAATCCTGGAATCATGCCTTGCAGTTCCTGATGGATCCTCCGACCCGAATCCACAGGATATATAGATTTTATTTCCCGATGGCGCATCCGCTGCAGGATCTCTTGTCGATTTTGTGCGCCAATCTGAGAGAATAAAAATGGGGCTAATTCGGTACGCGAACCTTGTTTTCGAGATATGGACAGACTGATTGAATAAATTCAATAACAGTTAATATCGACGCGCGGATTTATCGCCCATAAATTCTTATTGCGATAAAATGTAAAGCAGGAGTTGAGAGTGGGTATTGTTATTCTGGACTTATTTATCGAGGCGAGTTGTCATTTCTGCACCGTTTCACTGTGATCGTTGTGGAGTTTTGCTGATGCTGTTATTGGGTGTTATAAAGTTCAACGTTTGACTGTAATTTTTGTGTCGTCAATATAATAGGTTGCGGAAAAAATTCTTTATTTTTGAGTGATTTTCAAGGCTTTATTCAACATATTTGGGATTGTCTGATTTGGGTCAAATATGCACTGCTTTGTTCTATAATTTGTTACCAGCTTAATAATGCTTCTCGCGTAGAAGTCTTGGTCGTTATCGGCAAAAACTCTTGTAATTGATTTTCATTCTTCTCTTGATTCTTATCACTCAAGAAGCTTTTCAGTGAGGAAAAAGATGGTAGTCGCTTGATGTCAGGTCCGGACTATATGGTGGATGCGTTAAAACTATCCAACTATGCTTCCGGAGTTTCTAGCAAGTCACTACACATCTGTGTGGCCTGGTGACACAACATCTCTTCTGTTGGTCGATTCTGGCTCATTCTAGTCAACAGCTAGCTTCAAACGGTCCAGTTGTTGTCAGAAGAGATACGAATTTAATGTTATGAGGGGAAAATTATCTCAAACGAATATTATTACATGCAATGATGAATATTTCGTTAGTAAATTCCATTCTCTTGGTTCAAAGACACTGCTCATGTTCTTTCATAGGAAATAAGGGTTGAAAATATTACTTGGTAATGGGTTGAAGAAAAGAAATCCATTTTTTTATAAATAAGGGTTAATTTATAAACCATAGAAAATATTACTTGGTAATAGGTTGAGGAAAAAAATCCATTAGTTTTGGGTGAACTTTAAGACTTTATTCGAGATAAAATAAATGGAGGTTCCTACTTGATAGAAGGTATATAAAATTATTTAAACATTTTAATATTTACAGATATATTCTGTTAGCCTTCTACATATTTAATTTTAAAAAAATCATATTTAATAATTATAACTTCAGGAATTAAATTAATGTCATATAAGTACTACTTATATCAAACGACATATCAAATAAACATTCATTATAAGACATCCAAATGATATAACCAAATCCAATGAATATAAATTGTTAACAAATATCCTATAAATTAAATATTTTGAGTAGACATAATTTTGTTACTGTTTATCCCTCTTATGAAAACAGATATCTTCCAAAAATGTTTAACATAATCTTAAGAATTTCATCATTGAGCTATCTTACTTAGAATATTCAGTATTATTGAATATCTAACTAAGTAACTTTTTAGAAAATCTCAAGATATGTAAAAGCATCACTAAAAAACAAGTTTTAAGAGATACTTTGCGTCGTCAGTACTCAATTATATTCAATAAAATATATCATCAATCAACAAAAAATATTTTCTCACCTTTTAACAATTCAGAAAGCTTCTGGTAAATGAATATTGAAAATTTAAATGGAGTGTTATGTTAACTCGAATAAATAATTCTGTGGTTTACCATTGATCTAAAAGATTTAAAGGCAATTTAACGGCCTCTGTTATAGCACAAGAACCATCTGTATAAAGAATGTTACGGAAAGCAAATAATTGTATATTATGAATAAAATAAAATAAATGGAGGTTCATACTTTATAGAAGGTATATAAAATTATTTAAATATTTTAATATTTACAGATATATTCTATTAGCCTTCTACATATTTAATTTCCAAAAATTATATTTAATATTTTAACTTCAGGAATTAAATTAATGTCATATAAGTACTACTTATATCAAACAACATATCAAATAATTATTCATTATAAGACATCCATATGACATAACGAAATCCAATAAATATAAATTGTTAACAAAAATACTATAAATTAATTATTTTGAGTAGACAAAATTTTGTTTCTGCTTATCCCTCTTATGAAAACAGATAGATATCTTTCAAAAATGTTCAACATAATCTTAAGAATTTCATCATAAAGCTATCTTACTTAGAACATTCAATATTATTGGATATCTTACTAATTTACTTTATATTATAGTCTGCATATTTAATTTCTATGATTTTTGTTAACAATTTATATTTATTGGATTTTGTAATCATTTGGATGTCTTATAATGAATGTTTATTTGATATGTCGTTTGATATAAGTAGTACTTATAGGACATTAATTCAATTCCTGAAGTTATAATATTAAATATTATTTTTTTAAATTAAGTATAAAGAAGGCTAACAGAATATATCTGTAAATATTAAAATATTCAAATCATTTATTCAAGATGTTTCAGATTGTCTGATTTGGGTCAAATATGCACTTCTCTGTTCTATGATTTGTTGCAATTTTAAAGGTAGCTTAATAATGCCTCTCTGGAAGAAGTCTTGGTCCTTTTTGGCTAGTGATCGATTTTCAATATCTTCTCTTGATGCCATTTTTTCATCACTCAGGAAGTTTTGCAATACGAGGAAAAAATGGCAATCGCTTGGTGTCAGGTCAGGACTATATAGTGGATGCATTAAAACTTCCCAACCAGAAGTTTTTGGCAAGTCACTACAGACGTGTGCGGCCTGGCTTGTTCTGATGGAACACAACACATCTTCTACTGGTCAATTCTGGCCTTTTCTGGTCAATCGCTAGTTTTAAACGGTCCAGTTGTTAACAGTAGAGATACGAATTTGAAGTTTGACCATATGGAAGCAACTCATAATAAATTATTTTTTCCAGTTCCACCAAATGCACAGTAGAATCTTCCTGGCCGTTAGTCCTGGTTTGGCCACCGTTTGAGATACTTCACCGATCTCTAACCACGATCGTTTTCGCAAAATATTGTCTTATGTGACCCATTCCTCATCCCCTGTCACCATACGTGTAAGAAATGGGTTGATTTCATTCCGTTTGCCCAAGGCTCCGCAGATGGATATTCGATCTATCATGTCTTTTGGTGTTAATAGGTGTAAAACCAAAACGTCGAGCTTTTTTTTAATCCAGCTTTGCGCAAATGGTTTAAAATTGTTTATTTGCTGATCTTTTTGCTGCTGGTCGGTGCTAAACTACTAACATGCTGGTCAACTTCTGTGATTTCATCGACATTCTTGACGATGGACACGCAGTGCGAGGTATATCTTCAGGTATAACCTGAACGGAATCGACAAAACCAAAATTGCACGTAATTGAGCTGATACAGTATCGTGACCATGAACACCATTCACAATTTCAGCCACCTGGCTTGTATTGTCGCCTTTATCAAAGAGAAAATTGTGAAATATACCAAATTTTCTCTTTGCTGACTTGCATTTTCAACACTCTGTAACTCACAACTGTATGTACCAAATAAAAAATATCAGAAGAGGCGTAGATCGATGGGATTTTTCACCGTTGTTCAACTCCACTAGAAGTCACTTTACGAGTTGAATAACCTTTATTAAGAGTGTAAACATCAGGTGTTTTTCCAGAGTGAAAGAACTTGAAATTGAAATTTAAATTAAGATTGAAGACATTTTTTTTTCATTTGAAAGATATTTTTAAGACATTTATGTTTTGAAAATAATTTCCGGTATACGTCCACCACGACTAGCTCTGAGGAATCGCATTCGACTAAACCAATTGTGGACCACTATTTCGAGTAATTCAGGCCTTATTTCATCAATAGCACGAGTTATATTGGCTTCCAAAGCGTCTATTGATTCTGGTTTATCAGCATAAACCATTAATTTGACATAACCCCAAAGAAAATAATCCAGTGGATTTATGACGCATGATCTTGGAGGCCAATTAATTGGCCTCCAAATAATGTTATCGCCAACTTCCTTTCAATAAATCAATTGTTACGGTAGCAGCATGAGGTACAGCATCATCTTATTGGAACCAAAACACTTCTGGGTAGATACCATTCAAATTTTGAAACAAATAATCATTATCATCGATCTGTAACAACACCATTCACTGTAACATTAGCTTCAGCATCGTTTTTGAAGAAATATGGACCGATAATATCACCAGCGTGTAAAGCACACCATACAGTGCATTTCTTAGAATGCAATGGAACCTGCAGAACTTCTTGAGGATTGTTTTCAATCCATATACGGCAATTTTGCTTGTTTACATAGCCGTTCAACAAGAAATGAGCTTCATCATTAAACAAAATTTTACGATAAAAAGTGGATCAACTTCAAGCTGTTCTAGGGCCCAATCAGCAAACAAACGACGCTCATTATGGTCAAGTGGCTTTAGTTCTTGGACCAATTGGATCTTGTATGGGTGTAGACCAAGATCTTTAAGCAAAATTTTCCATGTGGTGGATGCACAGAGTCCAACTTGTTATGAACGTCGACGAATAAACAAATCTGGATCATCATTAACAATATGACTTACAACAGCGATATTTTCGTACAGTTCTTTGTCTTGTTGTGGATGTTGCATCGAGTAAAGAAAATGTTATCCGAAATCTATCGATAGTTCGACGAATAATCTGCTCTGATGGACGATTATGTAAACCATAAATTTCACGAAGTGCTCTATAAGTTTGGCGAATAGAACACTGATTTTGAAAATAAATTTCAACAATTTGTAGACGTTGTTGAGGCGTGAGTCTTTTCATGATAATTTTCAATGCTCACTGAATAGAAATGTCAAAACAGCATGCCTTTTTTTTTCAAATCACAGTTATTCCTATCGAAAGTTCTATCACTCTAAAAAAACACCCGATAGATGCATTCTCTATCAGACTTTTCAATTGCACTATTCTATTATTACGAGACAGTGAGCGGAAATGTTATTTGAGATTGAACTTGTGAAGTTAGAAATGACTGCGAATAGAGTTCTTTGGATGCGATATAATGTATTAAATGTTGTAGGGAGAGAGATGAGTTTCAAGTGTTATAGTTGGGCGACGAGCAGAGAATTAGTATGAGACTTGGTCCAAAGGTAGCGACCTAATGACTTCTCTTCATTTCAAGACTTAGTTGGAGTTGTATTAGTGAGACAGGTAAAAATTCTACTGCGACTACTGTCGAAGCCACATTTGTGTAATGGCTTTTGGGATAACAGATTTTTAGAGAACCAGTCCATGATGATGTCATTGGGGCAAGACAAAGTGGAGCTGCAAGGGATCATACTACCTGTAGGTAAAAGTCGACAATATCTTGTTCGTTTTCGAAGAAATCGAATCGATATTTTGTCTGGGTGTAAAATCAAATATCTTGCACAGAAATAACATTTCGTTAATGTTTTGACATTAACGAAATGTCTACTATTTGTAGTAGACTAACTTTCTGTCAAAACACGAATCACAGAAGTATTTCCAGACTCAAAATAACCACAACTTCAGAATGCAAACGCTATATGGCCCACCCTTTAAAAGACAGACCACATTGTACTGGTAGAACCATAGACGCATTAGGATATATATAAGTCTAGGGTAGAACCTTGTATTCTATGTACAGTATGCTGCTTTCGAATCATTGAATGGTCATTGATTTTCATCCATCCACTTTCGGTCACTAAACGTTTTACTTCCTTTTGGATATATCTGGTAATAAAACTTTCCGTTATGAGAAAGTGAACGAGGCCAAGTTCAGGCGTAATTACAAATCGATTTATAACTGGTCTGCAACATCTGCCATGCATCAATATTAGATGGTTTCACTTTCTTCGCCATTATGTGATTTCACCTTCCTTATGTGGAATAATACAATTACAAATCGATCTGTAACTATTTGTATTATCGTAATTTATACTGAAGATTATTCATTCGAACTATTTATGTAATATTGATCATCAGTTGCTACGAGATCTGCTGGTGGCACAAAATAATGGACAGGGGTTAATGTTATATATATATATATATATATATATATATATATATATATATATATATATATATATATTTACTTAAATATGTAATCGATTTTTACATATTTTTTGAATTTTACAACAAACCAACTGTTCGAGGGGATCCAAAGTCGATGTTTAGTTGTTGTTAAAATGCCTAGAGCACGTATGCGTGGATTTTATCGCCAGCTAAGTGAATTTGAAAGAGGTCGAATTATTGGTCTACGGGAGGCGGTGTTGTCATTTCGAGAAATCACTAACCGTACGAACAGAAATCCAACTACTGTTATGAGATGTTGTCAAACGTGGCTTGATAATGCCCAAAATCGAAGAAGAGTAGGCACCGGACGTCGAAGGGGCACAAATGAAGTTCAAGATCGACGTCTAAGACTTATGGCTATTAGAGACCGATTTGCGACAACTCGATCTTTGTCTGATGAGTGGTAAGGAGAACAAGACCATCCTGTAACTGTCCGAACGGTTTACCATCGGATAAGGTCTTTTGGACTGCAGCATTATCGACCCCATCTTGTATTACCACCTCTGACGGTTGAGCATCGCCGGCAACGATTACAGTGGTGCAGAGAACATCAACATTGGAATGCGGAATTACATCAGGTCGTCTTTTCTGATGAATTTCGATTCTCCTTGGGTGCACATGATGGCTGAAGAAGAGTTCGATGACGTCGGGGAGAAAGACGTGAACCTCAGTTTGATATTGAGCGTCATGTAAACCGGACAGTAGGCGTTATGGTATGCAGTAGTATTGTACATGCAAGTAGGTCACCTTTAGTCCTTAATCGAGGTAACATGACAGCGCTGCGTTACCCTCAAGAAAAAGTGGAGCCATATGTTCTCCCTTACCTTAACCGGCTCGAGAATCCAATATTTCAGCAAGATAATGCTCGACCTCATGTTGCCAGAGTTAGTTTAAACTTTTTTGAAGCGACTCATGTGAATCTTTTGCCATGACCGCCCAGATACCCCGACTTTCGCCCATAGAGCATGTTTGGACATTATGGGTAGAAGGCTTAAAAGTTCCCACAGGCTTTGGCGGCTCTGAGACATGAAATACCAGATAGCTTGGGATAGTATTCCTCAAGAAGAAACATACCATCTTATTGCATCAATGCCAAAACGTGTTGTGGAGTGTACAGATAATCGCGGTGGACAAACACATTGTTAATAAATTTATTAAAAAAAAAATTGTGAACCTTTCGTTTTTTTTTTCTTCAAATTTCAATCATTTACTCCTTGCTATACTATCTATGTTTTACCAAAAAAATTTTTAAATTTAAAGAGCTCCTTCTGGGTGTTGCAGTTTCTTTGTCAGTTAGTATATGTTTTGTTAATTATTTTTATTTTTTAAATGTGGAGTAGAACTGATGAGATACCGTTGTAATAATTCTAAATTGCTTTTTGAAGATGTTCTGCATGCTTCAGGAATTTTTTTGAAGGAATTTATTTTGAGCAGGTTTTGTTTGGAAGAAGTTCTTGAGCTTATGTTTCATATTTTTGGAAAGGAATTAAGTTTTCATAAAACAAGGAATGAAACTAAATTTTTTGCTCTTCAAGTATTTATTCAATAATTTTTAGTTGATAATTTATATTTCTTTGAATTTCTTTTATTTCCTTTAGTGCTCTGTAATAAGTGTTCATTCTATATGTCTACTGAATCGACACAGTGTGTTTTAAAGACATTTATTTAATTATATCTAAAAGTTTTTGAATGAAAATTTTTTGAAACAAAAATTTCTAGGGGGTTAACAGTATAAATATGTATGACATTTAAAAGTTTTTTCAGATTTTATTAATTTATTACCAAAAGATCCAAAGTTTACACAACCGAAGTTTCTACTTCAGACGATTCAAAACTTTACAGTGGATAAAAAGATTTAAGCAGGCAGGATCAAGATCAATAGTAGGTAAAAAAAATTGATAACAAGAACGCAACAGACATTATTTAGATAAAATAAAGATTTTAGACTAACATAGATCCATAGATCCATATGGTAATTCATTATATTTAGATTATTTTTATTATGGACTCCTTCAAACATTTCAACAGAATATGAATAGTTAAACTTCCTGCCTTTTGTTTCTACATGTCAAATTTTTAAATTGTCTATTGTAGGAAAAGGTTGACCATTTTCTAGGCATTGAGTTAGAAATTTTGAAATTTGTTTAGTTTTTGAGAAATTCCTTGTATGTTCTTTTCATCCAATATAGTTATAGTAGTAGTATTGAATGAACGTACGCTCTGATATATACATAGTATTTCATAAGCTCTATGACAAACTTTGGCAGATGATGACTGTGCCAATTTTAAACATTTTTTTCCATGAGCACAGGTCCGATTTGTTCTCGTTTAGAACATACATTCTGTCAAGAAAGTACCGGGAATTATCGATTTAAATCTGACGGGGCAATGAGGCAGGTAAAAATTTTTTTTGCTAGGTTGGTACCACTGTCCTTAATTACTATGCCAAGCTAGAGCGGGATCTGTCAACTAGTGTGTTTGCAACAGCTGATTAAGTCAGTCGATGTCAGAGTGCGTGCCGATTTTTACTATGGGTGATTACGTTGAGCAAAGAATTTGTTCAAAGTTTTGTATTGCAAATGAATTTTCGTGTGCCGATGCATTGAAAATGTTGCAAAAGGCCTTTGGTGATAATGCTCTATCGAAAACTCGTGCATATCAGTGGTACAGAGCCTTCAAGGACGGTCGTGAAGTGGTCGCCCATCGACGGCTTCGATCGAAGATAACGTCGATAAAATTAAGGAAAGGGTATTGGAAAACCGTCGTACCAGCTTGAGAGAGATAGCACATGATCTTAAGATATCCCACGAGTCCGCACGTATGATTTTGATTGATATTTTGGGCATGAGAAAGGTGGCCGCACGACTCGTACCGAAAGACCTGAATTTTCTTCAAAAACGTCATCGCGAACAGGTTGCTTCAGACATGCTGGATCGCTGTAATTCCGATTCTACATTCATGGAACGCATTATAACTGGTGATGAGACCTGGGTCTACGAGTACGATATGCAAACAAGCCAGCAATCATCGGAATGGGTGGCAAAAAATGAGCCGAAACCGAAAAAACCACGCCAAAGCCGCTCGAAAATGAAGGTGATGCTCATTGTTTTCTTCGATATCCGTGGCGTGGTGCACTACGAATTCGTTCCAGAGGGTCAGACGGTAAACAAGGAGTATTACCTAGGCGTTATGAAACGTTTGCGTGAGCGTATCCGTAAGAAGCGGCCAAATTTGTGGGCGAACAACTCACCGAGCTACGATTGTGACTGACTTTCTCGCCAAAAACTCAACAAACGTGCTTCAGCAACCACCGTATTCGCCGGATTTGGCTCCCTGCGACTTTTTCCTCTTCCCAAAACTAAAAGTGCCCCTTCGTGGCACCCGTTTTGAGTCGATTGAAGCCAGAAAACAAAATTCGGCGCGAGAACTAAAGTCCATCCCGGAAAGCGCCTATAAAAAATGTTTCGATAATTGGAAGTGCCGTTGGCATAGATGTATTGGAGCAAATGGAGTCTATTTTGAAGGCAACCCAATAAATTTTGACGATTAAATGTAAAAATGTTGTTTTAATTGAAAATTCCCGGTACTTTCTTGACAGAGTAGTATAGTCCGTCTGGAAAGTATTCGGAATTCATTATTTTTCATAATTTCAATATATTTCTTTTTTGTAAAATTCTAAGACAAAAGTAATGTATAAAATAGGTTGTGCAGATAGTCGGCTATGGCCAAAGTTGCAGGGCAACACTATTAGTCAAATATTGTTGATTGTCAACAGGTATACATTTTATGAAATAATGTCGCAACTTGAAGAACGAAAGCAGTAATATTTGTATAGAAAAGGTTTTCGAAACGTTAAAAAATTATTTCCATTGACTGAACTGGGAAAAAGTGAAACAATAAAGTGGATAAAAAATGGATATGAGGCATAAACCAGTATCAGTAAGACGGCGTCAGATTAAAGAAAACAATATAACCGGTTTATTTGCCTAAGGACAACACTATCCGCACCTGGGGTTTCACAAATTTCCAAAACAGATTTGGAAATCAACGAAATATAAAAATATGTCCAAAAACCGTCCTCATGTAACTGAGAAGACAACGCTAAAATCAAGGAAACCAAAAAAATCCCTATAATGACACCTTTACAAAAGGAACGAAGGATAGAATTTTGTCAACGTTTTCAAGAAGATAATTTTAATAATGTCTTTATATCTGATGAAAGTTGTTTCCAACTTGGTGGAAATCCCTTTAAAATAAATCAAAACAACCTGTTAGCGTTCAAATTTCCAAAATTTCGACCAAAATAATTGTTTGTGGAGCAATATCTCAACTTGGTGCTACGCCTCTCTGTATTAGTGATGGTACTATTAATAGTGAGAAGTATTGTGGCATTTTGAACGATTTTCTCCTTGAAACAGCGCATGCTTTATATCCAGAGGGATGGTTTCAGTAGGATAACACAAGATGCAATACTGCGGCCTATACTCAACCTTGGATGCAAGAAGACCAAGTGACACCCTTTTCATGGCCAGCAGCTTCACCAGATCTTAGTTCCATTCAAAGCATATGCGAACTAATGAAAATTGAAGTTGAATGAGCAGCGTCACGAAATAAAGGTGATTCAATTTAGTCAGTTTTACATTTCTGGACTACCATCAACGAAAATTATGGAGGTGATCTAGTTTCGGGTGTACCTCGACATTTAGTCAGGTGTTTACAGTTAAATGGAGATTGTTATAAGTAAATAAGATGAATATTTTATTATAATTTTCTAATTCAAGAACTAAAAATATGTACTAAATATTTACTATTTAGCTTTGTTCTTTCCGGCTACTATATTAATATACAAAATAATTCATCAAATGATTTGCGAGAAATCAATTCATTTAAACAACAAATCCTACCGAACAATCACCATATTCTCCTAATATAGTTCCGATCGATTCATTCCCCTTTCCAAAACACAAATTAACACTTAGAGGCTTTCGTTTTCAGCGGAAAGAAGGCCCAAAGGAGAATTCGAAGCAACTAATAAAGTCGATTACTGAAACTTTTCTGATCATTTGCACACATTGAATCGATCCTATAAATCATCTATTTACTGAAACACAATCGTTCAAAAAATGCAGCGCCAACCTTCAACATCTCGACAACGACATAACAGAATGTCATGGAATTTTTACACGTGTCGTTTAAAGAAAAGTTGATACTAACAAAACGATAAGTGATACGGCATTGGCTGCACCAACTGTGTATTAGTACCGAGACTTAATGACTCATCTGATAACAATCATGCTACAAATCTTCGAACACTAAGCATAAAACTAACACTTGATAACTTTACTGAAAATGGATAATTCAATGAAGCTGAGTAATTTCAATGAGGACTGTATAAATCACTAGAAAACTGCTGCATTATTCATCTCAATTCGAAGAATCACTCACAAAAAACAAAGTGATATTTTCCTAAAAAAGAACACCCTGTATATTAATAACCAACATATATTCTACAAATATTTTCATATGAATTTTTCATACTCACTCGAGAAATTGCCCCAATAAATATATTTTTGTTATGAAGGAAATAAAATATTCGAGAACGAAACGATTGAGATTTTCTCTTTCAAGTAATAATGTAGTTGATAGAATAATAAAGCTGAGAGCAATTCAACCAATAACAACCATTCAATAATCCATAACCGACGCAACAGAACTGATATCATAAAACCTATTACGTCAATTAAAAGTTATGCCATCATTCAATATGTATCAATTAAAGCAGTTAATCTGGGTCATTCAATGTGATAGTGGTTCATAGAGTACAATTTCTAGCAGCATATTTCATCTAAAATCCACGTATCCGAAATATTAGGATACCTAAACGCATTCACATAATGACTACACCCTTTTCTACTACAAATAGTGTTCCTTAAATTAAAATGACCTATTGAAACTATAACTTTTATTTCCTGAAATTTATTTCGTAAATTTGGAATAGGAAAACAGTTTAGAATGTTTTTACTTCGAAGTAAGAAAGAGAGTCTGACGTCATCATATAATATAAAGTATCGGGTGTTTTTTTAGAGTGAATAATTTCCGGCATATGTTCACCACGACTAGCTCTGAGGAACCGCATCCGACCAGACCAATTTTGGACCACTTTTTCGAGTGAATCAGGCCTTATTTAATCAAAAACACGAATTATGTTGGCTTCCAAAGCGTCTACTGTTTTTGGTTTATCAACATAAACCAATAACTTGACATAAACCCAAAAAAAATAATCCAGTGGTGCTATGTCGCATGATCTTGGAGGCCAATTAATTGGACCATTTCACGAAATAATTTTATCACCAAATCTTTCTTTCAATAAATCAATTGATACGGTAGCTGCACGAGCTGCACCATCTTGTTGGAACCAAAACACTTCTGGGTCGATACCATTCAAAATTTATTATTATTATTATTATTATTATCCTGATACTCCTAGATCTTCTGTGAAGATCCCTCAGAAGCTTAATTTGAAACAAATAATCATTGATCATCGATCTGTAATGAGCACCATTCACTGTAACATTAGCTCCAGAATCGTTTTTAAAGAAATATGGATCGATGATGCCTCCAGCGTGTAAAGCTCACCATACAGTGGACTTTTCAGGGTGCAACGGAACTTGCAGAGCTTCTTGAGGATTGTTTTCAATCCATATACGGCCATTTTTCTTGTTTAAATAGCCGTTCAACCAGAAATGAGCTTCATCACTAAACACAATTTTACGATAAAAAAGTGGATCTTCAAGCTGTTCTAGGGCCAAATCATCAAACAAACGACGCTTATTATGGTCAAGTGGCTTTAGTTCTTGAACCTGTTGGATCTTGTATAGGTGTAGATCAAAATATTTACGGAAACTTTTCCATGTGGTGGATGCACAGAGTCCAACTTGTTGTGAACGTCGACGAATAGACAAATCTGTATCATCATTAACACTATGACTTACAGCAGCGATATTTTCTTCTGTACGTACAGTTCTTTGTCTTGTTGTTGTTGTTGCATCGAGTAGAGAAAATGTTGTCTGAAATCTATCGATAGTTTGACGAATAAGCTGCTCTGAATTCACGAAGTGCTCTATAAATTTGGCGAATAGAACACTGATTTCAAAAATAAATTTTAACAATTTGTAAACGTTGTTGCGGCGTGAGTCTCTCCATGATAATTTGTCAATGCTTACTGAACAGAAATGTCGTAACAACATGACTTCTACCTTCTATCAAATTACAGTCATCCATATCGAAAGTTCTATCACTCTGAAAAAAACACCCGATATAAGCCCGTATAGATTTGAATGGAAAAAGAAACAGGAAAAAATTAAGGAAAAAGATGTACTCACATTTGATTCCTAGTATCGGGTATCTCCCTGTTACTAGGAAGATTATCGCTGGCCTCCTGATTGAACCTGTTCCTAATGTAAGGATCTTCCCCTTGCCTTAATCCACTTCTCGAAACATAACCCTCTTCATCGAAGTAATTCCATGTGAGGCGACCATCTGTTGTTTCAGGACTACCTTGTATAGCCAACAGAGCTCCTGGAGCAGGTTCAATCTCTTCATATTGTGGCTGCAAACTTACACTTTCCTTGAGTCTAAGCGCTCGGTTTTCACCCTATAAATAAAAAAGAGTGTTACTTCAAAATTTGTAATTAGATTAGTTCTCACAAAAAAATTCATAAAGCTTCATATGCATAATATCTCAGCTTTAGAGCTGATGCTACAATTTCATTGAGAATAAGTGAATAGAGAGAAAGTCATCCAAGAAGGAGAGGTGGTCACACTAAGGAAGAAGGTAGGATATTGATCAAGATTTGAAGTAAAACATTATAATTTGCATTATTTAGATTCGTTATATTAAATCCAGTAAGGAGATCTTTCCTATGAACAAAATATACAGATTAACCTTTGGATGCTTCTCCGTACATATACGTTAGCCTAACTGAAGCAGCATTCGAAATAAGGATGAAGAAATTACAAGAATTACACGTTAAACAAAGTTCCTTCTATGTCAACTATCTGCTATGAACAGAAAATGATTTCGACAACAATATCAGTCAACTATCAAACAGACCTTTTACTGAACCTTCGAAAAGAAATTTTGAATTATCAAATAGTGGTCTCAATTTTATAAGCTTCATTTACGATATTAAATTATATATAATATATCACAGTCGGTCTCGAAAACATCAGGAAAAAACAAAGCTCATTTGTAATTATTTCGAATATATTTTCAATTATTGAATTAGAAAACTTCAACAAAATATTCATCTAATTTACTCATACAACTTTCATTTAACTGTAAACACTTGACTAAACGTCGAGGTACACCCGAAACTAGATCACTTCCATAATTTTCGGTCATGGTAGTCCAGGACTGTAAAACTGACCGTATTATATCATCTTCATTTCGTGGCGCTACTCGTTCAATTTCATTCTTCATTAGACCCCATATTTCTTCAATGGGAATAAGTTCTTGTGAAGCGGCTGGCCATGAAATAGTAGTCGCTTGGTGTTCTTGCATTCAGTAGAGGCCGAAGTATGGCATCTTGCATTATCCTGCTGAAAACGCCACCCCTCTGGCTATAAAGCATGCGCCGTTTCAAGCAAATCGCTTAAAAAACTTCAACACTTCTCATTATCAATGGTACTATCAATTATACAGAGAGGTGTATCACCACGCTGATATATGGCTCCCCAAACCATTATTTTGGTGGGAAATTTGGAAATTTGAACAGCAACAGGTTGGTTTGATAGATTTTTAAATTATTTAAATATTTTAATATTAGCCTTCTACATATTTAATTTCAAAAAATTATACTTAATGATTATAACTTCTGAAAACAAATTAAAATAATGTCATATAAGTACCACTTATATCAATTGACATATAAAATAAACATTCATCATAAGACATCAGAATGGTATAACAAAATCCAATAAATAAAAATTATTAACCAAAATCCTATAAATTAAATATTTTGAATAGACAAAATTTCGTTACTGCTGATCAATCTTATGAAAACCAATATCTTCCAAAAATATCTAACATAATCTTAAGAATTTCATCATAAAACTATCTTACTTAGACTATTCAATATTATTGGATATCTAACTAAGTTACTTTATATAAAGACTCAAGATATGTAAAACATTACTGAAAAACAAGTTTCAAGAGGGACTTTGCTTTATCAGTATTCAAATAATTCATATTCAATAAATTATATTGAATATGAGATTTTTAAGTGACAAGTTAAAACCGGATACTCGAATATAAGAAAAATATCAAATTCCTGGTGCTGATATAAATTATTTATATCTTATGATTAGATTATAACAAATTCATCCAACTTAGGAAATACCTATATAGTCTGAAAAAATATTATTCTTGGTAAAAATAAAATTCGATAGGATTGATAATTTGATCCAATTGTTTTTCAGGATAATTCACACATATATGAAACTTTTAACAGTTATATAGGCATGATTTCAATTTTAATTATGATTGAATTCTGAATTCATATGAGAATAAAATCCCAGTATATTCTGAACCGGAGTGTTTAGAGCTAATACATAACTCTACCTAGTCCATTGGTAGTTATATAATTGTAAAGGGTCTTTCATTGAGAATGACAGGACTTGATATATCAACTTAATTCTTGCTTTGATTTAAAGCCTGAGCAACTTATTTATATTCAGTATAAAATTTCGTTCAAATATCTACCACGACTTCGTTTACATAGAAGCATCCGATCGTTCCAATTTTTAATTACTCTGTGCAATAATTCTGGCTGTATTTCGGCAAACAGTGCATAAGAGGATTGGTAAGTAAGTACACAACAGTGAAAAGGACTAGTTTTAGAATAGAAAAAAAAGTAATTTCTTAATAACATAAATAAAGGTTGATACTTGATAGAAGGTATATAAAATTATTTTAATATTTTAATATTAGCCTTCTACATATTTAATGTCAAAAAATTATATTTAATAAAATTTGAATAACAAAACAGATTTAATCTGTTAGTCTTCTACAATTTTAATTTAAAAAAAAAATTATTCAAAAAACTTTCAGAATTAAATTAATGTCTAAAATAAGCACCGCTTATATTTAATAGACGTGTACATTCTGTCAAGAAAGTACCGGGAATTATCGATTTAAATCTGGCGGGGCAATGAGGCAGGTAAAATTTGTTTAAAGTTTTGTGTTGCAAATGAATTTTCGTGTGCCGATGCATTGAGAATGTTGCAAAAGGCCTTTGGTGATAATGCTCTATCGAAAACTCGTGCATATCATTGGTACAGAGCCTTCAACGACGGTCGTGAAGTGGTCGAAGACTTGCCTAATAAAATTAATTTTGCATGACGATAACGCGCCTTCTCACCGAGCTACGATTGTGACTGACTTTTTCGCCAAAAAATCAACAAACGTGCTTCAGCAACCACCGTATTCGCCGGATTTGGCTCCCTGCGACTTTTTCCTCTTCCCAAAACTAAAATTGCCCCTTCGTGGCACCCGTTTTGAGTCGATTGAAGCCATAAAACAAAATTCGGCGCGAGAGCTGAAGTCCATCCCGGAAAGCGCCTATAAAAAATGTTTCGATAATTGAAAGTGCCGTTGGCATAGATGTATTGGAGCAAATGGAGCCTATTTTGAAGGCGACCCAATAAATTTTGACGATTAAATATAAAAATGATGTTTTAATTGAAAATTCCCGGTACTTTCTTGACAGAGTAGTATAATCAAAACTCAATATACAATGTCAAATAGAATAAATAAACCAACAAATATAAAAAAAGTCATTTAAAATCAATAAATAAATATTTGAAGGAGACAAAATTTTGTTTCTGATCTTACCATTATGTACACCAATTCCTTTTCAAAAATATAAAACACAACTTAAGGATTTCTCAAAAAATTTAATTTATTTGATATATTTAATATATTTAAATATTCAAATAAGTTAATTCAAAAATCTCTCAAAACATGCACTATATCTTCAAAAAACAATTAGAATTCGGATAATCTCTTCATCGGCCCTAGATAATATGTAAAATATCAAAATCAACTAACAATCAGTATATCTTACCTTAGAGTGTAACCGGAGCTTGTTTAAAACATACTAACTTCAAAAATCCAGATAGTCTATGGTCGTCACAAAATCACAGAAAACTGTAAGGTATTATAAGGTTTTCTTTAAACCACTGACATTCCATAATGAGATTTATTCAAGCCTAATATATTATGTATAAAATAAAATAGAAAAAGGCTTTTTACTTGATAGAAGAAATATTAAAAAAAATTGAATATCAAAAGAGATTTAATCTGTTAGTCTTCTACAATTTTAATTAAAAAAAAAATATTTTTTTAAGTATTTTCTCACATTCAAACTTTTTCATAGGGCGGCGTATAACTTGCGCAGAGTACCGATGACGGTGACTCAATTTGAGTAAAACTTCTAACCAAACGAAAGGAATCAAATACTGCATCATGAAACTGATGATTCTAAATAAAGTAACACCTGAAAATAAGGAAAAATTTATTAGACCTGAAAATAATCATGTGTTGTTAATTCTATATGTCTGTGAAATGAAACAGTGTGCTGAAAATAAACGTTGGCCACATCAAAGGTATTAATTAATTTCAAATCAAAAAAACCGTTACAAAATCAACTGTTATTCTGGAAATAGAGTTACAGTTGTACAGAACCTGCATGTTAAAATAACCTAGGCTGTGAATCAGTTAATAATTTCACAGTTTGTACTACAGATTTAAATGAAAATATCTCTACCGTTCACAGAAACATAGCTATTCTCATCATTTTAATTGAATCCTCCTGTTCGAAAGTCCTTTAGATTTATTAGATTTATTAAATTCTAAGGTCCATCTTTAAATTTAAACTGCGATCTATATTCTACTCTTATATCATTATTTAGTTTGATTTTTGTCAAGAAGAATTCAAAACGAATGTGTTTTTATATTTGTGAAGAACACTTTCAATTGGAAAATGAAGTTAAAAATAAATGCTATAACACGCTTCAATACCAAAACGAAATAAAAAGTATAAAATAATTTTCGACTATTCAAGTTTTTTCTACAACGATAGTTATCAAGAAAAGGTTCAATTTTTTCTTGAGAAATTACTTTTATAAATAGTTATCAATGAAATATTTGTAACATTTGAAGTTACTCTTCACAAAGACATTAATTATTTAGCTGAAGACATAATTTTTCTTTTGAACTGCTCAAAAATTATTCAGCTGTATTGAATGAAAAAAATGTTTGTTAATATAAAAATAATTTCAAATTTTTTAGATCAATATTTTATTATTGAGGGTAGTAAAGTAAATTACTCCATTTTTTATTGATTGTTTTAATTTAACATCCAAATAAATTCCGACTGAATAGAATGGGTATGACTTCCAAAGGCTGTTTTGAATATTGTGTTATGTTTAAAAAAAAAATAAAAATAGTTTTTAAAGTTAAATGGAGAATTTTTCATAATTATTCATAAGATTTATTTGAAACAGCTGTATCGAATAAAGTTTGCTGCTTTATTTCGTTCAATTTTAAATTTTTTTCATTTAGATTCTTTCATTTTTTAAGTGTCGCGCAATTATTGATAATTCAATGTGTCTACTGAGAAAAGACACTGTTTATGAGATATTTCATTTGATATAATATTTAAACATCTTCAAGAGATTTTTTGAATGAAAGTTTGAAGAAATTTCTTGTAATTATTCTGCTTAATATTTAAAAGATGAAAATGTGATTGTTACCAATTTTATCCTTTATATATATATATATATATATATATATATATATATATATATATATATATATATATCCTTTACTAGTTGCGAAAATCATTATTTTCGCGTAATAATCAGACTTTTGCCTTGTGACCACCTTGTTGGCGTAAGATTTGTTACTTTATTGTTAATTTATTAAAATAATAAAAAGAGGTTTTTTACTGGATATAAGGATTTTTTAAAAATTTCAAATATCATACAGATTTATTCTGTTGAACTCCTAGAAATTTTAATTGTATGATAGTGTGATATTTAAAATTTTCAAATAATCCTTCTATCAAGTGAAAAACATCCTTTTCTCATTTTATGGTATACACAATAATTATATATTTTGGTTTTAAAGGAGTCTATAAAATACCTCGCAAATTTTGTGTAGTTTCTGTCGCAAACATAGAATACGTAGGATTTTTAAGAAGTTAACATTTTGAAGGAGTTCCTGAGGTTATGTTTTGCATTTTTGGAAAGGAATTTGTTTTTAATAAAACAAGGTACGAAACAAAATTTTGATCTCTTCAAGTATTTATTTGGTAGATTTAATTGATAATTTATATTTCTTTGAATTCTTTTATTCTGATATTGGACTGCCCACTCTTTGCAGATAAATTTATGTCCAAAATAGAAAATGAAATCTTCAATTCAAAATTACCCGTGAATATTCATTTCTGGTAGACGATATACTCACGTGTATTTCAGGACAATCCAGACAACTGAGAAAATTTTTGATTATCTTAAATAATATTTACCCAAAAATTAAATTCAAATTAGAAAAATAATCAAACAAAAAAATTATATTTTTTGACCTCTCGATATCACACTCGAATAGTAAATTAGAATTTGACGTGTTCAGAAATCCTACATCCAATACATACTACTCTGTCAAGAAAGTACCGGGAATTTTCAATTAAAACAACATTTTTACATTTAATCGTCAAAATTTATTGGGTCGCCTTCAAAATAGGCTCCATTTGCTCCAATACATCTATGCCAACGGCACTTCCAATTATCGAAACATTTTTTATAGGCGCTTTCCGGGATGGACTTTAGCTCTCGCCAGAATTTTATTTTATGGCTTCAATCGACTCAAAACGGGTGCCACGAAGGGGCAATTTTAGTTTTGGGAAGAGGAAAAAGTCACAGGGAGCCAAATCCGGCGAATACGGTGGTTGCTGAAGCACGTTTGTTGAGTTTTTGGCGAGAAAGTCAGTCACAATCGTAGCTCGGTGAGAAGGTGCGTTATCGTCATGCAAAATCCATGAGTTGTTCGCCCACAAATTTGGCCGCTTCTTACGGATACGCTCACGCAAACGTTTTATAACGCCTAGGTAATACTCCTTGTTTACCGTCTGACCCTCTGGAACGAATTCGTAGTGCACCACGCCACGGATATCGAAGAAAACAATGAGCATCACCTTCATTTTCGAGCGGCTTTGGCCTTCATTTTCGACCGTCCTTGAAGGCTCTGTACCACTGATATGCACGAGTTTTCGATAGAGCATTATCACCAAAGGCCTTTTGCAACATTTTCAATGCATCGGCACACGAAAATTCATTTGCAAAACAAAGTTTTAAACAAATTCTTTGCTCAACGTAATCACCCATAGTAAAAATCGGCACGCACTCTGACATCGACTGACTTAATCAGCTGTTGCGAACACACTAGTTGACAGATCCCACTCAAGCTCGGCATAGTAATTAAGGACAGTGGTACCAACCTAGGAAAAAAATTTTTACCTGCCTCATTGCCCCCCCAGATTTAAATCGATAATTCCCGGTACTTTCTTGACAGAATGTATATCAGATATGTATTCCTATTGACTCCAATCACCCATATTCACAGAAAATGTCAGCATATCAATCGATGATCCATAGAGCTTTCACATTATCCTTATCAAAAAATAACGGAGAAGCTGAAGTCCAAACTATTAAATCCATAGCCGCAAAAAACGGTTTCAACCTCAATATAATAGATAATCTAATTCAACAGAAACAATGTAAAATAGCTATAAACGAAATTTATCCCATAATAAAAACTAAAGAAAACAAAAAATTCATTTCTTTATCGTACTTCGGTAGTATAAGTCAAAAAGTGGCCAATAGTTTTTCAAAATTAGATGTTAATATTTCTTTCAAAACACAAAATAAATTATCATCCGTATTATTCAATTCGAAGGACCCAACTCCAAACATACATAAATCGGGAGTTTATGAGTTATCTTATTCGATGTGCAGTAATAAATATATAGGACAGACGGGACGTTCCTTCCAGACGAGGTTCAACTAACATAAAATAGATTTAATTAAAAATAAACAAACTGATTATTCAGAATCTGTTGAAATTTTCAAGTTATTTCACAATAAAAATAATGAATCCATGTAAATCCAAAATTATTGAGATATTTAAATAAGTAACATCTGTTTACCAATCTTCTTTGACGTGCCGACGTTCTAATAGTTGTTAAGCGTCCCATCATTTTAAACCTTTTTTAACCTGTTCTACCTCTTCTACCTCTGTATATTCATAAATACCGTGTTCTACTTGTTGAGTCTTCAGTTGTCTGAAGATGAGATATTTAATTTCCGAAACTCGAGTCACAATTAAATGTGTAGAATGTCAATTTATTGGTAGTAAAACATAATTATTTCTACATTTTGTTTTAATTCTTTTATTCCCTTTGGTACTGTGTGATAAGTGTTTAATTCAATATGTCTACTAATTTGACATTTTTTCATTTCATTTAATTCTAAAAGTTTATAAATAAGAATTTCTTGAAATTAAAATTTGTAGGCAGTTGACAGAATAAATCTGGATGATATTTAAAAATATTTTATTAATTTATTATATTTATCACCTTTGACGTTTCTGGCTAAGAATATTAGATATTATTATTCACATAGTGGTCGTTAGAGTATTTGAGTTTTCCCCAACTTCCTCATCATATTTGTGGTTTGTTTAATTCCAAGATAAACAAAGAAGAGTAGTCGATCATTGAGATAACCACTTACGGTACAATGTATTTTGAAGTTAACGCCTCAAAACTATTCTATTTCAGTTCCCAGCAACACAATGTATTTGATTATTGCGATTAATTAATTTGATGTTTGATTGTATCGGTCTCTACTTGTAAATACATCTTGATGATTAGAGTAAAACAACTCAATTTCCGCTAATTTATTTAATTTTACAACAATTGTTTCGTCATGACAACATGACTTCTTCAGGTGAGTATGGTTATGTTATTATGTTATGTTATTTATGGCAAGCGAGCGTCTGTCCACCCTACCACTGCGTCCGCACGGACTATTGTGGTTCACCCCTAATTTATATCTCCCCGACGAGATCCAGTTTTTGGATAAAACCGATAATCTTGTTCAGGGGTAATGTTTTCAGTTCGCTGTGGGCTAGAAAAACCTGGCCAAAGACCTCGCATCTGATGCGAGTCACCGCTTGGCACTCTGAGACGATGTGCATGGCTATTTCAGTGTCCTCAAGACACAGCCTGCATTCATCGTCTTCAGCCAGACCGATTTTGTGCAAATGCGCTTTCAGTCTGCAGTGACCTGTCATAATTCCGACAAGTGTTCTTAGTTTGGCCCTATCCAGACCTAGGTTCGCCAATTTTTTGCTCGAAACTGTTCCAAGGAATAACTTCGAATGTTTCAGGCCAGAATGGCTCCGCCCGAAAGACTCTAGCCTTGAATTCATTCTGCCTGTTATCGCCTCGTTAGCCACGTCATTTGGGAATGGTTCCGGTCCTACCAGAGGCAGCGCAGCTCCAGCAAACGCCAGCCGATCTGCCTCCTCGTTACTCAAATAGTTTGAGTGGCTCAGTATCCAGACCAGAGTGACTCCGTTATACATACCGAGCCTGTTTAAAGCCGTGCGGCAACTCCAGACTGTTCTTGAGGCACAAGAGCTGGATTCCAAAGCTTTTAGTACTGACTGATTATCAGTAAATATTTTGATTTTAACGTGGTGGATTTGCCGTTTTATCAGCAGTTCTGCCGCGGTCTCAATGGCAAATAGTTTTGCCTGAAATATGGTTGCGTTTTGACCGAGATTCAATGAGATGTTAATTCTCGGTTTGCTCCCATAGACTCCCGCTCCTGTTCCGTTCGTCGTTGGCCAGCCGTCTGTGAACAAGCCAAGTTCGGTTCTCAATAGAACCTCAGCATGCTGGGTCCATTCGTCCCGACTGGGGACGATTGCATTGAAATTCCGTTCCTGGCTCGTGATTTTTGACATTAGATCCGAAGACATCGATAGGATACTGTTCGTTAAAAGCTCGTCCAGCAGCCCTGAGCCTCCCATCACTCTTGCATCGGGCCTGTCAATCGCCAGTTGATATAGTTTGTATATGGTCCGTTCCACCTCCCTCTGCACGAGTAGGTGCAGGGGTGGTAGATTTAGTAGGACCTCCATGGCTGCCGTGGGTGTGGTGCGAAAGGCACCTGTAATTGCAAGGCAACCCTGTCCGCCTGTGAGTATGGTACTACCTACATATTTGAGATTGAGTTCTTTAAATATTCAAAATGTACAGAAAATAAAGTAGTGGGAATTTATAGTAATTTGTTTTCTTATTATTACACAAAGTTCCAGAAAATGTTTAGTAAGGGGGATTTTTTATTATTTATTAATTTTATCTTGTTTGTTGTTTCGGAATACTGGAACAATAAACGAAATATTGCGGTACACTAATCGCGGTAATCCCGCTAATCCTTATTTGGAATTTAACAGTAATTTAAAAAAAGGATATTAAAATATAGACAGAAATTGGTGTATTTTCAAAAGAAAGTAATGAAGTAAAGTTAGGAATGGTTTTTCCAGATGACGGCATTAGTTTTTTTGTTACATGTTTTTAGTAGGATATATCTTATATATAAAATTCTCGTGTCACAATGTTTGTTCCCGTACTCCTCCGAAACGGCTTGACCGATTTTCATGAAATTTTGTGTTCATATTGAGTAGGTCTGAGAATCGGCCAACATCTATTTTTCATACCCCTTTGTGATAAGGGTGGTCCACCCTTAACATTTTCCTTCAATTTTTAGACATTTTTTTAATTTCTTTATTTTTTTTATCATGTCGCATCACAAAATACATACAACCCTAAATTTTTACCCTTTCATCACCAACCCCTATTTTTTAATAGCCATTTTAGTAATTTAATCATGTTTGCCGGGTCAGCTAGTATATCTATATATTTACGTAGGATTGCACATTCCGCGATGGTAGAAACAAATTGGTGAGTGGATGGATATTTCAAGAGACCTTCGTGATGAGAATGCGTGGTTGAGGATCGATACGAGGGGCATAGCGCCTCTCTGACTTCTATATTCATATTCCGGCTGTGTTGCTTTAGGCCTTATATATGATGTCTGACGTATTTTTCGCTATATTATTTGCATGTTTGATGTAGACAGATGGAGAAATACATAGGATATGGAAACGGAATATGGAATTATTCCCGAAAAAGAGATATACTACGTGATAAAGAAACGTGAAAACGAGCTGTTTTATTAGATATGCAGTATTGTGCGAATTAATATGACAGAAAAATTTATTTATAGAGTAACATGATATTATTCAATAGGAGATACATCGACGTTTAGATCCTATAACGCTTCAAGTCGCTTTGTCATAGAATCAATGAATTTTTGACCATTTTTTTCCAATTTTTCATCTCTTTTAGGAATGATACCTAAATGAAAGCTTGTACCATTTTTTCCTTTGCATCCAAACCAGTAGAAGCAGTCTAGCCTTGTATATAAACCACAATTTCTCGATTGTATTAAGGTCTGAAGAATCTTCAATTTATCTTTCTTCATATATTAATCAGAATAATTTTCTGCAACCCCAATGGATTTTGATTCGAAAAAATTTTAGAATTAAATTGAATAAGAAAATTCACATGCCATCACGATAGTAGTTTTTATGCAGAAGGAGCTTAGGAGAATACTCACGTCATCTGCAAAGGACACTAGATCTGCAAAATATCTATCAAATCTATAAATATTGAACATCAGAGTAGGATCATTCATATAGAATAAAAAGAGTAGAAGTCTCAAGATACTACCCTGTGGTACACCAGCGTTATTCACTTCTTGAGAGGACTGAAACTCCTTGTTACTTAAGCCATTTCAACAGTCTGCGTAATTATGGCAACTGTAGAATACGCGTAGTGCTTGGAACGTTGCTCAAACAAAACACTCATTTGGATAAAACAACTCCATCATTTGCTTGTGATTGAATGACAATTCGACAGATGTCAACAATATCACCGCTATAAACTGTCAAAGTTCGGAACTCCCTATTTGGAGATCCGTTAAATAAAAGACTCTCGTTCTTAGCAACCTATTCACTTCATTTTAAGTTTTTTCATCAGTGATTTGAAGTTCTCGAGATTTTTATCATTTATGCTTATGGCGTCATGGTTTATGCTGAGTTGGGTAGTTGATGACCTATGATATGAAGTGTTGCAGTGACCGTTTCTTTTCACGCCCTCAAGTCTTATATCGAGAGTTTTTTCAGAGTGACAGAACTCTTGATTGAAATAAAACACATTCAAATTAAAAGAGGAGCCAAATTTTTTTATATCTAAAAGATAATTTTATGACATTTATGTTTTGAAAATAATTTCCGGCATATGTCCACCACGATTAGCTTTGAGGAATCGCATTCGAGCAGATCAATTTTGGACCATTTTTTCCAGTAATTCAGACCTTATTTCATCAATGACACGAGTTATGTTGGCTTACAGAGCGTCCATTGTTTCTGGTTTATCAGCATAAACCAACGACTTGATATAACCCCAAAGAAAAAAATCCAGTGGAGTTATGTCGCATGATCTTGGAGGCCAATTAATTGGACCCTTCTCGAAAAAAGGTCATCGCCAAATATTTCTTTCAATAAATCAATTGCCACGGTAGCAGCATGAGGTGTAGCACCATCTTGTTGGAACCAAAACACTTCTGGGTCGATACCATTCAAATTTTGAAACAAATAATCATTGTTTATCTATATGTTAGGAGCACCATTCACTGTAACATTAGCTCCAGCATCGTTTTAAAGAAATATGGACCGAAGATGCCTTCAGCCTGTAAAGCACACCATACAATGCACTTTTCAGGATGCAATGGAACCTGCAGAACTTCTTGAGGATTGTTTTCACTCCATATACGGCAATTTTGCTTGTTTACATAGCTGTTCAAAAAAGAAATCAGCTTCATCACTAAACACAATTTTACGATAAGAAAGTGAATCAACTCTTAGCTGTTCTAGTGCCCAGTCAGCAAACAAACGACTCTTATCATGGGCTTTAGTTCTTGAACCAGTTGGATCTTGTATGGGTATAGACCAAGACATTTACGCAAAATTTTTCTTGTGGTGGATGCACAGAGTCCAACTTGTTATGAACGTCGACGAATAGACAAATCTGAATCATCATTAACACTATGACTCAGATTAAATCTATGAAAATTGCTTTCAATTAAATTTTTGCAATTTTTTTTTCGTCTGTTGAGTATTGTGGATTAACCTTTTGTTTTCAATTTTTATTTCCCATGAAAAATATTTTTGTCTTTCAGAACAGAGATTGCATTTTGTTTTTATATACTATTGATTAATTCTACTTGTTTACATTGAAGTTATCTATGGTTTTTATTATGTGATATTTGGCATGAATTTTCAATTTCCTGTAACCTTGTATCGCTCTTCCAGAGCTCTGAGGAAGGTTTTGAATAAACCAAAAGGTCTTCTTACTATCTAATTGAATGTCCTTGAAAACTGGCCCTATCCCATCGATTTTTCACTGTTGTAATTTCAACGCATAATAATGAACAGCCCCAAACAGGCTACCGCTTATCTTGAAGAGGTTCAAATTACGAGATTTGTTTGTCCTGCTCGATGTCCAGACTTTAATCCAATAGAACATGCTTGCCATAAGATGTGGAGATGTATATGGAGACATTGCCTTGCGATATACTATAATCCGTCTAGAAAGTATCCGGAATTAATTGCTTTTCATAATTTTAATATACTTCTTTTTTGTAACATTCTAAGACAAAAGTAATGTATAGAATAGGTTGTGCAAACAGTCGGTTATGGCCAAAGTTGCCTGACAACTCTATTCGTCAAATATTGTTGATTGTCAACAGGTATAAAATTTATAAAATAATGTCGCAACTAGAAAAAAGAAAACGGGTAGAATATTTGCACAGAAAAGGTTTTCGGAACGTTAAAAAATTAGTGCAATTGACTGGACTGCGAAAAAATGCTGCATATGAGAAAATAAAGAGTATAAAAATTGGCATGGATTTGAGGCATATACCAGTTTCAGGAAGGCCGTGTAAGATTAAAGAAAAAAATTAAAGCGCTTTATTAGTCTTAGGACGACACAATTCGCGCCTGCGGTTTCGCAAATTAGCCAACAGATTTGGAAATCATCAAAAGCAAGGCTACATATCAAGGAAACCAACAAAATCCCTACAATTACATTTTCACAAAAGGAACGAGGATAGTATTTTGTCAACGTTTTCAAGAGGATAATTTTAATAATGTCTTTATATCTTCAATAAAAAAAAAAACAAATGTTAACTTCCACTATTTTATTGATTTACACGACAATTGTTTCGTCATACCATGACTTCATCAGGTGAGTATTTAAACTGTTTAAATACTCACCTGATGAAGTCATGGTATGACGAAACAATTGCGTAAATCAATAAAATAGCGGAAGTTAACATTTGTTTCCCTTATATTGAAGATGAATTTCCGTCAAGTAAAGACCGAGACAATCAAAAAAAGTCTTTATAACTGATGATAGTTGTTTCCAAATTGGTTAAAATCACTCAAAATCCTATCAAAACATCCTGTTACCGTTCAAATTTCGAAATTTCTCACCAAAACAATGGTTTGGGGAGCAATATCTTAGAGTGGTGCTACGCCTCTCTGTATGGTTGGTGGTACCATTAATAGTGAAAAGTATTGTGGCATTCTAAAAGATTTTTTTCCTTGAAATGGCGCAGGCTTTATATCTAGAGAGGTGGCGTTTTCAGTAGGATAATGCAAGATGGCATACTTCGGTCTTTACTCAAGCTTGGATGCAAGAACACCAAGTGACAAACATTTCATGGCCAGCAGCTTCACCAGATCTTAATCCCATTGAAAACATACGGGGACTAATGAAGATTGAAGTTGAACGAGCAGCACCACGAAATAAGGATGATTTAATTCAGTCAGTTTACAAGTCCTAGACTACAATAATCGAAAATCATGGAGGCGATTTAGTTTCCGGTGTACTTGAGTCAAGTGTTTACAGGTAAATAGAGATTGTATAAGTAAATAAGATGAATATTTCGGTTTATTTTTCAAATTCAAGAATTAAAACTATATTCTAAATAATTACAACTGAGCTTTGTTTTTCTCGGATACTTTCAAGACGGATTGACATATATTTCAGAGATGGAATAATATTCCCCAGTATGTGATCCAAAATTTGATCATTTGCAAACTATTATCACTGCTAGAGGAGGGAATACTGGCTACTGAAGTTCTTAAATTTTTGTTTCACCTAAGATTGAATATATTCAGTTTTCATCATTTTCAATAAACTTCGAACAAAAGAGCAAAAATTTCATTTCATTCAAATAATCACGACAAAATCTTCACATAAAGTTAGTAAGCTATGTTGCTACTCAAAAAAATGGGAAAAAACAATGTATTTCTCAAATAAATGAAAATCAGAGGATCACTCCAAATTTATGCTGAGTACTAAAGTATTATTATTAATTAATATTAATTATTTCAAAAGGTTTTTCAGAGTTTTTCTATTTTTAATTTGTTTCACTTTACAATGCTATAAACAATTTTTCAAATTAATCCAATGAATGGTAATAGACATATTCAAAGTTCGCTGAAATTAATGTTTCCATATTTCTAGTTCTACATAAGATTTATAAGAGGTATGAGCTTAATAGAAAGTTCTTCAAATTGGGACACTGCAACATACATTTGTACAAGAATTGTAAACTCAAACAAGCCCGAATAGGTTTTGCAAATCGCTGGGACATAATCATTACAGATTATCAACCAAATTTATTCTTTTTAATGAAAATATTCTACATAAGCTTCCATGCAGACAGTTTTACCTACCCAGCTTTCAGCAATGTGAAATATTTAACTTTTCCAGCATTATTCTTTTTTATAATATTTGCACATTTGATGAAAACAGAGAAATCTACAAGTTGAAGAAACAGAATATGTAGTCAGTCAGCATATTTCCATTTTCATTTCAAGACATACGAAAACCAATTTTATTCTTATTAAGAAGGGAATTTTTCACATGAGGAAGTACTCATCCATATTCATGAAGAACACCTACGCGTGAATGTGAATTGGTATGATATAATTAGCTTCAATTCCGTATTGAAATAGGAGTAATCAACGGAATACAGTTAAATTAGTTCAACGTTAATAAAAAACATTTCGCATAAATTACTGCAACATTTATGAATAATATCAACTTCCCATAGGAAATTACGAAGTTCATTATCTGCTTTAAATATAAGAATCTTTAATAAAGGTAATGTAGTTTTCAGTCAAGCAAATAGTACGGAAAATATAAGAATCTTTAATAAAGGTAATGTAGTTTCCAGTCAAGCAAATATTACGGAAAAATTTCGGTGGTCATATTTATTTGAGGAATTTTCCGAACACTGAATATGAAGTCGAAGCACGATGTTCTGTCTCAGTTTGGAAGATTTTTTCTGAATTCTAAACATGCTTCATTATCAGGCTATTTTCACCACTATGAAAAAATAGTTCAGCACTCTTATATGATCCATAAAAAATTTTTGAAACTTTTCTCTACGATTCGTGGTGTTAACTTTCAGATAATATTTAATTTTGAATGAAGAAAAAAGCTTAACTGTCACTACTGTTCACCGATTCTTAAAACTTGGCATTTCCGAAAATTGAATGGCAATATGATAGACTAACTATGGCAGGACATTGAATTAGAGAAGGCGGTTTGATTATAATAAAAATCGACAAAAATAGATAATACCGACACCGAGACAATCAAAAAAATAGATAATTGATAAGTTGTTGTTTTGATCCTTTACTTAGCTAACTAATCGATAAATTAAATAAGTTGCAAGTCTAAACACTCGACGGACAAAACAATGTATATTTTCTTGTTTTTCAGCAGATATCAATACCAAAATTAACTGATACTCCGTGATACAATTTTAAGAAAATAATAAATAGCAGGAAGTTTTAAAAATATGGTGTTAATCATAAAAAAACAAGTGAAATAATAAAAAGAGGTTTTTATGATTGAAGGAATATTAAAACATTTGTATATCAAAACAGATTTAAATTCGGAGAATAGAACTAACATTCAACCCAACATTCATCTTCACATAAAAGAGAATTCTTTGCAAATTTAGTGGACGAAAAATAGATTTACCGAATGTTCTAATGTCGAATTTTTATCCAAAAATTATCTTGAACGCTTATCGGGTATCGAGCCGTCAGAAATTCAAAGTCAAATTCAGTTCCATACATTCGCTTGTCTGTTCATCTATTTGTTATCCTCAAGATAATGGGTTTTCTTAGTACGATAATAAATGAAAAAAATTTCTTGTTGCTATTTCCAGAATAGATTTTATGAGATCATATTAATACCAAGTCTTAAAATTGGTCCCTTTCACCTATTTCAAATTGAGTTGTCGTTATATATTTCAAAAAATGCTGACTAAACCAAATAAAATCATGTGAGAAAGTCCTAATTAACGATTCAAAATTTAAAAAACTTATTTAATAATTCTATTTTCTCCATTTCTCGGAATTTCCAATTATGGCAAAAATTTAAATGAGGAAAAATCAATAAAACATCTATGCAACGAATTTGCTTCAGGACCTTTTAAAACTAAGAGACAAAGTTATTCTTTTTAAGTAATAACAGTGGATTGAAATATTATACATTTAAAACAAATAGAGCTTTCTATGAATATCATAATTCAATGAATTCGCTTATTCATTATACTAATATCATAAAATATTCCATTTACGTCCTCATCGTTTAAACATCACTTGGTATTTTATAACAAAACATTGGAACCTAGACAACTTTTTCCGAATCAGCACGTTAGGTTTTTTAGAATTTAAATTTATTGTTATTTTCAACCTATGTTAGTGGAAGTCTTGTAGATGTACCTTGATTAATAGTTACAAAATGGCGAATTCACTAGTTACTTTTATTGATCTGAGGATTATTTGAAAAATATCCCTTGGTTTACGCGTTAGAAATATCATAATATTTCAATGTCTCGTTCATTTCAATTTATACTCTCGGAAATCTTGTGAACGTAGTTCATAATTAATTTTCCATTCGTCAAATGGCGAATGCGCCGGTTTTTCGCTTCAGAAGCATACCAGTTCAAATTATTTTCTTCAATTCTCGAAATCAATGCAACCAATTGTGCACTACGTTGGAAATTTCGAACATCTAGCTTATGAAGAAATAAGTTTCACTAAATTGATAATAAAAACGACGAAAAAAAGATGAAAGTTTGAACAAACAGTAACAGTAAGCAAAAACATTTTGTGTCCGGAGTAAATTGAATATGTCCACTAAAAAGACTAATTACACTTATATCCAGTAATACTTCTGGTATCGAACTCACATTTCGGAAATAATGTTTCTTTCTTAATGAGATATTATTCCACAAAACTACAATCTACCTGTTAGTCCGTTTTGAATTAAAATTCAGAAGTTTTTCTATAAAATCAATTATACTTCAGTTATTCTTGTAGCCTCATCAAATTTGACCACATATCTGAAAACAGTATCAAATTTGCTACAAGATGAGAAGTTCTGTGTGCCAAAAAATTATTATTGCGGGCTGATAAGGAGATGAATATCACGATTCTTAAGTAAACAGAATCAATCATTTTTTTCAGATGGTTTTATCGATGAAAAATAATTGATAATGGACATGTTTTCTTTTAAGCAAAAAATACCTCATTTAGTGTGCTTTCGAACGACATATCAACTTTTATGCTAGTTGCTTGTCCTCTGCCATAATATCAAGGCTAAGAAGATAACAACGAAAAGTTGAAATATTCTCGATGCAATTACTCGATGCAACAACAACAAGCCAAAGAACTGTACGCACAGAAGAAAATATTGCTGCTGTAAGTCATGATGATCCAGAATAATCTATTCGTCGACGTTCACAACAAGTTGGTCTCTGTGTATCCACCACAAGGAAAATTTTGCGTGAATATCTTGGTATACACCCATACAAGATCCAACTGGTTCAAGAACTAAAGCCACTTGACACATAATAAGAGTCGTTTGTTTGCTGATTGGGCCATAGAACAGCTAAGAGTTGATCCACTTTTTTATCGTAAAATTGTGTTAAGTGATGAAGCTCATTTCTTGTTGAACAGCTATGTGAAAAAGCAAAATTGCCATATATGGAGTGAAAAAAATCCTCAAGAAGTTCTGCAGGTTACATTGCAGCCTGAAAAATGTATTTTATGGTGTGCTTGACACGCTGGAGGCATCATCGGTCCATATTTCTTTAACATTACAGTGAATGCTGCTCGTTACAGATCGATGATCAATGATTATTTGTTGCAAAATTTGAATGATATCGACCTATTATAGGAGTGTTTTGGTTCCAACAAGATGGTGCTACACCTCATGCTGCTATCGTTACAATTGATTTATTGAAAGAAATATTTGGCGATAACATTATTTCGAGAAATGGTCCAATTAATTGGCCTCCAAGATCATGCGACATAACTCCACTGGATCATTTTCTTTGAAGTTATGTCAAGTTATTGGTTTATGCTGATAAACCAGAAACAATAGATGCTTTGAAAACCAACATTACACGGGTTATTGATGAAATAAGGCCTGAATTACTCGAAAAAGTGGTCTGAAATTGGTCTGGTCGTATGCGGTTCCTCAGAGCTAGTCGCGGTGGACATACGCCAGAAATGATTTTCAAACCATAAATGTCATAAAATTATCTTTCAAAAAAAAATGTTTGGCTTCAATCTTAATTTAAATGTGTTTTATTTCAATTCAAAGTTTTATCACTCTAAAAATAAACACCCGATTCATCTGAGAGATCAGAGATTTGTCAGTGAACTGCATAAAGTAATTACAGATTGTAGACATGTGTTCTATGGTATAATGTAGAAAATAAAAGTATAAGTTTTCTGAAATCATAAGGAATTCAGTAGCAAAAAGGAAAACTTATATTATTTGAAATGAAAAAACTCAATTTATATTCCTACATATTACCTCTACAATAACGTAATATGTAGTATTCTGTAAATAATTTCTGAATAATTCTAATTTGAGGAATTAGTATCTACTGAAATCTTTTGGGATCTATTTATGGAAAATTCTAAATTTGAAGTTATTTTCGAAAGTATTCATTAAAAAACACAAGCTGGAAGAAAAGCAGTTGCCGAAGTGGAAAACAACTAACAAGACCCCAGAAAGAAATCAACTGCAAGAATCCAATGAAAAATGTTTGCGACTGACTTCTTTTCTATTCATAAAATAGCTCAAATCAAGTATAACTAAAATAGCCAAAATTCATTTCTATCAGATATAAGTGCAGAGTATGAAATGAGTGTATGTTACAGAAGGTCTCGTTACGTGTATCAGTTCGTTCGGTGTTATTTGTAGAAAAATAAACAATTCCAGAAGAAATATAATTTTGAAAATTCATTTGAAAATTCCTAGGGTGATTGCAAGCATAATTGGAAAAAATTAAATTAAAACATCGCCTAATACTTGACATTTAAGCTAGGTATCTAGCTGCATATCTCACAAATCAATAAAATTTTCTATCATTCTAAACTCCAACTAAAACACGAGATATTTTCAAATGGAGATTTATGAATCTCCAATTGTAAATTGTGAGCCACTATTATGATAGTGGCTCACAATATTAACATTAACATTAACATAAAATTAATATCTCATGACGAAGAGGACACTGTTCCCGAAACATGCATCAGAAATGAAAAATCTAAGTGAAGAAAAAGTGCAGTTACAAAGGTTTCATCGAAATCTTCTCCGGAAAATATTTCTTATCTTTTCTCGGCAGAGAAGAAATACTTCGGCCTTTACCAACATCTCAATAAGCTTACTGAAATAGTCGGATTTTCAGCGTTTAAATTCCTATCAACATAGGACGCGCTTATTAATTGCCACCCATTCTTTCCCTGGCGTTAAATACGCAACCATTTTTATATCCACTCATCCAGCTCCTTCATTAAGCCGTGCTTCCTTATCTGCGTTGGTTTTCGTTTCAAAGGACTCAATAAATTATTTCGCTACATTTCACAGTTTCAGGAGGCCTAATGGCTCAGTGGTCCCCAGAGATAAAATCAGGAATTTGGAGCTCAAGCTTCACGCTCCAACTGAAGCAACTTTCGCGCGTGCGTTACCTACGTTTTGTGCGTCTATTGTTTAGAAAATTAAAATTTGTTTGTTCGCTCGGTTAATTGATTATAATCGACTTAACATGGTAGAAGCCGGGAGACTGCAAAAAATTCATGGGTTGAGAAGATTTATATAGCGACTGTTTTCGCAGAAAGTTTAGGGGTAGCAAATACATTTCTCATGCCTGCTACATACATGTGATATGATAAATCGTTGAAATACAATTAATTCTGCCTGCATTATCGCTGGGTAGATTGAGTAACTCAGTGACAATGTTGCCGCTCCCAAGCTCGGATAAAGAAGAAGGGTTCAATGGACAGGCTAGCAACTTACCTGCCTCGAAATGGAACGGATCCAATGATAACATCATATGCACCAAAAAGAAAGAAGATATGGGAAAAGAAAGATATTCTACGAGTTGCAACCTGGAACATTAGACCGCTTAATGAAAGAAAATAGGAAGAATTGCAGGAATTGAAAAACCAATGGATCGGTATATCTGCCGTACAAGAAACCAAGATAAACCAAGACTACATGCTGATATACAGTGGTGTCGAAAAACAAAAACATGCTGAAGAACGAGTAGACTTTTTGATACATAACTACATATTATCGAGCATGGTTGTTACCACAGTCTGCATGGAAAATCGAAGAATAAAACTTGATCTGGATACACTCACCAGAAGATTGATAAACCTTGATCTGAACGAAAGCATTCTTGCGCAATATAACAATTCTGTTACTAGCCTATGATGCTATGCTTGTTGCGAAAACCTCCAGTGATTGCTTCAAATATGCAGCCAAGTCCCTGAACATGGTTATTTCTGGCTCCAAAACAAAAAAACTGGACAACAGCTAAAAAACCTTTCAGATGCAAACTTGTCGATGATCAGATTGAACAGCAGAAAATGAAATTTAAATACCCAGACATAGAGTCAGAAGTAAGACAACAAAGCACTAAAGGAGCTTAAACGAGACAATATGGAAGAACCACCACCTGTATACTAAGACTAAGGAACTAATATATAAAACGTGATACCTATAATGACACACAGCAGAATACTCATCAATATTATCTGATATTCTATTCACGTAAGGAATGAAAATGTATCTCCCAGTGAAATTTTTTGTAACAGGGTGAACTAAATTCAATGTTTTTTTGGTTTCCCTTCAAAATTTTATCTAATATAATTGTACTATAACTGTTTTTGAATGCAATTTACCTAATCATATTCAATTATATAAAAAGTTATCGCTATTTATAGATACGTTAACCAAACTATAGATAATACTATTATATGCTGCCATTTTTTGGTTAATAGAATGGTAAGTTCAAAATGTAAACTTGACAAAGCCAGCTTGTTGGCAAAAAAATTACCGTTAAATTGATACATAATCTACATAATTATATTTAATTCCTCAAGAAGCTATTCAGGGATTGGAAAATTTTGAGAGGAAATGGACTGTTGAAGAAGTGGACAGAAGATTAAAAAAAAATTATTAGCAGAGCAGTGTTGAGGGGTTACCTTACTTATAGTAACAGTAAAATAATAAGAAGAGGTTTTAACTTGATAGAAGAATTATTACAGAATTTGAATATCAAATCAAACTCATTCTGTTAGCCTCCTATAAATTTTAATTTCAAAAAATTTTATTCAGAAACATTTAGAATGAAATTAATGTCTTATAAGCACTGCTCAATCTTAGTAGACATATAGAATAAAAACTCATTATATAATATCAATGGAATAAAAAAACCCAGCAAATATAAATTGTCAATTAAAATCAATGAATAAATATTTGAAGGAGACAAAACTTCGTTTCTGATCTTTTATTATATAATTATACTAATTTATTTAAAATAGTTAATATACTCAAATAAGTTACTTCAAAAATCAAACTGTTTCAAATAAATTAGTTTTGGAGAAATTATGTTTTGCATTTTTGAAAAAGATTTGGATTTCATGAATATAAGATCAGAAACAAAATTTTGTCTCCTTCAAAAATTTATATATTAATTTTAATTGACAATTTATATTTGTTGGGTGTTTTTATTCCATCGATATTATATAATGAGTTTTTATTTTAAATGTCTGCTTAGTTTAAGCAGTGCTTATAAGACATTAATTTAATTCTAAAAGTTTTTGAATAAATTTTTTTGAAATTAAAATTTATAGGAGACTAACAGAATAAATCTGTTTTGATATTTAAATTTTGTAATAATCCTTCTATCAAGTGAAGAACCTATTCTTATTTTTTTATTGTATATCTGGAATGTGGATTTTCAAAACTCTCTAATTTTAGTGTTTTTTCAACAAGGATATTACGAAGTCGTTCTGGTAAGTTATTTATTGTTAATTGATTTTATTTTTTTTATGTGTAGTTGGACTGACGAGGACCTCATTTGATTTCAAATTGTTTTTTAGGATGTGCTACATGTTTTGAGAGATTTTTGGAGTTACTTATTTGAAAATATTAACTATGTCAAATAAATTAGTATTGGAGAAATTCTCAAAATTATGTTTTGCATTTTTGAAAAAGATTTGGTTTCCATAAATATAAGGTCAGAAACAAAGTTTTGTCCCATTCAAATATTTAGTTATTTATTTTAATTGACAATTTATATTTGCTGGCTTTTTTATTCCATTGATATTATATAATGAGTTTTTATTTTATATGTCTGCTAAATTTAAGCAGTGCTCATAAGATATTAATTTAATTCTAAAATTTTTTGAACAAATTTTTTTAAATTAAAATTTATACGGAACTAACACAATAAATCTGTTTTGATATTTAAATTTTGTAATAATCCTTCCATCAAGTGAAGAACCTATTCTCATTATTTCATTTCATTTCATTGTATATATAATATATAATTATATTTTGGTTTAATCTCATTATATAAATGTCATTTGGTTGTAACTAGGGCCATAATATACCTTACAAGCATTGTGTGATTTTTGTGGTGAATATAGAATATGTTGGATTTTTAAAGTTCTCTAATTTTAGTGTTTGTTCAACAAGGATATTACGAGGCCGTTCTGATAAGTTATTTATTGTTAATTGATTTTATTTTTTAAATGTGTAGTTGGACCGACGAAGACCTTATTTGATTTAAAATTGTTTTTTGAGGATGTGTTACATGTTTTGAGAGATTTTTGAAGTAACTTATTTAAATATATTAAATATTTCAAATAAATTAGTTTCGGAGAAGTTCTTAAAATTAGGTTTTGTATTTTTGAAAAAGATTTGGTTTTCGTAAAAATAAGATCAGAAACAAAATTTTGTCTCCTTCACATATTTACTGATTAATTTTAATTGACAATTTATATTTGTTGCTATTTTTCATTCCATTCAATATTATAATATATAATGAGTTTTGATTTTATATGTCTACTGAATTTAAGCAGTGCTTATAAGACATTAATTTAATTCTAAAAGTTCTTGAATAAAATTTCTTGAAATTAAAATCTTTAGGAGGCTAACAGAATGAATCTGTTTTGATATTTAAATTTTATAGTAGCAGTTTCACGACTAGGTTAAAATTAAGCATGTAAATGTTAAATTACCACACGAAGGCTAATGCAAAATTTTGTGAAGATCGTAGATGATATAAGGAAGCACGCGAAAGCTCCTCTTTTTATGTCAGTGTTTTTCACCCTTTTTCATATCTAAAAAAAAATTTTGTCCACTAACAATAAACAAAATCCAATATTCACCTCGTGATTCCCTCCTCATTTCACAAGTCTATTTTCAACCACTATCATCAGTAGGTAAAGCCCTGGACTGGGAACTCGAAAAGTCCGAAAGGGTTCAGGACTGGTCAGGGTACAAAATGAATTTTCGAGTCAACTGATTTCCTAACTTGCATAATCTGAAAACAGCTTCTGAGAAATCTTCACATGATATCAAGAAGTATCAGGATAATTCATGTCATATCAATTTTTCGGCAAATCTGATGTCACGAAAATTTATTTCGATATTTAAAATGAATTTCCAAGAACTGAAAAAGATATATGTAACAGCTACTTTTTTTCAGTGATTCAAAGGTCAGCTTTCTTCGTACAAAATTCGCACATTCATCTATTCATAAGAAACAGACACTGTGTAACTTTTTAACGACACCACTTCACATCCTATTTGTATATATATCCAATTACCTGTCTGTTAGTTTTACTCATACCGAAACAATTCAGATCCGACAAGAATTAACATAAAACAGATTCGTCCAATTACCATGAACTAGAAAAAATGATGAACCAACTGATCCGTGATCTTGTAAACCAGGAAGAGAAAGTGAAAAGGTCCCTCTTATTTATCTGCATTGTAATAATTATTCTTTGTATTCCGGGCATTCTCAGGAACTGAAAATATATCAGACATCATCCCTTTCACTTTGGATCATTTTGGATCTAATGTTTTATTCACGATGAACTCGGTGGGTCGCGGAAGAATGAACTATATGAGAAACATTCTCAAGCTTGGCGAAAGGCAATAGAATTTCGCCTGACATGATCTTATAAGATTTTAGGAGATTCCCAACGAAATTGTTTCAACGATTCCTAAGTCACAGTAAATTTATACCGAACTAACTTCGAGGATTTCATGATTATTAATGTGCGATTCAGACAACTTCTGAATTTGTATTTAATTTATTGGGTATTCTTTAGAACACATTTTTTATTTTCCCAAATTTTTCTCAGTTCTCTACGAAACAATACACTTTCTGCATACCCTTCGTTAATACCGATTAAAATTATTGAAGAAATCACGAATGAAAATTTCACGCAACAAAATTGTGTAAATGGCATTGATGCAAATAAGGAATTTCAAATAATTTCGTGGTCCTGATTACTCCAAAACCGTAATGCTTTTAGTAAATATTTGTGCATTTCTCTGAAAATCATGTTCCAAAGCTACGCAAAACTTGTTTCCATGCTAGTTTCGTTTGGTTTTTTTTTATTGCAACAGAAATACGAAAGATTAAAAGATTGAGAAGTGTTGACAAAAAATGTATAATAACCAATATATAACTAATACGATAGTTATTTGATATAACCAACAAAATATTTCTTCTAACAAATTCTCTAACGAAATTACAGATAGAATGAAATTCTGTCAAAAATTAAATCAAATGCGAGGCGATACTTGATTGAAGTACTCAAATAACTTATATCACAATATAAAATATTTTTCAATGTCTAAAAAAAACTATTGTCACTTTATGATATAAGACGAATCAATACAAATATATTAGCACAACATATTTAGGAACGTACATAAATAAACATATACAGAGAAATTTACTCTTCAAAAATTATATAAAATTTCAAACAAAAAGGTAAGAATAAAAAATAGTTAAATCAAAACTTTTACATATGACGAATACTTGGCGTAAAATGGAAAAAGTTTTTTCCTAGTCTTCGAAAAATATCTTTTATTGATTATATTCATTGTGGTATTATTTTAAAATTTCAGTATATAATTTGTAAGATATTTCATAAAAGTTTCCAGATATAATGCTGAATTTAAAACTACTGATTTTGTTTTTTATCACTTTCTTTCGAGTTGGTAGGTACAATTAACAAAAGTTTTGTAGTGTTATAACATTTTAAAACTCTGAATTACAAGTTACATTTTAGGGATTTAATAATAAAAAAAGTTTATAGTTACCTAGTTTGACAGAAGGTAGAAGCCATGTTGTTTTGACATTTCTGTTCAGTAAACATTGACAAATTATCATGGAAAGACTCACGCCGCAACAGCGTTTACAAACTGTTGAAATTTATTTTCAAAATCAGTGTTCTATTCTCCAAATCTATAGATCACTTCGTGAAATTTATGGTTTACATAATCGTCCATCAGAGCAGCTTATTCGTCGATCTATCGATAGATTTCGGACAACATTTCTCTACTCGATGCAACGACAACAAGACAAAGGACTTTACGTACAGAAAAAAATATCACTGCTGTAAATCATAGCGTTAATGATGATGCAGATTTGTCTATTCGTCGACGTTCACAACAAGTTGGACTTTGTGCATCCACCACATGGAAAATTTTGCGAAAAGGTCTTGGTCTACACCCGTACAAGATCTAACTAGTTCAAGAACTAAAGCCACTTGACCATAATAAGCGTCGTTTGTTTGCTGATTCGGCCCTAGAACAGCTTGAAGTTGATCCACTTTTTTATCGTAAAATTGGGTTTAGTCGTGAAGCTCATTTTTGGTTGAACGGCTATGTAAACATGCAAAATTGCCGTATATGGAGTGAAAACAATCCTCAAGAAGTTCTGCAGGTTCCATTGCATCCTGAAAAATGCTCCTTATGCTGTATGCTTTACACGCTGGAGGTATCATTCATCAATTTGAATGGTATCGACCCAGAAGGGTTTTGGTTCCAACAAGATGGTGCTACACCTCATGCTGCTACCGTAACAATTGATTTATTGAAAAAAAGATTTGGCGATAACATTATTTCGAGAAATGGTCCAATTAATTGGCCTCCAAGATCATGCGACATAACTCCACAGGATTATTTTCTTTGGGGTTATGTCAGGTCATTGGTTTATGCTGATAAACCAGAAACAATAGACGCTTTGGAAGCCAACATAACTCGTGTTATTGATGAAATTTATTTACTCGATTTACTCGAAGAAGTTGTCCAAAATTGGTCTCGTCGAATGCGGTTCCTCAGAACTAGATGTGGTGGATACATGTCGGAAATTATTTTTAAAACATAAATTTCATAAAATTATCTTTCAGATAAAAAAAATAATTTGCTTCAATTCTAATTAAAATGTGATTTATTTTAATTTAAAGTTCTATCACTCTTGAAAAAACACCCGATATATGTGTATTATTGAATTGAGTGCAAAAAAACAATTTTTCTCATTCCATTTAAAATGAACTATCACAAAGTACCGTATCATTTCTTCCAGAAATATAGTATGGAAAAAATTAGTTTTCACTCTAGAACTGATAAATCAAAAATTTGTCAAAAAAACTGTAACAATTAATTATTTTTCAAAGTCAAAACTCACATCTGGAAGGAAACCAGGTTAGGTTAGGTTGAAAATTTTAGCTGAATAATACCTGGCACGTGCTATTGATTTACTTTTTTATTTAATTTGCTACTCTCTACTCTCTAGGTGAGCAAAAATTAGCATATGATATTTTTATCTGGAGAAAATAAATTCCACTCAAGAATTATGATGATTTCAAACTAAATATGCCAAATTTTATTAGTATAAGTAAACTATTCTTTATGACTTTAAATTCAGAATTATGCTTATTGATTCTAACTTCTACTTTATACTATATATTGAAACTATTAGGAGTACAAATAAGTTTTCGCCGTTTTTTAACACAAATTAAATATGAATCATTGCTAATGATTTTAAACGATGTGAGACTGCTTGCTGAGTGACTTCTAATGTTAGAGCAAGTTTTTTTTGTGTTTGAGATGAATCTACCTCCAATAATTCCTCCAATTCTGCATCCTCGTAAATTTTTGGCCTTCCACTGCGATCTTTGTCTTCTACGTCGGAATCACCGTCTTTAAACTTTTGAAACCACTCTCGGCACGTTTTCTCACTTAAAGCACCCTCACCATATGCTTCTACGAGCAATTGATGCGGCTCAGCAGCAGATTTCTTTAAATTAAAGAAGTAAACTAATATTTCCCGCAAATGACGCTTACTTGGCTCAAATTTTGACATTTTCAACTTATAAAAATTATATTTTACCAATATAAAATCAATGATATTAATAGGTTATGTTGTTTTTGAATGTCCAAACTATTTTTTAAGCCGGTTATCATCTGCGAAAGCTAACCGAAACTCCGTGCCGCACCATCTACAATAAAACGGCGAAAACTTATTTGTACTCCTAATAATTTATTTTATTGCAAATTAAAAGGTTGTCCGGAAATTTCGTTTTTTTCCGACAGAGGATTTAATTGTATTTTTTCGAACCTAACTCCACACTTAAGCCGCATAATCATTATATGCTTTGAGAGCTGATATAGTAAGGCTTGTGTGTAACAAAGTTCAATTCATTCCATAATTTCAATCCGGCAATTTATATTTCGAAGATGCATCACGTTGCCGGTTGAAGCTGATAAAGACATGATAAAGGCATTACTTGATGCATATCGGCGAATAACAACACGTGAGATCGGTGAAAGGTTAAATTTATCGAATTAAACTGTTTATGGCCACTTGAAAACCTCAAATCTCGATATATGGGTTCCCCATGTTCTCACGAAGGGAAATTTGTGTCATCGCGTTGAAATCTGTGATTCGCTTCCCAAACGTCATGAAAAAGATCCGTTTTTGAAGCGCATTAAACTGGAAACGAAATATGGGTTGTATCGGGTGTTTTTTTAGAGTGATAGAACTTTAAATTGAAATAAAAGACTTTTAAATCAAGATTGAAGCCAAATTTTTTTCATTCGAAAGATAATTTTACGACATTTATGTTTTAAATATAATTTCCAGCATACTACTCTGTCAAGAAAGTACCGGGAATTTTCAATTAAATCAACATTTTTACATTTCATCGTCAAAATTCATTGGGTCACCTTCAAAATAGGCTCCATTTGCTCCAATACATCTATGCCAATATCACTTCCAATTATCGAAACATTTTTTATAGGCGCTTGCCGGGATGGACTTTAGCTCTCGCGCCGAATTTTGTTTTATGGCTTCAATCGACTCAAAACGGGTGCCACGAAGGGGCAATTTTAGTTTTGGGAAGAGGAAAAAGATGCTGGCTTGTTTGCATATCGTACTCGTAGACCCAGGTCTCCTCACCAGTTATAATGCGTTCCATGAATGTAGAATCAGAATTACAGCGATCCAGCATGTCTGAAGCAACCTGTTCGCGATAACGTTTTTGAAGAAAATTCAGGTCTTTCGGTACGAGTCGTGCGGCCACCTTTCTCATGCCCAAAATATCAATCAAAATCGTACGTGCGAACTCGTGGGATATCTTAAGATCATGTGCTATCTCTCTCAAGCTGGTACGACAGTTTTCCAGCACCCTTTCCCTAATTTTATCGACGTTATCTTCGATAGAAGCCGTCGATGGGCGACCACTTCACGACCGTCCTTGAAGGCTCTGTACCACTGATATGCACGAGTTTCCGATAGAGCATTATCACCATGGGCCTTTTGCAACATTTTGAATGCATCGGCACACGAAAATTCATTTGTAACACAAAACTTTAAACAAATTCTTTGCTCAACGTAATCACCCATAGTAAAAATCGGCACGCACTCTGACATCGACTGACTTAATCAGCTGTTGCAAACACACTAGTTGACAGATCCCGCTCAAGCTTGGCACAGTAATTAAGGACAGTGGTACCAACCTAGGAAAAAAAATTTTTACCTGCCTCATTGCTCCGCCAGATTTAAATCGATAATTCCCGGTACTTTCTTGACAGAATATATGTACACCACGACTAGCTCTGAAGAACCGCATTCGAGCAGACCAATTTTGGACCACTTTTTCGACTAATTCGAGCCTTATTTCAACCATAACACGAGTTATGTTGGCTTCCAAGGCATCTTTTGTTTCTGGTTTATCAGCATAAACTAATGACTCGACATAAATCCAAAGGAAATAATTCAGTGTAGTTATGTCGCATGATCTTGGAGGCCAATTAATTGAACCATTTTTCGAAATAATGTTATCGCCAAATCTTTCTTTCAATAAATCAATTGCAGCATGGGGTATAGCATCATCTTGTTGGAACCAAAACACTTCTAGGTCGATACCATTCAAATTTTGAAACAAATAATCATTGATCATCGATCAGTAAGGAGCACCATTTACTGTGACATTAGATCCAGCATCGTTTTTACAGAAATATGGATCGATGATGCCTCCAGCGTGTAAAGCACACCATACAGTGCATTTTTCAGGATTCAATGGAACCTACAGAAATTCTTAAGGATTTTTTTCACTCCATATACGGCAATTTTGCTTGCTTACATAGCCGTTCAACCAGAAAGCAGGTTCATCACTAAACATAATTTTACGATAATAAAGTGGATCAACTTCAAGGTGTTCTAGAGCCCAATCAGCAAACAAACGACGCTTATTATGTGTCAAGTGGCTTTAGTTCTTGAACCAATTGGATCTTAAATGGGTGTATATCAAGATCTTTACGCAAAAATTTCTATGTGGTGGATGCCCAGAGTCCAACTTGTTGTGAACGTCGACGAATAGACAAATCTGGATCATCATTAATACTATGACTTACAGCAGCGATATTTTCTTCTGTACGTACAGTTCTTTGTCTTGTTGTTGTTGCTGCATCGAGTAAAGACAACTTTGTCCGAAATCTATGGATAGTTCGACGAATATGTAAACCATAAATTTCACGAACTGCTCTATAAGTTTGGCGAATAGAACACTGATTCTAAAAATAAATCTCATCAATTTGTAAACGCTGTTGCGGCGTGAGTCTTTTCATGATAATTTGTCAATGCTGCTGAACAGAAATGTCATAACAACATGGCTTCTACCTTCTGTCTAATCACAGTTATCCATATCGAAAGTTCTATCACTCTAAAAAAAAATACACGATATATAACAATCTCGACCGCATGGAGTAAAGAAGATCAACCGGCTCAAAGCATGTCGAAAGCCAATATCTATCAAAAAAAAGTTATTCTGTCTGTTTGGGTGGGATTTCAGAGGAATCGTTTTTTTTTTTTTTAGTTTTTACCGGATAACACAGCAATTAATTCGGAAGTCTAGACAAACTGAATGATGCACTTCAACAGAAAAGGCCAGAATTAATTAACAGAAAAATCTGTAGCTTTCCACCGAGATAATGCGAGACCTCATACAAGGTTAGGCACTCGCCAAAAGCTTTTACATATTGAATGGGATACACTGCTACAAAATTTTTTGGGCGGTAAAACTGGCAGTCTTTCAGTCTGCCAAAAAAAAACCGAAATTACTTTGCGAACAACCCATTAGTCTGTTCAGAATTCTCACCGTTTTTTGTTATGCTAGAAATGACTGACAGACTCAGTTCGAGAAAAGTCCTGTATAGATAAACCAGAATATCTCGCTTATGACGTATGCCTTCATTCAAATTTCTTACTGACCTAGATGGTTTCAGACAATGTCTATTATACACAAATGGAGTGACATAATCACGTCTGTCACAAGAAAGCTTCCATTCCACCTACAACAAAAGTTACGGAAGCAAGCTGATGATCGTTCTCTGTCTTACTAATAGCAGTCTCTTGAAACCATGATTTCTATTCGTCTCTGCGATTTTTAATGGTGCAATTGAATTATAACGAACGGAAGTAGGTACATAATGAACTTCTGTTATGTTCATAATGAAGCAACCGTGTAACATATAATTCCGAATGTAGTTATTCCTTTTTTCTACTGTTTGATCAGAGATGAGCATTTCGTTTCATACGAGATGTGCCGTTACCATAATAACGATCAACTTTCTTTTCAACTGCTCTCGCATGGAATGTGATATTTTTTCTCGCAATTTTTGACAAAAACTCATACTGCTAACAATATTGAACTTTTGACCTTTAACTCACAGCCATGTATATCTGAATTCGTTGATGAATTCAGATTCAGTTTTGAACTATATTCCGTCTTGAAAGTATCCGGAAAAAACAGAGCTCAAATGTAATTATTCAGTATATATTTTTAATTCTTGAATTAGAAAATTATAACAAAATATTCATATTATTTACTTATACAACCTCCATTTAACTGTAAACACTTGACTTAACGTTGAATTACACCCGAAACTAGATCACCTCCATTATTTTCGGTGATGATAGTCCAGGAGTGTAAAACTGACTGAATTAAATAATCTTTATTTCGTGGTGCTACTGGTTCAACTTCAATCTTCATTAGTCCCCATATCTTTTCAATGGGACTGGACATGAAATGGTTGAAGCTGCTTGACATGAAATGGTTGTCAATTAGTGTTCTTGCATCCAAGCTTGAGTATAAGCCGAAGTGTGCCATCTTGCATTATCCTGCTGAAAACGCCATCCCTCTGGATATAAAGCATGCGCATACTTTTCACTGTTAATGGTACCACAAACTATACAGAGAGGCGTAGCACTACGCTGAGATTTTGCTCCCCAAACCTTTATTTTTGTGGGAAATTTGAACAGTAATAGGTTCTTTTGATAGGTTTTTTAAGTGATTTTCACCAATTATATTATATTATATTTTAATATTAGCCTTCCGCATATTTAATTCCAAAAAATTATATCTGATAATTATAACTTCAGGAATTAAATTAAATTAATGTCATATAAGTACCACTTATGTCAAATGACATATAAAATAAACATTCATTATAAGACATCCAAATGATATAACAAAATCCAATAAATAAAAATTGTTAACCAAAATATTTATAATTTATAGGATTTTGGTAAAAAATTTTTATTTATTGGATTTTGTTATATCATTTGGATGTCTTATAATGAATGTTTTTTTATATGTCGTTTGATATAAGTGGTAGTTATATGACATTTATTTAATTTAATTCCTGAAGTTATAATTATTAAATAGAATTCTTTGAAATTAAATATGTAGAAGGCTAATATTAAAATATTTAAATAATTTTATAAACCTGATATCAAATATAAACCTCTATTTATTTTATTTGATTTTCACCAAGTTGAAAACAACTTTCATCAGATATAAAGACATTATATAAATTATCTTCTCGAAAACTTTGACAAAATTCTATCCTTCGTTCTTTTTGTAAAGATATCATTAAAGGGATTTTTTGGTTTCCTCGATAAGTAGCCTTGTCTTTTCAGTGACATACGGACGGTTTCTGGACATACTTTTATATTTCGTTCATCTACAAATCTGTTAAAATTAGCAAATCCCCAGGCACTGATTATGTCGTTCCAATAAAACGTTTAAATTGTTTCCTGAAACTGGTCTTTGCCCCATATCCATGCCATTTTTTATCCTCTTTATTGTCTGATATACAGCACTTTTTTCCTGTTCAGTTAATTGCACTCATTTTTTAACGTTCCAAAAACCTTTTCTATACCAATATTCTACCTGTTTTCTTTTTTCTAGTTGCGACATTATTCAATAAATTGTATATCTGTTGACAATCAAAAATATTTGACAAATAGTGCTGCCATGCAACTTTGGCCGTAGCCGAGTATCAGCGCAACCTATTTCATACATTACTTTTCTCTTAAAATGATGCAAAAAGGAATTATATTAAAATTATGAAAAATAATAAATTCCGGATACTTTCTAGATGGACTATATGTTCAGTATATATACAGTTGGCCTAAATATAATATATATGAGTCCAGCCGGATATTTTCGTAAGTAAAGGATTTTCTAATAAGGGGTGTCATTTTGAAGAGCCCACAAACTGAACAACTGTCACTTTCGGAGGTGTCATATTTTGATATTTGACGAGTGAAAACTGTGCCATTACTAAAAATGGAACTATACACGCATTGAAATTATTAAAATTTACTACAAAAATGGTGAAAACTTTGCAGTTACAGTTTGCAAAACTCAAGCACTTTTAGATCATCGTGAAGCACCTTCTTGTGGACCAATACTGAAACTGGTAAAAAAATTTGAGATGCTGGAAGAAGCTAGTGATGTGAAGAATCACAACCATGTTTGTCGCCCAAGAACAACTGAGAATATTGCTGCTGCAGCCCGAAGTGGTTCGCGAATCCCTGTCGATATTTCGAATTAGGCATTCCACAAAGGACATTGCACCGTCTTTTGCATAAAGACTTAGCTCTTAAGGCTTTACAAGTTCAGTTAACACAAGAACTTAAGCCGGCCGATAACCAGCAACGTCGTATCTATGCTGATTGGGTTCTTGAAATCAAAATGATCCGGATTTTCCCATTTCCCATTATTAAACCTAACAAAGGTGATGGGAAAACCACTCAGTTCAATTTTAGCTGAAATTTTCATCGATGATTTGAAATCAAAAATACAACTGAGTCCGATAAGCAAATACTTTATTTATTGTATATGTGGATGATATTTTCTGTTGTTTCAAAGGCATCGACTGAAAACTACATATCTTCACGAATTTTTTCAATAAACTCCATCCAAAAATCAAATTCACAATCGAAGAAGGAAAGAACCACAGTCTTAATTTTCTTGACCTCACAATAACAAGACAAGATAACAAACACACACATACAGATGTTACAATACATTAAACTTCAAATCACCCACCAACCAAAAGATGTCAGCATATAATAGTTTTATTCATTGAATGTCTCTCTGAATTAAGATAACTTTTCCAAAGAATTAAACATTGTTAAACAGATAGCTTCAAACAATGGCTACAACCCCTGTCTTATAGACAAAATGGTATCCAATAAACAAAAGAACATGGCATTAAATCTCGTGTACCCAATCATAAAAGAGGATAATACACAGAAATACTTTTCGTTATTTTATATTAATGGATTATCTGAAAATATTGCTAAATATTTCAAAAATAGTTTCACTTATAACGCAGCTTTTAAAACCATTAGTAACCTTAGTACTTACATAAAAAACTATGTGGATCGAACAAATAAAGAAAATAAATCTGGAGTCTACAAGTTGACTTGCAACGATTGCCTTTAGTATACATTTGCCAGACAGGTAGATCATTCAAGAAAAGAATCCAAGAAAACCAAAGAAGTTACATATCAGATTACGTACATTCGACATATCCTATTAATTTTAAGGAATTCATGAAATTTCAACAATAACAATGAAGTTATCCACGTCGAGAGCAAAAGTTTTAGATTAACACTTGAATTACTTGAAATCAACAGGTACAATGCCCGTAACATCCTGTTGGATGATCAAACAGATGTTGACAAATCACCATTACGCAATATCTTTCCCAAATGGCATTTTTAACATATTTTAAACTCCAATAAACACCCTGAGTTTTCACGACTTGTTTTTTCCATTATTTGTCACGTATCTAACTGTATTTTAACTGTGTTACTCTTAACACCATCAGCCAATAGAAGAAGCCATATCGTAGTGAAACAATTATTGCATTATAAACATTTTTGTGGAAATTGAAATTCTGTCTCTTATATAGGTTTTAATTAAAATGAGTTTCCACCAAGTAAAGACCAAATTAATATGACATTTTGTTTTTATCAATTAGTTCCATTAGTCGAGATATCTTGAATTTCTACGCAAAAATTCAACCTTATATATGGGTTGAAATGAAAACCTTTTTTGCAATGTATAATTTGTTATTAAAACTCAGGTTACTTTGAAATTATTCAACAAAAAAGTGAAAGTTAATAAAGTAAATTCTTTATTATGTCCGAAAAAACTACCACAAAATAACGCACTAGTCTAATATAAATTGGCCGTTTATGAGTTAACATATTCAACTCGTAATAAGACAAATCTTTCATTCAAAACAAGAATCACCAAGTATGAAATAAGCAAACTTCCACCTTTGGAACTTAATGTATGAAAAAGGTAAACAGCAGTGATGTGAATTAAGCGTTTGCGTGCTAGTTAAAATCACCCACGATCGTTAGAAATGATTTTTTTTTTGGTCTTCTAATTATACGATCTTAACGAAATTTTGTATTAGCCTTCTTCTAATTATTTCACATCTAAATGCAAAATTTAAACTCGTGGGACTATTAATATGATTTTTTAACGCTCAACCCTGCTCGGCTAACAAAATTTTTGTACCTCGAATTCTTCATCAGCCTAATCGTAATGCTATTTTCGGCTCAAAATTCCAAAATTATAGATATTTGGGCGTAACGAATGCTCGCTGTTCCCTGTAACTATTAATATGATTTTTTAACGCTCAACCCTGCTCGGCTAACAAAATTTTTGTACCTCGAATTTTTCGTCAGCCTAATCGTAATGCTATTTTCGGCTCAAAAATCCAAAATTATAGATATTTGGGCGTAACGAATGCTCGCTGTTTCCTGTAACTAGCGCCTAAAAATAGCCACCCTTTTTCTTCAATGGATAATATGACACTTTTACATGTAGACTCAAAGGACACTATTCGGATTCATATGAAAATAAGAAACGAATAAGCTGATCTATTTCAATCCCAAATATTTTACACGTTCAAATAGAACCATATACGTAGACTCGCATAACTTCAATTTCAATGGCAACGTAACTATCGTATTATTATACTTTCCTTAAAGTTTTCAGTTGTCTGACAATGAAGTTATACTTTGAAACAGCAAGAGTAAAAATTGTGAACCCTTTATTCACATCAAAATGTAATCTCCTGAATTTTCGATTGTGAAATGAAGTCTTTTCCAAAAAATTATTTGAATTATAATCAACAAATAGTAACGACTGAAACAGTTTATTTTTAGAGTAAAACAAATTCCGAGCACCATTTATCTTCAGATGCAATCTATGATTCCTTCAACTTATGGTAAGAGACGCAATAAAGGAAATTATTTGATTTTATTTTAAAAAACAAACAACCAAATTATGTCAGCAAATTAGGAACATGGGAAAGCTTAGCGCGCTCGTTCACTAAAAATAAAACAAATTCCATTCGTTGGCTACACTAACCACTAATTGATGAAGTTCATTGAAATATTCCTGCATGAGTTTATAACTTTCTATTCGATGTATCGCTATAACGTTACAGAAAGGCTGTTATAGTCTTTTAATTCAACTTTGTAACTTCAACAAAGTAATTATATTTTAAATCATCGGCTTATGTTATTTATGAAAAAATAACTTTTTCTCATTTTATTGATACGATTTTATATGTATAAACAAATTCAAATATCCAGTTAAAAATAGTAAATAGTTTTAATGATATACTTCGAGACTTGAAGTGAAGCAAATTAAAATTAAATTGTACCTTTTTGTTCGGTCATTTGTGGATAAAAATCTTAATCCACTCTTTATATTGGAAAGTGGCCAGAACTTTTTCTCCACTTCCGTAATATACACAAAAGGTTATTACGGGTTTTTCAATAGTAAAAAAAAGTTCAAAATAGTTCCAACAACGTTTAGAAATTGTTAAATTACTTGATCAAACTCAGTGAAAAACTGTGATAAATTAAAGAAGAATTTCATGGACGACATTATTCAATTAATCGACTCACTATTCGTCGTGGACAAATTTGAAAGTGGATTTTCTTTACACAATACAAGAGTACGTGAACGACAAAGAAATGAACGCGCACAGGAGAATATTGACTTGGTTGCAGCAAGTGTCAGAAAAAATCCAAATTTATCGATTCCACGTCGTTCTCAAAAATTGAATCTTCCTCAAACAACAACTTAGAGAATTTAAAGAAAAGATTTGGGATATAAGAAAAACAAATGTTAACTTCCGCTATTTTATTGATTTATACGACAATTGTTTCGACATACCATGACTTCATCAGGTGAGTATTTAAACTGAGGTATACAATGCAAAACATGACCTTAAATACACAGCTCTGGTACAAAAAATAGAAGGGTGGAAAGAGATGGTAAACAATTAATGAGAAATATTAAGTAGGGGGGATCTATTTAAATCTATTTGATCATTCAATAAAATTTGTCTTTTATTATATCTATTGATCTCTAAAGTTTCTAACAGATTTAGTTTTTGACTTTTGTTCTCAATATGTAATATTTCATAGTTCATATTAAAATTATGGCCAGTCTCTAACAAATGGTTGGCATAAGTTGAATTCGGTTTATTATTAATGTAACATTTTTCATGTTCTCGTATCCTTGTTTGGAATGAACAGCCTGTCTGTCCCACATATACACATGGACAATCACTACATGTTAACTTGTAAACTCCTGATTTTTTGTTTTTAGGAATGACGTCTTTATTCTTTTTTATTAAGCTGCCTAAAAAATTAATAGTTTAAAAAGAGATGTTATATTTTTCTTTTTTCTTTAAATATCTAGCAATCTTCTCAGATTTTTGGCCTATGTAAGTTAATGAAATAAATTTGGTTTCGTTTGAATTTTGAAATTTTGGATATACAAGTGATATTGCTTTCTTGTAATTTATTTTATCAAGTAAATTGTCTACAATTAACGGATTAAAATCATTATTGAAAGCTATTTGTTTAATCGTTTTATACTCTTTGTCAAAAATTTCTTTCGTCATGGGTTTGTTAACCAATCTATAAAGCATACTATTATAAGCTGACAATTTTTGTGAAAATGGATGGTTTGAAGTATAATGAATCGTACCATCTGTATGTGTAGGTTTTCTATATATGGAAAAGTCATTTTTTTTTTTTAATATTAAAACAAATTAATATATGTTTATCTTCTACAATTTTAATTCAAAAGATTTTATTCAAAAAAACTTTTAGAATTAAATTAATGTCTAAAACAAGCACCGCTTATATTTAATAGACGTATATAATCTAAACTCAATATACAATGTCAAATGGAATAAATAAACCAAAAGATACACGAAAGTCCCTAAAATTAATAAATAAATATTTAAAGGAGACAAAATTTGTTTCTGGTCTTGCCCTCAAAACGCCATTTGCATCTTAAAAACATGAACACACTTAAAGGACCTCTCAAAGAATATAATTTATTTGAAATATTTAATATATTTAAATATTCGAATAAGTAAATTCAGAAATCTCTCAAAGCATGCACTATATCTTCAAAAAACAAATATAGTTCAAAGCAATTCCGTCTTCAGTCCTGAAATATATTCAAAATATTAAAATCAAAAAAACTAACCTGTACCAAAGCACTCACCACGTGTAAATGAATAATGTTTCGAGACATAGATCATCTTTATAATTCAAGATTTATCTATGCTCTAATAGAATCAAAGAACAGTGTGAGCTTTTTTTAAGGTTTACTTAAACTTATTGACACTGCATAATGAGATTTATTGAAGCCAAGATATAATTATATATTATATATAAAATAAAATAGAAAGGCCTTTTACTTGATAGAAGAAATATAACAAAATTTGAATATTAAAACAAATTAATATATGTTTATCTTCTACAATTTTAATTTAAAAGATTTTATTCAAAAAAACTTTTAGAATTAAATTTTTGAATAAAATCTTTTAAATTAAAATTGTAGAAGATAAACATTTGACATTTGGCGTTTTGAGGGCAAGACCAGAAACAAATTTTGTCTCCTTTAAATATTTATTTATTAATTTTAGGGACTTTCGTGTATCTTTTGGTTTATTTATTCCATTTGACATTGTATATTGAGTTTAGATTATATACGTCTATTAAATATAAGCGGTGCTTGTTTTAGACATTAATTTAATTCTAAAAGTTTTTTTGAATAAAATCTTTTAAATTAAAATTGTAGAAGATAAACATATATTAATTTGTTTTAATATTCAAATTTTGTTATATTTCTTCTATCAAGGAAAAGTCATGTCTATTGTTAATTTTAGTGACTTTTAAATCTAAGAAATTGATGCTATTATTTACTTCATCTTCCTGTGTGAATTCAATTGTTGGATATAATTCATTGATAGATTCCAAAACCAAGTTGTCTATTTGTGCCATTAAATAAACAAATTATGTCATCTACATAGCGGTATCAATAAACGAAATCTTTAAAATATGGGAGGTTTTGGACATTGGTTTCTACGTGATCCATGAATATTTCTGATAACAAGGGGCTTAATGGGTTCCCCATTCTTAGACTTTCTTCGTCTAGATAAAACGTGCCGTTGAACATAAAATAATTTTGATCTTCTTATATTGAGGATGAGACAATCAAAAAAAAGATTTGGGTTTACATCCTCACAATTTTCAACTGGTTCATGAACTGAAGCCATTTCAAGCTTATTTTCTGATTTTACTCTTGAACAACTTGGAAATGGTGAGCAATTTCATCAAAATATTTTATTCAATGATGAAGCTCATTTTTCGTTGAATAATTATGTAAACAAATAGAATTGCAGAATTTGTAGTGATGAAAATCCAGACGAACTGTTCAGACACCATTACAAACAGATAAAGTTACCGTGTGGTGTGCAATTTATGCTGGAGGATGCATTGGTCCATATTTAAGAGAATGGTCAATGAGTAACAGTTAATACAGAACGATACGAAACAATACTAAATGATTTTTTCCTGTTCTTGTTGAGAATAATCTATAGTTTCACCAAGATGGTGCTACCTGCCATACAATCACCTCAACAATCGATTTACGGGTAACAAAATTTCCTGATAAAATTATCTCAAAAAATGGTCAAGTGATTTCTTTCTTTGGGGTTATATAAAGTCACATATAGAATCAAATTTATGTGAGAGAGATGAAAAATTCGTACTAGTGTTTTTTTAAACTTTTTACTTGTATCATCGTCGTAAAGATTTGCTTGGTATGTAGAGATACCTTTTTGAATTTTTCGTAACGTTAACCAATCAGTACGTAAATTCTAGGTTAAGCATACTTCAAATGGGGTTGAGAAAGGGATGTATATTAGACTTTAACTGGTTTATTTGCAGCCTAAATACATATATTACAAATGTACAATTTTGGGATTGTTTTACCCAAAAGTTGAGGGAATTGTTTCGGCGTAGTTTGAACTCTAATTGCGATGAAAACACTATCTTGTTCGTGGAATACTACTCCACCGTTATTCACTTACACTGAGTCCACTGGATTCACTTTTGCTGATTCACTTTTCACAAATAACTAATTACAAATAATATACTCACTTCCAAGCCTTTTAATTCGGTATAGGTTACTAAGAGAGAGAAAGAGGTGTGATTATAACTTGAGAGAACGAAAAAACTAGCGAGCGGTTTATCTTGTGCTTTTTGGGCAAGCGACAAAATGAGACCTTTAAGAAATGTGTCTTCAACGGTGCTTTTTGGGTCGAAATGTGGTCTGGAAGAATTCCGAAACGACATTTGGCTGTTGTCGTCTCGAAACGACGTCAGTTTTAATGGATTTCTTCTATCCCATTTAGGTTACTAGGAAAAAATTAGACATTTTTTGGAGACCTAGATTCCTGCCTCTGTGAACATAATTGTAATTTACCAGCATAGAAAAAATTAAAAATTTCTTGTTCGATGTAAAATTCGAAGAATTGTTATTGGAAAATTCTTTTTTTAATGAAATTCCGACAGTTTCTATGATTCAGACCTAAAACAACCTTTCACCACCTCCTACAAATCCCAACATCTCTGATATCAGCCAAGAGATAAAATGAAGCAAATAACATACATCCCCTCGTCTGAACCCCGACGTCTAAAGGACCTTCACCAAAATAGGGAGGGTGAATTTCTCCAGCCAAATCAACTTCGAAACTTGTGTCACTCGTCATGTTTGGCCGGGAACAAATCGAATCAAATCTGTTGAAAGGGTAGGTAAGTTGGATTCCGGGATGCGTCCCCCAAGTTCGCTCGATTGGTTCCTTTAACTCCTGAAAAAATTCGAGAACATTTCGCGAAGGAAGACTCTCCTGTCCGTCATCGAGATTTTGGCTTGGATTTTAGGGCGAAAATCGAAATCTTTATTGTGTGGGGAGAATTGACATATTCGCAAATATTATTCTTAGTCTTTGGGGGATATTGTGAACTCCTGCATGCTGCTACATTGTCTGTTGGAATTCTAGGGAATAGAACATTCTGTTACAAGTTTGGATTGAGATATTTTCTGCAAGGAATATATTACATACTACAGTTCCTCGGCTTCTAAGAGCAATTTATTTCATTGGACAAAAATTATAATTTCAGCAACTAAATGAATAAATTCATTCGAAATTTTCATGCGAAATCCAAAAAAATAAACTTGAAAATAATATTACCGCTCCTGATCCAAATGTACTGGGTTTTTCACTATAATTTGACTCCCTCTTTAACTTCGTTACGAATGGAGGTACATAAAAAGTTATTGTAGAGAATGACTGAATTTTTTTCAAAATGATTTCACAAAATGGAATATATACAGGTAGGACAAGATACTGAGAACAATTTCATTTTGTCCAATGGATCACCATGTATATTTTCTCATATTTGGATAGTTCTTTCTCTCCTTATTACAAATATACTACTCTGTCAAGAAAGTACCGTGAATTTTCAATTAAAACAACATTTTTACATTTAATCGTCAAAATTTATTGGGTCGCCTTCAAAATAGGCTCCATTTGCTCCAATACATCTATGCCAACGGTACTTCCAATTATCGAAACATTTTTTATAGGCGCTTTCCGCGATGGACTTAAGCTCTCGCGCCGAATTTTGTTTTATGGCTTCAATCGACTCAAAACGGGTGCCACGAAGGGGCAATTTTAGTTTTGGGAAGAGGGAAAAATCGCAGGGAGCCAAATCCGGCGAATACGGTGGTTGCTGAAGCACGTTTGTTGAGTTTTTGGCGAGAAAGTCAGTCACAATCGTAGCTCGGTGAGAAGGCGCGTTATCGTCATGCAAAATCCATGAGTTGTTCGCCCACAAATTTGGCCGCTTCTTACGGATGCGCTCACGCAAACGTTTCATAACGCCTAGGTAATACTCCTTGTTTACCGTCTGACCCTCTGGAACGAATTCGTAGTGCACCACGCCACGGATATCGAAGAAAACAATGAGCATCACCTTCATTTTCGAGCGGCTTGGGCGTGGTTTTTTCGGTTTCGGCTCATTTTTTGCCACCCATTCCGATGATTGCTGGCTTGTTTGCATATCGTACTCGTAGACCCAGGTCTCATCACCAGTTATAATGCGTTCCATGAATGTAGAATCGGAATTACAGCAATCCAGCATGTCTGAAGCAACCTGTTCGCGATGACGTTTTTGAAGAAAATTCAGGTCTTTCGGTACGAGTCGTGCGGCCGCCTTTATCATGCCCAAAATATCAATCAAAATCGTACGTGCGGACTCGTGGGATATCTTGAGATCATGTGCTATCTCTCTCAAGCTGGTACGACGGTTTTCCAGCACCCTTTCCTTAATTTTATCGACGTTATCTTCGATCGAAGCCGTCGATGGGCGACCACTTCACGACCGTCCTTGAAGGCTCTGTACCACTGATATGCACAAGTTTTCGATAGAGCATTATCACCAAAGGCCTTTTGCAACATTTTCAATGCATCGGCACACAAAAATTCATTTGCAAGACAAAACTTTAAACAAATTCTTTGCTCAACGTAATCACCCATAGTAAAAATCGGCACGCACTCTAACATCAACTGACTTAAACAGCTGTTGTAAACACACTAGTTGACAGATCCCGCTCAAGCTTAGCATAGTAATTAAGGACAGTGGTACCAACCTAGGAAAAAAAATTTTTATCTGCCTCATTGCCCCGCCAGATTTAAATCGATAATTCCCGGTAATTTCTTGACAGAATGTATATGCATGTGCCGTATTTTGAGAATTACAGAGTCTCAAATTCGAAAAACCATCTGGCAGGCTCTAGTAATCAGTTATCAAACAGTATTTCTCAAAATAAACAGGAGAGAAAGGGCTAGCCAAAAATAAGAAAATATGTAGGGTGTCCGATTTGAAAAAATGAAGCTTCACTCACTATCTTGTCCATCCTGTATATATTCCATTTTGTGAAATAATTTTTAAAAGATTCAGTTGATTTCGTACAAATTTTGTGAATAACTTTTTTTTGTATCTCCATTTGTAAGAAAGTTAAAGGGGGGGTCAGATTATAGTGAAAACCCCGGTAAAAAACATTTTGATAAAGGACGTTTTTGTTAATATTATTCTATCTTTCATATAAACAACCCTTAAGCACGAGTAACTAAAAATGTATCCTTCATAAGACATACCGGTACTAACTAGAAAGTATCTTTTAGTGTATTTAAATATAGGATGACATTATACCTATTATAGCAAAATCATTTAAAATAGGTATTTTCGTGGAATTGAATTTTGAATATTAAAACAAAATAATTCTGTGAGAACTGTAGATCATTTGATTTTTTCAAATTATATCGAAATGTCTTAGGAACGCTGTTTCCATTCAGGTAGGCATATAGAATTCCCAAATATCATTACAAACTAAAAATATAAAGGAATCTATGGAAAAAAGGAATATTAAAAGAAAATGAATAACAGACATAGCCGATACAGCTGTTTCATATGAATATTATGAAAAACAAATTCTGCACCAAACAATGCTCTGCATGAATTTGATAAATATAGCACATTCTGCAGAACAGCGTTTGAAACTCCCGCCCATAATTAGTCGACTTTTCTTAATGCCTTGCAATCTTTGTGTGATTTCTGTGACGAACATAGAATACGTAGGATTTTTAAAAGTTCACTATATTCTGGTTTCTGTTTGAGGCAAGACACGAGGCTGGTCTGGTGAAATATTTGTCTGTTAGATATTTTTATTTTTTACATATGAAGTAGAATTGAAGAGTTATCGTTTGTTTTAATTCTAAATTGCTTTTTGAAGATGAGCTGCCTGTTTCAGAAAGTGTTTTCGAAGGAACTTATTTCAAGTAAGTTATTTTTGATGAAGTTCTCGAGGTTGAATTTTGCATTTTTGGAAAGCGACTTTGTTTTCATAATACAAGATACGAAACAAAATTTGTATCTTTTAAGTGTTCATTTAATATTTTCAATTAATAATTTATATTTCTTGGAATGCTTTTATTCCTTTTGGTACTATGTAATGAGTGTTAATTCTATATGTCTACTAAATTGGAACTGTGTTATCTAAGACATTCATTTAATTTAATTCTAAAAAGTTTCCGGATAATTTTTTTTAATCAAAATCTGTAGGATTTCAACAGAATGAATTCTGTATGATAATTAAAATATTCTATCCTTTCAAGTTAAAAACTCTTTTTATTATTTTGGATTGTGTAAGAATTTCCTTCATTATTCAAATTTTTTATACTGGTGTAAGTTTTATATCGAACGAATTTATTTATCAATTATAATAAATATCATAAACTCTTCATAAAATATCATAAATATCATAAACTTTTCATTGAGTGAAAGGCTGATACGATCAAATATCTATCCTCAAATGTGCAATTTATTCTCGGTAGTCACCATCGATTTTCTATTTTTTTTCCAACGACATGGCAAAGTATTTCGCTATCTACAAGCCATTCGTTTCCTCGCAAAGTATTACAGATGGCGATGTCGAAAAAGAATCTAATATATCACCCGGGGCCAGTGGCATACGACGCATACTCTGGACCGAAATCACATTAAGGAGATTTATTTGCCCATCAATCAACAAATTGTTTGTGGTTCAATTCGAGAATGACCAACTGTAGCGACATAAAAAAAGGCAATTAATGCTGGTCCTAATCTACTTTGAACGGCAATAATATATTGCCAATATCGGTCATATCATCTAATTAGATAGAGGAGATTGTTTGGACATCCAATATCTTCTTTATTAACTAATTCACATATAAAAGAACAGAAAATAGACTTCTTTCCTCATTTCCTAGAAATAGTGAATATTCATTCAAACATACAAATGTGATTGAAATTCAGAAATATTGAAAATACTACAGCTATTTCCAAACTATAAGATAATGAAAGAACTTTAGAATATAATATATTGCTTAATTAGGACAATATTCAATCAGAACATGAACTAATGAAAGAAATGTTAAATTATATATTGCAGATAACAAAAATTCTTATTAAATGAAATAATTTAGATTATTTCCACAATTTGCTAATTCAACGAATATTTTTTCGCCAACAACATGGCTTCGTCAAGTTTATATTTTGAACTAACTCTTAAAATTACACCTTCACTTTTTATATAGCTACATGCTTTGAAGTTGAAAAAAGAGGCGGTACAACTAACTAAAAATTTTCGGAACTAAAGATAAAAAACCATATGGGAATAGGGATACAAATAACCATCAACTTACAGAAATACCGATAAGGAGAAATATGCGAATAAAAGGAACATAATAAAATTCAACACATTCCACATATGCCAATCTAATAGAATTCGAACATAATTTCAAAAACGAATATGAAATTATGCATTTCGAGAGTAGGGGTTCTAGATTAACATTCTTAGAATCACTTGAAATGAAACGATATAATTCTCAGAAAATTCCCCTACACGGACACGAATAAGTCACCATTATTGAAAATCTTCATGTAATTTGGGAAAACCAACGACTACTCCAATAACTTTTATCACCATCGACGTGATCTCTCCACCTAATTGAGAATACTCTAATAAATACCATTCTACTTGTAGTCCCACTTCCTTTAATACCTGTCAATACATATATAAGAACCTATGTAAGTGTTCACACGGTATGAGTTTAAATGTAGAATATGATTAAGTCACAGTGTGGCGAAACAATTGTTATTTAACAATAAAAAGTTTGTGGAAATTGAATTTTATTTATTACTAATTGAAAATTAATTTCCATCAAGTAAAGACCGAATCCATCAAATATCCAGATTCATTGTTTTTATTCGATTGATCTTTGTTATTGTTCATAAGAATTCATTAATCATTAACCGTTCTAAAACCTACATTTGAGTCAGATTTTATTTTAGGATGTTTTAGTAGGATCATTCTATTAATCCAAAAATAGCTGTATATCATAGATTGGTTAACGTACCTAACTACGATAACTTTTTTATAGAATTGAATATGATTAGGCAAATTGTTATCAATAATGGTTGAAGTTTTATTATAATAGACAAAATTTCAAAGAAAAGACAAAAAATACCATTGAATTCAGTTTAAATTGTTACAAAAGATTTGAGTGAAAGATACATTTACATTCCTAACGTGAGTAGAATATCAGATAATATTACCAAGCATTTTGAAATGGAATTTGACTCGAATATAGTCACTTTTAAAACAATCAATAATTAGTAACTGATTTGAAAAGTAACAAAGCTCAAACAAATAAAGATAATATATCTGGAGTCTATAAGTTGATTTATAGCGATTGCCCTATGGTATCGGGTGTTTTTTTTTGAGTGATAGAACTTCAAATTGAAATTGAATATATTTAAATTGAGGTTGAAGCCGAATTTTTTTTTATTTGAAAGATAATTTTATGACATTTATGTTTTGAGAATAATTTCCGACATATGTTCATCACGACTTGCTCTGAGGAACCACATTCGATCAGACCAATTTTGGACCACTTTTTCGGGTAATTCAAGCCTTATTTAATCAATAACACGAGTTAAGTTGGCTTCCAAAGCGTCTATTATTTCTGGTTTATCAGCATAAACCAATGACTTGACATAACCCCAAAGAAAATAATCCAGTGGAGTTATGACGCATAATCTTGGAGGTTGATTAATTGGACCATTTCTCGAAACCTGCAGAACTTCTTGAGGATTGTTTTCACTCCATATACGGCAATTTGATTGTTAACATAGCCGTTCAACCAGAAATGAGCTTCATCACTAAACACAATTTTACGATAAAAAAGTGGATCAACTTCAAGCTGTTCTAGGGCCCAATCAGCAAACAAACGACGCTCATTATGGTCAAGTGGTTTTAGTTCTTGAACCAGTTGGATCTTGTATGGGTGTAGACCAAGATCTTTCCGCAAAATTTTCCATGTGGTGGATCCACTCCAACTTGTTGTGCACTTCGACGAATAGAGAAATCTGGATCATCATTAACACTACGACTTATAGCAGCGATATTTTCTTCTGTACGTACAGTTCTTTGTCTTGTTGTTGTTGTTATTGCATCGAGTAGAGAAAATGTTGTCCTAAATCTATCGATAGTTCAACGAATAAGCTGCTCTGATGGACGATTGTGTGAACCATAAATTTCACGAAGTGCTCTATAAGTTTGGCGAATAGAACACTGATTTTGAAAATAAATTTCAACAATTTGTAAACTTTGTTGCGACGTGAGTCTTTCCTGAACAGAAATGTCAAAACAACATGGCTTCTACGTTCTGTCAAATCACAGTTATCCCTATCGAAAGTTCTATCATTCTAAAAAAAACCTATATATTGGTCAAACAGGAAAATCCTTCAATAATAGAATTCACGAACATCAGCGTCGACATCTCCCATTCAACATATGTCAGTTATTTGAAAGGACGTAGACATAATTTCAACAGTAATTATGCAATTAATTGTAACGGACTGACACTTTTGGATGCAGTAGAAATTAGTAGTTACAAGAACCTTAAAATTATTCTCAACAACCAGACATATGCCGCAAGATCTCCATTGTTGAATATTTTTACTAAGTGAGGTATTTTCAGTAATTTTCCCTATTCTATTTTATGGTTATTCAAAATCCTTTTTTTTCACATTTTTCTTTTTAGGTATTTCTGTATATTGATTGATATTTGTATACCTTTTTCATATGTTTTTCTTATCTTCAGTTCCGTAGGTTAGTGAGTTATATAAGAAGTGGAGGAGTCATTTTAAGAGTTACTTCAATGGTAATACAATTCCCGAAAATCCTCCCAAAGCAGAGAGTCAGGCTACAATAATTCCTGGTCTAAATGAAAGCGACCAAATCTTGTTCTCCGAACGAACTTCCACAGTGATAATCTTTTAAGTAGTGAGATTTCCTTATGAGAAAACTCTGTGCTCATTGAACTTCTAAGGCACTTCCGATACAACGATATTCCCAAAAAGGAGCATATACATCCACTGAAGCCCAATGCATCATGAAATTTCCTCTTGAAGTTCGCTTTAGTAGAGATCGATGAGCATCCCCTTCTTCCAATTGCTATTCTCTATCTCGACAGTCTGAAGGAGTCTATAACTCGAAGAGCTTCCCTGGAATTTATTGGTCACCACTTCTGTTCCCATCCATCATCCACTTAACATCTGACCACGATTACGACAACCCTTTCGACCTGTGGGAACCCAAGTGCTAGTAAGCAAAAATTCCAGTGAACTCAAACTATTACTTACTTCATTTTTAGATTCACAACTCTCTAACTACTTTGTTTGAAATGAAGAGACAAATACATCTGCAGAAGCACTGTCCACCATAAAACTTCCTCTTGAAAATCGCTCTAGTGGAGGCCGAAGATTATTCCCTTCTGCCAGTTGCCATTCTCTATCTCGACTATAACTCGAGAAGTTTATAGCTCTAATGGGAAGACCCCTTCTAATGGGTGTTTCAATAAGAGCGCAAGATTTCAGTGTTCAATAGAACATGGTTTTCTGTAGCAAAGTATTGAAATATTTTTTGATTCAGAAAATATACATTTGGGAATTATGTATAAAACAAAATTTCCTGTAAATGGCCACCATGGGTTTGCTGACATATGCGTACCCTTTTGACGAAATTTTCAATAACGTTATCGAATATATGTGGTGATATTTCATTGATACAGCGTCTAATTTCGGCTTTCAATGCTTCGGTGGTTGCAGGCTTATTGGCATAAACCTGTAACTTCAGAAAACCGCACAGCCTGAAGTCTAAAGGCGTTAAATCGCAAGAGCGTGGGGGCCAATTCTGGTCACCTCGTGCAAAATCGTCAATGTTTCAGGGGCGGTATGACATGCGTCACCGTCCTGCTGAAACCACATGTCATCAAGATCAATGGCTTCCAAATGACGCACAAGAAACTATGTTATCTTAGCACGATAACGTTCACCATTCACCGCTACTGCATTACCTGCTTCGTTTCCGAAGAAAAACGGTCCAATTATTCCTCCAGACCATAATGCCCACCATACAGTGACCCGTTGTTAATGCTTTGTATTCTAATGAATCATTCGTGGATTCTCTAAGCCCCAATGGCGACAGTTTTGCTTACTAACGAAGCCAAATGAAAATAATTTTGTTTGCAAAATCAGCAGGTTGCTCAAGGATCCAATTGGTGACTTCTCTTCACTGTTCATAGTCTACTGGCAGAAGTTATTGAGTCAGTTGGTTTTGTAGGTATGCAGCTGTAAATCTTTAGTAAGAATTTGCTGAAGAGTGCCTCTTAAAATTTCCAATTCTTATACCCGTTGGCGAGTTGCCGTCTATGGCCTTTCTGTCACACTCTCGCGAACTGACGTGATGTTTTGTTCTCAACGACCTCTACGAGCTCGAATCGTGTGTTTCACATCACTAACCGAACCAGTACTTTCGAATTTTTTTATTATCCTTTTCACAGTAGACGAACTAGGCACATTGTTTCGACCGAACCTTGAACGCACTTTAAGAATCGGTTATTAAACTTTCACCATTTTGATAATAATTTTTGACAATCAGGACGCGTTGTTCTTCCGTGTAATGCTCATGTTTACTAACTCCCATCTGTCAACTTTCGATCTGTCACGTCATAAAAATGTGACATGATGACTGTCAAACATGTCGCGCAAGTCAAATCTTGTGCTCTTATTGGAACACCCGTTATTATGCGAGTTTGGGAAAACTTGCAAAACAAAATAGAGGAGGGAGCCTCACATTTTTCAATTTCTTTCAAGGACGAATGCCTCCATCACCAACAAAAAAAAATATCGAGAACTACGTATTGTAGATTGAATCGATATATAAAGCACTTGGCTCGTCTGCTGGCGAGCGAAATAGCACTAACTGCTAACCATCGAAACCACCTTCGAAGTATTTAAAGCCCTTAAGTATCTCTGTTGACATTCCGAATCGTTTACTTTGCGACCGGAGACCAAACTTCAGCCACTTGACGTCTGACCACAATTACGAGAACCTCTTCGACCTGTGGGAACCCAGGTACATAGAAGGAAGAATTCTAGTGAGCCCCAACAATTATTTACTACATTTTTGGATTCACAACACCGTGACTGTTTTAATCGAAATAAGCAATCTGTACATATTCTCGCTGAATTCTTTTTTCACCATATATTGACAGACCTCCACAACTTTATTGTAGAATCAAAATCTAGCATTTGGTAATTACTTCTCTGAAAATTGAAGAAAGGAGAAAAAAGAGCTTGACTGAGCATTAACAGAATGCATTTCCTGTGAATTATAGATGCTGCCATATTGAAATTAGAAGACATTCAAAATCTTAATTTTGAGCAGATGGTCTATTTCAAAAATGCGCGATAGTGTTCATTTAGAAAATCATACCGTCTAGTGGCTACATTACACGCCACTGGCTGTAATAAAGGACCACATGCATTTTATTGGCTCAATTCCAGACGTGATCTTTGCATTTCTGCGAGGGTATAGTATTTTCTGGTTATAGTGCACAGATAACACCATGCTGGTATTGATTCAGAATGGCCGGGAACTTCCTGTAAAGAACAACATGAAAAATGTCCCGTCTTATCGATAACGATGTTTAATCTATTCTGAAACAACCCTTAGGGCGAATCCGGCTGCGTGGGAAGATATTGGGATTATCTATAGGTAATACATTACAAGATTATTGTACCAATTTTCACATATTTTGTTCAAGTAGTTTATCAGTTAAACTATGTGAAAATTGTTTGGCTACTCTTTTTTCATGATTATTTTAAATATTGATTAGAAATATCTTTTCTGGAATTTTAATTGAAAAATCTCTCAAAATTTTTTAAAATTGAATTCAATATAATATTTTAGAAACACTTTTTTTATATAAATATATAAAATTGTCAACACGTATGCAACAGTCAAACAGTACAAAATCAAAACGAAATATAATATAACCGATAATAGCTGGATTGATTTCCTAAAACCTCTACAGATTTAATCTAAAAAATCTTTTGAAAATCTTCAAACTTAAATTTAATAACATTCCTTAGACAACACTGTATCACTTTATATAACTCCCTACTGACAAGAAGCTTGGTCCGAATTTTTCATTTAGTGATTGTATTTGTTATTCCTTAACATTCTCTCGAAACAAATTTGAATTGGGAGATAGATTTAGATAATTTTGGTCAATACTTTACGTTTTCTCTTGATTCTTCATTAATTGGTTGCCACCCACATGTGTTGATATTTATGTCTTTAAAGTAATACAGTGTTGTCTAAGGTATGTTATTAAATTTAATTCTAAAAGTTTTCAAAAGATTTATTGATTAAATCTGTAGAGGTTTCAGAGAACTGATTCGTAGTAAATTTTCAATATATATTGCTTGAAAATATAATCTATTGACCGTTACTAATCAGCAAAAAGAGTCACATGAACAGAAATGCGAAGCTGACTATGATTAAGCCAACAGCAAGACCACAGCTCACTTATGGATCGGTAGCTTGGGATTTTGCAGCCAAAAGTCACATCAAGCGAATACAAGCCACAGAAGACAAATTAATACGATCAGCAATGAACGTACCATGGTTTGTGAAAAACAACGAAATACATAAAGACCTGAAATGGGAACCGATCACCGATTTCATGATAAGAAAAGCTGAAAAAGCATTTGAAAAAGCGAGTCATTCAAATGTTGAACTCCAAGAACTTGTATATTATGACCCTTTCGGAAGATGCCAAGAGAATTAAACCATACCAAAGGAGGCGAAGGGGTCAACTCCTAAGAGAGATGTAGCTGAAAAAATAAAAAAACTCTAATACAAATAAAACAAAATTTCCAAACTAGAGAAGAGCATAAATCAACCTTGATCAACTAGAGTACAAAAACACGAAGAAGTCGTGTGAGAAAACTTTAAAGTCAAGAGTTTACTGGTCAATAGGCTAAATGCCCGAAACATAGAACAGGGAATGTTCTATGTTTCGGGCCTGTTGCCTGTTTAGTTATTTTCAGAAATGAAGCCAGATTTTGTATATTTCTTTTCCCAGTCTGTGACTGAAAAAGTACCTGCAGTAACAAATTCATTCTTGTACAGCATTCAAGTAGAAGTTGTCGTACGAGGCATACGTCTCTGTTTCATTTTCAAGCCCAACCTCAGGGTAAATAGTTCTTTACTGTAAAAAAATAAAATATTGCAAACAATATTTTCATTTCAACTTAGCAGAAAAAAGTTCATTTACATCCATTCAGGTTAGATTTAGTGAGGTAACCCATTCAGGAGAAATGCGAAGTCCCACACTACTCCCAGATAGCGAAGTGTAGAAGAGCGTACCCCTGTATAAAAAAAATCCTTTGATTTTTCCATCTGTTTTTACTGGAGAAAGTTTAATACTCACTGAGATATCGTTTCCTGGTAGGAACCAAAAAGCACCAGAAAGATTCATCGGGACATATCGTGACCCGCACGACTCCAATCTTCCAGTACTTCCAACAAATCAACCAGATCGATAGAGGAGTATTAGGAGGCTGGCTTTATTATGCAAGGAAAAAGTTCCCGCTATTCACCTTCTACCTTTCACACAATCTCTCCTCTTTTTGTCGACGAAATTTCGCTCCCGAAGATCGGCACACGATATGAATACTCTCGAACGAGATTGGGATCGATTTGATTTAAGGAGAAAGATGCCTCGGAATAAATTACGACGTTGAATATTCGTTATGGTAATTCCGAATTCTAATCATGAGCCACCCCGTCTGGATTCATTTGAAGACCAAACGCGAAAAATTAGAAAAAAGACCGCCTCGAAACCGGTGGGAAGCTCCGATTGAAATACCAATAAGGTGAAAACTCTGGGAGTTGAGGCAGTATTATCATTTTTACAGGGTATGTTCAGATGTACACCGAAGATTTTCTTTGAAGAACTTTATTTCTGATTTTGATAATTACTTATTGGTCATTGTCTCTTGTAGAATTCCGTGGTATGTTACCTTTTAGGTATTCACTAATAATTGAGAATAATAGACTGGAAACCTCCTAATAGATTGGGGGAAAATAAAACTATTATTTTTTTGGTTGATGGGTGTTGTGATCGATTTCTCGTAAAGTATAGATCAAACAATTTCATATTTGTGCTTGTTGTCAAGGTGATATTTCACAGTAAAACAATTCTTTGGGCGTTTTTTGTTTGCTCCATTCAGTTGTGGTTTACAAGGTGTTAAAGATGGAAGCCACCAAAGAGGAAATTCGGTACATTTTGCATTTTTTTTTTGATAAAAACAACAATGCAAGCCAGGCGGCTGAAATTGTTAATAGTGTTTATGGTACCGATACTCTAATAGCTTATTACACGCCATTTTGGTTTCGTCGATTCCAATCAGGTATTTTTGATGTTGGGAACAGGCAGGCGCATCGTCGAAAATGTCGAATAAAACAGAGGAATAATCGAAGTTGACTGGCATGTTAGTAGTCGTAGCATTTCACAGTAGCTAAAGATTGACTATAAAATAGTTTTAAATGATTTGGGTAAAGCTGGATTCAAAAAGAAGCTCGGTGTCACACCAATTAATACAAAAAAACATGATGGATTGAATTTTCATCTGCGATGCTTTGCCGAAATGGAATTAAATGGACCTATTTCTCAAACAGATGGTGACTGAGGATGAGGAATGGGTCACATTCGACAATATTGTGCGTGGTTGAAGCGCGGTGAAGCCGCTCAAACGGTGGCTGAAACAGGACTAACAACCAAGAAGGTTTTACTGTGCATTTGGTGGGACTGGAAAAAATCATTTATTATAAGTTGCTTTTATATGGGCAAACATTAAATTTATATCTCTAAAGTCAGCAACTTGACCGTTGAAGCTAGCGATTGACCAGAAACGGCCAGAATTGACCAACAGAAGAGGTGTTGCGATTCATCAGGACAACTACAGGCTGCACACTCCTATAGTGACTCGCCAGAAACTCCGGAAGCTTGGTTGGGAGGTTTCAATACATCCACCATATAGTCCTGATCTGGCACCAAGCAATTACTATATTTTCCCCGAACTGCAAAACTTCCTGAGTGATAAGAAATTGGTATCAAGAGACGATTGTGAAAATCGATTATTAGAGACTAAGACTTCCATGAGGAAGGCATTATGAAGCTACCTTTGAAATGGTAACAAATTATAAAACGAAACGCTGCATATTTGACCCAAACCGGACAATTCGAAATATGTTAAATAAATTATTGAAGTTCACGCAAAAATAATTGTTTTTTTCTCAACGTATTATTTATAGTCTATAAAGGATGCTCTATGACACCTATGATTATTGCAGGTAATAGCTGTGCTTATTCTAAATAGTTTTTCCGAGAAAGATACAATCATTTTAAAATATACCGGTGATATAGCAACTTGTGTTACATTAATTATTCATTTGACACTTGGCATACGTTCTAAATGAACAATTCACTCTTTCTCAACTCAGGAGTGTGCAGACATTGTGTTTATTTATCGGTATTATAATGAAAACTACAGAAAACCGTATGCTTCCTTCTGTATCAAAGGAAGCATACGAATAGATCTGCCCACACAGTATGCGGTGCAACATTCAAAAGACTTTAAGAAAGTGGTAGTCCCGTTCCATAAATATTTTGTTATACCATTCGGATGTCTTATAATGAATGTTTATTTTATATGTCAATTGATATAAGTGATACTTATATGACATTATTTTAATTTATTTTCGGAAGTTATAATCATTAAATATAATTTTTTGAAATTAAATATGTAGAAGGCTAATATTAAAATATTTAAATAACCATAAATATCCATTTTTGCAACTGGAGTGAATAAATAAAATGTATTGGATGCTCAGTTCTTAACAACTCTTCAGTAAGTGTTTGGCGTGTAGCTACTAGTCTTCATTTGTCACTGAATTTTAAATGGCGTGTCATAAACAGAGAAATCCGTTTAATAGATAAAATGTACGATCATTTGCTAATGATGCCCCACAAAATTTTTACAATTATAGGACATCTCCAGCATGTAAAGCTTGTATATTTTGTCCATAAAATGGATGCAAGTTTTCTCTGTGAAGCACACCATACAAAATTCGGTAACAAATAATTTGGGAAATACATGTTTTTTCCTCAAACAATCCATTAATTTCGAAAGATAATGAATTAACAAAGTAACCAAAATACTGTCCAATACTGCTACCAGTTTTCCGTATCTCTTAGGCAATGTCCGAATACTATCTAGAAGAAACTTCTCTTCTTTTTATGAGATCCAAGACAATTTTCGATTTCTTCGAAAATGTAGCGGTGACCTACCAAATCGTGTTGTATCCATCGAAACAACCAGTAGTCAGAAGAAACTATGTCCGAAGAAGACGACGGGTGCCATAAGCTATCCAATTTGATGCTTCCTAAATATTTTTCAACAACTTTTTCGGCCTGTGACCAAGTGCTGTCATGCAAAAAAATAACTGTATCATGTCTGTAGATATATTCGGATGGTTTTTTTCAAAATGCACGGTTTCAACGGAGTATTTGCTCTCTGTACTTATCACCCGTAATGGCCGAAATTTGGTATTGATAATGAGATCGATGGCAACGATTGGCCAGGCAAAGCGTAATATTTTTTTCCTAAGGTTATCACAGATGATCCACTTTTCGTCATCAGTTACTACCTGGCTTAAAAACCACGCTGAGATAATGCTCCCCAAACCATTATTTTGGTGGGAAATTTGAACGATAACATGATAACAGGTTGTTTTGATAGGATTTTTAAGTGATTTCCACCAAGTTGGAAGCAACTTTCATCAGATATAAAGACATCATTAAAATTATCTTCTTGAGAACGTTGACAAAATTTGATCCTTCGTTCCTTTTGTAAAGGTGTCATTATAGGAATTTTTTTGGTTTCCTTGATATGTAGCCTTGTCTTTTCAGTAACATACGGACGGTTTCTGGACCTACTTTTATATTTCGTTGATTTTCAAATTTGTTAGCCAATTTGCGAGATCCCAGGCCTGGATTGTGTCGTCCTAAGGCCAATAAAGCGTTTAAATTGCTTGCTTATCCATGCCTGTTTTATCCCCTTCATTGTCTCATATACAACACTTTTTCCTAGTTCAGTCAATTGCACTTTTTTCTTAATGTTGCGTAAAGCTTTTCTATGCAAATATTCTACCTGTTTTCTTTTTTCTAGTTGTGACATTATATCATAAATTGTAAACCTGTTGATAATCAACAATATTTGATGAATAGTGTTGCCATGCAACTTTGTCCATTGCCGACAATCTGCACAGCCAATTTTATACATTACTTTTGTCTTATAATGATACAAAAAAAGTATATTAAAATTATGAAAAATAATAAATTCTGGATACTTTCTAGACGAAATTTCTATCAAGTAAAAAGCCTTTTTCTATTTTACTTTCTAGACGAACTATGTAACTAATTTTTCACAATAAAGCTTCAATTTTCGAAAAAACACCCATACTCCAGTTAGTTCGTAATAAAAACAAATCCAAAGATTACGAATGGCCGTACGGTTCCATTTAAATATTCAACTCTTTTGAATGATACATTTTAACCATTTCTTCCTACTGTGTCGACATTTTATAACAATTGAATTCTTATAATCGTCCTTTTGCACCGCAACCTGCATAAATACTGTATACAAACTTTTTACAAATTGTTTCACTTATAATGATTTGCCATATAGTTAGGGCTCAAACAGTTCAATATGTAGAGTTTATTAGTCATAAGGTTGAGTTTATAACCAGTTCACAAAGCATCATCAACAAAAAACCGATACGGAAATTCAGCATTCTACGAATGTTTCAGACAGTTAGAGATCCCATTTCCATTCCATTTATAAACCCACCTATGAAAATTATTTTAGTCAGCGACAGAAATAAAAACAACATTGAAATTCACATCAGAGACAAACTTTAGAAATCAAAGCTAACGAGATGACAACAATTTATGAAACAAAGTGATGAGCAGTTAATTTTTCTCCTCGAAAAACATGGAATCAGAACCTTATTTCGCGACGGAAATCGGCGAACATGAAAGAGTATGACAGCCCTTTGATCTCAAAATTCGTATATATCGACGTATCGGGGCGTGCTCACCCAATATCTCGCTGAGATTAATTCAGGTCTTCTAGTTATACGTGACGACGTTTTCGCTGATTGAGGGTTGGCCTCAAATCGCGAGGGTATCGAGCGAAAATTGTTTATGCATAGAAATGAGATTATACATCGGTATATTTTGAGAAATAACGTTATCCATATTGATCTGAAGGGTCACTGAAGCGGTTTCTGTGGTCGTAGAGATTAACGTCATATTTTGTAGAATTTAATTTTTTACCCGTCAGTTTGGTGTTAATCGATGGCGAAATATGGGCCAGATAAAGACTGGGTTGATTTCATATTTATTCAGATTATTTTATGAAAGTGTGGTGACTTCTACCCCCAGGTTCTACGCGCTCAAAACTCTGAAATGTAAGGGCTCGTCTGAAATTTACTCCACAACTACCCGGTACTCTGCACAAGGGTACTTTCCTTGTCGCTCAGTCCACCGCACTTTCTCGCTTCCAGTAGCAGCTAATAACGGGTGTTTTTTTTTAGAGTGATAGAACTTTGAATTGAAATAAAACACTTTTAAATTAAGATTAAAGCCAAATCTTTTTTCATTTGAAAGATAATTTTATGACATTTATGATTTAAAAACAATTTCCGGCATATGTCCACCACGACTAGCTCTGAGGAACCGCATTCGACCAGACCGATTTTGGACCATTTTTTCGAGTAATTCAAGCCTTATTTCATCAACAACACGAGGTATGTTGGCTTCCAAAGCGTCTGTTGTTTCTGGTTTATCAGCATAAACTAATGACTTGACATAACCCCAAAGAAAATAATCCAGTGGAGTTATGATCTTGGAGGCCAATTAATTGTAACATTTCTCGAAAAAATCTTATCGCCAAATCTTTCTTTCAATAAATCAATTGTTACGGTAGCAGCATGAGATATAGCACCATCTTGTTGGAACCAAAACACTTCTGGGTCGATACCATTCAAATTTTGAAACAAATAATCATCGATCATCGATCTGTAACGAGTATCATTCGCTGTAACATTAGCTCCAGCACCGTTTTTGAAGAAATATGAACCGATGATGCCTACAGAGTGTAAAGCACACTATACAGTGCATTTTTCAGGATGCAATGGAACCTGGAGAACTTCTTGAGGATGGTTTTCACTCCATATACGGCAATTTTGCTGGTTTACATCGCAGTTCAACCAGAAATGAGCTTCATTAGTAAACACAATTTCGCGATAAAAAAATGGATCAATTTCAAGCTGTTCTAGGGCCCAATCAGCAAACAAACACACTTATTATGGTCAAGTGGCTTTAGTTCTTGAACCAGTTAGATCTTGTATGGGTGTAGACCAAGATCTTCACGCAAAATTTTCCATGGAGTGGATGCAGGGAGTCCCACACGTAGTTGTGAACATCGACGAATAGACAAATCTGGATCATCATGAACACTATGACTTACAGCCGCGATATTTTCTTCTGTACGTACAGTTCTTTGTCTTGTTGTTGTTATTGCATCGAGTAGAAAAAAATGTTGTCCGAAATCTGTCGATAGTTCGACGAATAAGCTGCTCTGATGGACGATTATGTGAACCATAAATTTCACGAAGTGCTCTATAATTTTGGAGAATAGAACACTGATTTTGAAAATAAATTTCAACAATTTGTAAACGTTGTTGCGGCGTGAGTCTTTCCATGATAATTTGTCAATGCTTATTGAACAGAAATGTCAAAACAACATTGCTTCTACCTTCTGTCAAATCACAGTTATCCCTATCGAAACTCCTATCACTCTACAAAAAACACCCGATACCATCGTTCCTGCTGGAACAAGGCGCACATGAATCATTTGCAAGCTTCACCTATATAGCCAATCTGAAGAGTCCAAGGGTGCACCTTGGAGAAAACGTCAACCTTCACACAAATAAAAGGTTTGAAAACTACCTCATAACTTCGATTCCTCAAAAAGCTTCAAAACAAATTTGCAAAAACCGGTGCTGTTCACGATGGTCGAGTAAGTGATTTAAGGGCAATTCAAGTGTGTGGCACTTGACCGTATACAGAAATCGTTCCCATGTATCTTATGAGATTTCAAGTAGTTTTCGAATTATACTTTTTTCACGTGTTTTTCGGAAATTTTCGACCATCGGATTGATAAATTATTTTTTCAGTGTGTAGAAGATTTGAATATATAAAAACTGAATATTATGTTAAGTTTGTCGAATTAATAAATATCAGAAATCAATGACGATAATGGTTAAGAAACACAGTTTCAGAATTAACATTTGAGCGAATCAGACTTACATCGATTAATTGAAAAGCTGAAAAGCATTTTCTCAAGTCTTGGGTAACTCAAAAAACTGCGCTAGACGAATTTAAATAATTATAAAAAATATAAGTAATTAATAGGCTGATTTTTGTTGATATCAGTCTTTAAAAATAGCTAGGAGGAAAGTCCCTACAATATTAATTTGAATGAAAAATCTGATTGCTCTGAATAAAAAAAATAATTTTTGCATTTTCATCATTCCTAAGGTACAAGAATGCCGCGTTGCTTAAAGGTATTCGACATTAATATATAACATATATAGATAGAAATTTAAATATCATAACAGATTTATTCTGTTAGCCTCCTATGAATTTTAATTTCAAAAAATTTTATTCAAAAACTTGTTTACTTGATAGAAGCATTATTACAGAATTTAAATATCGAAACAGATTTATTCTGTTGGCCTCCTATAAATTTATATGTCTACTAAATTTAAGCAGTGCTTAGAAGACATTAATTTTACTCTAAAAGGTTTTGAATAAAATTTTTTGAAATCAAAATTTATAGGATGCTAACAGAATCAATCTGTTTTGATATTTAAATTTTGTAATAATCCTTCTAACAAAGGAAAAACCTCTTATTCTTTTTTTGTATATATAATATATAATTATATTTTGGTTTATTAATCTCATTATATAAATGTCATTTGGTTTTAACTAAGGCCATAAAATACCTTACAAGCTTTGTGTGGTTTTTGTGATGAACATAGAATATGTTTGATTTTTAAAGTTCTCTAATTTTAGTGTTTGTTCAACAAAGATACCACGAGGTCTTTCTGGTAAGATATTTCTTATTAATTTATTTTTTTTTAATGTGAGGTTGGACTGAAGAAGACCTTCTTTGATTTAAAATTGTTTTTTGAGGATGTGCGACATGTTTGGGAGAGTGACTTATTTAAATATATTAAATATTTCAAACAAAGAAGTTTTCGAGAAGTCCTTGAAATTATGTTTTGAATTGTTGAAAAAACTTTGGTTTTCATGAATATAAGATCGAGAACAAAATTTTGACTTCTTCAGATATTTATTTATTGATTTTAATTGACGATATATTTGTTGGGTTTTTTTATTCCATTTGATATTATATAATGAGTTTTGATTTTATATGTCTACTAAATTTAAGCAGTGCTTATATGACATTAATTTAGCTCTAAAAGTTTTTGAATAATATTTTTTTCAATTAAAATTTATAGGAGGCTAACAGAATAAATCTATTTCGATATTTAAATTTTGTAATAATACTTCTAACAAGTAAAAATTCTCTTCTTATTATTTTATGGTATATATAATATATAATTATGTTTTGGTTTATTAATATCATTATATAAATATCATTTGGTTTTAACTAAGGCCATAAAATACTTTACAAGCTTTGTGTGATTTTTATGATGCACATAGAATATGTTGGATTTTCAAAGTTCTCTAAGTTTAGTGTTTGTTCAACAAGGATACCACGAGGTCTTTCTGGTAGGTTATTTCTTGTTAATAAATTTCATTTTTCAAACGTGAAGTTGGACTGACGAAGACCTTATCTGATTACAAATTGTTTTTTGACAGATTTTTGAAGCAACTAATTCAAATATTTGAATATATTAAATATTTCAAAAAGATTAGTTCTGGAGAAGTTCTTAAAATTATGTTTTGGATTTTCGGAAGAGATTTGGTTTTCATAAATATAAGATCAGAAATAAAATATTGTCCTTTTATCCTTCAAATATTCTTCTTTTAATTGACAATTTATATTTGCTTGTTTTTTTTACTCCATTTGATATTATATAATGAGTTTTGATTTTATATGTCTACTAAATTTAAGCAGTACCTATAAGACATTAATTTAATGCTGAAAGTTTTTGAATAAAATTTTTTTAAATCAAAGTTTATAGGAGGCTAACCGAAAAAATCTGTTTTAATATTTAAATTTTGTGATAATTCTTCTATTAAAAAGTTAACCTATTCTTATTATTATATTGTATCTATAGAAATGCTATGGATATAACTATAGATGGACAACAGCTTACCCACCTTAGATTTGCGAATGATATAGTACTTCTAGCAGAAAAATTTGGCGAATTAAGACTTTTTCAGCGTCGGTCAACTTCTTGAAAATTCAATTTATGACTAAGGTGGTACCTCCAGATTTATAACAACGTTGTCGAATTAGAGGAGAGGTTTAAATATTTAGGACATAAGTTTAGAATCTCGAGAGACGTTCAAATGTGTTGAAATTATATGAGTGTGAAATTGACAGATGTCATTTAGAAGAAACACTACCGTTATTGACATTTAAGACCGGCAATCACTTAGCTGACAACTTTATATATTGTCTAAGAAACAGAAGGTTCGGAAAGTCTGGAAAGTTATATTTGAGATATCATTCAGTATATGATCCGAAATATAGAAAGTCTTGAAATACCGACGAAATAAAAGAAGCATATCGATTTTCCCAGATCTTCTGTGTTTGAACATCGATCATAAGACATTAATTATACCTCACTAAACATTCATTTAAGCCATAGGCTTTCAAAAAACACCCACTGATTTCATCACCTACAAAAACAATAATTAAACAATAATTTCGTGCTCTTCTCACTCGATATTCATCGTGCGTTCCAGGAACTACGAATACCATGAATAATCTTCGGTAGTCTTTCGGGCAATTAATAATCCGATGTATTACATTAGAAACGAAAATCGTGATCTCTTTCGCTAAAGTTCAAGCGAAAGTTGACCCAGTGCACTATAACTGACCATCTCTTGTTGAGCTATGGTAACGTTTACCATGGATTCGTAGAAAACCGTGCACATCTAACTGTTAATCGATGTATGAGGAACGAATACGGACAGATGAAATCCCAATACTACCATTATTTCTGACATGGGTTAGTGTTTCATTGTTGCTAGTTTACGATAAACTATAACGAGTAGATGTTCAATGGGACATTCCTTAATTGTTGGTTTGTTCTTGAAATATGTTAGAGCTACAACGTTATTTCTTATTACTCTTAAGATTTCAATCCAGGAAGAGTAAATGGCTTTAAACCATAAATGTTCAGCAGATATTGCGGATATCGAATGCGCTATAAATAAATTATTACACCAAGGTTTATTATACGCTCTTAATAATATACTTTTTCAATCGATCTTGTCAAGAATTTGTGAGAAAAAGTGAAAAGGTACCCATAAAGGATTGAAGTTTTTTTATTCAACTTAATATACTGTTCAGTACCCACACAAGGAAAAAAATTGAAAAAATTTCAGTGTCATTAGCAGAAAGAAGAAATGCAACAATGGATACAGAGTGTTATAGATTTCTCATACGTTGAAAAATGAAAATAATCGGTTAGGTGGTTCTTAACGATAAAGAATAATTATTCGAAAAACCACCTATGGTTAGGTTAGGTTAGATGAGTTTCCACCAAGTAAAGACCGAATCAATCAAACAATTTTATTTAAAATAATTCACACAGTTTTTATGTTTCATAATTTATTCAGAATTCTGACACGTGTTTCGCTCTTTTGACCGAAAGGAGTACATAAAGGAACTAAACTCAAATTTGAGAATATTGGATGGAGTAGTCCGTTACTTTGTGATAGTTCATTTTAATGGAATGAAATAAGGAATTACTTTGTTTTCTATCACTTTTTTATTATAACTGATATACAGTGACTCGAGTTTCGTAGTGTTTACTACATTTTCAAACTGAACGAACAAATTAGATCTCAACTATTATATATGGGGATTGTAGGCTTCGGCAGAGCTTCGAAGAGAGGGGTTTTCCAAAGTTCCGTCTGTTCGTTAAGTAGTTTTATTATTGGTACGTGCTTTTTATATTTTTCAATTTCTATGGATTCCAGGATGTCAAGTTTTTTCCCTTTCGCTTCCACGTGCAAGATAACAAGGTTGTTCAATTCTGGGAAGGTGTGATCTGTAGTGAAGAAATGGTTCGCAAAATTGGAATTATTCTTCCGGTTCCTAAAAGCAGATTCATGCTCTTTGTACCTTTTATGGAACGGTCGGCCCGTTTGACCTATATACACACTATTACACTCTTGACAACTTAATTTATAGACTCCAGAATTATTCAGTCGGTTCTCTTTGTCTTTCGGATTAAAAAAGAGATTAGAAATTTTATGGGAGGGTGTAAAAGCTGTTACTATGTTAATTTTTGATAAAATTCGAGCTATTTTTTGTGAAATTGGTCCAAAATATGTTAGTTTTATAAATTTATTGTTATTATGATCTGATTTGGAGATGGGGTAAATTTGTTTACGAATTAGTTGCTTCTGTTTTATGTTTATGATGGAATTTATAGTTTTGGTTTTGAACTGATTTTTTGTGGCTATTTGTCTGATTGTATTCAATTCCCTCTTTAACGTAATATTATCTAAAGGAATTGAAAATGCTCTATGTACCATTGATCTATAAGCAGCTAGTTTATGATTGATCGGATGGTTTGAAAAATTTGGTATTGTTGTATCAGTTGATGTGGGTTTTCTATATATATCAAAGGAAATTTCATTATTACTGTTAATTAAAGTTATGTCCAGAAAATTTATTCTATTATCGAATTGTGTTTCCATGGTGATAATAGAATAAATTTTCTGGACATAACTTTAATTAACAGTAATAATGAAATTTCCTTTGATATATATAGAAAACCCACATCAACTGATACAACAATACCAAATTTTTCAAACCATCCGATCAATCATAAACTAGCTGCTTATAGATCAATGGTACATAGAGCATTTTCAATTCCTTTAGATAATATTACGTTAAAGAGGGAATTGAATACAATCAGACAAATAGCCACAAAAAATCAGTTCAAAACCAAAACTATAAATTCCATCATAAACATAAAACAGAAGCAACTAATTCGTAAACAAATTTACCCCATCTCCAAATCAGATCATAATAACAATAAATTTATAAAACTAACATATTTTGGACCAATTTCACAAAAAATAGCTCGAATTTTATCAAAAATTAACATAGTAACAGCTTTTACACCCTCCCATAAAATTTCTAATCTCTTTTTTAATCCGAAAGACAAAGAGAACCGACTGAATAATTCTGGAGTCTATAAATTAAGTTGTCAAGAGTGTAATAGTGTGTATATAGGTCAAACGGGCCGACCGTTCCATAAAAGGTACAAAGAGCATGAATCTGCTTTTAGGAACCGGAAGAATAATTCCAATTTTGCGAACCATTTCTTCACTACAGATCACACCTTCCCAGAATTGAACAACCTTGTTATCTTGCACGTGGAAGCGAAAGGGAAAAAACTTGACATCCTGGAATCCATAGAAATTGAAAAATATAAAAAGCACGTACCAATAATAAAACTACTTAACGAACAGACGGAACTTTGGAAAACCCCTCTCTTCGAAGCTCTGCCGAAGCCTACAATCCCCATATATAATAGTTGAGATCTAATTTGTTCGTTCAGTTTGAAAATGTAGTAAACACTACGAAACTCGAGTCACTGTATATCAGTTATAATAAAAAAGTGATAGAAAACAAAGTAATTCCTTATTTCATTCCATTCAAATTTGAGAAGGTTATTTATTACACTTAGAACATCTGTGTATTTTTATGGCGCATGAAAATAACAGCATCCAATATAGTGGGGTTGCCGAATAGTATTCGGGAATTTGTTAAATTATCCTTTTCCTCAACGGCTTTTTTGATCGAAAGAATCTCTAAATAGTCCATCAATTTACCTTTATTAACATTATATAGTAAAGTGACATCTTTCTCATTAAAAAAATTATTATTTTTTATACAATGTTCTGCAAAACCAGTTGATTTCTGGTTGTTCAAAATAGACATCCTTCCTATGTTCTTTGAGTCTATGCTGTATGGCTTACATAAAAGGTTTTAGCAATAGGATCTCTAATGGTCTTTATAAAATGGGAATTAATTCTTTAGCAGTAAATAAAAATAATTTAGCTAAGATTTTGGTGAACAATGAAGAAAGCAACCCCAACTTTTCCGAATCGGGGATTTATCAAATTATTATCATAATTCTGATACTCCTAGATCTTCTGTGAAGATCCCTCAGAAGCTTTTTCAGTTTGTGCGAGTTAGGAGTTCAGTTGTGTACTGGGTAGGCTTTGTTACTGCGATCTTGCGCCTCTTTAGATTACAGCACTATTAATTTTTGACCCAACAGTGAAATGGTGGCCGACACCCGTCCAACTAGAACATTTCTTTTCCACCTGAACAGGTTTAGAACTCGGACCTTCCGGTCACGGAGCTGTCCGCACTCATTAATTAATTGTGCTGATTGCTACATATATAAGACAAACAGGACGATGTTAGCAGCATAGAATCAAAGAACATAGGATGTCTATTTTGAAAAACCAGAAATCAACCGGTTTTGCAAAACATTGTGAAGGAAGTAATAATTTTTCAATGAGAAAGATGTCACTTCACTATATAATATTAATAAGGGCAAATTGATGGACTATTTGAAGATTCTTTCAAGCAATAAAGCCGTTGAGAAAAAAGAGAATTAAAAAATTCTCAAATACTATTTGGCAACACCCCTATATTGGATGATGTTATTTCCATGCGCAATAAAAATACACAGTTGTTTTAAGTGTAATGAAAGAACCTTTTTCAATTTCAAGATAAGTTTCCCTTTGTACTCCTCTGAAGATGGTCGAAACACCGAAACACGTGTCAGGATTCTGAATAAATTGTGAAACATAAAACCTGTGAATTATTTTAAATAAAATTATAAAATATGTTATATCAAAATAAAAATTGTTCTTGGCTTGTGAGTTTTGAAATTAGATCCAAGGGCATCGATAGGGTGCCGTTGGTTAAAAGCTCGTCCGGCAGTTTTGAGCCTTCCATCACTATTGCCTCTGGTCTATCTATCGCCAGTTGATGTAGTTTGTATGTGGTCCGCCTTCCTCTCCAGGTATAAACAATCCTCCGAATAATTGAAAATTAATTGATACTATATTCTTCAAAAGAAAGTCTGATAAACCAACTTTTAGCTTCTTCAACTCCACTAAGTCAATTAAACAAATTCCAGTAAAAATGTTCAAAAATGGACGTCGATCTCATCGGTAAAGAAAACACAATTACGCGCAACTCCACGCAAAGCAGCGCTCCTGGCGTTGAAGTACGGAACCATATGGACTAGTAGTACTTAAAATTGATAGTTGATAAACGATAGATCGATTTGTACGTCAATATTTCAAAAATGCTCGAATTTCAACGACGAAATTAAGGAGTGACAGGTATTTCCCGATGGAACAGTGGAAAAATAAACTAGTAGCGACATCTATTATCAGTTTTGTTAACCAACTTATTTGTGCTCCTAACATATGATATATTTTTATTAATTGTTCTTATTGAGCATAAAAAACAAAGAATTTTCAGTATATTAGTTCATGATACCGTCGATCAATATGATGAATATTTCTGTGAACATGTGTAATAATTAGCAATGACCACTGCAGACTGTAACTTACAAAAATTGAGCCAAAGCACATGATGTCGAGTCAATTCTCTTATAACTTCTGATATTATGAAACCTTAATAGTCCAAGTTGGTTTGACGTTAGGAAATATCGAAATAAAATTCTAGGAACTCTGATTTCAGTTTGCAGCAATTCCTCAATTCAATTCATGTCAAAAACTTGTTGAAAACTTTCGAACACCCTTGTCCGCAAACCCTTTTCATTGAATTGAGTCGGAAAGAAGGGCGAGTCTACCAACGAAAAAGCATTAAAAGCTTCCACTGTGGTCTCAGCATTTCGACGGGAAGGAAATTCTTAGGCGTTAGTTCGTATGTAAATCTTGTGAAACTTTTCTGTTGCCGTTGTCAGATCGGTTGAAGTTTCCTTTTGTAGAATCTGGAGATTTCATGCGAGTTATAAGTATTACCCGTATTGTTATTGAGTTACAAAAAAATTAAATTAATCAAAGTGTCGAATGCCCGGTTGAATTTTGATATTGTCTAGACCCATCTTTCAGAGAGAATTCGTAATTCCACATACTTTATTTTGGAAATTGATAAATGATGGTTATCAACAAAATTTAATTACAATTTCATTATATACAATGAAGTGTATATTTTTCCTTTAATTTTCAGCATAAGGTATATTTCGTAAATAGCATTTCCATATTATTAACAGGCTCATATTGTGTATTATTGATGACAAAAAATCCTTCTTCGTTTCTATTTGTTTAATTCTATTCAAATATTTTAATACTTACAGATATATTCTATTAGCCTTCTACATATTTAATTTCAAAAAATTATATTTAATATTATAACTTCAGGAATTAAATTAATGTCATATTAATACTACTTATATCAAACGACATATAAAATAAACAATCATTATAAGAGATCCAAATGATATAACAAAATCCAATATATATAAATTGTTAACAAAAATCCTATAAATGAAATATATAGTTAACATTACAGAATTAAATATAAATATGAACATTCATTATAAAACATCCAAATGATAACAAAATCCAAAAAATATAAATTCTTCACAAAAATCCTTTAAATTAAATATAGAGTTAACATTACAAAATTAAATATAGAGTTAACATTACACTTCATTTGAATTTTCAGTATTCATTCACCAAAAAGCTTTCTGAATTGTTAAAAGATGAGAAAATATTTTTTGTTGATTGATGTTATATTTTATTGAATATAAGTATGATTGAGAACTGACGAAGCAATATCTCTCTTGAAACTTGTTTTTTAGTAATGTTTTTACATATCTTGAGATTTTCTAAAAAATAACTTAGATATCCAATAATTTTGAATATTCTAAGTAAGATAGTTTTATGATGAAAGTCTTAAGATTATGTTAAACATTTTTGGAAGATACCTGTTTTCATAAGAGGGATGAGCAGAAACAAAATTTTGCCTACTCAAAATATTTAATTTATAGGATTTTTATTAACAATTTATATTTATTGGATTTTGTCATATCATTTGGATGTCTTATAATGAATGTTTATTTTATATGTGGTTTGATATAAGTAGTACTTAAGTGAGATTAATTTAATTCTTGAAGTTATAATATTAAATATAATTTTTTAAATTAAATATGTAGAAGGCTAACAGAATATATCTGTAAATATCAAAATATTTAAATAATTTCATTTAACTTCTATCAAGTATAAACCTCCATTTATTCTATTTGTTAAATTCAATTCTTGCTTAAAATTATTCAGAGATAAAGGAATTGTTATCAATATGTCATTCTATGAAATGCTAATAATTTGTGTTGGATGAAAAGAGTTTTTAAAATTGTTATATATGTATGAGAATGTTTATGAAAACAGAAAAAATATGTTTATTATAGGTTTTAGTTATTGTTGAATTCAAATAATTTAATGAGTTTACAGTTTTATATTCCTTGTGAATTTATTACTTATGTAATAAATTCAATGATTGGAGAAAATCTTCAAGTGTTCTATTGGCAGCTTTAAAGCATACAATGATGACATCTATATATGTATACAAATAAATCTGGATAGCGCTTCTACTTTTATTTTCATGAATTATTTTTCCAGATTACCCAAATAAAGCTGAAAGCTGGTTCAAGGGAATCCCCAAAATTTAACCCTTCTGTACTGCAGTAAATGTCATCATTAAAATAGAAATAATTATGATTGAGGCAAATTTTTAGTGAATGTATATCTGATATCATTATCCGATTAACTTTAATTTCGATAGGAGTTAGTACATCTCCAGGTGGTATATTAGGAAACAAATTCAGAACATCAAATGAGACTAATTTTGTATTGGGTGGTATTTCGGTGCTTTTAATTTTGTCGATGAGGAATTTAGAAAGTTCTTACGTTGATGCTGTGTAATATAAAACCAATGGCCTCATCTGGTATTCTATTTTGTGGAGCTTTATTGAAGAATAAAGTTGTGGTTCCTGAGGGTTTATTGTTAAATGTTCATTTATATACTTCCGTGTGATTATCCTATTATTTCGTTTTAATATTAATTTTCTTTCCTAATTGATTACTTTTGTTGGGTCTTTTCTCAGTGTTTCAAATTGGTTTTTTTCGATGAAACCTATTATTTTAATGGTATAAAATTTTTAATGTACTGTCACAATCGTATTACCTTTATCTTATTTAATGATAATAATGTTGTTTTAATCTGCTCTCTTTGAATCTTTTGCAGTTTTGTGTTCACTATTAACCATATGTTTGCTTACATAAAATTCCTTTTTAGTAATCTTGGAACTTTGAAACTCCTTATTATATGTGCGTGGTCATTCTCATTCTAAATTCCAAATTTCATATTGGTCGATTTCGTAATTTAGAAAAAAATGAGAAGCTCTAGCTCTTTTCGTTTGAATGTAAGCGAGATTACGAACGGCCAGACAGAATTATCTGAATCGGTTTCTTCATGAGTGAGTCTAACTTAGTCGTTTAAGACCATTTTCGACCCAAAATTCACAAATTACAGACAATTGTATGAAAACATTGATCAGTTAAACATTAAATAAACTGTCTTTCAAATAAACGATATCGATCTCTCTTGGTTAAACATTTTTGAATTAATAATCTAATTAAAAATACTTCCCTTAAGTTAAACTGTTTATATCATGTCTGTTGACATATATGTTTCGGGTTTTAACCAATTTTCAAAACTAAAGAGATCAGAATTTAAAATCATATTCATAATAGTAAAAAAGGTAGAAGGTAGAATTTTGAGGAAGGAAGACATAAAACGTTGGGTTGATTTCAATCTTTTACAGATAAGACCAATTGTGATGAATTAAATTCACGTGGGTCGTTTGTTATTGGTAATTACCTTCTGTGTGCTAAAGAAATTCCAAAACTTTCTAAAAGGTCCATTCTTCTACTCTTATCACCTTCGTTTAAGATCTCAGTTCTACTGAAATCTATGAAATGATTGCTATTTATACAATATTCAGAAAAAACAGTTTTAATTTTTTTATGCAATTTACTTTTCTTTTGTTCTTCTTCCCTTATGTTTATAGATCGTCCTGTTTGACCTATGTAAAATGCATGGCATTCATTAAAATATCTCATTCGTATATGCCGCTTTTTTCACACGTTTCATGAACCAAATATACAAGAAACAATGATTTTGCTTGGAATATGCCACAAACAAAGTTATTTTAAATTCAACGATAACATTTATCAATAACTAGACGTCTCCCTATGGGTTCTCTCTTATCAGCACTTTTCAGCGAGGTTTTTAAGACCCATCTTGGAAATGAAATCTTTTCTTCGTAAGATAATTTGATAAAGCAAGTTCATTATTGAAAAAGATACGTTGATGTAATCTGTATTAGGCTAGGTTCTATTTGACAATTGGAATTGTTTTTGAATTCACTTTTCAATTCTGTTAAATTTACTATCGAAGTCGAAAATACTCAAAAATTAATAAATTTTTTAGATATTCAGATCACAAAAAATGTTAATTCCTTTAAATTTGACATATTTAGAAAACCCACTTATACAGAAACATAATAACAGTCCCACCCACATAAAAGTAAAATGTCTCTTTTTCACGCCTTTATACATTTTATCAACTACCTCTCAATAGAAAACTTAAACGAAGAAATTAAAGTTCTGAAGTAATTAGCGCCAAACAATGGCTACAATACGAACGTAAAAGATGAATTAATTTTTTTGAAACAACATAAAAAATCTCTAGCTTTTTTTTACCTTTCCCTTCAGGACAAAGAAAAAGAAAAATTAATACCACAAATTAGCAACAAAATTTACAATAGACTAAAACTAAATAATATCAACACTATTTGTACAAATAAGAAAAACTTAGGTTCACTCTATGTAAATGGCAATGACTGTCGTGAAACGTGTGAAAAAAGCGGCATATACAAATTATATTGTAATTTTACATAGGTCAGACAGGGCGATCTATAAACATAAGGGCAGAAGAACACAAGAAAAGTATATTGCATAATAAAATAACAACTGGTTTTTCTGAACATTGTATCAATAAAAATCATTTAACAGATTTCAGTAGAACTGAGATCTTACACGGAGATAATAAAAACAGAAGAATGGACCATTTTAGACAGTTTGGAAATTTCTTTAGCACACAGAAGGCAGTTACCAATAACAAATGACCAACTGGAATTCAATTTATCACCATTGCTTTTATCTGTAAAAGATTAAAACCGACCCAACATTTTATTTTTAGCTTCCTCAAAATTCTATAATACCTGTTTGATTATTATAATATGATTTTAAATTCTGTTCTCTTTAGTTTTTCAAATGTGCTGAAACCCAAAACATATATAATAATGTTTATTTACCATTCACTAATATATGTCAAGTATTTTTATTCACATTATTAATTTTAAATAAATTATGTATTTTTTATTAGGGAACTTTTTTTGGGATTACCCTTGCATTTTTTCCTTAAGTTATGATAGCAAGTTGGATCACCTCACTCGTCAATGAAGCAATAGTGTGAACGTATTCTGGGCGTAGGTCCAGAGAAAGTCCTAGAATGATGGTTGAGTTGTGTGATTCAATCAACTAACTGAAGTCTCCATTTGAGGAAATAATAATTTCATCGAATATTCCATGCAAAAAGATGGGGTTGCATTTGACGTCATTTTATAAGAAGCTAAGGTCATCTGCATGCTGTGCATTAACATATTTCACCATAGGTCTCATAATTCATTAGCAAGTTAGCATCTCTATCATTTTCAAATTATGTCCCAAAACTAGCAGTGAGAAATAGATTTGGCCTTGACTACTTTTATATCTACAAAACACAATATGACCTGTTTAATTCTTGCCATTTTTGGTCAAAAAGAGATATTTTTGACTTATTTATTGTAGAACAAGAACTAAAAGCACCATCGTGATATTCTCTTTCAATTACGGAAACTATGCTTCTATTAATGGAAGAATAATATTTTGTGCTTCCATGTTGGCACGTTCTAACACTACATTTTCTATATATCAATCAATTTCTGAAAAATAAGGTATTATCACAGAAGATACATGTAATCATCTTATTAAATAGAAAATTTCTATTCGCAATTTCCTCAATCAGTTCCCTACAGTTAAAGTTACATGGAATACAATGGATTAGAGAGAGTCTTCGGTAATGCCATATAAGCCCAAGGATTCAGTGAAAGGAGTTATTTGTTGGAAAAAAACTCGCTAGTCAATCACCACAAAATAGTGGATATCTCATAACATGGCATCAATCCAACGGATTTCATGGCTTGGCACGAATATTTCTTTAATTTCTCTTCAATAATTGAAAACAAGATACGCCAACTCTCGTTTGTAAATATCTCATATTTCCCTTAGCAAAAGGATCTTTATATAGATAGATATTTTCCCGAAAAGAGTAAGGAAATTAGTAGGAAATGAAAATGTTAAGATAGAGATCTGAAACGACTACGTTAGAAATATAGCATTTGAAATCATTCCGTGAAGGCAAGTGAATCTAAACGGGGAAAAGATTCATGGTATAAAATATATATATATATATATATATATATATATATATATATATATATATATATATATATATATATATATATATACATTCTGTCAAGAAAGTACCGGGAATTATCGATTTAAATCTGGCTGGGCAATGAGGCAGGTAAACATTTTTTTTCCTAGGTTGGTACCACTGTCCTTAATTACTATGCCAAGCTTGAGCGGGATCTGTCAACTAGTGTGTTTGCAACAGCTGATTAAGTCAGTCCATGTCAGAGTGCGTGCCGATTTTTACTAGGGGTGATTACGTTGAGCAAAGAATTTGTTTAAAGTTTTGTGTTGCAAATGAATTTTCGTGTGCCGATGCATTGAAAATGTTGCAAAAGGCCTTTGGTGATAATGCTCTATCGAAAACTCGTGCATATCAGTGGTACAGAGCCTTCAAGGACGGTCGTGAAGTGGTCGCCCATCGACGGCTTCGATCGAAGATAACGTCGATAAAATTAAGGATTTGATTGATATTTTGGGCATGAGAAAGGTGGCCGCACGACTCGTACCGAAAGACCTGAATTTTCTTCAAAAACGTCATCGCGAACAGGTTGCTTCAGACATGCTGGATCGCTGTAATTCCGATTCTACATTCATGGAACGCATTATAACTGGTGATGAGACCTGGGTCTACGAGTACGATATGCAAACAAGCCAGCAATCATCGGAATGGGTGGCAAAAAATGAGCCGAAACCGAAAAAACCACGCCAAAGCCGCTCGAAAATGAAGGTGATGCTCATTGTTTTCTTCGATATCCGTGGCGTGGTGCACTACAAATTCATTCCAGAGGGTCAGACGGTAAACAAGGAGTATTACCTAGGCGTTATGAAACGTTTGCGTGAGCGTATCCGTAAGAAGCGGCCAAATTTGTGGGCAAACAACTCATGGATTTTGCATGACGATAACGTGCCTTCTCACCGAGCTACGATTGTGACTGACTTTCTCGCCAAAAACTCAACAAACGTGCTTCAGCAACCACCGTATTCGCCGGATTTGGCTCCCTGCGACTTTTTCCTCTTCCCAAAACTAAAATTGCCCCTTCGTGGCACCCGTTTTGAGTCGATTGAAGCCATAAAACAAAATTCGGCGCGAGAGCTAAAGTCCATCCCGGAAAGCGCCTATAAAAAATGTTTCGATAATTGGAAGTGCCGTTGGCATAGATGTATTGGAGCAAATGGAGCCTATTTTGAAGGCGACCCAATAAATTTTGACGATAAAATGTAAAAATGTTGTTTTAATTGAAAATTCCCGGTACTTTCTTGACAGAGTAGTATGTTTATAATTCTGAGACGCTTAGACATAAAAGAAGTAGCATTGTGATGGATGTAAAGATAGCGGACACTGAACCAAATTTGAGGTGAAATAAAAATAAGATCGAGTAATAAAGTAGATATCTTACTGATGAAAACTAGTAAAAAATGATAAGAATCATCGTGCGTTTGTTCAACAGTCCATTACTCCTAAAAATTTCAAATCTGTGAAGTACGTCTAAGAGAAGCTACATCCGACGAATAAAAACTCAGAATTCGGTGTTTTGTTATCCGAATGTAAAATAACTGCCACTTTTGGCAATTTAAGAAGTTCTCTGGAAGATACTGAACATCTCATAAAAATGAAAAATAGGTGATTGAAAAGCTTCATGCCTTCGATCTGCATATATATTGGCAAAAAAGAATGGCAAAAGAGTGTATTCATAATATTTTCATATACTTGTCATACTTTTTACCGAAATCAGATGAGAAAAAATCCAAAAATTCTCGTAATTTATATTAAAAAAATAATGCATGACATTATTCGTTGGCTTCAAGCACATCGTAAAAGAGGTGTTTTGGCGAACAAAAATACTCGAACGGTGAAGGACCCTTTATACTATGACCTGCATTTCCACACTTGCAAATTGGTAGTTATTCAACAGTTACAGCCAGAGGACTACGAAATAACGATTCACCTTCTAGGGAGAGATGGAAACACTTTTTGATCAAAATAACAACTTTATTATTTTACTGTTTGATAAAGCTCATGTTCGTCTTAACGTCATGGAGAATCGGCAGAACTGCCGTAATTGAGTACAAAAAATTTAGAGAGAGTCCTAGAATACGAAAAACAGCTGTATATTGACATGATCTACATCTTCTTTTTTCCTTGATTACAACGAATACTAATCTCAATACACCGTGCCTGGTTCCAGCAAGATGGGGCAACAGCTCAGACTGCGCATACATCAATGCTCATTATTCGCCGTCATTTCCCAGGTCGAGTGACCTTATTTGAGGACATTCAGTGGCCACTTCGATCCCCAGACCTGTCGAAATGTGATCATTTCTTGAGGGGACACCTGAAGTTGAGTGTATACGGACATAAGCCTCGAATTCTGCAAGTTTTAAAGAAAACAATTCGCGTGGAAACCGCAATCGACAGAGCGATGCTGAAGATAATGGCGGCCAACTTCCAAGAAGAGCTCCAGCAGTGCATTGCTGATCGTGAGCACCACATGTCAGGTGTTGTTTTTAACCATTGAGTGTCGAGTTCGAGACCATTTTCGACTCAAAAAAGGAAAATAACAGACATTTGGGCAAAAGAATAACACGTTGTTCCGTGAAATAAACACGCTAGGGTTTTGCATTTTGTGTGGATCCAGGTTGGCACTCTGTAGCGTCTAATTTGTTTTGGAGGCGTTCGTCTACCTTCAGTTCATTTTTCAGTTAGATATGGCAAAATGACAAGTCCCACAATTGAACAGCATGTAAAATGATGAAACTTTTTATTATAAAATGAATGTCCTTTTAAGCAAACGTAGCGCGCATTATGCCCATTTTACCCATTAGACGCTGCATCTTCGAAGTTGACGTTCCAACGTTTGGTAGGTAAATTCGAGATGACCGGTTCTATAAGCAATCAGCAAATACTTGTATGGGATGTTTTTTTAAAGTGATACAACTTTAAATTGAAATAAAACACATTTCAATTAAGAGTGAAGCCAATTTTTATTTATTTGAAAGATAATTTCATAACATTTATGTTTCAAAAATAATTTCCGACATATGATCATCACGACTAGCTCTGAGGAACCGCATTCGACCAGACCAATTCTGGACCACTTTTTCAAGTAATTCAGGCCTTATTTCATCAATAGCACGAGTTGTGTTGGCCTCCAAAGCGTCTATTGTTTCTGGTTTATCAGCATAAACCAATGACTTGACATAACCCCCCCAAAGAAAATAATCCAGTGCAGTTATGTCGCATGATCTTTGAGGCCAATTAATTGGATCATTTCTCGAAATATTGTTATCGCCAAATCTTTCTTTCAATAAATCAATTGTTACGGTAGCAGCATGAGGTGTAGCACCATCTTTTTGAAACCAAAACACTTCTGGGTTGATACCATTCAAATTTTGAAACAAATAATCATCCAACATCGTTTTTAAAGAAATATGGACCGTCGATGCCTCCAGCGTGTAAAGCACACCATACAGGGCATTTTTTTAGGATGCAATGGAACCTCCAGAACTTCTTGAGGATTGTTTTCACTCCATATACGGCTATTTTGATTGTTTACATAGCCGTTCAGCCAGAAATCAGCTCCATCACTAAACACAATTTTACGATGAAAAAGTGGATCAACTTCAAGCTGTTCTAGGGCCCCATCAGCAAACAAACGGTGAAGTGGCCTTATTTCTTGAACCAGTTGGATCTTGTATGGGTGTAGACCAAGGTCTTTACGCAAAATTTTCTATGTGGTAGATGCACAGACTCCAACTTGTTGTGAACGTCGTCGAATAGACAAATCTGGATCATCATTAACACTATGACCTACAGCAGCGATAATTTCTTCTGTTCTTTGTCTTGTTGTTTTTTTTGCATCGAGTAGAGAAAATGTTGTCCGAAATCTATCGATAGGTCGACGAATAAGCTGCTCTGATAGGCGATTATGTAAACCATAAAGTGCTCTATAAGTTTGGCGAATAAAACACTGGTATTGAAAATAAATGCAACAATTTGTAAACGTTGTTGCAGCGTGAGTCTTTCCATGATAATTTGTCAATGCTTACTGAAGAGAAATGTCAAACAATATGGCTTCTACCTTCTGTCAAATCACAGTTATGCCTATCGAAACTCTAAAAAAAAGTCAAAGGAACGTCAGATCGGCTGAAAACATTTTTCGCCGTGGATAGGAATTCGGTCTTTCGCAGAACTTGGACTCACAAGTGCAAGATTCAGCTGACCCAAGAACTAAAAGATAATTACCCCTATTTTGCTCGAATTTTTTTTCGGACGCACGCATTTTTGTATGAATGGTCATGTTAACAAGCCATATATGGAACATAATGATGATAATTGTGCAACAAATAATAGATTGACATTCAAAGTCACTTGATGTTTACCAAATCCTGTGAAATTTTTCTGGATGAAAATAGATACCTTTAGTTAAATATCTATGAAGAATTTCGGAATCTCAGAAACTGTAGCAGTAAGGTTTGATAAATACTGCCGAGTTCATTTCCTAAAGAATCCATTTCATAGATTTCACTTTTCTGCATTATTCAATCAATTAGGCGCCATTAACAACTTGCCGCTGCCTTCCGCTTTCAGAGGAGTTATGAATTCACTGAACAAGGCATATTGAATCCTGCACTAAGACAGTAAGAGTACGTAACCCAATTCTTGCAAAAACGACGATATTTCATCGCTGCAGCCCTATTATCTTGATAAATAGACTATCTTGGGAGGAGATAGCCATCCTGTGGGGGTGATTTGTGAAGATTATTGTTCATTCGATTTGTTTTATCACTCGATATTTTATGGTTATTTCCAGGTCGAGTATTGGCCATAGTCCATTTAATCTCGGAGAGTCTAATAGAAATATATGGTCCCAGAAGTATTCGAGAAGTGATAATTTTTGGTGACGAATGTCAAATTTTCTAACTGACAACTGATTATTGATAATTAAAAAATATAAAAGAGATATTATTTTAATTTTCACAAAAATTTTTATACTACAACAATTGTTTCACCACGATGTGGCTTCTTCAGGTATCTACGTTCTATTAGCTGATGGTGTCCCGTGTAACCAAGTTTAAATACAGTGTTAAGTATCAGGTGTTTTTTAGAATGATAGAAGGTCCATATTTCTCTAAAAACGATGCTGGAGCTAATGTTACAGTGAATGGTGCTCGTTACAGATCGATGATCAATGATTATTTGTTTCAAAATTTGTATGGTATCGACCCAGTACTTTGGTTCCCACAAAATGGTGCTACACCTCATGCTGCTACCGTATTAATTGATTTATTGAAAGAACGATTTGGCGATAACATTATCTCGAGAAATGGTCCAATTAATTGGCCTCAAAGATCATGCGACATAACTCCACTGGATTATTTTCTTTGGGTTTATGTCAAGTCATGCTGATAAATCAGAAACAATAGACGCTTTTGAAGCCAACATAACTCGTGTAATGGATGAAATAAGGCCTGAATTACTCGAAAAAACGGTTCAAAATTGATCTGGTCGAATGCGGTTCCTCAGAGCTAGTCATGGTGAACATATGCCGGAAATTATTTTTAAAACATAAATGTCATAAAATTATCTTTCAAATGAAAAAAATTGGCTTCAATCTTAATTTAAATGTGTTTCATTTCAATTAAAAGTTCTATCACTCCAAGAAAATTCACCCGATACGTTACAAAATAATGGAAGAACAAGTCATAAAAACATAAGGTGTTTATTGGAGTCTGCCGCTAAAAAATACCATTAGGTAAAGATATTCAGTAATGGAGATTTGTCAGCATCTGTTTCTTCTTTCAAAAGGATTTTACGGGCATCGTACCTGTTGATTTAAAAATTCTAAAAGTGTTAATCCAAAACCTTTGCTTTCGACGTGGATAATATATCTATATTTATCTATGTTTGCCACAAAAATCACACAAAGCTTGTAAGGTTATTTATGGTACTTCAGTTATACCACGTGATATTTCTATAATGAGATTTTTTCAACCTGATATAATTATATATTATATATAAAATTAAATAATAAGAAGAGGTTTTTTACTTGATAGAAGGATTATTACAAAATTTGAATATCAAAACAGATTTAATCTGTTAGTCTTCTATAATTTTAATTTCAGAAAAATTTTATTCAACAACTTTTAGAATTGAATTAATGTCTTATAAGCACAGCTTATATTTAATAGACATATAAAATCAAAACTCATTATATATTATAATATCAAATGGAATAATAATTCTAAGAATTTTTTAATACAATTTTTCTGAAATTAAAATTATAGAAGACTAACAGATTAAATCTGTTTTAATATTCAAATTTTGTAATAATGCCTGAATCAATTAAAAAACCTCCTCTCATTATTTAATTTTATAAATAATTATATCAGGTGTAAGAAAATCTTATTACACAACTATATGTGGTGTAACTAAAGACCATAATGTAACGTTACAAGCTTTGTGTGATTTTTGTGACGAACATAGAATATCTTGGATTTTAAAGTTAGTGTGTTCAAACGAGGATACCATGAGTTCTTAGAGGTAAGTTATATATTGTTAATTGATTTTATTTTTAAATTTGAAGTAGGACCGATGAAGACCTTATCGGAATTCTAATTGTTTTTTGGGGATGTAATATTTGTTTTGAGAGATTTTTGAAGTAACTTATTTAAATATAATAATACGAAATTTCGAATAAATTATTTTTTGAGAAATTCTTAAAATTATGTTTTGTATTTTTCAAATATTTATTTATTAAAGTATTCAATTTTGACAATTTATATTTGTTGGGTTGTTCATTCCATTTGATATTATATGATGATTTTTGATTTTATATGTCTATTAAATATGAACTGTGGTGCATCGAGATTAATTTATTTGCAAATGCCTTTTATTTCAAAATACTGCGGTAAACCAACCGTAGTATAAAACACTGACAAAAAATATGAAACAAAAATCTTCAAAGAGAAAAAAAGGGTCACAAAAAGGTTGAAATATATCCTGAGATGTAAACAATCATTAAAGATTGAATGTTATCACAGAAGAAATAGTTCAAAACCAATTTTCTTTCATTATTTTTTTGTTTTGTAATTATATTTATTGAAAGAAATGAAGTGTTGCTTACGTAAGTTCGTAATAGAGATTATAAAAAAAAGGAATTGTACTGTGTGTTTCATGACGTTTCGGTCAGTTAAGAACCTCTGACCGTTTTCAGGTGAATACTTTATTCAGTACATTCTGTCAAGAAAGTACCGGGAATTATCGATTTAAATCTGGCGGGGCAATGAGGCAGGTAAATTTTTTTTTCCTAGGTTGGTACCACTGTCCTTAATTACTATGCCAAGCTTGAGCGGGATCTGTCAACTAGTGTGTTTGCAACAGCTGATTAAGTCAGTCGATGTCAGAGCGCGTGCCGATTTTTACTATGGGTGATTACGTTGAGCAAAGAATTTGTTTAAAAATTTGTGTTGCAAATGAATTTTCGTGTGCCGATGCATTGAAAATGTTGCAAAAGGCCTTTGGTCATAATGCTCTATCGAAAACTCGTGCATATCAGTGGTACAGAGCCTTCAAGGACGGTCGTGAAGTGGTCGCCCATCGACGGCTTCGATCGAAGATAACGTCAATAAAATTAAGGAAAGGGTGCTGGAAAACCGTCGTACCAGCTTGAGAGAGATAGCACATGATCTTAAGATACCCACGAGTCCGCACGTACGATTTTGATTGATATTTTGGGCATGAGAAAGGTGGCCGCACGACTCGTACCGAAAGACCTGAATTTTCTTCAAAAACGTCATCGCGAACAGGTTGCTTCAGACATGCTGGATCGCTGTAATTCCGATTCTACATTCATGGAACGCATTATAACTGGTGATGAGACCTGGGTCTACGAGTACGATATGCAAACAAGCCAGCAATCATCGGAATGGGTGGCAAAAAATGAGCCGAAACAGAAAAAACCACGCCAAAGCCGCTCGAAAATGAAGGTGATGCTCATTGTTTTCTTCGATATCCGTGGCGTGGTGCACTACGAATTCGTTCCAGAGGGTCAGACGGTAAACAAGGAGTATTACCTAGGCGTTATGAAACGTTTGCGTGAGCGTATCCGTAAGAAGCGGCCAAATTTGTGGGCGAACAACTCATGGATTTTGCATGACGATAACGCGCCTTCTCACCGAGCTACGATTGTGACTGACTTTCTCGCCAAAAACTCAAACAACGTGCTTCAGCAACCACCGTATTCGCCGGATTTGGCTCCCTGCGACTTTTTCCTCTTCCCAAAACTAAAATTGCCCCTTCGTGGCACCCGTTTTGAGTCGATTGAAGCCATAAAACAAAATTCGGCGCGAGAGCTAAAGTCCATCCCGGAAAGCGCCTATAAAAAATGTTTCGATAATTGGAAGTGCCGTTGGCATAGATGTATTGGAGCAAATGGAGCCTATTTTGAAGGTGACCCAATAAATTCTGATGATTAAATGTAAAAATGTTGTTTTAATTGAAAATTTTCGGTACTTTCTTGACAGGGTAGTATATAAAATGGAACGAACAATGTTTCCGAGACATTCAATTTAATTTTAAAAATTTTGCAAGAGATTTTCCAGATTAAATTTGTAGAAGCTTTCAGAAAAGAAATTCTCTAATTGATATTTGAAATATTTGTTTAAAACCCCCTTTCACATTAATTTGACAGAAGTTTGAAAGTTATTTTGAATGCCACAGAGAAAGAACATACTTCGGCTATCTCTGTCATTTTTACTGGATTGATGTCATAGGAGAATTGAAGGACGAATAAACGACAAACACACAGAAGCGAAGTGGAACATCTAGATCATCTGTGGTACTATACACAAACTTGTTTGATATCTCATAAATTGAACTACAAACTAATGAGTTTAATCAATAACCATCTTTCGTAGGCGCAGCACATATCCAGAACAAATGTACGCATATCTGTCAGTAGAATGTAACAAACACTGAATATTAATCGATTGCTAGTAAATAACTATCACTATCATTTCACCTCGATTAATCGCGCTTGCTGAAAACATGTCGTAGTGGTCAGTCAACTTTCTTGCTTTCTCGTTCGGTTCAATCAGTTGACGGAAACGTACTTTTTGTGCTCGTATTCAGATCGAGTTTATTTTCGGGACGATTATAGGTTTGACCCTCTCGGTTTCGAATATGTAGCGCACACTTGACCGAAATTCCGGTTAGTTGTTGGGTTCGGCGCCGAAGTAGGTAATTTGACGATTAACATTCACGTGTTTAGGTGTTTTTAACCCACTGGTGTTGCTGTAGAATCGATGATGACCTTGAAATCAATAATAGGTACAACTTTGTTACAGTTCACTTTTTTGCTCTTTTTATCGAGTCAGTGGTGTCTCGCGTCATACGGTCCATCTCCTTTGACACTTCGAAGATTATTGTTGCTTTTTGTTGTTGGTTCATCTAGTTTAAGAATTAGCTGTATATTTTCGTAAAACTATGTGCAAAAATATTTTAAAAGCATTGATATTTTGCGTGTGAACAGAATGGCGCTACAGGCCATACCGTCTGTTTCGTCTCATTAGGAACGGCCCTGTCGTTAGAAATTATTCTGGCATCGATACTTAGGTTTTTTACGTTGATACTTCGATCTAGCAGTTTTGAGTCTCCTAAAATTACAGCAGTACAACACAGTATGCAATGGAAATGATAGAATGCTGGATTTGGTATTCGGGGGTGATGCTTTTGATGTCTTTGTAGCCCACGCAGATGAGCCCTTTGTTCCTGAGGCTTCACATCACCCAGCGCTGTCTATTGTACTGAGAAAATCATCGTATAATCGTCAGGTTAATTTTCCAACGTTGGAAATTTGTTTTATAATTTCAAGAAAGCAAACTTCGAAGATTTGTTCTGGTCTATGAGTTACTATAACTGAGACAATTTGAAGAATTTTGATAGAACTGATGATGCCTTGGATTATTTCTATGACAAACTGTTCGATATTATTAGACAACATGTTCCTGGTAGGGCAAATGTGTACGCTGCTTGTCGCTTTCCTGTGAGGTTTACTTCCAATATCAAACGTAACATCCGTATAAAGAATTTCTACCGTTCGAGATGGCTGCTAACCCGAAATCTTAAATATCATATAGAGTTTTGTTCGCTTGCGGACACTCATCAAGTCAGAGATATCTTCGGCATATGATAGTTACTTGGCTGATATTCAAGAAAGGATGAAATTGGACTCTTCTATATTTTGGAAGTTCATCCGTCAGAGGAAGAAAAATACTAGGATACCCGGCATAATGTGCAGTAACAGTGCCTCTCATGAGAATCCTCAGGATGTTGTCAACTTGTTCGCACAGCATTTTTCTTGCATGGGAGTTGATAAAGTTGATGACCTATTGGAATATGAGAGTGATGCAATAACCTTTACTCAGCACCCGCCAATTCTTGTGCCTGTTATCTCCGAGAATAAAATAAGGTCAATCATGTCAAAATTTCCGAACAAGGCTACAGCTGGTGATGATGGCATTCCATCATATGTCATAAGGTATTACAGTTTCGTGCCTGCAAAGCCCCTGTATTAAATTATTAGTTTAAGTCTAAAAACATGTATCTTCCCTAAGAAATGGAAGAGAGCTCGTGTGGTCCCTGTATTCAAGAAGGGAGATGGCTCCCAGATTGAAAATTATAGGCCAATTTCGATATTGTCCAATTTTGCGAAGGTTTATGAGGAGCTGTTATATGGACATATGTATTTCAAAGCCAGTTCATATTTTTCCACGGAGCAGCACGGTTTTGTTAAAGCAAGATGTACTGTGACTAACTTGGCAACAATCGCACAGTATGTTACTGAATGTTTAGATGACGGAGGTCAGGTTGATGTGGTGTATACTGACTCATCACGAGCCTTCGACTCTGATCTCGTCCTTCGGTTTCAGTCCGGCATATGTGAAGCTCATCAGATCCTACTTGGAGGATAGAATAAATTCTGTCTTCTACAATGGTTATAGATCACTCGAGTATGTTCTGTCATGTGGAGTGCCTCAAGGATCAAATTTGGGACCATTATTTTTTATCATGTATATAATTGATCTTCTCACTTCTCTTAGGTGTCCTTTTTTAGCGTTTGCCGATGACTTGAAGATTTACAAGAGAATATGCAGTCCTTATGATTTGGTGCTGCTTCAGTCAGGCTTAGAGTATATTCATAGTTGGTGTTTATGCAACAAACTCATGCTGAATATGGAGAAGTGTTTTAAACTTACATTCAGTAGAAGGTCACATCGGTTGACTTATAGCTATCATATAGCTGACAACTATGTTGGCGATAAAGATAAAATATATGACCTTGGAGTCCTCTTTGATTCCACGTTCAGTTTCATCCCACATGTTGAAGAGTTGTGTGCGTCCGCTAGCCGCACTTTGGGCTTTGTGTTGAGGTGTGTCAGGGACTTCAGTGATCTGTCAATTTTGAGGAGTTTGTATTTCACGCTGGTCATCAGTAAGTTGGAGTATGCATACTTTATATGGCTTCCTATTTACGACTGTCATTTGATATCACTGGAGAACATTTACAGAAAGTTTCTCAAATTTATGTTGTTTAGGCGGACTGGCATATATTCCGACCGTGATACTGATTTGTCTTTTATCATGGATGAGATGAGGATATCATCTTTGCTTGCTAGGCATGAGAATCAGTGTGCAAAGTTTGCTGAGAGACTGTTGACCGGAAGGATCGACTCACGTTATCTGCTATCGAAAATAAATTTCAATGTTCCAAGATTAGCAGCGAGGTCTACATCTACTTTTTATTTGCGTACAGCTCGTACTAACTTGTCGGAGCGGGCACCGGTGAACTGTATGTGTAAATGTGCTGATAAAAATATAAAAATATATTTGGTTAGTTTTGTGAATTATTGATTATTTTATGTTTTTATTCATTATTATGTTGTAATATTCCGTATTCCGTAACATGTTACCCTGTAATTGGGATAACTTTACTGTAACCAATAAGAAGGTTTATTTCATTCATTCAGTCCACCTCCAAATGGACCTTCCAATCAATTACGGTATTTCCTTCTTTTGGTTAGAAGGGATGCATCGAGCACCTCTAACATTCAGTCTTGAAAAGACTGTAAAATCATTATTTTTCGAGTAATAATCAAACTTGTCGCATGTAGCCGTTGCTACATCATGCACTATCATTCGGATAGTAAAATTTGTTGTACGTAGCTTGTGACATTTAGGTCCAAGTTATCGCGGTTATTATTGTTAATATAGTAATCCAGTCGATTGCCAAAGTACTAGCAAATTCATCACATTTGTTTTTTGTGTAATAATCATACCTTTGACTTGGTTTATATACAGTAAACCAAGAATTATAGTTCGTTGTTATTATAGTGTAATAGGAGTGTTTTACTTTAATTCCATTTTCGTTGGTTTATCTTATCAGATAAACAAAGCTAGTTCATCACTGAGATAACTACATACAAGTGCCCTTGAAGTAAAACTATTCGCTATACGTCAAAATACATTCCACTTAAATCCATCGAAATTTACTGCGGTAAACTAACCGTGGTACGTAACACCGTCAACGAAACTACGGCGTTATTAAAGAAACGGACAACACTTGAAACTCTGAAAGTATAATCATTTTTTTATAATAAAGCTTAAATTTTTGAAAAAAACCACACGATCATTTATACTCATACATTTTTATTGATTGTTTGTACTTAGCTCTCAGCTATTTTGAAGGATTTTTCAGATTTATGTTGAGCATTTTTTGATTTAAAATAGTTTTCCACAGTGCCGGTATGAAACAGTGCCTGTATCCACCAATGTTTGTAAAATAAGCTCGATCAATACTCTATAATTTTTTTGGATTATTTTTTATCTCTTTCAAATGCTGTACGATGTGTGTTAATTATATAGGTCTACTGAAAAAAAGTGTTTCTATGACAATATGATTTTGAAAAGTTTAAAAAAAATTCGAAAATTAAATTTTGTAGAAAGGTGTAACAAAATTACTCTGCTTGATATTCGAAAAATCCATCTACCAAGTGAAAAAGTCCCTTTTAGATTTAGATAGTGACATCTTAATAAAGGTTAATATTTGATTGTAGATATAAAAATAAAATTCTTTCAGAACAACTATGTTTCTATTTTATTCCACATATCGCTCTGAATCCTACAATATATTATTTGTTCAGTTCAAAGCTGCAGATGATATAGTTGAACGTTAAATAAATATTTTTCTTGGTAGATTTGATTTGTTATTGTTAAAGTTGATTAATGAAATTAGGATGTAAGTTTTCATTAATAAAAACGAGTTTCTTAAACAACTATAACAACAAAACAAAGATGTATATATATTTCAATATCATTGATTATAAAAGTTCCATCTCCAAGCGAAAATATGCATTTTTCACTGAGAAAATCCACTAAATAACTCGCATTTAGCACTAAATTCCTTCGAGTTTCTCTCATGAAACGAGCTGAAAATAATAATGAATTGAATTCACGTCTGACCTGAATGCTCAAACATAGACAACATTGATTGAAAAATCGACATAAACAATCCTAGAAAAAAGCAATTCAAACGTTACAGGATCAAGTGGTACATCATTTTGCAGGTATTATTTTTGCATTGGCTTGAATGTAAAAGAAACTTATTAGATATAATTGATGAAAAAATCAAACGTTCTCAAACTAATATCAATCACTGAGAGGGCCAAATTTTAAACCATTTTCTTCCTTGGATTTTTGCGCGCTTGTTCCAGGAAACAGCGTGCTATTATTTCGCCCAAATGTCTGTTATGTTCGAATTTTGAGCCCAAAATGGTCTTGAACAACAAAGGAGGACAACTTTCGATTAGAAATATCTAGAACTTTGAAATTTTCACGGAAGGTTTGGGGTCTGAATATCTCGGCTATGTTCATTAATAAACAGAATCGGTTTAAAAGTTTTGCGGTTATTTGCGTTCAAAAAGTTTTTCATATTTTCGAAACTATCGATTCGATCGTTCTGAAATTCAGCATTTCGTGAGAATAGTATGATTTACAAGTAGGATTCAAACCCATTCGATAACTTTCACGACATATCTTCCCGAAAGTCTCGAACAATGTAGGTACTCAAATCAACGCTATGTACAGCAACGCCTTTGATATAGTGAGAATTCACTTGCTAATCACTAAATTGCGTGAGGTTGGGGTGTTCGGCTTACTTTTACGTGTACACTTTCATACTTGAAAAAAAGTCACAATATGTTTCAGTGAAGGGATTCAAATCATGATGTTTTTGAGCAACTTCTAATGTACCTAAGGGCTCCCATTTGAGTCTCTTATTGTTTATAATATATACAGGGTGTCTACTTTTAAGAGAGCCAAACTTCAAGGAGAAATCATACAAGTTATTTGCAATAAAACATGTCATATAACACATGGTCGAAATGTTGGTGGTTATCCTTCAATTTAACATTTCTTGATTTCACGAACTATTTCAAGTTTTCCGTAAAATCAATATCACTTCAGTTATCCTAGTAGCCTCATAAAATTTGACCACGTGTATGGAAACAGCATTGAATTTGGTACAAGATAAGAAGTTCTGTGTGCCAGAAGATTCTTATTGCGGGCATGGTAAGGAGATGAATATCAGAACTCTGAAGTGAAAAAAAAACACAAAATATTTTTTCATAAAATCTATATTATTAAAATTTATTTTATTCGTTTGAATCATTTTGCTCCGACAGATAAATTTCTACGAAAATAACTTTAATATTCAATCATAAAGAGCTTCAAGATAGAGAAAATTCAGATTTGGATTATTTGGAACGTTCCGTTGTTATCTGCTTAGCCATGATATTATGGCAGAGATCAAGCAGCTAGCACAAAAGTTGGTATGTCGTTCAAAACCACACTAAATGAGGTATTTTTTGCTGCAAAGAAATGTCCATAATTAATAATTTCATCGATAAAACCATTGGAAAAATATGACTGACTTTGTTCACTTCAGAATCGTGATATTCATCACCATACCACGCTTGCAATAAGAATTTTTTGGCACACAGAACTTCTTACCTTGTAGCAAATTTAATGCTGTTTCCTGACATGTGGTCAAATTTGATGAGGCTACAAGGATAACTGAAGTATAATTGGTTTTATGGGAAAATTTTAAATATTTTGTGAAACCAAGAAATGTTAAATTGAATAATAAACATCAACATTTGGACCCTGTGTTATATGACATTTTTTTGTTGAAAATAACTTGTATGATCTCCCCTTGAGGTCTGGTCCTTTCAAAAGTAAACACCCTGTATAAATAAAGTCACTGAGTACTTGAAGATTAGTAAATTTCTCCTTTTCGAAGATGATTTTGAAATTTATCTAAGAATCAAAAACCCCAACTCAATGGTGACATTTTGTTAAGCAAGTGGCCTGATTTTGAATTTATCTAAATTTCATATAACATCCTTCACAAGAAATAGAAATACCATCCATTTTCCAAACTTCCTACGAAATACGGTCCTCAGTAGTCTAACCCTTGTCTAATCCATGAAATCTTGGAGTAATACCATCCATTTTCCAAATTTCCACGAAATACGGACCTCAACAATCTAACCCATGTCTAATCCATAAAATCTTGGAATAATTCTGGACTCTTAAACTATAATTTGATGTCCACATTGATCATATTACAATATCGTGTAGTGCTATGTTGGAACTCATACCTAGACAGATTCGGTATTTTTCTAATCGGAAAACTGCACTAAGGCTTTCATTATTGTTATGTGTTCAATAAAATGAATGTCGCTTCTGTGATCTGGAATCTTCAATATGACATACATCGATTCGCAAAATTTCAGCAAATATTCCTCTTTCTTGAATTCTAGTATTCACTTCATATCTAAATCGGGGAGATCCCAATAATTTTAATATCAGATTCAAATATTTCAACATGATTAGTCTCCAGAATTGCATGGTAATGAATGATGTCCTTTTTATTAGGAAATTATTCAACAACCACATGGTCTCTAAGAAGATTATGCCACTAATAAACATTTATGCTCCAGTAAGAAGATTTAGACTTTTCATTTGCCTCTTAAGTGCCCTAAGAGCACTAAAAACTCTTCGATCCACAGAATACCTCATCCGTGTAATCAGTTCAAAGATAAAATTGATGTATTCTTTCAAAGAGAAAAGAATATATCGAGAAATATCTTTGTCAATCGCCATGGGTAGTTGTTTCGCCTTTGTTTCACTTCCCATATCTCTAATCTCTAATTCTTTCTTTGGTTGACTTATTTCTGAATTTGTGTTTCATTGAAGTGGTTTGAATTTTGTGATATTTTTCTTTTAGTGTATATTTTTTCTTTATATTGAGACATTTTTGCTGAAATTGTTGTAATTAAGCTGCGACTGATCTGGGCATTGAATTACCTGTATGTGTTCCTTTGTGGATTAATAAATAAATAAACTTGATGGAAAGAATGCAAAGAGGATGCCAGGTGGTTATTGATGCACGTGGTTGTCATACCTTGTATTGAGGGTGAATACAAGTATTAATTTTTGAAATTTTCAGTTTCGATTTGTCGTCAATTTTTACCACAGTTGTCAAATATTGTATTATTCCTTCCAACTTGGAACACCCCGTGTACAGAAGATCACTTATGGAATAGAATTATTTGTGTCCCTATGTTAGAAAAATAAAAAAAAAAACGTTGGGACACATCAACTTTTGAATTCAATAATACGCTTTTAAAAATAAATTTAAATATACAGTCTGATTCGTACAAGTCCAGGATAGTCCGTTCTCTTTATTTTAAACGAAACACCCAGTATATTTTTATATTTTTTGAAGCTTCTTGATAACCTTATTTAAACGGATCATATCAAATATGGTCTATTATGAATAAAACCGCATGAACTTTCGAAAGTATTTATAATTGGTTTCAAGAAACTGAATACTTAATTTTAAATATCATACCTATTTATTATGTTAACCTCCTACAAATTTTGATTTAAAAAAAAATTTTAATGAAAAACTTTCAGGATTATATAAAATAAATGTCTTTAGAACACACTATATCAATTTAGTAGACATATAGAATTAACACTTATTTTACAGTACCAAAGGGAATGAAATAAATTCAAAGAAATATAAATTGTCAACTAAAAATTATTAAATAAATTTTGAATATCAAAACATATTCAATCTGTTAGTCTTCTACAATTTTAATTTCAAAGAGCTTTTTCAAGAACTTTTGAAATTAAATAAGCACTACTTAAATTTAATGGACGTATAAAATCAAAATTCATTATACATTATCAAATGGAATAAAAAACCCAACAATATTGTATAATGAATTTCACTTTTATACATTTATTAAATACAAGCTGTGCTTATAAGACATTAATTTAACTCTAAAATTTTTTTGAAATTGAAATTGTAGAAGACTAACGATTCAATCTGTTTTGATATTCAAAGTTTATAATAATCCTTCTATGAAGTGAAAAACCGCTTGTTATTACTTTATATTAAATAAATACTTGAAGAGTACCAAATTTTGTGTCGTTCCTTCTTCTATGAAAAATTTAGGTTTCATAATAAAATTTTGTACTCTTCAGGTTTTTGTTTTAATAATTTTTTAATTGACAATTTATATTTCTTTGAATTTCATTAATTCCCTTTGGTACTGTGTAATAAGTATTATTTCTATATGTCTAATGAATTGACACAGTCTGTTCTAAAGACATTTATTTTATTTTATTCTAAAAGTGTTTGAATAAAAATTTTTTTGAAATTAAAATTTGTAGGAGGTTAACATAATAAATCTGTATGATATTTAAAATTTTAAAATAATACTTCTATCAAGGAAAAACCTCCTTTTTATTATTTTATTGTATATATATAATAATTATATCTTTTGGTTTAGGCTAATTACATATTATCATTTGGTGTTGAAGGAGTCCATAAAATAAATTGCAAATTTTATGTAAATTCTGTAATAAAAAAATATTTTTGAAATTAAATTTGCAGAAAACTAACAGATTAGATCTGTTTTGATATTCATAGTTTGTAATAATCCTTCTATGAAATTAAAAACCGCTTGTTAATGTTTTATATTAAATAAATACTTGAAGAGTACAAAATATTGTTTCGTTCCTTGTTTTATGAAAAATTTAGTTTTCATAACAAATTTTTGTACTCTTCAAGTATTTATTTAATAATTTGTTAATTGACAATTTACATTTCTTTGAATTTTATTCATTCCCTTTGGTACTGTGTAATAAGTATTATTTATATATGTCTAATGAATTGACACAGTGTGTTCTGAAGACATTCATTTTATTTAATTTTAAAAGTGTTTGAACAAAAATTTTTTTGAAATTAAAATTAGTAGGAGGTTAACCTAATGAATCTGTATGATATTTAAAATTTTGTAATAATCCTTCTGTCAAGAAAAAACTTCTTTTTATTATTTTATTGTATGTATAATAATTATATCTTTTGGTTTACGCTTATTACACATTATCACTTGGTTTTAAAGGAGACCATAAAATGAATTGCAAACTTTATGTAATTTCTGTGACGAACACAGAATACGTAGGATGTTTATGAGTTCACTTCATGCTAGTGTTTGTGCAGTAAACAGCATTCAGTTGGTTTGGTAAGATATTTTCTGTTAATTATTTTTATTTTTTAAATATGAAATTGAGCTGAAGACCGTTGTAATAATTCTAAATTGCTTTATAAAGATGTTCTGCATGTTTCAGGAATTTTTTCAAAAGAACTTATATTGATCAATTTGTTTTTGAAAAAGTTCTTGGGGTTATGTTTTGGATTTTTATAAAGGAATTTAGTTTTCATAAAACAAGGGACAAAACAAAATTTTGTACTCTTCAAGTATTTATTTAATAATTTTTGGTTGCAATTTATTTTTCTTTGAATTTCTTTCATTCCCTTTGGTATTGTGTTAAAAGTATTAAATCTATATGTCTACTAAATTGACACAGTGTGTTCTAAAGACATTTTTTTATATTTGTGTACTTGTCGTTGGATCCTCTGCAGCACCTAACAAAAATTCTAATTTCACAGTATCTTCAATGAATTACGATTTTCTTTTTAATGGTTTGACATGTCCAAATTCTCTGATTTGTGCATGAATTTAAAACACAGTTTCTTGTGAAATGTTAGGCAACTGAGGATACCTCTGATTAAATAAGTTTACCATTTCAACTTGACTTCTGCAATTATCCCTGTAACCGATCATCATTGAAATATCAATTCGGTGAGTCTCAGAATTTTATTCCAAAAAATGTTTCCACACTGTATACATGTACATATCAAGAGGAAATTGGGTTTTTCTGAAGAGAAAACACAAATTAATTCAATATCCTTATCTTTTGATGAGCAGTTTATTATTGTTTGAAAATGAGATACCGCAATGATACGGAACTAAGTCCTCAAATTACTCCGTCAACTTACAAACTCTTCTTGCCGATGGCACAACACATTCCTTTCAATCTCAATCCAAATTACACCAATCTATATGCGGTGAATCAGCATAATCCCGTACAGAAATCGAGACGAAGCCTTTCCAAATTTCCATATCCGATGATCGATTCAAAAGCGGGACGCGTTTCCTGAACTAAATTTCGCAAACGGAAGGAACTGGCTCAATTCGAAAATTTCGACCGAACAATGGAGAGTTGTTAAAATTGCCATGGGAGTTGGTGGAGGCAAATTCCGACGCGCTTGGATGCGATTCACTTTATAATTGAAATCTCAACTCTTGAATGAATCGAAAAAGTCACACAACAGAGCAGTGTAAACAATGAGTATAAATTAATTTTCGAGGGAAAAATTCTAACGGCCATTGTAATATCGGTTGTTGAGAAATCTAGCAGGATTGAAGGTAATGGAATGCAAAAAGAGCATATAGATTGTTTGGAATTGTGCTGAATCACGAAACGATTCAAAGGAGGCTTTTCGTTTCAATATTGGAAAAACTAAAAAACATCAATTTTTATCCATTGCTCAAGATTATAATTGATTTCTGGCCTAGCATTTCCTTCGACACCTGGGTCATTAGGTTTTGGTACAATATAATTTTACATTTTACTTACAAATTTAGTTATATTATGACAAAAATTAGATGATGAATCAAATAGTTCTGCTATATCTTGACTCCAATTGCTCTGAGAAATAATATTGTGTTGACAGCTTCTGGTCTGCAGATGCTAAAAGCATCATCTATTTTGAAGCTAACTACATTGGATTTCCTTTCGATTTTATACAGCGGGCAATCCGTTGGAATATGCTTAACTGTTACTTGGTCATTACACGAATTGCACTGTGGTGGGGGTTCTTTCTTCAGTAAGTATGAGTGTGTGAATTGTGTATGACCAATTCGAAGTCTTCTCAGTGTTACAAGTTCATTTCTTTTCATCTTGATGGAATGGGATTTGGCGGTAGAGTGGTCAATGTAGAAGAGTTTCCATCTTCTTTGGTGGAATACAGTTGCCCAATTAAGTCTTATTTCATTTTTATATTTAGTGCTAAGATCGTAGGTAGTCATGATTTCTTCAGGTTGTCCCTCAGATATTGCTGTCTTTGCATATGTGTCGACTTTTTCGTTACCTTCGATTCCTGAATGAGGGGGTATCCATATCAGGGTTATTTTTGCCGTTGCTTGGTTTTGGTTCATTCAGTCTGCGATGGTATTGACGATTGGATTTTTTGAATACATATTTATTAAAGCTCAAATTGAACTCAAAGAATCGGAGCAACTAAGTGGGTTTTGAAGGCTCTGATTGACTGCATATTCAACAGCTTTTTGTATTGCTATAAGTTCGGCAGTGAAGATGGTACCATCTTCTAGTAGTTTATACATTTGACATGTTGTGTTGCAAAGATAAGCGCATCCGACTCCTTCCGATGACTTATTTGGCAGTTTTTATAATAAAAAATCATCTCTCTGAAATGTTGCTGTTGAATTTCTCTTGGAGTTTCACTTTCACTGTACTTTGTAAGATGCAGGTTGACGCTGAGTTTCTGTTTTCTATTGATCCAGAGTGGATGAGTAGGTTCTCTATAAATAATTGAAGAGGGAAGGGGAGAGGTCAATGAGTTCATTAGGTAATATAACGGGAGTTTAAAATTTCCATTGTTTTGATATAAGCGCTTGTATTTCTGACTGATTATCTGACTTTAGCTTGGGTTTTGGGTGTCTCCAGAAATTCTTGCAGAGTGTGTTAGCTGCAGCATTTATCGGTGTAATGCTATGGGCAGTTCGTCTGTTTCTTTGCATAGACCATCTGTAGGACTGGTAATATGTGCACCTAATGCTAGTCGAAGTGCGGTGTTCTGTATAACGTTGAGCTTTTTAGGGAGGTTTTACTAGCCGTGGAGTACAAGATGGATCCATAATCAAGCTTGGACCGAATTAATGTTCTACAAAGAGTTTTCTCTTCTACTCCCCAGTGGTTATTAGATAAAACTTTCAAATGCAATTTGCTTTAAGTTCTTTGAGATGTTCCTGCCATGTGAGTCTTGTATCAAAAGTGATCCCGAGGAAAGTGTGAGATTTGACGTTTTCTAGAGGAATATCCTTGAGTTTTAAAATGTATGGTTTGTAATGCTTTCCAGTGAATTTCATCACTTTAGTTTTGATCTGTGAGCTGCGGAATCCGGATATATTTGATCATTCTTCGATTTCGTTAATACAGGCTTGCAATGAATTCTTACTTGTTTCAGAATTTCTACCACGACACATTATAACAAAGTCATCGGCGTATATTGACGGTGTTATAGGTCATTTTATTGAAGAGACTACATCATCTTTGGCTATCAAGAACAGAGTTGAGCCGATCACCGAACCTTGTGGTAGTCCGTTTTGTAAAATGTGAGATCTAGATTTATTGTTGCCTAGTTTGACTCCGAAGGATCTTTCGCTGTTGAAGTTTTGTATATAATGTAGAATTCTGCGGAATATAGGATACATCATGCATCTACAAGAAAAGCTAATATGCAGGTCGCACAGCAAAGAATAACTTCTGCGTTATAAATGGTGACTTAATATTCAACTGAATGGCTGTTTGAATCTTTCCGCACCCTTTCGGGCTGCCTAGCATTTTACTGCAACCTGCACTGATCCAACGAGCAATTTCAACGAGAGCAGGTGGTAGAAGTACAGATTATTGGAGTTACTAAGAAATGTTAATTTTACTTTCATTAGAATTTCCGATTATTCATAAAGTTTCTTTATTTGAATTATATATTTTACATTTCTTCTAATATATTGCAGGTAATTTTCTTTCGTTAATGGTAATGTTTGCACCCATAACATTAAAATGAATTATATTCTAATATACTACTCTGTCAAGAAAGTACCAGGAATTTTCAATTAAAACAACATTTTTACATTTAATCGTCAAAATTTATTGGGTCGCCTTCAAAATAGGCTCCATTTGCTACAATACATCTATGCCAACGGCACTTCCAATTATCGAAACATTTTTTATAGGCGCTTTCCGGGATGGACTTTAGCTCTCGCGCCGAATTTTGTTTTATGGCTTCAATCGACTCAAAACGGGTGCCACGAAGGGGCAATTTAAGTTTTGGGAAGAGGAAAAAGTCACAGGGAGCCAAATCCGGCGAATACGATGGTTGCTGAAGCACGTTTGTTGAGTTTTTGGCGAGAAAGTCAGTCACAATAGTAGCTCGGTGAGAAGGCGCGTTATCGTCATGCGAAATTCATGAGTTGTTCGCCCACAAATTTGGCCGCTTCTTACGGATACGCTCACGCAAACGTTTCATAACGCCTAGGTAATACTCCTTGTTTACCGTCTGACCCTCTGGAACGAATTCGTAGTGCACCACGCCACGGATATCGAAGAAAACAATGAGCATCACCTTCATTTTCGAGCGGCTTTGGCGTGGTTTTTTCGGTTTCGGCTCATTTTTTGCCACCCATTCCGATGATTGGTTTGGAAGATTGGAAACACTCCAGTTTTGTTTCAACTTTTTCATTTGATTTCGATTATACTTATTTGAGAAAATAATGAACTAGAACAGAGTAAATCGTGAGTCACACAATCCCACCCAAGACGATAAGTACCTATTGTAGTCCATTATGAAAATGTGAGCTTTTTAACTTGGAAAAGAAATACTCAAAATCAAACATACAAAGATCATTTTTCATCAGATCATCCTATGACTTTTCAATTGAATAAATTATTAATATACTACCTCAGCACTGAAAATACTGAAGCCTTCAAGTGCCTAGTGGGCAGGCCCTACTTTTGACTATTTGCCAAATTTTTTTTTGATATACAGGCGAAGAATGTATTTACCGAATATATTTATTTAATCTTCCGATATATGAAACTAATTTCATCATAAATATAAGTTTGAAAATATAAAATTATTCATTTCAGTGAAACAAACCAAGCAAGTTTAAGTTATATCTAAGGAATAATAAGTTTAAATGAATTTTTAATAATAAAAATTTTTGTTTCTAGTAATTATCTCTGATATTCATTTTAAATTATAATTATTTTATATTATGTTTATTCCGTGAATTATGTAATTTTTAACTGAATAAATACTAGAGTGAACAAATAATATATTCATGAAATTCGATTTTTTTCTTGAAAAATTAGATATATTCGAAAAGGAATAATCATTGATAACTTATCTTCTTGAATATTTCTAATGTAATAATATTTTTAATGACTTAGCCTTTCATATTTCGAGAAGTATCAATTTTTATCATTCATTTAATGAACCCTGAATGCCAGGAATATACACTTTTCAGCAGTCCACCATTCTAGAAAATTAGACTCATTTGAGTCCCATGTAGATAAAAACTGAACAAAATTTCAATAGAAGTCAAACAAATGACCGATATTCACAAGCATAACTGGGTTGGAAGGGGTTAGAAGACAAAGTAAGTGTTTAAATTTTTAGTTATTCATCATAAATAATTCTTCGCATGTTTAATCTTTTCAATAAATTATTGAAAGTATGATATAAAAATAAAATTTTTGTCTTCGTTCAACAATGAAGTTTTGAATAATAGAAAACTTTTCGAATAATATCCATCTTTTCCTTAATATAATAAGTCCTACATAAATAATTCAGTGAAAGTTTCAAAAATATTCTGATTTTTGATATTTTAGAAACCTATATCACATAAATATTTATACGCGAAAATGTTTTTCATCAAAAGACGATATCTATTATTGTATGATAATTTATTTTTTCTCCAGGTTTCTAAAAATGTCGCTCTGTAACTGGGGTGCAAAATTTGTTCCGTGTCATATCGGATGTTGGCTTAGGGAGCACATTTTTACTCTAAAAAAAATTGGGAAAAATTAAAGACTGTAAATTTTCGTTTCTCGATTACGTTACTTCAGTTACGTATTCAGTATTGGTGAGTTCATGTTTCAATTTTTTTTGCTTAAATACAGCAGTTGTCTGAAGATCTCTGGTAAAATGGAACTAATGTTTCTATTTGGACCATATCCATTTTGATCCTTGGTCGGATTTCTGGATAATTTTTGAAATTATATAAAAAGGCAAAAACTTTTTAAAATTATTGAATGAAAAGTTTTCTATATATAAATTCCACATTTGATTATTTTGAAAACCATAGGATTTCAAATTTTTTCTTATTATTGATCTATACACAACCTGAGACGCATAAAACATAATTATAGGAATAATTCCGTACTTTCATGAAAGGGTCAACTAAAGTTCACAAGTATAAACGTAAGTCTGTTATCCGACGATAATACGAGAACTTTTCACATTTCAACCAAGATGACTTACAGGTTTTCACGAAAGTGATCGGATATCCAAATTTATATTTGAACGTGTCGAATGGTAATATCCCAAACTCACCTGTTTACATTAACACCTTGTGTAGTATGTACGAGCAGCCTATTTACCTGAAACAAACACTCCGTTTTACTATACAAATATTGAATGATTCATTTCATGGAGCAATAGAAATATCCAATAAAAATCATCCAATAATATGAAAATAAATCAAAAATAACATCAAAGATTTCAGTTGCTATCTATTAGGAAACGATATCCTTCGGATGAAATTTTCATCGAATAGCATTTCAAATCAAGACAGTTTTACGTTGAAGTTTCATTAATATTTTATTTCAATCCACATATACTCTTTGACATCACTAATCATAATAACAAAACATGTTGAATCAATGCAAAGTGTTATTCAATTTTTTTGATAAACTTCATGAAATTCTCTTTTTTACTTCAAGTGATATTTTGTTCTGTACTACCCAAAATTTCAAGTTATAAAATTATTAAAAATATATATCTCTCATCCATTGAAGCAATTTTTTCATTTGCCGTTTTTCTGGGCCAGGTAGAAAGCGGATAAGATTTTCACAATTCCTATAATCAATTCCTATGATTTGATGCTCATTGGAACATTGAAGTTACATTCAATATCAAATTGCTTCCACTATCCACATCGTCGCTCATTTTCATATTTAAAATTCCGTAAATATCTTAACAAATACATCAATGAATCATATTGAATAACTCAATCATTGTGAACACATTAATTAAACTATAAGAGAATAAGCTATCTCCGTCTATTATTCAAAATGAACTTTACTCGCTTTCCTGAGGCTGAAATGTTATGTATTTTTTTTTTTTAATATGCGAGTCTATAAATAGGAAGCCAGTAGAAGTAGAAAAAACATGATAACTCGAAAACATGTGTCATAAATATGGAATGATTCAATCCAAAATTCATTTTATTAGGAATAACTATGTCAAATAAAAAAAAATTAATTTTTTGGAATTTTAACAGCCTGTATCTTTTTACTTGAACAGAATCTGAGAAAATGAAAGAGAAATAACTGTTCAATTTGAATGAAATAAAATAATATTTTCACAATTTGTCAACAATTGCTTCGCCAACATTGTGGCTTCTTCTTATATTTTGAACTAGTTCTGAAAATTACAACTGCACATCTTATATTGCTACAGATAATAGCTGCAATTAATTCTTCGGAACCTCTACAGATTTTAAGCTAAATAAATCTCTTGAAGACATTTAGAATTAAATTTTGAACTTGTCCTAGATAGCACTGTATCTATCGGATATTTTTTTCAGAGTGATAGAACATTCTATAGGGATAACTGTGATTTGACAGAAGGTAGAAGCCATGTTGTTTTGACGTTTCTGTTCAGTAAGCATTGACAAATTATCATGAAAAAACTCACGCCGCAACAACTTTTACAAATTGTTGAGATTCATTTTCAAAATCAGTGTTCTATTCGCCAAGCTTGAGCACTTCGTGAAATTTATGGTTCACATAATCGACCATCAGAGCAGCTTATTCGTCGAACTATCGATAGATTTCGGACAACACTTTCTATACTCGAAGCAACATCAACAACAAGACAAAGAATTGTACGTACAGATGAAAATATCGCTGCTGTAAGTCATAGAGTTAATGATGATCCAGATTTGTCTATTCCACGACGTTCACAACAAGTTCGACTCTGTGCATCCACCACATGGAAAATTTTGCGTAAAGATCTTAGTCTACACCCATACAAGATCCAACTGGTTCAAGAACTAAAGCTACTTGACCATAAAAAGCGTCGTTTCTTTGCTGATTGGGCCCTAGAACAGCTTGAAGTTGATCCACTTTTTTATCGTAAAATTGTGTTTAGTGATGAAGCTCATTTCTGGTTGAACGGCTATGTAAACGAGCAAAATTGCCATATATGGAGTGAAAACAATCCTCAAGAAGTTCTGCAGGTTCCATTGCATCCTGAAAAATGCACTGTATGTTGTGTTTTACACGCTGAAGGCATCATCGGTCCATATTTATTTCAAAACGATGCTGGAGCTAATGTTTCAGTGAATGGTGCTCGTTACAGATTGATGATCAATGATTATTTGTTTCAAAATCTGAATAGTATAGACCCAGAAATGTTTTGGTTCCAACAAGATGGTGCTCCACCTAATGCTGCTATCGTAACAATCGATTTATTGAAAGAAAGATTTGGCGATAACATTATTTCGTGAAATGGTCCAATTAATTGGCCTCCAAGATCATGCGATATAACTCCATTGGATTATTTTCTTTGGGGTTATGTCGAGTCATTGGTTTATGCTGTTAAACCAGAAACAAAAGATACTTTGGAAGCCAACAAAACTCGTGTTATTGATGAAATAAGGCCTGAAGTACTCGAAAAAGTGGTTCAAAATTGGTCTGGGCGAATGCGGTTCCTCAGAGCTAGTCGTGGTGGACATATGCCGGAAATTATTTTTAAAACATAAATGTCATAAAATTCTCTTTCAAAAAAAAATTGGCTTCAATATTAATTTGAATGTGTTTTATTTCAATTTAAAGTTCTATCACTCTAAAAAAAACACCCGATATATCCAGAAACTTACCCGACTCAGACATTATCTTCATAAAACATTGAAGCTGATAATGGTAAGATTGGAACCATTTTGCTTGGATTACTTTTTATTTTCTTATTTTAAAATTGATCATTATTCAAATATCACCTACTGTTAATAGTAATATTATATATCTCAATGATGTAATTTGTGTATTTAACTTTATTATTATTATATAATACGCAGGTATGGAAAAGGCAGTCGAAAAAATACGGAAATTACACTTGAAAGTGTAAATTAAACCATTATTGTTTTCATTTCATATTTTTAATCTTTTTTTATCAACATTTCTACCTGTATATGCATAAATACCCTTTTCTGCTTTTTAAGTTTTCAGTTGTCTGAATATGGGATAGTTAATTCCCGAAACTCGAGTCATAATTAAATGTGTAAATATCAGTTTATTGGTAGTAAAACATAGTAATTTCTACAACATGTTTTAATTATGATCATCTACCAAACAGTAACGGCTGAAACAGTTCAGTATCCATTACGAAAATAGTAAAAATTGGAAACTTGAGGAGTGGAAATTTGTAGAATATAATACTGGAAGATAGATATACTACATCTGAAACCCAACAATATGTTCCGTGAATTTAATCATTTTTTCTTTTAATTTATATATAACGAATATATAACGAACATTATTATAAAGGGTCTTTCATCAACAGCGCTCCATTTTGTTTTGTAAATAAAACCCATTATTTCTTTGAAAATTATTGAAATTTTATTTCATTATGAATTACAAAGAATACCATATGTTATGAAACGAAACATCATTTAAATGTCCACCACGAAAAAGCTGGCAGGAATGAAGTCGTTGAACCCAATTTTCCATGACTCTCTCACACAAATCAGGTCGTATGAGAGCAATTACTCGTTCAATATTGATCTGTAAATCGTTAAAATCTGCTATAAACCAATCACTTAATATAACCCCAATGAAAGAAGTCCAATGCAGTTAAATCGTAGAAACAAGGCGGATAATTTATCGATCCATCATTTCCGATTTCTTCTGAGCACCAATTACTGAATACATAACACTTTAAATGATCTGTTGGTTTGAGTTCTTGGATTAAAACAATTTTGTATGAATGTAAATCAAGGTGTTTTCGTAAAATTCGCTACAAAGACGTCTGGGAGATGCCTAGTTCTTATGAACGTCGAGAAATCGATAAATTTTGGTCTTCACGAATACTTTCAGGTACGGCAGCAATGTTCTCTTCACTTCTTGCATTTTTTTGTCTCACTGTAATATCGTAAATATAAAATTAGTTTCGAACTTATTCACTGAACGTTCAGCTGTTCTTTTATCCGGACAATTATAACGACCAAAAATTAGAGTTGAAGCACGTAAAGTTAGAGTAACAGATCGCGATTTTTCATAATAAATTTGAATAAATTTTTAATGTTGTTGGAGTGTATACCTTTCCATGATTAAATGGTAGACACTGACAAATACAACTGTCAATGTCACAAATAAACAATGGCTGCCATGCGTGAGTAATTTCAATTTGAAAATTGGGCGTTTTCATTGAAAGACGCTTTACAACTGGAAGATTGATATACTAGATCTGAAATCCAACAATATGTTCCGTAAATTTTATAGCAATTTTATTTTATGATACGAACATTATTATAAATTTGAAGGAATACACAGAGGTTGGTATGAAATTCTATCTTTTTTTACAGATTGTGATGTGGTTAGTCAAATTTTTTTCGGAAAAATAAATATTTTCCAATTATAGTGAATGTTTTTCCAAAATTAAATATAAATATCGTGTTTAAAGGCCAAAACATAACGGAAACTATTATTTCACCTTAAATCAATATAAATTTCTTTTTAAGTGTGACCCAGACGTTCTAAAGAATAATGATCATCATGATTTGCTGGAATTTCGATGGATAATGAATACAGCTAAAAGAACTTCACTTCAAATGTATCCATTCTCTCCTTCATTAAGGTACTCGAATAATGTTCTCAAGTCGTCTACTATTGTCAAGGTGAGTCAACCAAACAACCCATAAAGAGAACGAAGAAACGACGAGCAGAATTAACGAATATAACGCAGCTTACTAACTACCTTGTTTGTCTAACACAAAAGCATCTATTAAGAAGAGTTCTTTCCCGATATTGACTTTGAAGACAAACGAAAGAGATTAGTTTACCTTTGAAATTATTTCGAGTCTAAGAGGATGCGGATTATTAATGATAATAATTATCCAGTTTGCAAACCGTTGCTTCTCAAGTTTTTAGCGTATTTTCGAGAGTTCACAAAGAGAAATTTTCTACTAGAGAGTTTTAAAATTCAAGTTGCTTGTTTTGTGCTTTCTGAGGCTTTCCCATAGTTCTCATTATGAGGAGCCATTGTCTGCAACGACTAGCGATTTTACGGAATTTTTATTTCTGCATTTCTAAGGAAAGCGTTTGGAGGGTTGTTTTTCTTTTTCAATTAGGAAAGATTCCTGCTTCAGCGTCGGAGAGATTGCTTGATGGATTTCAATGAGTTTCATAATAAGTTTTTGAAATTTAATTAAATATACTCGATGACAAAAAAGTAAACACTCATATATGTTGTTATTATTATTTATTTAATTATTCAAAAGTATGAACTAGAAAAGTTTTAACTTTCAAATACAGTTAGTTTCAGAATTGGATGTTCATTGATTTCCGAACAATGAAACATCTTTATTTGACTGTTTTGTTAAGCCTGGAATATGATTCGTCTAGGTGTCTTCAATTTCCATGCTATGCTGATTGCTTGCTTGCTTATTTTCCCATTTGACCATTCTGGAACTATAACGATTTTTTCCAAGTTGTACAGAATTTTAACTTCTGTTACCAGTGGTAAGTACTTAGAAATTTTTTACACTTCTGTACTATCCAGATTGTCATCTATCAGGACCTGGTCCTCTTTTTTTCTTGTCAATGTAGGGGATAGTTGATCTATTGTTGTTCACAAACGTTTCAGTTTGCAGTGTTCTGTTCCAGTACACTTAGGAAGTGGTATTGTCAAGGACGGGGGGAGGATGTAGTATGGTTGGGCTTCTAAATCATTTTTATTTGGTTAGATCAGATATGGATGATTTCATTTAGTCAGATATTGCATGTGGAGTTATGTTTGGTAAGATAGTCTGAATTGCAACCAGCTGTTATATTCTGAATTGCTTCTCCAGTTTTCCCACATAACCTGCATTTGTCTATATATGTTCTATCCCGTACAATGTGTTTTTTATTGTTTTCAATAGCTGCAACCTGATCCTGGATCGCACAGAGAAAACCTTCTGTCACAATGTATAGATCACCAGTTATCAAGTATTTAGTGCGCTCTGTCTTATTTGTTTTTTCCAACTTAGCACACCTAACTTCCTTTCAGTTAAAAATCACTCTAGCCTTGCCGCGTATCCCGATGTGTTCAAGTTATTGTAGAACCTGCGGTGTAGGCATACGAATGAAAGTTTACTAAAATTCAGGTTAAATTAACCCTCACATTTTCCATCATCCAGTATCTTTGCCAGTCTTCAAGCACACGAATAACTAATAACTATCCATTCAATTTGAATTTTTTTTCGTGTAGAGCTATCTCTTATTACTAATAACAAGTGTTTGAAATTTAAGGTTTATCATGAGTGCCGATAGCTTAGTGGTTGGAGCATTGGGTTGGGAACCGAAAGGTCCCGGATTCAAAGTCAAGTAGGAAAGAAATTTTTTAGTTGGACGGGTTTCGACCAGCTTTTCTTATTGGGTCAAAAATCCACAGTGCTGTGAGCTTAAATTGGTGTAAAATCGCAATAATAAAGCCTAACCAGAACACAACTGAACTGCTAACTCGCACCAGCTGAAAAAGCTTCTGAAAGATCTTCACAGAAGATCTAGGAGTATCAGGATAATTTACGAATATCATATAATATCTGTTTAGTTTCGTTAAATAATAAAAGTGCATGCAGTTGTTAAGATTGCAATTTGAGTAAAGCTGGTCATCAAGCATTTTGAAATTTATCGAAATGCTTGGAATGAATTTGGTAGATTTCCTAGCTTAGTGATTTTGAGAGAGGTCGAATTGTAGGGCTGCATGAAGCTTGTCTATCAATAAAAAGAGTTTCTAGAAGAACTTATAGATCTTTGGTACCATATTGCAGAGTAAACGAAGTCAAGAACACAGAGCGAATGGCTTTAGACGTTCTAGAGGAGCAACATAGCGTCAATATTTTTCGAATAATAGTTTGAAGAGCATGATAGGAGCATTGTTAACTGTGTATCATTTCGTAGAATAGGAATTTTGGTCTTTTTTCTAATCGTCCACACTGGGTACTTACTGCCACAGCTGAACATCAACATAACCGGGAATTGAATCAGGTGATTTTTAGTAAGGAATCTTACTTCTCTATGATCGACAAAGGTAACAAGGCAACGTGCTGAAAGATATAATTCCCAATGTAACAAGAGCACCATGCTCACAGCACTCTAGTTGTTATGGTTTCTGTTACGTATGGTACAAGATCAAGCTTAGTATTCATTAGAGTTAACATGACGCCTAGTCACTACAGTCAGAAAGTAATCGAATATTATATATTTTCACACTATCCAAAACGCTGCATTCCAACAAATAAAACGAGACTGCATACTGCAAGAAATGGTCTGCCTAGTTCAACATCAGATCAACCGTTAACCGAGATTTCAAACGGAGCCTGTATGGGATATGATTGGTCGCAAACTGTTGAGTTTACAGCAACTACAGACTTTAGCAGCCCTTTTTTATGAGGTGAAGATACTTCAAGAAGACATAGACCACCTTGCCTCAACCGAGTCCTGGCGTATTAATTAATGCATAATAAATATTGGTTGATCAAACCACTACTTCATTATTTTCAATTTCATCCTGTTACTCCTATATATCCTTGAAGGTCCCTCAGGAGCATTAGTGTAGTTTGTGCGATTTAGGAGATCAGTTGAGTTCTAGGTAGGCTTTATGGATGTATCCTTATGCCAATTTAGGTATTGCACTGTTCATTCTTGACCCAATATTGAAATGGTGGCTGGCCATCCCAGAGGAAAAATTTCTTGCCTTGTCAAGATGCGAACCAGCAAGGAAGAAGATTCTCTGATTACGAACCGGGTGTGTGAAGCACTACACCACCGACGCTACTTGAACTAGTTTTTTCAGTAATTTGTCTAAAGAAACCCGAATTGTAAACATTTACTGAGTGACAATCAACAAATAAATCAAAAATTACAGAAATTAGATAAGCAAATATGGGTGTTTTCTTTTCTTGTCAGTATTCAAAACATTCGAGATGAAAGCAGAACTTTTTCATTTCAAATCAAAACTTATTATTATATTTTGAATAATACGTCATACAAATGCTCACATGGGCTTAATTTGCAAGATTTAATTCAGTAAACCTCCTTCTGGTAACGTTTTGCCACGAGTCAGTTCTAATTTTATTGATGTCTCTAGCTCTGAATCAAAGACTTCGAATGTCTGCATAAAATTTCATCCATGGCACTATGGAGTTATTGGTGAAAACACTTGGGACTTTGTTCTTTACTGTATGCACCCCGTGCGACAGTGAAAACAGTGAAACTTCTCTAACAAGAACCAGGTAGACGAAAAATAGTTTTCAGCTTCCCAGATCTTAGACCCTGCTTTCCAGATGTTCCAGATCACGTCGTATCTTCCTGGTTAATCAGAATTTGATCTTTTGGATGAAAATTCGAAGTTCATTGTGAAGGATTCACTAGGTGAAGGTGTATTTTTAAAGTTTTTTCTGCTTCCTTCTTAGTTCTCAAGTACATGCTCTCTTCTCTGAAGCCTCCTTGTGCACCAACGCAGTTTCTCAGAAATTTTTTCTTTCATTCGATCCAGTTGAGCCATTTTGCAATCGCTGATGACTGTGTTGTCGTTTTCATGGTAGTGAATAAACAAAATACCTGACAAATTCCAACATACGAAACAACTTATCAAAGCCCATGTTATCACTAATGAAGGCGACAATGTATATCTTTGTTTATTTTTGCTACAAAATCCTCACGTCACTGATTCAATCCAGCAATGAAAGAAATTGTTAGCTGCCTTCAATCAGAAAATTATTAACTGGGAATGTAAATGAAACTGAGAACCCTTTCAAAAGATATCCAACCAATTTCATCAGCTCTTCAACAAAAGGAAAAGCAATCAAAAAGCCGGAGAGAAAATTTCACGAAACACTGAATATTCCAAGTTAATTGAATGGGATTTTCATTGAGAGAATACCGTCTACTTCAGGGCACTCCTTTCAAGGCGTTTGGAAAAGTTAATTTTCCATTATTTCACAATAAAATCGTGGGACTGAATGTATTGCGAAGATTTAGGAGCAATTTCCTCCAATTGATCCTGCTTCGACTCGGGTAGCGAAAGAAGATGGATCTCTTTTTCTCATTGTTCCATTAATTTCAGGAGCATTAGCGGGGGAACTGAATGATAATGAAAATTAATTACAATCTCAGAGTTTCCATTCACATGAAAGTAACGCCGTTATCCCAAATGAATGATGCAATAGATTGAAAAACAAATAATCTCGGAAACGGTTTACATTGGATGTACCAGAGCTCAAGCAAGCCCTTAGAAGTTCATGGTTCACCAAAATTATGCAAAACCAATATTATTGTTCTGAGAACATAGGAATGAAGGACTAAGATTACCTGGGAAAACAATAATGATTGGACTTTCAGTTGAGTTGTTTTTTCTTCTAACGAATTCAAAATTATTCAAATATTGTAAAAATTCGATGAAAATTTAAAAAATAATGATTTATGACATAAGCCAGCACCAGAAACATAGAATATTAATTCAAAATTGTAAATACACTGGCGAGCAGAAAAAACTGTTCAAATACCTTTCTTAGTTGAAATTTTTACGAAAATCATGAAATTTCTGAAACGGTAGGGAAAACAGAATTGCCCAAAGAAAAATTAAACTTTTTATTCGATTTTAATACAAATAATAAGCTTTTTTTGAAATAATCAACACTTTCGAAATTGTATCGTAACTGTAAAAATTTCAGTTTCAGTATGACGTGTGACCTCCCTTAGCTCTGATTACAGTTTCCAAACGTCTTGGCATGCTCGTGATGAGCCTTCGAATATTCTCTTGTGGAATATTCTCCTATTCATGACGAAGACCCTCACGGAGCTCTTGTAAATTATTGGGCGATGAAAGCATAGTTCTGAACTTGCCTCCACAGTTAGTCCCATAGATGTTTGATGGGATTCAAGTCAGGACTTCATGCTGGCCAGTTGAACCTTGAAATTCCAAGCTCATTCAAGTACTAGTCGAGTAGTATGTGGGCATGCATTGTCATGCATGAAAATTTCCTGCTCTCCTAGAATGGTATATAGGGCATAACATGGTCCATAAGAATTTCCTCGATGTCCACCGGATGGAACTCGCTCCTGTATACAGGCATCGGCGTCTTTCTCCTGGGCGTCTATAAACGCTTCTACGACCATCAACTCCTCGAAAGCTGAATCTGAATTCATCAGAGAAAAGTACCTAGGCCCATTGAGCTTTTAACCAGTTCATGTAATCTCGTGCAAATTGAAGACTTGCAACTCGATGCTCTCTGAGAAGTGCTGGACCTGTCACAGATCTTTTTGGTTGTAAATTCGATTCTGAGAGACGTCGTCCCTCCTACGTTCACCTGACGTATCATCAATCGATTTCGAACTTCAACAGCAGTGAGATATAGATTTCGTAGATTTCTGGAAACCATGAATTTGTTATCTCTCAACTATTCGCACCGTCTTCTTCCAGGCCCAGGTCTTCTGGTCAGCCTGCCTGTCTTTCGGTTTCTCCTGCCTTGTCAATATTCTTTGGACTACAACAGCAACAGATCTCTGGCTCAGCCCATTTTCAATAAGTGCCACAATTCTCGCACAATCTTGAATTGGTAAACTCATTTTATGGAAGATAGATGATGAACAAAATATTATTGAATCAATTTGAACACGTGAGTCTATTGTAAAATCTTAGTGACCTGATTTTTTTGTTCGCCAGTGTACATGAATTCCATTCAAGTTCTTAATTTCAGTCTGAAATTCAAGAAAGTCAATTTTTCTCAGGGATCGGTAAAGAAAACTCATGGGTGCACTCAGGCGTCTGTATTTTCAACTTCATACACGCAGTGATCTGCAATATTCACATTTATGACACTAACAGAAACTGACTCCAGGTTGGTAAAAAATGAATTGGGGAGAGCTGCCGAAATATGAATGAAATGAGTAGATTTATTCACATGCTGCTGCACTTAAAATGTCAGAAAAATATCATCCACACAAGATAACGGAGATGAATCTCTCAACATGTCAATGTTACAATCTCTCGTGCAGATTATGTTACTGAATCTAAAATATATACCGGATAGAAGCTGCATTAGGAGATCTATAAGCGAGGCAGATGATGATGCTTTTATTTCGAAGCAGTATATCAATACAATATGATCAAGTATTTTTGACCATAGTAACCATGTTCTCTTGATATACAAAGCGACACCACCTTCCCGTCTATCTGCTCTATTTTGTTGAATAAAAATATTGAATCGTAACTGTACACTTTCTTCATGGTCGCGCAGGCATAAAGACAACAAATACGTTGCTTATTAAATGCCTGTATAAAAAGTCACAAGTTATGAAAAAATTTTTATGTGAGTATTTACACAACATTATTTAGTAGAATTAACGTAAAATTAGCAGTTATCGACAGATCCTGTAACAAATATTCAATAAAGTAAATAAAAACATTTGGCTTAAGTTTCACTGTTCATTTCATATCTGTTGATATATATGTTTCGGGTTTTTAAACCATTTTCAAAATTTAAGACAACAGAATTTAAAATCATATTTATAATAGTAAAACAGGTAGAATTTTGTGAAAGGTAAAGATAAGATAATGGGTTGGTTTTAATCTTTTACAGATAAGAGCAATGATGATGAACTAAATTTCAGTTTGTCGCTTGTGATTCCAAACATTCTAGAAGGTCCATTCTTCTGCTTTTATTAATTTCGTTTGAGATCTCAGTTCTACTGAAATATATGAAATGGTTTTTATTTATACATTGTTCAGAGAAACCAGTCGTTGTTTTATATGACTTTGAATTCAGAGTTATATATTCTAACTGCTACAATATATATTGAAAAGTATATATAAAAATAATCAGAAGGATATCCCTATATATAATCAATATAAAATATTTTTCAATGTCTGGGAAAAAACCTTTTAACATTTCGACATGTATTAATACAAACGTATCAACAAAAACTATAAAAGTATTTATATTAACATATAAGTATCGGGTGGTTTTTTTAGAGTGATAGAACTTTCGATAGGGATAACTGTGATTTGACAGAAGGTAGAAGCCATGTTGTTTTGACATTTCTGTTCAGTAAGTATTGACAAATTATCATGGAAAGACTCACGCTGCAACAATGTTTACAAATTGTTGAAATTTCTTTTCAAAATCAGTGTTCTATTCACCAAACTTATAGAGAACTTCGAGGAATTTATGGTTTATCTAATCGTCCATCAGAGCAGCTTATTCGTCGAACTATTGATAGATTTCAGACAACGTTTACTCTAATCGATGCAACAACAAGACAAAGAACTGTACGTACAGAAGAAAATATCGCTGCTATAAGTCATAGTATTGATGATGATCTAGATTTGTCCATTCGTCGACGTTCACAACAAGTTGGACTCTGTGCATCCACCACATGGAAAATTTTGCGTAAATATCTTGGTCTACACCCACATAAGATCCAACTGGTTCAAGAACTGAAGCCTCTTGACCATAATAAGCGTCCTTCATTTGTTGGTTGGGCCCTAGAACAGCTTGAAGTTGATCCACTTTTTTAACGTGAAATTGTATTTAGTGATGAAGCTCATTTCTGGATGAAAGCAATATTGCCGTATATGGAGTGAAAACAATCCTCAAGAAGTTCTGCAGGTTCCATTGCATCCTGAAAAATGTATGGCATCATCCTTCCATATTTCTTTAAAAACGATACTGGAGTTAATGTTACAGTAAATGGTACTCGTTAAAGATCGATGATCAATGATTATTTGTTTCAAAATTTGAATGGTATCGACCCAGAAGTGTTTTGGTTCCAACAAGATGATGCTACACCTCATGCTGCTACCGTTACAATTGATTTTTGAAAGAAAGATATGGCGATAACATTATTTCGAGAAATGGTCCAATTAATTGGCCTCCAAGATCATGCGACATGACTCCACTAGATAATCATTTTCTTTGGCTTTATGTCAAGTCATTGGTTTATGCTGATAAACCAGAAACAATAGATGCTTTGAAAGCCAACATAACTCGTGTTATTGATGAAATAAGGCCTGAATTACTCGAAAATGTGGTCCAAAATTGATCTGGTCGAATGCGGTTCCTCAGAACTTATCGTGGTGAACATATGCCGGAAATTATTTTTAAAACATAAATGTCATGAAGTTATATCATATATTATTATATCATAAAAATTGGCCTCGAGTTAAATTTACATATGTTTTATTTCAATTTAAAGTTCTATCACTTAAAAAAACACCCGATACAAGAAAATCCACTATTCATAATTTATTTAAAATTATCAAAATATCAAATAAAAATAATTGAACAAGAACTCCAACATTTGATAGTTGCTATTTCTGTCTCTAGACCGAAAGATATATTTGAATCAGAATTCAATACATTCCTGAAGAAATCTAGAGACCGAAATAGCAACTATCAAATATTAGAGTTCTCGTTCAATTATTTTCATTTAATTCTTTATTCTGAGAATTTTAGATCATTTTGAAATAGTGAATTTTCTTATATTTATCTGTTAATATACATACTTTGTAGTTTTTGTTAATACATTTGTATCAATAAAATTCATGTCAGGCTGTAATAAGGTTTTTTCCGGGACCATTGAAAAATATTTTATATTGATTATTTGTAAAGATATCATTTTGATAGTTTTTGTATATAGTTTTCAATATATATTGCAGAAGTTAGAATATATACATTTAAATTTAAAGTCATTTAAAATTACTTCTTCTATCAAGTATTGACTCACATTCAAATTGTTATTTTATTATACAATATACTTTTCTTGTGTTCTTCAACCTTCATATTTATAGGACGTCCTATTTTACATATGTAAAGTGCGGGACATTTGTTGCAATATAATTTGTATATGCCGCTTTTTTCACACATTCCACGATAGTCTTTGCTATTGACTAAGAGTGAACTTAAGTTTTTCTCATTTGTACAAATAATATAAACTTCATACCACAAATTAGTAACGAGATTTGCAATAGACTGAAATAAAATGATATCAACACTATTTGTACAAATAAGAAAAACTTAGGTTCACTCTTAGTCAATGCAAAGACTGCCAAAGAACGTGTGAAAAAAGCGGCATATAGAAATTATATTGAAATGAATGCCCTGCATTTTACATAGGTCAGACAGGACGATCTATAAACATTAAGGTAGAAGAACACAAGAAAAGTATGTTGCATAATAAAATAACAACTGGTTTTTCTGAACATTGTATAAATAACAATCATTTCATAGATTTCAGTGGAAGTAAAATCTCACACGAAGGTAATAAAAGCAGAACAATGGACCTTTTAGAAAGTTTGGAATTTTCGTTACCACACAGAAAGCTGTTACCGACCAACTGGGTAATTTATCACCATTGCTCTTATCTGTAAAAGATTAAAACCGACCGAACATCTCATTTTTACCTTCCTCAAAATTCTACCTATTTCATGAAATAATAAGAAGTGGTTTTTTACTTGACAGCAGGATTATTACGAACTTTGAACATTAAAAGAGAATTAATCTGTTAGTCTTCTACAATTACATTAATTAAATTCTAAAAGTCTTTTGAAAAAATTTGTTGAAATTAAAATTGTAGAAGACTAACAGATTAATTCTGTTTTGATATTCAAAGTCAACCTACTTCACGATTATAAATATGATTTTATATTCGGTTCTCTTCAATTTTGAAAATGGGTTGAAAACCCGAAACCCGAATTCCTATTCATCGTTCAAAGTTCTAATTCCCAGTTTTGAGTATGAGAAGGCCCTTGATAGTTCCAATTGGCCAAATAAAGTTAACGTACATAATTTTTTTCACCGGAGAACGTATCAGGATCGAGTAGGTTAAATGCCAGTGCTACCACTGAGTGTTTGAAAATTATGCAGCTGAATGTCCAGTGCATTTCAAATAAATTAGATAATTTAGATTTGTTATTGTCAGAAACAGATGTTGATATCTTGAGTATTGTTGAACATTGGTGTAGTCCAGATAGTATTGAATCAATGGTGATTGCTGGCTATATACAGGCTGATTGCTTTTGTCGCACTTCCAGGGAACATGGTGGAACTGCGATATATGTAAAGCAAAACTTAAAAGTGAAAAAATTAATGTTAACAAAGTTCCCTGCGGAGATGATTATTGAAATCTGTGGTGTTGTGATTTCGGGTCGTGGGGCTCGTCTAGCCATTCTTAGTGTTTATCGACCAGGTACTGGTAATTTTGAACTCTTTTTCAATAGACTATTTTGTGCTTTGCAGTTCTGTTATGATACTGTGGATTCTATTATTTTATGTGGCGATTTAAATATAGACTATTTTGAAGAGGACTGTATAAACTTAAAATTATTGATAGATGTTTTTCGTTGTTTTGGATTGAGGGCTACATCCCAGAGTGCTACTAGGGTTTTTATTAACATTAGGGTTCATACTGGTATTTCCAAAGTAGATTATATCCTTACTAATGTTGAACCAGATAAATGTAAAGTTGAGGTCTTTGAGCCACATATTAGTAACCACCGGGGTATTTTACTGGAGCTTGGCTTTGAGCTGGAACGGAGACGGAAGCCTGAAAAATTTATGTTCAGAAATCTTAGCCAACTAAATTTGACAAATTTTTTGGTATCTCTGGCAAAATGCAATTTTTCCGATATCTATGATTGTGACGATAGTGATAAATGTTTTGAAATGTTGATTAAATCCTTTCAATATCATTCTGAGCAATGCTGTCTGGTAGGTAAAATATCATCTGCCAATACAACAAAAAGGTTGTAAAAAGATGAAATAGTCCAAAGTAAACGGAAACTTTCCAAACTACAGTGGTTATATAAAAATATTTCTATTCCTCAATCATATGAAAACTACAAAAAAGCTAAACATCAGCACAATATGCTAATAAAAAGTACCAAGTCTCAGTTCTACAGTTTAGTAATAGATATATCCCTAAATCAAAATAAAACGGTTTGGCGTTTTGATCTCACAGGTAGAGTGAGAAGAAGCGAAAATAATTTCACCATAGATATTGATGATGGTGAGTGTTCCGATCCAAGTCGACTAGCAAATGTTTTTGCCGAGCATTTTTCCACTGCCGCTGGTCTCAAATTGAAAAATCGTTATGGAGACCAACTGTCTCTGTCCTGTACATTATAACCTATGTTAAACAGTAATCTTTCTTCTATTCTGTCTCTTGTCTCTGAATTTGAAGTTGAGAATGCCATTAGGAATTTAAAAAATAAAAAAAGTGTTGGTGTTGACTCCATATCTGCTAAACTGCTGAAAATATCTAATGAAATTGTAAGTGGACATTTCGCACATCTCATCAACTATCATCATCTATTGCAACTGCGAAGTTTCCTAATATTTTAAAGAAATCGGTGGTTATTCCGGTGTTTAAAAATGGAAATATGCAAATATGAAATCACTGATTATCGACCAATATCTATCTTGAGTGTGTTTTCAAGGGTATTTGAAAAGATAGTTCTTTCTAAAATGATGGGTTATCTCAACAGATTTCGGATACAGACAGTGTCAGTTCAATTTTTCGAATCTGTTTATGAGTGTCTGGATAAAAACTTACTTGTTGCAGGTTTGTTTTTTGATTTGTCCTCGGCCTTTGATACGCTATTCTTTGAATTTATACTAGACAAGTGTTATAACTTAGGATTCAGAGGCGTTTTCCTGGATTGGTTACGTAGTTACCTTAATGAAAGAACTATGTCAGTTAAAATTGGTGAGAATTATTCTAAGAGTCAAGGCATTGGCCTTGGAGTTCCTCAGGGGTCTGTACTGGGACCGTTGTTGTTTATTTTATTTATTAATGATCTTCCTGCCCATTTCAGCCGTTTTTTGATAACACTTTTTGCTGACGACACTTCGGTAGTGGTTTCTGGCGTGAGTCTTGGGGAACTCCAGGAGACCTGTGAGCATATTGTACTTGTATTTGTGAGTTGGTGTCGAGCTAACAATTTGGTGGTGAATGTTAAGAAGACTGTATGTGTTTATTTTGCTCTTAAAAATAAGGAGATCAGTTCGTTTACTATGAGATGTGGTTTAGATGAGATCACATCTTCTGAGGCAGACAGATCTTTAAGGTGGACATCCCGTGTCGACGCATTGTGTAAAAAATTAAACCAGTCATTTTTCGCCATTGTTAGGCTCAAAATGAATTTACCAAGGAGCTGTGTGCTCAATATTTATTATAGCCTGTATATAGCCATATATCGTACAATATCTTGCTGTGGGGAAGTAGCCCTGATTTTCACAGAGTATTTGTAGCAAAGAAGTGAATTTTGCGTTCGATATTTATTTTAATTAAACGTCATGTAAGCAAGTTGTTGTTGAAAACCGTATTCTTACTTTACCATGTATATATATTTAGAAATGTTTAGTGTATGCCAAGGAAAATGAAGGCGAATGGTTGAAATTATCAGGTCACCATGAATAAGCTACTCGGAATGCACAAATAATGATGCTCCCTAAGCATAAAACTTTTAAATTCGAATGCTCTCCTTTATATCGAGGCATTAAGTTTTTCAACCATTTGCCTTCATCTTTGAAATCCTTGAATTTAAGAGAGTTTCAGAAGGAAGTCAAGGAACTTCTTTTGAGAAAGGGATTCTATTCAGTTGAAGAATTTTTTTGTGATCCCTTGGCGGTTTAGTTTTCAAATTTTTTTCTTTATCTCTTATGACTTATTCTTTACACTATGTAGTGTATTAATGGATTAAATAAAATGATTATTATTATGTCTCAACAAACATGAAATGAATAGTGAAACGTAAGCCAAGTGTTTTTATTCACTTTATTAATTTAAAAATTTTTCACCAAGTGATATGCGAGAAATCAATATGAATAAATAGTTACATTGCCTGCAGCAAACGACTCGTATTTTCTTATAAAGTATAAAGTTTCTGTATGGAAAAACCAAATACAGAATATAAATCTGCCGGTAATCAAGATAACTCATTTTTTTAAGACTTTCAAAAATTCTTCAGCGAGCATCGTACTCTTCCATCCACCATGACGCTTCAGCGTGTTCATACTGACTTCAGCCTTTACCAGAAGCTTTTTCAACAGACTGCTCAGTGCATTAACCTCTATAGATCTTTTTAAACTTGACAGAAATGACTGTTGCCAAATTGAAGTTCTTCGCTTCCGAGGAAAACCTTTATTTCAGAACAATTTCGAGATCATCAGACTTGTGGCAGAAAGTAATAACTTCATCAACGGTGGCTCACAAAAGATGGTTTCAAAAACCTAGATAAGATTCATAGAAAAAGTAAATCTGAAAAACTGTCGAGGAACAAGTTGCCAAAGCATTATTACCGAGTAAAAGTAACGTTCTTAAATTCAAAAACCTAGGAAAAATTCAACGTTGAATCATTCAGAAGTTCAAGCACAATTTCTGGATGTGACAGAAATCACTGTAAAAGATTTCGTGCCAAAGAATTAGCAGAAAACAATTAAGCCCATAATATCCAGACAAAATGAAATCGATTGATTAACTCGGTGTTTGGAGCTCTATAGCTGGATATTGAAAGAAAAGAAAACGTCTTATTCTTAGATAAAAAAAGAGTTTGAAAGCGTCAAAACAACCCGGCAAATACAGAACAACCGATTCAAGCTAGAGAAAGGAGGTTTATTGAAGAATGGAGCAAACTCCCTCAAGAGGAGGGCTTGGGACGAGGAATTCGTGCTCGCTTTGAAGCAAGAAGTGGAAATTCAGATTATTAAAACTCCCAGGAAGACTGCGTTTCCAACTATTCATTAAGTTGCTTTTTGTGAAATTAGACATTTCACTTTAGAAATTATATAAGGGATTTGATTTCATTTTTGTCTCTTTTTGCAATCAAATATATTGAAATGAACTATATTTTGATACCTCACGTCATTTTCATTGTGAATCCTCTCTCCTTCAGTAACTCATAAGTTAAGTTTTATGTATGAGACGTTAATGATATGAGTCATTTTTCAATGACCCTGATCTCAAATTGGCGAAGTGTTCAGTACATTCAAAATTCTCTTGTGATTTCATTTATCTTTAAATGATTCGGCTGAAAAATCAGCGAACAAACTATATTCCATTAATATAAATAATATAAAATCTGTAAATGTATAAAATGTTAATTGTACAGAGTCTGTTCTATTAATTTTTTAATGTCAAAATTGTACTAGAGTCTACACTCGGATATTTACGGCACCTTGATTTTCGACTCAGGTAGTACTCACGCAAGACACATACGCAATACCCAAATTAACATACTTGAAACATTCACAAGTACACAATAATATTCGTAATTAAGATTCTCGCAAGCACAGTTAGAACTTTATGATAACGAATTAGAGAATGGTAAAGTAGAAGTTTTGGGAATCAGGACAGTGCAACGTACATCTGTTTGTTATTAACGGGCATTAGCAACAGACATGCACGTTTCATAGCTTTGTGGCTACTCAGTGCATTGCTGTAATGTCAACGATTGCAACACACCCACGCACCTATATTCGCCCTGTATGGCGATCCTACTGTTTTGCTAAACAACAGCGCCATCTAATGCACGTGAATACACATACGCAGCATACAACCCTAGGCTAAACAAGAAGTGAATTGAACTCTCAATTATGGCTAGCGTCACAGAGAAAGAAATCTACCTTCTTCGATCAACAAAACCTATTCGACTTTATTTGAGTTTCGAACTGCAACACAGATGTAAGTTACATTTTGCTTATTCGAAAACTTCCTATGTACCATTCTCAAATTCGTCATCATATTCATAATGAATATCCATCGATTCAATTAATATATATAATTGGGTATACAGTTCGCTTTTAATTCTTATGTGATATATAGTCCGTCTAGAAAGTATCCGGAATTTATTATTTTTCATGATTTTAATATATTTCTTTTTTGTAACATTCTAAGGCAAACGTAATGTATAAAATAGGTTGTGCAGATAGTCGGATATGGCCAAAGTTGCATGGCAACACTATTTATCAAATACTGTGGATTGTCAACAGGCATACAATTCATGAAATAATGTCGCAACTAGGAAAAAACAGGCAAAAAAGTTGTATAGAAAAGGTTTTTGAAACGTTAGAAAATTAGTGCAATTGACTGAACTGGGAAAAAGTGCTTTATATGAGACAATAAAGAGGATAAAAAAATTGCAGGGATATGAGGCATAGACCCGTTTCAGGAAGACCACGTAAGATTAAAGGGAACAATTTAAACGCTTTATTGGCCTAAGGACGACACAATCCGCGCCGGGGGTTTCGCAAATTGGCTAAAAGATTTGGAAATCAACAAAATATAAAAGTATTTCCAGAAACCTTCTGTATGTCACTGAAAAGATAAGGCTAGGAGGAAAGAATTTTGTCAACGTTTTCAACAAGATAATTTTAATAATGTCTCTATATCTGATGAAAGTTGTTTTTAACTTGGTGGAAATCACTTGAAAGTCCTGTCAAAACAAACTTTTACCGTTCAAATTTCCAAATTTCCCACCGAAATAATGGTTTGGGGAGCAATATCTCAGCGTGGTGCTACGCCTCTCTGTATAGTTGATGGTACCATTAATAGTGAAAAGTATTGAGGCATTATAAACGATGTTTTCCTTGAAAAGGTGCATACTTTATATCCAGAGGGCTGGCGTTGTCAGCAGGATAATGCAAAAACACCAAGTGACAAACCATTTCATGGCCAGCACCTTCACCAGATTTTAGTCCAATGAGAACATATGGGAACTGATGAAGATTGGTAATTTCCTAATTCAAGAATTAAAAATATATACCAAATAATTACAATTGATTTTGTTTTTTCCGGATACTTTCTAGACGGACTATATTTGTCCCCAATTGTGATTGAAAACCAATTAAAAGAATTTTGGTTTAATTAGGACGACGCTACGTACCATCATGCTAACGAAAAGAGTAGTTATTGCAGAAGCGGTTGGGTGAGAATGTTACTTCCAAGAATAAACTAGCAAGATCGTATGATATAATACCAAGATATTTTTCCTTATGAGATTATTTGAATTCTTAGGTCAATATTAATAAACCATTATAATTCAAGATTCGAAAACAATATTAGAGTTGTCATAAGTGAGATACCAATTCAAATAAGTGAAAACATAATGATAAATGGCACTGATCAGACTGTCCGTTGCCAACAAAGTTATGGAGCACATTCAAAAGATATCCTTCTCAAAAAAAATTGTAATTTTTTGATTTTCAAATTGAGATGAAACTACTTTGGCTTTGCAGCCCTGTTTGTCACTTTATAATGAAATTGTATATGACTAATTATCATCCTTTCCCTAGATACCTCATTATATCTACGAGAGATGTTCAATGTATTCTCGGTGACAAAAAGAAATTCAGAAAATTTTGGAAAAATTCTATTTTTCAATGTAATCTCTTAGAACTTTAATATATTTGCTAGATAAAGAAATAAGCTTCTCTGAACCTTATAAAAAATATTCATCTAGCTTCTTCCCAAAATATCGGGTGTTTTTTTCAGAGTCATAGAAATTTCGATATGGATAACGGTGATTTGACAAAAGATAGAAGCCATGTTGTTTTGACATTTCTGTTTAGTAAGCATTGACAAATTGTCATGGAAAGACTCACGCCGCAACAAGGTTTACAAATTGTTAGAATTAGTTTTCAAAATCAATGTTCTATTTACCAATTTTATAGGGCACTTCGTGACATTTATGGTTTACCTAATCGTCCATCAGAGCAGCTTATTCGTCGAACTGTCGATAGATTTCGGACAACATTTTCTGTACTCGATGGAATAACAACAACACAAAGAACTGTACGTACAGAAGAAAATATCGCTGCTGTAAGTCATAGTGTTAATGATGATCCATATTTGTCTATTCGCCAACGTTCACAACAAGTTGGACTCTGTACATGGAAAATTTTGCGTAAAGAACTTGGTCTACACACATTCAAGATCCAACTGGTTCAAGAACCAAAGCCACTTGACCATAATAAGCGCCGTTTGTTTGCTGATTGGACCCTAGAACAGTTTGAAGTTTTTTATCGTAAAATTGTGTTTAGTGATGAAGCTCATTTCTGGTTGAACGGCCATATAAACAAGCAAAATTGCCGTATATGTGGAGTGAAAACAATCCTCAAGACGTTCTGCAGGTTTTATTGCATCCTGAAAAATGCACTGTATGGTGTGCTTTACACGCTGGAGGCATCATCGGTCAAAATTTTTTTTAAAACTATGCTGGAGCTAATGTTACAGTGAATGGTGGACGTTACAGATCGATGATCAATGATTATTTGTTTCAAAATTTGAATGGTATCGACCCAGAAGTATTTTGGTTCTAACAAGATGGTGCTACACCTCATGTTGCTACCGAAACAATTGATTTATTGAAAGAAAGATTTGGCGATAACATTATTTCGAGAAATGGTCCAATTAATTCGCCTCCAAGATCATGCGACATAACTCCAGTGGATTATTTTCTTTGGGGTTATGTCAAGTCCTTGGTTTATGCTGATAAACCAGAAACAATAGACGCTTCGGAAGCCAACATAACTGTTCTATTGATGAAATAAGGCCGCAATTACTCGAAAAAGTGGTTCAAAATTGGTCTGGTCGAATGCGGTTCCTCAGAGTTAGTCGTGGTGGACATATGCCGATTTTATTTTTAAAACATAAATGTCATAAAATTATCTTTCAAATAAAAAAAAATTTGGCTTCAATTTCAATTTGAATGTGTTTTATTTCAATTTAAAGTTCTATCACTCTAAAAAAACACCCAATATGTATTAATAGCTATCTTCAGTTCTTCATTGTCGGAAAATCGCTATCTACGAAGACATTTTTCACGTTTATGAATAGGTAGTAGTCACTAGAGACCATGTCTGGACTGTACAGAGGATGGGTAATTTCTTCGAAGCCACATTCCCGCACAGCAGCCTTCGTCAAGCGGGCCTTGTGAACCGGCGCGTTGTCATTAAACAGCAAGACATCCGCTGTGAGTTTTCCTCGAATTTTTATTTTAATTGCTTCTCTTAAATTATGCTGAGTGGTCGCTTAAAATGCTGATGTGATGCTTTCACCCTTTTTTAGTGTATTCTATCACTTAAATATTTTTAGAATCCCAAAACTATAATCACATTTTCACAATAAAGCTTCAACTTTCCATAAAAATTCGCACGAACTTATTTATACACCTAATAAAAATCTAGAAAACTATTTCAATTCACCGTAAGTCGAAGTTCCCGCAAATGCAGATCAAGGTTGATTAAAAACCACTTCTTCATGATTCACTGCACGTTTGAACTGACATAAAGAATACAACAGTAGAGCGCATGAAAGCTATTCAAAGGACTCCAGCAAACAACAGACAATAGTATTAGTCAATATTCTTCTTTATAAGCATGGTATAATTTTCATTAAAGGGAAAAATTGATATAATAACAAGTAAACATTTACACACAGTTCATGAAATGTAAATTAAAAAATGAGTAAAAGAACGGCAAAGAGAAAAGTTTATTCACTCAGAGATTGTTTTTGCTCACAATCCACCTAATTAAACAGATATAATACGTAATTGTAATTGGATGATGAAATTGGATCGCAAACAAATTACGTTTTAGCGGTCGAAAACGCACCGTTCCACAAGATAAATATAACTTGAATGGAATGTTTTTTCAAAGATAAGTCCATTTTTTAGAGAGTTGGAACTCATTAAACAAAACGGATTTTGATCGATCAACCATGTAATGAAGCCATATTCACGTTTTTAACTAATTTCTCTTTACACTCATTGAATGGTACCACTAACGTTAATGAATTTTAAAATGATTTGATTAATGGATATACAACATAAAGTTTTTCGAACCGGACTATTACTTTTTGGCAATCTTCTGTGCGATGCTGTAATCCTCCTCATCATATTTCGGAATAAATATCCACCATATTAAGTAATTCATTTGGAGACAAATTATTAGCATCACGGCTTTATAGGATAGGACTTGAGCATGAGTAAGAATTCTTCGTTTGTAACGCTTGAAGTAATCGGGAATACAGTTTACTTCTTGAATAAGCTTGATAAGGTACGCTTCATGTTTGTATTCGCGTACATTAGATGGTGCTATTGTTTGGTACATTGAAGCCCCCATGGAGGGCGGATATAGTTGTGTGACTGTGTTGCATTAGTCAGAGTTACAGTATTGCACTGAAGATATGCCGAAAAGCATTGAAACATATATGTCTACTGCTTATGCCCGGCGGTGAACAAAAGCTTATTCGGCTGCTTTTTAGTTTTGAACTGTTACATAGATTCAGATGCGCGTTCCACTGTTCCTATTCGAAAATCTGTATGTTTACGACAGCACATACTTCTTACCGTATTTATGAATTTTTAAAACTGTATAATGAAGTTGGAAGAAATCTTCAGGAAATACCAATGAGAACGTGTATTGAGCAACACTGGAGGCTTAGGTTGATAAAAGAATTGTTAAAAATCTCTTGAAGGAACTAGCAATTACCAAATTTTTAAGAAAGAAAATAGGAAAGGAAATATTAAATCTGTGCAAAGGAAACGCGCATTCAAACCTCTAGATCAACTCTCAACAACAAACTTTCGTGTATCTCAGAGGAAAAATTCCCAAAATCTGTCTGCGGAGTTTCATAACATCTTAGATTTTTGTGGAATATAAAATACTGAAATTTTACATCTGAGTATGAGAGCAGTATTAGGGTTCATTCATTGGTAACTGTTTGACCTTTGTTGTTTTGAGACTTCTTTATGAGATAATTTCTGTAAAATGTTTCAGACTGATAATTTCACCTCGTCTTGAAAAAACTCTTCAAAAATACCTCGCTGAATAAGTTTTTGAGGTTAGTTATGATAGTATGAAATATTAACTCATAATGTCAAACTTTGAAGCTATAGGTCACAGAACAATTAAATCAAAAATTCAAAATATCATACAGATTTTTGATATTCTGTTAACCTCCTACAAATTTTGATTTCAAAAAATTTTTATTCAAAAACTTTCAGAAGCATATTGAGTAAATGTCTTTAGAACACATTGTGGCACTTTAATAGACATAGAATTAATCACTTATTGCACAGTACCAAAGGAAATAAAAGAAATTGAAAGAAATATTAATGGTCAACTAAAAATTATTATGTAAGTACTTGAAGAGTACAAAATTTTGTTTCATTCCACTTTTTTTTATGAAAACTTAATTCCTTTCCAAAAATGCAAAACATAACCTCAAGATCTTCTTCAAAAACAACTTTCCAAAATTAGCTCTACTTTATATTTAAAAATAAAAATAATTAACAAGAAATATCTTACCAAACCAACTGAATGCTGTTTACTGGACAAACACTAGAATGAAGTGAAGTTTCAAAGATCCCACGTATTCTATGTTCGTCACAGAAATTATATGAAGTTTTCAAAGTAATTTATGGACTCTTATAGAACCAAATTAATAATATGTAATAAGCGAAAACCATAATATATAATTATTATATATACAGTAAAATAATAAAAAGGAGTCTATTCTTGATAGAAAGATTATTAAGAAAATTTGAAATTTTGTAATAAAGAAAAAATACCCTTTTCAATATTTTATTGTATATATGTAATCAGTAATAAGTGATTAATTCTGTATGTCTACTAAATTGACACAGTGTGTTCTAAAGACATTTATTTCATTTAATTCTAAAAAATTTTGAATTAAAATTTTTTGAAATTGAAATTTGTAGGAGGTTAACAGAATAAATCTGTATGCTATTAAAATTCTGTGATAATCTTTCTATCAAGAAAAAACCTCTTTTTATTATTTCAATCAAATCAAAATAACTAAAATATAACATCTAATTATCAAAATAATTAATATTTATGATGATATGCATCCTTGACAAAATCTGTTAAACCCGAATTGAAAACATTTGAGAATTATATGATGTTATATTGAAGAGAAATACCGTCGGAAAAGCGTATCGGGGCGATCCTAATTTATTCATTAGAACTTTTCCGGGAGGGAACATATTAATAGTATCGACTAAAGTTTTCACGCGAAAAACGTTCAGAATCTACGGTCCACTTCAATATTTATCGAGCACTTCTCGTTGAATCAGAAGATATCCAGGAAATAAATTCCCTGAAATAAAATTTCAATCGGAAAACTTTCACACTTCTGAAGAACCAATCTTGTTGGTTATTTCGAAATTTTTACATGAACATTTTACCCTTAGGGCGAGTTTCTATTCTTTTCGATACAAAAAATATCTACTTGTATCTTGTTTGAACCTTTTCAGTTGGAACGAATTTTTTTTAAATTGAAATTGTAGAAGATAAACATATTTCAATTCGTTTTAATATTCAAATTTTGAGAAAGTATTTTTTATGAAGTCTGACAATGTTACTTTTTCTAAGTGATGAAACATATTATTTCTCCTCAGATCAATGATTTGACTCGAAACATTATTCGATTCCGTACTTATGAATTATGGACAATGTATAATCTCATTTTCAACTAACAAGCCTTTGTGGTACAATGAAAGGATTCGTTTGTATTCCAGAAATAAAAAAAAATTAAAACAAGTTTTTAAAAGTTGCTATATTTTATTACCATAAAAAATTGAATATCAACAAGATATCTGTTTTTATAAGATTGATAAGCAGAAACAAAATTTTGTCTACTCAAAATATTTAATTTATAGGATTTTGGTTAACAATTTTTATTCATTGGATTTTCTTTTATCATTTGGATGTCTTATAATGAATGTTTATTTTATATGTCATTTGACATAAGTGGTACTTATATGACATTGATTTAATTTAATTCCTGAAATTATAATATTGAATATAATTTTTTGAAATTAAATATGTAGAAGGATAATATTAAAATATTTAAATAATTCTACGAATTTTGATTCGCCTGTAATGAAATTATAAATTACCATATTAATCATAAACCATTGTTTTAAATTTGAACTTGGTTTTACACTCTTTAATAGAAACTTATAAATAGTACAGTTATTTGAAAAAATTATATCAATGTATCAGTAATCTTCACAACGAAGCAAATACTTGGGAGAGATCGATAAAAAGAATGCTGTCATAATATTGAAATAACAATCCGGCAAACCAGACTTAATTATTTCACCACAGTATGGTTCAGTTAAAATCATTTCGCGCTTGAAATCCATCTTGATGTGTGGTAACTAGACTGGTACAGAGTTGAACTTCACAATATTGAGAATAAAAGAAATTCTTGAATTTTATTTCAGAAGAACAAGGTCGTTTTCAATCAAGCAGCAAAAGCCTGAATCTCTTGGCTGAGCACAATTATGAACCAAACGCAGCACAGTTAATGAATTCCAATCGTTTTCAGATTAATTTTATATCTTCTTACATTGAACTGCTTCAGCGCTTACCGTTTAGTCGTTGATCATAAGTGAAACAAGATTTCAGAAATGTCTGTGTTTTACTACCGAAATATTCAAATATCCACATTTTCGTGGCTGCAGTTCCGAAGTAAAGAATTTTCCAGTAAGAGGTTACATTTTTATATGAAAAAAAAAGACGAGTATAAGATTCACCACTTTGGAAATGAATTTTTAATATTTCCCAGTTTTTTCAAGCGTAAATCGACCCAGTTCGTTAATGTCAAACATTGAACTATTTTGTCAAAACATGGAAGACAGAAGTTTTTCCAGACTCTGAGGTAAACTCTATATGCCACACCCTTTACAAAACTTAGACATGACGTTCGCTCAAAGAAAAGTTCAACGAATATCGAATGAACTTTCTAAAAATAATCAATTTTCCACATACAGTAGATTATCCAAAAATTTCATTCGTACAATAAAATACCAAGAATCTTAATAATTAAGTCCATTGGATGAATTTTTTTCATAAAAATAATCTGAAACGAATGACGAAACAAAACCTTCATTTGAAAATATTGGATAACCACAACACAATATCAGTATAATTGCTTCTCACCAATGTAAAGATGAAGTATAATAATCTATGATTGTTTCGGTACATGGATATAACAAAAATAGAGGGGGTGAAGAGAGTTTTACAATTCTTTTGGGAATCTGAAAAATGATTCAAAAAAGATTCAACAAAGGGGAGTTACTTAATTCTGTTTGGTTATTCAATAATATTTTTCTTTTATGATATCTATTAATTTCTAAAGTTTCTGACAAGTTTAATCTGAAACTTTTGTTTTCTGAGTGTAAAATTAACCGCAAGTTAACTTACTTTGCTTGCCATTTTGTATATGTTGGTCAGACAGGAAAATCGTTCCAGACGAGACTTAGGGAACATGAAAAATGTTATTGTAACAAAAAGGGAAATTCAACCTACGCAGAGCACCTTCTAGACACAGGACATAGTTTCAATAGTAACTTTGAAATTTTACACTCAGAAAACAAAAGTTTCAGATTAAACTTGTTAGAAACTTTAGAAATTAATAGATATCATAAAAGAAAAATATTATTGAATAACCAAACAGAATTAAGTAACTCCCTTTGTTGAATCTTTTTTGAATAATTTTTCAGATTCCCAAAAGAATTGTAAAACTCTCTTCACCCCCTCTATTTTTGTTATATCCATGTACCGAAACAATCATAGATTATTATACTTCATCTTTACATTGGTGAGAAGCAATTATACTGATATTGTGTTATTGTGATATTGTGTGTCACAAGGGCAAATTGCATAGATGCGCACGTTTCAAACTGGTTGATTTTCATTTGTGCAATTTATGCCAGTGACTACAAATCTGTCCAGTATCTATATTCGCTATACACAGAGACATTAAGGTTATACACTAGCGCCATCTAGAGTATGTCAAAATACATAAAAGATATACCTTTGCGAGCTAATTCAAGTGAAGAAATGTAGTCCCGATATTTTCACGTTACAAACGCAGAAACTTCCTCATACTCAAGTTCAAGGGGCGTAGATATGGGGGGGTACTGGGGGTAATTACGCCCCCCCCCCAAGATTTCCAAAAAATTCCAGCCAAGACGAATCCAAAATATAAAATTTCAAATTTCCAGGCAAGATGAGGAACGATAATTTTCTCCTAATAATAAAATATTTCAGAAAGAGTATTTTCATTCCATTGTTAATGTACCGGTGGATCTCGAATTCCGTTGCCACAATGATGTTTTCGAAATTTTTGATCAAAATGATTTGATTCTCTACAAAATCGTTGATTTAAAAGGGAAATATAATTCTAGTTTTGAGCATAATTTATTTCGATTCATATCAAAATTCCAAGAAAATAATAATGGTATCATTTCTTCTTTGATGGAAACATAATTAGAGTTTTAGTATAAAAAATGCACTAGTGAGTGCACTAAAATTTTGCGATAAGTCAATATATCCGAAGGTTTACCTGGCACTTTACTTGATAACTTTAATGCCTGCAAGTGTGGCGAGCTCTGGAAGGAATTTTTCATCATAAAAGAAGTTAAAAACTTGGCTCAGATCCAGAATGAGTCAAGAAAGATTGGAAGGTGTATCCTTATTGTACGTCCAGAGGCAAGTTGAACTAGATATTGATTCTATGATGACAAGTTTGCGAATATGAAGAGGAATTGGTGTTACAGAAAAGACGAAAAAGACAATATATCATTAACAAGGAGTATGAGCTATGATAATAGAAAGTTTATTATTAATGATTTTTGGTACAGATCAGCCGAATTTATTTATTTGAAGACAATATGTAACGAGTGAATAATTTCATTTCCATTTCATAACAATTGTTTTTGAGTCATTAATTTGTAGGTTAGTATGTTTTTTTTTTTTTTTAATTATTATTATTATTATCCTGATACTCCTACATCTTCTGTGAAGATCCCTCAGAAGCTTCTTCAGCTTGTGCGAGTTAGGAGTTCAGTTGTGTTCTGTGTAGGCTTTGTTACTGCGATCTTGCGCCACTTTAGGTCACAGCACTGTTAATTTTTGACCCAACAGTGAAATGGTGGCAGACACCCGTCCAACTGAAAAATTTATTTTCCACCTGAACAGGATTCGAACCCGGACCTCCCGGTCACGAGTCCGATGCTCTCCCGCTGAGCTATCCACACACATGTTATATTTATGACTTTATTATTTCTAAAACATAAATGTCATAAAATTATCTTTCAAATAAAAAAAAATTTGGCTTCAATTTCAATTTGAATGTGTTTTATTTCAATTTAAAGTTCTATCACTCTAAAAAAACACCCAATATGTATTAATAGCTATCTTCAGTTCTTCATTGTCGGAAAATCGCTATCTACGAAGACATTTTTCACGTTTATGAATAGGTAGTAGTCACTAGAGACCATGTCTGGACTGTACAGAGGATGGGTAATTTCTTCGAAGCCACATTCCCGCACAGCAGCCTTCGTCAAGCGGGCCTTGTGAACCGGCGCGTTGTCATTAAACAGCAAGACATCCGCTGTGAGTTTTCCTCGAATTTTTATTTTAATTGCTTCTCTTAAATTATGCTGAGTGGTCGCTTAAAATGCTGATGTGATGCTTTCACCCTTTTTTAGTGTATTCTATCACTTAAATATTTTTAGAATCCCAAAACTATAATCACATTTTCACAATAAAGCTTCAACTTTCCATAAAAATTCGCACGAACTTATTTATACACCTAATAAAAATCTAGAAAACTATTTCAATTCACCGTAAGTCGAAGTTCCCGCAAATGCAGATCAAGGTTGATTAAAAACCACTTCTTCATGATTCACTGCACGTTTGAACTGACATAAAGAATACAACAGTAGAGCGCATGAAAGCTATTCAAAGGACTCCAGCAAACAACAGACAATAGTATTAGTCAATATTCTTCTTTATAAGCATGGTATAATTTTCATTAAAGGGAAAAATTGATATAATAACAAGTAAACATTTACACACAGTTCATGAAATGTAAATTAAAAAATGAGTAAAAGAACGGCAAAGAGAAAAGTTTATTCACTCAGAGATTGTTTTTGCTCACAATCCACCTAATTAAACAGATATAATACGTAATTGTAATTGGATGATGAAATTGGATCGCAAACAAATTACGTTTTAGCGGTCGAAAACGCACCGTTCCACAAGATAAATATAACTTGAATGGAATGTTTTTTCAAAGATAAGTCCATTTTTTAGAGAGTTGGAACTCATTAAACAAAACGGATTTTGATCGATCAACCATGTAATGAAGCCATATTCACGTTTTTAACTAATTTCTCTTTACACTCATTGAATGGTACCACTAACGTTAATGAATTTTAAAATGATTTGATTAATGGATATACAACATAAAGTTTTTCGAACCGGACTATTACTTTTTGGCAATCTTCTGTGCGATGCTGTAATCCTCCTCATCATATTTCGGAATAAATATCCACCATATTAAGTAATTCATTTGGAGACAAATTATTAGCATCACGGCTTTATAGGATAGGACTTGAGCATGAGTAAGAATTCTTCGTTTGTAACGCTTGAAGTAATCGGGAATACAGTTTACTTCTTGAATAAGCTTGATAAGGTACGCTTCATGTTTGTATTCGCGTACATTAGATGGTGCTATTGTTTGGTACATTGAAGCCCCCATGGAGGGCGGATATAGTTGTGTGACTGTGTTGCATTAGTCAGAGTTACAGTATTGCACTGAAGATATGCCGAAAAGCATTGAAACATATATGTCTACTGCTTATGCCCGGCGGTGAACAAAAGCTTATTCGGCTGCTTTTTAGTTTTGAACTGTTACATAGATTCAGATGCGCGTTCCACTGTTCCTATTCGAAAATCTGTATGTTTACGACAGCACATACTTCTTACCGTATTTATGAATTTTTAAAACTGTATAATGAAGTTGGAAGAAATCTTCAGGAAATACCAATGAGAACGTGTATTGAGCAACACTGGAGGCTTAGGTTGATAAAAGAATTGTTAAAAATCTCTTGAAGGAACTAGCAATTACCAAATTTTTAAGAAAGAAAATAGGAAAGGAAATATTAAATCTGTGCAAAGGAAACGCGCATTCAAACCTCTAGATCAACTCTCAACAACAAACTTTCGTGTATCTCAGAGGAAAAATTCCCAAAATCTGTCTGCGGAGTTTCATAACATCTTAGATTTTTGTGGAATATAAAATACTGAAATTTTACATCTGAGTATGAGAGCAGTATTAGGGTTCATTCATTGGTAACTGTTTGACCTTTGTTGTTTTGAGACTTCTTTATGAGATAATTTCTGTAAAATGTTTCAGACTGATAATTTCACCTCGTCTTGAAAAAACTCTTCAAAAATACCTCGCTGAATAAGTTTTTGAGGTTAGTTATGATAGTATGAAATATTAACTCATAATGTCAAACTTTGAAGCTATAGGTCACAGAACAATTAAATCAAAAATTCAAAATATCATACAGATTTTTGATATTCTGTTAACCTCCTACAAATTTTGATTTCAAAAAATTTTTATTCAAAAACTTTCAGAAGCATATTGAGTAAATGTCTTTAGAACACATTGTGGCACTTTAATAGACATAGAATTAATCACTTATTGCACAGTACCAAAGGAAATAAAAGAAATTGAAAGAAATATTAATGGTCAACTAAAAATTATTATGTAAGTACTTGAAGAGTACAAAATTTTGTTTCATTCCACTTTTTTTTATGAAAACTTAATTCCTTTCCAAAAATGCAAAACATAACCTCAAGATCTTCTTCAAAAACAACTTTCCAAAATTAGCTCTACTTTATATTTAAAAATAAAAATAATTAACAAGAAATATCTTACCAAACCAACTGAATGCTGTTTACTGGACAAACACTAGAATGAAGTGAAGTTTCAAAGATCCCACGTATTCTATGTTCGTCACAGAAATTATATGAAGTTTTCAAAGTAATTTATGGACTCTTATAGAACCAAATTAATAATATGTAATAAGCGAAAACCATAATATATAATTATTATATATACAGTAAAATAATAAAAAGGAGTCTATTCTTGATAGAAAGATTATTAAGAAAATTTGAAATTTTGTAATAAAGAAAAAATACCCTTTTCAATATTTTATTGTATATATGTAATCAGTAATAAGTGATTAATTCTGTATGTCTACTAAATTGACACAGTGTGTTCTAAAGACATTTATTTCATTTAATTCTAAAAAATTTTGAATTAAAATTTTTTGAAATTGAAATTTGTAGGAGGTTAACAGAATAAATCTGTATGCTATTAAAATTCTGTGATAATCTTTCTATCAAGAAAAAACCTCTTTTTATTATTTCAATCAAATCAAAATAACTAAAATATAACATCTAATTATCAAAATAATTAATATTTATGATGATATGCATCCTTGACAAAATCTGTTAAACCCGAATTGAAAACATTTGAGAATTATATGATGTTATATTGAAGAGAAATACCGTCGGAAAAGCGTATCGGGGCGATCCTAATTTATTCATTAGAACTTTTCCGGGAGGGAACATATTAATAGTATCGACTAAAGTTTTCACGCGAAAAACGTTCAGAATCTACGGTCCACTTCAATATTTATCGAGCACTTCTCGTTGAATCAGAAGATATCCAGGAAATAAATTCCCTGAAATAAAATTTCAATCGGAAAACTTTCACACTTCTGAAGAACCAATCTTGTTGGTTATTTCGAAATTTTTACATGAACATTTTACCCTTAGGGCGAGTTTCTATTCTTTTCGATACAAAAAATATCTACTTGTATCTTGTTTGAACCTTTTCAGTTGGAACGAATTTTTTTTAAATTGAAATTGTAGAAGATAAACATATTTCAATTCGTTTTAATATTCAAATTTTGAGAAAGTATTTTTTATGAAGTCTGACAATGTTACTTTTTCTAAGTGATGAAACATATTATTTCTCCTCAGATCAATGATTTGACTCGAAACATTATTCGATTCCGTACTTATGAATTATGGACAATGTATAATCTCATTTTCAACTAACAAGCCTTTGTGGTACAATGAAAGGATTCGTTTGTATTCCAGAAATAAAAAAAAATTAAAACAAGTTTTTAAAAGTTGCTATATTTTATTACCATAAAAAATTGAATATCAACAAGATATCTGTTTTTATAAGATTGATAAGCAGAAACAAAATTTTGTCTACTCAAAATATTTAATTTATAGGATTTTGGTTAACAATTTTTATTCATTGGATTTTCTTTTATCATTTGGATGTCTTATAATGAATGTTTATTTTATATGTCATTTGACATAAGTGGTACTTATATGACATTGATTTAATTTAATTCCTGAAATTATAATATTGAATATAATTTTTTGAAATTAAATATGTAGAAGGATAATATTAAAATATTTAAATAATTCTACGAATTTTGATTCGCCTGTAATGAAATTATAAATTACCATATTAATCATAAACCATTGTTTTAAATTTGAACTTGGTTTTACACTCTTTAATAGAAACTTATAAATAGTACAGTTATTTGAAAAAATTATATCAATGTATCAGTAATCTTCACAACGAAGCAAATACTTGGGAGAGATCGATAAAAAGAATGCTGTCATAATATTGAAATAACAATCCGGCAAACCAGACTTAATTATTTCACCACAGTATGGTTCAGTTAAAATCATTTCGCGCTTGAAATCCATCTTGATGTGTGGTAACTAGACTGGTACAGAGTTGAACTTCACAATATTGAGAATAAAAGAAATTCTTGAATTTTATTTCAGAAGAACAAGGTCGTTTTCAATCAAGCAGCAAAAGCCTGAATCTCTTGGCTGAGCACAATTATGAACCAAACGCAGCACAGTTAATGAATTCCAATCGTTTTCAGATTAATTTTATATCTTCTTACATTGAACTGCTTCAGCGCTTACCGTTTAGTCGTTGATCATAAGTGAAACAAGATTTCAGAAATGTCTGTGTTTTACTACCGAAATATTCAAATATCCACATTTTCGTGGCTGCAGTTCCGAAGTAAAGAATTTTCCAGTAAGAGGTTACATTTTTATATGAAAAAAAAAGACGAGTATAAGATTCACCACTTTGGAAATGAATTTTTAATATTTCCCAGTTTTTTCAAGCGTAAATCGACCCAGTTCGTTAATGTCAAACATTGAACTATTTTGTCAAAACATGGAAGACAGAAGTTTTTCCAGACTCTGAGGTAAACTCTATATGCCACACCCTTTACAAAACTTAGACATGACGTTCGCTCAAAGAAAAGTTCAACGAATATCGAATGAACTTTCTAAAAATAATCAATTTTCCACATACAGTAGATTATCCAAAAATTTCATTCGTACAATAAAATACCAAGAATCTTAATAATTAAGTCCATTGGATGAATTTTTTTCATAAAAATAATCTGAAACGAATGACGAAACAAAACCTTCATTTGAAAATATTGGATAACCACAACACAATATCAGTATAATTGCTTCTCACCAATGTAAAGATGAAGTATAATAATCTATGATTGTTTCGGTACATGGATATAACAAAAATAGAGGGGGTGAAGAGAGTTTTACAATTCTTTTGGGAATCTGAAAAATGATTCAAAAAAGATTCAACAAAGGGGAGTTACTTAATTCTGTTTGGTTATTCAATAATATTTTTCTTTTATGATATCTATTAATTTCTAAAGTTTCTGACAAGTTTAATCTGAAACTTTTGTTTTCTGAGTGTAAAATTAACCGCAAGTTAACTTACTTTGCTTGCCATTTTGTATATGTTGGTCAGACAGGAAAATCGTTCCAGACGAGACTTAGGGAACATGAAAAATGTTATTGTAACAAAAAGGGAAATTCAACCTACGCAGAGCACCTTCTAGACACAGGACATAGTTTCAATAGTAACTTTGAAATTTTACACTCAGAAAACAAAAGTTTCAGATTAAACTTGTTAGAAACTTTAGAAATTAATAGATATCATAAAAGAAAAATATTATTGAATAACCAAACAGAATTAAGTAACTCCCTTTGTTGAATCTTTTTTGAATAATTTTTCAGATTCCCAAAAGAATTGTAAAACTCTCTTCACCCCCTCTATTTTTGTTATATCCATGTACCGAAACAATCATAGATTATTATACTTCATCTTTACATTGGTGAGAAGCAATTATACTGATATTGTGTTATTGTGATATTGTGTGTCACAAGGGCAAATTGCATAGATGCGCACGTTTCAAACTGGTTGATTTTCATTTGTGCAATTTATGCCAGTGACTACAAATCTGTCCAGTATCTATATTCGCTATACACAGAGACATTAAGGTTATACACTAGCGCCATCTAGAGTATGTCAAAATACATAAAAGATATACCTTTGCGAGCTAATTCAAGTGAAGAAATGTAGTCCCGATATTTTCACGTTACAAACGCAGAAACTTCCTCATACTCAAGTTCAAGGGGCGTAGATATGGGGGGGTACTGGGGGTAATTACGCCCCCCCCCCAAGATTTCCAAAAAATTCCAGCCAAGACGAATCCAAAATATAAAATTTCAAATTTCCAGGCAAGATGAGGAACGATAATTTTCTCCTAATAATAAAATATTTCAGAAAGAGTATTTTCATTCCATTGTTAATGTACCGGTGGATCTCGAATTCCGTTGCCACAATGATGTTTTCGAAATTTTTGATCAAAATGATTTGATTCTCTACAAAATCGTTGATTTAAAAGGGAAATATAATTCTAGTTTTGAGCATAATTTATTTCGATTCATATCAAAATTCCAAGAAAATAATAATGGTATCATTTCTTCTTTGATGGAAACATAATTAGAGTTTTAGTATAAAAAATGCACTAGTGAGTGCACTAAAATTTTGCGATAAGTCAATATATCCGAAGGTTTACCTGGCACTTTACTTGATAACTTTAATGCCTGCAAGTGTGGCGAGCTCTGGAAGGAATTTTTCATCATAAAAGAAGTTAAAAACTTGGCTCAGATCCAGAATGAGTCAAGAAAGATTGGAAGGTGTATCCTTATTGTACGTCCAGAGGCAAGTTGAACTAGATATTGATTCTATGATGACAAGTTTGCGAATATGAAGAGGAATTGGTGTTACAGAAAAGACGAAAAAGACAATATATCATTAACAAGGAGTATGAGCTATGATAATAGAAAGTTTATTATTAATGATTTTTGGTACAGATCAGCCGAATTTATTTATTTGAAGACAATATGTAACGAGTGAATAATTTCATTTCCATTTCATAACAATTGTTTTTGAGTCATTAATTTGTAGGTTAGTATGTTTTTTTTTTTTTTAATTATTATTATTATTATCCTGATACTCCTACATCTTCTGTGAAGATCCCTCAGAAGCTTCTTCAGCTTGTGCGAGTTAGGAGTTCAGTTGTGTTCTGTGTAGGCTTTGTTACTGCGATCTTGCGCCACTTTAGGTCACAGCACTGTTAATTTTTGACCCAACAGTGAAATGGTGGCAGACACCCGTCCAACTGAAAAATTTATTTTCCACCTGAACAGGATTCGAACCCGGACCTCCCGGTCACGAGTCCGATGCTCTCCCGCTGAGCTATCCACACACATGTTATATTTATGACTTTATTATTTCTGCGTGTTTTGATTTTAAAATTATTTTCTTACAATAAACATATTTATTGATTGAATCAGATATTTTCCGTTGCTTCACAGGTGCAAACAGACTTTTGAAAAAATTCTTTTTATTCATCAATGAAATACATCCTTCGATTAAATTCACTATGGAAGCCGAACATAATAATTCTATTAATTTTCTTGATTTAACTGTTACTCGAATAATTAATTCACATGATTTTTCAATATTTCACAAACCAACCTATACGGATTCTATTATACAGAATAAATCAAGTCATCCTTTAAATCAAAAATTATCAGCATTTAATTGTATGATCCATAGATTAGTTAATATTCCCATGAATCGAGAAAATTATATTTCAGAACTTAACATAATTAAACAAATAGCTATTAATAATGACTATGATCCTAAGTTGATAGACAAATTGTTAATGAATAAAAATAATGAAATAGCTTCAAATATGGTGTTTCCTAGTATAAAAGAAAATTTTAAATACATATACTTAAAATACACTAAAGAGAAAATTGCTACATACCTCAAAAATAAATATAATTTAAGAACCTCATTCAAAACCAATTCAAACTTGAGTGAATTTATTAAAAATAATAAAGACTGTACACATAAAGATGATAAATCGGGGGTTTATAAGTTAACCTGCAGTGATTGCCCCAAAGTTTACATAGGACAGACTTGACGAACTTTCCGTCATAGAATTTGTGAACATTTGAAGAGTTTCCTCAATAATAAAAGTAATTCTACATATTCCAACCATTTGTTAGAAACAGGACATACTTTCAACCATAATTTTGAAATTCTACATATGAAAGCAAAAGTTATGCCTTAAATCTGTTAGAATCCCTAGAGATAAATAAACATAATAAAATTGGAATATTACTTAACGAACAAATAAATTTAAATAACTCACCTCTGTTAAATATATTCAGATAAGCTGGAATTTGCAGAGACCCTTTTTTGGGTTTTAGTGCTCAATAAAAAAAAATAAAAAAAATTATTGTACTTACTGTAATATAAATAGCAACGGATTTCGGAAACAAGCTTAGTTATTCAAAATATAATCTTGCCTAATGATGCTACTGTGATAGCGTAACAATTGTTGTAAACATAACAATAAAAATTTGTGAAAATCAGAATAACCTTATTTAAATATTAAAAACATATTTGTTGTTTTGAAAAGTTAATGTTCCTTCTTATCTATGTATATTATCTTTTATCAGTATTTATTTTGGAAAAAATCGATGTATAGCTGACGTGTTTTTTTCGATAACCCCCTCAAGAAAAAAAATTATCTACGCCGTTGCTCAAGTCAGACCATAATATGCCGTAAAGTTCATAAGTAGCATATTCATATTAGAATCAATTAATTCGGCTGATCTGTACCAAATATCATTAATGAAGAGTATGAGTTATGGACAGTGCAAGATACATCTGTATAACAATTCTATACTCAAACAAACTCGATAAGGTCATAAGCGCAAATTTCATATTAGTTAGTTTCCTAGAATGTTCTCAGGAGAGCGTCTGGTTATATTCACTCACAAATATTCCACGTATATTGGCGGATAACAGGACATAATTAACTTTTGAACAATCTGTGATTGTATATAGGAAATATTCCTGATAACGTTTCAGCGAGTTAATTAAAATGATATCTTGGAGAGAACTATTCTAAAGTGGTACGTTGATTTCAAAGGGAATGCAATATTCCACTGTAGCTTCATTAGTAAAAGTAAAACAAATACATACGAGAACTTGTGACGTTAACTTGTAAATTAGTTGCTGAATAAAGTTCGTTTATAACAAGTTTATTCAAATTTTACTCCTGAAAATTGCAATCAAAATTCACAATATTTTATGCTCTATTAACAAAGATTCTTGTGAATTCCATGGAAACCAGTATAAAAACAACTGCGTTATTGATTTTTTTTTAATTTCATTTCATCGACCTTTCACTAGCATAATTTCTAGCTGAATCTAATAAATAGTTTTCGAGGTATTCATTATTTACTGGAATGCATTTCAAATCTAATGCTCCGATAGTTACAGAATTTTGCATAAATATTCCAAGTGTTATTCTTTATTTAATTTTTAACCCTAACTTTGTTTGATCTTTTCTTGAATTGTTAAAAAAGCAGTATGTCTAATGGATATTTTTTTAATGTCACAGGACAGATGCGGTCCATTTACGATTGACAACAGTATTACTAAAATTACTCAAAAATCGTACAATCCAAATGTCACATTTTTCTAAATGATCCGATCGAAATGAAATTTTATATTTAGGTATATATTACCCACAAGGCAACTTATGCAACTGATTTGGAACTAATCGGAACTAATTTGTGACGACTCCGGACAAAAATGTTGATTTCTGAATAAAAAGACACAGAAATAATTTTGTATTATACAAAATTTGATTTTTCCTTTCAACCGTGTTTTTTATTTTAATGAGATTTTTCGTTTCTTCAGAGCACTTCTGAAATTGTGAGAAATTTTGAAAATGGAACGGTGGATAAGCGCACTAAAGCTTCTGACTTCAATGCTTAACACCGTTCTTTAAATTTAAAACATTCAAGGCTGCCTTGGACTGACAATTGGAAAAAATCAGAAATTATGAAATTTACTATTATGTGAATATCAACTCAATAGTACTCTGCCGAATTAACATAAAATTGGCAATTCTCGAAAGGTCCTATGATAGTTATATTGCTTGCAGTAACCAATTCATGTTTTCTTGTTTGGGTATCAAATTTCTGTATGGAGAGTCCAATCCTAGCAGCAATCTGGATACCTCATTTTTTGAAGAGATACCTTCCATCAAATATCCTTCAGCAACTGAGGTACTCTTCAACGCATTATGGCGCTTCACCGCAGTCATACCGCCTCCAGCCTCTTCGAGAGAGGCCGATGTTCGACGTATGCAGTGACACCTCTTTACTTTTCAGGATCGGTCGATCAATCAAGTGTGTTCTTTGTATCTGGATGTACAGTGCATCGACCTTGTCATTAGTCTTTTTTATGAACAACCACCATGTACTTGAAGAAATGTAGTTCTTTATCAACTTCAATCTATTCGTTTCGTCATCTTGCATGATGGTTAAAATATGCTTTTCGTCGTTTTTGGTTTCCAGTACAATTACTATGAAAACTGATTTTCTATTATCTACATGAGTAGGTTTACATGCACCACATATATAAATATTTGTGCTCTCGGAACAGAGGCACAAGGCGACTTTTTAAAATCGTAACCCTTAGGTCGTAGACATTTCTTGGTATATAAATAACTTTTATATTCGACATATTGCTATTGACTTCAATGTTTTCAGAAATTTATGGAATAAATGCGGCTCTGTCCAGTTAACACGAATGGAGCATTTTCCAACTACCGTGGCGTCGTTGTGTAATAGACGAGCGTCAGCTCATCCGATAAGTCATTAAAGCCTGTGTATTATTTTATGCTCCGTAAAGCATAATTATCACTAGCTCATTTTCAGAGCTGTACCCTAAAGCCCAGATAGAAAAGAGCGAAAGATCCGTTACAGAAGATTAACCCAAATGCAGCGCCAACATCGAATAGAAAATCTATATAGTATATACATTTTTATTTGAGTTTACAAAACTCACCCGACTGGAAAACCTGATTATCAGTGATGCACCCTTGATTTTCAAAAGCAAATATTTTCACTGATTAATTCGCTTGAATATTTCATGCATATTATCACAAAACAATCTGCATGTCCATGGAGGCAGTCCTACTTGGATAAAACTAACAGGATAATTTTTCAGGGATAAAATTTTAATATATTGCTACATACAATAGTGTTTAAAAAATATCAGGAATCAATCAATGAAATAGAAAGCAGGACAAGTTCTCTTTGATGCCTCTAACCCGCTGAAAACGGGTGCCTCAAAGTATTTGATGATGAAAAAAGATAACAAAAAGGTGGTTTTTTTCACTTGATAGAAAGCTTATTACGATATTTTAAATATCATAAAGAGTCATTCTGCTAACCTCACTACAAATTTTAATTTCATAAAAAAATTTTCTGAAAACTTTTTAAAATTAAATTGAGTAAATGTCTTAGAAAACACAGTTTCAATTTAGTAGACATATATAATTAACACTCATTACATTTGGTTGAAAAGGGCCCTTCTAAAGATGTGCTGCATGTTAATGGAGTTTTTTTGAAGGAACTTTTTTAAAGAGAGTTATTTCTGAAGAAATTCTTGAGCTTATGTTGTACATCTTTGAAAAGGTATTTGGATTCATAGTAGATTTAATTTAGTTTTAGAAAGATTCTGAGAAAAATTTTTCATAAAATTAAAATTTGTAGTGAGGTTAGCTGAATCAACTATAGGATATTTGAGATATTAAAAAAGAAAAAAGTATACTGGAGCCATATCAGGAAATTAAATGAATGGATTATGCGGTTGGCTCTAGGTAAAATATTAAAACAATTTCATTCAAAAAAATTCACATTGTTTTTATATTTCACAATTGATAAAGTAAATAAAAACAACTTGGCTTAAATTTCACTATTTATTTGATGTCTGTTGACATATATGTTCCGGGTTTGTGGCCCATTTTCAAAATTGAAGAGAACAAAACTTAAAACCCTATTTACAATGGTGGGATAGATCACAGGTACAATTTTGAACAGTGTAAAAATATGGTGTTATTTGGGTCCTAATCTTTTACAGATAAGAGCGATGGTGATAAATTAAATTGAAGTTGTTCATTTGTAATTGGTGGCTTCTTACCATGTGCTGAACAAATTTCCAAACTTTCTAAAAGGTCCATTCTTTTGCTTTTATTACCTACGTGTAAAACCTCAGTTCTACTGAAATCTATGAAATAGTTGTTATTTATGCAATGTATGTTCCGAAAAACCAGATGTTTCTTTATTATGTAATATACTTTTTTTATGTTCTTCTACCCTTATGTTTAGAGATCATTCAGTATTACCTATGTAAAATGCAGAGCATTATTTACAATATAATTTATATATATATATATATATATATATATATATATATATATATATATATATATATATATATCGCTTTTTCACACGTTCACGACAGTCTTTGCTATTGACTAAGAGTGAACCTAAGTTTTTTTTATTTGTACAGATAATATTGATATTATTCTGTTTTAATCTATTGCAAATTTTATTACTTATTTGTGGTATTAAATTTATCGTATAGAATTTTTCTTTTTCTTTGTCCTGAAGAATAGGGTAAAGAAAAGCTAGAGCTTTTTTAGCTATTTTGAAAAAAATAATTTATCGATTACGTTCGTATTGTAACCAATGTTCGACGCTCATGAATTTAAAACTTTAATTTCTTTGTTAAAGTCTTCTATTGAGAGGGGGGTTGATAGTAATCTATGTACAAAGGCGTGAAAAGGAGACATTTTTATTTTATGAGGGTGGGAACTGTTATTGTGCATTAAGGATTCTGTGTACGTGGATTTTCTAAATATGTAAAATTCAAGGAAATTAACATTTCTTTCATCTGAATATCTAAAAAAATTGTGGATTTTTGTGAATTTTCGATTTCAATAGTGAATCTGATAGAATTGAAAAATGAATTCAACAAATTCAGAAACATTTCTAATTTTCTAATATAATAGAACCTAATCAAATGTAAAATATATCATCCAAATATATTTTCCAATAAAAAACTTTATTTATCAAATTATCTTGAGAAGAAAAGATTTTATTTGCAGGGTCATGAAAATTTCGCTCAAAAATGGTGATAAGAAAGAACCCATAGGGATACCGTCTAATTGTTGATAAATTTTATGGTTAACATATATGTCAACAGATATCAAATAAATAGTGAAAATTAAGCAGAGTTGTTTTTATTTACTTTATTCATTAATTTAAAAATGTTCCACCAAGTGATATGCGAGAAATCAATATGATTTCACAATTTATTCAGAATACTTCAGCATAGATGTTGGTGAACAATGAAGAAACGAACCCCAACTTTTCTGAATCGAATTAAATGTAATGATTGTAATGCTACATATATGGGACAGACAGGCTTATGTTTAGAATATAGAATCGAGGAACATAGGATGTCTATTTTTAAAAAGCAGAAATCAACCGGTTTTGCCAATATTGTTTAGAAAATAATGATTTTTTCAATGAGAACTATATATATATATATATATATATATATATATATATTGCGTAGTATAGGTTATCGACCAGACTAATAATAAATCTATTACCTTGTTTTCGGGAATGTGGTCTGTATATCAAGAAAACTCCAATTTTCTTCAAATATCTCAATATTTCGTTGATATAATTTTCAACATCATCAGGAGATAAACTGAAAACAGCAAACAAAAAAGGGCAACATCATTTACAGGAAACAAACAAAGATTTTTTTATACAGCACTTACAAGATCAGAGCTTCACTTCCAAAACACAGAATCAAACATTACAAAATTCTTTACTCGAAAAATCAAACATCAAAAATCAGCAACTATATTACATTCAAAAGAGAAACTTCTAATATCCCAAATATTCCAGGTGTTTTAAATTGCTCTCCAATAACCGATATGAAAACAAAGAAACAATATGGGAAATATGTGACATCTACAGTATATGTACTAAAGTTTACTTAGAATATTACAGTAAATTGTATTGAGGCCTTCTGTATCTGATTTATAGTTTACTGCATTGTTCTCCTTTTTAATGTGTAGCATCTCGAGAAATAATCGTTTCCTGTAATCATTCTCTTGTTGCAATATACTAACGCTGTCAAAATCAAAATTGTGACCAGTTTTTTTATGATGGTCAACCAACGCACAAGAGTTTTTCCCTATTCGGCAATCACTCCTATGCTGAGTTATTCGATTTTTGAGCCACTGCTGTGATTGGCCAATGTAAGCTCCCGGGCATTCCATACATGGCACCCTATATATAGTATTACTCATGAAATCAGTCGGAGTTTTGTCCTTCAGTTTCGAGAATAACCTTGAGTTATTCATTACATTATATCTCGCGATTTTAACCTGCGGATAATCTTTAAACAAATTAACTACCCTATGAGTTAGTTCGTTCATTTGCGGTAATTTTTTGAACTTTTGCTGCGGTGGGTTGTCATCCGTGGGACCATCACAAAAACTCGCACTGAAAATTAACCTCTTTAAGATATTCCTTGGGTATCCATTGTTGACAAAAATATCGAAGAGTGTATTCAAATTTTCACTCAAAAACCTCTGATCTGAAATGTGAGTGACTCTATTCTTTAAAGCTAAGACTGTGTTACACAGTCTTAGCTTTAAAGAATAGAGTCACTCACATTTCAGATCAGAGGTTTTTGAGTGAAAATTTGAATACACTCTTCGATATTTTTGTCAACAATGGATACCCAAGGAATATCTTAAAGAGGTTAATTTTCAGTGCGAGTTTTTGTGATGGTCCCACGGATGACAACCCACCGCAGCAAAAGTTCAAAAAATTACCGCAAATGAACGAACTAACTCATAGGGTAGTTAATTTGTTTAAAGATTATCCGCAGGTTAAAATCGCGAGATATAATGTAATGAATAACTCAAGGTTATTCTCGAAACTGAAGGACAAAACTCCGACTGATTTCATGAGTAATACTATATATAGGGTGCCATGTATGGAATGCCCGGGAGCTTACATTGGCCAATCACAGCAGTGGCTCAAAAATCGAATAACTCAGCATAGGAGTGATTGCCGAATAGGGAAAAACTCTTGTGCGTTGGTTGACCATCATAAAAAAACTGGTCACAATTTTGATTTTGACAGCGTTAGTATATTGCAACAAGAGAATGATTACAGGAAACGATTATTTCTCGAGATGCTACACATTAAAAAGGAGAACAATGCAGTAAACTATAAATCAGATACAGAAGGCCTCAATACAATTTACTGTAATATTCTAAGTAAACTTTAGTACATATACTGTAGATGTCACATATTTCCCATATTGTTTCTTTGTTTTCATATCGGTTATTGGAGAGCAATTTAAAACACCTGGAATATTTGGGATATTAGAAGTTTCTCTTTTGAATGTAATATAGTTGCTGATTTTTGATGTTTGATTTTTCGAGTAAAGAATTTTGTAATGTTTGATTCTGTGTTTTGGAAGTGAAGCTCTGATCTTGTAAGTGCTGTATAAAAAAATCTTTGTTTGTTTCCTGTAAATGATGTTGCCCTTTTTTGTTTGCTGTTTTCAGTTTATCTCCTGATGATGTTGAAAATTATATCAACGAAATATTGAGATATTTGAAGAAAATTGGAGTTTTCTTGATATACAGACCACATTCCCGAAAACAAGGTAATAGATTTATATATATATATATATATATATATAACTATTACTATACAATGTTAATAAGGGTAAAGTGATGGACTATTTGGAGATTTTTTCAATCAGAAAAGTCATTGAGAAAAAGGAGAATTTAACAAATTCCCAAATACCCTTTGGCGACACCCTATATTGGATGCTGTTATTTCCATGCACCATAAAAATAAACAGATGTACTAAGTGTAATAAAAGATCTTTTTCAATTTTAAGTTAAGTTCCTTTGGTACTCTTTTGAAGATGGTCGAAAGACTGAAACACGTGTCAAGATTCTGAATAAATTGGAGCGTTGTAAAGACACCAAAATGATGTATGTAACAATCTTTTTAACGGGGCTCTTTAAAAGATCAATTGCCGGTTCTTTCTTGAAATGAATGAAAAAAAACACTGCCTATGTAACAAATATTTTAAGATGTTTGTTAGTGCAGCATTCAGGTTTCCCTAATTTATTTCTGAAATTGCGCATATATGCACCACTCATCTTTCAGATGACACTGTGCGCATGCGAGAGACTTTTTCTTCGACCAGAATCTTAATGATCACGGAGACATTACGTTCGATATTTTTCCGGCTTATGAGTTTTTTAATTCTTTCAAAGCAAAAAGTGTTCAGAATTTCTTATTACAAGAACGATAGTTCAACAAGGTGTTGGTGTCAGAGTTCCAGACAAGGGGATCCCCAACTAACCAGGAATTCAGTGGATGAGGGTGAGTGTCCATCTGAGATTTGTGGTGTATTTCTAATCATTATCAAATTTACACATACAGTCTGCTAATTTTCTACCGAAGTGCTAACATTTTGGTCCATTCGAACCGGTTGACTAGTGATTTCTTATTTTCTTTCTTTTCATTTCGAGATTTCCACGTGGGTCACCATCAAATTATTATTAATTTTCATTCATATCGATTGTAGGAAATCGATAAATCCGTACAAACAGTATACGCTTATCGCTTCATACAAAAAAAACCATATGTTCAACTTAGGTTCACTTCAATCGATATAAACATATTCTTTCATTCCGCATATTTCTTCTTTCAATTCATATTGGAAAATAATTAAAACTCAAATACGATTACAACTTCCAAAGTTTTCGTTGACACCCTTTCTGTTCTAATAAACTTTCTTTATATTATCTTTTCTTCGCATAATTTGGTTCTTTACATATATCACTTTATATTTACATTCATTCAATAAAATATTTCACAAAAAATGAGTAACATCAAAAGATTTGAAAGCAAACGTAAAATATACGTTAGTCGAATTTCGGAATTTTACATTATTGCAAAGCAAAGCTTAACTGATACGTCGAAAAGAGGGCAATTAAAGGCTAGGTATGATGATATTAAAAAATTATTTGAGCGGTTTTCAGAATGTCATAATGAGATTATAATGCTGATTGAGGATGAGGCGGAATTTGATACACATGAGAAAATAAGAAGGGAGACTGAAAACTTTTATTATGAAGGTTTGTCTATTTATCATAACATGAGTAAAAATGATACTTCTAATTCGTCGTCGGTTAGTGTTGAAGCTTCTGCAAAACTCCCACCTCTTAATATACCCACTTTTGACGGTGATCCAAAAATTTGGTCAACTTTTCATGATCTGTTCGAGAAATTAATTCATGATAATTCCAATCTTTCAAATGTTGAAAAGTTCAGATATTTATTTTCCTTCCTAAAAGACGAGCCTTTGAAATTACTAAATGGTATCGCCATAAATAACGACAATTATAACACCGCTTTCAAAAAACTTATTGACAGATATCAAAATAAAAGACTTATAGCTTCGAATGCATTAGATTCAATTTTTTTCATTTCACTAAAAGGCAATACTGCAAAAGATTTTCGTATTCTACTCAATACCTTTTCCGAATCATTGGCAGTTCTTAATGCTTTAAATTTCAATACAGATCAGTGGGATTTTTTACTTTTCTATATACTTCTAGGGAAACTAGATATTGAGACTCGAACTAATTTTGAAATTCAAACTGATTCTAGCAAAATTCCAGAATATAAGGAACTTTATAATTTTGTTGAAATTAAATGCAAGGCCCTAGAATCCGTTCAACATTTGACTACTTCTAAAAATAAAGTATTTGCAGTAAGCAAAGAGAAGTGTAATAATAAATATAATTCCAAGACCAGCAATAGTTTTTCATTACAAACAAAAAATACTCATTATAATTCCAATGTTAAGTGTTACCTTTGCAAGGGTTCACATGGATTATCGAAATGCTCTGATTTCTTGTCAAAATCTCCGAATGATCGTTTTTCTTTCGTCAAACAAAATAAACTGTGTTTGAATTGCTTACATCATTCGCATAATCTAAATAATTGTCTTTCGTCGTACAAATGTCGCACTTGTAATAACCGTCATCACTCTCTGATCCATATTAATAGTTCAACTATCATAGAAAATATTCCACATTCTTCAACGGTATCAGGTAACACCTTTTCCGAACAAAATACAGTATTATTGGCTACTGCGGCGGTAGATATCCGTGATAGATATGGCACATTTCAACGTGTTCGCATTCTTATTGATTCAGGAAGTCAATCAAATTTCATAAGCGAAAAATGTTTTCGTAATCTTGGGTTACAGAGACATCAATTTTCTACAACTATTTTTGGTTTGAACGAAATGACTTCATTTTCTTCAAAAGGTATTACTGCATGCGATATCAAACCTACAAATTCCGACAGCCCTGTACTTTCTTTCGATGCTATTGTTGTTCCAAAATTATGTTCTAATATACCTGCTTTTTCTATTAAAAAGGGACAATGGGACCATTTACAGGGTTTACCTCTCGCAGATGAAAATTATTTTCTCTCAAGTCCAATAGACATTCTGATTGGTGCTGAGCTTTTCACTCATATTTTACTCAATGGACGTATCGTTGGAAAATTAGGCCAGCCTACCGCCCTTGAAACTATTTTCGGTTGGGTTCTTTTGGGTAAAGTTAACAATCCGTCTACAAGTTCAGAAACAAAAACTTTTCTTCTTCAATCCGATGTTCGTGTCGACATCTGTATTCCTAAGTTCTGGGAATTAGAGCAAATTCCTGATAAGCATTTTTACTCCGTCGAAGATGAAAAGTGTGAGACCTTTTTCAAAGAAACGACCACTCGTGATTCCACCGGTCGATTCATAGTTTCGCTTCCTTTCAGAAATTCGAAACCATTTCTAGGAGATACTTATACTCAAGCTTATCGTAGATTTTTCTTACTTGAAAAACGTTTATTAAAAAATCCATCTTTGTATTCTTCTTATTCCGATTTCATGAAAGAATATCTTGACAGTGGACATATGTCTTTAGCCACATCGGAAGCTATACCCAATGATAATTTTTGTTACTTACCCCATCATTGTGTTCTGAAGCCTGAGAGCGTAAGCACAAAACTTCGTGTAGTTTGGGATGGATCGGCAAAAGGCTCGAGAGGTGTGAGCTTAAATGACACTTTACTTCCTGGTCCAAAATTACAAAAGGATATAGTTTCTTTACTTTTACTTTTCCGTTTAGACGCAGTGGTATTCATAGCTGATATAAAGCAAATGTTCAGACAAATTTTAATATCTCCTTCTGATAGAAATTTCCAAAGAATTCTATGGCGTTTTAATCCAAACGATTCACTTTCAGAGTATACCTTAAATACAGTTACTTTCGGACTCAATTGTAGCCCGTATTTGGCAATGCGTACCGTTCGTGAGCTAGCTCTCCTAGAGAGAGAAAACTTTCCAATGGCTAGTAAGATACTAGAGGATCAAACTTATATTGATGATGTGCTGGGTAGTGCATCATCTGATTCTGAAGCTTTGTCTCTTCAAAAGGATTTAATCGATCTGCTTAGTCGCGGAGGTTTTATGTTGAGGAAGTGGGCTAGTAATTCTCCAGCATTGCTTTCTTCCTTAGACCATTCTGACTGTCAGATTCCTTTGTCCTTTGATAAGGATGAACCACCATTTCTGAAGGTTCTAGGTCTTCAGTGGTACCCTTCTCTCGATATATTTTCTTACAAGTGCCAAAATATATCAAAAGACCTCACAAAACGAGGCATCTTGTCCGATATAGGTCGGATTTTCGATCCATTGGGTTTTCTGTGTCCCATTCTTTTAAAGGCAAAATACATTATGCAATGTATTTGGTCCTTGAAAAAGGATTGGGACGAAGAACTTCCCGAGTCCATTAAAAATTCATGGACACAATTGAAGTGTGAACTTTCAGAACTCTCTGGATTACGTCTCCCTAGGCGAATCACCTTTGATCAATATGAGAGATGTGAGTTACATGGATTTTGTGACGCTTCAAGCATAGGTTACGCAGCGGTAATTTACCTCAGATTACAGAGAGGCGATTCTATTCACGTATTTCTAATCTGTTCTAAAGGGAGAGTTGCCCCCTTAAAAACAATTACTCTTCCTAAACTTGAGCTGACTGCTGCAAAGCTTTTGGCTGATTTGGTCAAATTTGTGACTGACACATTTTCTAGTCGACTCTTATTCGATCAAATCACTTGCTGGACTGATTCACAGGTAGTTCTTTCTTGGCTCAATGCTTCACCGAGCCGTTGGAAAACTTTTGTTGCCAATCGAGTACACCATATTCAGGAACTGGTATCTCCCGATTCATGGATGTATATTCCTTCATCTCTAAATGCTGCCGATTGTGCATCTAGAGGAATGAACCCATTGCAATTGATTCGTTTCGAGATGTGGTGGAATGGACCGGAATTCCTATCCAGCCCAAAAACCGAGTGGCCAAATTTTTCTGCTCAAACTTCAGAACTTAATAATGATGTAGTCTCTGCCGAAGAAAAAAGTATATCTTTATATGTAGATATTCCAATGGACGATTTAGATAACCTTTTAAATAAATTTTCCTCTCTTGAAAAAATAAAAAGAATTTTAAGTTACTGTTTACGATTTTCGAAAATTTCAAAACCCGGTTCCCTTAAACAAACAGGCATTTTAACAATTCATGAGTTGAATGAATCGTTGATGTGTTTAATAAAACATACGCAATATTCGGTATTTTCTGATATCATAGAAATTATTAACAAAAACAAAATTTTACCTAAACCCTTTCGGAAACTTTCACTCTTTCTAGATTCTCTAGGTTTTCTCAGGGTGGGCGGCCGCTTAAAGAAATCCAGTTATATTCAATATGCCGCAAAACACCCTCTTTTGATGCCTAGCTCACATAAATTAACGATTTTGATTGTAGAGTCGGTTCACAAGCAATATTTACATCCCGGTTCAAAAACGTTACATAATTTACTTCTTCAAAAATATTGGATACTATCAGCTCGTCGAACAATAAGAAAAGTTATTTCTAATTGTTTTCAATGTTTTCGTGCCCGTCCAAATACTTACAAACCACCTGAAATGGCTGATCTTCCAAGTTTCAGAATTTCTAAATTAAAGCCATTTTCTCACGTTGCTATTGATTTCTGCGGACCTTTCTTCGTAACTATGCATCGCATAAAGGGTGCAAAATATTTAAAATCTTATATATGCGTTTTTGTGTGCACTACAACCAAAGCTATTCACTTAGAATTAACGCAGGAGCTTTCTACGTGTAGTTTTATCGCGGCATTCCGTCGATTCATTTCTCGACGTGGCATGATTCATGCGTGCTACTCCGATAACGGTCGGAATTTCATTGGAGCTCAAAATGAATTTTTGAAGTTAGCTCAAGAAACTTCTGGAACTCTAAGTTTCCAGTGGCATTTCAATCCCCCTACGGGTGCACATTTTAATGGCCTTGCCGAAGCGGGTGTAAAAATGGTTAAATCTCATTTACTACGAGTGGTAGGAGATCAGCGACTATCCTATGAAGAATTTACAACTTTGATTTGTCAAATCGAAGCTGTTCTGAATTCGAGGCCATTATGTTCTCAGAGCTCAGATCCTAATGATTTAATTCCGCTCACACCAGGGCATTTTCTCACTTTAGAACCCTTGAATTCAACAATTCCTGATGTTGATGTTTCTCATTTGAAATTAAACAGACTGTCTAGATGGCAGCTTATACAGAAAATGCAGCGAGATTTTTGGAAAAGGTACTTCGCGGAATATGTTAATACACTTCAGCAGCGTTTCAAGTGGGCTGAGCCGGCCAAAGAAATTGAGCTCGACGACCTTGTTTTGATCAAAAGCGATGTCGTTTCGCCTTTTGAGTGGCCGGTTGGTCGCATTGTGGAATTATTTCCGGGAGAGGATGGACACAATAGGGTAGCTGCGGTGAAAACAGCTAATGGTATTTTCCGTAGACCCGTTGTGAAGCTTTGTCCACTTCCGAGAAATTGATTTTCAAATTATTTTCCTTTATAAAAATAATGTATTTCTATATTTGTTATTATTTTTCTTTTCTATTATTTAAATTTAACTTTCTGGTGACTTACATGGTGTTCTTTTTAAAAGGAGGAAACTTTTTTTTTCTGTTTTCTTTAGAAAAACCCATAGGGGTTTTTGTGGGCGGCTATGTTAGTGCAGCATTCAGGTTTCCCTAATTTATTTCTGAAATTGCGCATATATGCACCACTCATCTTTCAGATGACACTGTGCGCATGCGAGAGACTTTTTCTTCGACCAGAATCTTAATGATCACGGAGACATTACGTTCGATATTTTTCCGGCTTATGAGTTTTTTAATTCTTTCAAAGCAAAAAGTGTTCAGAATTTCTTATTACAAGAACGATAGTTCAACAAGGTGTTGGTGTCAGAGTTCCAGACAAGGGGATCCCCAACTAACCAGGAATTCAGTGGATGAGGGTGAGTGTCCATCTGAGATTTGTGGTGTATTTCTAATCATTATCAAATTTACACATACAGTCTGCTAATTTTCTACCGAAGTGCTAACAATGTTTATGAAACAGAAACAATTTTAACTTAGCAATAGGGATATTTTCTCGGGTTTGCAAAATATTAAGTCTATGATTTTTATTCTCAACATATAAAATTTTAATTATGTCCTGTGTCTACTAAGTGTACTAATGGTCAACATTTGCATATGTTGAATTATGTTTGAATATTTATTTAAACATAACAATATGCAGAAAACAACATGAAGGGATGATTCGGAATAATTTGCTTGTTGTAATTGGTATCTTGTGGTTTTAATCGAAGGTTAATGTTTGTATTGTTTCACTAGTGACGTTGCTACCATTAAACGGCCAGTACTTTTGATGAAACAAATACAAAGTTGTTTGTGTACCTGCATGTTTAAAACGCGATTTCCTTTTGCGAGTAATAAATTGCATTATAACTCGATTGAGATGCAATAAAAGAGAATGCCGTTGCTCCTCTGGTATTCAAGCAGGAGATAGACCACCGCCCTTTCATTTTCATGAAAGGGTCGAGTTAAATTAGTCGCTATTTATTAGGTCGCTATTTATTAGCTTTTCAACGGACTGATTTATTTTAGGAAAAGCTGCAGCTTGAGTCGGTCTTGAAATTATTTCATGAGCATGATTCAATTCTGCTTTGCTCAGGTGACCTAAAATTTGACAGTATATTTCAATATCCGATCGGTAAAGTAGGTCAAAACTACTTTGTATTAAAATAAACTGTTTTAAATGTTTGGAATTAACAATAATCCTTGGATTTCTACAAAAATGTTGCTGAGAAATAAGATTGTACAGAACCATAGAATACCTGTTGAATGGAGGATCTGTAAGATAATACTTCTCTTCAAAAAAGGTAACAAAGAAATATCATCTAAATAAAGAGGAATCAATCTTTTTCCTACAGCACTCAAACTAACAACGAAAATCCTTACCAGCAAAATCAATGAGCACATTGCCCTGAGGGACGAATAGAAGGGTTTCCGATCAGGAATATGCACTGATTGCGTTTATTCGTCATAAGACAAATCACTGAGAAATCCATTAAATATAACCGACCAGCTTTCATGTGTTTCATACATTTGGATAAAGCATTCGACCGATGTGATACATTCAGTTCACGACAGACAAATACCCTACAATATTGTGAAAACCATCTAAAATTCAAACAAGGCTAACAAGATCCAAGCAGAAATAAAAGGTGAACTAACCGAACAAAATAGACGTGGATAATGGCATTCGACATTCCTAAGCTCTCTTGTATTCAACATCCTAATGAATGAACTGATAACACAAGTGATTAGACTGGTGAAGACTAAAATCACTAGTTGGTCGTAAAATCGTAGGAAGACCCAGCAAACGTTGAAGTGATAATTTACCAACTAAGTAAACACAGGTAAAGAAGCGAAAACAATAAGCAATTTGCTTAATTATAAGAAGGAGTAAGAAAAAGAAGAAGATTCCTGAAAATGATTAAATGATTGTAATCTTTGTCTTTCATTGGCCGATTCTGGATAATGTTTTGACACTTCATTATTACAACAAGAATCACCAATATATATATATATATATATATGTGAGGTTAATCTTCAAAATTTTCTTTTAAAATTATGCAAGCTGTTCTAAAATAGATGAAACAAACTGATGGGGTAACTAGTATCGGGTGTTTTTTTTAGAGCTTTCGATAGAAATAACTGTGATTTGATAGAAGGTAGAATCCATGTTGTTTTGACATTTTTGTTCAGTAAGCATTGACAAGTTATCATGGAAAGACTCACGCTGCAACAACGTTTACAAATTGTTGAAATTTATTTTCAAAATCAGTGTTCTATTCGCCAAACTTATAGGGCACTTCGTGAAATTTATGATTTACATAATCTTCCATCAGAGCAGCCACGACATAGAAAATTTTGCGTAAAGATCTTGGTCTACTCCCATACAAGATCCAACTGGTTCAAGAACTAAGGCCACTTGACCATAATAAGCTTCGTTTGTTTGCTGATTGGGCCCTTGAACAGTTTGAAGTTGATCCACTTTTTTGTCGTAAAATTGTGTTTAGTGATGATGCTCATTTCTGGTTGAACGGCTATGTAAGTAAGCAAAATTGCCTTATATCGAGTGAAAACAATCCTCAAGAAGTTCTGCAGGTTCAGGTGTGCTTTACACGCTGGAGGCATCATCCATATTTCTTTAAAAACGATGCTGCAGCTAATGTTACAGTGAATGGTGCTCGTTACAAATCGATAATCAATGATTATTTGTTTCAAAATTTGAATGGTATCGACCCAGAACTATTTTGGTTCCAACAAGATGGTGCTACACCTCATGCTGCTACCGTAACAATGGATTTATTGAAAGAAAGATTTGGCGATAGCATTATTTCGAGAAATGGTCCAATTAATTGGCCTCCAAGATTATGCGACATGACTCCACTGGATTATTTTTTTTGGGTTTTTTTGCCGTTCCTCAGAGCTAGTCGTGGTGGACATACGCCGGAAATTATTTTTAAAACATAAATGTCATAAAAAATTGGCTTTAATCTTAATTTAAATGTGTTTTATTTCAATTTAAAGTTCTATCACTCTAAAAAAACGACCGATACTAATGAATTTCTGCAAGCAAGTGTCCTAACACTTTTCACTTCTGAGACACAGGTTCGTTTCATCACTCAAGAGTATGTTATCAAAATTGTTGAACCGTCGTAAGATTTCGTTGGCAAAATTCAATCGATTAGCATAGTCTCTATCCTTAATTAATTTAGGTAACGAGGAGGCAGATCGGCTGGCGTTTACTGGAGCTGCGCTACCTCTGGTAGAACCGGAACCATTCCTGGGAATACCACATGACGTGGCTAACGAGGAGATAACGAGCAGAATGAACTCAAGGCTAGAGTTTTTCTGGCGGAGCCATTCTGGCGTGAAACATTCGAAGTTGTTCCTTGGAACAGCTAAACTAAGCCAAACAAAGAACACTTGTCGGAATTATGATAGGTCACTGCAGACCGAAAGCGCATTTGCACAAAATCGGTCTGGCTGTGTCTTGAGGACACTGAAACAGCCATGCACATCGTCTCAGAGTGCCCAGCGGTGAGTCGCATCAGATTCGAGGTCTTTGGTCAGGCTTTTATAGCCCACTGCGAACTGAAAAAATTATCCCCGAACAAGATTATCAGTTTTATCCAAAAACTGTATCTCGTCGGGGAGATATAAATAAGGGGTGAACCACAATAATCCGTGCGGACGCAGTGGTAGGGTGGACAGATGCCCGCTCGCCATAAATAACAATTATCCTTAATTCTTGAACCAATTGAAGTTAATAGGCTTTTAAATCAAATCTTTCTTTAAAATCAAATGCAAGGACGATGTTTTGATCTTTATCGATTGGCCTTGCTGATGGATGGATAAAGACAGATTTTGACGAACTGTTGCCTCCACTTCTCGAATTGTTTCTTTGTCGTGGACTGAACGAGGGCGGCCAGAGTGTTGAATTTTTATCGTCGCACCTGTAGTCTCGAACATCCGGATCCATTTTCTAATAGTGTCGTCATGTACGATATTCCGCACGATACAAACGTTGAGAAGCCACTATTGAATCACCGTTGCGCTTATACGCTTATACGCAAAAAGCGCGATGCGTTTCCGGATACTACTCCATAGTGACCAAAACTCTACAAAATGGCAGACACCACGATCGCCTTCCAAATAAATAATTATTCAGAATAATTCAGCATAGATGTTGGTGAACAATGAAGAAAGGAACCCCAACTTTTCTGAATCGAATTAAATGTAATGATTGTAATGCTACATATATGAGACAGACAGGCTTATGTTTAGAATATAGAATCCAAGAACATAGGATGTCTATTTTTAAAAACCAGAAATCAACCAGTTTTGCAAATATTGTATAGAAAGTAATGATTTTTTCAATGAGAAAGATGTCACTTTACTATACAATGTTAATAAGGGTAAACTGATGGACTATTTGGAGATTTTTTCAATCAGAAAAGTCGTTGAGAAAAAGGAGAATTTAACAATTTCCCAAATACCCTTTGGCGACACCCTAAATTTGATGCTGTTATTTCCATGCACCATAAAAATAAACAGATGTACTAAGTGTAATAAAAGATCCTTTTCAATTTTAAGTTAAGTTCCTTTGGTATTCTTTTGAAGATGGTCGAAAGACTGAAACAGGTGTCGAGATTCTGAATAAATTGAAGCGTTGTACAAACGTTGAGAAGCCACTATTGAATCACCGTTGCGCTTATACGCTCATACGCAAAAAGCGCGATGCGTTTCCGGATACTACTCCATAGTGACCAAAACTCTACAAAATGGCAGACACCACGATCGCCTTCCAAACAAATAATCGACACGCTTTTTGGACACGTTGTATAAGTTTTTAATAAAAGTGGACAATGGATTTCTATCAAGTAAAGATCAACACTATTCGAACCTTCACAGTTTCTTCACATTTGTACGCGCTTAAACTTCTTATGCCAAGTAAGGGTTCTTATGAGTATTTTAATTTTGGTTGTTGTGAAAGGGCTCGCCAAAAACATCCCGTAGACTACAATATCAACGTGAACCCCATATTCCATCTAATTCCGATCTCAAAATTATAGGAGGATCAGGAATGGATTAGAAATTAGTTCATACTTCATTCATATTGGCTTTGCTCACATAAATGGAATAAATTTCAGGATAGGAATGTCTGTTAGCATACCATACCTCTAATCTAGGACTCTATTATAAGCATTCACGAACGTCTAGCCCTTATGAAGACAAAAGCAATTTGAATCTCGGTAAAACCAATATCGCTTCTAAAATTAAGTTATTCTAAATATATGGTCTTGGATTCACGTTTCACTTGAATAGAACCTTTATTGAGACAATTTTTTTAATAACATTCGAATGCTCAGCCGGGCTATTGAAAACTTGCATTTTTTTTCGGCTATAAATGAGAAACTGATGAACATTTACTCAAAATTGTGAGTTTATTGGAAAGCCTGAAACATGACATTTACGAATAAAAATCAATAGCATTCAAATGACCGCCACGACTAGCTACACTACCCCATCCGATCAACCCAATTTTTCAGTACACTGTCGATAGCTTTTTCTATATTTTGGTCACTTGGATGGGATATATTTATAAAAAATGCTTCTTTCTTTTTTTGTTCACAAATATGATATCTGGTCTGTTGTTAGGGATTGGTCGGTCTGTAATTATAGAGATATCCTATCCATTTTCAAGCAATGTTTCTAGTGTATATTTATAGTATTGTGTTGTTTCTTTTCCAAATCTACTTTGTTTTGCAACGTCTTGGTATAATATTCCTGTTGATAGGTTGTGTTTATGTAGATATTATGTGCTAGCTGTTAGGCTACAACCAGATATAAGATGTTCTAGTGTTTGCACAAAGTAGGCATCTATCATCCATATCCTGTTTTTGCAGAATATATTTTAGGTAGTTACTTGTCTGCACTACTCCATTCTGTATGGCTATAATAAACCCTTAGATTTCAGCATTAAGCCTCTCTTTTGTGAGGTAACTATTGGATGCTTCTTGATCCTCCTTGGAAAGGGCGTATGGATGTTTACATGTACTGCTTTGCTACACCATATTTCTTGTGATCTCTGATATTTTTTTAGTTTCAAAGGTGTATTTTCATCTACTCTGTTTATTATTTTCATGAATTCTGTCTTTTCTTGCCGCAAATATTTTCTAAGGTTCAATATTTGTTTGTGATTGTCATTTCGGATCTTATTCCGCTATTAAATCTTTGAAGTTCTCTATTCGACCAATTTATAACGCCAAATGAGTAAACTATGTTGGGTATAACCCAAGTATTAATTACTTTGATGATATTCTTTCCAGGGAGTTTACTCTTCATTACTCTTTCGTCTCTTCATTAGTTTTGCTTCGGTCTATGTTTTCATTTCCTTATTGTTCTTCACTGAGCATTGATCAAACCTAAGCAATATTTGTATTTCTCATTGTCTTTAAGCTGTTTGATTATCATATTTTCATTTTGTACAGGTTTACTAATTTCTCCTCTCTTTATTATCACTTCAGCGCATTTGCCATACCCAAACTTCATACTTATGTCTTCACTGAAATTTTTGTGATGTCGATTAGTTTATTCGGTTTATTTTCATTGGGTTCAAACAGTTTAGCATCATATATGTAAAAAAGTTGACTCATGATTACTTTCTGTTGTTCTATTTCAATTTATGCTTTTTTTAAAAGCTTAGAATGGATTCAAGCATAGCATATAGTAAGTAGTACTTCCTTCTAGTGAGATTATCAGTTGCGTATTTCATGACTGTATGCTGGCTTGAAGGAATTTAATTATTGTTTGTCTACACCCTATATTTTCAATATATCGCTTAGGCATTTGTGAGGCACCAAATCAAATGCTTTCTACTAGTCTAAGCATGCTACCACTATATTTCTCATTTACTTATTACACTGGTCGATAAGATTTTTGTAACACAAATCATATCTTTATTTTTTTATAGAAATACCCCTCTTATAATAGAAAAAATATTCCTAAAGCCCTAACATGTACCACTTTTCAATATCTCAATAAGTCCATTATACATCAGAAAGTAATCAATTTTATGAGGAGACGGTTAAAATGGATGCATTTTATAACAGGAAAAGTTCCTAAACTGTGTTGTTCTCAACAATAGACATAAAATTAAGATGAAAAATCAGTCTTCTGTTGAGTTTCGATGTGAGTAATTCCTGTGTGTAGATAAGAAAGGGTTTCAAGGTCGAAAATGTCAAGACAGACGCACCGTAGTTGCAAAATCTCCCCTGACAAATGTTGTATTTTCAGAGAATTTATGGTGAAATCACAAGCCAGGCCATTTTTGAAAAAGTTAAAAAAGCCTACTTCTAATATTTTGGTGTTTTAATTGGAGATCAAGACAAGCAGTAGGATCCCCATGTCTGCTGTGTTAGTTGTAGCGTACCATTGGTGCAGTGGATGAATGGAAAGAGAAAAAGCATGCCTTTTACAATCCCTCTGGTATGGCGAGAACCCACTTATTGTTTGTGCGATTGCCTTTTGCCTGCCAAAGACTGAAGGTTATTCCAAAAAGGCAAAGCACAAGATCAACTATCCAAATTTGCAGTCTGCAATACGACCTGTGCTCCATAATTCAGATTCACTAGTGCAGATCCGCAGAATGTTGTTTTGGAAGATATTAGAGCGAACGCATCATCACTTGTACTCCAGGTCCCAGTTCCGGCGATCCACATTTAACTGTTCAAAGTGAGTTAAATGATTTAGTACGTGATTTGGGATTATCTAGCCAAGAGTCAGAACTTCTTGGTTTCCGTCTTAAGGAATGCAACTCATTAAGCAACCAAACGAAAATTACGAATTTCAGAAAAAGAAATACTGCGTTGTCTGCATTCTACAATATGGAAAATTCGTTGTATGCGTGTACTGATATTGACGGTTTAATGCAGGAACTTGATAAGCATTCCACCGCTGAGTGGCGTTTATTCATAGATTCGTCTAAACGCAGTTTAATAGCTGTGGTATTGCATATGGAAATTCAGAACCCTCTATACCAGTTGCCCATTCAGTGACGATGAAAGAAAGTTATGAAAATATGCGCATTCTTTTGGATAAAATAAACTACAACACGTATCAATGGCAGACATAGGGGCACTTGAAAATTATAGGAATTTTAGTGGGACAGGAAGGATTTAGATAATATTGCTGTTTTCTCTGTGTAAGGACAGTGATGCAGTAAATTAGCATTATATAACGAAAAATTTGGCTAGAAAGAAGTGTATTTCAACCGGGATCTCAAAATGTTAACTTTAGACTTTTTATAGACCCGAAAAATGTTCTACTGCCTCCACTTCACATTTGACTTGGGCTGATAAAAACTTTTTGAAGGCTTTGAATAAAGATGGTAATGGATTCAAATACTCAAAACAAATCTTTCCCTAGTTAAGTAATGCCAAATTAAAGGAAGGCAATTTTATTGGACCACAAATCAGAAAATTGCTGAACGACGTTAATTTTACAGAGAAGCTTACCAGGCAGGAACTCAGAGCATGGAACTCATTTGCTAGTGTAGTAAGAGGATTTTTGGACAACAATATGGATGCAAACTACCAACAGTTAGTTAATAAACTATTAAATGCCCGAATGCCATTAAAAATTCATTTCTCCATTTACATCTCTCATTTCTTCCTGAAAATTTGGGATCTGTCAGTGACGAGCAGGGTGAAAGAATCCACCAAGATATTAGGACAATGGAAATTCGCTATCCAAGACGATGGTATCCAGCCATGATGGCTGATTACTGCTGGTTTTTTAAGAGAGAAGATATGACCCCTCATAAAAGGAAAAAATAGAATTAAATTAGTATTTCAAGTCAATATTTTTAATCTTTGCGTTTGTTTTTTAAATAATAATATAATAATAATATACGTTTAGTAGGAGTAAAACTAAATAAAGTCGCAATATACGGTTAAAAAGCTCTGAAATTATTTCTTTCGAAGCATATCAGATATTGTAACATTAAATATGGTTCTATAAATGCAGCAAGAAAACCTTACGTGTGACTAAAAATCGTTAGGTTATGAATCTACAGTAACGTTGTTTGTAAGCGCTTGCGAGCACAATAGACGCACGGTTTGAATGTTTATCTGTACGGATCTTCGTTTGCTACTGAAGTCGGTAACATCAAAGGAATTCGATTTTTTTTGTACTGAATGATGCCATTGTCCACGCAAAATTCTCTCTGTCCATTTTTGATGATTCAATTAGAATAATTTTACGTTTACGAGTAATTCTGACTGTTCAAAAAGAAGCGCCCCCCAGACATTAGATCTTGACGAGATGGGGGCGCTTGTCAGGACTAGGACCCGAGTTTCGTCCCGGCGAAATGAAGGGTTAAGTCTTGGTGCCTAACGTAATGCCATTCGCGCCAGTCACTGGTCCTGTATGGTAGAAGATCTCCGAATGGGGCCCTAGTTTTGTCGTTCTGGTGAATTGGAGGGCTTTCGAGTCGGGGCCCAAACTGGAAGCTGGTGGGTTCACCTCTTCGGAGGGGTTCTCGCTTCGCGTGATGATATGGCGTAATCCTTATCACACTTTCTACCTCTTGGGGTGGACTGTGGAGACTGCTGAGTAGTCACTTGGATAAGAGCTATGCTCAACATGCTGATAACATTACCTGGTAGAATTCACGTGTTCAAAAAGAAGAGCTTTCGTTCGCGTTCGTGAATATTTTCGCAATTTTCGAAATCTTTTCGAGCGTTTGCGAACAATGCACATTTGGATATCCGGGAAACTCATCGTTTGAATATTCAAAAGCCTCATTTTAACTTAGCTACTCGGAGTTCTCCAATTATGAGAGGCTTGAATGTAAAAATGAAAAACACCGTGTCAAGTTGTCAAAACAAGATAAATCTCATTTCAGGTCGAGTTTTCTAGCCGAAATAGCGGGAGAACTATTCATTGCAAATTTCATTCACTCCTTAATGAAGCTCCCGACCACCTATTATCCTACCATCGATTTTTCATCTGCACAAAGAATTTACAGGACTCCAGTGGCGTTACCAGAGTCAATGTATGTACTGTTATAGTTTTTATAATAATATAATTTTGAAAATATGGAGGTTGTTTTTAGTTTCGATTCAATGCTAGTATACCAAAATATGCTCTATACATCGAACATTTTGTGGTTTTCCTTGAATGATTGATTTAATCCGTCCAATAAGTTTAGACAATCAGTGTCTGGTAGTGTCCGAATTCTGTTTATTATTTTCTTGAATGAATAATATTTTGAATAAATAAAAAGAATAAATCTGTCCATTTGCCATACCTCACTCTGAGCTCCTCCGCTAAACTGTTTGACAGGAATTTGTGAAACTTAATGCAAAAATCGGGTACCGTCCCAAAGATTTTCTCGTATCGTATTATAAAATAACAGATTTGTTAGAAAATTTCGCAACGTTTTTGAATATCCAATAATTTTTCGGAAAATCAGGTTAAAATTTTAAGAGGATTCTTGAAAGTTAAATCCAAATTTTCTAATAATCTTCATAGATTACTTGAAAATCCGAGCAAAGTTGAAATTCTTCTACCCACTACGCCACTGTGATTAGTACCGAAAATCAACGGGGGAGAAATTCGGAATTCTTATGGGAGAGCTGGAACGAATAGCCTCATGTCCTCGTTTTCAATTAACAGTCATGCCTGAACCTAAGAGCTGTTAGCGAAAACCCAAGCGGGATCTTTGGTGCTTTTATTTATATTTCCTGTTGAGTGCTTGCTCTGCCATCGGTTGATCCCGCAATTGAAATTTCAGTCCTGCAACTGTAAAATATCAAACGTAAAATAAATATTAGATATATGATAATGAGGGTCTCGCTCGATGTCTGGTGCCTGCAAGAAATACGGTCAAGGGAAAATTTAAGTGGTTGTCCGTGTGGAGAAGAATTCTTGATTTGTAGAAATAAATACTTGACGATGAATGTTTAATCATTGGTGGTATGCATACGTCCTGTTCCTCATAATGCAGATTGACCAGTGCCGATCGCAGCTTTAGATCCGTAAAATATTGTTTTGGAAGATATTGGAGACAACTTACTTTTACCCCAGGTCTCAGTTCCGGCGCGCCACATTTAATTGTTCAAAGTGAGTTAAATGATTTAGTACGTGATTTGGGGTTATCAAAGCAACAGTCAGAACTTATTGGTTTCCGTCTTAAGGAATGGAACTAAGGCAAACGAGAATAACGAATTGCAGAAGAAGAAATGCTCGTTTTCTTCATTTTACAGTATGGAAAATGCGTTGTGTGCGTGTACTGATACTGATGGTTTAATGCAGGAACTTGATATTGAGCATTACCCCTCTGAGTGGCGTTTATTTATAGATTCGTCTAAATACAGTTTAAAAGCAGTGTTATTGCATAATAGAAATTTAAAATCTTGCCCATTCAGTGAAGTTGAAAGAAAGTTACAAAAATAAGCGCACTTGAAAGTTATAGGAGTTTTAGTCGGACTTCAGGGAGGATTGACAAAATATTGGTGTTTACTTTGTTTATGGTATAATCGTGCAGTAAATCATAATTATATGACAAAAATTTAGCCAGAAATAACTGTATTCCAACTGGGATCACAAAATGTTGAGTTTAGATCTCTCGTAGGCTCCAAAAATATCCTTCTGCCTCCTCATCACATTAAACTTGGGCTGATGAAAAACTTTGTGAAGGCTATGAATAAAGATGGTGATGCATTCAAATACTTAAAACAAGTATTTCCCAAGTAAGGTGATGACAAATTAAATGAAGAAATTTTTATGGGACCACAAATCAGAAAATTGCGACGTTAATTTTACAGAGAAGCTTACCAAGCAGAAACTCACAGCATGGAACTCATTTGTTAGTGTAGCAAGATGATTTTTGGACAACAAAATGGATACAAACTACCAACAGTTAATTAATGAACTATAAGATGCCTACAAATCTCTTGGTTGGTGCCCGATTTTCACTAAAAATTCATTTCATCCATTCACATCTGTCATTTCTTACTGAAAATTTGGGAGCTGTAAGTGACGAGCAGGGTGAAAGATTTCACCAAGTTATTCGGACAATAGAAATTTGCTATAGGAGACGATGGGATCCAGCCATGATGGGTGATTAGTGCTAGTTTTCGAAGAGAGAAGATGTGACATCTCATAAACGGAAAAAATAGAATTAAATTAGTGTTTTAAGTTAATATTTTTAATCTTTTTGTTTTTTTTAATGTAACATACGTTTATTAGGAGTAAAACTAAATAAAGTCGATATATACGGTTAAAAAATTTTTAAATAATTCTTTTCAATTCACATCAAATATTGTAACATTAAATGTGGTTCTATAAATGCAACAAGAAAACCTTACGTGTTACAACTTAATTTTTCTCATTTCCGTATTTGGATACGTCCATTCTATCATAATATGCTATTCAGCTTTATGTAACAACCTTAAAAAAAATTTTCTCGGCCAGTGAAATCCAAGAGATTTCTTCTACATCGATATAATTTCACCTGTTCTGGAAATCATACAAACATGCTGAATTGTCGTTATTTGGAATTTATCTTCGGAAATTATCTATGAAGATCGGGAATTTCAAGTTGATATTTTTGGATGTTTTAAATTTATTCGGTAATTTTTATATTCAAGAAGAATTTATTATTTTATGTATTGAGGTTTGCTTTTCTTCAGTTATATTTTGAATTTATTTTCATTTCTTTTAATGTTGTTGGTACAATTGGGTATAATCTGTAAATGATAAATATACAGCATCTTTGTCCTATTCTTTTTTTTTCTAGGCTTTTCGTAGTTATTTTGTTTTGTTATACTCAAATAATTGTGTTCTCTTGTAATAACTGATATTTTTTTGTTGTTGTGTATTTAACTTCAGATATCCCAAACTTTTTTAATATACCTGAATCTATATAGAGAGTGGTGATTCATTTAGAGGTACTTTTGTAGTGGAGATATAATGGCAGATTGCGCATGCCTCGTGCTAACTGAAGTGCCATTTCTGTTCAGTAGTGTTTGAAAATTCATAATGACAAGAGTTAGCCTTGCACAGCGTCTACAAATTGTTAAACTTCACGAAAATGAGTGTCAAACACTACTGAACAGAAATGGTACTTCAGTTAATACGAGGCATGCGCCATCTGCAATTAAATCCTCACCACAAAAAGAACCTCTAGATAAATCACCCTTAGGATACCTCTTAGTTATAAAGCGAGGTATAGTGTATGTTCATCCCATTTTAGCTATTCATCAACATAAATACCGAGATATTTGGTGAAATGTGTTCTAGAGATGGAAATTGGATCCATCATGTTTTTTGGAATTAACTTTGGGGAACCCAAACATCGAGCTCCTTTTGCAATCCAGCTTTGCGCACATTGTTCAAAACTGTTCTGTGGTCGATCTTTAGCTCCTGGGCGATGCTACGACTACTAAAATGCCGGTCAACTTCGATTATTTCTGTGATTTCATCGACTTTTTCGATGGCCGTCCTGCCTGTGCGAGATGCATCTTTAACATAAAAAATACCTGAACGGAATCAACGAAACCAAAATTGCACGTAATAAGCTGTTACAGTATCAAGACCGTAAACAACATTCACAATTTCAGCCGCCTGGCTTGCATTTTCGCCTTTATCAAACACAACTGTAAAATGTACCGAATTTTGTCTTTGTCGACTTCCATTTTTAACACCCTGTAACTCACAACTGAATGGGCCCAAGAAGAAACAGCAAAGGAATCTTTTTAGTGTAAAATGTCACCTTGACAGGCATAAATTTGAAATTGTTTGATCGAGGGTTTACGAGATATCGATCACTACTACTTTTTCCAAACTTCTATAAAACTCACGACAACCTTCTGAACGAACACGCGGAGTTTCATTACACCACTCTCAATGTTTTAAGGAGTAAAACAGTTTCTGAAATATTTGTTTCTTTTTCCTCCGAAAAACTATCAAACGAACCTAAATATTTCTCCTTTAAAAACTGTAAATTCAATAATCCGTACAGTATGTCTTGAACTCTGAGGAAGTTCATTAAGTTGAACGAAACGTACGTAAGTATTAAGAAGGTAAAGTAGAAATAGAGATGTGAATCCACTTTCAATTCACCAAACCTGGGGTGCTAAGTATCCAGCACTGAAGTACGCTAGATTCCAACATACCGATCGATCATCCAGTTGACGCTCAAGAGGAATTTTCCGAATGCCGACTCGTGGAAACAGGAAGAATTTCAGTGGATCCCGAAAATTATTCAGTGTATTTCTGGGTTCCCGCAGTGTAACTGTTTTATGTAAAAATATACAGAATATGTGCGCGAAATGTACTTGTTTTATTTCCATAGACCTTCACGACTTCAGGAAATTACTACAGTTTTTTCAGTTGGCCTGGCCTTCCAAATAATTCTATTCAGGTAGAATTGAATTTTTAATTTCAGCAAAATATATCCTGAATTTTATACTAATAACTAATTTAGCTATCATTTTAATCGTCATTCAAACTTTGAATAATTGTTATAGGAATTTGGCATATGAATTGCCTTGTCATTACAAATTTAATTGTTTCACCAAATACATTGAATTAATTCATTTCCAGATTTGGTATCGTTTTCCATTAGTTTGACAGCTAATTGAAATTTTTCTGTTTCGTCCCATTTTACATACGAAATAACTTCGAAGATTTTTATCTATTTTGAATTTGGTATTCAGAACTTCAAATTTTATATAAGTTTTTATGTACGAAATATAAAGGGTTTTCCAATAGCGATGATTTTCTGTATGTAATTGTGTCTGAACAGTTTCATGTGGATTTCCAATATTCCAAATTCTGCATTTCTGTTTGTTCACTCAACCACTCAACCAAAGATGAGTTTCATCACTGAATAAAATTTTTCGATAAAACTGTTCATCATTTTCAAGTCAAGTGGCTTCAGTTTTTGAACCAGTTGAATTTTGTAAGGATGTAAGCGATAAATTTGGATTTTCTCTTAGACTGGCTGCAACAACGTCAATATTTCCTTGTGTGCGTGCATTTCTTTGTCGTACTCTTGTGTCGTATGAAGAAAATTTACTTTCGAATTTGTCTAAAATACGATGATTAACTGAATAATTTCGTCCATAAATTCTTCTTATTTTGCTGACAGTTTTCACAAATGAGCACTGATTTTAATAAAAAAATTTAACAATTTTTAAACGTTGTTGAAGCGTGTAGCTTTCCATGATTAAATGATATAAACTAGAAATGACATGGAATATGTCAAAAATAATATACAGTGTTGCTATCATAACCATTTCTAATTGTCACATATTCGAACAATTTTTGAATATCAAAACAGATTTAATCTGTTAGTCTTCTACAATTTTTATTTCAAAAAAATTTTTATTTATTTATTTTTTTTTGAATAAAAATTTTTTTGGAATTAAAATTGTAGATTTTAGACTTTTTACTTGATAGAAGAAATATAACAAAATTTGAATATCAAAACAGATTTAATCTGTTAATCTTCTACAATTTTAATTTCAAAAAAATTTTAATTTGTTTTTTTTTTTTGAAAATTTTTTTGAAATTAAAATTGTAGAAGATTAACAGATTAAATCTGTTTCGATATTCAAATTTTGTTATATTTCTTCTATCAAGTAAAAAGCCTTTTTCTATTTTACTCGAACAATTTGTTAGAAACAGGACATACTTTCAACCATAATTTTGAAATTTTGCATATAGAAAGTAGAAATTATGCCTCAAACCTGTTAGATGCCCTAGAGATAAATAAATACAACAAAATTAGAATAGTAATTTACTCAGCCCTGTTAAACATATTCAGATAAGCTGGAATATACAGACCTTTTTTTGGGTTTTAGTTTTAAAAATTTTTGTACCTACTCTTATATAAATAGCATCCGATTTCAAAAACAAATTTAGTTTTTCAAAATATAAGATACCTGAAGATGCTATTGTGATAGCGATACAATTGTTGTATCAAATAACAATTAAAATTTTTGAAAACCAGTATGACCTTATTTAATGTTATTTCAAATTGTATCATTTGTATTGGAAAACCCGTTATATATAACATTATTATAATATTAAATTTAAATTAAAATATTAATATATCAGGTGTGTTTTTTTAGAGTGATAAATTTTTCGATGACGATAACTGTGATTTGACAGAAGGTAGAAGCTATGTTGTTTTGACATTTGTGTTCAGTAAGGATTGACAAATAATCATGGAAAAACTCACGCCGCAACAACGTTTACAAATTGTTGAAATTTATTTTCAAAATCAGTGTTGTATTCGCCAAACTTAAAGAGCACTTCTTGAAATTTATGGTTTACATAATCGTTCATCAGAGCAGCTTATTCGTCGAACTTTCGATAGATTTCACACAACATTTTCTCTACTCGATGCAACAACAACAAGACAAAGAACTGTACGTACAGAAGAAAATATCGCTGCTGTAAGTCATAGTGTTAATGATGATCCAGATTTGTCTATTTGTCGAGGTTCACAACAAGGTGGACTCTGTGTATCCACCACATGGAAAATTTTGCGTAAGGATCTTGGTCTACACCCCATACAAGATCCAACTCGTTCAAGAGCTAAAGCCACTTGACCATAATAAGCGTCGTTTGTTTGCTGATTGGGCCCTAGAACAGCTTGAAGTTGATCCACTTTTTTATCGTAAAATTGTGTTTGGTGATAAAGCTCATTTCTGGTTTAACGGCTATGTAAGCAAGCAGAATCAGCCGTATATGGAGTGAAAACAATCCTGCAGGTTCCATTGCTTCCAAATTTCTTTAAAAACGATGCTGGAGCTAATGTTACAGTGAATGGTGCTCGTTACAGATCGATGATCGATGATTATTTGTTCCAAAATTTGAATGGTATCGACCCAGAAGTATTTTGGTTCCAACAAGATGGTGCTACAACTCATGCTGCTAATCAGCATCATCATGTCAAGTCATTGATTTATGCTGATAAACCAGAAACAATATACGCTTTGGGAGCCAACAGAACTCGTGTTATTGATGAAATAAGGCCTGAATCACTCGAAAAAGTGGTCCAAAATTGGTTTGGTCGAATGCGGTTCCTCAGAGCTAGTCGTGGTGGACATATGCCGGAAATTATTTTTAAAACATAAATGTCATGAAATTATCTTTCAAATAAAAAAAAAATTTTGGCTTCAATCTTAAATTGAATGTGTTTTATTTCAATTTAAAGTTCTATCACTCTAAAACAAACACCCGATATTTCAATAATATATTGAAACTTTATCCAACGGTAGATTTTTGTTCATCAATAAATCTTATTATACATCATATAATTTTTTTTGCAAAATTTCACTTGCAATTCCATATAAAAAAAATAAATATTGAAAATAATGATTATGATTTTGAATAACAAAATCGGAATGAATCTAGCGAAACCATACAAGTGATTTCATTTGCAATGCATAATTTAGGACGATATTTTTTATTTATTGTGAAAATCACAAGGCAAAGGTCATCTAAAAGGCAAGGTTGCTCCCACGGGTTTTTTGGACTGAATGTATATAAACGAAAATATGAATCAATTTACACATATTCACTACTGAAAGCAACATCCATTCATAATTGCTCGACTAGAAGATAAGCCGTATTTCAGTAACATATATCTACCTCTTCAACTTTTTTCAATACCTTTCAATAAAGAAGACCATTTATAATGTTAGACTTTTTTCCAAACCACAGATCCTTTCTGTGTCCCTTCGTAATCTCCACTTTTTTCACCACAAAGGAAGGGAAAACCGCCCCAATACTTTTCTCAATTATCGTCATATCCATCGAGCTCCTCTGGTCATATCTGGAGGATAAGAGATTATTACGCCTCAGAAATTCGTGCACGGTCTGCTGGTGATGATGAAGCTTTAGCCTGAGTCCAGGATTCGCCTCATTTCCCAATAATTCGCCGTGACAGAATTATATGAAAGTCAATATTTCTGAGTGGATTTTCAGACTTGGTGCCCATAATGTAAAAAACTCTGAGTTTTTACTCAGTACAAAAGGGACGGTGAATGAGCAATTATATTCTTCATGAGGTTTTTGTATTAAGGAGCTTCAACATGCATTCAATAAAGGAAAACGATACAAATTTCAAAATTATATTCTTCATGAGGTTTTTGTGTTAAGGAGCTTCAACATGCATTCAATAAAGGAAAACGATACAAATTTTCGAAATGAATATTTTATGAATATAAAATTAGGCTCTGTCAAATAATTAAAAAAGGAGACAGTATTTTATTTCCACAAAAATGTTTGTACTACAACAATTGTTTGACCACGATGAGTCTTCATCGGGTATTTACATTGTACTCACTGATGGTATTCGGTGTAACCGAGTTTAAATACATTGTTAGGTACGTGACCAAATAATGGAAGCACAATTCATAAAAATTCAAGGTGTTTATTGGCGTTTGCCGCTAAAAATGCCATTAAGGAGAGATATTCAGTTGTGGAGACTTATCAACATCTGTTTGTTCGTTCAAAAGGATTTTACAGGCATTGTACCTGCTGATTTCAACAAATTCTAAAAGTGTTGATCTAGAACTTTTGTTTTCAACGTGGATAATTTCATAATTATTGTTAAAATTATGCCTGAATTCCTTAAGATGATTAGCATATGTCGAATGTACAGAATTGGATATATAACCCCTTTGGTGTTCTTGGACACGTTTCTTGAATGATCTACCAGTCTGGCCAATGTATACTAAAGGGCAATCTTTGCAAGTCAACTTGTAGACTCCGGATTTGTTTTCTTTATTTGTTCGTAATGAAATGCCCGTAAAATCCTTTTGAACCAACAAACAGATGTTAATAAGTCTCCATAACTGAATATCTTTCCTTAATGGCATTTTTAGCGGCAAACTCCAATAAACACCTTGAGTTTTTATGATTTGTGCTTCCATTATTTAGTCACGTACCTAACAAAGTATTTAAACTCGGTTACACTGAATACCATCAGTCATTAGAATATAAATACCTGAAGAAGCCACATCGTGGTGAAACAATTGTTGTAGTACAAACATTTTTATAGAAATAAAATACTTTCTCCTATAGATTTTTTAAGTAAAATAATTTTCTACTAAGTAAAGACCGAATCAATCAAATATCTGCCAAATAATTTCTTTTTATGATGAAAACATAATCCTAATACAAATATATTGATTTCTCGCAAACCATTTGATGAAAGATTTTGACAATTCACCAAATTTCCTAGATATTAAAATACCAAGAAAGAATAATCTCCTAGAATACGACATATTCCGAAAACAACCTTCACAAACACCTTAATTCATAATAGTAGCTCCCATCCACGAAATATCAAAATGTCCGCTTTCCGCATATTTGTAAACATGTTGCTTTCCATCCTACTCTCAGTTGATAATTTCAAAAAAGAAATTAAAATTCTGTAAACCCAAATACCCAAATTTGCAATATACTCAGAAAAAACAACATCAAAAACATATGTACAAATAAGAATAATCTAGGGTCAATTTTGGTTAAAAACAAAGATTGTCTAAATATTGGAGAAAAAGTGGCATATACAAATTGCACTGCTTTTGACATAAGTCAAACTGGTCGTTCAATCAACTTTAGAGTAGACGATCATAAAAAATCTATACTGCAAAATAAAACAACTACTGGTTTTTCTGCCCATTGCAGAAAAAACTGCAATGTAAGTATACTTCATAGTAAACCAAAGTAAAGCACTTCGTAGATTTCGGGAAACCGAAATTCTACACTGAGGTAGAAAAAGCTAAAAGCTGGACCTACCCGAATATCTAGAGATCTCTTCGGCTCATAAAAAACATCTGGCGACAACAAATAATAAGTTGGAATTTCATTTATCCCCATTGCTGACATCTGTTAATATCAAGTTCCTTTGAAAATAAGCAAATATCGTCAACAGGTAAAACTTACTGTTAACAACCTCAAATAAAAAAATCCCATCACTTCGATCTGTTGTCCATAAAATATATACATGTTTAGTATATTCTCCTCAGTTTTGAAAATGGGTCGAAACCCGAAACATATATGTCAACAACATAAATTAAACTTGTGTGAAACATAAGCCAAGTGTATTTATTTACCTTATAAATAACACTGGTCGACAAGATTTTTGTAACACAAAACAGATCTTTATTTTTTTGATGGAACTACCCTTCTTATAATCGGAAAAATATTCCTAAAGACCGAACACGTTCCATATTTCAATAGCTTAATAAGACCATTTTTTAGTCAGTCAATTTTATGGAAACGGTTAAAATGGAGGCATTTTATAACAGAAAAAGTACCAAAACTGTGTTATTTACAATATTAGATATAAAACTAAGATTAAAAATAAATGAATATAAATACAAAAAATTTTTCTCGAAAACTTTTGAAATTGAATTAAATTAATGTCTTAGAAAACACACTTCCAATTTAGTAGACAAATAGAAATAAAATTCGATGTGGTAATTCTAAATGGCCTCTTTGAAGATGTGCTGCATGTTTTTGGAATATTTCCGAAGGAACTTTTTTGAAGAGAGTTATTTTTAAAGAAATTCTTGAGATTATGTTATGGATTTTTTTAAAGGAATTGGTTTTCATAATACATTGATACGAAATTAAATATTGTATCCTTCAAGTATTTATTTAATATTTGTAATTATTAATTTATACTTTCTTTGTATTCGTCTATTTCTTCTGGTGCTGTGTAATGAGTATTAATTCTATTTGTCTACTGGATTGAAACTGTGTTTTCTAAGACATTTATTTTATTTAATTCTAAAAAGTTTCTGAGAAAGAATTTTTATGAAATTTAAATTAAAATTTGTAGTAAGGTTTTTGAGAAAATTATTTTATAACATTAAAATTTATAGTAAGGTTAAAAAGTTTTTGAGGAAAAATTCTTATGAAATTAAAATTTGTAGTAAAGTTAGCAGAATAAATCTATATGATATTTAAGATATTGTAAAATGAAAGAGATATTTTCTTGAAATCTAATGGGATGAGCATAAATAATATGTGGATTCATGATGAATAATAGCATTAAAACTTAAATATTTCAATTGAAAAATAATAGTATTAGGATAGTTTTGTAATTAGATAGTAGTTGAATTTAATATGGAGATATGCGAGTTTATTCTTCTAAACAGTCTTCAAGTTTCCTTATTGCTTGTATTTGTTGAAAACTTCTGTGTATATTATTTTAATTTTCTGTTTTATCATCATTTTTTTGCGAACTGTGTTCTAGAAAATTCTTTCTTCTTATTTATCACGTTAATTTTCTCAAAAAAAATTCAAAAATAGGGATGAAGAAAGTATTGGAATCAAGAGGATAGAGGTTTCCTTAACTGTTTTACGAAGAAAGCCTATCAAAATGCAGGAAGTTTTTGCGATCCCATAAATAATTTATCCTCAAACTATGGGAGAAGTTCAAGTCATCCGCAACTCTCAGAAACTTTGGACAGCACAAAGAAAACTATAAGTTTCGTTATGCACAATAAGGACGCTCCTGTAGGAATTCCATCTGTATGCTACCTAATTTGTTGAACCCCAGGTTTAATTAGTTTACGCAGACCGTATTGATTAGTTTAGGTATTTGAGTAATTAATTAATTTACGAATCTCCGGAAGGGGGCGTTTGGTCGATTAATTATGAGGCACCTTCAGCAGGAAGGCTGGTTGCATACAGGATGATTCTAAATGAATATACTGAACTTTGAAATTTCAAAGATATATTTTATATGAGGAGATGTTGGAATTGAGTTGGTTAGAAAGCAAAGAATTTTTCATGAAACATCTGTACATAAACAAGAACACCCTTTATTAGTACGAGTAATATTAATTAAGAACTAATTGTCATTTTTCATGATTTTTCCAAGTACGGATCATGACGAAATGCAAAAAAAATTGTATTTCTGCGACAGGAGTCTGATTAACTTACGTAATTTCACCTAAGTGATTTAGACTCCAAAAATTTTTTTCAAATTTGAACAAAACATGCGTTAGTTCTTTAAATAGTTCACATTTTTTTTCTGAATGTTCCCTATCATTACTTACAGATCTGGTGTATTTGAATGTATTGGGTTTCTGTTTGAATTACCCTTTTGATAATGTTAAATATCAAATTGCTTAAAAAAATCATCGACCGAGAATTTCAACTAGGATGTTTAGAGACCAAAAAATCTTTTTAACTAAAACACACCCGCGATCTCTTTCCTATTAAAAAAAAATGGGGGTTTTTTCGGAACAATGTCGTCATAGGAGTTCTTTCTCCCTAATACAGAACTTGAAAATTATTTTTTGATTCTTCAGAACTCTTTAGTTCTTGAGTTTGGGCGGTTCAACTGTCTGTTGAACATCACCTTTTGACGGTAAGATCAATATTACATTATTTAGTGAATAATGAAAATTTTAACTGGGTTGTGGACAGAACATAAATAACTTTCAAACTAACCAACACTCGACATCTCTTCCTTATTGAAAAAATATTGGGGGTTGATGCCATCTTCAGGAGGGGGTGTGGTAGATTGACCTCAAAGTGGTGCACCCTGGGCAACGTTATACTGTAACGGCGAACAATCTACGCCCCTACCCAGCTGTAGTGTCGTGGCCAAGGGTATTGCACAGGGGAAACGATGCCAGTCGAATATCTCAACTGTTATACCGCTGATCGGATGTTGTCAGTTGTCATGTCTAGCGGACCTCCCCTCGATGGGGATCTTGGCTTAATTGTCTGGATCAAGTGCTTGGTAAACACAATAAAATTTCCCCCAAGACAAGGTGGAACAGCCTATGCCGAAGTCTGCATGTCTGATGGGTAGATCAGTCCTTTATAGGCGAACTCCAGACACCGGGCGACCTCTGGTTTCATTAGCCTTACCCCAGCACCGCGGGGCTCTACTGGGGTGGACATCTTATATCCCTTGCTACTCGTGGAACTATATATGGAAACAAAAATAAATAAAAATAACCCTGACAAGGAGGGACAATCCCTTGTTCCTCAGGCGACTGAGGAGCTCATGAAAGTGATTACTCAGACCACTTCAGCCCACTCAGACAAGGAATCCGATAGGACGGAATCCCCAGTGTCAGATGGCAAACCAAAAAGGAAGGCGAGACTGACTGGGTCGAAGAGAAAACGACTCCACAGAATCCTCAAGAGCGGTACACCGTACGATGCCGCCATGAAAATAATCCTGGGCGAAGAGTCCAAGTTGCCGACTGTTGAAGAGGGGGATAAATCCATCTCGGAAACAGAGATCGGTGGCAAAAGGCTCAGATCCGTGGGTAACACACCAGAGCGGATTCCAAAGCGACCTAAAACCTCTTACGTTGTTGTGGCAGGGGGGATCAGGGTTGGCTTGCTGTGTTCTGGTTACCCCGCCGTCTCAATGTTGGGGGACCAGCTGGTGCTATTGCAGAGGGCGGTTCTAAGAGCCGTTGCAAGCACACCCGATGAGGGTTCACAGGTGAGATTCCAAGGCTGTTCACATCGGCCTGGATGGTTGCAAATTACCTGTGCCGACGAGGAAAGTGTGAGGTAGCTCGAGGAGACGACTCCCTCACTAAAACCATGGGAAGGAGCGGACCTCAAGCTCGTAAAGGGCGGGGACCTTCCCAAACCTAATATCTGTTCGGTCTCCATTGTGGATGAAGACCCAGAAAACAGATTTCAGTCTGAGGATATACTCAACAGACTGAGAAAAATGAACCATACCCTGAGGACTCGTGAGTGGAGTATTCTACGTAGCGAGTTGTCAGGGCCAGGCCAAGTCTGGACATGGATGACATTTCTATGGAAGCTCTGAAGGACCTGGACTACAAGCCCTATTTTGGGTTCGGAAGAGTCCAGTTCCGGACGACAAAGGCTACTAAGGTAGCACAAAAAACCGGCTCAGAGCGGGCAGAGGGCGCCTCTCAGAGCCCTCGTCTGGGGTACGAATTGTCTCGGTCAGTGTGGAGGGGGGGGAAGCCGCGTCTTCCTCAAAGCCAGTGCCCGAGTCTGTAAGAGTAAAAATCAAAAGGGACTCAAAGGAGGGCGGGGTAAATCCCACTTCCAGGGTCCTGAAACAATATAGGAACGGTTTCCAAGGAAAGGGTGAATCCATCCCTGGAAAACCCCTCCTTAAGAAGTCGGCCGGCGGCCAAGGGAAAGGTGGCAAAAAGTCACCCCCCTAGGACTTACCGAAGCCGGCGTAGAAAAAGAGGCCATACGCTGTCTACAGGCCAATCTCCAACATGATAAGGCTGCATCGTTCATCCTTGGCAGGAGAATCATAGAGGAGCAGATAGACATTGAACTAATCCAGGAACCCTGGATATCATCCTCGGGTAAGGTAAGTGGACTGGAGGAATTCCAGGAACTATTGTGTTCGGGATCTCAGTTGGGAGGCTGAGATCCTGTATAGTTGTAAGGAAAAAGATAAATTATTCCGTTCTTTCAGAGTTCTGCACGGGGAACATGACATCCATTCATGTCCGCTGCTAGGGGGTTAGGAATGCGCCGGAGTTTATCGTCTTTTCTGCGTACTTTCCTGGAGACAGAGCTGCCGAACGACCCCCACCTACATCCGTGCGGGATTTAGTCCGCCACTGTAGAATGAAAAAATATCCAGCTGATAATTGGATGTGATGCCAATGCTCACCACACAGTTTGGGGCAGCACAGACATCAACCATAGAGGTGAGTCACTTCTAGATTACTTACTTCAAGAGGGCTTAACAGTGGTAAATAAAGGTAACAAACCAACGTTTGTTACCCCTTATAGACAGCAGGTTTTAGACCTCACTATAAGTACTAATTTCATTAACTATAAGATTTCCGATTGGACGGTATCCACTGAACCATCATGTTCAGACCATAGGCACATACTCTTCAGTATAAAAACAGGTCCTAGACCATTAGAATACTACAGAAATGCTAAGAAAACAGACTAGATTGGTTATGTAGAAACCCTCCGGGCTAACCTTAGCACGTGTATATCTAAAACATTCAAACAGAATCACTTGGAGATCTTGTCGGAGCAAATCAAAACCGCCATGGTCTCCGCTTATCACGAAAACTGCCCACTAAGATGTAAAAAGGATAACCGGAATTCATCTTGGTGGAATAACAACCTACATAAACAAAGAAAGGAGGTTCGGAGATTATTCAACCGAGCCAAAGTGACCGGTCAATGGGACAAATACAAGGAAGCTCAAACCTTCTACAAGCGATCATTTCGCTGTGGGGAGTCGACGTTCAAGCATTTGCTGATGACCTGGCTATCATAGTGAAAGGTAAATCGGAGGTGACGATATCAGCCGTCCTTCAAGAGATACTGAACACTATTGACAAATGGTGTATAAGGGAAGACATGTCTCTTAACCCGCAAAAGGTAGTTATAATACCATTCACTAAAAAACGGAAGTTGAATGGTTTAGAACCACCGACTATCCGTGGTGAAATAATACAATTCTCATTTGAGGCAAAGTATCTGGGAATAGTCCTGGACAAGACCCTCACCTGGAATGCACACCTGGATAAAGTGTGTCATAAAGCCAGAATGGGTTTCTGGACTTGCAGGAGGATCTGTGGTAAAACCTGGGGCCTAAAGCCCAGGCAGATGTACTGGCTATACACTATGGTAATTAGACCACGGATAGTGTATGGCGCTGAAGCGTGGTGAAAGAAAGGCCAACAAACGGTTGGCGAACAAAAGCTCACCCGACTACAGAGACAGGCTTGCCTTGCAATTACAGATGCGTTTCGCACCACACCCACGGCAGCCATGGAGGTCCCACTAAATCTACCACCCCAGCACCTACTCGTGCAGAGGGAGGCGGAATGGACCACATACAAACTATATCAACTGGCGATTGACAGGTCAGAGGCAATAGTGATGGGAGGCTCATGACTGCTGGACGAGCTTTTAACGAATAGTATCCTATCGATGCACTCGGATCTAATGTCAAAAATCACGAGCCAGGAACGGAATTTCAATGTAATCGTCCCCAGCCGGGACGAATGGACCCAGCATGCTGAGGTTCTATTGAGAACCGACCTTGGCTTGTTCACAGATGGTTTGCGAACGACGAAAGGAACAGGAGCGGGAGTCTATGGGAGTAAACCGAGAATTAACATCTCATTGAATCTCGGTCAAAACGCAACCATATTCCTGGCAGAAATATTTGCCTTTGAGACCGCGGCGGAACTGCTGATAAAACGGCAAATCCACCACGGTAAAATCAAAATATTTACTGATAGTCAGTCAGTACTAAAAGCTCTGGAATCCAGCTGTTTCACATCCAAAACAGTATGGAATTGCCGCACGGCTTCAAACAGGCTCGGTATGTATAACGGAGTCACTTTGGTTTGGATACCGAGCCACTCAAACTATTTGGGTAACGAGGAGGCGGGTCGGCTGGCATTTGCTGGAGCTGCGCTGCCTTTGGTAGGACCGGAACCATTCCTGGGAATACCACATGACATGGCTAACGAGGCGATAACAGGCAGAATGAACTCAAGGCTAGAGTCTTTCTGGCGGAGCCATTCTGGCCTGAAACATTCGAAGTTGTTCCTTAGAACAGATTCGAACAAAAAGATGGCGGTAGGTCTGGATCGGGCCAAACTAAGAACACTTGTCGGAATTATGACAGGTACCTGCAGACTGAAAGCGCATTTGCACAAAATCGGTCTGGCTGAATACAACGAATGCAGGCTGTGTCTTGAAGACACTGAAACAGCCATGCACATCGTCTCAGAGTGCCCAGCGGTGGGTCGCATACGATTCGAGGTCTTTGGCCAGGTTTTTATAGCCCACAGCGAACTGAAAAAATTACCCCTGAACAAGATTATCGGTTTTATCCAAAAACTGGATCTCGTCGGTCAGATATAAATTAGGGGTGAACCACAATAGTCCGTGCGGACGCAGTGGTAGGGTGGACAGACGCCCGCTCGCCATAAATAACATAACATAACACCTTCATGAGGGTGGTTTTCCCGGAACAAACTCGTGATGGAAATTCGTCCCCCTCAAAACAGAAGTTGATCTGTTTTTCTAAAATCTTCGAAAATTCTTCGTTTCTGAGCTCTGGGAGGGTCAAATTTTCGTTGGGACAGCTGTAGATATATCTATAGAATGATAAAGTGTTATCTAGGACATGTTTTTCAAAATTTAATTCCAAATGTTTTCATGAGATTTATTGAGATTTAATTCTGTGGAGGTTCCGAAGAATTAACATCCTGAAAAGTCACTAAAGAAACAGCATTTTCCAGATTTTTTGGTATTTAAGATACCTGACGTATTATACTAATCTGTCGAATTATTCCGAATAAATCATGAGCTCGCTCCATTCTTTCCTTTCCACTTAAAGTTGTTCCCACTCAATTTTATAAATATTCATCCAGCACTCTCAGGAATGGATCCTTTCTAAGCATCCCAAACTTGTTGGGCTGTTTTTTTCGTATTCTCATAATGAACCTTCTATTTCATTTATATTTCGGACAAGTTTCCGAACTCTCGTACAAGAAATCTGAGTATCGTACCCTAGAAATTGTTGGCCAAAATCCAATTAGCGTATTAGCAAGAAAATCCATTAAACTTCTGTCTGATTGCAAGGTTAGAGCAGTTATAATTGGCTTGTCCATTACGAGGACTCGAGCAAGTTACCTCCGATAAAGTTCCTCAATTATATTGCATTTTATGAATTTATAATTTAATTTTGGAGTTAATTTGATTACCAACGTATCTGATCGCATAGAAATCCCACAGGAGTAGAATCGCTCTAAAAACTGACACGAACATCAAAAAGTAATTATGAGAGGTACCAGAAGTTTCATCGAAAGCACGAAACTAATTAATGATTTATGTGCCGGCACTTTCTTTGCTAATTTGTTTCACATACAAAATTTACCGTTTTTTTCGCTAACTTTGTTAATAGGACGTACACATTCAAATCTCAAGCAATCTCAATCAGGCCTTACTTCATCAATAACATGAGTTATGTTGGCTTCCAAAGCGTCTAGTGTTTCTGGTTTATCAGCATAAACCAATGACTTGACATAACCCCAAAGAAAATAATCCAGTGGAGTCATGTCGCAAGATCTTGGAGGCCAATTAATTGGACCATTTCTCGAAATGTTATCGCCAAATCTTTTTTTTAATCAATTGTTGCGGTAGCAGCATGAGATGTAGCACCATCTTGTTGGAACCAAAACACTTCTGGGTCGATACCTTTCAAATTTTTAAACAAAGAATCATTGATCATCGATCTGTAACGAGCACCATTCACTAGATCATTAGCTCCAGCATCGTTTTTAAAGAAATATAGACCGATGATGCCTCCAGAGTGTAAAGCACACTAAACAGTGCATTTTTCAGGGTGCAATGGAACCTGCAGAACTTCTAGAGGATTGTTTTCACTCCATATACGGCAAGTTTGCTTGTTTACATAGCCGTTCAACCAGAAATGAGCTCCATCACTAAACACAACTTCACGATAAAAAAGTGTACAAAATTTAAGCTCTAGGGTTCAATCAGCAAACAAAGGACGCTTATTATGGTCAAGTGTTTTAGTTCTTGCACCAGTTGGATCTTATATGGATGTAGACCAAGATCTTTACGGAAGATTTTCTATGTGGTGGATGCACAGAGTCCAACTTGTTGTGAACGTCGAGGACTAGACAAATCTGGATCATCATTAACTATGACTTACAGCAGCGACATTGTCTTCTGTTGCCCGAAATCTATCGATAGTTCGACGAATAAGCTGCTCTGACGGACGATTATGTAAACCAAAAGTTTCACGAAGTGCTCTGTAAGTTTGGCGAATAGAAGACTGATTTTGAAAATAAATTTCAACAATTTGTTAACGTTGCTGCGGCGTGAGTCTTTTCATGATAATTTGTCAATGCTTACTGAATAGAAATATCAAAACAACATGGCTTCTACCTTCTGTCAAATCATAGTTATTCCTATCGAAAGTTCTATCACTCTAAAAAAAAAACACCCCATACATTCTTTATATGCATGGAATTTTTCTTGAACACGAAGAGTACATAATTTCTGAGAAAAAAAATTTAAGTGTAAGTGGACCGTGGTATCTATCGCCTTCACCTGGAAGGCTCCTTATTGCACCCATCGAGGGTTTGATCGGGTACTTTCTTCTGTTCTGTTCTTGATTCGGAACTTGTAGAACAACGGGCTGGAGGGAGAACTTGGAAGTTGTCTACTCGCAAATTTCTTTCCCAAGGTTTGAACTCTATTCAGGATCGGGTCTATCTTCATTTTTTCATAGGAAAGGTCATTTGGTGGGATGTGCAATGGATTTTCTAGAAGTTCTCGAACTACTACGTTCTGGTACTTCTATATTATTAAAGGTGGGTCTTCAACAGCATTCATATTATTTCATTAACAGCGCCCCATTTTGTTTTGAAAATAACACATTCATTTGAAAATTATTGAAATTCGTATTTCATTATGAATTACAATGAATACCATATGTTATGAAACAAAACATCATTTAAATGTCCACCACGAAAACGCTGGCAGAAATTAAGTCGTTGAACCCAATGTTCCATGACTCTCTCACACAAACCAGGTCGTATGTTACCAATTACTCGTTAAATATTGATCTGTAATTCGTCTAAATTTGTTGGATAATTGCTGTAAACCAATGACTTGATGTAACCCCAAAGAAGGAAGTCCAATGGAGTTAAATAGCTGAGGATGATTTTCTTCTGAAAATCAGCATCATTTCCGATTTTTGTGAGCGCCAATTACTGAATACCCGATGCTTTAAATGATCTGTTGGTTTGAGTTCTTGGGTTAAAACAACTTTGTATGGATGTAAACCAAGGAAAGACCCTTTATCAGAAATCCATATTCTAATATCGGTCTGCAAATAGTTTGGTAGATTTTTCAAGCTCTTGTGTGGTTTATTCCACGGTTTTTGTAGGTAAGGAATCGAAAGTGTTTCGATCTTGCAATTATTTCTATTTTTTCATTATAGGTATGTATCAAAATTAATCTTATCATCCCTTGTGATTCCTAGGTATTTAGCGAGTTGAACTAGTTTTATATTATATTGCAGCATTCTGATGGTTCTTGTACTGTCTGATAATTTATAGTAAAATATTACTAATTCAAATTTGACAGGACTTGATAGAAGTTTCCATTTTTTATCCCTGTCATGCATACATAGACTTGGTAGTTCCTCCACTGTGTCCTTCAGGTTATTTTTCTTCTTCTTACTTCTGTTAAATAGGCACATTGCCTGTTCTACATCCAATATTCGCCATTTTCATTCCATCATCTAAAGGGTCTTTCATTAACAGCGCCTCATTTTGTTTTGTAAATAAAACACATTATTTCTTTGAAAATTATTGAAATTTTATTTCATTATGAATTACAATGAATACCATAAGTTATGAAATAAAACATCATTGAAATGTCCACCACGGAAAAGCTGGCAGGAATGAAGTCGTTGAACCCAATTTTCCATGACTCTCTCACACAAATGAGGTCGTATGTTAGCAATAACTCGTTCAATATTGATCTGTAAATCGTCTAAATTTGCTGGATGATTATTGTAAACCAATGACTCAATGTAATCCCAAAGAAAGAACTCCAATGGATTTAAATCGCAGGAACGAGGCGGATGATTTATAGGTCCATTTCTTCCGATTTTTTCTAAGCACAATTTACTGAATACACGACGCTTTAAATGATCTTTTGGTTTGAGGTCTTGGGTTAAAACAATGCTGTATGGATGTAAACCGAGGTCTCTTCGTAATATGCCACAATGACGTCTGGGAGATTCCTAGTTCTTGTAAACGTCGAGAAATCGATAAATTTTGGTCTTCACGAACATTTTCGCGTAAGGCAGCAATATTCTCTCCACTTCTTGCATTTCTTTGCTCACTGGCACTATAACATCATTAAGTGTAAAATTTGATTTAAACTTCTTCACTAAACGTTCAACTGTTTTTTTACCCGGACGATTATAACTACCAAAAATTTGAATTGAAGCACGTAAAGATAGAGTAAGAGTTCGTGATTTTTCATAATAAATTTGGATTATTTGTAAACGTTATTGGAGTATGTTAAATGGTAGACATTGACAAATACAACTGTCAATGCCACAAATGAACAACGGCTGCCTTGTGTGAGTAATGTCAATTTAAAAATGGAGCGTACCCACTGAAAGACCCTTTATATGTGTTTCGCTTAACTAAAGTATATAATCGATGTTCAAATTGTTGTGGTGTAATAGACTGAAGATTTTGAGTTAATATTTAATACATATTTAGTCATTTTAAGATGTGGTTTTTTGTCGCATAAATATCAGTATCAGCATTACTTGAATCAGATTATTTCTTGTCGTGAATGCTTATTACTCTTCGATAAAAAAGAAGCAGAGATGCGGTTCGTATGAGTGGGTAAATACTCAAAACCATAAAAATTTTCAGTGCTATCTTGTGATATAAGGAATTAGTTTTCTCCATTGAGTTATTAGTCGTACTTTTCCCGCAGAAAAAGTCATGCCCGAGCTGTATATCAGCGAGTTTAATTACAGAGTGTGTCCGAACTTGATGATTAACGAGTAAAGTTCAGATAATGAGCTCTTGTGGCCTGACCGTGCAATGCATCTACCGAAATCCGAAATTATAGTCCTAAATTACATGGGATCCGATGAATCCAGTCGCTTTCTGAAAGAAATCGAGAAAAATTTCAGAAAGTGAGTTGGTCTGAAGTAATTTACCAGTTCATTAAGAAACGCTCGAGTCAACCTCAGGGGACGTTGTTCATCAATTCACGTTTAATTATGGCATAACCTACTTGGGAAAGGCTTTTCACACTGTCGAGTATCAGTGGCTCCTTATATTCATCAAGAAAAGAACATATCTTGGTAAATAACACAAAAATTATTGATTTATGAAATTGAGTTTAATAGTCAAATTCAAATCTCGTGAAAAATAATTGTGGAACCCTTACAAAAATTGGTAATAAGTAATGTCCAAGGAACACAGTTCCTACTTGAAGATGTATAGAAAATATTATACAACAAAATATTTTGAATATCATACAGATTTACTCTGTTAACCTCCCCCAAATTTTAATTTCAAGAAAATTTTATTCAGAAAATTTTAGAATTAAATTAAATAAATGTCTAAGAGCACACTGTGTCAATTTAGTAGACATATAGAATTAAACACTTGTCACATAGTACCAAAGGGAATAAAATAATTCAAAGAAATATTGATTATCAATTACATTTACTAAATAAATACTTGAAAGGAACAAAATTTCGTTTCGTTCCTTGTTTTATCCAAAAATGCAAAACATAACCTCCAGAACTTTTTCAAAAATAACTTGCTCAAAATAAGTCCCTTCAGAAAAATTCCTAAAACATCTTCAAAAAGCAATTTAGAATTATTACAACGGAAACTTAACAGCCCAGCTTCACATTTGAAAAAGAAAATAATTAACAAAATATATCTACCAAACAAACTGAATGCAGATATCTGAACAAACACTAGGATGAAATGCACTTTTAGCATAAACATAAACTACACAAAGTTTGCAAGATATTTTATGGACTCTCTTAAAACCAAATGATAATATGCTGTAAGTGTAAACCAAAATATATAATTATTATATATACAAGAAAATAATGAAACGAGGTTTTTTACTTGATAGAAGAGGATTATTCAAAAAAATTTTAAATATCATCCAGATTTATTCTGTCAATCTTCCACAAATTTAAATTTAAAAAAATTTGTCAATAATTGTTAATAATTCATTTTAATAAGAAAATTTGGTTTTAAGGGGGTCCACAAAATACCTTGCAAACTTTGTGTAGTTTCTGTGACGAATATAGAATAGGATATTTAAAAGTTCACTTCATTCTAGTGTTTGTTCAGATATCTGCATTCGGTCATTTAAAAAAATGTTAGGTTGAGAACATTTACTAACTTGAGGTTGAATATAAAGTTAAAATACACATGTCAAGAACAAAATGCAAACCAAAATCTCTGGGATTAACTTAAAAAGGAACTTTGTCAAAACGATTCAAGATGTTATATTATCTCTGATAGGGACTGTAAGTGCCAACTCAAATATACGAGGGGCGTTCAATGTATTCACGGTATAGGCATAAAAGAAAAGCCAGGAAATTTTGGAAAATTCCATTTTTCAATGTAGTCCCCTAGAACTTCTCTGTGAAAAATATTCTTTCGGCTTCTCCTCAAAATAGGTATTAATTGGTACCTTAAGTTCTTCATCGTACGAAAATGGCTTTCCACGAAGATATTTTTCACATTCGAGAATAGGCAGTAGTCACTGGGGGCCAAATCTGGACTGTACGGAGGATGAGTAATTTCTTGGAAGCCACATTCCCGCATAGCAACCTTCGCCACGCGGGCCTTGTGAACCGGTGCTTTGTAGTGAAGCAGGAACACCCCCGCTGCGAGTTTTCCTCTACTTTTTGCTTGAAGTGCTTCTCTTTAATCACGCAAAAAGGTTGCGTATGATGCTGCTGTGAAGCTTTTACCCTTTTTAGTGCATTTTGTAAATAAGATACCCTTAGGATCCCAAAATATGATGCCATTATTTTTCCAGCGGATGGGGTGACTTTAAACTTCTTGGGGGGCTGTGCACCCTTTTTAATACACTGCATGGAGTCTTGTTTACTCTCAGGGTCATAGTGATGAATCCACGTCTTATCCCCAGTATCCAGCCGGTTTGAAAATAGTCGATGGATCTTCTCCACAGAGCCCTTAAAACTTCTTACAGCACTCGACTCGCACTTGATTCTGGGAAGCTGTGAGCATTTTCAATGCCCATCTTGTACTGACCTTTGAGAGGCCATGAAGTATAGCATGTATGGTACCCACGGATAAGATCTCGCTAACATCTTGATTTTTATTCTGGCATATTCAAGTACGAGCTTTTCCACTTTTTTTCACATTTTCTTCAGTTGAACTGCTAACGGTCCCGCCCATTTTTCAACAGTGGATAGCCACGGGGCACAGTCTTGGTAAACAGCAATCAGCTCCACATGAATGATTTTTTGAATTTTTCCCTGCTTAATAAGGAACTTTATAAAGGCGATATTTTTCATCATTGTGGCGTCAGTCATTTTGGTCGTCTTTCACTGAGGATACCTAGAAAACTTATGATAGTAAATTAGTGAAATTTAATATTTATACCCTCAGGTAGTGTCATAAGTAAATGAGAGAATTAGATTACTCACATTTATAGCAAATCACCCCGATACCGATAATATATTGAACGCCCCTCGTACTACATCAAACGTTTTGTATTGCTCTATTTGATTGAGATCAAAAATGTCTATCCATATGTAGGATAAACCGGAAGATCTTTAAAAAACAGTTCAAAGAACATCAAGCATCTGTCAGATACCACGATTAGTTTACCGCAGTATTTTGCCTATTATTGCAGTATTTTGAAATAACAGGCAATTATAATTTGATTAATCTCGATGATTCATTTCGATGGTTTAGTGGACTGTATTGTGACGTATTTTAGCGAATAGTTTTATTTCAAGGGCACTTGTATGTATTTATCTCCATGATGAACTAGCTTTGATTATCCAATAAGATAAACTAAAGAAAATTGTAGGAAATTAGAGTAAAACATTCGTAATACACTATGATAACAACGAACTATAATTCTTGGTTTACTGTATATAAACCAAGTTTCAAGGTATGGTTACTACATTAAAAACAAATGTAATGAAATTGCCAATACTTTGGCAATCGACTGGATTGCTATATTCATAAAAATAACTGCGATAGCTTGGACCGAAATGTCACAAGCTGCGTACAACAAATTTGATCACACGAACGATAATGCATAATGAAGCAAAAGTTATATACGACAAACTTGACTATCCGAACGATAATGATCTCTTCTGACAAAAAAAAGGAAATTAACGAAATTGATTGGAAGGTTTATTTGGAGGTGGACTGAATGAATTAAATAAATCTTTTTATTGGTTACAGAAAATTTATGAGATTAATGCAAGTAAAGAAGGATAGAATCAGCTTACAATTCATAATGCTGACGTCGAAATTCCCATAGCGATAAATAAATCAAAATGCTCTAAAATAGTTCCCATGTTTTCTAAGGCTATATATAATCATTAGAAAACAAATAATCTGAAGTGTCGAATAAAACTAAACAGTTCGAAACAAATCTCGAAACTGCTAGATAACAATAAAGACCTAAGTATCGATGACAAAATAATGTCGAGCGACAGGGTCATCTCTAATGAGACGGAACAGCATAATTTAGGAACCGAAGAGATAACTTTGTGAAATATCACCGGTTAGTTGGGCCATGTGTTCCCATATGCAAAATAATTGTTCAATCAGATTCAAATGACGAACTACCAAGCATTTCAATATTCGCAATAATGGTGTTACGTCAAAACACCGTATCCAAAATTTACGGCCAATATTTCACACCATTTCGTACCGTGCGAACATTATGAAAATAACAATTAAATGTGATCCGTTAAAAATCCATCCGTTCGGATTTGCTGGCCTAAATATATCCGCGATAGATTTAAATTATAGGAAAACGGTCCCATTATTAAAAATAACCGCGGTAGAGAACGAAACGCAAAACGATTTATCGTCCGCATATTTCATCCGTTCTCACGCTCGCTAATCTACGCGTTTCGTGCATTCGGATTCCTTCCGTGCCGTTTTCATCAGGATCCGCTCTTTTGAAGGCATGTCAAAAGGGAACTTTCACATCTTTTGTTAACTTTAAATTTCATTATGCGAAAGTGACGAAAGGGCGTGAATGGAAACGGGACGCCTGTGGGTTCAGAAAGAATTTTTTTTCGATTGATTGATTAACTGCGGTTTTCGGTAAAATCAACAGCTTTCCCCGTTGTTTTTCCAAGGGCGATCTGGTTTATTATTCTTGATGATAGGCGATGAAAATCGGGGGAATTCGTTCAATAAATTCTCTCATTTAGAAACTGCTATTTCGTTTTTGAATGAATTATAGATCGAGAATGAAAATAGTTTTTCATATACCGTCGGAAAAATCTCTAAAAAACTTTTCAGAACTAAATTGAAAAAAATGCTTTAAAAACACTGTTTCACTTTATAGACATATAGAATTATTAATTCATATAAGCGATAGTTAACCACTAAAGAATCAAAAGAAAACATTGAAGTACTGACCGTAATCATTCAGAAACATCATCCAAGACAAGCTTGTTGACAATTATATATGTCTTTAAAATGAAAGAGTGTTTCTAGGGTATTTCATTCAATTTAATTCCAAAAAATTTCGTTTTTGCAATCTAGTTCATAACGTTTCTGACGCATTTCTCCACAACACAATTTTATTCTTTCGATCAGATCCTCTCGAGTCTGAAGGCGAATCTTTTTCGTTCAAGGTGTTCCAGGCATAAAAATCTAAAGGTCGGCGGTCCTTGGTGGCTGTCTTACCGCACCGTACCTCCCAATCCAGTGCACACCAAAATATTCATTCATTGAGTCTCGTACATTCCGGCTATTATGAGCTAGGCAGCCATCGATTTGAAACCAGACATTTGGTTTGTTAGCCAGGGGCATTTCATCCAATATGCCTGTTAAGCTGCGTTGGATTAATGTAATGAATTTTTCAGCGTTGAGGCGCTCAATAGGGTTTATCATACCCTATTTCGTAAAAGTGGCCTCATCAGTCCATAATATCCTATCGCCCCCCCATTCTCGGAACTTATTCAGGTACTACCTACAAAATGTTAGTCTCGTCTCGGCATCTACAGGTTACAAATCCTGCACCCTTTTCAAATAATATGGATGTAACTTTTTTTTTTAATTCTCGGTGAACTGTAGAATGATGAATCCTCAATGTACAACCAATTCGACGAGTACTTGTTGTGGGGTTCTCCCGAACAGCTTGAAGTATAGCAGGTGCATGATGGCCTTGTTAACTATTTCCACCACCTTCTCTGGTTCGGAAGCCACCAAATGAGCCTGTTTCACCTTATCGCCTGAATACTTGCACAAATTAAAATAAATTAACCCGACTGATCTGTACCAAAAATCATTAATAAGGAGTATGAGCTATGGTAATGATTTGTTCGAGTATAGAATTGTTATACAGATGTATGTTACACTGTCTCGATTTCTAGAACTTTCTTTTACCATAGCTCATACCCCTTATTAATGGTTTTTGGTACAGATCAGCCGAATAAATTTATTTTAATATGAAGATGCTAATTTTTGAGCATTACGGCAATTTATGGTCTGATTTGAGCATGAGGAAAGTTTATTCTGCGTTCGTAACGTAAAAATATCGAGAATACATTTCTTTATTTGAATTAACATGCTAAGGTATGTCTTTTATGTACTTTGCATACTCTAAATGGCGTTAGTATTATTAATATCTTACAGTCTCTGTGTATAGCGAATATAGATCCTAGCATACGAAAACCACCTAGCACTGACGAAAACCAATCAGTTTGAAACGTGCGCATGTCTGCAATTTGTTTCTGTGATCTACAAAACCTTGTCGAGTTTATTCGAGTATAGAATTGTTATACAGACGTATTATTTTCTCGATTTCTTTTAGAATACTTATTATAAATTGCTAATTTATGAGATTCAAGAAAACTTGCTAATACCCAAAATTATTAAGCGATAGAAACTGTCAGATTTTGAATTCAATGTTTACTTTGATATTCAATCACAAGGAGCTTTAAGATAGATCAAATTTAGGTTTGGAATATTTCAACTTTTTGTTGTTATCTTCTTAGCCATAATATTATGGCAGAGGACAAGTAGCTAGCACAAAACTTGATATTTCATTCGAAAGCTCACTAAATGGCGTATTTTTACTGAAAAGAAAGCATGTCAATAATTAAACAAGCAGCTAGCACAAAAGTTAATAGGTCATTCTAAATCACTCTCAATGAGGTATTTTTTCTGAAAAGAAAACATGTCCATAATTAATAATTTCATCGATAAAACCATTGGAGAAGTATTTTTTTCACTTCAGAATCGTGATATTCATCTCCTTACCCCGCCCGCAATAAGAATTTTCTGGCACACAGAACTTCTTATCTTATAGCAAATTTAATGCCCTTTCCAGCTCTGTGGTCAAGTTTGATGAGGCTACAAGGATAACTGAAGTTCCATTGATTTTATAGAAAAACTTGAAATATTTCGTGAAATCAAGAAAAGTTAAATTGAAGAATAACCATCAACATTTCGACCATGTGTTATATGATATTTTTTGTTGCGAATATCTTGTATGATCTCTCCTTGAAGTTTGGCCTTTTCAAAACTGAAATTCTTACCCATAATTTCGTCAGTAAAAAAGTATTTGAATGCTAAATAAAAACATATATATATATATTTTTTTTTTTTTTTTTTTAATAATCACCATTATGGGAGTTTCCTCTAGAAGGTCCGGGTCTTAACGACCAAGGACCTTCTAGGCAGCTGTAAGGAACATTCTAACAATTCTTGTTGTCCAGAGGATCACCTCCTTCTGAGCTTTACTTATCAACTCCTGATCCAGTTCAAGGTGTTCCGTATTTTCTGCCAGGTGGCTCTCAACCAATCCATTCGTGGAGATTATCAGGGGCAGAATCTTCACCGTTCTTAGCTGGTGTATCTCTTTTATTTCAAAAGCCAGGTCGTGGTACTTTGTTAGTTTCTCCGTGTACGCTCTACTTATGTTATCATCTGCCGGGACGGTTATATCAATGATTGTTGCTTTGCGGTTTCCTTTATCAAAGATCACGATGTCGGGCCTGTTGTGCGGCACCGATCTATCCGTTATTATCGGGTTGTCCGAGTAGAGTTTGAACTGACTGTTTTCAAGTATCGGCTTGGGTAAGTATTCGTGTACCCTTCGAGAGGTAAGTATAAGTCCTACTTTCATGGCAATGGCTTGGTGAAAGATTTTTGCCATAGCATTATGCCGCTGGGTGTACTCCCTGGGTGCAAGAATGGGGCATGAGGATGTCACATGTTGTATAGACTCCAAGGCTTGGCAGCATTTCCGGCATCTGTCAGTCGGTATGTTCTTTTTGGCTATATGTTTCAGGTACGCTCTTGTTGGCACTACCTGATCTTGGATTGCGATGAGACGTCCCTCGGTTTCTGGGAATAAATAACCGGATTTAAGGTAAGTTAGTGACTGCTCTCTATTAACTCTATTTTCTTTCAGTGCCTCCGGATACCTGCCATGTAAGGGTTTGCCGTGCCATTCCTCCAGTAGTTGTTCAGATGATGGCGTCTGTGGTGGGTTATTTCTGCTTGCCAGATTTAAAGCCGTGATGTTGCGGTCTTCCTGGCATATTGATTGAAAGAACGGTAAGTTTTTTGAGTGTAAATATTCTCTGAGTTCAGTTACCGCTTTATTGTGGGCCTTTTCAACATTTCGCAAACCCCTTCCTCCTTGGTGCCTAGGCATGTAAAGTCTGATCACCGATGCATGGGGATGGTGGATGCCGTATTTAGACATTAGGACTCGCACATGTGTGTCAATCGCCTTCAACTCTGTGCTCGACCACCTGATCACGCCGAAAGAGTAGGCTATACTTGGAATTGCCCATGTATTGATTGCCGTAAACATTGCCTTGGAGTTCAGTTTACTGCGGAGGGTTTTTTTTATTCTAGCAAAAAATTTATTTTTGAAATCTTCTTTCTGTTTTGATGTTCTTATCTCCAATGCTTGTTGTATACCCAGGTACTTATATGATTCTTCTGGGCTTAGTTCTTGTATAGCCACCTCATCTTGAATAAGCATTTCTCCCCCTTGTGTCAACTTTCCTCTCTTGACGTGTAATGAGGCACATTTGTCCAGCCCCATCTCCATTCTGATGGTTTGTGTGAAAGATGTCACTATCCCAAGAAGGCTCCTCAGCTGCTCCTCATTCGCGGCATACAGCTTGAGGTCATCTATATACAGTTGATGAGTAATTTTGATGTTTGACCTGTCGTCCACAAGGTATCCGTATCGGTTGTTGTTGAGCAGCCTACTGAGGAGGTTTAAAGCTAGACAAAACCAGAGGGTGCTGAGTTTATCCCCTTGGAAGATGCCAGTTAAGATTCTTATCTCTGGTGTTATTATTTTGCCGAATGTTAAGTTCGTCCTCCAGGTTGTCATCAGATGTTCTAGTAAGCCTATAATGTTTCCAGATACACCGTAGAGTTTCAGAACTTTAAGAAGCCAGGAGTGCGGGACCGAGTCGAAAGCCTTTTTGTAGTCGACCCATGCGACCGAGATGTTCCTTAACTTCCTCCTTGCCTGTTTGGTTATAAGATGATCGATGGTTAACAACTCCTTGCAGCCCTGGGCACCTCTTCTGCAGCCATTCTGCTCTCGTGCAAGGATCTTGTACTTGCTTACATGCTTCCACAGATGTTTGGTGATTATTCCTGTGAGTATCTTATAGACAGTAGGAAGACATGTAATGGGTCGATAAGCCTTGGGGTCAGGACTGGTGTTTCCTTTTGGAAGCATATGGGTGACCCCCAAAGTGAAAAACTCTGGTATGATGGAGGGTTCCGCCAACGCTCTCTGAAAAAATTTGGCCAATTTATGGTGAGTGGCCTTGAAGTTTTTCCACCAGTAATTATGGAGTTTGTCAGATCCTGGAGCAGCCCAGTTATTTGAGTTCTTAAGGACAGATGATATGTCTTCCTCCATAATTTCGAGATCTTCCATGGTGTAGTTTCCTGCCTCCTTCTCAGCGTCTTTTATCCAGAAAGCCTCATCATCATGAGTCTTCCTTCGCTCCCAAATTCCCTTCCAGACTTCAAACATTTCTTTCTCATCTGGGTTCACTCCTTCCCTGTTGTTTGCGTTCTCAAGCTTGCAGAAGAACTCTTTAGGATTTTTGTAGTACAGCTGGTTGTTCCTATACCTCTTTACTCTTTCGTTGTACCTTTGTATGCGGTTTCCTAACGCTTTCACCTTCTGTTTCAGCTTGTCGAGGACCACCATCATCTGCTCTGCGAGAAGTTGGTTCGAGCCATTTGTTCTAATACGTGATTCTGATGCGATCTGCCGTACTCCCTTCATGATCCTGTTGGACGGTATTTCTGTATTGAGGTAAGTATGTAAGGTGCCAATTCTTTTTCTTATAATCCTAATTTTCTTTTCCAGCCTCATTTTCCATGGTGGTATCATTTCTTGACGGCGAGTTGGTTGGGCCCCGCTTATGCTTATTTTGAGATCTTCGCATACTGTGATTGCTCCAGCGTATACGCAGTCGACCACCTCTCTCAGTGTGGCGGTTACATCGATGTATCTCTCCATTATCCTGTTGATTTTTTGGACACACTCTAGCATTTCTTTGGATTGCTTCATTCTTGGGATGTTTGCCCTTTTACTCGGAGAAAGTCCTGAGTATTTCTGGAGGTTTCGGTAATAATTACGTTCTAGCCTGGATGGTTGTACGCTCATTCGGATATGTGATCTGGTTTCCATTCGTGTTTCTTCATCAGGCTCTGCATTTATAGGGGCACCACGCGGGATATAACTTTGAGCAATGGTGTATATATATATATATATATATATATATATATATATATATATATATATATATATATATATATATATATATATATATATATATACTGACCTTGATTATCCAGAACCATCATCTAAGACAAGCTTGCTTAGATTGGATATTCAAAAATATCAATTTTCATCACCAAAAATGCTCCATATAGGTAAAGAAAAAAGAATCTGAAATTCTTACCCACAATATATATATATATATATATATATATATATATATATATATATATATATATATATATATATATATATATATATATATATATATATATATATATATATATATATATATATATATATATATATATATATATATATTGTGGGTAAGAATTTCAGATTCTTTTTTCTTTACCTATATGGAGCATTTTTGGTGATGAAAATTGATATTTTTGAATATCCAATCTAAGCAAGCTTGTCTTAGATGATGGTTCTGGATAATCAAGGTCAGTATTATCAACGCTTATGTGTTGAAAATTCTTCATATCTATAAAGTGGAACAGTGTTTCTAAAGCGTTTTATTCCATTTGATTCTAAAAAGTTTTTATGAGACTTTTAGATCCAATCCGTAGAAAAAGAATAAATTGACAGATAATAAACTGTCATATTTCAAAAAAAAAACCTTCGAAGTGAATTTCTAATTTATATTTGTTTATTGGGAAAATGCTAAATAGTTTCAAATGTGAATTACTGCGGAAGCATTGAAACGATGCTCTCTATTTACAAACCCCACAAAGATGTTCAGGCAACAAGACTACTATGAAAGTTTCAAGTCTCCAGCTCTTTCCGTTCGAAAATTACAGTGTTTACGGAAGGATTCTTTATCACTGAAACCGACCAAGATTATATTCGCATCAAAACTTAAAAATTACGCTGTTTCCTAGAACCAGCTCGCAAAAAGACTTTTTCCGATTTCCGCACGAATCTTAAGGTTCATTATTTACAAAAGTTGTCCATATTGCCGGTCCGAAATTTATTCCTGAACCAAAAACTGTCGGTCGAGTGAACACAGGTATCTGGCTGGTACACACGATCAAATCCTGAGGGAGGATATCACCGGACGTAAAACACTGATGTTCTAGTTCTCCCTCGAGGGATCTGTCGAATGAGTTTTTTTACGAAACGAGCAGCGAGAGCCGGGGGAAAAATAATTCTAGTGCATCATTAAAATTTGCATAATTTTCGAAATGGGATTAAGCTGAGGTTTTCATCTCTGGTCGCCATTTATTTCAGTTCCGCTTGGATTGCATTTAGCCAGAATATATATGCACATTTCAAGTGTTCAGGGTGCCCAAGTTATCTAGCTGAATTTCACAAGGTGATTGTACAAACAAGCAGTAGTAGTAAACAAAAGACTAACGACCAAAATCTTCCTGCCAGTAACACACATAGTTAATGTTAAATCAGGTTTATTGTATGGGAAACAAAATTTACTCTAAAGATAACATGTATTCAAAAATTGGTAACGCTGACCATAATAATAATAATAAGATTTATTCATCCCCTAAGACATTCAAATGTATGATACAAGTAAAAAAAAAAGTATACAGTATGTTCAAAACTGAAAATGAAAGAAAAATAAATACCAAGTTACAATAGATCATTCAGGTATATATTCAGACTATAAAAAGCTCTTCCACACAACAATGACCTAGTTTATCTGTTAAAACAGACAAAATTTATAGTTTTGAAACATTCTGGTAACTATTTCAATATTTCAATACCTTGGTAAGTAGGTGAATGTTCGAATTTAGTAGTTCGATGTTCAGGCAGTGACAGGATTTCTGCATTTCGCGTTCTATAAGAGTGATGACTAGACAATTCCTTCAGTGTTTCTAAATTCGGATCAAGAGCAGTGACTTCAAAATATATACACATGGAACCGTTAAAATTTTATCTTCAATAATGTATTATGTATCGGGGTTTTTTTTTTGAGTGATGGAACTTTCGATAAAGATAAGTGTAATTTGACAGAAGGTAGAAGCCATGTTGTTTTGATATTTCTATTCAGTAGACATTGACAAATTATCATGGAAAGACTCACGCCGCAACAACGTTTACAAATTGTTGAAATTTATTTTCAAAATCAGCAGCTTATTCGTCGAACTATCGATAGATTTCGGACAGAAATTTTTCTATTCGATGCAACAAAGACGAAGAACTGTACGTACAGAAGAAAATATCGCTGCTGTAAGTCATAGTGTTAATGATGATCCAGATTTCTCTATTCGTCGACGTTAACAACAAGTTTGACTCTATGCATCCACCGCATGGAGAATTTTGCGTAAAGATCTTGGTCTACACCCGTACAAGATCCAACTGGTTCAAGAACTAAAGCCACTTGACCATAATAAGCGTCGCTTATTAGTTGGTCCCCTTTTTTATCTAAAAATTGTGTTTAGTGATGAAGCCCATTTCTGGTTGAACGGCTATGTAAACAAACAAAATTACCGTATATGGAGTGAAAATAATCCTCAAGAAGTTCTGCAAGTTCCATTGCATCCTGAAAAATGCACTGTATGGTGTGCTTTACGCGCTAGAGGCATCATCGGTCCATATTTCTTTAAAAACGATGCTGGAGCTAATGTTACAGTGGATGGTGCTGGTTACAGATCGATGATCAATGATTTTATTTGTTCCCAAATTTGAATGGTATCGACCCAGAAGTGTTTCGGTTCCAACAAGATGGTGCTACATCTCATGCTGCCTGCTACCGTAACAACTGATTTATTGAAAGAAAACTTTGGCGATAACATTATTTCGAGAAATCGTCCAATTAATTGGCCTCCAAGATCATGCGACATAACTTCACTGGATTATTTCCTTTGGGGTTATGTCAAGTCATTGGTTTATGCTGATAATCCAGAAACAATAGACCCTTTGGAAGCTAACATAACTCGTGTTATTGATGAAATAAGGCCTGAATTAATCGAAAAATTAGTCTGTCCGATGCGGTTCCTCAGAGCTAGTCGTGGTGGACATATTCCGGAAGTTATTTTTATAACATAAATGTCATAAAATTATCTTTCAAATAAAAAAAAAAAGTATTTTACTTGTCTTGTTTTTACTATAAAGTGTACATTTTCATTTTTATATATGTGTTTATTTCAGCTGGCCTGATGAAACCTAGATTTGATTGGCTCACATTTCATATCCGTAAACATTTCCAGCAGAAAGTGATGCAAATCTTCTGAACTAGCAATGGGCTTTAAATTAGGGACGTGTATTGCTTTGTATTTCTCAATATCCTCGTCAACATAAACACCCTCGTAAGATCTCAAAGCAAATGGAGGTCTTTTTTTCCGTTTGTTTGTAACCTTGTTGAAATAGTTTCACTCACACATTTGTTGTCAGGAATTTTCCGTGATAGCAACACGGCCTTTGGTGTGCTTTTTATGTCAGAATGATGTATCAATGGTTCCATATTAGCCCTGTTGTGGCGCTTCTTGACAAATTTTTTACTCAGTTCTTGTAGTCTTGGCAATATTGGCTCTATTTTTATTGATTCATATAAGAGTTGGTTTGAAGGGTTATGCAACGAGTTGTTAGGATGTCTTATTTTTCTCAAACTTGTTTGCTTCAGTTCAAAATATATATTCATTTAATAACAATTAATTATATCAACTAACAATCTCAGTGACTTGTGAAATTTTCTGTTCATCTTTTTCAGTATCGTTGACCTTTTCTTTTCCTTCAATACTGTTTTCACGGTCTGTATCTTTCTCTTTTTCTTCTATAGCATTTTCATGCTCTTCATCTTTTTCCCTGGTCCTTCTATACTATTTTCTCTTTGTCATTCTTAATAACTACATTCATTTCACCGTTGTCATCAGCAATTTTCTTATCATCATCTTCTTCATCTTTATCATTGAAAACATCATATCAGTACCCTCGAACTTTACTCAATCATATAATCATTTGTTTTTTAGCTATTTCTTTCGGCTTCATCTAAATTATAGAGCGTTGATATAGAAGAGTTCAGAAAAATGGTATATCCGTACTCCAGAAGGGACCTGCATATCATCGTATAAATTGAACTAGCAATCTCTACATTGATGCCCAAGTTTTTATAAGTGAGTGATCTGAAATGACCCGCTCGTGTGATGGCTGTTGATGACACCCCCGAGCTACGGTGTCGCCAACCACAATATCATTATAACTGATAAATTGTCGCGTGAATATTATCTTTTCGTTTTTGATTCAATAAAACAATGTCAAAAAATGAACTTATAGAAATTTCTTCTTCTGTATGTAATAATACTAATGTCACTGAGTGTTTGAAACTACATCGAACAAGGAATTTTTAATCCACTATGCAGGTACATAACAATTATGATCCCCGAGTGAGGAATCTAGGCCTTTCAAATATGTCTTATTTTTTCCTAGAAACTTTTGGGTCTGTTAGGGACCGAAAATATTTGTCCTTCACAGATTTCTTAGAAACCCATTAGAACCGAAGCCGTTTAAAGATGACCACAGTCTAATGTCGCATTGGAATTTACCTGACCACATTTCAAGCCCTAAGAGAATCTCTCATTCGGCGAGTTAGCCACAAAGCACCCTTGACGAAACGTCCCCAAATATGTCGCATTTTGTCGCTTGCCCAAAAAGCACAATATAAACCAGTTAACCAAAAGAGTGAACACATCCCTCGAAGTCGCTCGTTGGCCCTCTCTTCGTGCTTCGACCAAACTTTCACGCAATATTCTCTACCTCTTTGGACATTAAGTTCTGATCCCACACACATTCTCTAGAAGTTAGTTCTAATCACATTTCTCTTTTCCTCTCAAGTTATAATCAGACATATCTCCCTACTTGTAATAATTCTATTCGTGTTTTCACTTTAACCACCCTCTCTCAATAGCACAGTAACACAATGAAGGCTTGGAAGTGAATGTATCATCCACATTATTTATTTGTAATTAGATAGTAATTTGCGAAAGGTGAACCCAACAGTGAAACCAATAAAAGTGGATTCGGTGAAAAAGCTCAAATAACTGCTAACGCACGAACGAGATATTGTTTTCACCGCAATTAGAGTTCGATACTTCACTGAAACACCTTCCTCGGTTTGGGTAAACAAATCTAACTTGCAACCCCATTTGAAGTATGCTCAACCAAGAGTTTGCATTCTTATTGGTTAACGTTCAATCAATTACAATGAAGAGTTCAAAAAGGTATCTCTACATACCAAGCAATTCTTTACACTGGTTATAATTTAAAATGTATTGTAAAGAACCTTCATCTTCGTACCCGTATATAGCCTCATTATGTGAACCAATTCAATTTTCGCTCTTCTGACCGACATACAAGAAACTCGATTAAATCCCACGACAAACAAAGTTACAACCAACACGGTTTACATGGCTGTATAATACGACTTGAGATTATTTAAGGTGGTGTCGAAAGGCAGCACTGCGACTCGTAGCGAAGCACTTTGTGAAGCACTTCGCTAATTGAATTGCCCTCCCCGAAACTCCCGCTAGGAATCCCCAGATTCCCGATTTCCACAGGCTTTTGACGTGTCGAACGCAGATTTGTCAGGTATTGTACTGTTGATTTTCTCCGTCAGTTTTTTTTTTACATTCTCGCTAGACCCACGCGTCGAGAATGGATGCGAATATTCGCGTGGGTTGAGATATTGAAAGGACGACATTGACATAGAGCGAATGCTACTCTATAAATATCATCTATCAGTTGATACAATGTTGGTTCGGAAATCTTACAGAAATAACATCAAACGATGCAAATACAGAATGCGGCATAAAGGACGGACAGTTTTTGAAGAAATCATGAAGTCGGTAACCTACAATTAATAACAAATTTATCGACAGAGTTGACTTCATAATTGTATAGCATTTTGGAAAGTTGAGTGCCGAAAATCACATCAATCATCATTTTTGATTATGCATTACTGGACGCGTTTTCGGAATTTCTAAAAACCTCTTTTCAACATCGCTCTGCAAACTTGGACAACTTTCAAGTGCATAGCTTCCCTCAAAGAATCCAATCTTCGAGACTTGTATTCGTATACACGTGACAAAGCACGTATCTTCGGCGTACACTGCTTCACATCAAATGTAAATGATGTGATGTGATATAAACGAAGAATAAAATCGGCTTAATTACTGAACCCTGCGGAACACCCCTAATTATTTTTCTTATTTTCCACCTTTTTTTTGACCATGCGACCTTCTATTCTCGGTCCGATAAACAAGAAGCAATGAACCTATAGGCCACACTTTAACTGCATAGTGCTGCAACTTATCCAATAATACATCATTTCTCAAAGAAATATATTAGTGTATTTTTCATTCAAAGATTTGAATGGGCAACACTTATATGGGCCTATCATTTTTGGTTTCCATTTTAGTACATGGGAACCACTCTAGCCTTTTTTAAGATTTTATGAAATACTCCTTCCTCCATATATTTGTCAAATGGACCTGATACTTGTTGTTTCAAGATTCTTGTTGACATATCATAGATTCTTGTTAACATATCATATATTTCTTTTGTTTCCTTAGTTTTACGAATATTTATAACAGTTGATTTCCTCGGGAGTGGTTGGAACGAAGAAGAATATGAAGTTAGTAGTTTTGTTTTCTGTTAATGTTTTATAACGGATGGGATGCCATTGGCTATGATTTCTACTAATTAGGAAGATATTCACTGAAATCCTCGATTTCAAGTTCTGTTTCAGGTGACACAACCAAATCAAAATTATTAATAATGGACATTTTTTCTTTTCAGCAAAAAATAGTTCATTTAGTGTGCTTTCGAATGATATATCAACTTTTGTGCTAGCTGATTCTCCTCTGGCATAATATCATGGTTAAAAAGATAACAAGAAAAGTTGAAATATTCCAAACCTAAACTTGCTCTATCTTGAAGTTCCTTGTGATTGAATAACAAAGTAAACATTGAATTTCAAATCTGACAGTTTCTGTCGCTCAATAATTTTGGTTATTAGTACGTTTACTTGAATCTAACGAACTAATTAAATTTATAATAAGTATTCTAGAAAAAATCAAGAAAATTATGCGTGATTTTTCAAACATCGAATATCGCGATATGCTGTTTCTTTGCCGTGGTATTATGGCAGAGAACAAGCAGCTAGCACAAAAGTTAGTAGGTCATTTTAAATCACTCTCAATGAGGTATTTTTTCCGAAAAGAAAACTTGTCCATAATTAATAAGTTCATCGATAAAACCATTGGAAAAATATGACTGACTTTGTTCACTTCAGAATCGTGATATTCATCTCCTAACCACGCCTGCAATAAGAATTTGTTACCCCACTGAACTTCTTAACTTGTATGAAATTTAATACCGTTTCTAGATGTGGAGTCAAATTTGATGAGGCTACAAAAATAACTTAAGTATAATTGATTTTATGGAAAGACTTAAAATATTTTGTGAAATCAAGAAAAGTTGAATTGAAGAATAACTATCAACATTTCGCCCATGTGTTATATGACATTTTTTATTGCGAATAACTTATATGATCTCTTCGTGAAGTTTGGCCCTTTTAAAAATAGACATTCTGTATAGTTATAGAAAAATGATTTCTTGTCTCTTCCTAAGGGAAGGAATCTAGTAACATGAATCGGAATATGTGACATTTTCGAGAGGGTACCAAAAAACTTTTCAGCGAGTATTTTCACCATATCTCAGATACCTCTCATTTGAGGGATTATGGTAGTAATTGAGATGTAAGCCATTACCTTGGAAAGATGATATTTTGAGCGGTTTTTAAGATCTGATGGTTTTTGAGTTACTATACTGGCTGACAAGAGAAGCTGAACATTCATATGTGCTAATCTGATTTTCATTATTGTGGTATACGTGTTCAGTACCTACTTGGTACCTATAAGAGTAGAATATGAGCTTCATTAGACAACCTACTGGAAAAACTGGTTCAATACATGCTGACCTCCCGCGATTTCTTATGAACTTATTGATACGCCTAGGCTGGGTTATGATGAGGTCTTATTACAAGAATGAAATAATCTACAAGTTATTTAATCCCACGCTTCTCTAACTTTATAAGAAATGGCTGTTCAAGTCTGTGGAGGGGTTGCAAATCGACCAATAATGTTCCAGACATGTTAAATCGGAAACAGATAAGATGATGTGGGATGTTGAAATAAATGATTGATGTATTGTCGGTCCATAACGGCTATTGTTTCTCTTACAGCATGCGGTCTTGTCAACATTTTGTTGAAACGTTGAAATGAATGTATCGATAGCTGACATGTTGCTTATCAATACTATTGATGATTTACTACCATACGCAATAAAACCCCATACTATAACGCTCACAATGAGGTGAACATATTACTTTCTGTCAAATTATGGATAATGTCTTTAACCACCTCGCCTTTTCATCCTTGTCCGGCCATGATCCAACCCCAGACAGAAGCAAGACTCGTCGCTTAGAATCGCCTGAACAGAAAGTATAACTCTATCTCCGTATAGAACTAACGAGAGTCATTTCTCAAAAATCTTCAGTGTCTATGGAAGCCGCGGGAATAATCACAGGCTCATCCTTAGATATCTATCTGAAACTCGAAAATTCTAACTAACTCAGCAAACTTCCACGCGGATTGCAGCATTTCAGAATTAAATCATCCCTATTTGATTCCTGGTCCCACTGAATTATCTCCTCACGCCAGAGTAGATGTTTATGTCAATGTTCTGTTGTGAAGAGTAGCACTCAGTGTAGATGATAAGAAAAAATAACAAAGCTCCTTATTAGGTGATATTAATATACGAATTCGAACCATACTAGCATGTAATACTGATTTGTGATGGCCTAGGTGCTCTTTTATCTGATTCTAAGAACCGTACGTCTGAATTGGCGAACTTGGCGAACTTGTGATTGCCCTGGAAGGTTCAGAGCTCTTCGCTCTGTATATAATGTATATATATAGTATATTATGACTTCTTGTCTCCATTCTCGTCCACACTGCCATATAGTGCGTAAAGATGTAGATACTGGTTCTTCTGGAAATTTTTTTTATCGAAAGACAGGTTTAACGAAGCTCTACAATTCGACCCCCTCAAAGTCAATAAGCCTGAAGAATTCTGCACACTCCTGGCATTTCAATAAATTCAAAAAAGGCTTGACAACAAGCTATACACAGATTGCAATTTCAATATAATGGTAGACTCTAGAGAATGGAAAGCTCTCGTAACTTTCAACGACCTTTTACATTAGGTCAAAAACTGAATAGGAAAACCAGAAAATGTAATAACTTGTTGTTTGTAATAGGATGACTCGACATGTGAAGAAATATTGGAAACAGATTAACATATATGTTTGTTTTTTGCCCTTTTCTTGTTATTCAGTATATTACAGATAATCACATGTTAACGTTCTTAAAATAACCTTCGAGGGGCATACAAAGCATATGTCTTTCTCAAAGCAATAAACAATGGGCAATAGCGTTGAAGTACATTGTTTGATCGTATACTAAATTGTTTCAGCCGTTACTATTTGGTAATTGATCATAATTAAAAAGAAAAAATAAAATTCATTTTTCTATCGTACTTTGGTAGTATAAGTCAAAAAGTGGCCAATAGTTTTTCAAAATCGGATGTCAATATTGCTTTCAAAACGCAAAACAAATTATCATCGGTATTATTTAACGCAAAGGACCCTACTCCAAACATACACAAATCAGGAGTTTATGAGTTATCTTGTTCTACGTGCAGTAATAAATATATAGGACAAACAGGACGTTCCTTCAAGACGAGGTTCAACGAACATAAAATGAGTTTCATAAAAAATAAACAGAATTCTACTTTTGCCACTCATTGTCTAGAAAACGGTCATTCCTTTCCCACAATAGATAATCTTAAAATTTTACATGTAGAATCAAAAAGGACGAAACTCGATTATCTAGAATCTGTTGAAATTTTCAAATTAGTTCACAATAACAATAATGTGAAAATAATGAATGACTGTACTGAGCTTTGTAAATCGAAAATATTTGAGATATTCAAAAAGTAGCATCTGTTTAAAACCTTTTTCAACGAACATAAAATGAATTCAATGAAAAGTAAACAAAAATTCAACTTTTGCCACTCATTCTTTAGAAAACAGTAATTCCTTTCGACAAAAGAAAATCTCAAGAAAATTTTACATGTAGATTCAAATGAAAAGAAACTTGATTATTGAAATTTTCAAATTAGTTCACAATAAAAATAATGTAAAAAATAATGAATGAATGTACGGAGCTATGTAAATCCAAATATTTGAGATATACAACAAAATAATGTAAAAATAATGAATGACTGTACGGAGCTATGTAACCCCAAAAATTGTTGGAGATAGTTAAATGGGTTAACAACCTTCTTTGTCGATTGCCGACATTCCGATATCTGTTAGAAGCCTTCTTTTTGAACCCGGTTTTTTATCACGTTCCGCCTGTAAACCTCTGTACCACTATTAGGTGTTACCTAGAATCTATTGAAATATTCAAAATATGTATCACTTTTGTTTGAATACCTCTGCACCACTGTTAGGTCTTCAGTTGTCTGATGATGGGATAGTTCATTTCCCGAAACTCGAGTCACAAGAAAATGTGTAATATATATTTTTATTGGTAGTAAAACATAGTAATTTTTACAATTTGTTTTAATTGTTTGATCGTGTTGGAACTATTCCTTCAGAAGTTGTGTCAATAAATAAAAAGATAAACTGCAAAATCACATTTTGGCTAGTATTGAAGAAATTGGCCTTTTGCACTGTTTGACTGAAGCATCCCAAAGGGTTTGTTGGTATTGTCCTCAGATAAAACTTGTTTTGCCCTGATAAAAGTCGAACTTTTATAAGGAGTAGAAATAATCTACAAGTCTATTATTCCATTGTTTCATCTGCCAAAACTTTAATTTTGATGTGTTATCATAAGCTTTTTTTTCAATATCTGTCGTTTCGCTGAACTGTAAAAAACATAGTTTCTGTATGCTCTGAAAATGTCAACTTTTGTACCGAGTAATGTGTTTTTGTGGGGATTTTTACTTCATTACTTCAATATGAAGGAAGAAGACTACCGAAAATTATTGTGTTTTAGTGGATGTTTATGGTGACCATGCTCTAACTGAACGAACGTGTCAGAAGTGATTTGAAAGTGGCAATTTTGATTTAGAAGATGAAAGATAACCTAGGGCGCTACTAAAACTCAAGAATGAATAATTAGAGGCAATACTCGATGAATATCCATCACAAATGCAATAGGAACTCATAAAAATACTTGGAGTCAGCCATTTGCAATCTTTAAACAGCAATGGGAATGATCCGAAAAGTAGTGAATGGGATGCCATATGAACTAAAGCCAAGAGACGTCGAACGTAGTTTTTTCAGTTGTAAACAACTGCTAAAACGCCAAAAAAAGGGTTTTTCCAACGGATTGTGACTGGCGATGAAAACTGGGTCCATTACGATGATCCAAAACGTCGGGCAAAATTATGGATGCCTCATCATCAACTGTCAAGATGAATATTCACGTGAAACCGTTAGATCTTGTTAAAAACGATATACAGACCGAAGAAAAATGTGCATTTTTCAAACACATGAGCCAAAAATTCTTCAAATTACTTCACGATGCACCAGAAGACGTTTCTATAATTGTTATAAGTTTAAGTAATCGGAAAAATATTGAGATGATACGGAAAATATGCATCAATATCCTTAACCTTTGACGAGCAGTTTATTATAATATCAAACATTTATTGATATAATTAATCCGTAACCTATAAATTCCATTAGTTCAGTAGTATATCTATAAACTGAATGAACAATTTTTCAAAGGAATTCATCCTTGACATTTTCTTCATATGGATGATGATTCATCAATATCGTGCATCGAAAATTGAAATCCAGATACATGCTTAAATGAATTTGTACGAGTTTCAACTCCAATTCTACACTTAATTCACTAAAAAAACATATGGGCATGGATTATCGAATATTTATAGTCTGTAATAATAAATTCTGAAAGACGTGAATTAAAATGATGAATGACATAGACTCGTATGTACACAAGACTTTTACCGTAAAACTTAGTAGTAGTAATAAACTTTATTGATAGAAATCAAATGGCAATTGACCAAAGTCTTCAGCCAGTTACATTTATAATTAATTTTAATTAAGGTTTAATGTATGGAAAAAAGTTGCTCTAAAGACAACAGGTATTCAAAAATTGGTAACGCTGCTAGTCTGGTCTTTGGTGTGCTTTCGATGTAATAAAGATGTATCAATGGTTCCATATTAGCCCTGTTGGTGTGCTTCTTAACAAATTTTTTGCTCAGTTCTTGTAGTCTTGGCAATATGGGCTCTATTTTTGTTTATTCGTATAAGAGTTGGTTTGGAGTGTTATGTTACGAGTTGTTAGAATGTCTAATTTTTCTGAAACTTGTTCTTTCGGCTACTTCTAAATTATAGAGCGTTTCTAGAAGAGTTCAGAACAATTGTATGTTCGTACTCCAGAAGGGACCTGCATATCATCTTATGAATTGAACTAGCAATTTTCACATTGCCCAAGTTTTTTAAAAGTGAGTGATCTAAAATGACTCGCTCGTGTAATGGCTGATGTCCCCCTAGGACTCATCAATACGCCTACCAGGCCAAAAAATCAGCAGGACATGCATTACACAATTTGGTCGGAAAATTAAACTAATCTCTCGATAATCGAGATATAGCATTACAGCGTTTCCTGACATTGAAGGTGCTTGTAACAATACGCTACCGGCTTCTCTACCGGTCTGAGGCTAACTCTGCAAGAGGAATCCATCCGCTTATTTGTAGGTGAATACAGGCAATGATATGCAGCAGAATTATAACGACCTCATACCAGGGTGAGATCTTCGAGTTGAAGGCTGCGAAGGGCTGCCCGCAGGGGAGTATTCCCTCATCCTTTCTGTGAACCTTTCCCATCGATGACCTGCTAGCGATGATCTCGCTGTAGGGAGTCGATGTTCAAGCAATTGCTGATGGCCTGGCAATCAAAGTGAAAGGTAAATTGGAGGTGACGATATCGACCGTCCTTCAAAAGATACTGGATACTATCGACAAACAGTGTGTATGGGAAGATATATCTCTTAACCGACAAAAGGTAGTTTTAGTACCATTCACTAAAAAACGCAAACTCGATGGATTAAAACCGCCGACAATCCGTGGTGAAACAATACAATTCTCTAATGAGGCAAAATACCTGGGAATAGTCCTGGACTAAACTCTCATTTGGAATGCACACCTAGACAAAGTGTGTCATAAAACCAGAATGGGATTCTGGTCTAGATCAACTGGCGATCGACAGGCCAGAAGTAATAGTTGGGAGACTCGGGACTGCTGGACGAGCTTTTAACGAACAGCACTCTATTGATGCTCTTGAATCTAATGTCAAAAGTCACGAGTCAAGAACGGCATTTCAAAGTAATGGTCCTCAGTCGGGACAAATGGACCCACCATTCTGAGGTTCTATTAAGGACCGACAGATGGCTCGCGAATGACGAACGGAACTGAAGCGGAAGTCTATGGGAGCAAACCGAGAGACAGCACCTCATTGAGTCTCGGTCAATACGCAACCATATTCCAGGCAGAACTATTTACCATTGAAACGACGGCAAATCCACCACGGCAAAATCAAAATATTCAGCGATAGTTATTCAGTACTAAAATCTTTGGAATCTGGAAGTTGTTCATCGAAAACAGTCTGGAGTTGCAGCACGGCTCTAAGCAGGCTCGGTATGTATAACAGAATCACTCTTGTTTGGATACCGAGCCACTTAAACTATTTGGGTAACAAAGAGGTAGATCGGCTGGCGTTTGCTGAAGCCATGCTGCCTCTAGTAGGCCCTGAACCATTCCTGGGAATACCACATGAAGTGGCTAAGCAGACGACAACAGGCAGAATTAACTATAGACTAGAGTCTTTCTGGCTGAGCCATCCTTACCTAAAACATTCGAAGGCGTTCCTCGGAACAGGTCTGAACCAAACCAAACTTAGAATACTAGTCGGGATTATAACAGAACCCTGCAGGCTGAAAGCGCATTTACACAAAATTGGTCTGGCTGAAAACGATGAATGTAGGCTGTGTCTTGAGGACACAGAAACAGCCATGCACATCGTCTCAGAGTGCCCATCGGTGAGTCGCATCAGATTCGAGGTCTTTGGTCAGGCTATAAAGAAATGGTGATAGGGATGAGCCTTGTGGGAGACCTTGTTGCGGTGTAAATGGAGATGATCTTTCATTTGTGATTTTGGCTTGGATGAATCTTTCAGTCAGAAAGTGATTGATCACTTTTATTAGGTTGGTTGGGCATTGCAGTTGGTGCAGTTTATATATGAGTCCTACATGCTATACAATATCGAAATCTTTTTTATGTCTTCCCCATCATAAAAAACAAATTTTTATTCATTAATGATATATTGCACGAAAACTTTCACAATAATTATTTGATACAGCATCAAATTAGTAATAAGAAGGAAAAACTCGAAATATCTCCTAACGTGGCGAAAGTAAAATATAGAACATACAGCACAAAATAAGCAAATTTAATAGAAAGAAGATATTTCTACAATTCTGTTCGATTTCTGATCGACCTCAACTTTCTTCAGTTCCAGTAAAGTACGCGACTTTTTAATGTGAACTCGAGATTTTAAATACACTCAGAGAAAAAATTCCGGATTTGTAAAGTCCCGTGAAGAGAAGGCCCAGTTATATCACAAGAACGAGAGATGAATTTTAATATAACATGAAACATGTTTTTGGATATTAGTATTTTTTTATCCATAAGAAGTTTACATTCTAGGGTGAATAAAGGGTTCAGAGTTTTTGTTACTTTACTTTCGAAATATTAGGTCATTTTCAGACAACCGAAACGTTGAGTACAAAGTTTTTCTAGAAGTTCGGGCACAGAATAATGAAAACAACAATACACTCAAAACTAATTTCAATTACGATCAACTACTAAATACAAATGGCTTAAACAGTCATCTTGCAAGAAATATTCCTTGGAGAAATGTGAACTGTATGGATTGTTGCCTCATCTTGCTGAAACCATACATTACCTAATTAAGACAATATATAAGCTTTCAACATTTCCAGTTATCGTTGTACATTAACCATAACTACACCATCGTTGTTCTAAAAAAAATAAGGATCCATAATACCCACTTCACAAAACGCATAATACATGGTACAATAGTACTGCTGAAAAAAATTCAACAAAACTCTAAAATGTCTTCGTAGCCCCATCTGCGTTCTTGTTTCGTATTAGCAGCAAATTGCTCCTCAATCTCTGTCTACCTAACCTTGGCATTCAGATTGTCGACGCTGCGAAATTATGAAAATGAAAGGATTCACCGTCATCTCAAGAATCTGAAGAAGTCTCTTATGTAACCAGTGGAATAAATTCACTCGTTTGTTCGAGAAATGAAAGGCTTATTAACTGGCACAGGTTGGTGAACGGATTTCGTGATGCTTTTACTATTGGACAGTGGTTTATTCATATTTCGACACGATGTAATTAGAGAAAAGAAAATTTCAATTTGCAAATGTGAGTTCATAAGTCTATTAACTATTTTTATCGAGTTCGAAAGCTATTTGAACTTTGTATCATTTATGTAGGTAACGCAAGTGAAGAAGCATTCTCTTCTCTGAATTCTCTGAAAATCCGACATAATTTAGGTTATATGATCGCAACAATAATGATCGAATGTATAACAAGAAGAAATCGAAATTGTCCTTTCTCTCTGTGGATAATTTCGTTAATAGAGCTATTATAATAGCTCCATTTGTCTATTATTTGTTGAACTTAAAAAATATCGATTATTATTGTCATGTTTCTCGACAATGAATTATTATACAATTAAAAACTAATATCAGAAAAACTTTCTTACCTAATTTTCTTAATAAAAATTTATTAAATGAATAGAATATGCAGTTGGCTCTAGGTGAAACTAGAAGGAAAACCAAAATATAATTATATATATTTGATAGATTCGGTCTTCATTTGGTGGAAACTCATTTTAATTAAAAAAAATGTATATATGACAGTAATTTATTTCCATAAAAATGTTTGTACTAATACAACAATTGTTTCACCACGATGTGGCTTCTTCAGGTATTACATTGTACTGTCTGATGGTATTGAGTGTAACCGAGTTTATATACATTTTTAGGTACGTGACCAAATAATAGAAGCACAAGTCATAAAAACTCTAGGTGTTTATTGGAGTTTGCCGCTAAAAATGCCATTAAGGAAAAATATTCAGTAATGGAGAATGATCGACATCTGCTTGTTCGTTCAAAAGGATTTTACGGGCATTATACCTGTTGATTTCAAGAAATTCTAAAAGTGTTAATCTAGAACTTTTGCTTTCAACGTGGATAATTTCATAATTATTGTTGAAATTATGCCTTAATTCCTTAAGATGATTAGCATATGTCGAATGTACAGAATTGTATATATAACCCCTTTGGTGTTCTTGGATACGTTTCTTGAATGGTCTACCAGTCTGGCCAATGTATACTAAAGGGCAATCTTTGCAAGTTAACTTGTAGACTCCGGATTCATTTTCTTTATTTGTACGAATAAAGATCCTTTTGAATGAACAAGCAGATGTCGATCATTCTCCATTACTGAATATTTTTCCTTAATGGCATTTTTAGCGACAAACTCCAATAAACACCTAGAGTTTTTATGACTTGTGCTTCTATTATTTGGAACATTGTATGGAAAATAATAATTTTTTCAATGAGAAAGATGTCACTTTACTATATAATGTTAAGAAGAGTAAATTTGTAGACCATTTGGAAATTCTCTCAATCAAAAAAGCCATTGAGAAAAAGGAGAATGCAACAAATTCCGAAACACTCTTTTGGGAATACCCCTATATTGGATGCTGTTGTTTACATGCGCCATAAAAATACACAGATGTCCTAAGTGTAATTAAAGAATCTTTTTTCAATTTTAGGTTAAGTTACTTTTTGTACGAAATGGCCGCTGTAATTTCTACGACTCGCGAATCCAATTCTACCATTATATGATTTTTTAGGCATGAAATGCGTTGCTGTCCAATTAGTGCCAACAGACCTGAGGCACAGAGCTGTAATTGGGAACGAATTTCTGGCCAAAAACTCAAATTCCATCGAACAGCTATCGGATTTCTTGATTTGGCTCCGATAGACTTTTTTCTCTGAAATTGAAAATACCAAAACTGAAATTACCACTTCGAAATACCCGCTTTCAGTCTACACAAGACATACTACTCTGTCAAGAAAGTACCGGGAATTTTCAATTAAAACAACATTTTTACATTTAATCGTCAAAATTTATTGGGTCGCCTTCAAAATAGGCTCCATTTGCTCCAATACATCTATGCCAACGGCACTTCCAATTATCGAAACATTTTTTATAGGCCTTTCCGGGATGGACTTTAGCTCTCGCGCCGAATTTTGTTTTATGGCTTCAATCGACTCAAAACGGGTGCCACGAAGGGGCAATTTTAGTTTTGGGAAGAGGAAAAAGTCGCAGGGAGCCAAATCCGGCGAATACGGTGGTTGCTGAAGCACGTTTGTTGAGTTTTTGGCGAGAAAGTCAGTCACAATCGTAGCTCGGTGAGAAGGCGCGTTATCGTCCCATAGTAATCACCCATAGTAAAAATCAGCACGCACTCTGACATCGACTGACTTAATCAGCTGTTGCAAACACACTAGTTGACAGATCCCGCTCAAGCTTGCCATAGTAATTAAGGACAGTGGTACCAACCTAGGAAAAAAAATTTTTACCTGCCTCATTGCCCCGCCAGATTTAAATCGATAATTCCCGGTACTTTCTTGACAGAATGTAAAAGGTAATCCGTACAAGAACTGAAATCGATTCCTCAGAACGCGTTCAAATATGTTATGATGTTTGATCGTTGGCGTGAGTGTATTATTCCGGAAGAGGCCTACTTTGAAGACGTTGCAATAAATTTGGATAAGTAATACATATTTTATGATGCATTAATTGTTTCACCGTTAATCTTACTTTAAGTGCAAAACCAATTCAACAAAAATCTGTGTACATAGTGTTAATTAATAATTGTTAAATGTCTGCATGAACATGACCATTAAAAAATGATTCATGGCATCAATTATCGCTTGATAACTATTAATGATCCGACATAAAACCACACATAGTTGTTTCTTTTGATAATTAGCATGCTTAGAAAATAACGACATGACAGAATAGTATTTGAGCACAAAGTTTTCATCAGTGTTTATCTTGTAAAATCACGAATAATTCCAGAAGAGCATGGATTTTTCAAAAGACGTTCAATTGGAGCTACTTTGATAACTTTCACGGGATATCTTCTTGTGAGTCTCGATAAAGGTACTCAAATTGACGATATTTAAACAGACTTTAGCAAGGCTTTTATAAAGTAAGCATTCATTTGCTTATCACTAGATTGCGTGACGTGGGACACACTTCTTCGCTGGTTTGAATCATAGTTAAAAAAAAAGGTTAGAATATGTTTCAGTGCAGGTATTCAAATCACGATACTTTTCAGGAACTTCTGGTGTACCTCAAGGCTCCCATTTCGGTCTCGAAGATTCGTCCACCGAAATCTTGTGATTAAACATCTTTAGAAGTTTTTCTTTGGAACCACGTGAAAGATAAGGTCTTAAGATATGGCCACAACAATTCCTTTTACACCCCAAAACATCAAAAATAGGTACCCACAAATTGAAAACTCTGTTCCTCACGCCAACTGATGAAAATGAGCTCATTCATCATATTAACATCCTAAAAACATCCAGTTCTCCTGGAATAGATGGAATATCAGCTGATAATGTAAGAAGATGTCATATGCATATACCAAAACCCCTTGTACACATAATAAATCTAATATTGTCAAATGGAAAAATACCTGAACAACTTATAACGTCGGTAGTGACACCAATTTATAAAAACTTTCTCTTGAATAATAATAAATTGAGTGACAAACAGTTCGGTTTTAGTGCAGACACAAGCAAAAATGTTTGAGCTGATTAATCATATAAAGAATAATTTGTACTGCGGAACCAAGTGTATTGCAGTCTTCCTTGATATAGCGAAGGCATCTGATACGGTTCCTCATGCATCACTTTTGGAAACTCTGGAAAAACTTGATGTGAGCGGCGTTGTATTGGAAATTTTCAAATACTACCTATCATAAAGAAAGCAAGCTCTGAGAATGAGAAATACGTGTAGCACGTATGAATACTTATAAATGGGAGTGCCTCAGGGAACAGTTTTGAGACCATTGCTTTTCATAATATACATGAACTCGTTACTGAACACACACATAAATGATACTATTCCATCATACACAGATGACACCGTCTTTTAATATGAAGGTAGAACATGGCAACATGTCGAAGAAAAAGATGAATACTGCACATCGTTAGTAAGAAATTGGTTGGACTACAATAAACTCTCAATTAATATAAAAAACATCATACATAGCCTTCTCTTTAACAGACGTAAATAGACCAAATTTTGAGAAGTTAAACATCATGAACTCCAATTTAGAAATAAACAGCAGTGATAGAATTAAATATCTAGGCATCATTATAGATACAAATCTCAAATGGAAAGATCGAATAAACACCCTAACATTAAAACTACGCAGATTCATCATAAGTGTTATATATTAAGTGTTGGATCCTTGTATCTTCATACGTGTTATTTTTTCATTCAAAAAAATGATCACTTGATAAAAAGAATTGAACTCTGCCATGAAACACGCACAAAGGCCAACAACCTACTGAAAAATCCTCACTATCATAAAGACGCCAACCAAAGATTCATAACGAAAAACAACATCAAAGCAAAGCATCTTCAGGGGTAAATCAAGAGAATACATAGGCAAACATCAGACATGTACATCAGACTATAGACTGATATAGTTTTACATATATGGCACATCCAGAATTTTCGAGTTAAAAATTGCACATACAGGTGCAAACCTAGGTGCAACCAAAAGTCAGGAATTGATTGTCTGCCAGTGGCAATATTTTAATTTAACCTAACATGAAAGGCCATATTGAAAATCATCTCCATTGCATCCCCATAACCCTGGGCGGTAAATATGAACCAGTTCAGTAAGCACTCTATTGATAACTTATATTGTTAAGTTACTATCGTTGTTGTTATTTGTTTGCTGTGACATGGCTTATTGAATAAACGTATTATTATATAACAATGTCAAACGCAAGAGATCATGGAGCAAAAAAGATGAACCGGGTCATAGCAATTCGAAAGTCAATATCCATCAAAAAAAGGTGATGCTGTCTGTTTGGTGGGATTTTAAGGGAATCGTTTTTATTTGAGCTTTTACCGGATAACACAACAATTAATTCGGAAGTCTACTGTCATCAGCTGGACAAACTGAATAATGCACTTCAACAGAAAAAGCCAGAATTATTCAGCAGAAAAAGTGTGGTGTTCCACCAAGATAATGCGAGACCTCATATAAGCATGGTCACTCACCAAAAGGTTTTACAGCTTGAATGGGATACACTGCCACACCCACAATATTCTCCAGATCTAGTGCCTTTGAATTATTATTTGTTCCGGTCATTACAAAATTTTTTGGATGGTAAAACCTTTACTTCAAATGAAGAGGTCAAAAATCACCTGGATCAGTTTTTTGCCAGCAAAGACCAAAAATTTTATGAGCGTGGAATCATGCTACTACCAGAAATATGGCAAAAGGTGTTGGACCAGAATGGCCAGTAGATAATTCAATAAAATATCAATTCATTATACGAAAATTCTCTTTCATTTTCCAAAAAAAGAAAGCGAAATTACTTTCTAAACAACCCAATAATTAAGCTGTGACCACTCGTTTGAGTACTGAATATCCCAATGTGTTCCTTTGTAAATAAAAAAGTAAATAAATAAGTCAGTAGATCCAATACGATCCTTTGAGAGACTTTTCGGAATGAAATAGAAAAATAAAGACATATGAAGGAAATGAAAGGTGATCCCTAGTAGGCAAAAAAAAAACGTTTCTTTATATCGCATTGACTGAAAGCATTGAGAATGAATTCTAAGTAGATTGTTCACGAAACGCAGAAGGTAAAAATGAAGTTAAAAGCTTCAAGGAACTGTGGGGTGAGCACGTTTTAGTGTTCTGAGGAAGAGGAATAGGATTGCGGGTTCCGTGTAATATCCGTAACCCTACCTATGTATTGATCTCCCCGCACTTAGAGGGTTCGGTAATATCTACACATAGAACGGGAATAATATTGAATGAAGATAGTCGTGACTGAAATTTGCTTCAGAATTAAGGAAATATTAAGAATAAGAACAAGTTTATGGAAAATAACGATCAATGTTTGTGTCACTCCGTAAACTTTGTTGGATGAAAAATAAAATCAGAGATTCTGAAAACATCTACAATATATTGGGTTGTTCGGAATGTAATTTCGTTTTTTTTTCAGGGAAAATGAAAGACAATTTTCGTACAATGAATAAATATTTTATCAAATTATACATTGGCCATTCTGGTCCCCAACACCCTTTGTCATCTTTCTGATAGCAGAATGATTGCACGCTCATAAAATTTTTGGTCTCTGCTAGCAAAAAACTCATCCAGGTGGTTTTTGACCTCTTCATTTGAAGTAAAGGTTTTACCATCCAAAAAATTTTGCAACGACCGGAACCAATAATAATCCGAAGACGCCAGATCTGGACAATATGGTGGGAGTGACAGTATATCCCATTCAAGTTTTAAAAGCTTTTGGCGAGTGACCAAACTTGTATGTGTTCTCGCATTATCTTGGTGGAACACTATACTTTTTCTGTTGATTAATTCTGGCCTTTCCTGTTGAATTGCATCATTCAGTTTGTCCAGTTGAAGACAGTACAATTCCGAATTAATTGTTGTGTTATCCGGTAGAGGCTCAAAAAAAAATTCTTTCAAAATCCCACCTTTTTTTGATGGATATTGGCTTTCGAAATGGTTTGAGCCAGCTCATCTTTTCTGCTCTAGGATCTCTCGCGTTTGACATTGTTATATACAACCCATTTTTCATCCCTAGTAATGATGCACTAGTAATGGATCATTTTCGCACCGTTTGAGAAGCGAATCACAGATGTCAACGCGTCGTCACAAATTTCTCCCCGTGAGAACACAGGGAAACCATATATCGAGTTTCGAGGTTAAAGCCAGGCCTTTCAAGTGGTCATAAACAGCTGAATTCGATAAATTTAACCTCTCACCGATTTGCATTCGCCGATTTGCATCAACTAATGCCTTTATCATGTCTTTATCCACTTCAACCTGCCTTCCGGACCATGGTGCATCTTTGACATCAAAATTGCCGGATCAAAATTTTCCAAACCAATTCTGGCACTGGCGTTCTGTCAACACATATTCTCCATACACATCGGTTAATTTCTTTCTGACTTGAACAGCATTTTTACCTCTTCTATAGTAAAAGAGTAAAATATGACAAAAATGCTGCTTATGCTCTCCATATTTAAAAGGGCACCACCAACCGAAAACCACTGCGTAGAATTAATTGAATTTTTTCACACGCAAGCCTTGCTATATCAGCTCTCAAAACGAATAAAAATTATGCGGCTTAAGTGTGGAGTTGGATTCGAAAAAATACAATTAAATCTTTTGTCGGGCCAAAACGAAATCACAGATCGAACACATGTGTTTTTATCAGTATTTTCAAAACTTACTCTAATACCAATCTGAACATGGTCGTTTCCACGCATTATAAAATGGCTGACATGCATTTCATTCATGGCCTTGCAAATGAAAATGCAAGTGAAGCTAAGTGTCTTCTAAATGGAACGCTATCCGCATAGAGCGGTGCTTGGTGGTTTCCTGAAACTGGTTCTTTTTCAATAAAAAAAACTAAGGCAAGTAAACCACGAACTCGTAGAAGATCACGAATCGAAGCAGTTTTGAAAGAAATTGAAGGTTATCCAGGAACCAATGCAGGAAAAAGTAGTGTTAATTTAAATTCATCAAGTTGTTTGGTCAAACTTGCATGATTCGTTGCGATATCCCTATCGTACCCAGTGGGTTTACGTATCCAATAATTTGTTATAAGGTGGATCGCCTTGAATAGAGTTATCGCCAAATTTAAAGCGGCGTTTTGAATATGCCGCAAACTGTTTGAAAAGACTTGGGGTCTAAAACTTAGAATGATCCATGGAACATATACTACGATGGTAAGAACTATCACTACGTATGCCTCTTTAGTCTGGGGGAACAAAACTGTGGGAAGGAAGAGATAGCAAAAGCTATATAAACTTCAAAGACTAGGCATCACAGGAGATACGCATACAGCAGCAACAGAGCTTTTACCTCATCTTACCCTGCTGTACATATGTATGAGAAAGGTCTGATAAGTACCCTTAGACTGGGAAATATAGAGCTTATTAGGGCACATATGAAGATTTTGGAATCACTAAATGCTGAACTTCTTTCGTTCCTGAGAGATTTAATGCCAGCTAACTATGACCTTGATGCCAACTATGAAGATCATAGGTGACCGCCAAGAAAGCACTGAAAAAATCACCTGATCTGCTAGACTAATGGGTCCCTAAGACAGAAAGGAGCAGGCATTAGCATATATGGTCCCAAGTTTAGGAAATCATAACCTTTGAGAAAGCCTACAACAGCGTTCCAACCTGAATTTCTAGCTAAAGAGAGATATGCCCAAGTCTGTGAAAGTACGCGGGAACTAGAATGTGCACTGCCTCAGATACTCAGATGGCACTGAAGCAACTGATGGCCGTTGCGTATAAGTCAAGGATTATCTAGAGCTGTAAAAAACCTCTCATATCAGAAAAACAACAAACTAGTCCTAGTTTGGGTACCAGCTCGCCAAGGCATTGAGGGAAATAAAAAAGCCGACGCTCTTACAAAAGGAAGAGCAAACACTCCTTTCACCAGACCAGCACCCACGTGTTGGCTATTACCCACACTGATAAGGGGTGAAGTGGTTGAAAAGGAAAAGAGAGAGAACAATTCTCACTGGAATACCATCACAGGCCAACAACGACAAGGCAAGGCGCCGCCTAAGGAGGAGCCACTGGGCCGTGAGATACTATCTACACAAGATCAAAAAAGAACATATATCTGTAGGTTATATGAATCGGTAATAAAAACCACCGAATACATAATCTGCCAATGCAAGCCGCTGGCGCAAACCAGACTTAATCTACTGGAAAGCATGTCCTTCAAGACAGATGATATAAGAGTCAAGTCTTCCAGAAAAATAATCAACTTTGCAAAGGAGACTTTACTAAGAATAACTTAGTTTGGTTATGCACAAAAGACCTTACTGGTCGCAGTGCAAAGGAGTTGTTACTGAGCCAAACGACCAAAACTAAACTAATGAAATTGTCTTGGATATATATATCACTTTTTCATTTGGGGTCATTTCCTCGTCCAATTTGGGCCATGCAGCGATCGCTATTGACCGTCTTGCCCTTCTGAAGAAAGTCAATGAATAAAATACTATACATATATAAAATACGAAAGCCATAACCATGCCGGCAATGTGTTGCGCTTTTGGTCACTTCGGGCAAGGTTCACCATTTGCTGTTTACTCATTTGGCGAAATTTTTAATTAAGAGGTATAGTAAAATCTCATCCATTACCACATGTCGGCGCAAAATCCTGTTTATTCCGCTTATACAGCTCTAAAAAGTGCTCGAAATCATAGACTCATTGTTTTTGGTCCACTGTTACCGAACGCTGCACGTACTTCGAAACCAGTTTTCTCAAATATTCATGTAAAATAGAGCCTACACATTCCGTCGATATCTTTAAAATGTCAGCTATCTCCTGTATCTTCACTTCACGATTTGCCAAAACGATTTTGATATTTTCCGGCATAACCACTGTTTTGTGCAAGCAGAGCGTGGTGTATTATCGGTATTCAAACTTCCACGCTCAGATTCAATAAATCAGTCAATAATAGTCCATAAATTTATCAAACCAAGCTCGGAGCTTTTCATATAGTTTCACTGAAACCATTTTTGAACCAAAAAGTGAAATCGTCTTTACAACCATCTGCTGGCAAGTTCTATGTATATTCGACTGCATTTGAACTTACTGACTGGATTTTATATGGAACCATCATATTGAATAAGTAAAATATACCTTCAAATTCTATACCTAATGCAAAGAATACATCAATATACTGTATCATTTACATTTCAAAGAGTTTTTCGCCCAGCCTCATAATTCTCCCCTAGCTAGGATTCCGCTTTTGTAGATTGAAACTCCTTTTACAGATTTTCCAATAAAAGCGAACCTCCAAACCGTCTTAATTTGAAGGAGATTCCTCTAATAAACTGACGAAAGAATATTGCCAGAATTTTCAATTCCACTCGTCTTTATGTCAGCTCATAAGAGCCGAACGACTGCTTCATCTCCTCCGGTTGCTCTCCTCGTTATCTTTTGATTTACACAAAATCGATATCAAGGAGGCTAAAGGGGTAGGGGTGCTGCTCTAGGTAATATTTCCGAGCACGTTTTAGAGGGCCATTTTAATTTCTCGTAATCATAGTTGTTTTACTTTCAACGGCCCAACAGACAAAGTTAGTGAACGCAAGCTTCAAAGTTACGGTTTCTCTAATGGGAGCAGCGAGCGAATGGCCTTGTTACAATTAAAGGAGCAGTCTGGAGAATTTTATACCGTGCTTATTTATATATCTTTTAGTTCGCATGTAATGCAGGTGGGATCTACGCCGGCTTAAATATAATGATATTGCTGTTTTTTTGGGTTGCCTTCGTAAAAGAGGGAGTAATTGTACCTCCTCAAAAGCAATGGAAACATCACAAAGTAAAGATCAAAGGGAAATCTGTAACATCAGTACGAAGAAGATATTTAGTAGAGTTTTTTCGAAATCTGAACTCATTCCTGAAACGAAGCACGATCAAACTATGTAAAAAAGTGGGTGAAAAACATAGACAGTTATAAGCAGAAAAAACAAAGGCAAAACAACTATTCCAAATTACTGACGGAAAGCTTCAATTCAGTTCAATACGAAAGCCAGTTAGAATAATCAGAGATAACTTACCGAAATATATCCTTTTCAGGAACTTTTTCATTTCTGCCTATTATTTATGTTTAAAATTACCATAGTTCATGAATAGTTCCAAAATTCATTTTGGCAGCAGAAAACCTTGCGCTTATTTTCGTGTTGTAGGCTTCCTTCCATCACTTTCCTTTTTGAACTCAATGACGCAAGACAAATAGTGTTTCCCTTATTTGGAGTCTCGGGAATTAAAAGATAGAAAGCCAACATAACCAGAAAATGAATGTTAACCTCTCTTTTGCAGGATCTGAACCTTTCTGTAGCTTAGGTAAGCACACTTATAAAGAAAAATGTAGAAAGAAAGAGCAAAGTGCCAAAAAGGTCTTCTAGGTTTGGAATGCTGCAATTTTGCATATCTAGACTCTAGGAAGACAAATTTAAACCTTATTTTATCAGCAAAAACATAGTATACATGCTAGGATCATAAAGTGCAGGGAAATTATTTTCTTTGATTATCATGGTGTCGTGCACTATGACCACTCTATGAGTGATATTATCTAGACGTTATGAAGCGATGGAGAGATGGTGTTATTTTGAGAGAAATAGAATAAGTTTGGAAGAAGATTAACAAAATTTTGTTTCATTTAAAATTTTCTGGTACATTTTAATCATACGAAAATGTATTTCCTCAAAAACTTCCTTACTGGGTATATGGTAGTCAAAGGAATGATGTAAGTTAAATTAGGTTTTACTCGAAATAGCAAGTGCTAATTCTGGTGGGGAAGGAAGGAAATTCTGATGAAATGCCAATCACCATTAGCAGGAAAAGCATGAAAAGCTTGGTCCATAAGACCATAAAAGATGGGAGCATATCCTCCCAGAAGCCGTCTCAGTTCATGGAGTTTATTAAAAATCTGTGACTGAGTAAGAAGCTGTAGCTCAGAATATACATAGTTAGCCCAAGTCATATGGAAGGTAAAAGAATAGTGGTAATTCATTTCTAGTTTCAAAAGTTTTCAAAGTTGAAACTATTTTGACAGAACGTAGAATTCACTTCATGAAAGTTTCAAAATGTAAAAAGCCACTAGTTCAATTAATTCTCCCAATGCTTTCAACATTTACCATCTTGAACATTTGTTGCTCTTATTATTGATAATATTTCAATTTTTCTGGAGCCTTAAAAAATAGTTCGAATGGTCAAACCTTCAATGTTTCTGGGCGATTTTACTACACACTTCCCCGCTAGTGATGAAGTAACGAAAAACCCGCTTGAAATCTCTGAAGAACTCTTCTTCGACAGCGGGTTTGGTGTTTGCAGATTATGGTGTTACATTGGAGGTTCCGATTGTAAGGATTGCTTCACCTGATTGTGTGGTTGAGCCTAGATGTCTTCCTCTATGAGGCCGATTTCACACTATCAATCGTAACGGTTGTCTCCTTTCTGAAGATATAGATGGTTCCTTGAATAGTCCATCATAGAGCCTTCTAAGATCTTTCACGAAGGTTCTGACGTCTGTGATTCCGCCCCTTAAATATACTTTTTTCGGTTTCTGTTTATAATAATTTTAGAAACTTTTGTACATGGAGTCTCTAAATCAAGGAGGCTTGCGTGCTTATTTTCACCACTTAAATCCTATGCAAAATAGTTGTAGGAACGAACAAAAGTATTTTCTTTGAACTGACGAGTTGCACAGTATGAATGTTACGATTTTCATCTTTAACCAACACCATCAAAAAAAAATCAATTCAATTCTTTCTACAAACGAGGATTTCACGCTTCGTTTTTAAACGGTCATCCTTGATATCCCCAGGACTTATATGTGTACACGAGCCTGCTGAATTCGTATTCAACTGACTATTTTCCAGATCGGAAATGAATTTCAGCCGAGCAAATCTCCGAAATAGTGTGAGAGTGAACAGGCGTAGATTGATTTACATTCTGATGAATGCGCAAAGCCGCTGGATAATCACTGTCAGGTATTATTACCTCCTCTTAGGTAAGTTTGGATCGAAGCCTGGCGCTGAAATTTGCTATTTCTGGACGCTCTGTTTGCTCTTCTTGTTTACAACCGGGGCTGTTGTTGGTTCTCGCTTATTTTCATAACCGATTTGTGATGTAACGAGTGATTTACAAACAAGCCGATTACTGTTGATCTGCGAAAAGCTTATTGCAGTATTCCTCTATGTCTAATGTGAAAAAGTATAGGTATATGAAGTGAAGTTTATATTCCTTTTTTCGTACTGAGCAAACAAATTTGAAGAACTCGGCGGATTGTCTTCAGTCGATAGCCTGGCTTAAAGGAATTTATTCGGCAAGTGTTTCTGTTGTTAATAAATGAGTTAAAAAGTTTAGAGAGAATGGTTGACACTAGAAAACCTGAAATCTGGAAAACGCAAGTCAACAAGAATTGATGAATCGCTTAAGGGTATTAAACAACCTATTTATGACGATTTAAACGTCTGCATTAATAAACACTCCAGTTATTTAAGTAAGCACTGCTCATCATTAGAGTAATTAACATAAAAATTATTGAGTCCACATCCCTACAAAATTCAATTGGTATCTGATTTGTAACCTATCGAGAGCATATCTCCTTTTCAGATAATGCTTGTTTTTACCTCAAAAGTTATCTGAACACTAAGCATGAATTGTAGATCTTTCTCATTCTACTCCATTTCTGTACTGAGGGTATTTGCATTCGTTAAATATCGAGTCCATTGTCAACTAACAACACCTTACGATACATAGCGATTTCTAATTGAGATGAACCTTCGCATCTCTAATGGACCAATTGCTCAAGTTGCACTTTTTCTAATTGTCATAATTCTGCATCTAACTAAGGCACACCACTTTGTCCTAAATATATTCCCTCACATGACATGAATGGGGAACCAGAATTTTAAAAGCAGTAACACGCAGTTAGAGAGAGCAATCCATTGTATAAAGTTTGAACAGTTTTGAATAATCCTTTTTTGTGTTTTCACTGGGGTAGAATTCGGAGGCAGAATTACGTTGTACAAGGTGTCCAGGAGTATCGGGTATTTGTTTCTTAGATAAAACAAAAACTACTTAGAATCAAAAAAAAAAAGTTTATTGTTAATTATTACAATATAAAGTGGAAAATTATGTGGAAAAGTTTATGTTATTTAGATGGCCGTTCATTACGCTGCTGTCACTCTTCTAATCGGGAACAAAGACTGGCGATCATACGCGTACACATAGCTCTCGATATTGCTGACCTGATGTTTCGCTTCAGTTGCGTCAGGTTCGTCGGATTATTCTCTGTCCAGTACCGACAATTCTGTTTATTGACATGACCATTCAGATGAAAGTTACCTATTTTCTTACTTACGTTTGTCCATTATATTTTGTTACTAGTCCTTTCATTTTATTTTCTTTCGATTTTGCCATCATTCATAGAGTTTTTATGTTGCATTACTCTGCTCGCTCGTCTCCCCTGAATTTAATATTTTACATTTCGTTCAAGTAGCATCGAGCCATTCACGATGATTCCTATTCCATTTCCGTCATATATGATTGCTTTTTAATGACATTGTATAATGTAACTAACCATTTTGATCATTCCAATTTCTTTTCGTATCCAAGTAGAAGATTCAATCTACATGTTTATTCAAACTTCACCTTGACAGTACAATTCGCTTAGGGAATCTTTATACCATGTCTGCACAATTAGTCTGTAGAGGCAAATAATATCACATAGAAGATTTTTTCAGTAGATTCAGACTAATTCAGACCATGTTTTGCCTATTATCTTGTACAGGCAGAACCTTTGTGCAGTAACTATTATATTAGAACTTTAATATATTTGTATGTAGACCATGTTCAGTTTTTCATTTTCCCAAATGAATTAACTGAAATACTGTCTCTTATATATTTTTAATCGAAAAAAATTATTGAATGAAAATATAAGCAAACTTAAAATGTGTTTCTTCTCCTTCTACATTGGATGATCATATTAAATATTGAACAATTCAACAAGCCACAGCTCTTCTAAAATTAACCCCGGTCCCCAAAGGGGGTAAACCACCCAGTTTGTTCGAACTCCCGTTTCAGAACCTCACTCACTGTTCAATAGCAGGATAAACGTCTCGACATCGTTTATTTTCAAGATCCAATATCCTCGGAAGGGTGTGAATTCACACACCTGGGGATAATAACCACTACACTCTATTTAATTGGAAACACCACTTGCCACATCATTACAATGGTGAAAATCAGAAATGGGTACTTTCGAGGCACATCGATGAATATGCAACCCTAATTTCGGGTAATTCAAACAGTTTCGGCTTCTCCCAATAATACACACTTGGAATCAGTTGGAATTTCATACAGATACTGAACTGTTGCAGCCGTTACTGTTTGGTAGTTGATCATAATTAAAACAAGTTGTAGAAATTACTATGCTTTACTACCAATAAATTGATATTTTACACATTTAATTGTGACTCGAGTTTCGGGAATTAACTATCCCATCTTCAGTTGTCTCAAGATTTCCTCCTTATTTTTCTCAAATAGAATTTTTCTATTTTCGTCTGAAATTTCTTCTTACCTCTTTCATAATATGATAAAAATAAATTTCTATTGGTCTGAGCCAATGTCTATTGAGTGTTTTTCCTTTAACAAATATACGAATACCTTTCCAGTCATTATACTCTATATAAATTTCATAAAAAATTTCTGTCAAATTTAGTAGTAAATTTATTTTCCTTACTAATTTTTATTTTTATAGGTTTTTCTTTTATGTATTGATCATTTTGATTTGCCTGTGTACGTCTAATATTGCTACATTTGAGTTTTTCCTTATTATTCTTATAATATCGTCTGAAATTTAATAATATGTGCCATTGTATAGTATGCGTCTCATTGTTATTTTTTTTCATCTCTAATATATTTGTAGTCATTCTCATCTTTTTTGTCATTGTTCATTATCATTTCTCTAATTATGTTTTAATTTTTCATTTCCATCTCCACAAGTAAATATTTAGTAATAATCATTGATGCTTCATTTTCAATTTCACTTGCTTGAATTTCTGTAATCATAATTATCTTAATTTTTTATTATAGTTCTTCTGTTTAAGCATTTATCATCTAATCTCTTAAATTCTTCTACATTTTCTCTTCTTTGTTTTTCTATTATCTCATCTAATCTTCCAAATTCTTGGCCAATTTCTTTTCTCAATTCTTCCACTTCTATTATTTTATCCTGCACTACAACGTTTATTTTATCTTGTTTCTTCGTTTGTTCGTCCATCTTCTTTGCTTTATCTATTCATCCACCTTTTTCGTGGGTTCATCCATCTTCTTCATCATTTTTATAAGTATGTCATATGCGCTTGATTCATTTTCTTTTTTATTTATATTTTCCTGTTCGTTCTATAATTTTCATCTTCAATCTTTTCTTCTCAACTAGGTTTAGTTCTCAGTTTCATTTGATGAGTTGCCATTCCTATTCTTTATAATAATAATGTCACTAAATTTTTCAAGATTATGATAGGTAATAATCTTATTATTAAAACATTTCTTTTTTAATTTTAAGGTCATTTTATGCAAGGGACTAATTGATATGAATTTTAATTTTATAAATGTCCCGATTCTTTTTTGGAGCTAAGAATATATATTTTCTAAAAATTTATTTAGAATTCCTCTTGGTAGTCTCATTTACAATAAAGAAAATATATATATATAATTCGAAATTCAAAGTAAGAATAGAGACATTTTTCAAAATTTGAATGTCATATCCCCATATTATATAAAACACTGCTTAACTCTGTTGGAAATTCAAATTGTTAATTTCCGAATATTTATTATATCCCTAGATTCTGAGCACGTGCGAGTGTACTTTCGATGCAGATCGATGAGTATTCAACCCTAATTTCGGTTTATTTAAACAGTTTCGGCTTCTCTAAATTATATGTTAATGTACTACCGGGCCAGAAGGAAACATTTCGAAGAGGTCTAATTTTTTCCCATAATCATAACTGTTCTTGCCTGCTCCATTTGTTCGGATCGTTCATTTAGAAGATGGTGCTTTTAGGTTGTCACGACGTGGCGTTAAGTTTAATATTCTCTTCTAGTCTTTCCCGCCTTAATTGCTAGTGATTATATCACTTCATGGATTCTTGTAGCTATAAAAGCAAGTAGGTATTAATTTCTTACATTTTACAGATAATAGCTGGATTCATTCTCCGAAACCTCTACAAATTTAATATGAAAAATCTCTTGAAAACCAAATTCAATAACCATGACTTACCAACACTTTATAGATATATAAATTATCAGCACATGTGGGCGGCAACCCAAGAAAAACAGGCCCAATATAAATTTGTTTCGAGTTATTTAATTCCGGTATTGAATTTTTATATGTACATATATTCAGTTGATCCGACTACTCTCTTACTATAGTCCGTCTAGAAAGTATCCGGAAAAACAAAGCTCAATTGTAATTATTTAGTATATATTTTTAATTCTTGAATTAGAAAATTACAACAAAATATTTATCTTATTTACTTATACAACCTCCATTTACTGTAAACACTTGACTAAACGTCCAGGTACACCCGAAACTAGATCACTTCCATAATTTTCGAAGATGATAGTCCAGGACTGTAAAACTGACTGAATTAAATCATCTTTATTTCATGGCGCTGCTCGTTCAACTGCAATCTTCATTAGTCCCCATATGTTTTCAATGGGACTAAGATCTGGTGACGCTGCTGGCCATGAAATGGTTGTCACTTGGTGTTCTTGCATCCAAGGTTGAGAATAGGCCGAAGTATAGCATCTTGCATTTTCCTGCTGAAAACGCCATCCCTCTGGATATAAAGCATGCGCCGTTTCAAGGAAAAAATCATTTAGAATGCCACAATACTTTTCACTATTAATGGTACCATCAACTAAACAGAGATGCGTAGCACCGTGCAAAGATATTGCTCCCCAAACCATTATTTTGGTGGAAAATTTAAAAATTTGAACGGTAACAGGTTGTTTTGATAGGATTTTCAAATGAATATCACCAAATTGGAAACAACTTTCATCAGATATAAAGACATTACTAACATTATCTTCTTGAAAACGTTGACAAAATTCTATCCTCCGTTCCTTTTGTCAAGGTGTCATTATAGGGTTTTTTTTGGTTTCCTTGATATGTTGTCTTAGAATGTCACAAAAAAGAAGTATGTTAAAATTATGAAAAATAATAAATTCCGGATACTTTCTAGACGGACTACACAAAACATCGTTTTTGATTATGATTTCTTACTTTATAAATAAAGCTTGTGTACAAGGAAACTAAAATCTTGGATCATTTCCTTCAAAAGGAATAAAAGGTTCCCAAAACTATCCATAACTTTGATTTACAGTTTCTGGATAAGGTTTCCTATGCTTTGGATTATTTCCTTAGCTTTATTGATATTTGTGACGAAAATTGGATCAGATTTCGACAAATCAATTACTTCAAACTTGGAGTAAAATTTTTTCGTAATTATCTGTTTATTATTAACAAGTTAATTAATAATCAAAAAATAAAAAATTTAATCACCAAAAAATGCTGGCTGTGAGAACTGCATTAACTAATATTGAGGAGTCAAGCGGGATCAATTTGCACGATTTCATCATTTGGAGCCTTTACATTCGCTTTGAAGTCCTGTTCAAGTTGTATGGACTGAGGATTCTTTGTGTTGGTAAGTCCTCTAGTTCCCAAACGTTGGCGAGGGGTGAATCTAAATGTTCAGCATTTGTAGAGACTGCTGAAGAGTGGGGGTAAGGAGTTTGTTCATTTGATTTCTGGGGTAGTTTGCAGATACTTAAATTCACCATTTCGTTGGACAAAAGCGAATCTCGAGTACTGCCTGAGCTTTGTGTAGCAAATAACACCTCAGTGATTTTTAGAGAAAGAGCAGACAAACTGATAGGGGCTCATAAGATCTCAGCTCTGAGGAGGCAGTGATGCTCTGTCACTTCACGATGTGAATTGTGAGGGATCGAGGGTTGCTTTGTAACTGGGCTTTGATCTTGAATATTATTTCTATTCGTCTGGTGATTGCCAAATATTTAGATGCCAGTTATGTTAAAATTTGAGTGTGCGTTCGCTTGGAAGTAAATGTATTTTCTTCTCAATAATAAACAGATAATCTGGATAAATATCAAAAAATATGTCGTGTTCTTTTTTTGCATAATCAATGCCAAGTCCGTTCTCACTCAAGTCACATCATGGCGAGATAAAAATTTAGGAACTTGTTCAGATGAAATTATATTAACTGCTCACAAAAAATTACTCGCTGAGATATACGAAAAGTATGAAATTGCCCAATTCAAAATTTAAAACAATATGGAAGAACAAGGACTCGATTCTGAAATAATAGAACACGACATAGTTTTTGATATTTATCTAAATTATCTATCCTTTATTGTCTTTTCGACCAGACGGTCACGCAACACACACACACATACACACTCTGTATAAACAAGAATTCTCTAACCTCATTTTTCTCTTTGTCTCAACTCTCAAGTTATAGCATACATCTCTCTCGGCTCTTCAATAAGCTTACATTCGCCTATTTTCTTAAACCTTTCAAGGAACACCTTTCTTAATAACCAATAAGGCATTAAAGGCCTGGAAGTAAATGTATTATCTACATTACTTGTAATTAGATAGTAACTATTGTGAAAAGTGAACCGAACAGTGAAAACTGTAAAAGTGAACTCAGTACAAGTGAACAAAGGTGAAAAAGCTCGAAGAACTGTCATCAAGATAGTGTTTTCACCGCAATTAAGAGTTCAAACTACACCACAATAACACCCTCAATTTGGGTAAAACAATCTCAAAATTGTGCATTTGTCACATATATATTTAAGCTACAAAAAAAGCAGTTGAAGTCTAATATACATCCCTCTCTCAACCCCATTTGAAGTATGCTCAACCTAGAATTTTGCATACTAATTGGTTAACGTTTAATCAATTAGTTACGAATAATTCAAAAAGGTATCTCTACATTATCACATCTGTGATAATACAAATTTTGAATAATGTCAAACAATATATATTGAAAATTTACTACGAATATTACAGATACTACTTTATGAATTCTTCGAAACACTTACAGATTTAACCTAAGAAATCTCTTGAAAACTTCTAGAATTCAATTTAATCACATACCTTAGACAACACTATCTCACTTTATAGACATAGATTGTCAACACATGTGGGCGGCAAACAACTAATAAAGCATCAAAATAAAACATAAAGTATTGACCAAAATTATCTCATTTTTTAATTCTATGTGGAAAATTTTTTGTTGTCGAATTTGTTATTTCTCAATATGCACTCGAAACAAATTTGTTTGAAGATAAGAGCGATAATGAAAAAAGTTTAGCTGAAATGAAAGATGTTTTGGATAATTATTGAGTCTAGAGTCTTTCAATCACAGTTGCTAGCATATTAATCTATCAACATTGAGCAAAAAGCTGATGAATTCTGGAAAATAATTTCGAACGACTATAATATTTTAGTTTGAGAAAGATATTATTCCCATGAGAAGGGTTAAAAAGTTGGCTCATTTCTATATGAGATGTGACGTAACTTTTTTAGATGTCACTTTAAAATTTAACACTGAAGAAGCTACAGTGTTGACGAAATAATTAGTGGTCATAAATGAATTTGTGGAAATCATTCTTCATAACTGCATTCAATTAAAATGTATTTCCATCAAGTAAAGACCGATTCCATCGAAGATAAACTGAAAGAATCTTCTCCACCAACTTTTAATCATACTTGTAGTGAATTTATAATTTTTGTAGATATATCCTTAACTACCTCCTCTTTTTTACTTGTCAAATGTCAATTTTAGGCGTAATTAAAAATCTTATTTAAAAATTTCTTATAACCAAAAGTATCCATTAAAACGAGCTTGAAGTTAAGTGGTTAAAAGAATTTCACTGATTTGTAGCAACTGAAGCTGGTGGATGTCGATTCCATCAACATTTCAAGCAAAAAATGTAAAAAATTGAGAAAAATCAAACACTATCAGATTCAACACAGTAATTCTACTTTTACCCAGGAATTAATATGAACAAAATATAATTTTTCACATAGAAATCGCCCAAATAATTTCAATAATCAGTCTAAAAATTAAGGTTAATACCTGCCTCTTGCATTCTTTCCATTCCAAAGAATTTCTTGTTGTTTTTGAGTTAATAAAGACAAATTATCTGAATGGGTTCCAAAACAGGAATTCAAATCATTCAGGAACTTGAAATGAATCCTTTAAGTACCGAGTTATTTTTTTCCACAGTTATCGTGCTTATAAACGAACGGCCGAAAAGAGTTTGACCACAATTAGCCATTTTCAGCTCAATAGTCGCAAATTACAGACATTTTTCATTTTTATATGTTTTTCTGGGCGCTTAGGCAAAATAAATGAGAACTCAATAAACTCAATTACTCATGTACGTACGACATAAATGTACCATTATCAATAGTTGTAGAAACAGGTGATTATGCAAATGAACAATAAATTAGTTTAAAGGTCAACCTTGCAATTTAGATTATCTACAAACCCATCAAAAGAAGGTCAGTTCTTGTTATATGTGAGAAGAGTATGAAAGACAATTTTCGTATAATGAATAAATATTTTTTTTAATTATATATTGGCCATTCTGATTCAACACCTTTTGTCATTTTTCTGGAAGTCGCTAGATTCCACGCTCATAACATTTTTGGTCTTTGCCGGCAAAAAACTGATCCAGGTGATTTTTGACCTCTTCATTTGAAGTAAAGGTTTTACCTTCCAAAAAATTTTGCAATGACCAGAACAAATAATAATCCGAAGGCGCCAGTTCTGGAGAATATGGTGGATGTGGCAGTGTATCCCATTCAAGCTGTAAAAACTTTTGGCGAACGACCAAACTTGTATGGGGTCTCGCATTATCTTGATGGAACACTACACCTTTTCTGTTGATTAATTCTGGCCTTTTCTGTTGAAGTGCATCATTCAATTTATCCAGCTGATTCCGAATTAATTGTTGTGTTATCCGGTAAAAGCTCAAAAAAAACTATTCCTTTAAAATCCCACCAAACAGACAGCATCACATTTGTTTGATGGAAATTGGCTTTCGAAATACTTTAAGCCGGTTCATCTTTTTTGCTCCATGATCTCTTGCGTTTGACATTGTTATATGCAACACATTTCTCGTGATGCGCTTCAAAAATGGATCGTTTTCGTGACGTTTGAGAAGCGAATCACAGACGTCAACGCGACGAGACAAGTTTCTCTCCGTAAGAATATGGGGAACCCATATATCGAGCTTCGAGGTTAAACCCGGGCGTTTCAAGTGGTCATAAACAGTTGAATTCGATAAATTCAAACTCTCACTGATCTCACGTGTTGTTATTCGCCGATCATCATAAACTTATGCCTTTATCACGTCTTTATCAGCTTTAACCGGCCTTGCTTCGACATCAAAACTGCCGGATCGAAATTTTGCATACCAGTTTTGGCACTAGCGTACTGTCAACAAGTCTGCTCCATATACAGCGGGTGATTCCTTTCTGGCTTGAACAGCATTTTTACGTTTTTTATAGTAAAAAAGTAAAATATGAGGAAAATGCCGCTTGTTGCTCTCCATATTCAAAAGGGCACCAACCAAAAACTACTACGCAGAATTAATTGAACTTTTTCACACACAAGCCTTGCTACATCAGCTCTCAAAATATATAATAATTATGCGGCTTAAGTGTGAAGTTGGGTTCGAAAAAATACAATTAAATCCTCTGTCGGGAAAAAACGAAATTACTTTCCGAACAACCTCATAATATCAGAGCTCACAATCAAATATTTATTACGTCGGTTGATAAGTTTAGGGTACACAAATAAAAAAATTATATTTTTGTTAGAAAGATATCTGTAAAAATTTCATGAAGATTTGACAATTTGAAGCTGCAATTAATTTTAAAGCTGCAATAGTAAAACAACATATGGAGTTCCTCAGGCTAACCATCTGGGTCTGCTCCTTTTTCTTGTCTGTATAAACAACATCAAGAGTTGTTTCCGTCTAATATAGCTCTTTACGCGAATGACGAATGACGATCTTCCGAAGCGTTCAATCTATGTGGCACTATATGAAGGATCTCAGTATTGTGAATATAATGATATAGTTCTGAAGCCCTCAAAATACTTTCGCTTTTCTTTTACTAGGAAAGTCAACAGAGTATACGATACAAAATTAAGGATGAAACCTTGAACGACGTCACTGAAATCGTATATTTAGGTATGATACTTGATGAAATATTGTTATTGATTTATAATTACACATTGAAAAGATGATTACTGCATTAAATAGAATGGGCGATTCCGTTATTTCGAGGCCTCACTACGACGTCCACTCAAAAAGAATCCAAAGTGAATACATTCCTGAAATTTCTAGCATTTAAAACCTATACTTTTATATAAAATAGGGATTATAATCCACTAGGACTCAAATTTTATATTCTTACATTAAAAGATCGCACAAAGGTGTAAAGTCTTCAACTTCAATATTCCTATTAATCGAAGAAGTCAAAAATTTAAAACTTGGTACCCCAGAATTTAACTTGCAACCTCCAAGCTGCAAGTCCAAGAGTATACTAGCCCAGCCATCCAGGAAAGTTAAAGTTCTATTTTTGCTATCTTATGATTGGCATATGAAAATAATTTTTCCTTAAAGGAATGTTGATGAATGACTTTACCTTTACGTTTGGAGTTAAAACCTACTCTGAAAATTTCAGGTCTCTCAGCTGATTTCTTTCGAGAGTTATCTGACAAACAGACGGACTAAAATAATATACATTTAAGTTATTTTTCCGGGATAAAAATCACAAAGAGCAGGCAAAAATTTTATCACACTTCCTTTAGATTGACAGGTTAGGTTATGTATGATAGAAAGTAATTGACCCAAGTAAGAATCATAAAGTGCTTCCCCGATTTCTGATATTTAAGGGTGGATTCCTGAATTACTGAGCGTTCAATTAGTTGATAAAGGAGACGTTCTCCATACTTAAGTAGGGGCAGCTTGAAAGACGAAGCCCAGTTGAACCCAGAGGGCCAATGAAGCCAGTAACGCGATATTCAGGCGGTTTACCCGTTAAAGACGATGTAGACGTTAAAGACAGTTTAGACGTTGAAGACGATTTGAAGGTTAATGAAGATTTAAATGTTAAAAACGGTTAAGATGTTAAAGACGGTTTAAACGTTAAAGACTGAATTTTAATCTAGATAATACTCTTGTAGATATTAACAAAATAATGGCAATTTTTCGAAGACTTTCTGTTTCCCTCAATAAAATCCATATCTTTGGTATTGGTCAGGATCAATATAATATGATCTCTTGCAGCTTCTTTTTTCTATCAAAGGTAAATTATTTATACAGGCTGTCCCAACGAAAATTGGACCCCCCAAACTTACTTCCAAACATGTTTAGAAAACAAAAAATCTAAACTAAAACACATTCGCCATCTATTTCCTATTCAAAACAAGGAGGTTGTTGCCACTCTCAGGTGGTTTTTTCGTCGTCATAGGAATTCTTTCTCCCTAATATAGAACTTGAAAATTATTTTTGAATTCATCAAAACTTCTTCAAGGTTCTTGAGTTTGGGCGGTTCACCTGTCTGTTCAACATCATTTTTTGACGGTAAGTTCAATATTACATTATTTCGTGAATAGTGAACCGATTTTGAAAATTTTGACTGGGTTGTCCACAAAACATAAATAACTTTCAAACTAACCAACACTCGACATCACTTCCCTATTAAAAAAATGTTGGGGGTTGATGCCACCTTCATGGGGATGGTTTTTTGGAACAAACTTATGATGGAAATTCGTTCTCTCAAAACAGAAGTTGATCATTTCTTTTAAATCTTCGAAAATTCTTCGTTTCTGCCACTAAACAATTTTTATTTGTTATAAAAAAATATTCAAATTTTTCACTTTTTTCTTCATAGTTAAGTGTAACGATTTCAAATATCAAAACTAATAATAGTCGGATATTGCTAAACAATTAATGTTCCACTGTTATTCTTATTGAAATATACAGTAGATGTACACAGGAAATACTAAATAATCTTTTAACTTCAGTTTTCAATTCAATGAAATCAAATCGCAGAGAAACATTGAAAGTTTGAAAATGAAATTGAAAAGGCGACGGTCAGTTCAAGCCAGAGAGTCAGTAAAGCCAGTGACGCGATATTCAGACGGTATTAGACGTTAAAGACGGTTTAGACATCAAGAACGTTTTAGATGTTAAAGACGGTTTAGATGTTAAAGACAGTTTAGATGTTGAAGACGATTTAAACGTTAAAGACGGAAACTTCCGAGAGTAAAGTTCTTGAAGTTCAGTAATTATAACACCTACTGTATTAGAGAGTTAGGACGTTTTGCTATTTGTGTAAATACCTGTGAATAAACGTGTATAAAGTACATCAGGTGTTTTGATTGATAGAAATGAGAAAAAGAAAAATTTAAATAATTTGTGAGAATCAGAATAACTTTATTTAATATTATTTAAAGATTTAAATTCAAAGACTATCGTAGATTTTTTTAACGTAAAACGGAAATAAATGATGGGTCATCTAGAGTTTGCATTTTGAATTCTTTCTAATTAACTTACAATTTTGAGAAAATTTTCATTATTTTCTTATTTGTAGCGGATCAAAAATGCAAATTTCAAATGGCCCAGCCCTTAGAATGTCATTATGTCGTCTTCAACGACGAATCAGGATTCTGTCTTGGTACGAAAGATGATCCTAGAAGGGTAAAACGCTGCCATGGAGTAAGACGTAAAATAGGCTGGTTTGTGGAACCATAGGAATAATGGTTTGTGGAACCATTGCATATAGCCGGTCACTTCACTTTATTCCAGACAGTATGATATTGCGTGTTGTGTGAATAATGTCCTCCAAACCACTCTACTGGTACTTCTAGATGGCCATTGACGCGTCTTTTTACAGCAAGAAAAAGATTAAAATGCTACTTTTAAATGACTCACACCTTATGAGTGGTTGATGTTGACTATTGTTTTTTATTCAATAATTTAAAAGAAAAAACTGATGTGAAGTTAAACATCTACAATCATACTAACGAATTGAATATTTTTCTACGAAAAAAGAATGTAAAATATTAATTCGTAATCTCCAAATGCCGAATTTCAATATTTCATATATTTCCTGTATCTCATAATAATGCTAGACCGCATTCGTAATTTGTTGAAGATATAAATTCCCCATAAAGCGAAAATTATTCCACAACAATTTGGCACATATTCAATAATAATACAATTTTATTTACGATAACTGCTGAGTTATTAACTAGTACGTAATGGAGAAAATATTCCTAGAAATACGTTAAAAATAAATAAATAAATTAGCAGACTACATCGTTTATATTTTTGAAAATATTGTCCAAATTATCTCAAGTTAATCCATATCTAAACGATATACGTCAACGCACCATCCGACCAGAAATCAACCCCAAACACGCAATTGTTTTGTAAACAGGGGATGCTAAAAGGGTGTCTGAAATTTGAGGTTAAAATTTTCAAACCTTGGTAACTTCCGCAGTCTGCAGATAGTAAACAACGACGAATATCCAAGAAATGCATAGGAACAACAACACTTTGACATTGCGTCTCATTTTGTTCGCGAAAACCGGCACGCCACGATAAATTTGGGCAGCAGGCGCTGATCATTTGTGCGTCAACGTCACGGCGTTACTGAAAAGGCGGACATTTCAATTTTTCCGTCGAGCTCCTGCTCCGCATGCTAGCGCAATTCGCGTCTGTCTCGGTGTTGGGGCGACAGCACGCCAATCGAAATCGTTAGGAAGGAGTGAGAGGGAGTACGCGGAAAATGGAACCGCGCGCAGATACCGTATCACGGTTATCACACGCGCCGTCTAGATCGGCGTCTCGGACGATAACGTAGAGGTAGTCCTAATCAGGTTGCCGCTAATTGATAGGTTTGTTCCGGTTGAAGAGAACGGTAACCAAGAGACGGACGCATGTGCGGGTGAGTGGTAGAAACACGATGCATGCTAAGTTACTGGGCTAATGATAAATGTGGGCTAGAACTCTTGATTATCACACAACACAAAGTAACAAATCGAAAAGGAAAAGCGTTAAGAAGATACGCAGAAAGTGGTGAGCAACCACCTTCTTCGCTCCTCGTCCAGAATTCTGCTTTGCTCTGCTGCAGCTTGCCGGCGTATCATATAGAGGACACGACTAGTCTTAAAATTCCTGACTGACCGTCCCCGCCGAGTTCGAATAGAGCAAGGCACACAGCATTCGACGATCGTTTCGACGTGGAACACAAGATCACTGGCATCACAGGCAGACATACGCACCACACCTGTCTGAAGAGTTCAGGTGCGCATGCTCAGCCCCGACTTCCAAATTAAGAGGTAGAAGCTTCCTTACAACACCGCATAACCTCAGAGCTTGGAAACCTATAAATAATTACCTCATTTGAAGATACGAATCCATTAGAGGAGTTCTTAAAAAGAAGATAACTTTCCACGACTTGAAGAAATTCAAGACAATCACGAAATCAGAAACAAACGGGACCTGCAACAAGAAGTACTAAACTTGGAAGATACAAGCCTAACCTAACCTAACCTAACCTAACCTAACCTAACCTCAGAGCTTGGAAACCTATAAATAATTACCTCATTTGAAGATAGGAATCCATTAACCTAACAAGCCTAACCTAACCTAACCTAACCTAACCTCAGAGTTTGGAAACCTATAAATAATTACCTCATTTGAAGATACGAATCCATTAGAGGAGTTTCGCACATACTAGGCGTTTAAATGAACATCACTAAAATCATACAAATAGGAGTAATAAATAACACCAGATCAGATCATTGCCCAATTAAAATCTCTGTAGAAGAAAAAGAAGATAACTTTCCACGACTTGAAGAAATTCAAGACAATCACGAAATCAGAAACAAACGGGACCTGCAACAAGAAGTACTAAACTTGGAAGATACAACAGAAAACTTTATAAAGAAATCAACAACAGAGGAAGAAATTGAGGAGAAAAAGTAATTACCTGAAAACATCTCACACATTGAAGAGATCCGTATTCTCTAAAGATCATACGAGTGACAGAATCCCTCATAGATTATATAAATTACATCATGGTATTTATCCGCGTTATTTATGTGTCAAATATTCTGTGGCACTATACATATGCGATTGGTGACAATCACAAAGAGAAGAACGTCCTTATGGCATTCGCATTGTATTTTGAAGCGGCAGAAAGGAAGGTACTTAGAAATAAACCTCCTGAGCAACTTAAAAACATACTCGAGATAATAATACTTATAACAGTCCCTCTTGGTAACTCTTAGTAAGTAAACTTCTTTTAAATGCTTCTGATTAATTGTATGCTTTACGCTTTGAGTACCACCTAAGTTTTAATGTGAAATTAGTAAATTATCGTGCCTTAACACGCCCAGGTAATCGGATAGTGTAACTATTTTATAATGTCCTAGTCTGTTTGTGTTACATATTTGCCAAATGCATGCGCCTGCTTACTTTGAGATATTGTACTCCTTGTAAACCGGTGTTCTTCTTTAGGGCAAATCGATGAGTAGTCCTGGTAGAGGACGACGTATCGTATAGAGACAGTAAATAGCTCCGGATATCCAACGCTACTGTGAGAATGTGTGAGTGATTGCTAGATTATTGTTCCGATGTATTGTGATATCCCCAGGTTTAGTTTGCGTGACCCTTCAGGTAGTGTCCGTTCTTTAGTAATATCTGATCCTTCCTGTGCCTTGGCCACCCCGAGGAGGCCAGATACAGTCCATTTGATAGTAAATTTTCCGGTCGACTCGATTTATGTTAGATCCAGGAGATCTCCTGGGCATACCACGTTACCCTTAACTTACTGTCCATTCAAACTTACCTCTTGTAACTGTTGGGTTCTGCACTGGTTACCGGAAGTATATGATATCTGATTCGAGCAAATTACCGACCTAACGATATGTAAATTAAGTCATTTAGACCCGGGGTGCTATTGAGTTCACTGTGTAGCTTTACGAACCACTGAGTAGAGTAGATTTATCACCAGACTGATAAATATTTTTTTCCATTCATTGACGATTGTTGGCTTTCAAGATTACTAATATAAATATATTATGCTGACGTTACTGTGTTTTGAATATTTGAACCTTCCGTCACTGTTTCCTTGCTCTCGTTAGGTGTAATTTGGGTTATCTACACCTATTCTCCCGCCATTAGATGATCACAGTAAAAGGTTAGCGTTCTTTAGATTACTCCGTATAATCCCAGATATCTTAGAGTACTCCGTGTAATCCCAGATATCTTAGAGTACTCCGTAAAATCCCGGATATTTTACAATACTCTGTATAACAGGGGATATCTCAACATAAATAAAATGACAAGAAAACAATACCAGGGAATATTGACCCTAGGTATCAGACCATATTAAATCAAATAAATAATGCGATCAAGAAAAAACAATATAATAACAACTAGAACTCTAAACAGATTCCAGAAGAACATCAACCTCCGTGAAAGATGGCTAATCAACTGATGAAAGAAAAAAGAAGGACCTCGATGTTGAAAATCAACAGATGATGATTTCAAAAAGATAAACGAATGGCGTCAACGGAATTTGGTGCAATTGAATGCCTCGAAGACCCAAATAACAACTTTTTCTTAAGAAACTCGTAACTTCTGACTTGGTGGCGGAAAACCAGATACTCCAGCCGAAGGTTTCCATGCATCTTCTTGGTGGAACTGTCAACTTTACGGTCTGTTGGGGGAATATGTAACTGACATTTCGAAGTCTACTGCCAATAAGGTGGGTTATTTGTTCAAGGCTAGGAAATATTTCTCAGTGGATTAGGTTCTTTTACTGTATGAAGCCCAGATCACACCAGGACTCGAATATTGGTTTCATGTCTAGAGCTTAGCTTCCAAGCATTCGTTACAACTTTTGGATTCCATCCAGGAAAGGGTAGTACGACTGATTGATTGGCCAACCATAACAGCCAGTTTGCAATAATTGGAACATAGAAGGATAGTTGGCGACTTGTGTTTCTTCTATAGATATTATCACGGTCGATTCTCCACGCAGCTGAAGGAAATGATGAAAGCTGCCGCCAGATTCACACGAGGCACTAGGCGTGCGCAACGATGCAGTCGAATTAAGAACTCCAAGAACTTCTGTTTATCAGCAATCCTTCTTCCACTGAACTGTCCAGAAGTAAAACAAGCTTCCAGCTAATTTGTGTCGTTCGATGTATCTTAACAGATCAAGAGGAGAGTAAACAGGACACAAATTTTCTTTCGGAGCACCAACTAGGTGAAATAGGTTTTTCCCTTTCCTCGGACAGTCAAAGATAAAAAAATAACGATATAATAACAGACGACAAAGACAAGGCCAAAATCTTTGCAGATATGCTTGAAGAACAGTTTAGACCTAACTTCGCTGAAGAGACCAAATTTCTAACAGAGGAGAAACACAATTAGAACGTACTGAAAATAGAAAAAAGTTACCACTTTGTCGAGGTTACAACAGACGAAATCAAAGATACCATAAAAACTCAAAAATCAAGAAATCAGGAATAAATAATGGTCAGAATTAGAAACATATGCAACGGAATACTGGGAACAAGAAGCTACCCAAGCAGATGGAAGATCGCAGAAATGATAATGATGCCTAAACCAAGAAACTAAGAACAGACCTAAATAACTACCGGACGTGAAATACTTAAAAATAAAAATAGGACGGAAAGCGAGAAGAATGAAGAGATCAAACTAGACGAGTACCTGAAAATGAGAATACACAAGACCCAAAATGACATATGGAAACCTAATACTACTGATGAACGAGAACAAAATCCAGGATCTAAAAATGGTCTAAGGCCAGATACCAAGAGAGGCAATAAACACATACAAGAAATGAAAAAATAAGACAAATAACGCAAACACTGAGAGTTAAAGATCTAGTAGTAACGTATTTGTCTATTTGACAAATTACCTGCAATTGGAAAGAACGACGCAAGTTTTACCTGTTATTCGTAGGTCAGCAAATATCTCGTATAGGATATCATTTTTGCACAGCAGAGGAAATCTCACAGGCAGCCCAGCACTGGACCAACAACCGTACCTTGTTCTGGCCAGTGCTGAACCTATAATCAAAAGGGGAGATATTGTGCTATTTGCAGAGGGTTGGAACGTCAGTCATTGAACACTGCACTATTTAAACCCGGCGAGGATGGATGAGATAGGTATTGTCTGATACCCCTTATATGCTACATCGGGAAGCTGCAGCAGAGCAGAGTAGAATTCTGCGAAAGGAGCGAGCACGCCACATGTCTACTAAATTGACACAGTGTGTTCTAAATACATTTATTTTATTTAATTCTAATAGTTTTTGAATAAAAATTTTTTGAAATTAAAATTTGTAGGAAGTTGACAGAATAAATCTGTATGATACTTAAAAGTTTATAACATAACTTGAGTTGATCTAGAAAAAAACTGCCACGAGATCTGTATCTGACTTCATCGGAGTGGCCAGGACCGATAAAGGATTAGATGGCAATCTGAAAAATCGTATATTATCCGAAGAGTTCTGTGAACTAACATAGGGGCAACCACAATACCTGGGGAGCAATAATTCATCATACTTATTTCACATATCATCGTTGGATGTCCAGGATATTAACTCTCTCTACACAATATGTTGTCCGCTACCAGGACTACTCAAGAATTCACCCTAAAGGATGTTTCAGGCTCACGACGAATATCATTTCTAATAGAAAAATTACACACTTCAATATCGAAAGTAGATTATATAAACCAACTAGAATATTTCAACATGGCACCGCAGCCCATTGCATTTACCATACATTGAATACATGTTACTATGACAAACAAAGTAATAGAAACCGAAGGAATCACACAATATGGACATGTAAATCAGTTATATACAGTACACCGCGAATCAAATAAGCATCACAAATAGATAACCAGTTTTAATGAATTCAATAAACGAATCAGAAACTAAGGGAAACTATACAATACAGACATGTAAATCGTGAGGGTTGCAATACTTTGGTGATATAAAGAGCACCGCACTGTAACCCAGCATTTCAAATCGGTAAAAAATCGATTATTAATACTATAAAGGAATGAATAGACAACGAGAGAAATTATACAGGAAAAACTGTATAATAAAACACTTTATGGGTAAGACATACACATAATTAATACTCATGCGCTAGGTTTCTTCCTTATTTCCTTCTTCATTCATTAATCATGCTTATTTCAAGTTCGGAAGAGCGATTACTGTAATTTCATTGTAAAATGACTAAATAAAACATGGTTTGTCTACGGTATTAGTACAGCAACCCAAATATCACCATTACGATAGGCTAATGTAGCTACAGACGAACTATAGGTGCCATAGATAGTAGTTTATTTGTGGTAGCTCCCCTTTGAACTATTGTCAATGTAAATGTAAAATTTAAATTGTACTGTCAAAGTGTCAAAAATATAACTAGTAGAATCCTAATGAAAATATAAATAACATTATATGAATTTCGGGTATTTAAAACTTAGAAATGTCAGCATTCATTTTTTGCGTAGATTCTGGTAGTGGATTACCCATATTCTCTAGAAAAAAAGGAAATGTGGAAAATGTAAGTAGTTTTTCACATTCCACTGAATTTTAATACCATAGTAGATATTAACAAGATAATGCTAATTTTTCTCAGACAACTTGTTGTCCATACTACAAGCCTAATAACGTTACTTCTAGTAATATTTATATCTCCTATTCTAATGTCTGTTCCCCCTTTCTAAGTACAAGATTTTTTTTCATATTGTTTAATTCTGTCCTCCTAGTCGTCTGCTGTTTCCCTCAATAAAATCTATATCTTACATACATCATATAATATGATCTTTTGCAGCTTCCTTTTTCTATCAAAGGTTCGTTAAATGGTGTTCATATGTATGGCAAATCTTTGAATATAGAATTGCTTAACACTCTTACTGAAGATTACTGTGTCAGCTGGAAAGAGTTCGAAGATAGGTACGCCGTATTTGTAAATTTTCCTGTTGACATCTCTATTCCTTCATTCCAATTTTGAAAAATTAATGTTATGTTTCAATTCTTCTTAAAGTTTTGCTTTTTGGCAGTGCCACTAAACAATTTGTGTTATAAAAAAATATAATTTTTCACATTTTTCTTCACGGTTATACCGATAGTCATATATAGCTAAACAATTAATGTTTCAGTGTTATTCTTATTGGAATATCCAGTGGCTGTACACAGGAAATACTAAACAATCTTTTAACTTCAGTTTTCAATTCAATGGTCTTAATAATTGGTATTGATGAAATCAAATCGCAGAGAAACATTGACAGGTTGAAAAGGGAATTGAAAATATGCTATCCAATAGTAGACCGTTTGATGGACTCTTTAGACTGTGGTGGTACAAATAATAAATATTATTCAGACATTGTTGGTTTGGCAGAATGTATACTCTGCCCAGAGAATCATTTGGTACAGGTAAGTAATTTATTTCAAATTATTAGGTAAATATAAAAATTACTGAATACTCAAATAATCATGGTAGAGTTACAAGATATTCAATTGCCAAAATTTTCAGTTTTGTTTTTTTTTAATAAATTTTTTTGAAATAAATGGTAGTGTTCATCTAGTATGCAAATTGACTTTTTATTATGATTATTTAAGAGTTTTTTATTTGTATGTGTTTTTCTTGGTTTTATTGGAATTTTTCAGATTTTACTGGAGTCATATATGGAGTGTGTAGATTCTTTATACAGCTGCGTTTTAATTCATGGAAAAGTCTGTGCTGCTACTGAGAGCTGGTGGTCTCTTGATCCTGAAGAAATAAAACTTCTTTCTCTGCTAGCTATGTCTGATAGTGGAGTGACAAAAGATGTTCCTATTTTTCTTCCATATAAAAGTCCAACGGTAATATTCGCATGCACTAAACATTATTATTATTATGTCAATCTCATAATGCTGACTGCCATGACATACAGGGTTACTGCAGAATATCTTAACAATTATTTGTGAAGTATTCTTATATTTTTAATATTTCAGGACATTTCGGCTTTCATAATGTTCAAAGTGGAATTATGGACAGTATTGTTGTTTGGTCAGTTTATTATATAATTGTTTTTTAAATATTATTTTCTGAATATTGTATTCTAAACAGAAATTACGTAAAAATATTATATTTGAATTATATTCATTTCAACCCATTTCTTCTGATTCAACAGATTAGTAAAAATAATTTCGAATTTTTCATCATCAAAAAAAATATTTGAAACCGTGAGTAGTGTCTTAGTATTAATAAAAAATACTATGAATTTTCCAAAATATAAGACAGTTAAAAAGTTAAAAATGTTTAGTATAGTGTGCAGTTTCATGCACACCATTTGTGGATACTCAATGTTTATTCAGTTGATAATTGGTTCACTGTCATTGGTACCCTGCACAGGTTATACACCCCACTGTGAAATGGTTTGAGCATGAGTTAACTTTACAAGACAATAAGCCACCAAAAAGAATACCGAACATGCAAAGTGAGGAGATCATTCCAGCTGCAGCGGCCAGTGCTGTCGATGAGCCAAATTTGTTATTCTCTGGGATTGTCTTCTTATAAAGTAATATTGAGCCTGATTTTGACGAAAAAATCATCTTCTCAAACTCTTTGATTGAATGGCTTTGTTAATAAGCAAAATTGTCGGCATTGATTCAAGGACAACTTAGAAGTGTTATCTAAAATTCTTGCATTCAGAAAAACTCACTGTATGGTGCGATTTATGGCATAAGGACGTGAATTACAACTGCTATAGGACAATTTACTCGAATTTTTATGGCCAGAAATTGAGAACATCAGGATTGAAGAGATGTGTTTCCAAAAAAGTGGAGCTACATGCAATACGCTCCTTCTGCTGAGGAAAATGTTTGATGGTAAGGTCATCTCATTACGAGGATTTTTTAATTGACCGACAAGGTAATGTGATTTGACACCTCTGCATCATTTTTTTTGGGGCTATGTGCAAGCACAGGTCTATGCCAACAAACCAGAGACTTTGGATCACCTGGAAGGAAATATTTGTCAATTTATTGGCAAAAAAAAGCCGAAATTATCACACAGAGTGATCAATAATTGAAGCAATTAGGTGCAACGAGCAGTGTTGGACATTTGAAGGTTATCTGATTCCTAACATAACGTCTTTGTTCAAGATTCAAAATAAAAAAAGAATCAAGTTAATATGTCCAATCTTTGTTGTTTTATTTATAATTGAAATACTGTAATTTTTAATGAAAGACCTTTTATATGACTTATTTTATTAAATAAAAATTATTAAATTATTAACACAACTAATTGAAAATTCAGAATTTTTTTCCATTAAAAGCAGTTCATACTATTAAAATTTCAATCTAGAGCCACCAAGTGTCTCTTAAAGGTTTTATGGAATTTCCACAATAGAAAATGCTAAAAGCAAAAGACCTGTAGTGGGTGATGTGTATCGTCTATAGTAGTATAATGTGGTCTTAGGTTAGTTGTAGACGAATGAGTCACTGTATTCAAGTAAAGTGTAAATTAATATACCAGGATTTATTTATATGAAAATAAACCCTGTTCGTTTTTTTAAATATTTTTTTTGTTGAAATTTTATGGAGCCTTTTATAAACACTTAGTGTTTTTTTGGTAACAACAATTCTGACCTTTTGATTAAATGTCTGGACCATAAGTTTTGTAAATAAAAGTTTTGAGGGTAGAATTTCATGAACTACTAAATTCAATGAATATAAATAAGATAGCCTTTAGTATAAGGCATCTTAATTTAATCTTGGGAGTCATTCCTTCCTGCTATCCTGTATAATTTTATGACAAGCATTTTGTACTTGATCTCTTCGGAGATAAAAGCGTTAAATTTGGTAATTGCATCAAAATGAAATTTTCAGATGGCTTTCAGATTCGTTGCTTGCACACTAATTCCAGATGTGCAAATCTGTTCACTATGTGGACCAACTCCAAGTTTGGTTGAAATAGAACGTTCAGCTACACAATGTTTCAAATCGTCAACCGAAATATTCACAGCAGCACTGCACACACATCCTAGAAATTTTCCACTTACCTGCCAGGTAGATAGTGGTATTTTGGGGTAAATATATCTGTGGAAGCTTTTTAAGTGTATTAACTTAAATTTAATTTTCAGCTTGTTACTTGTGAACTATTCTGCTGGAAAGTATATGATATCCAAAAATCCACACCAAAACACGACAAAGAAAATAGCCAGCAGTTCCCATAGACTTGACATACTCAGAACTTTTTATTATCGAATGGTAATGTTTTTTCTTATGAACGAGGAGGATAAGAAAAGAAGTGATTCCGAAAAAGATAACAACAAAAGAGATAAGAAGAAAACACACAGGGAACAGCCTGATGTATCCAATGTGAATGTTGGAAAAGAGACATACTGGTGCTCCGAGTACCATAAATGTCATGCATTGATTTCTCAAGAAAACATATTGTGTGTATTATATAATTCCAGTGTTCCAACATTTGAAATGAGATTTATTACTCAGAGAACTCTTAAGGCATTGGTTTCAGATAAACAGATTTGCTGGTAATTGACGATTACAAGTTTAGGATATCAGAAATACATTCAGTAACACAGAAAACCTAAAAATTGACTGAAAAATATTTTAATTTTTCTATAACTCAGTACCCTGTTCTCTTCAATTTCATACACTTTATTAACGTATTTTTTGTAAAAATCATAAAGTTTTGAGAAAATCATATTTTATGGACTAGAAGACACCCCAATTATTACAAACTTCTTCTGGTGAGCCTCGTGTTTTCCTTTTGGCTAAATATCTGTAATTTTCTAATTTTGAGCCGGACATGATCTCAAACACCGATGAAGAATCTGAGATAAATAATTATATTGTCCATTCCATCCACAAATACTCTAGCTTTCTAATGTCAAGAGTTAGAGACTTTGAAACTTTTAGGCTAGGTTTGGGTCTGGAATATTTCACTTAAGTTTGTAAATGGGCAAAATCGGTCCAATAGTTCCAGTTATTCACATCTAAAATTTTTTGTAATTTACAAGTTATAGTTCTGAGAGTACTGATACAATCGAAGTGAAAGTTGGTATTTAGAGGTATAATAACAACATATTTATGCCAAATTTCTTGAGGATCGGCCATCTGGACAAGCAACTGGAGCTTAAAATTCTAATTTCTTAATGAAAAGACCTACAGACTTGAAATTTTCAGGGTTTGGAGTCCAAATATATCAATTATGCCCAAAAATAGACAGAATCGGTTCATTATCTCCTGAGTTATTCTTTGAAATTTTAGTTTCCAAAGGTACAAATCGGCTCCAGTTCAAATTCAGATTTTAGGTATGAAATAACGACATGAAAATGGACATTTGAAACCTGCAAATATATCTACAAAATCTAATAGCCAGATGGCTAATGGATCATACTTGGAAATTTCGAACCAGTTTTCAAATCCAGACAGCGTGATTTTTTCTTCTTATCTGACTTTGCATCAGTGCTTTTCACCATTTAAAAAAAAATATTTTCACCAGTTTTATTTTTAGATTGTAAAGCCAAACTGCAACGATGCATCATAGGCTAGGGAGTGTTCTGGGTTTGTGTTACTGTGGCGGGAGAGATAGTGTGAGCAAATTTGGGAATGCCACAAAGTTTGACACATTGGTGCATTGCACTGCTACTGCCAGTTGAGTCCAATGTTGTTAAATAGAGAAAGCTTTCCCAAGGCATTTCCAGAATGGCAGAAATATTAAATCTGAACATTTTCAGACTAATTTCGAGTATAAGGCGCACCAGAGTTTTGGTGTCAATTTTTGGATAAAAAAAAGAGTGTTATAGACCGTAAAATACGGTTTTTTTTGTCATATACTTTCACATTAAAAAAAATTACAGGACTGGTTTCTATAATTACACGATTTTAAAAAGTGACTAAAAAATATTTAGCGGCCATAAAGATTGCCTTCTCATATCCAAATCTATGATATTTTTTGATAGCTTAGTATTCTCAGTTATTTCGTAGAACTTTGCATTACAATTATTCAAAAAGTGTTAACATCTTTTCATCTATTGTGAAGTGAGTTTTCATTTAACCATCCATTACTACGTTTGTCTCAATTTGGATTTCAGCTAACTATATATAGCAGATTTTCAATAAGCTCAAAATCATAATGTTCTATTCGATTTTTTCTCCAAATAATTCTACATAAAATTTATTGAAATTGCGTTAGTGAGATCTGTGATTTCAGAAATATGTATATAAAATATTTTTGTACTTTTATAAAAAAATACATATTTACAACAGGAAACAATGTTTTTTCTAATTAGCATACAAATAAGAATTTGAGAGTGGAGTGTAAATTGAAACATAGTTTTTTTCCGAAGAAATACTTGAAAAATATTACAAATTGTTTTATTGTGAATCTTCAAGTTCAGGCGGAATTGGTGGAGGTTCAGGTGCCTCTTTAACTTTCTTCTGGTTTCGTCCAGCATAAAGACCAAACAACCAAATTATATAAGTCCTAGACCTTCCTTCAAATTTAAATTTTTCAAAATGGCCTGTTTGAATGAATCTTACCAATATCGTCATCAGTGCCTACAAAAAATAAATGACGAATGACACGAGTTGAAATACCTGGATTTTAAAAGGATAACTATAATAGTAAGATAATACAGGGTGGGTATCTAACTTTGTTAATTTGTATTTGGCTTCAAGCATTGAAGGGGGTCTTCGAAAGGTAAAGTTGATCTCATTCGAAGGGGGAAGTTCTAAAATTTCATTTGCCTCCTTCGTCTTGGATTTGATGTAAAATAACTTATAAGTGAAACCAGTATCATTTAATTTAATGATAATTGAAGTTTCTTATTTTTGCGCACTTGTTCCAGGGAACAACGTGCCATTGTTTAATAATCCTAGGTCAAAAGTAATAATATCCGTCTGTTCGTAAACATGTTAACTTTCGAACGGAAAGAGCTAGAGCCTTGGAACTTTCTTGGCTGAATTCGTTAATTGGTAGAACAATTTCGAAGTTATTCCATATTTTCGAAACTACAAATTCAATTGATCGGGATTTAGGAGTAGAATAAGGATGCATTGTGTGACTGAAAGGTTCAATGTCCATTTTGAAATTTTTCTTATTTTTTAATGAATCTGAAATTTGATGTTTAAAAGTAGAATAGTAACGCGCATGTTCGTGCAAAATTTCATTAAAAAAAATTGTGAGCAGAGCAGTGTTGAGGACTTAAACACTATAACTTTCGAACAGAAAAAGGTAGACTTGAAACTCCTGGGTTAGGTTTGGGGCCTGAATATCTCGGTTGAATTTGAAGTTTTCTCTAATTTTATCGATATTTTCCAAACAACAAATACGAATAACCTGAAATTTGAGTTCAGGAAGGAGAATGATAGCAGATGTTCATGCAAAATTTTATGAGGATGGTATGATTAGAAGATTCAAAACAAACAAAAATTTTGTAAGCCGAGCAGCATAGAGCACTAAAGAAACTTTAACAAGAGTGTCCCACGGCTAATGCAATGCATTCAGAGATTTGAAATTTTCAGGGGAAATGGATTGTTAAACTGGCGCGCAAAAGCTTCTCTGACTGCAGATCAGTGCTTTTCAATATTTTTTTCTTTCGTTAGACATTTCATCTCAAGCATGTTTTTCGATTTTCTTAATGGATATAAATAGTAGACAAATAAATTCTGTTAAAAATGGAATTTCATCTAGAGAAGCGCCGAAAATATTACATAATAATAATATTAAGATGAATCGACTTGATCAACGTACGTGTTATGAATGGTAGAATGCATTGAAAAGTGGTCGAGTTGTGGCGAAAGATTCACATCGCTCTGAGCGGCTATCAACGTCTTCGAACGAATTCAATCAACATCACTAAAGAAAGGAATTTAGTGACTGAAAATCATCGTTTAAGTCTCAGAGAGATAACTGCTGAAATGGATATAAATATGTATCACATTTTGCATTGCAAATGGAGTTTCATGTTCGGAAGTACAGAAAATGTTACAGTAGGCTTACAGTAAATCAAATTAAAAAATATTTTTAGGATTAAATTATTCGGTACGTTTCTGATACTACATGTATTGTATATCTTACTTGCAATAATAATCCTAACAATAATTTTCCGATTATACCCCATCCTACATTCTGCTTCCTTTTCTTCAACATGTCGAAGCATCCCACTGTAGATATGCTCAAATTGTATTCTGGTGTGTAAGTATACACATTTCCTGTCTCTTCAATATCGTAATGAATGCAAGGTGACAGAGACTTCATTGAACAACAACTGAATGGTGTTTGGCTCTTTGATTCCCTAAAAACCAGAACTATTGAATTGGGTTTTCGTTTTTGAATCTAAAACTGTAAAATTCCAGGTTAAATTTGATTCTGTCTTGTTGATAAGTACGACAACTTTCGAACTTTAGAAACCTGAAAGAGCGGAAACTAGGTCCCAACTGAAAGAACAAGTTTGTGAATGACAAAATCCACTCATGTGATCCGAAAATATTACCATTAGAAATTTTGTATATAGGTTTACCTTCTTTATTTTGCGAATAATTCATCATAATTTCTTTGAGAAAAAAAAATTTGTTGCCTGTAAAGTCGGTATACGGGCGAAAGTTTTACGTGACAACGACTTTGAGTGGTAAAATAATTTTAATGTGAATATTCATTCGTATAGTAGGAAGAAGGATGAAATAATAGTAACAATTTAAAACATTTATTTATACAAAGAATTATATTTAAAACATTAATTTATACAAAGAATCTGGCACTGAATTTCATATTAACAAAATTTTATTTATCAATCAGTTGTTATACGTTATTAATAAATTTAACTTGTTTTACATTGTTATAAATATAAAAACTAAATTTAAAAGTTAGAACATTTATTTAAATCACATTAATTGTTAATATCAATCGATTTTAATTCAAAGTGTATTTTCTAAAAGGAGAAAACTAATTCACATTTGATCTTTGAATTTGTAAATCGCGCGCTTACGACCTTGCGCAGTGATTAGTCGTCTCGGTTTGAATGTTTGAAAGTTTCGATTTGACAGGTTGGAGGTTAAACATTGTTATTTCAATTTTTTACATAGCAAGTCGCGCTCATTTTTTCAAGTTAAACAAATTATTATTGGTTGAGAAACGATTTCTACTACTTTTTTTTGATTGAAAACTACCACAACATTGTGATTACTACAACATAACCTATTCACTTATGTCTTAGTCATTTATTTCATCATGTTATATTATCAGTCTGAAATTATTTACCTTTGCTGTTTGAATTGTTGCGATGGACGAAACTACCTTCACATTATCACTACACAATCGTTTTACAATTAACTGGCAACGTGTAAACTTGTATGCAGGCGTCTAAGCGAAATAGAAGCGCAAGACATGAACCGGTGTGTATGCCTATCTCTCTCACTCTCTCTCTCTCGCTCTGTCTCTCTTGCTCTTAGGCGGGCTAACTGTGCTCGAGTGGAAGGGACGCGTGCCTTTCACTTTTTATGTCTGTCTCTCTCGCTCTTAGGCGGGCTAACCATGCCCGAGTGGAAGGGACGCGTGCCTCTCACTCGCTCTCATTGTGAGCGCATAACGTGAGCGGAGCGTAACGCAGTTTCTTGAAGTGTCACCCGGCAAACCAATTTATAAGACGTTGTCACGTCAAAAACAATTTTTCAGTTATGCCAATTAGGACATAATAAGAATGAAAGTTAACTCAACGTTAAAATTTAATCCTAATTGAGATCAATTTTGAGAATGATTAAAATCCACCTAGGAAGTCTACCAATTTGTAATTTGGTCAATTCAGTCATTTCAATAAACATCGATTATCTTGGAAAAAATAATTACATTTTTAACAATTTGTATGTACATAATGTGTCAATATAGCTTAGTTATATGGTTTTTTTTTATAAAAAGAGGGATTAAGGTTTTTCTGGGAACCACATGATTCCATGGTTTTAAACTGATGTTCTTATAAGTAATCCAATTGCTGCAATATAAATTTGAATCTCTCAAAAATAACCACGGATATAATTACTCTATTGAAATCATATTTGGAACTAAATTCTGACATATATTACATTTTTCTGAAATGTTTTCATACTGCAAATAAGTTTTAGTTGTCATGTAACAAATTGTCGGGATATTTGAATGGATGTGTGGTCGCAGAATTTAGTAAAATTTATTTAACAATTAAAATATTACTCATCCGTGGCACAGTGCAGATGACCACTATATTAGAGCTAAGATATTGAAATAAAGCGAATTTTATAGCAATAATGTGGAAGATAATGTCCGATAGTAGACGTCCTTTTCGATTTATACATTCCTCGTTCCTGTTGAATGTAATCCGGTGGAAGAAGTTTCTGAACTATCGCTATTTTGTAGAGATGGACGTTCAAATGTTTCTTCAAAATCTCGTCGTGAAATTCCGAGAACTTGAGCAAGAACCAACTTCCCACTCTAGAGATCATGATAAGATGTGTGCCTTCTCTCCCTGCGAATCCTACAAATGTGGTCATCCGAGCTACATCACTTTATGGAGTATGCTCTATATAACTCTCATACACTGACGTTTATTATTTTTAACAATAGTATTCAAAGTTACAAATTATTTTTAGAATATTTGGTCAGTCTTACTTTAGATAAAAGTAGTTGGATCACTCACTTGGTTCCTTTAGCTATCAAAGCACTATCATACCATTCAATATCGTACCACTCATCATATTTCTTACTTCCACAACACTGCAAGTCTATCTGCAATCTATCAAGCTGTGATTTTATTTTCTCATTTGTCCCATAATCTTTCATAGCTCCTTTAATGCCATCATGTAAACCTTGATGATTTCCATATGAATGAACTAGTACAACTATTACCAGGATTAAACCAATTCCAATCATAATCAGGTTCAGAAGAACAACAAAATATAACATCCAATTAGTTTTGGGTTGCTTTTCTTTAGAAGACATTACCCTTACTACTAAATATAATCCAAATAGATTTATGAAGAAGAATGCTAAACTAGGTAAGGCTTGAAGGAAAGGTAAGACATTGCCATCCCCTTTGGATATAAGGTCTATGTAATAACCAACATGGTTTCGTATGTATATGGCGTTGTACATTAATTTCCCAGAATAAAAAATATTGATGCCAGTAAGCAAGAAAATCGCCCATATGAGGATATTTATGAACTCGTAAGATACTTCTAATATGGGTTTCCCAAATTTTATGTTTAATCTTGATGATTTTTTCTTTACTTTGGGATTTCCAAGAAGTCTGACACAGAATGCAATGGACAACATTTGAGGTCTTATTATCAATCAATTCTGACATTTTAATAAATTGAGAAATAATTCACTGAAATCAGAAGTGATACTAGTCAAACAAATGTGATCATTTCTATTCAAAATTCATTTTTCTCAATGATGTATCATCAGTTTTATTTTAATCATCAAGATGTATTTCCGACAAGTAGAGACCGATACAATCAAACAGATGTATCAGTTAAATTTTTTTAGGAATAATGGCATAGTATTATTTCCACAATTGGAGCTGAAAATTACACTCGACTTACTGATGCACAAAATTCATGGTCAATTTGAAATCCGCTCATTTGCTCCTTGAATAAAATATTAATGAATATTTCCACAATTTTTCCATTGACAACAATTGTTTCACCAACACTGTGACTTCTTCAGGTTTACATTTGAACTATTATTTTATTCAATTAAAATTTCCATCAAGTAAGGACAGTTTCAATAAAAAAAATTGCTCTTGATAATAATTAACAATTTAGAAAAAATTAAATACGCGGATTATAAAGTAATTCAATGTTTTGTTTATGTTTGGGCCCATTTGAAACAATATTTCATCAATAAATCGAAAAAACCAGAATTATGCAACAGACACAGCTGAGGAAAGTAGGTACTTTGTTTTATTGGATAAAATTATAACATAAGGTCATTTTTGGAACAAATAATTAGAATTTCTAAGATTTTTAAGCCTGTGACATCTTTTTTGTTGTATTCCCTGTAAATTCTTGAATGATTCACCATAAATGCATTTCAAGTGTAAAAACCAATTAACCACCAATAGACGAGCCCAATATAAATGTTATAACATAGTTTGTGCTTTTATAGTTTTCGTTTTTGCTAGAGAAATTCTGCAAATTACTATATAATTTCACCAATCTACAATACTACTTTCCCAAAAAAGGACTGTATAAATGAGAAATTACTGCGTTTTCTCAACTTTTTATTACTGAATATTAAGTGACTCGAGTTTCATGCCATTTTAAAATGATCTATCACAAAGTAATGGACTACTTCATCCAATATATTATTCTTTTTTACTGATATGTCTTCTGTCCACTGAAAAAAAGTGCCTCGAAGTAGTAATTTGGGTTTGTAAAGGGAAAAAATTTGGCCAAAATCATATCAGTGGGATATGGTGGTTGATTGAAATATTTTCGTTGTTTTTTGCCGAAAATTTGTCCACAATGGCAGCCTTGTGACCCAGATCTTTCATACCTAAAAAGTAGCGTAATGGAATTGTAAAATAATTTTCTGGAAATTTTCGATTAAATGTTGGACTCCGGGGAGAAAGCACAAAAAATTATTAGTGAATTTCGTCTTAAGATTTGTTTTTTGAAACTGAAACTAAGTTTTTTTATATTGGTGGCCTAATGGCCAGACCTATAAGCGGAGATTCCTCTTTGGTGCGAGTTCACATCTTGGTGGGAGAAGAAATTTTGTCGTTATCATTGCAGTCAAAAATTAGCAGTGCTGTGGCGTAAGACATAGCCCAAGCTACACTAAAGCTTATGAAGGATCTTTACAGGAGATCTAGAAGTATCAGTATAATATAAAAAAATTATAATATAATAATACAATATCTACTCATAACATTAAGAAAATATAAAAAGGTATATCAAGAAATCAAACTCTACTTTAAATCACTCGGTTCTTGTTCCACAAATAGATAAATATGTGTTTTCATTCTTACAAAATATAACAGGTACAAAAGTATATGTTATCGACATTTTGTTTCTCAGGTCATCTAAATAGTCATAATATTCATTACTGTCTATATCTTTGTTTGTAGGGTAAAATATTTTCAGATTATGGACAGCTGCAGAATTATTTCCATTTGTTTGGTCAAGTTTATGCAGTGCATAGTCAATAACTTCCATAAAAACATCTCTATTAAATATGCTCTCTTCACTTGAAATTGTTTTTTCTAAATGGCACACAATAGCAGCACTATTATCTTCAGGATTCCATCTTTTGAAGATTGAAATTGACCAATTTGCATTTTCAAGGCATCTTCCTGTTTCTTCATCTGAAACACAAAAACCAATTAATTTCATTGAAATGAGCTTATTTGTGTGTCCCAACTAGATCAATTAGTAATTTGAAATTTGGTGACATTGAGTCTTGTTGGCAAATATACTTACATTCAAATAAATGATTGAATTTATGGGCCCATACATGCCATTCAACTAAGGCAGACTTTGGTAAATCAGATACAACAACATAATCAACAATGGCATTGTTTGTGTTTTCTTCCCATAACTTTCTTACTTGTTGGATAGATGATATATTTGTAACATAACAAATCCCCTATAAAACAAAAACATAAAAAATCAATATAAAGTCAATGACACATAAGGAGCTTTAGCAGGCTAGTAAATAATTGATTGATGTTTGAATCAATCAAAAATTGAAGCAAAAAATTAAGACAAAAGTTAAAATGATAGTTTGATCATATGTTTGAACCTGATAATTTACCAAATGGGTCATTAAGTCCTGGAACTGAGGTGGTGCCGTCTATGCCATGCTACTTTTGTTTTTTGTTAGTACCAACCTTCAAAAGATACATGTAAAAATTTTATGACATTCGGTACAGTTATTGTTGAGATATTAAGACTTAAGTGACACTAAATAGCGATGGATAAAAATGAGTTTCATGCATTAAATAAACACTTTTTTTAAAAAAATACCATTCAAGCTTGGTTTCAATGGAATCCAAAATTTTATCAAGAAAAGTGACCATCAAAAACAATCTTTTGCCAATGGTATGTGGATTTTAAACACGGTCTATCCAGAGTGGATCACACAGGATATCTAACTGAAGTGACTACATCCAAAAAAATCTAAAAAATCCTGAAAATTGTTATGTCCGATAGTGAAGCGAAGTTGCAAGAGATAGCTACCATCCTAATCATATAAAAAGGTAGTATTCAAAATTGTCATGAAAATTTAGATGTGAAAAAAGTATTTTCCAAGTGGGCACCACGTCTGCTCACAGAGGGACTAAAATAACAATAAATTGATGGTACAAAATATGATGATGATATACAGGTATGGAAAAAAACAGTCGGAAATATAGGAAATTTAGTGTTAATTTACTTATTCTCGATGGAATACACACAGGTGATTTTCACACCTAAAAAGAATCAAGAATTCAGTGGAGCAGTGAAAGAATCAAAACCTCAGCGCGATGCGATGACAAATAAATTATTGTTCTCTCTCAATGGCAGTGCTCAGTGTTGATGCTTCGATCGAAAGGATGTGCTCTGCTTTCATTCTCCACTACCATTGAGAGAGAACAGTCATTTGTTCGTCATCTGAGGTTTTGATTCTTCCACTGCTCCACTGGCGTCACGTTTCCTATGTTTCCGATGTGTTTTCCATACCTGTATACACATTGTATATTTTTGAATAAAGCATTGTTTATGAACCCGAATATACAATAGATAATTATTTGGGTTCACTGGAATTTCTCCTTGAGGACTGTGATGTTACCACAGTTACACAAAGAGATTCTCTTAATCGGTGGCCAGATGCTAAGTGGTATAGACAATTGGGAATGTCAAGTTTTCTTCCACGGCCTAGACTTGGACCAGTACTTAAGTGTCTCAAGGATTTCCAAGGTGAATGGGATGGATAGCAGGTGATGAATGTATGTTCTTGTGCCATCTAAGACGCTGATGGTTCAAGCACTTTGTGTAGTACATAGCTTTCGAAGAATGTGTTGATTCCCTTCAACTTGGCCTTGCATATTTATCTTAATCACAAATAATTTTTATTACTAATTGGACTCCCCTGTGATTCCCACTAGACGATTTTGCTATAAAGATGTATTCGATCTCTCCACTGTACGACGATTTTGTTGTTTCATGAACTAGTTCTTCCCATGCAAAGGCAAGCTTGACATGTTGGAAATTTCAAGCTTCTAAGTTATTTCTTTCGAAAGTTATTGTGCTGATAAAGAGGACAAAACAGAACTATATACGATTTTCTCTTTGACTAATGTAAATGTTTCAGGCCAAATATTCCACAAAATATTTAAATGCTTACTTGGACCACATTTCTCAAATTGAGACTTGTATCTGAAGCTTTCAATAGCCTTTCAACATGTCTCATCGCCAGCCGACACTGGCATTTGATACCGCCCTCGACAATCTCTAAATTTCCAGGTACCATGCCGATTTGACCTGCTAGATATATTATTTCCCCTATTCTGACTGCCTGGCTATATGGTCCTATATTTGCAGGGGCCCAATGAGATCTGCTCTGAACGTGCATAGTGAATCTGAAATTTAACATAATAATTTTGTCGTACTTTTCTTAATCATGATTTAAAGTAATAGTTTAACATCTGCTAACTTTTTTATAATAACAAATGTCCAATAATTTTTCAGTTTACTGTTTTTTTTCTCATTCTTCGAGTATATATAGACTCAAATCTTCATTCACCTATTACATGTAGAATTGTTATTGATCTGTGAAATTAATTATTATCATAACATAACTTCATCAGATATGATAATTAAATATACATTTCAGAAAAGGACCCTTAATTATGATGCACGAGTCAATGCACTAAAGGTTGTAAGATTTTAACTATTATTTGCATTTTCCAAAGTTACATTCAAAAAGGTTCAGTAACGGGGATTTGTTAAGACCTGTTTAGTTGTAGTGTTTCTAGAAGATTCGGTCTACGGTTCTGGTTCTCTGTTTGAATAACTTAAAAATAAAATCATGTCCTCTTTCTATTAGATGATTGTTATAATTATGTGTGGAATTTCATTATTAATACAGGATTTCTGATGTAAATGCTGTTCCTGTTCTTTAAACTACGCATCTGGACAAAGATACTGGTTGATATCTCGTTTATAGGAACATCCTTAATATTTATTATTGATTATCATAATTTTCAATTTTGTATGAATTATTCTGAATATTATTTTTCCTCATATCTATCTACATTCTATAATAGCCTCTTTTGTCTTCGGTTTTCTATAGACTGGAAAATATTTCCTTTACTTTTCACCCTCGAAACTCATGAAAATTAATAAAATGCAGCTTGAAAATTTAGAAAACATGAAAAAAATTATAGGACCTAATACAGTCCCTTGAAGGATCCCTATTTTATGGTATCCCTTATACCTACTGAGACAAACTTTTCGAACAAATCAGAGAGCCTTTGCTTTGTCAAGAATTACAGCTATATATATTTTTTTCATTCATAGATTGAACAACATGCTTAATAAAATAATCCATAGCGTTTTGAGTTGTTCTATTCATTTGAAGAACCAAATTGGTTGGAACTTGATCGGGACTTTGTGAAATATTATTTTTTTAGTGATCCAATTATTACAATTTCTTCCTCAGTCATAGGTTTTGAAAATATTGACTTCCCATTTAAAAAAACCCAATTTTTAGAGGAAAGACTTATACCGATTTGTGGCCTCGTTGATCATCGATCAGACTTTTTTGTATCTTTCCCAGCTTGATCCATTTTTTCTGAGTAAAATTTATTTTTGTTTTACATATAATGCAATTAAAAATTACCTACCTTTCTAAAGGTGGGTCAAACTGTGTTACTTCTTGTATTTTCCACGATATGGCATCCAAAATAACAGGACATTCTTTGCTCAAAGGAACTTCCACACATGCTCTTGTAGGTGGATTAGAAAAATTGAAATATTTTACGTAGGCCTCATTAATCTGAGTGAAGAATTTCATGTCAGATATATAGACAGTAACTGAACAAACATTTGTTAGATCCTGCTTATATTGGGATAAGCATACTGAAAAAAGATTAAAGTAATAAGCTAACTCAAAATCGATAAAGTTCATTTAAAAAAAACATGAGGAGCTTGAATGAAATGGAATACTTTTGAAATGAAGTGTGCATTATAATTTTTCAGATTTCAAAATAACTATAGTAAAATGTTAATTTTTTTCTTAAATGGCATACCTACACATTAGTTTCGATATAGCGTTTTCCATTGGATTTCCCTCTGACTCTCCTTTAATACCACCAATCCATAGCCATCCATTACCTGCTTGATTCACTGATAAATTTTGTTTAGCCAATGAATTTGTAATAGTATCTAATGTCATTGTAGCTTCACTTACAGAATCAGAATCTATGAAAATATTCAAACATTAGTATACCTAATCAAAATTGTGAAAAGTATAATAAATCATATGAAACATTTTGCATCACATAAATCTATTGCCAAACCATATAGTTATGTTGCCATAGTGAATATTGAAAAATAATTACTGAGTATTAAGAATATTTCGAATTGGATAAATTACTTATTAAATAAACTGTAAACTGTAACAAACATTTCAAATGAAAATTTAAAAAAAATTAAGTATGAAAATTTATTCAATCAAAGCAAAATTAAATAATACAAAATTTTCAAAGCTTAAGGTACATGTACTTATAATTTCTAACCTAACTCTTCCTCATTCAGTTCCTTAACATCTTCACCTTGGTCTGTCACGTAACCATCGCAATCCTTCAATGGTAAATCCCGTAACCTTTCAGGAAGATCTAAAGCTGGTAGTTTTTGTTCCAGTCTTAATTTTTTCAACTTCAAAAAACCCACCGGTGCAAAGGGATCATCAGAATGTCGTATTAATTCTGAATGTACACTGAAATTGTTCAAAATATAACAGATGAATGGTAGAAATATATATCATGTGAAGATTAGATTAAAATAAGAAAAAATAAGGCTTTCTTGAAGAGGCCATCTCCTTGTTTTTCTGGATGTAGAAATATGAGAACACATGTGATCAAATGTGTTTAGAGAACCCTTTGTTTAGTTATAGGTTTTAATTATTTCGGGTTTTTTAGATACAGAAATGGTTGAACTTTGTGTATAGTTGAAAGCAACCTGAAATTCTTGTTGCTTTTAGCTTTGTATGAAACCATCATTTCTTACTTTTCTTTATCAAAGCAGAGCTTCCAGCTTCATCTTCTTCAATTTTTTTTATATCTGACATAGATAGATGTTCTGGAGGGATGTCATGTTTGTTTTTGTATGAGTGCCAATAGCACAGTGGTTATAGCTCTGGGCTGGGAACCGAAAGGTCCTGGGTTCAGGCCTTGTCTAGGGTAGGAAAGAAATTTTCTAGTTAGACGGGTTTCGGCCACCATATTACTTTTGGGTTGAAAATTAACAATGGTGTGCCTGAGGTGACGTAAGGATGCAGTAACAAAGCCTAACCAGAACACAACTGAATTCCTAACACCCACAAACTAAAAGGCTTCTGAAGAATCTTCACAGAAAATCAAGGACAATCAGGAAAATATCATATCATATGGTTCCTACCAAAGTCTTTTTATATGGTTCTTTCAACAGCTCATCAGCTAATGTAAACCAGTTATCATTCACTGGAGATAAGTCTGTATGTATCTGAATGGGCCTAGGAATTATATGAAACAATTTTCTTTGGGGATATTGCTAAAACCTTCCTTGTAACAGTGCTCCACCAATAACCATTTTTTTCTTTCAAACTAACTTCTATTCTAGTAAATATATCACTTGGTTTATCAGTCAATTTATTTTCCTGCAGGTTATTTTCTTGACCATTGTCACTGAAGGTTATCTGGAAATTATCTCTACTTTCAAGAAGGTAATATTAGTTCCATTCGATGGCATCACACGAACTTTTATTCTTTTCATTCCTTATGATACCTTCCTAATCCTCACTATCATGACTTCTACCCACAGACGTATTAAAATTAAATATTAGGATAATAAGTCTATGCTTCTACCACCAGAAGGTCAAGAGTCACTTCCAGAATCCTGAAATGGTTATTCGTTTAGGTTGTTTTCTGGTTCAGAGCCCTCTCTACAATTTCCATTGTCATCTAAATCATTAGACAAAAAGTTGAAACTGTCTGCTAATTCTGACAGCTCTTCTGGATAAAGCAGTCTGCTATTTTCTATCTTTTTTGACATAATTTTACAGGCAACAGATTTGATTGAAAAAGTGACACTAATACGAATCTTTCGTAAATTTTACATTGTATTTTGCTTGTGAACAATCTGAAATTCAAACAAACACTCATAATCTATCCGTTTACTCCTGAAATGACAATTTGACTTTGAAATTTAGTGCAAATATATGCAATTGACTGTCATGAAATTTACAAAGATTAGTATTCTAGGGTTAATGGAAAAAATTCACTACAGTTGGTGTACAAATTATAAATTATAGATCACATAATTAAACTTACATTATTATTCGATGCTTGAATAATGGACAATCTAAAGTAAGAGTCTCATATTCTCCTCCTTCTCCACAAACATTAATTCCATATTTTTCATGCAGAGTATGCAACAGGGGCTGTAATGAACTAAGCGTTCTTCCTAAATGTTTGATCGGATCTAAGCCTAATGCCGCTACTTTCACAAGTATTGCATCTACTTCACATTTAATCATTTCATCTAAGAGGTCTTCTTGATTTCTTTGCCAAAGGTAAGCTAAAGGAACCAGTTCTAATCTGCCACACCTAACATCAGTGAAAAAAAGTAATGAATCTACAACCTCAAATGAAATTACTTTCAAAGTAGGTAAAGAAAACAAAAATGTTATATGGAAATCAGAAAGTAACACAATATAACTCAATAATATTGATCATATGGAATTAAATGGAGTAAGAAAATTACTTTTTCTATCACTTTTCAATTGATAATAATTTTTTGTGGTAATTAAACTAAGAGGTGACAACATTATTTTATTATTCCATTTGAAATTAACAATCATAATGTAACGGACGACTCCATCCAACAAACAATATTAGTTCAAAAATATCTTTTTTTGAGGACTCTATGAATGGAAAACCCATTATATTTTATCCTGATTAAAACAAATAACTTTTAAATCCATTACATATGGAATAATTATTATACTATTGTCTAAACTATCAAATATCCTATTCACTCTGAAATGCTGGTTTAATCTCATTACTATTACTTCAAATTAAAATAATTACATTTACTTACACATGCTCAACTCGAACCCTCTGATAATCAGATAATATAGCACCAACTGATACAGCCTCTATAAAAATCTTTTTCTTCACATTCTGCAGCAATTCAAATAGATCTTCTACTTCATCATCTTGAGTTTCATTATATATTTTTCCACGTTCTTTGCTTACACCTAGAGTTTCCATCTGGAATAATGGTAAATCCATTGCTTTTGCAATTAAATCTATGGCTTCAAATCCAACACTTTGATACATATAACTATCTATTTCGGTTTTATTTTTTGGAGATAAGTTGGCTAGAGCTACAATTTCATGACCAGCCGCAACACACTGCATCATGTTGTATGTGCTATCTTTTCCTCCACTGATTAAAGCTACCACCTTCATTTTAATTTCTAATGTTCTTCACTTCAATTTTGAATGATATCTAAAAATGAAATATTGCATTGAATTTTATGCTGTATATTCACATGATTGTATTGCATTGTCTTTTAAGATTAGGTCCTCAAAATTAATTCAAACATATCAAGAACTCCAAATACTAATCAAACATCAGTAACAGCAGTATCAAAATATAACCAACAAACATAGGTTTTTTCCTATCGCTCTAGATAAGATAACCAGACCTATTTTATCTAATACATTATTATAATATATAAATTTCAATAATTCTATTTGTTTACATGCTCCTAAAATACATTAATACAGCAAATTATTCAATACATTGATGCATACCTAGGTCTAAGGCAGCAGGGTCGATCATTCGAAAAAAGAATCTACGGTTTAAGAATATTTTTCGCTACATAATTTAAGACTAATGAATTTAATATACTTTATCATTTCAAATCTAAGGAGGAAAATCTGACGTGATGTTAGAGTCAAGGTGAGAGAGGTTAAAAAGAGATGTCATAATTGTCATTACCTGCAGTTCATTCAATCTAAGAATACATAAGCACTACAGTCATCGATTATAGAAGTAGTCTATAATATAATTTACATCATAGAAACTTCCCGTGTAACCTATAACCGTAGACTTATTACCCTAGTATGTCTAGTCTATGCCTATAACTCATTTTTGTAACCTAATAAGACAAGTATTTGTAATGAGATAGTAATATTGTTTGAATTATTATCCTTATAATCATGAATATTGCCTCAAGGTTTTATTATAGATTTCATGGGTTCCAAACCAAAGACCCACTGAAGCTTTCTCCATCAATTTTATATAACTTGAAAAAAAACTTTTCCACTCCCTCAACTTCAGAAGAAATCATAATTCCTAAAAAAATACCTAGGGGCCCCACTGATGTTTTGAGGGCATTAGAAAGTACCCTAAAGAGAGATCCTACTGCAGCACATTATAAATATCATGATGATCCTTTTTTGATACCTCAATCCAATGTTGGTAAGAGGGCCTTTGCTATGGCTCAAGAGGCTGGAAGGAAAGCAGCTCATTGGGTCAGGAAAGAGAATAGCGATTTATTTCAACATAAGGAGGCAGATCCATTTGTAGATATGTTTGGAGCTCCCAAAATATACACAGAAGATACTGAAGTTTCTATTGATGATCTCAAGGAATGTATTAAAAATGTAGATGTATCAGATGCCATTCTAGTATACAAGTCATTAAAGAATAAAAATGTGGAAGTGGAACCAGAGTTAATGCAAAGTTTGTTAGAGTTGTTATGTTTCTATAATAGTCAGGACACACTACCTGAAGAATTTATTGAGGAACGATGGTTCAGAGAAAGTTCTAAAGGTAATGAACGTCGAAGGAAAACTTGGAGGGATGGAGAATTTGCCGAAGAAATTTTCATAAGCATCAAAGAACCAACAGCAGAAACATACTCTGCCATAATTCAAGGCATGGGAAAGTACTTCCAAATCAATCGAGCTTCTCAACTATTTGAAGAATCAAAACAAAAGGGTTTTATTCTCAGTGCAGACACTTACAATACTATAATAGAAGCAAGTACTCTTCTAAAAGAAAATTTTGATATGAGATGGGCATATATTGTTCAGATACTAAGTGAAATGAATGAGAAAAAAGTGAAACCTAACCTTGGTACTCTAAATGCTGTATTATATTGCTTAAGTTCAATGGGAAGCAAGTTTAGTAGAGAAACAGCACTTAAGGTTATTTCAGAATTTAAAAAATTAGGTATTGAACCATCTCTTTCAAGTTGGAATTACACACTGAATGTATTTTGTAAAGATAAAGGTCCTAAAAGTACCATATTGTTTGATATTATGAAAGAACTAGAAAATAAGGAGCTTCAAATATGTGACCCAAGGGATGTTAACTTCTTTCTTAATGCGATGGGTATATGCAGGTATCATTTAAATGATTTTGGATTAGCTCAAAAAGTCAACACTCTTCTATATTATGGAAATAACTATGATCTTATTGGTGATAGTTATAAAGAAGCAGTATATTACCGTCATTATTTCATTCTTGCAGTTAATTCTTTATCTATTCAAGATTTTATGGAAAATATCTATGATAAATTAGTACCTCACATCTACACGCCTGAGATGAGTGTTCTGGAAGAAATTTTAAAACAAATTGAAATTTATGGTGCTGTTGATTACATACCTAAGATGTGGTCAGATATGGTTATATTTGATATTATCCGTAAAGAATCAATGTTGAATCTAATACTCAACATTATGGCGGTTAATGAACCTATAAATAATCCCGAATTATCCGAGAGATTTTCTAATGTTGCTGCAGATATTTATGAGAGATTAATGAACCAAAATGAGAATGTTACAAATCGTATGACGGTTACTGGTGAAATGTTGGGCAATATAATGTTACTATTTCTGAGAAATGACTCTTTTGAAAAAGCTTGGGATTTATTTACCAAATTAGATCAACTTCATCACAAGATTGTTGGAACTCCGAGATCTGAAGTGATTTACTCATTGGTCGATGCTTGTATTGCCAATAATCTTCCATCAAAGGCTATTACGGTTATCCAGTATATTTCTGATTATGGATATGAAGGTATAGAAAATATTGTTAAGAATTTACAAGAAAAATTAGTTTTAGATGAGTCAAATTCAGAAAAATTATCAAAAATTGTTGGACAACATGCAATCATTAAAAAATAAACATTTTTAAAACTCTTGGTTTTTTATTGTTACCTATATAAAAATGGAATAAAAAAGTACTTCATTTTCGATCACTTTTTTTTATTATTGAGGATATATAGTGACCTGAGTTTCATAGTTTCTCAACTGGTGTATAACAAGCTATATTTCAAAGGTTTTATATATTTATGGAAGTTTTCCATTTGTGTAGAACTTTGAAAAGTGGGGCATAGCACTCTGCTCATTTAATAGGTTTACTTCAAGATCGTGATAATTTTTGTAAACCTTAATTGATTCCTGGATGTCCAATTTCTTGCCTTTTGCTTCTAGATGTAGTATTTCCAGATTATTTAATTCTGCAGAAACATAACTTATTTCGAAAAAATGTTTTGAAATAGAGTTATCTTTTCAAGGCTTGATATTGTTTGAACATTTCTGTGAAAGTTCTCCAAGTTTGTCCTAAAAATAACCAATCTCATTCATGACAACTTAATTTATAAACTCTTGAATTATTAAATTGGTTGTTTTTGTTTTCAGCATTAAAAAATATTTTGGAAATTCTATATGAGGGTGTGAAAACTATCTTATATTAGTGGCTGAAATTATTTGAGCTATCTTTTGTGAAATTGGCCCAAAATATGTTAATTTTTCGTTTTCTGTTTTTGAAGTGTGGAACATTTGTTTTAGAATGAGTGGTTTTTTCTTGTTGTTTACAAGACAATTTGAAGTTTTTGTTTCGAAATTATTATCTATAGCTATTTGTTTGATTTTATCTAATTCCCTTTTTAACGCAATATTACTTAAGGGGATGGAAAATACTCAATGTATTATTGGTCTATAGGCAGCGAGTTGATGATAGTTCGGATAGTTTGAAAAGTTGGGGATGATTGTATCTGTTGTTGTGGGCTTTTTAACTATATTAAAGGAAATCTCTTTATTTTAACTTAATTAAAGATGTGACTAGAAAATCTATTTTATTATTAGATGGTTTTTCCATAGTAAATTTGACTATAATGGTGTAAACCATTAAGATATTTTAAAACCATAAAGAATCACAAAATCATTAAATGAAATCAATACAAAACAAAATTCAACATTAGAGTACCTGACTGTACAGGGCAGGCTTTTCGACTGGATAGGAGCTTTCCTGTCTAATTATCTGATTGCCATGAAATTTTGCCACATTATTTGGAGGTTAGTAATATTTTTAAGTCTATCAAAAGTGTTGCCATGTATAACTGATCTCCTAACTCACACAAGCAACACTAAAGTTTCTGGGGGATCCTCACAGAAGATCTAGGAGCATCAGTATAATATCAAATGTGTTAGACTGGAGATTTCTTTAGTGATGTGATATTCACTGAGAAAAAAAACTGAAAGCGAAAATTGAGCTATTCTTTCTGAAGGCTACATAAATAACTGAAAAGGGCCAAAACTTGTAAAAAATTTATACTTCAAACTATTAAAACCACTCTTATTTCCAATCAAGGAATTAGATCTTACATTTTTATATATGAATAACCTTTATTGATCCATAATTCATAAAGAGTACTGCTTTGGAGAGGACACAGATCAAATAAAACATTAGAATTAAATGTGGAGTAAACAAAAATAAACTATGGTTGGTAGTTCATAAATAGTTTTTTTCACATCATCAGTACATGTGGGTAAATTGTAGAATAAATTTATCACCAAGCCGATCATGGTAGAACTATCAGATAATAAAAGTTAAAATGATCCAGAAGTTGCTCATTGACGATAGTTGGGAAGAAACCAAAATTATCAGCTATTTTAAAATTATCCCTTGTAACAATATCACTCTATCTGCTAGTTTAATGGGCTTTCAGTCTGTCGTACTTTTATTCAATCCACTTTTAACAATCTGCCCTATACTCTTTATTTTTTTTTAGACTTTGAAATATGTTTATTGTAGAATCCTTTTTTGCTTCAGAGATGTTTCTATTATGTTCTTTTTGCAGGATTTATAAAGTGTATCAATTTCAGGTTATTTTTTTGATCCTGGTTCAATTTTTTCAACAGTTGAGAATGATCCCTCAGATCATTTGTACACTAAGATGTTATTTTTTATGCTTTACCATTTCTATTTTTGGAAAAGAAGCTTCAAGAGTTCAGTAAAATGTTTCCCAAAAATCAGAAAGAAAATAATGCTATATGGTGTGAAAGTATTGTGCTGATATTTATAGATAAAATTTGGGAAAAATGATTCGAAAAACCGGTGTCAAAATTCCCGATTTGATTGATCCGTCAACATCTGATACCACATAGTCAAGTCTGGTTCTACTTTGTTCCTGCATTCCCGTAGCTTTCCTGTTAAGTAAACACAGGTATGTGCTATCGAATATGTCGAAGAGTTGTCCTCTTGTCATGAGAATCAGATAATAAGTCAATATAAGGTTCGCCACAAAGGAGCATGTAAGGAAATCGCGAGATGGTGTTGTCTAAAGCTTTGCAAAGTTGAGAAAAAAAGCATCTAGGGATTTAGGTGGATATATTCGAATTATTCTTATGAAAATGACTATTCCTATAATTCTATTGATGGAAAAGAAAAAAAATTAAAATATGACAAAAATTTATTTTATATCTAGAGCTTTGGTGGTTGAAATATATATATATATAAGATATTTATAGCATCACCTTAGTTTCTGCCTAGATCTTTAAAATACAATTTATTAGAAAACTGATTGGACATTAAAGTTAGAAAATCTCCCACATTATGTAAAGAGTTGTTAGGATCTTGAATCTGTAAAAGAAAAATAAATTAAAAGTTTGGCCTTAACATAAACACAAATTAAATCTACCTGATTCAAAGCTAATTCTGCGTATTCCTTCAACTTCCCTTGCGACTGACCAAAGTCCAATTTTAGAAGAATTTTTGCACATTCTGTATTGCCACCAGGTTGTCCTACTTTAGCTGGAGCATTTGCTGCTTTTCTCACCATTTGAGGCTTGCCTTTCATTTCAGGTAGTTGTGCAAGAATGTATCCACTTAAAGCTCGACAAAGAAATCTAAACCTAAAAAAAATTCAATTATAAAATTTTTTTGTACGGCGGACCAACTAAATATTGAACTATTATTAATATTTTTAACGGTAAACATACTCAGGACATGTTGTCATATTAGTGCTATTTGTGTTGCTTACAGATGCTTCATGGTCAAAAAATCTAATTAAATCGTAGTCATTTCGTGCAATGTTTTACAATGAAACATCGATGCTGTGGGTGAACTGATATTGCAAGATCTTCCTGTGACACACTATTAGAATGAGGCATACTTGAGCATTAGTTCCACTAATATACATGCAATATTGCATGAACATTTGGCCGTCAAAAAGATTTGGTTGTGTTAGATACCCCATAATTTAAGAATTGCACATACCCGTCTAACTAGAAAATTTCTTTTCTACCTGAACAGGATTCGAACTCGAACCTCCCGGTCACAAGGCCTATGCTCTCCCGCTGAGCTATCCACACTCATTGGTGAAAGTAATGTTGAAAAAATTCAATTTCGGTGCTTCAAAAGATCGTGACAGGTGAGGAATCATGGATCAATGCATATGAACCCGAAACTAAACAATCCACTGTATGGATCTTCCAAGACAAACCAAATCCAACAAAAGTTGCTCACGCACAAAGCACGCAAATGGTCATCTATTTTTTCGGAATAACTGGGTATGTGCAACTGTTCCATTAGAGCAACATAGAACGGTCAATTAGTTTGCCAGAAGTGTTAGGAAAAATCAGGGAAACCAATCGCCCAAGACAATGTAAGCTTTCACACATACCTCAAACAAAAATGTTTTACATCAGTCATAACATCGAACTGATCGGTTATCTGCCATACAGTCCTTGTTTCACACCCTATGAATTCTTTTTATTCCTGCTGATTGAAAATAAATTACGAGATCAACGTTTTTCGACGCCTGTAGAAGCTGTTGATGTGTTCAAATCACATATTTTAGAGGTACCTCAATCACAATAGAAAAAGTGCTTAGTGCTAGTTCATCGTCAAACTGTTATTTTCGCTAGTTCATCGTAATCAACATTTCCACCAGTTCATCGTCAAAGTGTAATAAAAGTGTATCGATGTTAATGGAGACTATTTTGAATAAGGATAAAGCCATTTCCCATTATAAATAATTGTTTTTATTTGTCAATCACAAAACTTAAGTAGTAACCCTTGCATAAACTACCTGTAATGTTCTTCATTAGTTTGGGAGATTAGTTTGCGTGTCATACAGGTGAAAGGTGGAAATAATTCACATACTCTAGATTTCAGAAGAAGGAATTTATCACTGAACACTGGTTATCATTACGTTTTGGTGATATATCAGTCTTGATGGAAGTTATTGCTTTCTGAATCATCTGTTGCCTATATTAACAAATAAGGATCATAATTTGTGAATAAAGCATATCCAACAAGGTTGGTTAATAAACAGTATTACAAAATCCTTGGTGGAATTGGATTACTATTGTGTAATCTGTATGGACAACTACCAAGTTAATAATGATTGGGACCTTGACTCATTACACACGGCAAATTTTTATGATTGGTGTAGGAGGAAAATTCTAGAAGTACTCAATCTGATTTATAGATGGCGCTTGTTGTTTGAGAAAGTAGTGCCAACCTTATGAAATAAATCTAAGATTAAAATTTTACGATACTAAGTAGTATCCTCAGTAGTGCTGATGCCACCAATTGTTGACCTCAGTGAATTTCTAAGCATACAAAAGTTGATTATTATTTAATTGATATGGGATCATGTGACATTTTAACCAATCAAGTTATTATAGAACTTTATTGTAGCATTTGAATGATGAAATCCAAGAGTATGTACATTCTTCCAAAAGCAGAGTTTTGTTCAACCATTTCACACATGGGTTAACGTGGTGGTTAAGATCAATAAGTCAAAGTTTGTGTTGATTCCTCTTGCATAATAATGGCTTGGTTTAGTCCTTCTCGGATTATTTTCAGCTTTAAAATTTGAACAAATGACTCAGTAATAAAATATGTGAAAATTATCTTGAAAAAGTCTATGATTGTCGCCTATTCGGAAACCATAATTTTCATATAATAATAAAAATGGTATCGAAGCTATTGAACATCCTCAAAAAAATGTATTCAACTAAAAGGAGAATTAAAGATGAAATTTTCCACTGTCTTGTATTCTCGTTGTTAACTCAGGTACTCCTGGGAATATACTCCTACCCATTATTTACTTACGGTAAGGATAAAGTATCTGCTTTATTGATTCCTATCACGCTTAAGAAACCTCTACCCCAGCCGGAATTCCCTTTGTCTTCAGCAGATTGCAGCAATATTTGAGAAAATTTGTATAATAATCCACCTGCAGCAGATTCATCTATTTCACAGTATTTGAGTGAAATATTCAATATACCAAGCCATATTAACGGTACTTTACTTTCCACAGAATCACTAAAAAAAAAAAAAAAATAATTTGTTTCACTTAAATTGATTTCTTTTTAAAAAAAATATGCAATTTAAATAAAGGATCTTTCAATATCTGTGATGGTATCACACATATTCAAATAGGGATTTCTCCTTTTTAATAAATTTTTTCTTATTTCAAGTGTTTTAGTACTCTGGATTTCATGATGCAGCATTTGACTCGTCTCGATCAGTTGGAAGTAATAAAAAAATATTATCAAAATAAGAATATTTTTAAATTTATAATTCTTCAAAAATGTGCTCATTATGTTATGTAATTTATTTGTTCTATAGGAGTGTTATTCACTATGTTCCCGTAGCTTCTGTTTGTTTGCTGCTGAAAAAAAGGTCTTCACAATATACATACAAAAGATTGTTGAATACCCAGCTACTTTTCCTAGCTTATTACCAGCCACTACTAAGTAACTGAATCATGACAGATTTTGCTATTTTAAAAATAAATATCACAATAAATATGTTCTCCTCCAGGAAAATCTCTGCAGATTTCTATATGATAATTATTAGTTAAGAAATAGAATCATTTCAAAATTGGGTAATTAATCCAGGACTGTGAATTTATGTAAAACAATTTCAATCATTGTTACGTTTTCAAACAAAATCTGTTTAAGATACTTAAGCCCTCAGGTTTATTTTTGTAAAGATTTGGATCAAAACACATAATATGCGCACATTTAATTTAGAAAGATAACCATAATCTCAGATGGAATTTACATGGTACCTTAAGGCATATTTACCGAATTCCATCATTTTCAGATTTTGAAGTTGAATCGAAATTAATGTTTGCCTTAACACTGTGAAGATTTCGAGTTGAATATACTGAATCTAACCATATGAAAGTTTAAAAGAATGGTACTCTTTTTCGATGATGCATGCATAGATATTTTCCTCATTTTAAATTGTAAATATTAAAATACATACTCAAGGATTAAAGGTAGAATTTCCAAAAAATCTTTTAATAAGACCGAGAGCAAACATTTAAAGAAACAAACATTACTACTGACCAAATATCGTGATTATTCATTAGATGTATGCTCGAAACATCATTGAGCTTTAAATTTCAACAGGCGTCATCTACAGAAGAAAAAATGGTGAAAAGCACTGATGTGAAGTCAGAAGCTTTTGCGCGCTTGTTCAACAGTCCGTTTCTCCTAAAAATTTCAAATATATATCAAAGAGGCTACATGTGATGAATAAAAACACATAATTCTGTGTTCTATCGTACGAAAGTTAATTAAACGCCATTTTTGCTCATTTTAGAACTGTTCTTTTGAAGAAACAGAAAATCTCATAAAACTGAAAAATACACAGTTGGAAAGCTCATCCTTCTCCCTTCAAACCACATTGTACGTATTAGGAAGAAAGAGTGAACATAATATATTGAAAAAAACTTCATATACTTTTCATACTTTCTGCCGAAATCAAAAAAGGTTAAAAAAATTCTCCCAATTTAACTTCACGAAATTATGGATGAGCCTTCATGTCATTATTTCACATCCAAATACTAAATTTGTATTTAAATAAAATAATAAACAATGTTTCTACAATTTATTAATTCAAAATAATTGTTTGGCCAACATTGAGGCGTCTACAGGTTTGCATTTGAAAATGTAAACCTGAAGAAGTCACATTTCATTTAAATAAAATAATAAAAAGTATTTCCACAACTCATTCAGTCACAACAATTATTTCACATTGTTGCTTCAGATTTAAATTTCAAACATTTCAAAATGTAATGCTGTGGAAATACTATTATTTTATTTAATTAAAATAAAGTTACTGATTAAATTAAAAAAAAATTCTATCAAATGGGATTTGTACTTTCGAGAAACCTCTGATAATTCAAATTTCAAACAAGAATAACTCAGGAGCCATCAAGCAGATTCTATCCAATGGTGAACATAACATATATTTCGACTCCAAACCTACCCTGAAAACTTCAAATCTGTAGGTTTTTTCGTTTGGAAGATTGCATTTTTACCTCCAATCTCTCTATCTGGCATAAATGTTCCTGTCGTCATTATACACCTAAATACCAAATTTGAATTCGTTTGGATTAGTAGTTTTGGAACTACTGGGAGAATAATAATAAAAAAAATTCAAATGTAAATAATTGCGAAACGATTGAACCGATTTTGCTCATTTACGAACTTAACCGAGGTATTTGGGCTCCAAACCTACTCTGAAAGTTTCAAGTCTCTAACTCTTTCCATTATTAAGTCAATAGTATTTACCAACGTCCAGAGAGAATTAATTTTGACCTCCGATTCTTGATCGGTGAATCTAATCTAGTCGAAAATTAAAAAACTGCAGACACGGACAAAACGATAGCACACTGTTCCCTAGAACAAGCTCGCAAAAAGAACTTCTAGTGATGTCGCCATGAAAGTTCTAAATAAAATCAAATTAATGAAAATGATTTTATTACTTAACCTTAAACAATTGACAATTCCGACGCATTATCGGTGTGATTTCAATAATTTCTTTTACTGATTTGTCGATGTTAATTCTAAAAGCTACATTGTTCCTCTTGCTGTTTTTGCTAGTTTATTGACTTTTGTCAGATGTAAGTTATGGCCTTTGTATTTTTTATTATTGTGTAAGACCTCAATGTTTATTTTTCAGTATTCCTGATGAAGAAGCGCATCTATGTGTTCGAAATATAGAATTAACTGACGATTAGTAGTTTTCACTAATCTTGCCCTCAACCCTTTGCCGAGAACCCAAGTTAAAGAAATTTTTCTTAGTATATGATTTTATCTACTATCTACTGATAAAATCATATACTAAGAAAAAATCCTTTAATATAATAATATATAGAAACCCTGTACAATAAATTTTTTATACACTACCTCATTTTGATTTTAGGTAACCAATCAATACACATATTGAGAAGAGCATTGTAGTCACTGCAACTTGTTATTTTATCGAGAAGTAATGCATTTAGAGTTAGAATGCTTCCATTGGCAAGTAGAATTTGTTCTAGCTCTATTTGATTATTGACCGCTATTCTCACTAACTGTCTCACTTGTGACCAAGAAGGTTGGTAATATTCATTAACTGAAAATAACACAACAACAGTATAACACTATTTATGTATCATGTATATTCTATAAGCAGAAAATTACATTAATTTTGAAATATATTATAATAGTTTACATTACCTTTGTTTATAACTGAATGGAAAATACTTTTTTAAATATTTAATTAGTATCTTTTTAAAATGGACTTGAAAGCAAAAAATAATTTTTTCAGCCCTATGCTATGCTAAACTTGTATATAATCCTGTAAGTTTATAAATAAAAACAAGGAGTTTAGAGAGGATCCACTGTTGAGAAAACTCACACAACAGTTCCTATTATTTACAGCACAGTAAAATGGTTAGTATCTTCATGTAAATCATCAATTAACAATTATTATTTAATATTTAAAAATTATAAATTGAATTACCCGTTCTATACTATGTGTCTTTATGAGGGTATTTAATAATTATCAATGAATAAGTAAAAAAAAAACTTTCAACTTTTTACATTAATTGAATCGAATTATCTTCTGGTATGACTTTTTCAAATCAAGTGGTCTGTTTTTATTGTGTTTATATCATATAACTCCAAAATTGAAATCGATTATGCTATTATTATTGATCTTGTTCTGTGTTTTCAATTCAATCAGCTGAAATCTTGGACATTCATTCTTGCTTACAATTTCTCCCAGTTATTAAATCTCCAAAAATGCTAAAATTTTCAGTACTCAGTAAATTATAATTGTTAAATGACTGCTGCTACTTGGTTCTCCATAAATCTACACATAAGTGAACTATTTATGGCATCAGTTATATATTCAAAGTATTTTGTTAGTTCAGCTAGTGCGTAAGCGGAAATTCCTCTTAGATAAGAGGATCACATCTTAGCATGAGAAGAAATTTTCTTAATGGGATGGCCCGCCACCATTTCGCTGTTTGTTCACAGATGTTATGTCAATATAGACTCTTTCAAGAAAAATTATAATTCAATAGCTCTTCTCATGCTATAAGCCATGCTTATAATTTGAGTATCTAGTTCCATCAAGAAATTTAAAATCGAGTGCAAGATTTGTACCAAACAGAAAAGAAACCGAGTTAATAAAAAAGAGGGATAACACTCACCGTTATGAAAATAACATTCCAGGGCCAACTCATAAAGTTTTGCGATAAATTCATAATTTTTCACAGCCTTGTCAGATACACCCAGCAGCGCTTCTATCACATGATCATTTCCACTCTTTTTTGAAATCCACTGGGTGATACATTTTAAACCCATGTCACCTATAGGATTGATGTTTAAAATATTGAGGAATTCACTTAAAATAACATTCAATTCTTCTTTGGACTTGACCACTTTCTCCAAGTGCTTAATATTACTGTTTATCACAGAACAAATTTCAGTTTCTCTAGAAGGTACTGACAATTTATTTCGACTTGTGTACACTGATATCAGCTTTATAAAACTCCTGACATACATGTACCTTTTATTTAACATATTTGGATTTCCATTTAGTTCTACCACTTTGTCATATCCAGATATCGTTCTTAAGAATCTGAAATGGAATAAATACAATAGAAGAATATAAATGCCATATGGACATACTAGATTTCATTACATTTTTCAATTCTTTATGGTTAAATGTCCCAGAAGTAGACATCAAGCTAGTGATAGGTCATCATAATAGTTATAAGAAAAACATAAATTATGTATTTTTAAAATTATGGGCAATTTAATAAATCGACAAAATTTTTGGTTTTGACTTCAGTTCCTACCAATCTCTTCATTTTATTTTCAATTTAATTTTGATTATGTAATTTTGCTTTTGAAAATTCATGCCTAATATTTTAAGGCAATTGTCCCAGCTTGGAAGAAAATGTCATTCAACTCAACTAAGTATTATTATCAATATAATTATATATTATATTAATATTAACTGATATGGTACGGGCATGTAGAAAGAATGTGCGATATATATATATATATATATATGGCACACCAAATGAAAGAAATATGGAAACTGAAGGTGGTGTCTATAATGCCCCTAATAATAAGTGTAAACGGTCTCGTACATCAAAGGACGACACAGCACCTAAAGGAACTGGATTTGCCAAATAATACCAGCACATGGATGCAGAAAGCAGTCTTGTTGGGAACGGTCAGCATTATACGGAAAATTGTATATCCCCACTAGCACCGGAGTTGCTCTTGGCGCACGCGCCCGGGTAACACGAATACCACAAGAAGTGTGAATTAAAAAAAAAAAAAAAAAAAAATAAAAAAAATAATGGAAGCAATTGGCTTCGTAAATAATGAACGATTGGCCCGTCTGATACTCCGATCTTTTCGAAGAAGATGTCGAGGGTGTATTGCACTGAATGAAGGCAGTTTAAACATTTGTAATATAATAAAACTTAGAATCCAAATATTGATTTTTAATTTGAAGCTTTTCTAAAATAGCAAGCAAGAAGAATTTGTTAAAATCCAAGAAAGTTTTTAAGTTTTTAACAAGTGTTATATCATTTTGAAATCCTTTTTAAATGCTCCAACTCTTAAAGTTATTTACCAAGCTAAGGTAGAGATTTTTTTCAGTATAGACCTTCAAAATTTCGGCGAAGTATTAATTATAATCATATATAATTATATTACAATTATATATATATATATAATCATATATAATTATATTACAATTATATATATATATATATACATATATATATATATAATTGTAATATAATTATATATGATTATAATTAATACTTCGCCGAAATTTTGAAGGTCTATACTGAAAAAAATCTCTACCTTAGCTTGGTAAATAACTTTAAGAGTTGGAGCATTTAAAAAGGATTTCAAAATGATATAACACTTGTTGAAAACTTAAAAACTTTCTTGGAGGTAAGTTATTTACCAAGCTATGGTAGAGATTTTTTTCAGTATAGACCTTCAAAATTTCGGCGAAGTATTAATTATAATCATATATAATTATATTACAATTATATATATATATATATATATATATATTTATATATATTTATATATATATATATATATAATCATATATATATATATATATATATATATATATATATATATATATATATAATCATATATAATTATATTACAATTATATATATATATATATATATATATATATAATTGTAATATAATTATATATGATTATAATTAATACTTCGCCGAAATTTTGAAGGTCTATACTGAAAAAAATCTCTACCTTAGCTTGGTAAATAACTTTAAGAGTTGGAGCATTTAAAAAGGATTTCAAAATGATATAACACTTGTTAAAAACTTAAAAACTTTCTTGGATTTTAACAAATTCTTCTTGCTTGCTATTTTAGAAAAGCTTCAAATTAAAAATCAATATTTGGATTCTAAGTTTTATTATATTACAAATGTTTAAACTGCCTTCATTCAGTGCAATACATCCTCGACATCTTCTTCGAAAAGATCGGAGTATCAGACGGGCCAATCGTTCATTATTTACGAAGCCAATTGCTTCCATTATTTTTTGCCATAATTCATTCACTTCGATCGCCCGGGTATTCCTCATTGAGATTTTCTGTAACTGAAGCCGGGCAGCCGTCTTGCTGGAACCACATATCACCCTAGCAAACCTATCAGTAAATTTGGTAAATGATCTATAGGAAAATCCCAATAAACTTCGCCATTCAAGACCTCTATCAGTTGAAAATTTCCAATGATTTTTCTATTTAAAATTTCGATCCACATTTTTACTTCGAAACGATATTGTGATTTATCTTGTCTCATCAAATGTGGATTTTCTAAATGCCTCTGTGTAAATTGTGAGAGTAATGTAACCATCTTTTTTGACTGTAGACTCATCAGACCATCAAATTTTCTCCAAGAATCGCGAATCTTTCTGGTATCTTTGTATTATCGTTTGACGAAACGCTACTCTTGGATAGTAAAGTTTGTACTGGATAGTACTCCCTGTACGTGATACGGTAACTCGCTTTATTCAAGATCCAATAGGAACTACCTTTGGGTATTCCAGAGTTTGCTTCGATCGCACATACTGATGTATTCAGGTCTTCTTCGATTGCTTGTAGTACGATGTCCTCCTAAGAGAAAAAATTCTTCCTTCACCATCTGCTTCCTTTGGAAATCAGCCCTTTGAGAGTAAACAGTGAACTTGTAAAAACCATGTATAATAATATAATACAGATACCAAGCAGCTCTTGGATAAATCTCACGATAAAGTTTAGTTCCAGCACTAGCATTGCTTCTGCATTTCCATTAATGATGTGCATATTGGCATATTAATATGGTATACACAGACATTGCGGCACTACCCATCACGCGATTAAGGTCCAGGAGAAAGCAAGGGCCATCAAAAAGAAAACTAAGTAGTCCAAATACAAAACACAAGTAATCAAGTTCAATGAACAAAACAAAATTGGTAAGTATGAAATCAACACAAATGAATACAGAAAGTAATGTAGGAGCGTAATGTACTGCTCTGTATTGAGAGGCATGACTATCTGCCTCTCTCGCATTTGGTAGATTTACTCTCTCCATCTTGTTCAAACCAAATCCTGCAAGTTACAGCCTCGAGGAAAGCCTGGATATAGTAGAATCATTTTAAGTATGCAAGAAATATTTGTTCAAAACTGTGTTTCTTTACAAAAAAAAACTAACTATACTATATCATTTTGAAATCCTTATTGAATGCGTTAAGATTTAAAGTTACTTGCCAAGCTAGAGTCTAATTTTTTTTTCCAGTACAGTCAGTTGAAATTGGACCAAGTAAGAAGAATAGAGAGATTTTCTTCCAAGTTGGGGCACTTGGCTTAAAATAGAAGGCAACAATTCACAGAAGCATTATTCGGGATGATATAATAAAAATAAAATTGAAAATAAAATAAAGATTTGTAGAAACGAAAGTTAAAACACCATCACAGGGTAAGAATTTTCTCCATTTTTTTAAAATGCCTATAATTTAAAAAATATGTAGCTCAGATTTTTTTCTTATAAATATTATGTCTTGACCTATCAACCACTTCCAGCTTGACGTCGACTTCTGAAATACCCTGTATATAAAGGATAGGCCATCTAGAGAGTTTGCATTTTGAAGTAGTGGTTATTTAGAGTCTGTGATTTGTGTTTTGACAGAAGGTTAGTTTAATATTTGACATTAACGAAATGGGTCGATTTACGCTTGAACAAAACTGGAAAATACTAAAAACTTATTTCCCATGTGGTGAATCTTCTATCCAAATTGTAAGAAATTTACGTGAAAAATTTTATAGAAATGAAATACGTTCACGGCAATTTGTGGATTAATTTATTCGTGAAAAGTGTATTATTATTTGATAAAATAACTCGTTCACGTTCTCGTCCAGTGATCACACCTGAAAACATTGCTGCTGTAACCCAGAATGTGGGTGAAAATACATCAACTTATCATCATGCTCGAGAACCTTGGTATGAAGGCTTACAAAGTTCAACTTGTGCAAAAAAGTAAAGCCATGTGACCATCCAATGCGTTTTCACTTTGCTGAATGGACTAATGATCGCATGACCGAAGATGAACATTTTCCCAGAAAAATCATCTTTAGTGATGAAGTGCATTTTCACCTCAGAGAGCTATTTTTAATGGGGATTCGTTAAGGATAAGTGTTACAATATGTTGCCTTGAAAGACGAAATTGAAATTGCCATTTATGAGAATGAGCCCCAAACAATTGACAATGTCCTGAAAATTTCGGTTGATCGGATGGGATACTGTAGCCATTTGTGGCGGTCATTTGAATGATATTATTTTTCACTCGTGAATGTCAAGGTTCAATCTTTATAAATACTCATAACTTTGAAATATATTCATTAGTTTTTTATTTATAGCCCATCAAAAATGCATATTTTAAATGGCCTATCCCTTACAATCATTTGAAAAAATGTTTTCTTGTTTAAGTAATAAATATGTTTACACTTTGTACATTGTATCAATCTTCTTTAATAATTATCAATAAAAATTATGATGTACCGAAATAACAAATGTTAAGATTAGAGAAGCTGTTCGAAATGTTCACTTTAGGTTTAACTGCAAGCTTTACGTCAATGAACTAAATATGCCGTTACATGACGGATGAAATTTAGGTTGTTTCTTATCTGGTTAGCTGCATCTTAAATTCCATCAAGTAAGTGTTGATAATATGTGACTTCAATATGATAGACAAACTGCCTCGAAAGAGGTGGCCATGCAACTACTTGTCTCCCTCAATGTGGTGGTGCATCATCGTACTGATACCACATATTTCCAATAATGTTGAGCTCTATGTCATCAGTTAACTCAAAAAGATTGTATCCCAAAAATTTCTATACAAACCAACATTCAAACGATAATTTATAGCAAGTACAGGCTTCAAATTATGGTTAAAAATCCCAAATTTTCACACTAAAACATTGTTGAAATCGTTTTGGTCTAATGACATGTGGATTTGGAAATGCCAACACATGTTTGTTAGGATTGTTGTTTATATCGTCAGCTTCGACAGACCACATGACAAGCAAAATAAATCTATTATTTTGTGCATGTTGAAATAACCATCGACTGAATTTTAACAACTCTCCACAATGTAAATTTGTTCCTTATATATATATATGAAATGGATGCAACATTTTTCTGTTCAAGACACGTCATACAAAATTCAGTGACAAATGAAGACTAATAGCTACACACAGAACACTAACTGGAGAATTGCCAAGAGCAGCTTCTAACACCCCTTCTTCATTTTCTATATTTATTTTAGTTGGGCGAATTGCTTTTTTTGGAGCAGGATTATCCGTTTCTTGAAGTGTTCGGAATGATGCACTAAATATTGTGTATGCAGGATGGTGTCTATTTGGATAATTCCTTCAGTATTCTCGAGCTGCTTTTCTGTTCCATTGTTTCCATTGGAATACACATATACAAACACAATATATAAATACTTCCGAGTTTAAAAAAAGTGCATTGTTTATTCAGAAGGTATGTCAAGTGTTAAATGAATAATTAAAATAACACAGGTTGCCACATTACCCGGTTTTGTTTGTAAGTCTACTTTCAATTTAATTATGAATATATGTTTTTTCAAATGCTTGTATGTTCCCAATAAAAACGAAGTTATGTTGACAGGAAAATTTTTTTTTTTTGGAATTAGCAAAGCCATCTGCCATAGCTTATAGAATACCCGTATAGATTAGATAGTTGGAGAGCTAGTACATAACATATGAATAAATTAATGATAACTTCATTTACATTTCAGGAATAGGGGAATGACAAAGAGTAAATTCACAAGTTCATTAAATTCTCTGAAATTGACATCTCTTTTCATTTTCCTCTGCTAATTAATTAATCATTCCATCATGTTACGTCTGGAAAAGACATAATAATCGTTCCAAGTACTTGATTTTTACATATATTGAAGGTTACAGATACTTTTCTCAAAATTTTTGAATAACGAAAAATTAGTAGTTTAAGTGTTACAAAATAGAACAAAACTGTCGAAATTCCATCTCGATTGTTTTAAATATTCAATGTTTAGAGAAAATGTTCTTCTGAGAACAACTAATTTTGAATCTTTTCAGAAAAATTGATTAATTTGTTAATACTAGTCATATCGAACTCTTTTTCAGAATTAAAGGGTCTTTAATTTTGGATGAATTTTTTTTCAATGCATCTTAGTACCATACAGAGAAGAAGCAAAAGTGTATTTTAGTACTTAGTATTCCTAAATTTTCTATCCAATCCACTTATTTAAAACTTACTGTAAAACTCGTACGTCAAGGTCCAAAGGATCACTTTTGAAAATCACATTTGAATCACAGCTCATAATATACCAATCCATAACATGTTGGTATACACCAGGGTCCAATATCTCCCAGTCCAAATTTTCGGACTGTACCAGAAGACTATTGAACTTCTCAATATGTTGACTCCTGATATTTGGTTCATTGGATAGTTTGACCAATAAGTTTATGTAACAGTGATATACCCTGGATTTGATCTGGATTGGACAGTTTGAAAATTGATGCATCCAATTTATCCAATGAACCGAAATGAAGATTTGACCCAAAAACTGATGACACTCCGGTAAGTATTGATCGACAATCTGAAATTTTAAAAATTAAATATTTTGATGTTGGTGTACTTCGAAACTTACTCTCAGCATAGCCTCTAGATCATTTATCGACGGCCAAAAGTTTTGCCAGGGCAGTACCACCAATGTTTTATGAATACTGTTGAAGATGTGTTCTTTCACACAGCTGTGAGCATAGGTTGTCACGTACCATTGCCAAATATAGTTGAGAATTACAGAACAAGCTAAAAGATAAAGGAAATAATTTTTAACTATGTGTCTTCTGAGTAGCTAATAAGCAGAAAAATTTGTTAGCTCATAATAGAGTGGTACTATTAATTTTTCCAACTGTCAGTAATTTAGAAATTTTGATTTTAAATCATTACACAGGAACCACATTAAAAACTTCATGATCAAATTCAATTCTGTTCTTAGAAGCGTCCGTTTTATTGAGATGAGTCTCAGAAGAAATGACTTACAGATTTTTTTTTCGTTGTAAGTTATGGCATTGACTGCTGTGGTCATTAGCCATACCCCACCACCTGACGTACACAAATACACCCATAGCCCGCAGCTGGACTCGACCCCGCAATCCTTGGCACCATAGCCAGCATCTATGCTCACTATGCCACCGAAACTAACCAAACATATTCACACCCGGTCTATCAGAACTTTAACAAATACAGTACACTAGTGACAAGAGTGAAGTACAAAGTGATAGGTAATCGAATTCTCTTGTTCTTCTGTGTACAAAGCCTTGAGTTCTATTGTCTGATGCACATAATTTCCTAATATGAAGAATGAAAGTGAAGGTAGTCAATACATACATTTTATCTTTATTAGCAAAAAAATTGTCAACTATACTGTATGTAATCCAGCTATTGTGACCTTCTTGTATGTGATCTTGAAAAATTTATATTCAACTTCAGTTTATTGAGCAAACACCAATCCCAGGTATACTGCAAGTTTGACCCAAGCAACATTAAATGTAAAGCGTTACGTATCTATAGATAAACCTTTAATTTATAAGCATATTCTAAGGTCGGACAAACCAGAAGAATCACGAGATATAATATACATGAAGAATAATAGTTGTCCCAAATTCGATCCTTGTAGTACTCCTAATAAGAGCTCATACTCAAATGAATTGAAGCCATTATAGAACACATAATTCAGTCTACCATGTAAGTTAATTAAATGAGCCTCACATATTGCTGACTGAAGCTGAAAGAAGATTGCTTTGCCAGGAGAATGCTGTCATCAATAGTGTGGAAAGTCCGTGATAAATAGATATATGTCACATCAACATAACCACTGTCATCACAATATAGTGTGATATCTTCGACAGGTTAGTCACTGTAGATCTTCCATTAATAATTCTTTGTGGACAAATGAGAACTACATATCCTCATGTAGTTGTTCAAAGTTCTTAGCAAAGTTCGGCAAAATCGAAATGGTTCTATTATTATAAAATTGAGACTTCTTTCCCTTTTGAGAATTGGGGACCAATCAAGCTCATTTCCATCTATTACAAAAAGTGCAGATTTTAGGGCTTAGATGTATAATATGATGTAGGGCTTAGTGAAGACAGAACTGCTTTTATGATGAAGGATGGAATACCATCATCTCCAGCTGTTGCCCTATTGGAAAATTTGGACATACTTGAGCGGATCTCCTCTTCAGTAAACTTCTGGTTTAAGACTTAACAGAAATTGAGTAAACAGTGTCAAGCATTCCTCCTTCTCAAGAACTCCCCTATTAACTGTCTCTGAGAAATGCTTTGCAAATACGTTCACAACATTCTGCGGATTATTGTAAGGATCCCATTGCTATACATCAGACCTGGTATTTTGGGTTCCTTCCTTCTGATGAATAAACTTCCAAAACGCAGTAGGATTTATTCTTATATTATTCTGAATAGTAGCCAGATAGTCGTATGCTGATGATATATACGATTCCACAAGCACACATAGTAGATTCAATTGACATTATGAGTAATTAACCATTGTTTGAAAAAACATGTTGCTTGGTTTCGAAAAATTAACCTGATGATCTTGTGTAAATATGCTGCATCATAAAACTGAAAAAATCAATTAATTCATTTCTTTATCGTACTTGGGTGACATAAGTGAAAAATTGGCCAATAGCATTTCAAAATTATATATTTGTATTGCCACAAAACCACCAAACAAAATATTATGTCTTTATTTTTCAATATAAAGGACCCAACCCTAAACATACATACAATGGGAGTTCATTAAGTTAGTATGCTCAATAAGATTAAACTAATATAAAATCAATTTTATTCACATCTGCAACCCTTTGCATAGAAAATGACCACTGTTTTCCTACAATAGATAGTAAAAATTTTAGATAGACTCCAAAGGAAGCTTCATTATTTGAAGTCTGTTGAAATTATCAAATTTGTTCATAATATGAAAATTTTTTATTTAAATATTTAAATAACATCTCTTAACCACTTTTCTCTATTTCCCGACATTTTATGACACTTATGTTCTTGTTATCATTCTTTTGTACCCGAGGTAAAAAATTTGCACTTTTTTTGAGTTTTCAACAAAGTTGAAGATGAAGCTATACTTTGAATGTACAGCCACAAAAAAGAATAAATATCTCAATTGCCCGGTAGTAAAACTAACGATTTCTGAAAACTAGTTTTAATTGAAATTTGTCTACTGCTCAGTAATACGAAGGCATAAAGCTGTTGACGTTAACTAACAATTTGTAATTGGAATTAAATAAGAAATTACTTTGTTTTCTATCACTTATATAAAAGTGATAGAAAACAAAGTAATTTCTCATTTCATTCCAATTAAAATTAACTATCACAAAGTAACCGACTACTCCATCCAATATTTGTATCAATTTGTATATTTTAAATTCATATATACCTGGAAGAACATGCAGCAAAAACAAAATGGATTCCTTGAAAGCATCCAATATTTTCTGCGCCGAATCCACACTGGATGGTATCCAAGGCAACAGTACGGACCTATCATCGGTCAACTGTTGAATCCAAGAAGCCATATAATCCTTTAAATTTTGCATAGAATATGGTGCTATCCACGGGGCGAACATTTCCCTTAAGTAAGGCCAAATCTTCTCACACATTTTGTCCGATTCCAATCCTTGGTGGGTATTTAGAGAGCTTATAATCAGGGCGTGACCCATCATGCCCAACAGCAAACAATATACATCTAGATACGGTTCACACTTTGGATATAAACCGTAAAGCCCATATTGCAACCTTTCTTGAGTGAAATGACTAGACAACAACTCCGAAGTTTCCAGTATCTCTTGATAGTTCAGTTTTTGCTGGTTTTGAGCATAGGTTCTCAACTGATCCCTTAACTGGTTCTTTAAATGTATTTGAGTTGGGAACGATATTGAGTTTAATATGTCTATCCATACGGATATAGCCATGGGTGATGTCGCGGACGTTTCACAACTGGATCTTAGCAGACTCACTAAGACTTCACCGTAATGCTCTGGAAACTGGAATTGGAATACAGAGAGAAGGTGTTTTCTATACAATCCATGAAGTACTAATGCTTCTACAGGTGGGTCAGTTCCTAGGGTAGATAGCCCTTTAACTACTAATTCTATAAACTGAGACCTCTGGTTCAATTTAGGTTTCTTATTGTAAAGCCACTTGTCTATATCAAACTGAAAAAAATATGTGATTAACACCAATAATCAAAAATAAATTTTCAATCTGTGCAATTCCATATCTAAAATAAAAGAATATTTTAAATTATAACATAGGCATTACTGTGATTTACTATAAACAATGTTGTTAAAATGAACACTTCATATAATAGCTTTGGATGATTTTTTATTTTTACTAATGTGTTTGTATATAGTGATAGATTTTTTTAGCTGTACAGAAGCTTCCAACAAGTTAAGTTTTTTTGAAACATCCACGTTTTCATTTTAAGTAAAACGCATTTCGATATTCTAATACAGTAAAAGTTTGAATAGTTAAGGCAGAATTGAAGGACTTTGTTATCAGATTTGAATGGACAGTCTTTATACACAAATAATAAAAAATATAGTTACAATAACATATTAATAATAATAAAAAAAAATTTGAACTATTTCTTCTGTGATTATATTCAATCCATATTAATTTTTTCCATCTCAGGATATATTTTAAAATTTTTGTATTCTATTTCGCATTTTGTAACCCTTTTTTTGTCTGAAGATTTTTGTTTCAAGTATTTTGTCAGCATTAGGGAATATTTTATACCGAAATAATTCAGGCAATGAAAGTACGAAATCATAATAACCAGAAAAATTTAAATCAAATGTAACAGTTGTTTCACCAAATAACATAATCAGGTTTTTTCATTTTGAATAACCAAACTTATTTTGGATATACATTAATTTCATACTATTACAGGTAAATTGTTAAAATGAGGTCTAAGGTAATTCTAAAATTAGGGTATAATGGTATACTACTCTGTCAAGAAAGTACCGGGAATTTTCAATTAAAACAACATTTTTACATTTAATCTTCAAAATTTATTGGGTCGCCTTCAAAATAGGCTCCATTTGCTCCAATACATCTATGCCAACGGCACTTCCAATTATCGAAACATTTTTTATAGGCGCTTTCCGGGATGGACTTTAGCTCTCGCGCCGAATTTTGTTTTATGGCTTCAATCGACTCAAAACGGGTGCCACAAAGGGGCAATTTTAGTTTTGGGAAGAGGAAAAAGTCGCAGGGAGCCAAATCCGGCGAATACGTTGGTTGCTGAAGCACGTTTGTTGAGGTTTTGGCGAGAAAGTCAGTCACAATCGTAGCTCGGTGAGAAGGCGCGTTATCGTCTCAACGTAATCACCCATAGTAAAAATCGGCACGCACTCTGACATCGACTGACTTAATCAGCTGTTGCAAACACACTAGTTGACAGATCCCGCTCAAGCTTGGCAGGACAGTGGTACCAACCTAGGAAAAAAAAATTTTACCTGCCTCATTGCCCCGCCAGATTTAAATCGATAATTCCCGGTACTTACTTGACAGAATGTATAATAAATATAATTTAAGAACCTGATTTCGAATTTTTGCATATTGAAAATTAAAGCTTCACCCTCACTTTGTTAAAAGCACTAGACATAAACAGACGTAATAAAATCGGAATTTTACTCAATGTACAAACAGATGTAAACAGTTAACCGCTTTTAAACATTTTTGTTGAACCCAGTTCCTAATAAACCCTGATTTTATAATTACCATAGAGCTTAATGTAATAATATACCTGTAAAAGTATACAATGAATGTGTTTGTGAAATAATTTTAATTATCCAAAATATAAAAACTATGACATTGCTACTGTGATAAAGAAACAATCGTTATAGTTTTAATAGATATGTAGAAATTAGAATAACCTTATTTAAAATATAATTTCAATATTATAATATCTTATAATGATGTTTTTACTTTTCAACATTGTTTTTTGCCCCAAATAAATCACACTTGATTGGCCCAATGAAATAACTTGTATGTCTGTGAAAAAAAGTTTAAAAATTAATTTTGAGTTGAAAAAATCTCACCTTGGATAATAAAGCAAAAGATGTATCGTATTTCTGTCCAATTTCTTTCGATATTTTCTGGTACATTAACAGCAAGTTAGCTGTACCCACATTTCCTGGGGCGAAATGAGGAGCTAAATATTCCCCGAGATTTGGTTCTTTTAAAATTTCATCTAACAGTCTCGGTATTTCCAATTCCACTCCACAGATATGTGACTAAAAATATATGAATAAATACATGTTATCTTCTTTGACATAATTTAAATAAATTCATTATTAATGATTGTATTTGATGTTAGAAACTTACTTGTCCCAATTTTTCCAGACAAGTAATGAATAAAGTCTTGGTAGGTGGGAAATTCGTAGTTTTCTCTTCAACAATTTTCAGAATATAGTAGAATAATTCAACTCCCAATTCAGCTGTTGCAGGATTACACCTTACTTGTTGTTGGAGTATTCTAAAAACAGGAGTAAATATTTAATAATACTCAGTGATGTTAGAAGTGTTACAGCAAGAAGGAATAATTTCTTCAACTTGATTTGTTCTTCATAGATAAACTTATCAGTATCTATGGAAGATGGTGAAAAGTGGATAGTCCCTAACTTAACACCTAACATAGTCCCTAACATAACCCCTACACATGTTAAATGAGATTTAAATTCGGCGAACAGGGTGGCTACAGAAAAACATTAACACATGCTTCTTGGAGAAAGTTCGATGAACAATATGAGGACGTACATAGACTTCACGAAAAAGGACTGCCATCTTGATGAGGCAATAAAGTGGTTTGAAGAACATCATCAACATAATGCACAGCTGTCAATAAAGATAAGTGGTGATCGACTACCAAAAACAATAGCCCCTTAAACAATTACTGCAAAAATCCTGTGTGCATGCCTCTCACCAGCAAACTCAATATGATATCGCTCTTCACAGCGGGTCTTAACCTTCTACGGCCATTGTGCATACATTGATTGAATCTCGATTCGTTGCTTCAGACAATATTATGCCATTCTGCCTCCAAATACTGGCGTTCTCTACACCAGTTCAAACATTGACGACAGTGATCTAAAGTCAAAGGAAATACTAATAGTAGATAATATGAAAAAAGTCGAAGCCTCGAATGTAATAGGTCTGCCTTCTTTTCCAAGCAACTGGTCAGCAATTTGACTCATAGAAGCAATACGATATCGTAGTATAGAGCTAGTTGGTTGAAGCGTCATCTTGATATTCTGTGGTACTCCTCGTTTGACTAATGTGTCTTTTTTAGTGTTCTTTTACCTTTTTCTATCCACTCATGACACATTCCTGACCGTTATTGCAGTACAATTAACACGGTGGCCAATTTCGCGACAGGACAAACAGATCACTAGGCAACAATTCTATACCTTTCGAAGTTTGTGATATCTTAATAATTTTGAAGTCCTCAAAGTTAAGGTTGTTATACTTAATACTAGTAGGAGGTGGAATAACTGAAAATGCTTGTATTAGTCAGTTTACTTACTTGATAGTATGTTCAATGAGAGCAGCAGAGGTACATAGAGAAGCAGAGACAGGTTTGAGGGATATATCAAGGATAGCCTCATAATCTTGTCGATTAATCGTTATAAGTTGGTTTATTCTTTTTTCAATTCTACTTTCCTTTAAAGGTAACATTCTGTTAATCATGTGCAGAAATTTGAAGCAGACATATTTACCTCATACTCGAAATTGATAACTATTCCAGGGCAATTTCCATTCTGTTTCTTTCCTTCACATTTAGCTATTTTCTTAGTTTCAACATACACCAACTCATAGAGTTGTGGTACCAAATACTGATATGAACCACTGAGTGCTTTAAAATCAGACACATTTATATAATGGTTGCTAGAAAAAATATAAACACAAAGTAATCGGGAGAAAAATATGCCTACAGTATTTCATAGTTTCATCAACAATAATCCATTATCAATTTTTCAAATATCTGTATTCAGCTAATTTTTAGCTGACAAAGGGTCAATAAACCACTATATTAGACTTGCAGAACAATTTGTGACTAAATTCTGGTCATTCAATAAATTCCAGAATTTCTTGATGGGTTTATTACTTAACTTTTTTACAAGTTTTCCTTTGAAGCTGAACTGGTCAAGAAGTTTAAAAATAAACTTATTAGGAAATTCTGGTAGTCTATTAAATAATCAAATCGAGTTATCCAGTTCACCTCTATCAGGTTTATTTCTGTTGGGACCCAGTAGTTTGTCCAAATGTAATAAAAATGTTATCGTACTCTTATCTTAACACTTTAATCAAACAGAGGACAACATTGCAATTTTTTATAGGACGATTTTTTGGTGAAATAAGATCTTGTTGAAGAACATTTGCTTTTAAAAATAACCTGTACAATAGTTTGAATATTTGATTTTATAGAGGATTAAATATAAATTAACGACCTTTGAAGGCTAATAACTTCTATACTAAGTGTTAAAAATTTCCACTTCTAATATTTTTTTCAGGCATTTAATTAAAATGAATGTAAACTATATTATCAAAATCTACAGATAATTATTATAGTAACATTTACCTACCATCTCTCCTAATAAAGAATAATCGCAAAAAGTTTCTGACATTTCGCATTTAAAAAATGACAAATGAAAAACTCAGTTTATTTTGGTAATAATAATAAAAAAAAATTGATAGAAAATCATGGTTCAGACAACGTTGTTTCGCTGGAAAAATATATGTTAATAAATTATTTTATATAATTACTTACTTTGCAAATTTCCTCAAAATGTTGAAGTGATTTCTCAACATGTTGAACATGTTTTCCAATGAGCTTATATCAATTGCAGGAAATACAGGGCTTTTGATTTTTATTTCAGGAGCAGGTTTTGGAATCTCGTAAGATTCTATTCGTTTCAAAGTCCTCTCTACTGGGTCTTTGCTTTTTGAGCACCCCTCAGGGTTGAGTAGAGGTTTGTTTACATTGGTGTTCTCCCTGAAGTTGGATATTCTCCAAATCCTGATACATTCCTGTTGTTCTGCTTTAACTCTGTTGTAATCAACGTAAGGGTACCAGGGAGTCTTAAAAGAAAGAAATTGAAAAATATTCATAACTGAAGTGGTTTGACTAATTGCTTGGTTAAATAATTATTTCTCAAAATGCATGTAACATAAATTACCTTATGTTTACTTTTTTCATAAATTATATTTACTCTGGATAAGTATGAGTGAACTCATTTTAATGATAAATTTTAAATAATATATAATATTAATGGGAAAATAAGGAGAAAAATTGAAAATCACTGAAAAAGAACATGATTGATCAGATCATACTTTGATGTCAAGGTATAATATCTAGATATTTATTTAACAGAATGAGAAAATATACACTAGTTAAATTATTTCTCAGTGACTGAGTGGTTTTTCTTTGACAGCGAAGCTGACATTATATAGTTCCTTCTGCCGATGGTTTCCTATTTCGTAGAATAAATTTCTTGTTAACTGCCAATATTTTGAGCATTCATTTTATTTTACTGTCACATGATGATCTTGCAATATCAGCTATCACACAGCGTCGATATTTTCTGGCACAACAGCCGGACAATCTTGAAAAAATTTGTCCTGCAGGGAAGTGAGACCACCATTGAATTAGAATACCAGGGAAACATGGTGGTATTACACAGTTATAGTTTTTGTGAAATCAATGGCTTTCATTTATGTCAAACCAGAGAGAAATTTCAGACATTGGTTTTAGCTCTCTCCACAACTTCTGACAAGGTTTAACCAGATACCATCAGATTCATGTCATCTACACATTTTACTAGCTCATCCACAGTAAGGATCATTATTATAAATTATGAACAGGATCGGACCTGTTATAGTTCGTTGAGCTAGACCTCTATTCTTGGCTACTATCCTCAACTTGTTGAACCACCTGCTGTTTTCTATCAACAAGATAGGATTTAATCCATTGGTATGCTCCACCCCTTATGCCTTATTAAGCATTATCAAAAAATATTCTAGATTTAGACAATCATAGGCTTTACTCAGATATAAAAAAAAATCTATTGATCAATTTTTGTTCTCAAGTTTTTGTAAGACCATTTTTACAAACTGATAAATAACTGTATTTGTTGATCTTAGTTAGTTAGTGAGAAGCACTGGTTGAAAATATTTATATAGTTGTTTGTCACTAGGATTACAACAGATTCTGAGTACTTTCGCCTTTAAAAATGTCAAACTTTACATTGTCAGATTAGACATATTCACATTAGTGTTGCCAATTTCAAAACTTAAGTAGCAATCCTCGTAATACTTCTTTAACCTCAAAAATTGTAACAATTATGTCAACACCATGATTAGATAAAAGGTGATGGTAAATAGTATGATAACCAAGTAATTCACCAGATCAGATTGTATTTTAAAGGTAGTTTTGAGAAATTTACCTTGTCATCTTGGATTATACAGATTAGTAGGTTTTGTTCATATTGAGGGGGAAAATATGGAAGTACTAGATTTGCCTTATGTAATTTGGGATCCTCCAACCATAGTCCATAAGCCGTGAATACACTAGAAATTATAAGAATTTTTACTCCCCCATAATAATGTCTTTCTAAATACATACTTTAAACAAGAGCGTAAAAATGTTAAGTTTTCTTTATGGTCCTCTGCTTGTTCTAGTTCATTAATTTTAATCCAATAATCTGCCACAGTTAGTCTTAAACGAGCAAGCATTTTTTTAAGGAAGGCAAAGTTAATTACTCCTTCGAAAAACTTATCTCCGATACTTCTTCTATCATTGGATCTGTAACAAAATATATTAACCTTATGAAAGATGAGAGTAAAAATTTCCTACATTCCTAAAATATGAAACACTAGCTGATACCTGCGACTTCCTTCATGTGGAATTTATCTTAAAATTTGAAAATGCTGATGCCTGTGACTTCTTTCATGTGGAATTTATCTTATAGTTTGAAAATGAAATTTTGCCTACAGTTGCTTGACCTTGGGCCCAAATTTGATGTTTGATTATTTAGTCACCATTCAAAAGAGGCAGAGAAAGCATTGAAGGCGGCCCTCGCTCGAACCAGCGAAGAAAATGTAGAAAGCTGGTACTTGAAGATGCCAGAATAAAAATCAAGATGTTAGCGGAGACGACAAACCTATCCGTGGGCACCAAACATGCTATCCTTTATGACCATCTTAACCTCTCAAAGGTCAGTGCAAGATGGGTACCGAGAATGCTCACCGCACCTCCGAAGCAAGTGCGAGTCGAGTGCTGTAAGGAGTGTTTAGAGCTCTGTGCAGAAGACCCATCGACTATTTTCAACCGGCTGGTTACTGGGGATGAGACGTGGGTTCATCACTATGACCTTGAGAGTAAACAAGAGTGCAGTGTATTGAAAAGGATGCACAGCTCCCAAAGAAGTTTAAAGTCACCACATCCGCTGGAAAATTAAAGCCTTTTGGAATAGTGAATTGCTTCAGCCGTTACTATTTGGTAGTTGATCATAATTGAAACACAATAGATTGGAGTTACTATGTATTTACTACCAAGGTTTTTTATTATTTTTTGGTTCACATGTTACCGCGGTTTCGAACGATGACCATTCATCTTCAGACGTAACAGAGGACTAAAGCACTAGTTACAGACTCAGTTTTGAAGTAATGTTCCATTTGGTACAAAAACTGTATAACAGATGTTACAAATTATTCAGAATGAATATTTCCAGTGAAAAGCAATAACAAGGATTACAGAGGTGTTATGGGTTTTTATGATGGTACATGAACAATTCCTTTTTCAACAGGTAGCAAGTAAGAAATAGCAGAAAATAATTATGTGCAAATGTCGGTACCTTTTGAAGCTATTTCGGTTACTTAAAAACATTAAATATTTTTGATTTACACAGATCAGTCTGGTCGTTCATTATATCGATATCATCATTATGCAGCGCTTTGAATATTTCAATTGATTCTAGATAATTTAATTTTCTCCCTTTTGATGCAAGATGGAGGATTTTCAGATTTTCAATTGATGGGAATGAATGACCATTGTCAATACAATGTGTTGCAAATGTTGATGATTTTTTATTCTTTTTAAAGTCAGTTTGGTGTTCTCTGAATCTAGTTTTAAAAGACCGTCCAGTCTGACCTATGTAAATACTATTGCAATCTGAACAGGTTAACTCATAAACTCCCGATTTTTCTATTTTTGGGGTGGTGTCTTTCGCGTTGAATAAAATTGAGGATTGAATTTTAATGTAGCCTACAAATCTGTTAGCAAATTATCCTCAATTTTATTCAACGCGAAAGACACCACCCCAAAAATAGAAAAATCGGGAGTTTATGAGTTAACCTGTTCAGATTGCAATAGTATTTACATAGGTCAGACTGGACGGTCTTTTAAAACTAGATTCAGAGAACACCAAACTGACTTTAAAAAGAATAAAAAATCATCAACAACATTTGCAACACATTGTATTGACAATGGTCATTCATTCCCATCAATTGAAAATCTGAAAATCCTCCATCTTGCATCAAAAGGGAGAAAATTAAATTATCTAGAATCAATTGAAATATTCAAAGCGCTGCATAATGATGATATCGATATAATGAACGACCAGACTGATCTGTGTAAATCAAAAATATTTAATGTTTTTAAGTAACCGAAATAGCTTCAAAAGGTACCGACATTTGCACATAATTATTTTCTGCTATTTCTTACTTGCTACCTGTTGAAAAAGGAATTGTTCATGTACCATCATAAAAACCCATAACACCTCTGTAATCCTTGTTATTGCTTTTCACTGGAAATATTCATTCTGAATAATTTGTAACATCTGTTATACAGTTTTTGTACCAAATGGAACATTACTTCAAAACTGAGTCTGTAACTAGTGCTTTAGTCCTCTGTTACGTCTGAAGATGAACGGTCATCGTTCGAAACCGCGGTAACATGTGAACCAAAAATAATAAAAAACCTTGGTAGTAAATACATAGTAACTCCAATCTATTGTGTTTCAAAGCCTTTTGGGATTCGAAAGGTATTTTATTGATAGGATACACAAAAAAAGGTGAAAGTATCACAGCAGCATCATTGCCTAATTTAAGAGAACCAATTAAAGGAAAAGAGCGAGTAAAACTCACAGCGGGGGTGCTGCTTTTTTCGGTAGCTCTAACCATTTTTGAAGTTATTCCCGGCGAATGTCGAAGATTCAATTATTTTATTTCCTTTTCGACCTTAGTTTCCCTGAATTTTTTTATTGGTGGGATGTTTGGAAGTTTCTTATAACTTTTTTTCTACTTCATCATCAGAATTATTAGGGGTAACCTTGGTTAGATAGCCTGCATAAATTTTTGTCTTTTCATCATCACTTCTGGCCCACTGTAAATTAGGTCCCGGTTTGTTTAATACAGTAGGTATATGACGTTAATACTTTCTTAAAGTATTTTACTAGTTTCCATATGGTTATTAAGACCAGATATATACTGAGAAAAAGAAAGTAAGTGATCTTTCTTTGGCTTCTTTCATTTTTTATTTTACTTGATTCATCAGTCCATATAAAATGTTTTTGTCTGAGTTTCCATTTCGCATTTGTCCTCCTTTTTTGCATCAATAATTTGAAATTCATTCTTATTATTTACTTTTTCTGCAGTATCTTTAATGATATCAATAATAATAATAATAATAATAATAAAGGTTCTTTATTGCAGAGCAAATGGCCATTGACCTTGGGTCCTTCAGCCAAGTTTTTTTTTTTTTCTTTTTTTTTTCATATACATTATTTGTATTTAACAACAGCAAAAAAAAAAAAAAAAAAATTTACATTCTGAATATATTTATTAAAGGATGTTGTGGGTGTTTTCTTGAGGTGGTGTGGTTGTTGTCATCTTGATATAAAGTCAGTATGTCATCCTGTTTCTTAAGCCTTGCCACAAATCTTTTACGCAGGGTGTTCAGCCTTGTTCTTATTGGCTCAATGTTGGTGCTTGAGTAAAGTAGGTTGTTTGGTGGATTGTAGAGTACGTTGTTAGGGTGTCTCATTCTTGTGATGGTTCTAAGTGCTGTTGTCTCTGCTACGTCGATGTTTTTCATTGCAGGTTTTTTGCAATTGGTATATATTGGATGTGCATACTCTAACAATGGGCGGCAAATGGTTTTGTAGATTTTTGCGGCTGTATTTATGTTGATTCCTTGCTTACGGTGGACTAATTTGCAGAAGTATTTGGCTCTAGATATAGTTCTTTTCTTGATGTTTTTCGTGTGCTGGTTGAAATTGAGCTTATTATCAATTTGTACTCCCAAGTATTTAATCGACGGAGAAGGTTGGACACTTTTCCCATCAAGTTCCAGAGTAGGTGAAGTAGGGGAGATTCTATGGTAAAAAATGGTAAATTGGGATTTGTCTACATTAACTTTCATTCTCCATTTTTTGAACCAATTTTGGACGTTGTCTAACAGTTCTTGTAGGTTCTTCACACATTTTTTTATTGTTTTTGCGTGTGATATTAGGATTGTGTCATCAGCATACTGCAAGATATATGAATTCTTATTAGGTACAACTAGTATATCGTGACAGAATATGTTGAAGAGGAGAGTTGATAGTGGGGATCCTTGGGGTGTTCCCTGCTCAGGATGGAAACAATCCGAACAGCATGTTCCCACTCTTACTGCTATTTTTCTGTTCTCTAAAAAGTGCTTGCATAACTTTAGCAATTTAAATGGAACTCCGAGTTTATACAATTTATACAATAGTCCTCTGTGCCACATACAGTCAAAGGCTTTCTCGATATCCAGACTTAAGATTGCAGTCTTAAATTTTTTCAGTGTTGCATTTTGGACATTTGAAACAAGAATTGTAAGTGGATGAGTAGTTGATTTATTGTTTCTGAAGCCAAATTGAAAGTTGGGAACATGTTGATCTATGTGAGTTGACAGTATTGCTTTTATTACTTTTTCATATAGTTTTCCTAGCACTGGTAGTAATGTTATTGGTCTATAACTTCTCACACTTTCTTTATTTGAATTGGGCTTAGCGATATTTATAACCTGTCCGCATTTCCATATTTCCGGGAATATACATTTGTTGAAACAGTTTTCAAAGATTTTAATGATGTGCTCGTGTATTTTGTGATCCAGTCTCTTTACTAATACCCATGGTATTTGGTCTTGTCCTGGGGAGCTATTTTTACTTTTGTGTAGTTGTTGGTAGTAATCTGCCTCATCTATTGTCATTCCTTCTAATGTTTCGTTCTGGTTGTTATATATCAATAATCAGATATCAATAAATTTGATTAATTCTTCAAAAATTTCATTTGCACTTTTGAGAGTCAAGTCACATTGAGATTTAGGATATATTCCATAATGTAAATGTATTTGTCCTAATTTGTTTTTTTTTTATAAAACCTTGGAGCTTTTTTGTGAAAAATTATGCTGCTTATGGTGGTAATAATAGAACTATGGTTCAAGGATAAATTATAACTGGGTTATGGTCCATGTATGCACATCATAAAAGTCAAGAAAATCTGGGGTTTTCTGTATGTCTGTTGGCCAGTAGATGGGTGGCAGTGGACAACCAGGAGTGGTTTTTTTCTTGAATGGTATTGGCAAACTCTCTGCCTTATGTAGTTTTAACTATTTTTGTGTGTTTACTATTATAATCACCACCTGCAATAAAGTTTGGCCTCAATGTTTGGAAGAAATTACTGCAGTGCTCTTTTTTTATTCTATATCGAGGTGGGCAGGAAACCATGACTACTGTTAATTCCTGAGTATGCAGCTCTACTTTTATAACCGTTGCTTGCAAATATCCTTTCTCATATCTCGGTAATTCTATACAACTTATAGTATTAATGTATGAATTTTCTGTGAAGTGAGTTTCGCTTATGAGAAGAATGTCTACTGAATTTTGACGAAGAAAAATCTCTACTTCATTTTTGTGCTGTAAAAGCCCATTGGTATTCTGAGATCTTCATTTATTCAGAAAATTTTCCTGATAAGAGTGGTCATCATATTTCATATCATTGGGTTGGATCAGTTGTTGAAATACTGTTTTCAATTTTTCTAAAAAAGTGCTCATTATGTTGTTTATGTCGTTTGTTTGTTCTTTAGGAATCTTATTCAATATATTTGCTTTTATTCTGGTTAGTTGGTTTTTCGACACTTATGGAGTGTGTTGCAGTAATGGTGTTTTGTGGCAATTGCTGTAGATACTGTATATTCGTAGAGTTGACTGATGAATTAGTATTTGCACTAATATTATAATGAATATTCAATCTGTTGTTTGCATTATTCATTTGAAAAGCTTGTGATAAAATTCACATCCTTTGTAAATGGCCGGGTAAGCACCTTCAGACGGTACATTTTGCTGGTATGTCTTTGTTGTTTTGCAGCTGTGTACTATGTGCGCCTCATATGATCTATTGCAATTGTTTCTGGGATGCCTGATGGCATCTCACACATTATTTAATTCCTTCCTGGGTGGTTCTATTTGTATTGTCCTATGCTGAAGAGTTGTATTTTCTATATTTCTTTGTTGTTGTCCACTGGTTCTGAGTCAACAAAGAAAATATTCAAGTTTCTTAGTCACCCTGTACCTGCAATTGAGAATATTCCTGACTTTATGTCCTTTTGCTCCTATTTCTTATCTGATTTCATTTATATCTGTACTATGGTGAATATATGATGAATGACCTGATTGGTACGTATGATGAATGACCTTGTTCTCCCTAATATATTTAATTAGCTTCCTGGTAATTCTTCTAGTAATTCACAGTTTATTTTAATTGTGTTGTCTGCACTTTGTGAAATACTTCCCATCTTCCACTGCAGTTCTTAGCTTAATTATTTCACCATAGTTTATCACATAAACAAAAATCGGAGGAGGTTTAGGTATTTTGTTGCTGTTTCCATTGTTATTAAAAGTTGTCTGTGTTTTGCACTGGTTTCTCCCAGAGCCTGGAATCTATTGTTGATGGTGACTGCAACTGTGGTGTTTGAGTTAATTTTCATTCTTTTAACTGTTTTTGTTCTAACTGCCTGCGAAGAATTTTCTCCAAGATTATTTCCATCGAAACTCATGAATTCTTCATCACTTGTTGATGTCATTCTATATAAATGGGGATCACTTGGTTGTTTTATATAATTTATATCATTCTGTATATTCAAATTTGCTGGTTTACGTGGAACTGGTATTGAGTTCATGCTATATTTAACATTTTTTACAATATCCATCTATCATGTGGATAGATAAGAAATCTCTTTTTGCGAAATTTTCATACGGTTCTCTACAAAAATGGTAAAAATATTTTTCCAAAATATTTCCGCTGGAATGAATACTTTGTATTCTACTGTACTCTCAGTAATTACCTCAGTCAATCTGGGTTTTATATCTGGAGTCGGTGGGCTGATTACCATCATATTCACAATACTTGAGTGCGATGACGATAACATTGAACATGTCCTCATCTGTTAAACACGATGATTCTTATTTTGTGAAATGATTAAAGTTAATGAGTTCTAACTACTGTTAGAACAAACTTTAAAAATACCCTGTATACATGTATAAACTCCTATCAAAATTATAATTCAGAGATATATGAAAGTTAAATTTGAGAAGTTATCATTTCTTTTTTTAAAATTTTTTATTAGAATAAATTTTCAAACAGACATTACTTACCCTGAATACGGTATTTGATCGAAGAACAGCTCAAAAAATTTCTGCCATATCAAAACTAGTATGGGATGATCTGTAGGTGTATCCAATGCCTGTTGGGCATATCTGTATATACACAAGGAAGCCGAAGAAACTGAGTTGATTTTGACTATGCCAGCCGATTTCTGAAATTGAAATTCAAGTTAATTCAAATAATAAAATCAACTTAATAATGCTCACAATGTATGAGGATATATAAATCTCTCGTTAGCTTAGATCGGTTCCATAGATAAAAAGAATTGAGTGATAACAAATCATACAATAACTTATTGAAGTGTTTTGTAAAGTTTCTCATTAAAAAGTCAAACCAGAGCTGCTCAATAAAATTTTGAAAAAGGGATATCGAACAAAATTGTGAAAATCAAAAATTATCAGCAAGTAAGTATAATCAAGTATCTGTATTTAAAGGGTTAATAGATAAGCAGATTTACGAAGATATGCTTAATACCTTGGTCATCAAAGTCCAATTTTCCATTGTATATAATAAAACACAACATTTTATTAAACTTTGACAATTTATTCACTAAGAATGTGATATATGATGCTCTTCGACTCTGCTACATCATTGCCAATATATAGTTAAATGGTTATTCTGAAAAATGATAGCATCTATGAATGATTTTGTGAAGTCTATAAATAATTTAATAGGCTCACAGTATTGTCAAACAGGGTGAATAGAAAATAATTTTACTACAATCTAGTCAACATAACAGTAGATTAATAGAAATTAATTAAAGGAATTTTTCTAAATTTCAATTTTGTTGGTACTAAATAATAAAAAGTTGAATTGAGCACATGACAAATATGATAAATTTAGTTTTTTGAAAAATTCGAGGAGAATTGTTTTTTTCTGAAAGATTTCTCTAATAAGTTTGCTGCCAAATATCATACCAATAGTTTTAGCATTATTGAGTTTCAGGCAGTGCAATTCAGAAAATTCCTAAATCATAATTAATTACTGCCACCACCAGTGTACTTTCTTCTAGTAGAAAAGAGATATAAATCTGTGTAGTGTATCATCCGCAAAATAATATTGAAGTAGTGACGACCTGACAAATCGAAACTATAAAGATAAACTGAGAATAATTTAATACCCAAAACAGATCCCTGCGGCACTCCTTTGGTGATTTTTTACAAAACCCCCCCAAAAACATCTCCTGCTCTCTGTTGCAGAGATAGTTCCCTATCAACTCAAAGCTGTCACCAAAAAAGTCGACATACTGCAAGAATAAAATACTGCAACCAATGATTCAATGTGTCAAACGCATTTGAGTGATCCAGCAATAAAAGCACTGATCTGTTGCTCTGATTATATTGTATCAATCATCCTGCCTGCATGATAAACACATGCTATTATCTGTATTTCCGGATTCTGATTCATGTAATAAAATTATATCAGTGATGAGAAATCAATAAATTCAAGTGAATGTCTCTTCAGAAAATATAGATTAAATTACAAATAAATTTATCTTGGGCAACTTACTTTGATGGCAGAATCCACATTCGCCTTTCCCTTTTGAGCATAAAGCTGCCGGAGTAATTCCTTCCAAAAGCCAGTCTTTCTTTCTCTTTCTTGATGCTCTATTCCTATCATAATATAAGCCAACCAAGGAAACGGAGATAGAGAGCTTGATATCAACGAAGCATTTTGGTTTGTAGCAGATACCCACTTGAATATAGAGCTGATTGGTCCTCCTTGTTCTTGTGGCGTTGTATCCTGAGAATTAATAGTAAACAGATAAAAAATATGTTTTCATATCTGAAAGGGTAGTGATTAAATTAAATAGTCGTTTATCCCAACCAGAATTGTGTTTTATTATCTGAAGGAACACAACATTTCACATTGTGTACTTCAAAATATTATCAGGGTATTTTCGAAGGTAAATCTTTTTTTTAACAGTGGAAGAACTCATCAAAATAAATCATTTCAACAAATTCGCTTATATGAAATATTCAAGTTGACAACATTATGAGTTGAATTCGATACTTTGAAATTTCAAGTAACTTCAAGTCCAGTTGTTACTTGGGTTACTCATCAATATATCAACAGAAACCGAACTAGAATTTGAATTAAAGGACTCTTATCTTTGTCCCCTTCATTGTTTTATATTTTTGTTGAAATGGGTTATTTTGACGAGTTTTACCACATGTTAATAAAATCTCACCTTTGAGAACACCCTGTACTTCATGTAAGAACTGCACATATTACAGAGACTTAAAACTTAAAGAAAGAATACTAATTTGAAGTTTGTCTTGAAATCAGTTGTCCTCTTTATCGCTTGCAGTTATTGAATTACTGAACAGCAAATCTAAGAAAAACTTGGCAATATTATTGGCTTGAAATATTATGAATTTTTCAACTCCACCTCGAATACAAACAATTAAATTTACCACACAATCACCCAGAATTTTAGAAATGGAATATATTGATGATGAAAATGTCATTGTATATCAAAACATTATTCTTTTGAAAATATTTATAGTAAAAATTTACCAAAAATAAAGCAAAATTCCTCATAGAATAACAAGGTAGCACAAGATATTTACTGTTATTGAAGCAACTTCATAAAAACTTGAAAACTCTAATACAAACATGAACTTCTGGGAGTTTCATTTATGTGAAATACTACCTCTTGCCTCAGTATACGCACGAACTTCTTAGAGCATGCTTTTTATGGCACTACCGATTTTTTTCCTGAGGGAGAACTGTGTAATTGTTGTATGTTTCCCGATTTGTTTTAAGGAGCTCTAACTCTTCCTTTTGCCATATCTCACATATATTCAGTGAGAATAAGATTAGGGAAACAAGTAGACAGTATAATACACTACAGAAAATAATTGTATTATTTTTTAAACTAAACAATTCCTATCAGTAAGAACATTTTTTTATGTGCAAGTGTTTTTTTTAGTGAACAAATATTTCTGTTAAATACCAGAAGACTTTTTCCATATAAGTTTTGTTGTCTGTATTTACCAATTTTCACTTAATTAATAAAGGAAAGAACTTAAATCAAATGAGAAAACGATTGCTGACTCCTAAGATCACCACCTGAAATTGTCCTAGCCATTTAAGTAACTCTATGTATTAGTCATACCTGTAATAGTTCTTTCAGTAGGTCCGTGGCTGCTTCTATGGCATCTTTATGGAAGAATGATGCCCTAATAATGACATCTAGTAGATACAATACGCCATAGTTTTTATTCCACTGTTCAACAGAAACCAGTGAGTTTATCCATAACCTCACCAATATCCTAGGACTATCCAAGGCATAATTATGGAAGTTTTTCATCTGAGTTTCTATCATGTTGCCAAACTGTTGTAAGATAGTACTTTGTGCACCGATAAAAGATTTGGCCATCGAAATGTAACTCTGGTCAACATAAAGAAGGTTTGATAATATTTCTTGGAACTCCAAACAGTTGACAATACACTCTTGTGCGTTGAGAAACAGCGGCATTATCAAATATAGTGCAAATAGAACCGCTTCATAGTTTTGCTGGGACTCAAGAAAGAGCAGTTGACCAAAGCCATTGGTACATATTAGAGGAATCAAATGACCCCAGGAAGTCATCAGAAGAGATACAAATGCATGGAGAGGTTTTCTTTCTCTTACTCCTAGAAGCAAAGTTAGGATTTTTCAAAAAATTGAACACCAGATATCAATAAATATGAATTAATACAAAGAATCAGTTAGTCAAACGAAATAAAATGTTTGTTGATGATTTTCCATATTACCATTATTATTAAAAAGGTGAAAAATACTGATGTGAAGTTAGGAGGTTCAGGAAATTCTGTATGAACATGCCCCTTATTATTTTACTTCTAAATGCTGAATTTCAGATAGATAAATATTGGGAAAAATATACAAACATTTCAAACGTGAATAAATACGAAATGATTGAATCGATTTTGCTCACTAACGAACTTAGCCGCGGGTTTTACATTCCAAACCTTCCTTGAAAATTTCAAGGCTCTAGCTCTTTCCGTTCAAAAGGTACTGTTGATCTCGGATTCTTTATCAGTGAGTCCAACCTAGTCGTTTAAGACCATTTTCAGTTCAAAATTCGAAAATTACAGACATTTGAAATGATGTCACGCTGTTCCCTGGAAGTAGCGTGCAAAAAGATTGAAAATGACTTAAAAAAACGGCAGAATTATTAAGTCCAATTGATCACTAGAAAACAAACATCTAAGTTCGGAGAAGCCAGTGAAAGATTACATAATCAGAAAAATATTTCTCTCCACAGAATGATAGAAGACTCAAAAGGGAATGGTCATCTGATGGAAATCACTGGAGAATCCCTCATGTCATTAAGAGCACACAACTCTCAAGCTATCACATAATACTAAACAATAAATATATGCTAATAAAATATAAAATGAAAAAAAAAATTAATTTTATTTTTGACACATAGGTAAACAAATAATAAGCATTTACTAACAACTATAGTGTTTACTATGATAAAATGATAACTTTTGCGTGCTTGTTCTAGGAAACAGTGTTATCATTTTGCACAAATGTCTGTAATTTGAAGTCATTTTAAATTTTTTGACCTTATATATTAATATTATTAAAATCTTTTATTAAATCTATATTTTCAAAACAAAATAGCTTTTCAAACGTCACCAAAAGCAAAAATATTCTTAGAATAGTCCAAGCTTTTTGCTATTTATCCGAAAAGATTTTGATTCCATATGACCTTGAATGAACTCACGGAGAAAACAGATAAAACCTTGAAGAATCATTTAAAACAAGCATCAGTCTTCGAAGGTACATCTGAAGAAATTAAAAACAAATCATTTGATTATATTTTCAAAGTTTATCAGGAAGTAATTTTTACTAAGGTTCAAAATGCTGACCAAAAATATCACAACAATAAAAATTTTAAATTTAATGTTTGCAATTTTTTATTGCAGTTTACCCATGATCTGCAGCAATACCCTTTCAACAAGTCACAAGAAGCCACTGCTAATAGTAAATATTTTGAAAAATAATAAAGTCATTTCTGATTATAAATCTCAAGACTTAAGTAGCAATGTAGAGAAATAAAGATATTTTTCCTGTCTTTTATGTTGTTTGTTAGATTGGGTGATTCTGGAACAAACCTTGTATTATAGAAAACTTTGAACCTTACCTTTCAAGAGTATATCATAGTTATCAATATCCAGCACACTTCGAATATCTTTGAAGCCACTGTCACTAATGTGCAACTTCAATCTCAAAATTGTTTGCCATCCCCAATTCATAAATGCAGGTTCCTCATCTACAGCTCGTAATACCAGTATTGCAATATCGCGATGCAGCTGGTAAGACATAAATAAAACACCATCCCGTTCAAAATCCCAGTTCAATCGAGATATAATCATCCTAACTAACTTGTTTTCGATTTGCAAATCAGATTTCATCCTGAGAAGTCTAGATAGTATAGCTATATCATTGTCGTTTACTTTCCAAACAGCTAGTGGAAGTTCCTCATATAAGTAAAGTGCTAAATCTGCTATTTTGTTGATGTTTTCTTTAACTTGTTTCAAAATATTTGAGAGCAGATGAGGATGTTTTGATGTGATGTGGGTTAGTAGAATTCTAGATGTTTTCGAACCTATATCTCGTGTTACTTCGTTTATGAATCCGATCTAAAATAATAAAAAAACACGAAAACATTAAAATCTGAATGTGATTATGTTGTGATTTAAAGAACTTATTATGAGTAAGGCGAATATAATAGATTTATATTCATATATTGATTTTCAGGATGTAAATAATTTAACCAGGTAAATTGGTATGGTCCAAAATAAAAAAAAATTACTCATATAATTTTAGTATTTTTCACAAACTTGCCTATACTGTCAAAAACTCAAAAAAAGCTAGTGCCGATTGGTGATAGGTGACCAATCATAGATCTATGCATATGAACCCGAAACTAAGCAACAATCGACTGTATGGGTCTTTCAAGATGAGCCAAATTCAACAATACTTGTCACACTCGAAGCACTTCAAACCATTTGGTTGTTTGTTAGAATAACTGGACATGTCGCCACAGTTCCATTAGAGCAACATAGAACGGTCAATCCTGAATGGTACACCAGCATTTGCTTGCCAGAAGTGTTAGGAAAAAGCAGGGAAACCGATCCCAGAAAAAACAAAAACATTTTTGAGCAGTCAAAACATCAAATAGATAGGTCATCCACCCTTCAATCCTAGTTTTACACGGAATGATTATATCACAGATCAAAATTAAATTGCAAGGTCAATGTTTTGCGACACTTGAAGAAGAGTTCCAATTACATGTTTTGGAAGTACTTCAATTGGAATGAAAAATTTGCTTTGAAAATTGTTTCAAGTGATGGATTGGTTGGCTTTGTTTTCTTCAGACTCAAACACCTGCTCTGCTTATTTTTCCAATCTGCTCCAAATGTTCATGAATGATTGACCAAGGTTGGTTAAGGGTATTTGAGAATTCCTTGATTGTCTGACATGGATTTGCTTCTACTTCTACCCTTAGCATGTCGTTCAATTTTGTTGGTCTACCTGATCGATAGGAGTCAGAGAGATCAAAACTACCAGATCTGAACCTAGAGAACTATTTTTGGCATTTACCCCTAATTTATATTTTCCTGATGAGTTGAGTTACTACCCTTGCGAAACTTAAAAAGCATACAATGCCGAATATGCCCTTGTGAACAAGTCATAATAACCTAAAAATGTATTTGGCACGACTTCGAAGTACACAATTAGTTGACAAATGACAATCAAATATCGACATGCGCAGAAACGACATTACTTTGCGGTCCCCCTAAAGTTGAAAAAAAATTTTAATTCTTCGTTGATAGAAACAATGTAATTTGTAAAAGTTATACAATATTCTGCGCTTTCTTAATATTTTTTAACCTCATATTTATGTTCAAGAGAAAATAATGCTGAATCTAAATCATATGTCTGAAAGCTAGAGACCATAGTTAGATTAACCTTTAGCCACTATTTTAACTGAAATTATAAACTAATTACAATAGTTAAAGTTACCTCAAGTAGATCCATAGTAGCAGTAATGATAAGATCCTCCTCATCCCTAGCCAAAGCAATGTTTGCAAACGTGTTCAACAAATAATAAACTTCACCATCAGATAAAGTATTCAATTTCTCAGCAAACTGATCCTCAATTTCTTTATTCTTGATGTTTACACTAAAATCTCTCATATTTGTGGGCGACAGTAACTCCTCTACAGAAACATCTGAACTATAGAGAAAATATACAATTTTCCAAAGTGTATCGATTGACACTGAACTGTAAGGCACGACCGCAAGAAATTGCCAGGCACCTAATTCCTTAGAAGTATACAAGTAATAGACAGCTCTCAAAAAGAAAGCATCATATTCTACTTGTAACCTTTGTACCATCGCAGGGTCATACATAATTTGCGTTTCGGAAAATCTTTCCCACTGCTCCGTGGCATATTGCACTATGTGGAGTATTAACCGGCTGAGTCTTTTGGCAAATTGTGTATATCTAGACTGGTTGTAAGTTTGAAGACCTTTGTTGATTATTTTCAGAAGCAATGTAGAAAAGGCAAGGAATCTGAGCATGTGCTGTTCAGTTATTTGATCTGCAACATGATCCTAAAAACAAAATAATGTAAAATGCTTGACTGAAAAACATGGATGCTAAGTGTAAAATGAGAAAAAAGCGTTATGTACAGTGCCATTGACTCAAAAGGTTCTTCATTTTTTTTTTCATTGCTTATTATTAATTATTACTATGAAATTGTACACAATGAACAGTTTCGTTAAGTCAAGATTCAGATAAAAGTACAAGGATGTATTGATATCTAGTAAGCTTAGACCAGTTCCATGAAAAAGGAAAATATAGCAATAGTGTAGCAACGAACAATAACTCATTAGAAGTTGTCACTATAAAGTTTCACATCAAAAAGTCAAACTAAAGCTGCACAATAAAATTTGAAAAAAAAAAAAAATGTCCATCAAAATTGTGAAAATTGGAGTATCAAACCATTGGAGTATCGAACAATCATTAAGTATCAAGTTTGATGTTATAGATCTTGATTTTGAAGAAGCCTTTAACAAGGTTCCATTAAGATATCTTTTTCTGAAATTAGAACATATAGGGATACGAGAACAGCTGTTAAACTGGATCACTAACTACCTCGTCAATCGCAGTTTCCAAGTGCGAATTAATGGTGCATATTCATCAAGCCACAAGATAATATGCAGGATCCCTAAGGATCCATCCCGGGGCCCTTGCTGCTTATTACTTACATAATGGATCTTTTAGAGAATATATCCTGTGCAGTAAATCACTTTGCAGATGATACAAAAATATATGCCCACCCAATGACTCAACATGGAGACTGATGGAAGACCTCTCCAGGCTGAAGACATGGTCAAATAGCTGGCTCCTTAAATTAAACACCAAAAAATGTAAAGCGTTGCATCTAGGTTACAAAAATCCTGTCTATCGTATCACATGCATAGTCTGGCGATTAAAACTTAAAAATGTACCAAGCCCAAAGAAGAGCAATTAAAATTTCACCAACTATGAGACATCTATCTTATGGAAACAGGCTTTCAGAAGTGTACAAGATAGAATATCACATCCGATGTGTACTCATTATGAAAAAAATGCAGACCTCTTAAACCATGTTGTCACTATGAATTAACCTTTATTCGATCCAGAAATAAAGCAGTAATTGATAGAATGGAGATGCTCTGGTTCTCCAAGAACTAAGAAGTTTCATATTAAAAAATGTACTGAAAAAGTTCTTCTTTTAGGATTGTCATGGAATAATTATGACTGATAAATCGGATAAGGGTAGAATAATAACAGGGAATTACCATTTGACATTACTGACCACTATACAGGAATAATCATACAGAGAAGACGCAGAAAGTTATCCAAAGGTGTTTTATTTTTGCTGGATGATGCACTTATACTCAAATTGCTTATTATCAGACAAACAATTCATGATTTAGAATTCGAATTACTTCAACACCCCTCTTATTCACCTAATTCGGCTCCATCCGACTCTTATTTATTTCCCCAACTGAAAAAAGTTGAAAGGTTATAAAGCTTCTTCTAATGAAGATTTTGAAGGAAGAAACAAAGAGTGTGCAAGTGTTATTGGATGAAGATGATACCCACACTAGAACAAGAACTCGCGAATCAATTACTTATTTTTTGTATATTTTGAGCAGCACTTCACAAGACTAAATTGCTCTGGAAAGAAGACAATGCTGTGTTTCGAGGGCTCTGAAGGGAGTAATCTATTATAAGCTGCTAAAACCTGAGAAAACTGTTAACACAAATTGCTACCAAATGATCAATTTAAATCAAGCAATATGTAAAAACAACTGGAATATTGAAAGAGGCAACACAATGCCATTTTGCTCCATGATAATGCCCCATCATATACACAGTAAAATAGGGAAATTATGAAGAGGTACAATTAGGAAATACTAGCACATGAGACTTATTCTCCAGCTTAGCTCCATCCATTGGTATGAAAGTGTACAAACTGGCGAAGAAGTAGGAAAAATGTATAAATAGTAATAGTGATTATTTTGAATAAAATATTCATTATCATTTTCAAACAACAGATGTGAAATTTTCTTAAAATTTAGGTTTCATAAGAGTACTTTCATACCTGGTAGAGATGTTCCAAATTCTTTGTATAAATGTATTAAGTTAAGAAGAACGTATCATCACATATTGTGCCTTAAATTTTTTTTTGTTCTATGAATATAATTTTTTCAATACATCCTCGTAATTACAAACAATAATCTATGTTAATTTGGATACTTCTATTTCCACAGTTAAAATAAGTTCAAAATTCACACTACTCCATTGCTAATAATTAATAGTGTATATTACCAGATATTGTCCTCTTTTCATCAATGATAAAGCACTAAACAAAGATCCTAGTGGCAACTGATTGATGAGAGCAACTAGATCATTTTCTCTTAAAGAGGTACCAGATGTTTCTTCATCCTCTTCTCCATCTGAATCTATTACAACCCATAAAGCATCTTGTGCCTCATCTTTAGGTTGAGCAATCTGTGAATATGGATACCCAACTTATCAAACTGATCAAAATTTTTAAAAGTAAATTATTATTTTTTTATATTTTCAATAACATAAAACCTATTCAGTAAATACTTAACATATTTGATACTGACTGCTTAAGGTAATTTGAAAAGGGGATGCAATACCTAAAATGAATTTTTAATTCTGACGACATTCAGCATTAGATTTCACATATTTTAAGAAGCTAAGACAGAAAAAATCTAGTCTCCTCTGAATTGAATCAAATGAAATAAAATAATAATTTTAATTGTCCATGAAATTATTCTACAATATTTGTGTTTTTTGATTGACGGAAATTCATCTTCAATATAAGAAAAACAAATGTTAACTTCCGCTATTTTATTGATTTACACGACAATTGTTTCGTCTTCATCAGGTGAGTATTTAAAGTTTAAATACTCACCTGATGAAGTTATGGTATGACGAAACAATTGTCGTGTAAATCAATAAAATAGCGGAAGTTAACAATTGTTTTTCTTATACAATATTTGTGTTTCTTTAAAATCTTCTGATCGAGAAGAAAACTACTTATTTTTGAGGAAGCTAAGATTGCCTTGTCTACTCTGAAGAGATGCTACTGATATCCAAATGTTATGATATTGGGAATACAAATTTTCAAAAGATGGCTCCAGAAACATAAAATTTTCAAATAGTAACAGCTGATTGCCGCGGTTTTTAGATTGATAGAACATCTGCCGATAACACATCTAGTTTGAATTATTTTGAGTTTTATACAAAACGTTTTTCGTTATGCTGTTGAAAATGTCAGATTTTGTGATAATTAAACTGTATTTTCAGGAAATTTTAAGTTTTTATTTTAACTAGAAAAAAGTGTAGCTAAAACTCATCATAGTTTGTGGAAGTTTACAGTGATGATGCTCCAACTGACAAGTCATATCGAGAATGGTTTCGTCACTTCAAAAGTGGTGATTTCAGTGTTGAAGATAGCTTCGCTTCATATGGCCAACAAAATTTGACGACGTAGAATTACTGACATTACTCGAGTCTAACGCAAGATAAGTTTGCACTTACGTTAGGGATGACCCAACAAGCAGCAGTGTCTGTATGTCTATCTATGGGCCAGATTCAAAAGCAAGACAATAGGGTTCCTTATGAATTGAAACCAAGTGATTTGCTTCAAAGGCAAAAAAGAAAAATGTTTTTATACTGAGTAGTGACTGGTGACAAAAAGTTGACCTACGATAAATCCAAAAAAAATTTTACGCCTTGCCTGGCCACTCGTTGCATTCGACCTCAACATCAACACTGAGTATCTGTAGGTATCACGAGCTGCTAAAACCTGGTGATTCCATTACAGGTGATCAGTACAGATTCAATTACTTCGTTCATTACGAGAAAACGGCTGGAATATAAGGATCGCTTTACTTTTTTTGGAAAAATTGAAAATTGGCTTTGAAATTTTGCCTCAAAAGACAAGAAGTTTTTCAGAGATGGTGAAACGTAGTAAGCATTAATGGACAATACTTTAATTAGTTTATTAATTCATTATCTTTTGAAATAAATGAATTTTTTGAGTTTTAAAAACGGACTGAATTTATTTAATTAATATTTTTTTAGAGGGTATTCATAATTTTAACCTCTGGATTCTGAAACATTAGAATTTCTGGGTTTAATTAATATTTTAGATAGTATGGATTATGCCGAAACAAATTTTAAACACCTCCATGTAGTTTTTTATGTAGACTTACCTCTCCCAAAAATGCATCCCTCTCTTTTACAGGTGATAAAATGATGGACAAAATAGCCAAAATGTGATTGATTTCATAATTCATAAATGGACTATCTATTTGTTGTAATAAAGGAGTTTGAATGAAACTTGAGGCCCAAGTGCCTACACCTGCTGGACATCTGGAAATATAAATTTTACATTGTGAATATCAAATACGAAATCAAATGGAACGATTCTGCTAATTAAAAAATTACAGTGTTAGAAATTAACAGCAATCAACAGTAGATTGGTGATAGATCGTTACGATGAATTACTCTCTAAATATTGTTTAATTTATTGTCATTGATTTCTAACAAATTACAAGGTGAAATATTTATGATAACCAATAAAAGGAAAAAAAACGATGGGTCCACGTTTCAAAACTGAATATAGCACAGTATATTTATGCTCAAACCACAAATTCTATATATAATTGAAGACAAATGGAAATTAATTAGCTATTTACTATAGGTAAATTCCATTTGTGTGTCACAATGTAATTTTAGAAAGTTTAGTCTGTTGCTTTTTTATTTTATTTTGCAATAAACTAAACCAAAATTAAAGTAACACAATATGTGGAAACAAGGAAAGCACTGTTCATAAATAATAAATATCGATTCAAAAAGTTCTAACATTCGGCTTAACAATGGTATATATATATATATATATATATATATATTTTTTTTTTTTTTTTTTTTTTTTTTTTTTTAATAATCACCATTATGGGAGTTTCCTCTAGAAGGTCCGGGTCTTAACGACCAAGGACCTTCTAGGCAGCTGTAAGGAACATTCTAACAATTCTTGTTGTCCAGAGGATCACCTCCTTCTGAGCTTTACTTATAAACTCCTGATCCAGTTCAAGGAGTTCCGTATTTTCTGCCAGGTGGCTCTCAACCAATCCATTCGTGGAGATTATCAGGGGCAGAATCTTTACCGTTCTTAGCTGGTGTATCTCTTTTATTTCAAAAGCCAGGTCGTGGTACTTTGTTAGTTTCTCCGTGTACGCTCTACTTATGTTATCATCTGCCGGGACGGTTATATCAATGATTGTTGCTTTGCGGTTTCCTTTATCAAAGATCACGATGTCGGGCCTGTTGTGCGGCACCGATCTATCCGTTATTATCGGGTTGTCCCAGTAGAGTTTGAACTGACTGTTTTCAAGTATCGGCTTGGGTAAGTATTCGTGTACCCTTCGAGAGGTAAGTATAAGTCCTACTTTCATGGCAATGGCTTGGTGAAAGATTTTTGCCATAGCATTATGCCGCTGGGTGTACTCCCTGGGTGCAAGAATGGGGCATGAGGATGTCACATGTTGTATAGACTCCAAGGCTTGGCAGCATTTCCGGCATCTGTCAGTCGGTATGTTCTTTTTGGCTATATGTTTCAGGTACGCTCTTGTTGGCACCACCTGATCTTGGATTGCGATGAGACGTCCCTCGGTTTCTGGGAATAAATAACCGGATTTAAGGTAAGTTAGTGACTGCTCTCTATTAACTCTATTTTCTTTCAGTGCCTCCGGATACCTGCCATGTAAGGGTTTGCCGTGCCATTCCTCCAGTAGTTGTTCAGATGATGGCGTCTGTGGTGGGTTATTTCTGCTTGCCAGATTTAAAGCCGTGATGTTGCGGTCTTCCTGGCATATTGATATATTGATATATTGATATATATATATATATATATATATATATATATATATATATATATATATATATATATATATATATATATAAATGATACTACAGACATATAAATATTCAATTTCAATTAGGTGCATTCTAGAAATTGAGTGTTGTATTAAATTTGTATTATTTAGAGTTTTTATTTTCCTTATTTGCCACAATTACTTGTTTTTGGTAAGAGTTAAATATTTGGAATTCTAAAGATATATTTTTTTGTTTTCATTATTTACTTTATAAGAATTATAATTCATATAAGTTCAATATTTTCTTATATTTTTCAACTGGGTCATATCATGATTTCCCATTTTTTGTTTATGAATTAGTTCCACTGACTAGGTGTAAGCCATAGATGTCCTATTAAATCTACCACCCCTGCATCTGCTTGTGCAGAGAGAGGGAAGAACGGACCACATACAAACTACATCAACTGGCGGTTGATAGGGCATAGGTAATAGTGATGAGAAGCTCAGGACTGCTGGACGAGCTTTTAACGAACAGCACCCTATCAATGTCCTCGGATCTAATGTCAAAACTCCCAAGCCAAGAACGGCATTTCAATGTAATCGTTCTCAGCCGGGACGAATGGATCCAGCATGCTGATGTTCTATTGAGGACCAACCTTGGCTTGTTAACAAACGGCTCGCGAACGACGAACGGGAGTCTATGGAAACAAACCAAGAATCAGCATCTCATTGAGTCTCGTTCAATACGCAACTATATTCCAGGCAGAACTATTTGCCATTGAGACCGCGGCGGATCTGCTGATAAAACGTAAAATCCACCACAGAAATAGCAAAATATTTAGCGATAGTTAGTACTAAAAGCTCTAAAATCCAGCTGTTGTACATCGAAAAAAGTCTGGAGTTGCCACACGGCTCTAAACAGGCTCGCTATGCATAACAGAATAACTATTGTTTGGATACTGAGCCACTCAAACTATTTGGGTAATGAAGAGGTAAATCGGCTACTGTTTGTTGGAGCCACGCTGCCTCTGGTAGGCCTGAAACCATTCCTGGGAATAACACATGACGTAGCTAAGTGAACAATAACAGGCAGAATGAACTCAAGACTTGATTCTTTCTGGCTGAGCCATCCTGGCCTAAAACATTCCAAGGCGTTCTTTAGAGCAGCTTTGAACCAAAAGATAGCAAACCTAGCGCTAGGTCTACCTTCTATATGGATATTAAAATAAATTAATCCAGTTTATCTGCACCAAAAATCATTAATAAGGAGTATGAGATATGGTAATATAAAGTTCTAGAAATCGAGACAGTGTAACATACATCTGTATAACAATTCTATACTCGAACAAACTCGATAAAGTTTTGTATTATTTTCCTGATTGCTAATGAATGAATTATAATAAAAAATTTGGAGATGAAAATTTTATATGACAAAATTTTACCTGTCTTGGAATTTTTTATAAGAATGCACTTTCACTGGAAAATTTTATTTAGTAGGGATATACAGTAAAAGCCCAAAGTGTTTATGACATACACCCTCTCCCCCGTCATTATTTGATGTTCAAAAAGCATATATTATTGTATTAATTATTATATATGTATATATTAAAATATTTTGGTCAGTTTTGAAATCAATAAACTTTGATAATATGACCACAGACGAAAATATATCATAAAAAATTCATCCCAATCAGTAAACCTTTTGCGTGAACTAATCAGAAGTGTAGATATAATCTGTGATCAGAATTCTAGAAATGAATAACTAACAAAGAGATCGGTTTGTCTCTACTTAATGACACCTCATAGTATTTACGTAGACTTGATGAATTCATGTCTACGATTAAATCATGACAGTTTATATATAAATTATTTTTCAAGGAACCTAATAAAAGTTTATTTGGTGTCGCCTATATTTTGAAAGCATAATATGAAAGAAAAATATTGTATCTTTAGTTGAAATCACCATCAAGTAAAAGTAAAAATGAAAATTACCTTAGAACATGGTTCAATAGAAAAAGATGGTCCTGATAGTTTGCAACTCTCAGAAGTACAGCTATGAGTTCAGTTAACCATGCTCTAGTTTCAACTATAAACTGATTATCTCTAATCGGTTTTCTTTGAAAAGCAAAGAAAACTGATACACAAAGTCTCAAGTCACTCAAATATGGTTTCCAGTGTTGTGGTTCTTTTTGTATATTGAGTGTAACTTCCTTATCCTTATTTAATTGGGTTACATTTAAACAGTGTGCTATAATAGTTTGTAGATATACTTCAATCTGAAAACAAACATTTATTGAAAATTTCAAATATTTCTTCAGGAATAAAAAAAAAATAAAAAACTTCAAAAAGATGAATAATCGAAATTAGTGTTTTCATACAGATCTAGCATGCAAGCTCCAGGTGCTGATAACTTGCTTCATGGGATATCAGAATAATGAAAAGTATAATAGTAAAAGTGGAGATGATTTTGAATAGAGTGTTTTTTATCATTTTTAAACAACAGATGTAAGCTTTTGCAAGAAAATTCCTGTTTCATACTTCTACACTTTGCATGGTATCATATTTATGGGAGTGCAAATCAATTCGGTCTGTTTTTTTAGCTCTAAAAATGCATTTATTTCAAAGGATAATGAATAAACAAATTAATCAAAATATTTTACTGCTTACTGCTTTTCCCCATTACTCAGGAAATTTCCGAATCTCATCTCAAAAAAACTTCTTGTCTTTTGAGGCGATTCAACTTTGAGGCCAATTTTTTTATTTCTTCGAAAGAAGTGAAGCCAAATCGTATTGCATCCGTCGAAGCAGCTAGTAGTCAGAAAGAGCAATGTCCGGACAATAAGGCGGGTGCGGTAAAACATCCCAATTGAACATTTCTTAATACTATTTGACAACTTTTGCGACGTGAGGCCAAGCTCTGTCACGCAAAAGAATAACTTTATATGTCTGTCCTTACATTTCGGCCGTTTTTCTTGTAATGCACAGTTCAAATTAAATAATTGCAACAGTAATGGAATCACCAGGTTTTAGCAGCTCGTAGTACACAACACTCCCACCAGATACACAGTATACTTTCAAACCATGTTCAGCTTTAGTGTTGATATTGAGGTCGATGACAACGATTAGCTAGACAATTTTGAGGTTGTCGTATATTTTCCATTACCTGGTGTAGAAACCCCTTTCTATTTTGCCTTTAAAGCAACTGCTGGCTAAAAAATAGTGACTTTTTCAGATATTTTGGTTTTAGTTCATAAGGAACCTAATTGCCTTCCTTTTGAATCAGGCCCACAGATTTCAAATGTACTGCTTGTTGGATCACCCCAACGTAAGTTCAAACTCGTTTTGTGTTAGACTCTGATCTTCACCAAATAATGTCTGTAATTCATCGTCTTAAATTTTTTTTAGCTGTCCCGAGGAACCCTGAAATCACCACTTTTGAAGCTCCAAAACCATTCTCTACATGACTTGTCAGTTGGAGCATTGTCACCGTAAAGTTCCACAAGCATACGATGAGCTTCAGCTTCACTTTTTTTCCAATTAAAACAAAGAATTAAAACTTCCCATAAATGCTGTTTAGTTATCAATAAATCTGACAATTGCAATAGCGTAACAAAAAACGCTAACTCTCCCAATATAAAACTTGGAGGTGACACAATTACTCCAGAATCATGTAAATACCTGGGCATACAGATTGACAAGTTGAACTTCAGAGCACATTTAAAACTCCAAAAGAAAACAACTATCCCATGAGCGGGACATTTTCGATCTCTAACTTATAAAAACAAAGGAATCAACAATAAAACAGCAAGTAGGATCTACAAAATGATATGCAGACCTTTATTGGACTATGGACATACAATATTTTCAAATTCAACAAAAACAGCTCTTAATATAATTGAAGTGGCAGAAAGGATTTGCTTACGAAAAATTACAAAATTGAGACATCCTGACAATCCACTCTTAGTAGCTTTGCCACTCTCTCTCAAATATATTAATATTGTCCTTTCACATTAGAATATTTTGAAAATATATTACATTTTTATTGTTTAAATTATCGTATGTTTTTAAAATTTTTGGCTCATGGTGTATTCTTTGGTCATAGAATATTAACTCTGATAAGGAGAGCGTTAAAGTGATGTTGAGCAGAGCATCCATCATTTTGTAATCACATTGTTGATTTCGAAGTAAATGAAAGGTACAGGAATATATAAGCAGATATTTCAATGTATGTATGCAGATATTTCAATGTATGTATAAGCAGATATTTCAATTTGTGATTCAATGCATAAGGGATTGGTTACACTGAGCTTTGACTTATAAAACAACTACTATTTTGTCCATCTGATTCAATGGCAATACTTAATATACACTTACTCTTTATTATAATACTACAAATACAATATGATGATACAAGAGATTTCCAATCAATCTGCTGGGAAATATTTGATGCAAAAAGATTTTTTATAAAATTATAAAGATATCATTGAACATATGGATCAGCTTTTATTTATTTCTTGAGTTTGAATAGGCAATAAGGTAGTAGAATGAGAAGCACTTTGTTCACAAATAATACAGATATAAGGTCTGAATGAAAAATGGGATAAACCAAAATACAACATAAAATAACAAAAACACTTCACCTAAACTTGCCATGTTGCGAATTAAAATAATGTGATAAAAAATAATCAGCAACAAACAGAAAGAGTTGCCATTTGAAATGATTTTGTGCGAATTTTGGACAAAAAATTCCAAGGAATGCATTCTTTGATATTGAAGAATCATTCATCAATTGACTCAGCAATACCACCTAGAAGATCAAGTCTTTGAGATGATATTGGTTAGTCACCAAAGCACAAAGGATCATAAAAATGTGACTTTTTTACCGTAAATTCTCAAAACTAACATTTTTAGTCTAAACAAAAAAAGTAACATTTATGACTTATATAATTCATAATAATGATATTTCTTATCACAATACGTACTAAATTAACTCACCTGTATTTTAAGGTTTCCTGCTGAGAAGGAATATAAAGTGTGATTTTCTAAAGTACATTGTTGAATCTTTGTCAATATTCTAAACATACTTTGGCAAGAAGACCTATTTAATGTGCATTTGCGATAGGAATGTGAGGTGGTTACGGATTCTCCATGTGGACACTCGCCTTTGCCAGAAATATGTTCATAAGTTGAAGACCATAACCCTCCTTTCAGTTCCATATATTCTTTTTTCAACTGATTAATCTCCAAATCATTTTCATTAAGTTTTGCTCTCACTTGTAGATAGTTAGATAGCATCTCATATAATGGATGTGTTTTAATTGCTAAGCCTTGTATTTCAGCTTCAATAAATTGTTGTGTGAAATTTTCTATCATGGTTAGTTCATTATTTGTATAAAAAGCTGACAATTGGGATTCAGTATAAGGCCTAATTGCATTATGGGCAGACTTTAATTCAAATTTCTCTCTTACAGTTTCAGTTTTACTAGAACTTTGTATATCATTTACAATTTTCATATTTTCCTTTAAAATATTTTCTAATACATTAATATCAACAAGATTTTTTTCCTCCCTTTGTAATGCAATATTTTTTTTCTCAACATGAGAATCTATCATTTCAGCAGATAATTCAGAATAAACTTTTTTTCTTTCCAGTTTGTTATCAATTTCACAAACAATACTATGTTGTGACTCCGAATTATCATTGCTTGTTATCAAGAGCTCATTGTTTGAATCACTTAAGACTTTACAATTTTCGGTTTCTAGAGTGGTACTTCCAGTACCTTGGCCTTTTTGATGACATACTGCCTCTTGATTATTTTTGCTCTTTTTTGCTTTCTGTTTAAGCTGAAAAGGCACTTTCTAATGTTTTTCATGGTGGAATATTATAAAGGACTTACCTTGTCCAAATGTTTCTTCCTCACTTGTTCCATGATTGTTATGATTTTGACATTAAATGATTTTCAAAACAAAGAGTAATTACGTACCTACATTTAGTTGTTTGAAATTACGTGTTTGTTATCAATGCGTATTGTTTATTATTATACTGAAATGTGGGGATTTTCATAATCAGCTGAGATACAAATAGTGCAGAAATTAATTCTTTTGTAGCTACGTAGCAAAGCAACTATTCAACATTTGTCATTGAAAAATCAAATGTAATAGATAATAATCGTTGAAATACTTTTCACATAAATCTCAAACTATTATATTATATTAGTTCGAAAAAATGAGAACAAAATTGTGAATTTCGATGAAAGTCAAAACTTTCTGTGTAATTGTCCATCAAAATTCGAACTAATTTGATTCTAGGTTAACCAAACTGTCAAGTTGTTTTGAATAACATGAAAACATCAAATAATCAATGCGTATTGTATCTATATATATTAATTTATTATTATACTGAAATGTGGGGATTTTCATAATCAGCTGAGATACAAATAGTGCAGAAATTAATTCTTTTGTAGCTACGCAGCAAAGCAACTATTCAACATTTGTCATTGAAAAATCAAATGTAATAGATAATAATCGTTGAAATACTTTTCACATAAATCTTAAACTATTATATTATATTAGTTCGAAAAAATGAGAACAACAAAATTGTGAATTTCGATGAAAGTAAAAACTTTCTGTGTAATTGTCCATCAAAATTCGAACTAATTTGATTCTATGTTAACCAAACTGTCAAGTTGTTTTGAATAACATGAAAACATCAAATAAAAATTTCTTTATTGAGGAAAGAAATTAGTATTAAAATGAGTAATGTTTAATTCATTATTTGTCTGAGTGATGAAGGTACTATTCAATCAAGCTTGTCCATTGAAGAAATAAATTCAGAATTCCAAAGATGGATATCAATATAGAGACAGCAGTAAGAATCTGTCCTATTAGTTGTCGACATAATGATGATAATAGTATGATTGGCCTTCAAACAAGTGGAACGAACTCTATCCAATTAGCTAATGCTCAGAGGTTTCCAGTAAATTATGCCTTTCCACCCCATACTAGTCAAGCTCTGTTGTATAGTACCATTGTACCACCTTTAATGAATTATTTAATAGAAGGATGTGATGTATCAATAGTGGCTGTTGGACAAAGTGGAACTGGTAAAACATATTCATTATTTGGACCTGGCTTTCATTTTGCTGCAAGTGAAGCTGAACATGGTATTGTACCGAGATTTATCAGGGATTTATTCACTAAGATCAAACAATATCGAGATAAGACTTTCACAGTAACTATAGGTTGGTCTCAAATATGTGGTGAAACAGTACAAGATTTACTCGGATCAGGTCTAGTGGAATGTACTGATATTCTTGAAGCCTTTCAACTAATACAATTAGGTATGTCAAACACTGGACCAAAATTTGCCCATACACTATTTACTATAACCTTATATCAAGAATGGGTCATAGAGTCTACTGTTCAGCATCGAGTCTCAACAGCAAGTTTCACAGATTTAGGGAGCAGTGAAAAGGTTTTGATATATGATAATAATGGATTGGTTCAGTCTGTTCCAACCGATTCAGGACTTATGGCTCTACAACAATGTATTACTGCACTCTCAGAACCCCATTATTCAAATTTCAATATACACAATATCCCTTATGAACAGTCAGTGTTAACAAAATTGCTGAAAGATTCATTTGGTGGTCGCTCCAAAACAGTATTATTATGTACAGTATCTCCATTTATAGAGGATTTTGCTGAATCTTTATACTCATTACAGTTAGCATTAAGGTCACAAGCAATCAAGAATTATGTAACTGTAAACTCATATACAATGTATCAGAATATTGAGGAAAATTCTGATGTTTTTAGCCTTCAATTTGCTGCAAATCAGCTGCTCAAATTGGTGAAAAATGCGGAGGAATTGTTTCAGAAAGTGTTAACAAATTCATCCTTACCTAAAGGCTTATTAGAACAGATATCACATTGGTTGACTTTCAAACAAGAATGTGAAGAATGTTTGAATGATAATTGTGAACCACATAGATCATTAGATATAATAGAAGAGGAAGAAGCAGAGGATTATATGAGTTGTAATACGATACATAGCAGTGATAGTGAAGGAATAGATGAAGAACAAGAGGATAATTCGGAAAAAATAATGGAAAATGTTGAAGATTTATTGAAAAATTTTCCATCTATAACTGATGAACTTGTTAATAGTTATTATCGTGAATATTTTGATGTGAATGTTAGTGCTAAAGATAGTTCCTGTGTTTTAAGTACTGAAAATCATATTAAAGGAGCTAGAGGGCGTCGAATTAGTATACATTCATTAGAAGAATTAAAAAACTCAGTATCTATTAATGCTAAAGTATGTGAAGAATTAGAGGTACATCCCGAAGAAAAAATCAATGATACTGGCAATATGACATATGAATCGAAGAAAAAACTACTGAAAAAAATAGTAACTGCCATCCAGGGTTACCAGAAACAAATAGAAGACTTACAGAAAACAATTCAAGTGAAAGAAAAATTAATGCAACAATTAATTAAAAATAAAAATATAAAGAATAACGCTAGGATTAAACTTGAACAAAAATGCCAAAAACTACTAAAAGAATATGATAAGTTGATGGCTGCTCTAACTCAAGCTGAAATAAACAAGGATGCTGATTCAGAAAAGAAGCTCCAGTTGAAATTAACTGAACTTAAGAAAAAAATCAAAGATGCAGAATCTTTAAAAGTTCTCACTGAAGAAAGTAACAAGAAGTTGCAAGAAGTTGAAAATAGCGTTCAAACGTCCAAAAAACAGTTGGAAAAACTGAAGAAATGTAAAAGAAAAGAAGAGAAAAGGAGGATTCTATATGAGACTCAACTTAAGGAGGAGAAAAAGAAATTTGAAACTAGTCAAGATAGTTTAGAGAAACAGAAAAATAGTATTGAAAATAAGAATTCTAATGAAAGCAAACAGCTGGTAATTATGACTCGTCCAACAGTATTAAATTTACCATTAGAAAACACTGAATCACTTAGACATGAAATACGAAATCTCAGAAAAACCCGTGAGTATTTACTTGAGCAGAAATATATGATAGATACAAAATTACTGAACAGCAAGATATTGAATGAATATGAAGAGAGGAAATTGCTTCAGTATGAAGAGGCAATTGAAGCAATAGATTTGGCAATGGAATTTAAAAATGAAATACTATGTGGACGCTATCCGATAGTTGCAAAATCCTTAGAGTTAATTGATGATCAGGGTGATAAGATGTTGATGGATAGACTTACCAAACTGAATGAGGCAGAAATGAGAATCTTATTGTACAACTACTTCCAAAAAATTGTAGATCTTAGGAATAGTACAAAAAAATTAGAGCTCGAAGTGATTGATATCGAAAACCAAAACGAAAACTTGAGTTGTCGTGTTCAAAATTTGAGTTACAATCTACAGCAAGTCCGTTTGGAATCTGAGAGAAGAATAATTTCGTTACAGCATCAACATGAGAATAAGTTGCAGTTGGTCATGAAACATCTTGCAAATGATAATGGGGATAATGACAGAGTTGTTTCGAGAGTGTCCAAACATGCCTTGGCATTCCAGATGGCAGGTACAAGCAAACAAGGGGATAAAAGTCTGATTGCCAGGTTCACAAGGTACGCAAGACATGAAACAGTACCAAAGCAACTTCAAGCTACAGTATCTGTCCCGCAGGCAATTGTTACAAGGCAGAAGAATAAATTATTCATTCAACAAACGCAAAAGTGATTAATATAATCTGGGTAAAAGTTGAATGGTTTTCAAGAATTTTTATAATTCGCATTATTTCGTGCGGTGAAGGATCAAAACAATTTATTGAGCCAATGCTTTGAGTTGATAGAATTTCAATACAATTTGTATGAATTAATATAACATATATTTGTTAATTGAATTGTGACAGTATATAAAAGTTAATCTGATAAACTTAGATGCACAACTTTGCTTGTATGGTTTTTCAAAATTCAAAGCGTTACTGTGGAAAATCCTTTATGCTTTTATAGTTCAAAATATTGCCACCACTGATCACTTCCCAATAATTCAAATGACTGGAAGTACAGGTCATCCATGTGGTAAGAATTAAGTGAAAAAGTAATTGTCAGCTAGAGTCTGGAGAACAAGGTGGATGAAGTAGAACTTCTTATTTTAATGCTTTCATGTGATGATACCTAATTTAGGGTTGAGCATTGTCATCCAGTGAGATTACTTAATCCTATTCTTCATTATATTCGGCTCTAAAATCTTAATTGCCATAGATAACAACGCTCCTAATTACCATCCAATTTAACATCTCGAAATACATTATGCCGAGCTGGTCACCACTTAATAGAAAGCATGACCTCGATGCCTTAAATATTCAGCTTGGACATACATGCTTGACCAGGAATCTCCATTATATTTTGCTCTTAGGGTAATCATAATGAAACTATTTGGCGTTTCCGAGCTCAGTGGGATGTAGGAACTTTTTCTGTTTTCATTACAAACAACTCAAACAAATACCGTTCAACATCTTTGAATTCGAATAAAACTCAATTTCCTCTCATCTGAATCATTTCCATATCTTGTTGAGCCACTTTCAATGATCATGCCAATTTTTCTTGACTTGGACATTACTTTTAATTGAGTGATACTTAAATTCTGCACCCTTAAAGGCCACTCACTACATTTTCCTTCAATAATAGCCTCACTATAAATATTTCAGAGCATTTGATGAGCTCCATAATGAAATCGCCTAATCACGAGAAATGGACTCCAAAACTGGTATTTTCAATTGGCAATAACTATATGCTTATGTTTACATATGTCCAAGATTATTTCATAATGTCTGTGATCTATTTATTTGTACCTCTAATTACTACTGAAGCCATCTATGAGGAAACAACAAAAGCAAAGTTATACACCTAAGAGATTACCAAAGGTCATTGGAAAAGAATTTCAGCAAAAAACATTAACTGAGATAAGGGCTAACTTCAGGTTGGATATGCGAGTCTAATTATGACAAAATCTAGAAATTTCATTAGGTTTAGATAATGTTTCGACATTCTTCAGTAGTAATCCGACCAAAAATATTGTCTGTTCTTAGGGATTTTTTCGATGTTTCATTCCAAATCTTATTTGGCATGGGGACCAAAAGTGGAGAAGTAGAACAAAAATTCTGAAATGTAAATATTTGCTTGTTTCCTGTTGTATTGTTATATATCTTCTATTTGTTTTAATTATATATGAGAAGCAATATGAAACAAATATAAACTAGTCTTATATAAACTTAAATAATAATGTATAATGCAAAATATTATAACTGATGAACCGTTGTATCTCTCAGATGGAACATTATTCCATTGAAAACATTTGCCATTTCTATTCAACATTTCTAAGATTGCACAAAAAATTTTAATGTATGAACAATATTAATTATAACAATATTTTCACTTTTTATACTTAGATAAACTGACTAATGTGTAGATCTTATAATAAACCTGTTCATATGAGTTTTTAAAGTAACACTTCAATATATTCTATTATTGAAAGTAAAGTTGAAGCCATTATCAATTTCAGAATTTAGATAATATAGTTTTGCAAGTATGTATATCGAGAAACAAGTATGAGAAAAACACGTTCAAACAATTTCAAACAACGTTTTTATTGATATAAGTCTTTGATAGTCATTTAAAATTTATATGAATTTATTCATAATGTAAAGCTTGGTAACATTTAATGAGTTTTGTATGTATGTAAATACAAATTATTTTAATTTATTTGCTGAAATATTTTATATTTTTTGTACTGAGTTGAATTTCAAAATAAAATCTTCAGTTTAATTATTGTAGTTTTTTTCTATGTCATTGATAACATAAATTAATTTATACAAATCGGCAACTCTCCTTCTATGTTCGAATGACTGCAAACTATCTGTTATAGTTGGGCAATCAATCAGTCGTAGTGCTCTTTTTTGGATAGAATCCAAAAGTTGTAATGATTGCTTGAAATTATTTAAGAACAACAATAATTTGGACAGATCAAATTTTTTTCATAACTAGATGAAAATATTCCTGCTGGGTGAATCAAAACTAAACATGAATCGTTACATCGCTACAGTTCCACTAACATTTCTTGAATAATTGTAAGCAGTTGAGTTACCAATAAACAAAAACCAACTAATGTCATATTTTTGAATGGATGATGCAGAAGGAAATATCGTGTCTAACATTTGCTTTTGAACTACCCCAATGAAACTCTCAAACTGATTGCATTTGATGTATTGGTCCCTGCTAATCAACCTAAGGAATGAGACAGTAAACTTGTTTTCAATATATCTTGATGTATTACATACAATACAGAGTGTCCCAACGATAATTTGAACCCCCTCAGAAACGAAGAATTTTCGAAGATTTTAAAAAACAGGTCAACTTCTGTTTTGAGGGGGACGAATTTCCATCATGAGTTTGTTCCCAAAAAAGCACCCCCATAAAGGATCACCCCCCAACATTTTTTGAATAGGGAAGAGTGTTTGTTAGTTTGAAAGTTATTTATTTTCTTTGCACAACCCAGTTAAAATTTTCAAAATCGGTTTACTATTCACTTAATAATGTAATTTGAACTTACCGTCAAAAAGTGATGTTGAGCAGACAGTTGAACCGCCCAAACTCAAAAACTTAAAAATTTGAAGAATCCAAAAATAATTTTCAAGTTCTGTATTAGGGAGGAAGAATTCCCATGAATTCTTTTTTTAATAGGAAAGAGCGGATGTGTTTTAGCTAACAAGCTTTTTTTGTGCCTTAAACATCGTAGTTGAAATTTTCAAATTTGGTGAATTTTTTATGCAATTTGATATTGAACATTACCAGAAAGCTAACTCAAACAGGAATCCAATACATTCAAATACACCACATATGTAAGTAATGATAGGGAACATAAAAAAGTAAACTATTTGAAGAACTAACGTATGTATTGTTCAAAATGACCGACCAACCTCCATACAATTATCTCCTCCCTATTAAAAAAATGTTGGGGGTTGTTGTCATCCTCAGGTGGTTTTTACGGGACAAAGTCGTCATAGAAATTCTTTGTCCCTAATACAGAACTTGAAAATTATTTTTGGATTCTTAAAAACTCTTAGGTTTTTGAGTTTGGGCGGTTCAATTGTCTTTTCAACATCACCTTTTGACGGTAAGTTCAATATTACATTATTTCGTGAATAATGAACCGATTTTGAAAATTTTAACTGGGTTGTGTACAGAACATCAATAACTTCCAAACTAACCAACACTCGACATCTCTTCCCTATTCAAAAAATGTTGGAGGTTGATGCTACTCATCTTTATGGGGGTGTTTTTTCGGAACAAACTCATGATAGAAATTCATCCCCCTCAAAACGGAAATTGATCTGTTTTTTAAAATCTTCGAAAATTCTTCGTTTTTGAGTTCTGGGGGGTCAAATTTTCGTTGGGACACCCTGTGTACTCTGTGTGGCGACGGGCCCAACTACAACAATACCTATTATGAGTAGTTCATAATAATAATTTCGAGGTATCGGAATGTATGGAATGTATCGAAAATGACTTCAATTTTCTCAAATTTCTCCAGATATTACGGCGATTATATAAAATAAAGTGACGACGTGCCCCGCTGCTTCCACAGAACTCTGCTTTGCTCTCCTACAACTTCCCGGCGTATTCCATAGAGGACGTTAACGCTTTCCGAATACCGAGCTCACAGTCCTCGCCGGGTGCAAGTAGAGCAGAGTGCGAGCGTTCCGACGCGGAAAAAAGTCAGTGGCGTCATAGGCAGACTTGCACCCCACGCCTGTTTGATGAGTTCGGGGCTAGTAAGTTGGAACGAAACGCCACCTCCCCAATTAAGAGGTTGAAGCTCCCTCACTTAACACCCGTTACACTATCAGAGCTTTATTGATGACCTCGACGTGATACGAAGACCCGACGTAATAGAGATTTTGCTTCAAGAGCGAACCAACTCATTCATTGGTGGCCCTAATTACCCCATCCAATATTTCTGAGGTAAACGTGAGCCTACTGACGCTCACTAGGGGGGGGGGGGAGTTTGTGGCGACGTGACGCTATCGCTTTCCGAATACCGAGTTCACCATCCTTGCTGGGTTCAAGTAGAGAAGAGTGTGAGCGTTCGCCAACCGATGTTCGGCCACTGGCGTTATAGGCAGACTTGCACCCCAAGCCTATCTGATGAGTTCAGCCTCCCGAATTAAGAGATTTAAGCTTCTTCACATAACACCCATTGCACTATCAGAGCTTCAATAATATCATTCTAATACTCCTTACACTTCTGTGAAGATCCGTCAAAAGCTTTATATTGCTAGATGAATTATTTTGTACTAGCATTGCGTTTCAATGTACAATATTTGAATACACAACAGTAATAGGTATGTGCGGGCGATATAAGAAGGAACCTCAGAGTAATAAACATAGATAAAACGTTGAGATCGTTTCCATAGTATGCTCTAAGCATAGACAATATTTTGCCAATAAATCAAGTTGAAGACATTATTTATTCTGGGTGTGACACTTCTAATGTATCACTTGATATGCAGCTCTTAGAGAGATGTTTCAAAGTTAAAAAAGTTCTTCTGGATCATATTATGGACAATTTATATTTTCAGGAAGCTGTAGAAATTCTTGAGGATCGTTGGTATTTTAGCACCTTTTTACTTTTTTCTTTGATGATTCAAGAATATCCCAATCCATTAGGTTATTCAAAAAATTTCTGAATTTGAAAACAAACAAGTCAATACGCCCAAGTGCATTTTATTGTCATCAAGGATGTGATCATTTGTGCAATCAAAAAAATGCAATAATGTATAATAATTATATTTGCTCACTATATATTTACATGGTCACAATACTTTCATTGGCTCGTATATCTTACAGGCAGTCTGATTAAATGGGAATGTAAAACCGGCAATATTTAGTGATGAGAGATGAATCCATGACCTCCATAACCTCCAGAGAGGGATCCATAGCTACTAGAAATAATTCCATGTCCTCCTCCCAATCCAATGCCGGATCCATATCCGCCTCCAAGACTTAATCCACCTCCAATTCCACGTCCAAAACCTCCTCCAATTCCACGTCCAAAACCTCCTCCAATGCCACCACTGATACCAACAGCTACTGGGGTAGCAACTGGAACGGCAACGGGTTGTGGTACTGGGACGGGTTGTGGAACTGATACTGGGTATGGAGCTGGGACTGATACTGGTACTGGATGAGGTACTCTAACAGGTACGGGTACAGCTTGGGGTACTGGGTATGGACGAGGTACTTCTACTGGGTATGGACGGTTGACTGTCACTGGGTAGGGTTGGGGAACTGGAACAGCTACTGGACGATCTACTGGATAAGGAACAGGTTGAGCTACTGGAACTGGTACTGGACGATTGACAGTTACTGGATAGGGTTGAGGGACTGGTACTGGGACTGCTCTGTTGATGGTAGTAACGGTGTTGACTCCACCGCCAATTCCACCACCAATTCCACCTCCTAGACCACCTCCCAAACCACCTCCTAGACCACCTCCCAAACCACCTCCTAAGCCTCCTCCAAGTCCCAAACCTGATCCTCCACCAAGGGCGTATCCTCCGGAAAGACCATAGGCACCAGATAGGCCTGAACCTCCGTGACTGAGGCCACTGCCATATCCGTATCCTAGACCAATAAGGCCTCTCTTTTCTTGCTTTTTAGCCTCCTCGGATGAAGCTAAAGCAGTGGCGGCGAGAACCAAAGCAATCACCTGGAATCGTTTCAAGATTGAAGAAGTGTACAAAATAAAGAATGTGTTACAAACACTTAATTTTAATAATAACAATTTTTTGCACGAAAATGGAAATAGTAGATTACAATATGATTTAACATCCAAGGAGATGGAAGTTATCGGCGAGTTAAAAATTTTTTGGTAGTATGAAAAAGGAAAAGTTTTTAACTGAAAACGAACTGGAATAAAAGAAGGAGTTCTAAGGAAAAAGGGTTGGTATAAATGTAAAGTACAACAAGAGGTACAAATAGGAAGAAAAAAGAAAACCTTCAACATAGTAAGGTCAAAAATTAAAAGAATAAAAAATTGCAATCGTTATTTTTTCTGATGTATGATAGAGATTTACATAAAATAAATTGAAATTAATGTTTTGATTTCGTGAAATGAGTTAGAATAAAAAAATTGATGAATTGATTAGCTTACTTGGAATGCCCTCATGTTTGTGTTTGTTCAAGATGTTAAGAGGTGAATGGTGCAAAAGACTTCACGATTTTGTTATTTATAGTCGCTTGGGTGTTTCCCCTCTTTTGAATAATCGCATGAGATGTATCTTTTGGGATTTGAACTTTCACTGTTATATTTGCTACAACGGAAGGTTATCATTGCTTTATGGTGTTAAAGTAAAAATTTAGTTATGGTTGGTGCTTCATGTGATCGGAAGCTGTAACTTGTTTTCTGGTACCGGCAACTTCAGGTACACTTTATCATATTTTGGATACGTATCTACTAGAGACGCTGTATAAAGAAATTAAATCAACAAATTTTTTTCATTATTCCTCAATATCCCACACATATTTAACAATATTTTTACATTTGATCAAGAATTTTAATTGAAATTTAAAGAATCAAATCTTCATGTATTTTGATAATCAATTACCAATATCAGATATAATTTGTTTTATAACAACATGAGTTATAATGTAGACAGGTTCCCATTTGTGAACTGCATTACCAATTCCGGAAATTTAATGGTTTATAAGCCTCCTTTATTTCTACATTATTTTCTCAAAAATTATATGATCGCATTTCTTAATTCTTTCATTGATGGGATGCATATTTCACAGAAGATAACACTAAAAAGGCATGAGTAAAAGTATCCACCAAGAATATGAATGCAAATAATATACATCAACTTTAAATATTGAAGGTATGCATGTAACTTTTATACTTAATACAAAATTTTAAACCAGTTTCCCGTGTATCAAATTTTGTTCCGTCTTCGAGTCTCACAGCTTCAGAGATTTTTCCTTTTACTCTGTCTTACTAGGGCGCAATCATTTTCGCACATATGTCTGTAATTTGAGAAATTTGAGCAGAAAGGAATATTATTTTGTTCTTTCATCTGACCTTTTGTGAGCACGTTGAATTTCAAGAGAACTTGAAGTTTGTTGGGTATATTGGTTCCGAATATACGCTCATTTGAGATTTTAATTTCTCAATATATAAAAAAATACAGATCTCAATCCAGATAAAACATATTGTAAAATGCAGGCAACTCTAATAATAATACAAAATCTCTTGAGGATCGTATCTCGAGAAGTAGAGAAAAAAATTCATTATCCCGAGAAAAATTCCATGGATTCAGCTAAATATTTGTATTGACAAAATCAGCTATGTAGCTATCTATCCAGCAAAAATGTTTTCCTATTACCAGATGACCGATCGATAATTGAGAAGCTACTTTGATGCTGTAACAAAACTAGATTGAAAATCTGTAAAACAGTAGAATAATGTTTTTATGAAAGCCTTTAACTCAATGTATTCGTCACTATTTTTGTATTTAATTGATGCGAAATTTTCCGGATCTTGTACTTCTGCAAAAAAATTTTTTATTTGCATATACGTTTAATTAGTGAGCTCATTATAATTAGATTTTTTTGTTAGATGTGTTAATGGTTGTATTAAGGCGACAGAGTTATTGAGAATTGAACTTAACAAACACCTCTTTATTAGCAGAGTGGTAACAAACATTTAAACACCGGTTATTAAAACTTTATTTTAGAATTAGCATGTTTTTGAATTGAGAGTTTATTTTTTGTGTTACTGAAATTTCGAATTTTTTTCATCTTCATAAAACTGAGCATTCATACTGGGTTCACATGCAAAACAGTGATCACAAGATATAGAAGCTGGAATAATAAATAAAACGTTAGTACAATGGTCAGAAAAATATTTAAAAAAATTATGTTGATATCATTTAACGTATAAAGGAGTTGAATAATTGGGATTTACAGAAATCAGTTTGTCATTGATTATTTTCCGATTATTTTAATGGCCTAATTTGAAAATGTCCATGGACTTCTGATAGACTTAAGCTTCCCAATATAACATATAAAAGTATGCGCATTTTTGCGCGCTTGTTCTAGAAGAAAAGATACTATCGTTTTTCCCAAATCTATATTTCCGAATTTTTAGCCGAAAATAGTCTTAGACGACTATGTTGGAAGAATACGAGGTCCAAAGTTATTCTCTCCGATCAGTTCGTCCATAAACACTAACTTTCGAACTGAAAAAGTTAGAGACCTGAAACTTTCAGGGGAGCTTTGGGGATTAAATACTTCAGTTGTATAATGTGTAAAATCGGTTCAATGGTCCCGCAGTTATTCATATTCGAAAGTTCCTCTTATTTTTTCCCCATAATTTTGAACCTACAAATGTGATCGATCTGAAATTCAGTATTTGGAAATAAAATAATAACGCGCATGTTCGTGCAAAACTTCCTGAGGATTGCATGTTTAGAGGATTAAAAACCGTATATTGTGTGATCAGAGTAGCGTTGAGGGCTATCCAAAGCATAACAGCGGTCCTACGATTGTATTCAAATTTAGAATTTGGATGTAAATTAATGACAAGAAGACTAATGAAAAATTTCATATTGTTAGAATTAAAAAAAAATCATTTTGTTTGTAGAACTGCGTTGAGCGCTGCTGAAATTATAGCAACAGTCCTTCAATCTAGTTTAAATTTAGGATTTATGGTAGGTGTAAAATAAAAGCTCTTGACTTCACGTCAGTGAATTGTTATAATCCTTCTATCAATAAAAAAACCTCTTTTTATTATTTTATTGTATATATAATAATTATATATTTGGGTTTACACATATTATACATATTATCATTTGGTTTTAAGGGAGTCCATAAAATAGCTAACAAACTTTGTGTAATTTCTGTGACGAACATAGAATACGAAGGATTTTTTTAAAAGTTCACTTTATTCTTGTGTTTTGTTCAGCTAAATACATTCAGCTTATCTGTTAAGATATTTTTTGTTAATTATTTTTATTATTCAAATATGAAGTAGGGATATGACGAGTTTTCCGTTGTAGGAATTCTAAATTCGTTTTTGAAGATGTTCTGCATGTTTTAGGAATTTTTTTGAAGGAACTTATTTTGAGCAAGTTGTTTTTGAAGAAGTTTTTGAAGTTATGTTTAGCATATTTGGAAAGGGATTTGGTTTTCATAAAACAAGATACGAAACAAAATTTTTGATCCTTCTTAATTTCAATTAATAATTTATATTTCTTTGAATTCTTTTATTTCCTTTTGATACTGTGTAATGATTGTCAATTCTAAATGTCTACTAAGTTGAAACCGTGTTTCTAAGATATTTATTTAATTTTATTAGTTAAGCTTCTGAATAAAATTTTTTTTAATTTAAAATTTATATGAGGTTTGAGAATAAATGAATAAATTGATATTTAGAATAATTCTTCTATCACGAAAAAACCTATTTTTATTATTTTATTGTCTCTGATTGCTTGATCTGTGTTATTTTGAATTAAGTCCAAAATTATTAACTCTTCTAAAAGCAACATTTGAGCCAAAATGTATTTTAAAATACTTTGCAATATTATCTGATATTCTGATAGAAGTTGTTGGCGAAACAATTTTTGTTTGTTTTTAATAGTAAAATGTGTAATTATTCTTTATTATTTCATTTTATGAAATTTTCAGAAGCAAAACTCGAGGATTTTTCATCACGATAACGCATCTACTTACAAGGCTATCATTGTGATCGAATTTCTAAAAAACGAGTCTTATTGAACAACCACCTAGTATGGTTCCGACCATAGACTTATTATCCTAACGTCTATGGTTCCGACCAACGTTTTTCTCTTTCTAAAACTGAAATTCGACTTCGACACACCCGTTTCTAGTCGATAGCAGACATAAAAGTGAATATGCGGTGAGTTCTGAAGTAAATTTTCGAAAATTGCGCGGACAGCTCAGTAGTAGAGCATCTAGCTCGTGACCGGAAGGTCCGGGTTCGAATCCTGTTCAGTTGGAAAAGAAAGTTTCTAATTGGACGGGTGTCGGTCAACATTTCACTATTGGGTCAAAAATTAACAGTGCTGTGACCCAAAGTGGCGCAAGATCGCAGTAAAATAGCCTACCCAGAACACAACTGAACTCCTAACTCGCACAAGCTGAAAAAGATTCTGAAGGATCTTCACAGAAGATCTAGAGTATCAGGATAATAATAATAATAATAAAATGCGTTTAGAAATGTTTTGATTATCAAAATAATATTTGTCTACTTTGAAGGCGATACAATAAATTCGTAGTAATAATAAATATTTTGTGTTTCGGCACATTATTGATACTATCAATCTTGAAACTTGGTGCACAACTGAATACTTTCAAAAGGTTCATTGTAGAGATATTTATACCAAGATGATACTTAGTGGACTAAATTTAAGACGAAAGCATGTTTCTCTTAGGGCGCTCTTTTTATTTCCTTCAAATGTCTGCATTTTGATGATTATATTTGATCTTATTATAAAAAGTTAGTGCCAATATTTTTACTAGATCAAGCTGTCTATTGATAACCATGATAATGCGCCGAATATTGAATATACAGTGACTCGAGTTTCGTACTAAATTTTCAACCTGAAAAAAACAAATTGTATCTATTATATTTATTCGTTGAAGGCTTCGACTTGAACTTCGAGAAGTGCGGTGTGCCAAAGGTCCGTCTGATCATTTAATAGTTTTATTACTGAAACGTGCTTATGCTTAAATATTTCTAAGGAATCCAAGATGTCTAGTTTTTTCCTTTTTCCTTTTTTTTTTATTTCAAGATTATCCAATTCTAGGAAGATATGATTGGTTTCGAAAAAAATGTTTCGCAAAGTTAGAGTTCCTAAATTAAGATTGATGTTCTTTGAACCTTTTTTAGAAAGATTTTCCGGTTTGTCCCATATATACACTGTTGACAACTTAAAATATAAACTCAGGAATTATTCAGCCGGTTGTTTTTGTATTTTGCATTAAAAAAGATGTTGGCAATTATAAGTGAGGGTGCGAAAGCTGTTTTATGTTAGTTTTTGTAAATATTTAAGCTATTTTCTGCGAGATTGGTCCAAAATATGTTAGTTTTACAAAATTTTTGTCATTATTTTCTGTTTTGGAAGCGGAGTGTATATTTGTTTCAGAATGAGTTGTTTTTTTTGTTTATGAGAGAATATATGATTTTCGTTTCTAATTGATTATTTGTGGCTATTTTTTTGATAGAATTCAGTTCCCTTTTCAGCGTAATATTATTTGCAGGAATTAAAAATTTATTTAATCATAGCATTTTGTTTCCATAGTGAATTTGACCTTATGGTGCAAACTATTAAGATATTCCAGTGTGGTTTTTTAGTTCTGAATGTGTTACACAGAAGCAAGCCAAAATGTCGTCTATATATCTGTACCAAATATGATATGCTCTGCGTGTGTGGATTTTTGTGAAATTCGTTACAAACCGAAATTATTTTCGGTTGTATCACACAGCAAACTGTACTTTCTCCAATTTTTTGTTTCTGGAAGCTTTCTGTGTTGAAGTTGAAGAATAAGATAATATATTTTTCATGAAAGCAGGTACTTGACGTAAGAGGAGTGGCGAGTAGTGATGTCGATTCCTAAACATATGTTCCAAAAAATCCTTTGAAGATTGAATATTCCTAGGCGTAAGAGTATTCATTACTTCGAAAGAGGTCACTTTGATGGCCATACAATAAATTTGAATGAATAATACATGTTTTGCGTTAGATCGACCGATTTTCGTTACTTTTTTGAGACTATAAATACTTCAAAACGTCCACTTTTCAATCATGAATAATAAAAAACCAAAATGAGTAGGTATTGGGTTGTTCGGAAAGTAATTTCGTTTTTTTGGGGAAAATGAAAGATAGTTTTCGTATAATGAATAAATATTTTATTAAATTAGACAGTTTGTCTATTTTTGAAAGGGCCAAACTTCAAGCGGATATCATACAAGTGATTTGAAACAGAAAATGTCATATAACACATGGTAGAAATGTTGATGGTTATTCTTCAATTTAAGATTTCTTAATTTCACGAAATATTTCAAGTTTTTCCATAAAGTCAATTATACTTCAGCTATCCTTGTAGCCTCATAAAATTTGACCCCATATCTGGAAACGGCCTTAAATTTTTTACAAGGTAAATGTGCCAAAACGTTTCTTATTGCGAGCGTGGTAAGGAGATCAGTCATATTTTTCCAATGGTTTTATCGATGAAAAATTATTAATTATGGACATGTTTTCTTTCCAGCAAAAAATACTTCATTTAGTGTACTTTCGAATGACATATAAAATTTTATGCTAACTGCTTGTCTTCTGCCATGATATTATGGGTAAGAAGAAAACAGCGAAAAGTTAAAATATTCCAAACCTAAATTTGCTCTATCTTGAAGCTCCTTATTGAATATCAAAGTAAACATTGAATTTAAAATCTGACAGTTTCTGTCGCTTAATAATTTTGGTTATTAGTACGTTTTCTTGAATCTAACGACTTAACTTAAGTGTTGGTGGTTTGCGAATCAGAGAAGGAGGTCGAAATAGTTGCAAGACCAGCATGCATCTGCTATACTTCAAGCTGTCCGGGAGGACCCACAACAAGTACTCGTCGAATTGGTTGTACATTGAGGATTCATCATTCTATAGTACACCGAGAACTCAAATGAAAGTTCCATCCGTAGCATTTGAAAAAGATGTGCAGGATCTGTTACTTGTAGATGCTAAGGCGAGACTAACAATTTGTAGGTGGTAACTGAATAAGTTAGGAGAGTGGGGGGGTGATAGGATATTATGAACTGATAAGGGCACTTTCACGAAATTGGGTATGATAAATTTGTGAAATAGCCATGTATCCAAAAGAGCAAACCACCATGCGACTATTGTTTCTCATTTCCAACATAAGTTAAGGATCTACGTGTGGTTGAGAGTCATAACAGGTGAACTTTTCTGACCAGTAATACTTCCCGATCGCCTCAACGCTGAAGAATTCATTACATTAATCCAAAGCAGCTTATCAGACATATTGGATGAAATACCCCTGGCTAACAGACAAAATGTCCTGTTTCAAATGGATGACTGCCCAGCTCATAATAGCCAGAATGTACGGGACTTAATGAATGCATATTTTGGGATGTAATGGATTGGAAAGTACGGTTCGGTAAGATGGCCACCATTTTTATGTCGGGAACACCTTGCAAAAAAGGTATATCAAATTCACGTTCAGACTCGAGATTTGATCGAAAGAATAAAATTGTGTTGTGCAGAAATGCGTCAGAAACGTTGTGAACTTCGCAATGTTCTAGATTCAGCGCGAAAACGATGTGTGAAATGTATTGAACAAGGCGGTGGACATTTTGAACAGTTGTTATGAGTAGTAATGGTAGTCTGTTTCCTTTACATTTTTTTGAAAATCTGTGTTATTAAAATTTAGTTCATTCGTTTGAATTATTTTGATTCGTCAGATAAATTCATGATTTCCATGAGAATTACTTTGATATTCAATCATAAAGAACTTCAAGATAGAGCAAATTTAGGTTTGTAATATTTCAACTTTTCACTATCTTCTTAGCCATGATATTATGGCAAAGAACAAGTAGTTAGGACAAAAGTTGATATGTCATTGGAAAGCACACTAAATAAGATATTTTGAAAAGACAACATGTCCATAATTAATAATTTTCAACGATAAAACCATTGGAGAAATATGACTGATTTTTTTCACTTCAGAATCGTGATATTCATCTCCTTTCCACGCCCACAATAAGAATTTTTGGCACACAGAACTTCTTATCTTGTAGCAAATTTAATGCCGTTTCCAGATATGTGGTCAAATTTGGTGGGTCTACAAGGATAACTGAAATATAATTGATTTTATGGAAAAGCATGTAATATTTCGTGAAATCAAGACATGTTAAATTGAATAATAAATATGACATTTTTTGTTGCATATAACTTTTATGATCTCCCCTCGAAGTTTGACCGTTTGAAAAAAAGACATCCTGTATATTGGCCATTCTGATCTAACGCCTTTTGCCATCTTTCTAGTAGTAGCATGATTCCACGCTCATAAAATGTTTGATCTTTGCTGGAAAAAACCGATCCAAGTGATTTTTGACCTCCTCATTTGAAGTAAAAGTTTAACCGTCCAAAATTTTTTGCAATGACCGGAACAAATAATAATCCGAAGGCGCCAGATCTGGAGAATATGCTAGGTGTGGCAGTGTATCCCTTTCAAACTCTAAAAGCTTCTGGCGAGTGACCAAACTTGTATGAGTCTCGCATTATCTTGGTGGATCACTACACCTTTTCTGTTGATTCATTCTGATCTTATTTGTTAAAGTGCATCATTCGGTTTGTCGAGCTGATGACAGTGGACTTCTGAATTAATTGTTGTGTTATCCGGTAAAAGCTCAAAAAACGATTCCTTTAAAATCCGACCAAACAAGCAGCATCACCTTTTTGTGATTGGCTTTCGAAATGCTTTGAGCCGGTTCATCATTTTTCCTCCATGATCTCTTGCAATTGACATTGTTATATACAACCCATTTTTAGTCCCCAGTAATGTGCGCTTCAAAAATGGATCATTTTCGTGACTTTTGAGAAGCGAATCACAGACGTCAACGCGACGACACAAGTTTCTCTCCGTGTGAACCCATATATCGAGCTTCGAGATTAAACCCAGGCCCTTCAAGAGGTCATAAACAGCATTTTTACCTTTTCTATAATAAAAAAGTAAAATATGACGAAAATGCTGCTTATTGCTCTCCATATTTAAAGGGGCACCAACCAAAAACTACTGCGTAGGATTAGTTGAACTTTTTCACACACAAGCCTTGCTATATAGGCTCTTAAAACATGTAATGATTATAAGGCTTAACTGTGAAGTTTGGCTCGAAAAAATACAATAAAATCCTCTATCGGAAAAAAACGAAATTACTTTCCGAACAACCTTATACCTTACACCCAACTCGTTTTGTTTGAATTGAAAATCGAGGGTCCATATTGAAAGACCATTTACTTCCTTATATTTACGTCGTGTGAAATTGTAAAACAATAGTATTGTCCTAGGGACAAATAGAACCGTTAGATACATTCATAATTCAACGGTGGCTAGCCTAGTGTGACATAATAACCCCAGAAACGGCATACAATCCCTGGGCAATAGTTCTATACCTATGATATTTGATATTTCACAACTCGATCTCTTATGTTCACGCTTCGATATCACCGGGAAACCAAAGGTAATGGAGCACCAGACTGATACCTGTTTATTTTTGATATCGGGCCGAGATCTAACGGCCAATTCGCCAGCGTGAATGAGCAAAAATGAGACGGCTGGTATCAAATTAATATATAATTGATCTGCACGACGAAGCTTGAGCAACAGATGTAAGAAAAAAATGGAAAAATCGAAATAGTTGCAATACACCGCCTACAGTTTTCCTCTCTCGAAGAATTCTTTAAAATCGCCTATGGGAAATGGCGAAATAAGACGCAGTAGTTAAATAGACGATTATTCGATACTAACCCAGATGTCCTGAATTCTACTGAATGTTAATTAGGTATTTTTCTGAGAATATCAGATATACATAGATGAATCTAACTTATTCAAACTATCAGCGAAAATATTTATGGAGCATTATTGCTTAATCGATATTAACTTTTTTCTTCATACATTGAAACTATTTTAAGCGGACGGATCGAAAAGTAACAGAAATTATGCAAGAAATTACACCATTTACGACGCTCAAGTTCACTGGAACAAAATATTGGATGAAGTAGTTACTTTGTGATACTTCAAACAAGTTATTTAAATATTTTAATATTTACAGATATATTCTGTTAGCCTTCTACATATTTAATTTCAAATAATTCTATTTAATATGATAACTTCAGGAATAAAATTAATGTCATATAAGCACTGCTATATCAAACGACATATAGAATAAACATTCATTATGAGACATCCAAATGAGATAACAAAATCCAATAAATATAAATTGTTAACAAAAATCCTATAAATTAAATATTTTGAGTAGACGAAATTTTGTTTCTGCTCATCCCTCTTATGAAAACAGATATCTTTCAAAAATTTTTAACATAATTTTAATAATTTCATCATAAAACTATTAGGAGTACAAATAAGTTTCCGCCGCTTTATTGTAGATGGCGCGGCACGGAGTTTCGGTTAGCTTTCGCAGATGATAACCGGCTTAAAAAATAGTTTGGACATTCAAGAACAACATAACCTATTAATATCATTGATTTTATAGTGGTAAAATATAATTTTTATAAGTTGAAAATGTCAAAATTTGAGCCAAGTAAGCGTCATTTGCGGGAAATATTAGTTTACTTCTTTAATTTAAAGAAATCTGCTGCTGAGGCGCATCAATTGCTCGTAGAAGCATATGGTGAGGGTGCTTTGAGTGAGAGAACGTGTCGAGAGTGGTTTCAAAAGTTTAAAACGGTGATTTCGACGTAGAAGACAAAGATCGCAGTGGAAGGCCAAAAATTTACGAGGATGCAGAATTGGAGGAATTATTGGAGGAAGATTCATCTCAAACATAAAAAGAACTTGCTCTAACATTAGAAGTCACTCAGCAAGCAGTCTCACATCGTTTAAAATCATTAGGAATGATTCATAAACAAGGAAATTGGGTTCCGTACGAATTAAAGCCGAGAGATATTGAACAATGCTCGTCCACATGTTGCGGCTCCCGTGAAAAAGTACTTGGAAACACTTGATTGGGAAGTGTTACCCCACCCGCCGTATTCACCAGACATTGCACCGTCCGATTATCACCTGTTCCGGTCCATGGCACATGCTCTGACGGCGCAGCGGTTCACATCTTATGAGGATACCAAAAATTGGGTTGATTCGTGGATAGCCTCAAAAGACAAGGAGTTCTTCAGACGTGGGATTCGAATGCTGCCTGAGAGATGGGAAAAAGTGGTTGCAAGTGATGGGCAATATTTTAAATAAATTTATATTACCGTTCTTCTATGATAAATATTTAATTTGTGTTAAAAAACGGAGGAAACTTATTTGTACTCCTAATATCTTGCTTAGAATATTCAATATTATTGGATATCTAACTAAGTTATTCTTTAGAAACTCTCAAGATATAATATGTAAAAACATTACTAAAAAAGAAGTTTTAAGAGAGACTTTGCTCGTCAGTACTCAATCATATTCAGTAAAATATAATATTAATTAACAAAAAATATTTACTTACCTTTAACAATCCAGAAAGCGTCTTGGCAAATGAATATTGAACATTTAAATGGAGTCCAATATTCAATAATATAACTTAGTTAGATATCCAATAATATAGAATATTCTAAGTAAGATAGTTTTATGATGAAATTCTTAAGATTATGTTAAACATTTTTGAAAGATATCTGTTTTCATAAGATTGATGATCAGAAACAAAATTTTGTCTACTCAAAATATTTAATTTATAGGATATTTGTTAACAATTTATATTTATTGGATTTTGTTATCTCATTTGGATGTCTTATAATGAATGTTTGTTTTATATGTCGTTTGATATAAGCGGTGCTTATATAACATTAATTTAATTCCTGAAGTTATAATATTAAATATAAATTTTTGAAATTGAATATGTAGAATGCTAACAGAATATATATGTTAATATTAAAATATTTAAAAAAATTTATATACCTTCTATCAAGTATAAACCTCCATTTATTTTAAAATAAATTAATTAATTTTCAATTTAATAGTCCACCACATGGAAAATTTTGCGTGAAGATCTTGGCCTACACCCATACAAGATCCAACTGGTTCAAGAACTAAAGCCACTTGACAATAATAAGAGGCGTTTGTTTGCTGATTGGGCCCTAGAACAGCTTGAAGTTGATCCACTTTTGTATCGTAAAATTGTGTTTAGTGATGAAGCTCATTTCTGGTTGAACGGCTATGTAAACAAGCAAAATTGCCGTATATGGAGTGAAAACAATCCTTAAGAAGTTCTGCAGGTTCCATTGCATCCTGAAAAATGCACTGTATGGTGTTCTTTACACGCTGGAGGCATCATCGGTCCATATTTCTTTAAAAACGATGCTGGAGCTAATGTTACAGTGAGTGGTGCTCGTTATAGATCAATGATCAATGATTATTTGTTTCAAAATTTGAATGGTATCAACCCAGAAGGGTTTTGGTTCCAACAAGATGATGCTGCACCTCATGCTGCTACCGTAACAATTGATTTATTGAAAGAAAGATTTGGCGATAACATTATTTCGAGAAATGGTACAATTAATTGGCCTCCAAGATCATGCGACATAACTCCACTGGATTATTTTCTTTGGGGTTATGTCACGTCATTGGTTTTGCTGATGAACCAGAAACAATAGACGATTTGGAATCCAACATAACACGTTATTGTTATTGATGAAATGAGGCCTGAATTACTCGAAAAAGTGGTCCAAAATTGGTCTGGTCGAATGCGGTTCCTCAGAGCTAGTCGTGGTGGACATATGCCGGAAATTATTTTCAAAACATAGATGTCATAAAATTATCTTTCAAATGAAAAAAAATGTGTCTTCAATCTTAATTTAAATGTGGTTTATTTCAATTTAAAGTTCTATCACTCTTAAGAAAACACCCGATATTTCAGATAATTAGCTTAATATATTTTATGAATATCCTTCTTTTTCGATTATATTTCTTTATCAGTATTTCTGTGAATTAACGGTTTCTTATCTTTATTTCCGAAAATTGTTAGTCACTTGTACTACCTATTTTTTCAAGTTTTCAGCTATAAAATAAGATAATGTGTAATTTTAAGAGTCTTTATGCAAAATTCTCTTCATTTTAAACTAGTTCAAAATGTAAACTTGACAAAGCCACAGTGTTGGTGGAAATTGTCGTTAACTCAATAAATTGTGACAAAAATCTATATTTTTAAACTCAATTTAGATTTATAATAAAAACATGAATAATTTTGCCAAATTTTTTAAGGATTGTTCACCCGGGCGGACAACTGGAGGTAAAAGTGCGACATGAAGACTTGAAATTTTCGAAATAGGCTTGAAGTATTGATATGTTAGTTATGTTCAAGATTAGATAGAATCAGCTTAACAGTTCCTGAGTTATTCTCATCTGAAATTTTATTTTTCAAATATCCAATCCGATCGTGTAAGAATTTACTATTTAGACATAGAATGAAGATAAAAAGGCGAATGAAAAATTATCGTGAAGAACTTAGTTAATATAGACAAAGCTCCTGACTTGACGGCAATGTTCTTCTAAAATATTTTTGAGTTAAATTGCTATAATGTTTCCCGTAGAGCAAACCGCAAACTTCTTTCTTTTGATGTTTGCTGAAATATAGAGGCGAAAAGAACTTTTTCACTGAAAGCAAGAAGCTCTGTTGAAAATTGACCCATATAATTGACTGAATAAGAAAGACAATCGATATACTAATTTAATTGAATGAAAATCACCCAAATATGTGGATGCTTGAAAAAAATTTGTGAAATTTTCGTCTGGAAATTGTAAAGTTTAAAATGATTTTTCGTGCATCTCGTTACGAGCATGTTTACAGATTTTGTTAGCTTCCATTTATTTTTGAAAGGAGTAGCTTTATCATGGCCGCAATGTGGGTTTTTAACATTCTACCGATAAATGAAATAATTCGATTAGTACATTCGAGATGTACTAATTTAACATTAGCTTTTCTATATTATAATACAAGAAACAGTAATATAAATCACTTAATTTACAAGTACAAAATAATTGATGTTTTGTGTAACATCGAAATGATTTCACATGCAACTTCAAGGTAACACCCAACTTTAGTATGTTCTTTTGGAAAAATCGAAAGGATTGCGTATAAACGAAGTATTCTTAAAAATCGTGAAATGGATCAGTGAACACGACTACACAATTCAACAATGCGAAACATGTACATGCAGTCACTTAATTTCAGATGTTTAGATGCTTAATCGAGATTTGTCAACGGTTTCCTTTTAATCTTGATATGGCATTAAGAAAGTTTATTATACAACTAGTGATTGGAAATGGTTTAAAAGTTGTTAATGAGCATAAGATCCTCTTTCCTGTTTGGTATCTTCAGTTCAATGTAATGGCGTCTTAGAAATAATGTATTCTGTTACAATTTATCTGAAAACTTGAAGATTTCCAGCATACGATACCTTCTTTATGAAATTGCATCTAAGAACTATGAAAAAATATACAGGGTGTTTCACCAATGATTGTACAGGCTTTCAGGACAGATGCAGGATATTTTCGTGAGTCTGAATCAGTGCTCGAAATCTGTCCTAACTATATTAGTTTAAGAGATATAGAATGTTTTATGTATTTTATCAAAAACTTTCAATCGGCATAACTCTTGAACACCTGCATGGATCTTTATGAAAATTTGAGGAAATGCCTAATATTTGCACTTATCGATAGCGCAGGTGCGGACTGAGAAAATTATATTCTTGATCCCACATCTTGTAAAACACCCCGTACATCGAATTTTGGAAAAGTGAATTACTCCTCAGAATCTACAATGAATACTCTTTCAAACAAGCTCATTTGAAATAATGGCACGCTTCGCATCAATGTTTTATAGCTATTGAATATCTGGAATTTTCGATGCATAGTAAACGCGGACCTTTGTTTCTCCGAATAATGCGTTAATTCATAGTGAATTAATTTAATTTCTCAGTATCATGACTTAAGGCAGCATTTAAACTTGTGGGGACGCCTCTAAGGGGGTGCGAGCATACCGAAGGGAAAATTTTAGATATTTAAAAAAATTAATAACTGACTGAAATCAGAAACACGCATACAAAACGAAATACTTTTCGACATCTTATTTACACTTTTACAAATGAATTCTTTCATTTCTTCCCCCATCAATTTTCGTATGTGATTTGTTCTCGAAAATTTCCCTATTTTTTTTTTGACACCTGCTAGCTCTTGTATTGAATATTCTGCAGCTTTCATTAGTCTTTCTTTCTGGTCCACAATTTATCTTCTTACATGCTGCTTGAATCGATCTGAAGCTTAAGATATCATTTATTTTCGATGCTATGTGAAAGATCACAGAAGAAATTCGTTTACTCTGAATTCAACCCATTTCAAAATCTAAGTGGCTCATGCTAGAAATTTTGACATTTCAAACCATTGTCGGGTAATTATTGAAATAGAAAAATACGCAAGTCGTAGATTGTTGTGTTTTCATAAAATTTTCATTAAGAGAATTATCGAAATGCCGTCATTTACGAAAACTGAGTATACTGATATGTTGTTAGTTTATGAATTTTGTAAGTGCAATGGTCGTGAAGCTGCTAGGGAATATCGAAGACTATATCCGGATCGTCGAATTCCTAACCACCAAACATTCGAACATGTTAATCGCTCACTTCGTGAAACTGACTTTCCGTCAGTAAGTAAACAAGAAAGCAAGTTCGATGGGAAACCATGAAGAGGTAATAGAAACTGTCCAAGAAAATCCCTCAACCAGCACTCGGCGTCTTGGTTCAGTTTTAGGTTTACCACATTGTCAGGTCTGGCGAGTTCTGCACCGTGAAAAGTGGCATCCATTTCATTTACAATCCGTCTAAACCTTGAAGCTAGGCGATGAACTAACGAGGAAGCGGTTTTTCAGATAGGTTTTGCGAAACCAGCGAGCTATCTTCAGAACGCTTTTTACTGATGAAGCGAACTTCTCAAAAGATGGCATTTTGAATGTTCGCAATGCACATATTTGGTCCAGAGTAAATCCGGAAGTGACTAGGAAACGCAATTCACAACATCGTTTTTCAGTCAATATTTAGTGTGGAATTTACAATAATGGCATAATTGGACCATATATTCTTCCACACATGCTGAATGGAGTGACATATCTACAATTTTTAATTGAGCATTTGCCAGAGCTCTTGAATGATGGAAGCAATATTCCAAAAGGAATGTACTTCCGACATGATGGAGCTCAGGCACATTTTACCCCTGAAATTGTAGAGCATTTGAATTAAGTTTATCCAGATCATTAGTTTGGTAGAGGGGGACCTCATGACTGGCCTGCAAGATCCCCAGATCTTATTGGATTATTTTGTCTGGGGGCACTTAAAAAATGAAGTTTACTCCGAAGAAATCATAGATAGGAAGCATCTGATTAATCGTATTCAAGCTGTATGTGAAGCAATACGAAATTGACCGGAAATTTTGAAGAAAGCTGTAGCTCATTTGATCACAAGAGCTAGAAAATGTTTAGAAGAGGGAGGGGGTATTTTCGAAAACAAGTCATAATTTTTTCTCTTATTTATTGTCAATTTTTTTCAGTTCCACACATGTTTATAAGATACATTTTATATTTTTTTTATTAAGTCCATTTTATAATAGTCCAATTAAATTTTCAATGTTAATTCGAGTTTTCGGTTAAATTCAGTTTTGCATAAAATATTTGATGTTGCTTCTACCTGCATGTATTGAATGGAATAAGATGCAGCACAATACCTAAGTCATGTTACTGAGAATTTCAATCGATTCAATATGAATAGACAGACGTATTATCCGGAGATTCACAGGTCCGTGTGATCAATCGTTTCTGGATAGTTAGCGTAACACTTATCCCCACAAAAAAATGTCCAATAGAGTCAAATCACAACTCCGAGGCGGCCAATTGATATCACCATTTCGGATTATTCAATTTTCAAAAACGGTAATCGATGTTTACGTTGGCTGTAACGGTAACGTTCCCCATTGTTCGTGAAGGCTCATTCTCGAAAAAAAATGGCCCAATGGCGGACCAAAAACCGCACCAAGCACTCTTGTGGGTGCATCTACTTTTCCACAATAACGTGTGGATGCTCTGATCCTCAAATGCGAGAGTTTTGCTTAGTCATACATCCTTCGAGGTGAAAATGAGCTTAATCGCTAAAGATGATTTTTCTAAAAATTGGAAACGCAAATAAGACTTCACTTCTTGCACAAGTTGAACTTTGCCTTCATACCGAGCTCTTTATGCAAAATTCTCTTCAGAGAAATGCGAGAAATGTTAAATTCTTGAGCACGATGATGAGTTGATGTTAATTAATGGGAAGGCGTTCTGGGCTTCAGCAGCAATATATTCAGGTGTACTCACTGGATAAGAACGTGAACGGGTTGTTTTATCAAAAAACGATTTAGTTTCATCAACTCCCTTCACAAATTGATTCCCAAATTACCGTATGGGCATTTTATTTCTATTGAATTTTCCGTGTAAATTTCTATACCTTCGATAGAAGATTCACCACTTTGGAAATAAGTTTTTATTATTTCCCAGCTTTGTCTAAGCGTAAATCGATTTATTTCCTTAATGTTAAATATTAAACTAACTTTCTGTCAAAGCACAAACGACAGTAGTGTTTGCCAGAGCCAGACTATAAATAACCACTACTCCAAAATGCAAACGCTAGATGGTCCTCGTTAACAATAGTTCATGGTCCAAATAAATTTCGTTACTTTTATTTGTCTTTCTAGAACACCAAAATATATTTTTCATGATTTTGGAAGTTCCATATTTCTGGAGATCGTCATATTGAAATAGGAGCATAAATAAATAAATCAAAATAGTCTGACTAGAACGTTCAACTTGTGCAACTTGTTTCCCAAAGCTTGGCTGCTTACGTTTTGTACCTTCTAGCTTCTTTGCTCTGTAGTAATTGTTCTATCTTGCAGTACACGCAAATAAATGAAACGGTCTGTATCGGGTCAATTGCTCTCTTATGATCAGAGTAAGTACCATTATTGTAGTTATTGGCATGTGAGCATGGCTCTTCACCAGGTGACCAGGTCGAAAGAGGTTGTGTGATAAGGTTATGCCTTATCATAGCGCAAAGCGAGAACTCTTCATTAATGGAGAACTCAGCCTGCTTCCAGTTTGAAAAACTACACCGTAACTGGTTGCAGCGAAGCATTACACAACCTCTACTGGCGCATATGGCCAGTACCAGAGTTGTTTGGGAAAGCATTCACACGTCGAAAGGGCACCCAGCCGCAAATTCAAGACTCAAAACTGTCAAAAATAAATGCTGGGTTCGAACACTTACCAGTCGACTCACGAATCTTGTGGAGTGTCTCGATTTCAATAAGTTAAACTCATCGTATGTTGAACATCTTATAACAAAGAAACGTGATTTTGATGAGCGTTTCAAGATTCTCCATAAAGGTGTAAAGTCCAACTTGTAGGAAAGTTTAGAAATAAACTTTTAAACGATTAAGAACTCTGAAAATGTATTGAATGACCAGATCGAACTATCGGGTGTTTTTTAGAGTGATAGAACTTTCGATAGGGATAACTGTGACTTGACAGAAGGTAAAAGCTATGTTGTTTTGACATTTTTGTTCAGTAAGCATTGACAAATTATCATGGAAAGACTCACGCCGCAACAACGTTTACAAATTGTTGAAATTCATTTTCAAAATCAGTGTTCTATTCGCCAAACTTATAGAGCACTTCGTGAAATTTATGGTTTACATAATCGTCCATCAGAGCATCTTATTCGTCGAACTATCGATAGATTTCGGACAACATTTTCTCTACTCGATGCAACAACAACAACAAGACAAAGAACTGTACGCACAGAAGAAAATATCGTTGCTGTAAGTCATAGTGTTAATGATGATCCAGATTTGTATATTTGTCGACGTTCACAACAAGTTGGACTCTGTGCATCCACCACATAGAAATTTTTGCTTAAAGATCTTGGTCTACACCCATACAAGATCCAACTGGTTCAAGAACTAAAGCTACTTGAACATAATAAGCGTCGTTTGTTTGCTGATTGGGCCCTAGAACACCTTGAAGTTGATCCACTTTTTTATCGTAAAATTGTGTTTAGTAATGAAGCTCATTACTGGTTGAACGGCTATGTAAAGAAGCAAAATTGCCGTATATGGAGTGGAAACAATCTTCAAGAAGTTCTGCAGGTTCCATTGGATCCTGAAAAATGCACCTTATGGTGTGCTTTACACGCTGGAGGCATCATCGTTCCATATTTCTTTAAAAACGATGCTGGAGCTAATGTTACACTGAATGGTGCTAGTTACAGATCGATGATCAAGAATTATTTGTTTCAAAATTTGAATAGTATTGACCCAGACGTGTTTTGGTTCCAAAAAGATGGTGCTACACCTTATGCTGCTACCGTAACAATTGATTTATTGAAAGAAAGATTGGGCGATAACATTATTTCGAAAAATGGTCTGATGAATTGGCCTCCAAGATCATGCGACATAACTCCACTGGATTATTTTCTTTGGGGTTATGTCAAGTCATTGGTTTATGCTGATAAACCAGAAACAATAGACGCTTTGGAAGCCAATATAACTTGTGTTATTGAAATAAGTCCTGAATTACTCGAGAAAGTGGTCTGGTCGAATGCGGTTCCTCAGAGCTAGTCGTGGTGGACATATGCCGGAAATTATTTTTAAAACATAAATGTCATAACATTAACTTTCAAATAAAAAAAAATTTACTTCAATCTTAATTTAAATGTATTTTAATTCAATTTGAAGTTTTATCACTCTAAGAAAAACACCCGATACCTAGTTTTCCCCTATTGGGTTTAATCTCGTAGAGACTTAGTGGTCTTACTAAAAGTAAAAAGAAGTTTATTCTAGCCTTATTTCAAAACAGAAACCATTTAAATATTTTATCTTACCAAATTTTTGACTAGTTGTTCATAAGAATTTCAAGAAGTTAACGAAACTCGTCATGTGAGCAACTCTAAAAAATAAAAAGAAATTAACATATATGTGTACTACTAGTCAATTAAGTTTACAATTGATTTCTATCAAATAAGGACCAACAAGAAGAAAAAAAAATGAAGGGGTGAAGCAAAATAATTTACAAAAATTAGGGAATTCATACATGACTGGAAACTGAAAAGATTGCTAATAATATCATTTAAAGATATTACAAATTTACATATATCATATAAAAATAGGAATAAGGAGTTCAAAAGCTAACCTGTGGTAATTGCCAATATGTTCGGGCAAAAAGAAGATTTCAGTATACGAAAATCACTTACTGGAAACGGAACATTATTTTGAAAATATTTATAAAATATCACGTATTGAAATTAAAAGTCATATTATTCATTATTATTCTTTCGGGAATCCTAGAAATCGATAGAAGCACTAAAAAATAAATTTTCATAAACGATCATACAAACTTAAACAAATCCCCACAGGTTAACATTTTGGAATTCCCTAAGTATTGTTAACAATTTTTTTCACCCCTCTATTTTTTACTCGTTTCTCTATATTTTTTGTGAACATAGTCTAGTACACTATACAATATCAAATGGAATAAAAAACCCAAAAAATAAATTATTAATTAAAATTAAAAATAAGTAATATCGAATGACAAACATTTGAAAACATGTTCAGTTTCTGTTCTCATATTTATGAAAACTAAATCTTTTTCAAAAATAATCAACATAATTTTAAGAACTTCTCCAAAACTAATTTATTTGAAATATTTAAAATGTTTAAATATTCAAAAAAGTTACTTCAAAAACTCTCAAAATCATGTAGCACATCCTCAAAAACAATTAAAAATTCAGATAAGGTCAGTTCAACTTTACATTTATAATATAAACTCAATTAAAAATAAATAAACTTGTAATCTTACCAAACAATTTTTTTGAAATTAAAATTGTGGGAGATTAACATTAAATCTGTTTTGATATTCAAAGTTTGTAATTATTCTTCTATCAAGTAAAAAAGCGCATCTTATTATTTTATTTTTCATATATAATTATATTAGGTTTTTGACTAATGAAATTTACTATACAGTTTCCAGTGGTTCAATGAAGGCCAATAAATGGCTTACAAACTTTGTGTGATTTCTGTGTTTAGCAGAAAACATAGATTACCTTGGATATTAGATGTACCTACCTAGTTTAATTGCGTTTACAGATTTTGCAGAAACTCTTTGGTAAGATTACAAGCTCATTTATTTTTAATTGAATTTATATTATAAATATAAAGTTGAACTGACCTTATCTGAATTTTTAATTGTTTTTGAGGATGTTACATGATTTTGAGAGTTTTTGAAATAACTTATTTAAATATTTAAACATATTAAATATATCAAATAAATTAGTTTTGGAGAAGTTCTTAAAATTATGTTGTGTATTTTTGAAAAAGATTTAATATTCATAAATATAAGACCAGAAATTTAACACGTTTTTAAATGTTTGCCAAGGGCAAAACATACGTACCACGAGCCTTTCTGACGAGTTCAGGTGCGTATGTTTGGAACGAAACATTCGATATTACTTATTTTTAATTTTAATTATTATAATAATTTATTTTTTGGGTTTTTTTTATTCCATTTGATATTGTATAGTGAATTTTGATTTTTATACGTCTATTAAATATAAGCAGTGCTTATTTAAGATATTAATTTAATTCTAAAAGTTTTTTTTAAAAATTTTTTCGAAATTAAAATAATAGAAGACTAAGAGATTAAATCTGTTTGTTATTCAAAGTTTGTAATTATTCTTCTATCATATCATATCATCTTATTATTTTATTTTTTATATATAATATACTATAATTATATTAGGTTTTTGAATAATGAAATTCACTATACAGTTTCCAGTGGTTTAATGGAGGCCATAAAATACTTTACAAACTTTATGTGATTTCTGTGTTTAGCATAAAACATAGATTACCTTTTAATATTAGATGTACCTACCTAGTTTAATTGCGTTTACAGATTTTGCAGAATTGTTTGGTAAGATTACAAGTTTATTTTTTTTAATTGAGTTTATATTATAAATGTAAAGTTGAACTGACCTTATCTGAATTTTTAATTGTTTTTGAGGATGTGCTACATGATTTTGAGAGTTTTTGAAGTAACTTATTTAAACACTTAAACATATTAAATATATCAAATAAATTAGTTTTGGAGATGTTCTTAAAATTATGTTGTTTATTTTTGAAAAAGATTTAGTATTCCTAAATATAAGACCAGAAACTGAACATGTTTTCAAATGTTTGTCAAGGGCAAAACATACGTACCACGTGCCTTTCTGACGAGTTCCGCTGCGTATGTTTGGAACGAAACATTCGATATTACTTATTTTTAATTTTAATTAATATTCTAGTACTTTAGAAAATTCATCGTGTGTCATGGTATCACGAAACAATTGTTGTGAAAATAGTAAAAATTAGGGTAAATCAAAATTGTTTTTATTCTATAAATTTTAAAAATTAAAAATTTTTCGCTGACTACAGCATTGTTACTTAACAAACTCAGCTCGAGGAATAATGAGAATGCAATAATTAATTATTTGCATTCAATTTCTGTCTAAGAAATTTTTCACTTCAGTATCTTTGAAAGCTGCTTTCAGCAGATAATAACCTATTAAGTACTCCTTTTTTGGTATTTTTACGAATGCTTGGAGTCAAGCGCAGTTTTAAGTTACCCAGGAACTATGAAATTGCCTTATTACCTCTTCAATTTACAGCTGAAAATCAAAGTCTGTTCTGCTCCGACGTCAATTTTATATGAAAATCTTTCAATTTCTTAAAATCATTATGTTTTACTAGCAAAATATTCAAATGTTCACTGTTCATACATTTTTGTATAAACTTTTGTTTTAATTACGATCAACTTCCCACATGACTTTCATTAATATTTCATGATTATAATAGCTGATCTTCAATTTTACTGGAAACATTTCTTCTTATATAACAGTTTTTGTTATTCCAGAAAGAGCTACGAAAGAAACCATTTTCGCTGAAACATTAATACACTTATACTAATAAGTGAGGTTTATGTCGAGGAATGGACAGAAGACGGATATAGGAAGACGTTAATTATAAGAATCTATTTAACTAAATCTTCGATAGCCAATCAATTCGAAATCATTCACATAAAATAATAAGTCATATTTGTTCCAGAAATGCTCGATTATTCTCAGAACAAAGTGAACGACTTTAAATAATGGGTTAATGCATGTTGCAACATCTCATGAAGTGTATACGAGTATATATATATATTTAATAATATCCCATCGGTGGTGTTCTTGTATCACCTTAGATCTAGTACCTACCTAATTAATATAATTTCAAGATAGTATTAGATGACTTCCGGCACTATGCACAAAATTCAGTACTTACACTGCATCTCTGATATTGTGGGATAAATGGAGCGTGCATATTGAACGCGTTTGAGCAAAAGTTCGCTTTGAAGAATGGTGCAACACCATCGACATATTTCACCACGCCCTAGGTTACAAATCTCTCGGTTCGTGTGTTATTTATATTGCGTTTCCTGATAGGGACGACGAATGAATCGTCATGACAGCTATATTTGAAATGATATTCTCTGTGGCAGCAGAAATGATCCACCCAGAAGGAATAATTTCTTCGACTTGCTTTTTTGGTAATATGGTAGGTATTCTTATCTTATTAAGGATTAGATAACAATTGCAAGAAATTTCACTAATATGAAAGCTGAAAACAAATGATAAAGCATTTGGCGTCCTTGCAGATGAATTCACTCCTGTACATGTCCAGGCAACGATAAGATAAAGCTATCGATACATCCCGTTCTAAGCAACTTCGAGGATTGATTCTGAGTATCTGAGTCACCATTATATCCCAGATATGTACGATGAAAGTCACAGTTCGACGAGTAATATGAGAACATGCGTTGTTTTGTTGAAAAAGGACTAAGGTGGGTCATCCAGATAAGTAGTGAAGTTGTTAATTGGACATCATCAACAGAACGCGCTTCTCTTAGTCTGCCTCGAATACAGAAAACCTATTATTCTAACAGCCCTGTGTACATGCCTTTCAAAATCAAACTAAATATTATGTGTTTTTCATGGTGCCATCTACATCTCATGATGGCCTTTTTGACCATCGTATATTCCATACAGAATTGCGATTCGTCGCTGATGATGGTATTATTCCGTTTTGACCCATAATACCTTCGTAATGTGTACCAGTTCACATACCCTAACCATTTGTCAGAAACAAGACATATTTTCAACCATAATTTTGAAATTCTACATATAGAAAGTAAAAGTTATGCCTTAAAACTGTTAGAGTCTCTTGAGATAAATAAACACAATAAAATAGAAAGGCTTTTTACTTGATAGAAGAAATATAACAAAATTTGAATATCAAAACAAATTGAAATATGTTTATCTTCTACAATTTTAATTTCAAAAAAAATTTTTTTATTCAAAACACTTTTAGAATGAAATTAATGACTAAAACAAGCACCGCTTACATTTAATAGACGTATATAATCAAAATTCAATATATAATGTCAAATGGAATAAATAAACCCAACAGATATACGAAAGTCATTGAAATTAATAAATAAATATTTAAAGGAGACTAAATTTTGTTTCTGGTCTTACCTTTAAGAACACCAATTGCCTTTTAAAAACATGAACACACTTAAAGGACTTCTCAAAGAATATAATTTATTTGAAATATTTAATATATTTAAATATTCGAATAAGTTAATTCAGAAATTTCTAAAAAATGCACTATATCTTCAAAAAACAAATATAATTCTAAGCAATTCCTTAAAAATAACACACACTGTTCTTTGAATTTGTTAGAACATAGATCAATCTTGATTTATAAAGTTGATCTGGGTTTCGAAGCATTAGTCCTTTTACACGTGCTGAGTGTTTGTGATATAGGTTAGGTTTTTGATTTTGATATTTGGAATATTATTGAGGACTGAAGACGGAATTGCTTAGAATTATATTTGACAAAGACTGATTGAATTAAATAATTTTTGAATAGTAGATTTTTCTATATTTATATGATCTATGTCTATGCACATACCTATATATGTTGAGTTAATGCTTTTGTATTGATACATTTCCATGACGTAAATCGAAAAATGTTTTCTTTTAGACATTAAAAAATATTTTATACTGACTTATGTATACTCTAATATTATTTTGATATTTAAGTATATAATCTTCAATATTTATTGTAGAAGTTTCAAGATATTATTTTGAATTTGAAGTTATTCTAATCACTCCTATCAAATATCAATTCGAATTTTAATTAAAATGATGAAATCTGGTATTAACTTATTGATGGTAATTTTTCTCCATGCTTCACAATGCATAACAAAATGGCGAATGCGCAGGTCAAGCAAAATTTCTAATACTAGAGATCCATAAACAAATCACTGAAATTTGATTACAATGAACAAATGGATCTATTAGCCATTTGTTCTTATCAATATTCGAAAATTCTTTTTCGAATATAGTATACAGGTTATCCTGCAGGGAAAAGTATATATCATACCACTGAAGTAAAAAAAAGGGTTGTTACATTTCCAAACTGGTGTATTATAGTTTCATATATATTTGAAGGATGCATCCTTTTGTTGAGAACTAATAATTATAAAAACAGCCGCCTAATTAAAAACAACTGAACGTCACTTCAGCAATAGGAAAAATTAATGAAGAATTTGACCAGCTAATATATTTTGGACTAATTCCATATTTCAGCGAGTACTACATGTATTACATAACTTTCACCTAATCGCACGATATTTATGATTTATTATTCAGTTTAAAAGGTCTACACCAGCAATATTCTCAGGGACACACACGGTTTCGATACTTCACATCACTAACTTTTCACAACAGCTCAAATTTTGCACCAGTTTCACTATTGCCGACCGAGAAGTTGCTTCAAAAAGACCCAAAAGTGCTTTAGTTTTGCCAACTGTGTCTGCATTATTTTCACCATTTTTGTTGTGAATTTCAACAATTTCAGTGCATTGTTGAAGCGTGTATCGTTCCATTTTTAGTAATGACGTGGTTTTTACTTGTCAAATGTCAAATAAAGAAAGTTTAAAAAGTAGCAGCTGCCCAGATAGTGGGCTATTCAAAATCTAACCTCTTATGTGAAAACCCTTTTGTGTTTCCACCTCCAATCGTCCGCTGATCCACACAAATAATGGCATACATTTTTTGTTATTTATTATACAATTAAATACGAAATTCGATTTCGATCAGATCAGTAGTTTCGGAACTATTGGAAAAATAATAACAAGTTTTAAGTATTAATAACTGCCGAACTATTAGACCCTTAACGAATTTTATCAAGATATTTGTGACCCAAACCTACTCTTCGGATTCTTCATCAGTGAGTCCAACCTAGCCGTATGTCCCGATCAGAATTAGAAAACAACAGACATTGAGGCAAAACGATAGCACGCTGTTCACTAGAACAAGCGCACAAAAAGAGAGTTGACTAATAATTTTTCCTCATCCCATTTAATAATGGACTTCTTCTCAAGTTGCCTGACAAGGAAATAAATTTCGAAAACTGCAGTAACTGAATCGTAATACTTTATTTGATATAATTTTAATACAGGGTGAGAAGAAAAACCTCGGACAAACTGTTTTTCATTTAAGTTTATTGAACAAAAGAAATTAAACAAAACAACAACGAATAATAATTACATAAATATTTGGTAATAATATATTTAAGCGGTTTTGAAGTGGCTTCCTTTAGCAGCGATACATAGCTTCAGACGCTTCTTGAAATTTTCGGCAATGAGCAACAGCTCTTCGGGCGTTAATCGTTTCCATTTCCGGTGCAGGGATTGCTTCAGCGACTCCAAACTTTGTGCTGTTTAGCACACATCCTGAGCTCCAAAATGGACCACACTCTGTAGTCCATTGGGTTGAGATCGGACGAGTATGGCGGCCATTCTGCAGATGTGATGAAACCCGGAGGATATGAAGATGAACTTACACTAGGAAATACTTGTTAACTTTGATGAGCTTGTTACGATTTTTTCAAAAATGTCCATTAAATGGTTCATGAGTACAAAAAAGAATGTCAAATTCTCTAATTCATGTTCGGAAAATCGAAGAAACAGTGTTGCAAATAAATCATTTCATCGCTTCGCTTTCATTTCATCAGTAACTATATATTTATCACTCTTGAAATCTGAGTGTAAAGTTATTATTCAAATATATGACATAAATAATGAATTCCTCTATATATGAATTCCTTTCTTTCCTTCCACTTCACCATCATAGCCCGGAGTGTATATATCGCAAGCAGAAAATGTAAATTTTGCATACGAGTACTTATTTGATCGAAATACTCATTGTTCAGAAGAGTTGATTAATCAAGAATGCGTCCACTGTTTACGGAATATTTAACTGTTAACTTCTACATGGTACTGTTACGAAGAAAATTAAAGAAGTTAATGCTTCGGCCGTAAACCTACACATGCATTTACGTCCGGCGATGTCGAAAACAATCGAATGCAGTTGCTGTTATTCATCACCCCCACCATTACGAAATGACTTGCATAAGTATATCAAGTGCACCGGCTGAAACATAGGACATTGGCAAAAGTAGGAAGATAATTGATCGTTATTAAACTTGAAATACTGAACTCGATGGTGATTTATCTCGGTAATTATGCGAAGTTGTCCACGATTTCATGAATTTCGTTGTCGGTTAATTGCCTTCTTGTTAAACTGGCGAAGGATACTTTTTGTTGATTAGGAATTTCATTAGAAAAGAAAGGAAATTGTGCCATTGCTTTGAAGACTTTTAGCGCTCTGCCTGCCTGACATCTTCTTAAAACACGCTTTTAGAATTTACTCTATTGAACGACCAAGAAAACCTTTACATTGTTTGATTGAGGGTTTATATTTATTACAGTTTTGAATTATAAGTTCATCCTCAAACAATTAAAACCTCAAACTTAACAAAAGATACAGAGTATTTATGCAAGTTCTGGTATAGAAGAATGATAACAAGTCTACGAGTGTTATAAGATGTCGGCGCTGTTCTCAGTTTCATGGAAGAGAACACGAATTCAGCCTTTTTTAAATAAGAGGAAGAGGTGTTTTCCATCAAACTACCACCCAATATTCATTTGGTTTAATGTCATGGATATCAACTTGGAGAGTAAAGGTCTCATCAGTGACGGACAATATGGTTTTCGCAAACACCGATCAACAGGTGACCTTAACTATGTGATGCAAGTGTGGAGTTGGATTATTGAGTGCTAAAAAGAATCTATGTCGGTTGCTCTGAACATATCCAAGGCTATATATCGTGTCTAGAATAGGGCTCTTCTGAATAAACTATCTTCGTATAGTTTTCTCGGAGTCTGTGTGATTAGATAAAAAGTTTACATACTAACAGGAGCATTCATGTAGTCGTAGATGGTATCGAATCCAGTGTTTTTAACGTGAACGCTGGAGTGCCCCAAGGCTCAGCCGTTCACCCTCTTCCGAATCCACATAAGCGATCATCTTAGTACGAAAACCACATTGTGTGGTTCGCGAACGATTGTCCTCTTTTACTAGTGACAAACCTCTGAGCACCATGCAGTCTCATCTACATAGATATATAGATGCCAGAATCGATTCCCTAAACGAAGATCTCAAAAAGATAAACGAATGGGAACAACGGAATCTGGTGCAATTCAATACCTTGAAAACTATAACAACAACTTTTGCTCGAAAAACTCAGTTCGTGACTTCTGATTTGTTGATGGAAGCATGTGGCTACCAGTCTGCTGTAAATAAGCTGTGATATTTGTTCATGGCTGGGAAATATTTTCTATAGATCAGGTTCTTCTACTGTCCACAGCCTGTCTTCGTTCCCGATTAGAAGACTGCAAGCAACGTAACGGTCACCATTTAGAAACATAATCTTTCTATATAATTCTCTACTTTATATTGTAATAATTAACAATGAATTTTTTTTTTAAATTTTACGTAGTTTTTGTTTTATCGAAGTAACAAATACCCGATACTCCTTTTTGGACACCTTGTTTATCAAAAACATAATAGGTTTCTGTAAATAGAGCCAACTTGAAAATGTGACATTAGTGCAAGAATGTAGTATAGGCTTGATAGCATAGACCTACAATTTCAAATGACCCTAAAAAAAAAATCCAATAGTGCTAAATCAAATAATCTAGGGGTAAGATCTGACACTATAGACTACCATAGAATAAAACAAGAAATATCTGATGCAGTAACTGAACTAGTTCTCTGACAATATGGCAAGAGGCAAGACCTGCAGAAATCACATTTTTTTCATCAATATGATCCACTTTAGGAATAAAAAACTTTTAAATCACGTCAGGATATCAAGTACAGATAACCTTTGACTAGTCTCAATTTAGAAGGAGTATGGTCCTCTAGTCCAAAATCTGCATCAAAAAGAAACATGTTGTTTTTCGAAAATCACATATGATTTCCCTGAACCCGAAATAACACAATTCTGACGTTTAGCTGATGAGGTTCATCGCTCAGAATGATTTTAATCGAAAAATCAATATCCATTTGTTGATGTTCAATAATTCATTCAACGAGTTCTTTTCGCTGTGGATGGTCGTCAAGATTCAATTCTTATATTAATTGAATTATGTGATTATGGATACGTAGATCTTCAACAAGCATACGTTGTTAAGGGTGGGCCATTTAAGATTTGCATGTTTGATCGGATATAAATAAAAAATGAATGAATGTTTTTCAAAGTTATGAATTATTTGAAAGGTTGATATTTATGGATGAAGAACAATATTATGAAAATGACTAGCAAGTCTGGCTACAGTACCCAATCAACCTAATCTTTCAGTTCATTCTCGATTGTTCAGGGCTTAATCTCATGAATACCAAATTCGATTTCGTGTTTCAAGGCATCAATATTTTCTGGATGCCTAGGTTAACAGTTATTCTTAACGGATCCTCCCAAAAAAGAGTCCTCCGCGGTGAAAATGAGCTTCATCGCTGAAGATGATTTTTCTGGGAAAATGTCCAGCTTCGGCCATGCGATCATTAGCTCATTGAGCGAAATGGAAACGCATCGGATGTTTCACTTCTTGCACTGGTTGAACTTTGTAAGCTTTCATTCCGAGGTGTTCATGCAAAATATTGCTGTTGATAATGATGGATGTTCAAACAAATTCTGGGATACACCAGTAATGTTTTCAGATAAACACACTTGACAAGAACATGAATAGGTTGTTTTATCAAATCCAGTTTTCACGAACAAATAATTGATCCATAAATTGCCGTGAGGGTATTTCATTTCTATTGGAATTATCACATAAATTCCTGACAGTTTAGATAGAAGATTTACCACTTTGGAAATAAGTTTTTAGTATTTGCCAGTTTGACACTCTGAAGCACTGCTTCGATATTGATATTTGTATGGATTTTTATTGAACTGCCAGTATGAAGATCGTACAGGGTGTCCCAAAGGAAATTTGACCCCCCCAGAGCTCAGAAACGAAGAATTTTTGAAGATTGAAAAAACAGGTCAATTTCTGTTTTGAGGGGACGAATTTCCGTCTTGAGTTTGTTCCGAAAAAACCACCCCCATGAAGCTGGCATCAACCCCCTTATTTTTTGAATAGGTAATAGATGTCGAGTGATGATTGGTTTGAAAATTATTTATGTTCTGTACACAATCCAGTTAAAATTTTTAAAATCGGTTCATTATTCATGAAAGAATGTTATATTAAACTTACCGTCAAAAGGTGATGCTGAACAGAGCATTCGAACCGCCCAAACTCAAGAACCTAAGAGTTTTGAAGAATCCAAAAATAATTTTCAAGTTCTGTATTAGGGAGAAAGAATTTCTATGACGACATTGTTCCGAAAGAACCACCTGAGGGTGGCAACAACCCCCAACATTCTTTGAATAGGGAGGAGATGGTGGGTGCGGTTTAGTTGAGAAGTTTTATCTGTTCTCTGAACATCGCAGTTGACATTTAGAAATTTGTTTATTTAATGGCTGAACAATTTGAGTTGTTCAATGTTTTTACTTACTTCATTACAATGCATACTTTTTTTGAAGATTCTTTCTGAAATGTGTTTCGGTAGTTCGTTTCTGCATCATAATTGGGTTTAGGACTTATTTACGTGGGCGAAAATGGTCTATTCCATGGAAGAAAGAATAGACATTCTCAAAATTTACTATCGGAATGATGAAAATTCTAGATTAATTGCAAGGTATTTTAATAACGATCATCCAGAAAGAAATGTAAGTCACCAATATGTTAAGTATTTGTTGAATAAATTGGAAACTACTGGTTCCATTCAGAATAAGAAACACGAAGTTGAGCGTCCAGTCCGGAATTAAACTATTGAAAAAGCAGTATTGGGACATTTACAGATGAATAATCGGCAATCTATACGAACTTTAGCACTAGCATCTAATCTTCCGGAATCTAGCGTTCATCGAATTGTGAGAGCTCCTAAATTTCACCCTCACAAGATAAGGCGGGTGCAACAGTTGAATGAAGATGACCCTGACCGTTGAACTCAGTTTTGTGAACAATTTGGCGAGTTACTGAATAAAAACCCACATCGACTCTACAATACAATCTTTTCTGACGAGTGTACCTTTATGTTGAATGGGGAAGTCAGTTAACATAATTGGTACTGGAGTGATAGTTATCATTTATTTATGGAGACATACACAAATTCCGCAAAAATGAAATGTTTGGGTAGGAATATTAGGAAACCTTATTGTTGGAACAATTTTATCTATGGAAATCTTAACGGAAAAACTTATTTGAATATATTAGACGACATTATTGATCCAATGATTACTGACATTCTGGAAAACGACGCCAACCCATTAGAAAATGAACTCACATTTCAGCAGGATGGTGCATCGCCACATTTCGGTATCCATCTTCGACAATTTTTGAACGAACGTTAACCAGGACGTTGGATTGACAGGAGGAGTACTATAGAGCGGCGAGCAAGATCATCCGATCTATCGCCATTAGATTTTTTTTGGGGCATTTGAAGTCCAAAGTCTATGCAACTCCACCTGAAAACTTGCAGAACTGCGACAAAGAATCATCACGGAATGCCAATTACTGACACCAGACATTTTCGGAAATGTTAGAGAAGGATTTGAAAGTACACTATATCATTGTATGTTAAATCAATATTGCGATCATATTTTCTTTGGAATTTTCGAACTGTAGTGGTTTAACTTTTATCATTATTGAAATATTGTTTAACATTGGGGACACCTTAGTGCCCAGTATACTGCTTCAACCGCATAAATGACAGATAAATAAAATCTTCTCTGAGTTTTGAGACAAAATATATTTTGATTTGGAAAATAATTTTCTCAACATTTTTCCACGATAATTCCCGAAACTAGTTTTTTGTCCGATTTGAACTGTACGATCTGTAAACCATGAATTAAAAGAGACTTATATCAGCGTGAACCCGTAGCGAAACATCAACTCCAAGACAATATCGATTATTAATATTATCATTAATCATTTAAATGCAATTTATGGGTTGATTATACGTGTTCATTTCAATTTCAATAGCGTAATAGCTGCCAGAAGATTTGTTACACCTTCTTAGCATCAGAAATACTACAAGTCATATTTATCTCGTGCTCATTTATACCTCGCAAGTGACTTATTTTCGCTCGGTGTCAGTCTCATGATATTCAGAAAAAAAAAAGAGTACGTGCTGATTCATTGTTCGCACAAACAAGAGTCAATGTTGACAACTATATACGTCAATGATTTGCATTCGATTACCAACCCATTGACGTCAAAGCCAGGGGAGCATTATTAAAACTCCTACAAGAATTCAGCACAGTTGCCTTCGATTCTTTTTCCTCCATTTCGCTGTAATTAGCTGAAATGGACTTTCTTGGAAATTTAAAAGTAACAGGTCTGCGTAGGACAGTTGTAATAACTGAAGGTGATATGAGAAAAAACGCAACAAATTTAACACAAGGGTTTATTATTTCCTCAACTTCAAAATCGTTCCATAATATAGCAGCTGTACTAATTAATTAGTTATACAGAGTGTCCTAATAACATATCGACCCTCAATCCTTCCTTTAATTATTAATTTGAGAAGGCTACATTCATTTCACCGTTGTTAACAGTTAAAGAACTATAATTTTTTACTGAAATTTATCAAGTCGATAAATTCGGATTTAATTTCCTGTATTTAAATAATTTATGTTTTTCCATAAATTCAACTAATGGGAAATTTTTGATGCTATATAAAATTCAAAATCTTTCGAATATACCGCATTTTTGCAATTTCAATATCAGTTTCTTTTTGTCAAAACTGAGCTACAAATTCAACGATCTCGAAAATTTTATGATTCCTCAGTCGTATCAAATTGATTAGCACCCATTTCCTTTACCACTATGGTAACTTAAATTGTTTGTATTTTTCGAATTCTCACTCTACAATGGTCTAGCACGAATATATTTTACCTACAGAGGAATAACACTGGCCGAGCAAATTTTTTTTTATTGTAACATAAAGTTGAATAGCATATTATGGTAGAATAGACGTATCCAAATACGATAATGAGAAAAAACGTTGTAACACGTAAGTTTTTCTTTTTTTATTTGTAGAACCACATTTAATGTTACAATATTGAAAAAAATGATTTCAGAATTTTTTAATCGTATAAAACGACTTTATTCAATTTAAAACCTACTAAACGTTACTTACATTTATGAAAAACACAAAGATTGAAAATATTGACTTAAAATACTAATTAAATTCTATTTTTTCCTTTTATGAGCGATCATATCTTCTCTCTTCAAAAACCAGTAAAAATCACCCATTATGGCATGATCTAATAGTTCTTGATAGCTAATTTCCATGTGCTAATATCTTGATGGAATCTTTCTCTCTGCTCGTCACTGACAGCTCCCAAATATTCAGGAAAAAATGGCAGATGCGAATGGAGCAAACGAATTTTTAATGACAGTCAGGCATCAAGCGATTTGTAGGCATCTAATAGTTCATTGTCTAAATGTTGGTAGTTTGCATTCATATTGTTACCCAAAATTCCTCTTACTACACTAACAAATGAGTTCAATTCTATAAGTTCCTGCCTGGTAAGCTCCTCTGTAAAATTAACGTCGTCCAGCAATTTTCTGATTTGTGGTTCAATAAAAATGCCTTCCTTTAATTTGGCAGCACTTATTTTGGGAAAGAATTATTCTAAGTATTTGAATCCATCACCATCTTTATTCATAGTATTCACAAAGTTTTTCATCAGTCTAAGTTTAATGTGAAGAGGAGGCAGAAGGACATTTTTGGGGTCTACAAGAGGTCTAAACTTAACATTTTGAGATCCTAGTCGAAATACACTTCTTTCTGGCCAAATTTTTGTTATACAAAGCTGATTTACGGCACGACTGTCCCATATGCAAAGAAAACAACAATATTTTGTAAATCCCACTAAAATTCCTATAACTTTTAAGTTCCCACACATCTGCCATTTATACGTGTTGTAGTTTATGTTATCCAAAAGAGTGCGCATATTTTCATAACTTTCTTTCATCGTCACTGAATGGGCAACTGGTATAGAGGGTTTTAGATTTTCATTATGCAATAATACAACTTTTCAACTGTTTTTAGACGAATATATAAAAGAACGCCACTCAGAGGGGGAATAAATTCCATTCCTTAAGACGGGAACCAAGAAGTTCTGACTGTTGTTTTGATAACCTCAAAATACGTAGTGAATCATTTAACTCACTTTGAACAATTAAATGTTACTCGCCGGAACTGGGACCTGGACCTGGAGTAGAAGTAGGGTCGGTGCACTGTTCTTCGGAGCTGCCTGATGATGTTTGTCTCTAATATCTTTAAAAAAAACATTTTGCGGATCTAAAGATCCAATCAGCACTATTAAATCTGCATTATGAGGAACAGGTCGTATTGTAGACCGCAAATTTGAATAGTCGATCTTGTGCTTTCTTTCTTTGGAATAACCTTCAGTCTTTGTCAGGCAAAAATAGCAATCATTTAAATGATTAGTGGGTTCTCGTCATACCATAGGGATTGCAAAATGCATAATTTTTCTCTTCCCATTCATCCACTGCACCAATGATACGCTACAACTAACACAGAACACATGGGGAGTCTACTGCTTGTCTTGATCTCCAATTAAACACCAAAATATTGAAAGCAACATTTTCAGAAAATGACCTGGCTTGTGATTTCACTTTAAATATAATAAAATTTGTCAGGAGAAATTTAGCAACTGTGTCTGTCTCGACATTTTCGCCCTTAAAACACATTCTTATCTAACATAAATAGAGGTTAATTCTTGATAGAAGGTATATAAAATTATTTACATATTTCAATATTAGCCCTCAACATATTTAATTTCAAAAAATTATATTCAGTAATTATAACTTCAAGAATTAAATTAAAAATAATGTCATATAAGTACCACTTATATCAAACGACATATAAAATAAACATTCATTATATTTATATCATTTGGATGTCTTATAATGAATGTTTATTTTATATGATATAAGCGGTACTTATATGACATTATATTTAATTTAATTCTTGAAGTTATAATTATTGAATATAATTTTTTGAAATTAAATATGTAGAAGGCTAATATTGAAATATTTAAATAACTTTCTTATCTACACACATGAAACTACTTACTATGAAACTCAACAGAAGTCTAATTTTTAATCTTAATTTCATGTATAATATTGTAAACAACACAGTTCAGGTACTTTTCCTGTTATAAAATGTATCCATTTTAACCGTTCCCTCATAAAATTGACTACTTGCTGATGTAAAATGGTCTTATTGAGCTATTGAAAAGTGGTTCGTGTTGAGGCTTTAGGAATATTTTTCCTATTATTAGAAGGATATTTCCATTAAAAAAATAAAGATCTGTTTTGTGTTGCAAAAATCTTGTCGACCAGTGTAATTAGTGGTCAAATTTAAATACGCCCTTCGAGCCGTTTGTAAGCAAGATAACTTACGAAAAAAAATTAAAGTCTTGAAATTGGCAGGCTGGGCTTCAAGTTCAAATAGAATCATTAATTTCATGAATGGCCAAAAGCCATTCATGGGATTCGAAAATATTACTGCTTTAAATTATAGTTTTCTTGAATTTTAAAAAAACGAACATAATTACAGATCAGAAAAATGAATTAAAGAAAACATAGACTTATTTTTTTTTGATATTCTGTAAAAAAATATTTTCCTTCTAGGATAGCTATTAGATTATGAAGTAAGAATTCTAATTTCCTGGTGTTCAATTGATCCTGGCGTCAAGCACCAACGTACTAGCCGTTTCGTTCAGATCCACAAACGTCTCACAATCGATCCTGGTTCAGGACGAGGCAGGTCGAACCATCCAAGTCCCGCTAAACCCTGAGACATTTCATGAGAATATCCCGAACATGAGTGTCTGCGAACAAATAAACGAAATACCTCCCTAGTCTAGCATGCGTACTGGGATGAAAATAGGGTCCTAGTCAAGGCAAGCGCCCCCAGCGCGACAAGCTCTAATGCCACGGGAGGCGAGCCCTTTGGTCACGTGAATTCTACCAGATTTTCATATTGGCTCTTCACCAAGTGACTACTCAGCAGTCTCCACAGTCCACCCCTAGAGGTAGAAAGTGTGATAAGGATTACGCCATATCATCGCGCGAAGCGAGAACCCTAGTTTGGGCTCCGGCTCGAAAGCCAGAACCGCCTGACTGGTAGCAGCGAAGCACTATTCAACCTATACTGACTATGCAGGTCAGTACCCGAGTTGGTTTGTGACGCAACTCACCCGCCGGAAGGACTTCTTATCTAAGCACCCGAAGGCAGCCCCATGAACTGAGATAATCCCAAGATTGATGACTTCAATTGATCCTGGTACGAGCACCGTCAACACGGCCTGTACGTCATGACCCACTGAACCCATGTGAGGTCTTATGATTGATCCTGGCGTCAAGCACTAACGGCTAAGCCATTTCGTCGATATCCAAAAACCCTAACAAGTTACGCATTGATCCGGGGCCAGAACAAAGTCGGTCGAACCGTCAAGTCCCGTTAAATTCCGAGTCATTTCATGAGAATATCCCGAACATGAGGGTCTGCGAACAGATAAATGAAATACCTCCGTAGTCCAGCATGCGGACTTTCAACCACTGCCCCCTCGAGTCCAACACCAATGGGGTGGCCAGGTGGTACAAGTAACACCTGAGGGCAATCCACCCCCCGAGGTAACGCAGTATGCTACATAACGCACTCGACCATTACACAGAATCCGGAGATTTATACTGCGATAGGGTAAAGTACGCTAGTTTTAAGGGAGAAGCCCTGTGCTGCGACAGACTCCCTGTCACTGAGTTAATTAACCGACTCAGCTCTCCATTTCACCAGAACGGCAAAACTAGGACCCCATTCGGAGATCTTCCACCATACAGGACCAGTGACTGGCGCGAATGGCATTACGTTAGGCACCAAGACTTAACCCTCCATGTCACCGGAACGAAACTAGTGTCCTAGTCCTGACACGCGCCCCCATCTCGTCAGGATCTAATGCCCGGGGAGCCCCTTGGCAACTAAAATTCGCCTCAAATATATGTGTTTTACAATGAACAGTATGAGCATGTAGTGTATTTTCGACGTTTCGTTGTTTTTTCCTTAGCTGTGTTGTAGCCCCCTCGCGCTTCTACCTTGAACTACAAACGTACCTCTGGAAAAAAAATTTTACTCCCAGGGTGTTAATCTACTATTTTCAATCTGATCGAGACATTCACGAGCAGGTAAAATTAATTTATAAGTTACTTGATTCCGAAAAAGCTTATGTACCTTCTATGCAAGACAAATTTCTCAATGAAAAAATTCGAACGGCCTCATGAGACTGGACTGAAGTAAAATTCAACAATAAACTTCAACGAATAAAGAACTTTCTAGACACGTTTTAATTAGGTAAATGATGAAACAGTTAATTTCTTCTGGAATATTTTTCCTAGATGAAAAACGAGATTTCATCGCGATGCCGCGTATGGATGTAACCTGAAAAAAGCAGTTATTTCACTTCTTTATGGCGTCCATTTGAATTCTGGGTTGAGAGTATATTCTAGTTTTCTAAATTCCCAGAATAATCCATAACTTCACGAGCAAATATGCGGAATTATGCGATATCGCTAAATCCGAATTGCATTTCGCCTTCTACGTAGAATTTTGCAATTCCAAGTCCTTGGTATTAATAGATTAAGCTGATAATTATTAGTCGGAACAGAAAAGTATTTGTAGTTACGGAATGCAGGAAATTATGATTAATACGTCGATTCGATGGAATATCGGAGAAAAATGTGAAGCAGTATTTTCATCTCAAGGGTTCATGATTTTTATATAAGTTATTGAATAAGTCCGTGCGGACTTATTTTCACTCTGAGTAAGAGTTAAAGATGTTAAAGATGTTAAACATAAATTGAATATATACGTCATAATGAGATTTGTTTCAAAATCAATTGCCTGGAATCGGTTCATGAAAGACGAAATTATATTATTCATACAAATTTAACTCATCGCTTTCAAAAATGGACCTCCTATATATCACACTCAATCCAAAGAATAATCCGATTATCAAAACATATTTTAAACGCATTTTCAGGATCGACTTCAGTTCTCGACGCTAATTCCTGTTTTTTTGGCTTCTATGAAAACGTGTGGTTAGGAGTGTTATTTTAAGTTTTGAAAATGAAAATTATCAGCGGTAGCCATATTATGGTAATACGGTGGTTGTTCGTTAAGACTTGCTGAGTTTTCGTTCGCAAATTCCCAGTGATAGCTTTTCCAAAAATCTATTCTTGTTCAGCGAATTTACTCCCTCAAACGCATCGTAAAGCTCAGATAATATTCTTCATTTCTTCCTTTTTTTCTGTCAAAAATTTCGAGTGCATTTAACCATGATAATGGATAAAACTGTCAATTTCGCCTTCATTTTTGGGCGCTTGTTCCAGGGAGCAGCGTACTATCGTAGTCCTGAAAGAATTGGTTAGACCCATTGGTGAAGAACCAGAGGTCAAAAGAAATTACGCCTGGCAGACCAGCCGTACCTAAATACGCTGACTTTCAAAAGAAAAAAACTAGAGCCTTCAAACTTTCAGAAAAGATTTGTCTAAATATCTATCCTAACTCCATTAATGGGCAGAATCGGTTGAATGATTTGTCAGTTTTTCAGGTTTGAAAATGTTTAATATTTTTTCGCAAATACAGATTCGATCGATCTGAAATTCAGTATTTAGAGACAAAATAATAACATGTTAGTGGGATAATCTTTTGTTCATTGTTTATCTGAAATCTATCTCTTCTCTGAACACTAAAAGAAGATTGTTTCCTTTCGCCGATGAAACTATCGGGTGTTTTTTTCAGAGTGATAGCACTTTCGATAGGGATAACTTTGATTTAACACAAGGTAGAAGCCATGTTGTTTTGACATTTCTGTTCAGTAAGTATTGACAAATTTTCATGGAAAGACTCGCGCCGCAACAACGTTTACAAATTGTTGAAATTTATTTTCAAAATCAGTGTTCTATTCGCCAAACTTATAGAGCACTTCGTGAAATTTATGGTTTACTTAATCGTCCATCAGAGCAGCTTATTCGTCGAACTATCGATAGATTTCGGACAACATTTTCTCTACTCGATGCAACAACAACAACAAGAACAAGACAAAGATCTGTACGTACAGAAGAAAATATCGCTGCTGTAACTCATAGTGTTAATAATGATCCAGATTTGTCTATTCATCGACATTCATAACAAGTTGGACTCTGTGCATCTACCACATGGAAAATTTTGCTTAAAGATCTTGGTCTACACCCATACAAGATCCAACTGGCTCAAGAACCATAATAAGCGTCGTTTGTTTGCTGATTGGTCCCTAGAACACCTTGAAGTTGATCCACTTTTTTATCGTAAAATCGTATTTAGTGATGAAGCTTATTTCTGGTTGAACGGCTATGTAAACAAGCAAAATTGCATAAATAGAGGTTAATACTTGATAGAAGGTATATAAAATTATTTTAAATATTTTAATAATAGCCTTCTACATATTTAATTTCAAAAAATTATATCTAACAATTATAACTTCAGAAATTAAATTAAATTGATGTCATATAAGTACCACTCATATCAAACGACATATAAAATATTTTATAAGTCGTTTAATATAAGTGGTACTAATATGACATTAATTTAATTTAATTTCTGAAGTTATAATTATTAGATATAATTTCTTGAAATTAAATATGAAGAAGGCCAATATTAAAATATTTAAAATAAGCAAAATTGCCGTATATGGAGTGAAAACAATTCTCAAAAAGTTCTGCAAGTTCCATTGCATCCTGAAAAATGTATGGTGTGCTTTACACGCTGGAGGCATCATCTATATTTCTTTAAAAACGAAGCTGGAGCTAATGTTACAGTGAATGGTGCTCGTTACAGATCGATGATCAATGATTATTTGTTCCAAAATTTGAATGGTATCGACCCAGAAGTGTTTTGGTTCCAACAAGAAGGTGCTACACCTCATGCTGCTACCGTTACAATTGATTTATTGAAAGAAAGATTTGACGATAATATTATTTCGAGAAATGGTCCAATTAATTGCCTTTCAATATCATGCGACATAACTTCACTGGATTATTTTCTTTGGGGTTAAGTCAAGTCATTGGTTTATGCTGATAAACCAGAAACAATAGACGCTTTGGAAGCCAACATAAGTGGTGTTATTGATGAAATAAGGCCTAAATTACTCCAAAAAGTGGTCCAAAATTGGTCTGGTCGAATGCGGTTCCTCAGAGCTAGTCGTGGTGGACATATGCTGGAAATTATTTTTAAAGTTAAATGTCATAAAATTATCTTTCAAATAAAAAAAATTGGCTTCAATCTTAATTTGAATGTGTTGTATTTCAATTTAAAGTTCTATCATTCTAAAAAAACACCCGATACTATTCTAAGAGAAGGATGATTTCACGAAGGTAGTGGATTTATTTGATTCTAGTCTGTTAACTCTTAAATACGAAAAAACTTGTTTCATGACTATCTCGGTTACCTTTGCTGGAATGGCTTATTTTCAGATTTTATCCCTTAAAACATCCGTTAATTTGGATAACCAGCTTAGATTGCACTTTCAGTCTGAAAATCTGGTAAAGAAATTGCGAGTACTTGCCCCTAAATTTATAGCATTGGGTGAGTTTTGTGACTTTGAGCTTCTAAGGAGATTTCGTGCCATCTTATTTATTTATTTCATGGAATATTAGGATGTGGTGTTGTTGTTGTTGAAACTCGCCTAAAAACCTAAAAAAATTAAGGTGATGCAAAAAACTTCATTTATTTACAAGGAAAGTGGAATTATGAACTTGCGAAAAGTATTTTTCTTGATTCTATCGATACATCAAAGAAGGAACCTTATGGTATATCTAGAAATAGGGGAGGATGGATATCATTTTCTCAAGTGATAATTGGGATTTGATTGTTGTTATTTCCCTCGAGGTAGTGAACCTGGTTTCTCTGCTCCAGGTTCCTTGATTAAATAATATGTGAACACTTCTTCATAATTTCATAATTTACATATCGATATTTAATTGCTATACGTAAATATTGAATAGACGAAATTACAGTCCGTCTAGAAAGTATCCGTAAAAAAATAAAACTCAATTGTAAGTATTTAGTTTATATTTTTAATTCCTGAATCTGAAAATTATATTATAACAAGATATTCATCTTATTTGCTTAAATAACCTCCATTTAACTATGAACACTTGACTAAACGTCGAAGTACACCCGAAACTAGATCACCTCCATAATTTTCGGTGATGGTAGTCCAGAACTGTAAAACTGACTGAATTAAATCATCTTCATTTCGTGGCGCTGATCGTTCAACTTCAATCTTCATAAGTCCCCATTGTTTTCGATGGGACTAAGATCTGGTGAAGCAGCTGGCCATGAAATGGTTGTCACTAGATGTTCTTGCATCCAAACTTGAGTATAGGCCGAAGTATGACATCTTACATTATCCTGCTGAAAACTCCACCCCTTTGGATATAAAGCATGCACTGTTTCAAGAAGAACATCTCTTAGAATGCCACAATACTTTTCACTATTAATGATACCAACTGTACACAGAGGTGTAGCACCACGCTGAGATATTGCTCCCCAAACCATTATTTTGGTGGGAATTTTGGAAACTTGAACGGTTACAGGCTTCGAATGGATTTTCAATTGATTTCCAATAAGTTGGAAACAATTTTAATCATATATAAAGGCATTTTTAAAATTATCTTTTTGAAAACGTTGACAAATTCTATTCTTCGTTTCTTTTGTGAAGGTGTCATTATAGGGATTTTTTTTTTGTTTGATATGTAGCCTTATCTTTTCAGGGACATACGGACGATTTTTGAACGTACTTTTACTTGGGATTGCGAAATCCCAGGCGTGGATTGTATTGTCCTAAGGCCAATAAAGCGTTTAAATTATTATATTATCTTAGATGGTCTTCCTGAAACTGGTTTATGGCTCATTACCATGCCATTTTTTATCCTCTTTATTGTCTCATATACAGACAGCACTTTTTCCCAGTTGCACTAATTTCTTAACGTTTGAAAAACCTTTTCAATACAAATATCCTACCTGTTTTATTTTTTTCCGGTTGCGACATTATTTCATATAGTGTATACCTGTTGACAATCAAAAATATTTAACAAATAATGCTGCCATGCATTTTTGGCCATATCCGACTATCTGCACAACTTATTTTATACATTACTTTTGTTTTAGAACGTTACAAAAAAAGTATATTAAAATTATGAAAAATTCCGGATACCTTTTAGGCGGACTATACTTTATCTTTTATTCACAAAAATAAAAGTTTAGATGAGCCTGTTATAAATACGAAATTTATATTCAACTCACATTGTAAAAACAGCCAATTACGTCTTCGGAAGCCGATAACACGAACTACTTACGACGAAAAACAGAGGGTAGACTAGTCTCGCTGGTCAGGCTACCTGGCCTTGGAAAAATTATACACATTAATAGTATTCTAGACAGTAATGAACCCATCCTCATTACAATATTCTTCATTAACCAGCTAAAAGGAGAATGCATTTTAACGCCAATATCGGGCCTTAACAGATCTCATTTCCACCATGTTTCATTAAGAATAAAGTTTGTGAAACATTTGAAAAAATTTACACTCTAAATGAATTTTAAGAAAAAATTATGATCTGTCGACAAGTAAAGTTGCTGAGTTTCTCGATGTAAAGAATTCTTCCGTTAACGGTTGAAAAATATGGAATTTATGTATTATCAGTACCCAATGTTGCCAGTATAACAAGATCTATACTCCAAACACAATTCCATCCTCATTCTGCTAAAGTCTTCAAAATTGAATCGAATCAGTAATATTTTACTTTTATACTTGTTCAAAATTTGCCCCGTCTGTACGCCTATGTACGAGTCCAAAATGAGGTTATCTTATAAATTGAGATTTTATTATCCTTACATGAAAGTTAGATCAGTTGTTGTCCTCTCTAAGCATATAAATATTATTTCCCAGTTTGTTACTGAAACGTCACGCTTGAGGATATCAGAATCACCCTGACAATTCTGTGCAAAAAACGTATATAATTATACGCGACATTCAGTCACTCACTTCAGAGCTTATATTATCCGAGAGAACGGCTTCTTGGGTATTAGATATCGACCTTAAAAGTGCATTCAATTGCGACTTTCCTTCCAGACAATTCCAATACTGAAGGAATCCGATAGATCGAATGATATAATTTTTCTGATGAAAAAATTGCTTGAACTTATTCCTCAACGAATTGTAGTCACTTCCCATTTGTTTATACAGCGTTTGAATTTATAATGCATTGACATTTTCTGGTTTGTATATAAAGAGTGTCATTTTGTTCAAATATCTAATTTTTTTCAATTTTAAATCTTGAATGATAACAAACGATTACATAACTACAGATGAAAAATAAAAGTACAAATTCAGTCTTTCACCTCAATTCAAAACTTTTGACAAAAATAATTACATGCTCAAAATTTGCAAGGTCGGCTTCAGAACCATATGTTAGATAATATTTAGTTCGCTAAAGAACAGAATATACCCATGGGAATCAAAAATATTTCCATTATAAAGAACATTTTGGTTTTTCTATTTCTCAAAAAATTAGGATCGAAGGTGTAATATAATGATTTTTTCAAAAATAATTCACACAGTTTTTATGTTTTACAATTTATTCTAAATCCTGACATGTGTTTCGGTTTTTCGACCATCTTCAATGGAGAACAAAAAAGAACTCAACTTAAAATTGAAAAAGGTTCTCTTATTACACTTAGGACATCTGTTAATTTTTATAGCGCATGGAAATAAAAGCATCCAGTATAGGGGTGTTCAATTTACCCATATTAACATTATATGGTAAAGTGACATCTTTCTCATCAAAAAACTATTATTTTCTATACAATGTTCTGTAAAAAAGGTTGATTTCTGGTTTCTCAAAATAAACTTCCTATGTTCTTTTATTATATGCTTTGAACATCGGCCTGTCTGTCTTATATATGCAGCAATCAGCACAATTAAGTTGATAAATCCCCGATTTGGAAAAGTTGGGTTTCCTTTCTTTATTGTTCACCAAAATCTTAGCTAAATTATTTCTATTTTCTACTAAAGAATTAATTCGCCTTTTATGAAGAGCATAACTACTGTTGAAATCTGGTATATAAGCTTTCTTTTCTTCATAAGAATCATTTATAATTATATAATTTTTTTGAAATATTGTGGTATGTTTTCTTATTAATCATTTTGTCAATGATTTCAGTTCTATAGCCATTGTTCACCGCTATAGTTTTAATTATATTGACTTCTTTTCGGAAATTGACTACGTTCAACGGGATGCTCAAAAGTCTGTGAATGAAACTATGGAATGTTGACATTTTAATTTACCATGACTGGATTTTGAATAGATTATGGTATCAGTAGTGGTAGGTTTTCTAAAAATGTTGAATTTGAGCTTATTATTACTATGACTGATATTTAGAACTAAGAAGTTGATTGAAGAATTTTTTTCCCTTTTTATTGTGAATTTAATATTTTCATTTGTACCATTCAGATAATTCAAAAATTTCGATAAAATCCTGTCAATTCCAGTCCAAATGCAAAATACGTCATTTACACATCTAACCCAAATGAACGAGTTTTACCAACTTATCATTTGTAGTGTTAGCGAATAATAATTTTTCAAAGTAAGACATAAATTATTGAGCTAAAAGTGGACTTATTGAACTTTCCATTGGTAAGCCATTGATTTGCTTAAAGACTTTATGGATGAATTTAAAATAATTCTCTTCTAAAAACATTTTTGAAGTTTTAAAAAGATTTTCTTCGTTATTTTGTGATATATGATATGTGAAGATTCTGATTCTTTCAATCAACAAAGCCGTTGAGAAAAAGGAGAATTTAACAAATTCCCAAATACTATTCGGCAATACCCCTATATTGGATGCTTTTATTTCCATACGCCATAAAAACACACGGATCTCCTAAGTGTAATAAAAGAACCTTTTTCAATTATAGTTTAGTTCCATTTTGTACTCATTTGAAGATGGTCGAAAGACCGAAACACGTGTCAGGATTCTGAATAAATTGTGAAACATAAAAACTATGTGAATTATTTTAAATAAAATTGTTGTAATGTTTCACCTAGAACCAACTGCATACTCCATTCATGTTAGTAATATAATGAATAATGTGAAATTTCCTTAAAATCATTTTGGTCACGGAAGAAGCTATCAATCTCGAAATGGTTAGATATCTGGAGTGCCAAGGTCTCATCAGTAACAGATAATATGGTTTTCGCAAAAACCTATCAACAGATGACGTCCTTAACTATGTGACGGAAGTGTGGACAAGAACTATTGAGCGCTATGGAGGCCAGTTGCTCTGGACACATCCAAGCCTTTTTATCGTATTTGGCATAAGGGTGTTCTTAATAAGCTACCTTCGTATGATTTCCCCGGGAGTCTTTGCGATTGTATGAAGAATTTCCTTACTAACAGGAGCATTCATGTAGTCATGAATTGTATCCGCTTCCGTGGTTTCAACGTGAACGCTAAAGTGTCCCAAGGCTCACTTTTGTTGTCCATCCTCTTCCTGATGAACGATCTTCTTAGTATAACCGAGTAAAATATTGTGAACTTCGCGGGTGTTAGCATGCTGATGTCCTTTTTCACCAGCGACAAACCTTTGCGAACCGTCGAGTCTCATCTCCATAGAAGCCAGCAAATCGATTCCCTGAATGAAGATTTCAAAAAGACATCTGAATGGTGCAATGAAATTTGGTGCAATTCAATTCCTCGAAGGCACAAACAGCAACTGTTTTTCGAAAATCTCAGTTCCTAACTTCTGACTTGATGATGGAAAACCAAGTGCTTCAGCCAAAGGACTTCATGCATCTTCTTGGCGTGACTGTCAACACTTCTGTTGGGGGGAACGTGTGACTAATATTGCGAAGTTTGCTACAAATAAGGTGAGATATTTGTTTCAAGGCTACGAAATATTTCTTTGCAGATCGGGTACTTCTATTGTATAAAGCCCAAATCAGATCAGAACACGAATTCTGCTCAAATTTTTGAAACTCAGCATCCAAGCATTCGTTACAACTTTTAAAAGAGCAATAGGACTGATTGATTGCCCAACTTTAATAGGCAGTTTGCAGTCGTTGTAACATAGAAGGAGAGTCTATGTTCATTCACGTGATAACATAACTACCGACAATTTCTGAAGATTTTCTTAAAATGGACAAGATGACATTAGAGTATGTTTAGCATCTGAATTACCATGATGAAAAAACTGCCGAGCAGAAGACTTAATTCAAGTTTATGTGTCAGACTTCTAGGAAGTTCAATACATAATTATATAAATCAATTCAGCTTGAAACAATACCAGAAACTTATGTGTACTCCTACTACACCTACTATATGGTAAATGAATAACTGCCCACCTTCACTTTCAGATAAAAATTTTTTCATTTATTTATAATATGTCTTTCAACCACAAGCGCAGCTGAGAGGGGGTTTTGGGGTTGTAGCCAAAGATATCAACAATTCAAAATATTCCTAAGTTCTTCGTCAAACATTGAAGATATAATTTAATAGTAGAAATCAGTAATTGTGTCTATTCCCCATTTGTTTGGTGTTAAACTATTACAATCTGAATCAATACACATTCATTCGTCGTATTTACTCAGAATCATCAACAAGTTACAATTCGGAGAGAAAAGATGCTTCTTCAGATGCAATGCTTCTGCTGAATTCTATTCAAAAGATGAATTTCAGTGTTTCACTCAAAGTTTTCGAAATATTTTTGGATATAGCGTCGGCTTAAGTAAAATTCTACAATGAGAAGATTTGGACCTGGGTAAAGCTATTGACCATGCTAGTGCTCCGAAAGTTCTCCTGGAAGATTTGTGAAGAAATGCTGATGATCAATTTCGAACGATTTCCAATAGAGTGACATCTATATGCGAAAAGTATAACATTCCTCCTCATATGTTCAGAATAACAAATAGACAAACACATAGGACAAATATGAAAGCAGATGATGTACAACAATATTATAAAATTGGTATTTTCTGGCCATTTTTGGACTCATATATTGCATAAATCAGTAACAGATTTCTCAAACATCAATCTGCTTTATCATCATTCATTTGTTTGATTGATAGAAGTAATGACCCTTCGACTGATTTAAAAAATTAATAAAGTTATATGAAATGGAGTTAAAAAAAAAACTAACGAAATAACCCTTGAATGTGAATTTCAGATGTGTTCAAAATTTAGTGCAATATCAGTACTTTCTAAATGTGATGTTCAGTTATTTCCTTACATATTTATATTACTCAAAATATTTTGTACGTTACCAGTATGAACGGCCACTCATTTTACCCTCAAAAGAAATGAAAACGTATTTAAGAAGTACAATAGGAACTGAGAAACTGACTGGGCTTGCTCTGTTGAATATAAATTATGATTTTGAATTCGATATTGATAATGTATTAGATATCCTAGGAATACATAAAAAAGGAATGAATATTTAAAATAACTTATCTGTATTATCTTTAGTAGGTATTTACTTCCTTCGTTTATTGTTTACTTCTATCATTTTCGGTGTTCACCCCCCCAAACTAAAATCCTGGCTGCGCCACTGTTTTCAACCATAATGGTGTGTCCATAAATATCAGAAGGCATATCATAACTTAGAATTAGGAGTTAGAAATTTTTACAAAAAATCATTTGTATGAATATCTGTGTTTTTCAAACTTTCAGCTGAAAATAGTCTTTAACGATAACACTGCACCTTCAAATGAATAACTCGTTCGTGCCCTTTAAAGGTATAATAAAGTTTGAAAGAAATAATGTATGAATTGAAATTTGCAAGATGGGGTTCAAGGCCAAATTGAAAGATTCAGTACCTAAATGGATAAAATGGGTTCTGGGCTTCAGATATATGTTCATTAAAAACTTCATTTCTTTGATATATAAAAAAATTTCAATTTTGCAAAGTAACACTATGGAAGTTAGATTCCGAAAATCATTTGAAAGTTTATGCAAAATTCTGCAACAATCCGAAGTCAGGAGCTTTTGCACGCTTGTTCATATCACCTACGATCGTCACGAAATTTTGCTTCAGTATTTTTGTATTTAGAACATTTTTTTACATCTAAATGCTAAATTTGAAATCGATCATAGGACTATGATTTCGGCAGCGCTCTCAAAATATATTTTCTTCAATCTTTTAATTAAAAAATTATGCATCAACATACGAGTCATTATTTAAATAAATTTCAGATCAATAGGATATTTAATTTAGAAAATATTGAAAAAATAAGAAAACATTTCAGATCAGAATTATTTAGAAACTACTGAACCGATTTGGGTTATTAACGAGATTCTAACTTCCGATAGCACTCTGTTTCCTAGAATAGGCGCGGAAAAACGTATTTTAATACTTCGACAACCAATGCAATAAATAAACAGAAGGATAATTTTATATGCATTAAAGTTATTTCTTGAAGTAAGTCATCAATTAAAAGCAGTTATATAGCTCTTTTATTGCAACATTAAATGAGGTTTTTCTGGAAATGACCACAATGGACATAAAATGAAATATATAGACGACAAAATTATTGAAATAGCCATTGACGAAATCAGAATGAGTAATTAATGTACGAGGGCGCCATAATTTCTGATGTTGACAAAGACCTCTTATAAATATTTTATTTTATTATGATGAATTTTGGAATCAAGTGTAAAATGTAACTTTCCGAAAGTTTCGCTTCTGAGCACGATTTCTTCTTCCAAATTACTGGGGAATCGTACTTGATGTTGGTTGAAAAAGAGTTGACGATGGTTAATTACCCTCAATTGAATCGATTCGCTACAAGTGAATATTTAAGGAAATTTTTTCTCAAGGAACAATCCATGTGTCAATAGTAAATTAGAAATATATTATATATATATATATATATATATATTTATTTATTATGCAAATTTTTTACTGTTAGTGTGAAAATTTAGTGGATTTAGGTACATAAAGAATAGAATGAATTACGTTATTTCGAGAACTAATAAACCTTATATTTCGTCTTCAGGTAAATTGATCTGAACGGTTAACTGTTACATGATAGACTTGGAGATGTATAATGAACTCATATTTCCTCTCTCCTCCTCTTATAGTCTTCAGAATCTCCCCTTCTTCCTATGTGAAAATGTGCATTCGTGTATATTCAATATCGTGGAGATATCGTTCTTTCTAGTAGAAATGTGATTCTTGTTGAGGTCACGAGGAAGTATATTTAGACAAAATTTTAGAATTTTTCAAAATATGTGATCTTCATTTGAAGAACTCATACCATTGTAAAAATGGTAAAAATAGATTCTAGATTTAAAAATATAAAATAAATCCTGTAAACATGGATCGAAAAAAGCTCTCGTTTCATGATTATATTTGACCTTTTTCCATTCTGCACGCTTGTTTTTGCGAACAGCGTGCTATCGTTTTACCCAAATATCTGTAATTTACTAAATTAATTTATCAATGATACAAACTGACGCATTATTAGACACAGAATTTTCGGTGACTATCTCTCTCCCACTATGATTTAAAGTAATCATGTTAAGTTCAGATTGTCGGCCAAAATGAGGCAACTATTTTATCACATTAGACCACTTTAGAATGCGCTGTACCATTTATATGTACTTATGCTTGAAAAAGTCGACTTACCGTAAGCCCTATGTGTAATTTTAAGAACACGAAATTCTATTTGCAATGCAAAATTTCTTTCCTTGATATATTTACTCATTGTAAAAATGGCCAAACACACTTGAGATGAACAGACAAAATGTAACACTGTAGCAAACTAAATGGCAGATGACGCTCAGACTCCACGCGAATATAGAGAACAGTTGTTTAACGACAAACGAATTTTGACAATCCTTGAAGTAGACTTCTTAAATGATTAATCGCACGCATTTCCTTGAAATTATTCATTGTAAAGAATCTCATAAATTAAATCGGTAATTTCTTAATTCAAACACTTGTGTGAAAATTTGTGAGCTATTCATCAAAAGGTTTCTGCAGCGGCAATTGCCAGTGAGGAAGCCAGTGAAGAGATGAAACATGTTTTTACTAACAACCAGGAACATTTCAGGTCTTGTATTTTAGAAGATCCCAAGAAACTTTTTGGAGTGATCCAAACCCTTGAAGATTCCGCCAGGGGTGTTTTTTTTCGGTACCTTCCTTCTTTCAAAACTCTTCCTTATAGGTGCATTTTCCTATATCACAGAGGGGTTTTGGGTCAGTGAAGGGCCTCTATGCTCCTTCTCTGGCAAATACATTGGCCTCCTGATTTCCTTTGATGCCTGTGTGACAGAGAACCCTGACTGAAAACACTCTTTTTCTTGCCTTGGTCATTAAGTTTTCTTCGATCATCAGTTTTGATTCAATGTTATGGAAGTTTAGACCTTTAATAGTAGCTGGACTATCAGAGTGGATAGCTATATCACATTTCTGATAGTTTCTTTCTAGGAGCATTTCCATGCCACTTTCAATTGCACATATTTCTGCGCCAACGACACTCGAACATCACTCTAACAATAGTGAATATTTAGTGCCTAGCCCAGATATTCCGGTGCCATCTTCTGTAGTGGTTTTTGAATGGTCTATTTACCATTTGATGGTATTTGTTCCGAGGATTCGGATGGTAAATTCTCTTTCCCATTCTTTTTTTCTGCTCAGCACTGTATTATCTTTCCGATGCTAACTTTATTTTCATTTCGATTTGCTTATGAAATGTATTAGATAAGAGAGGACCAGGATTTTTGGCTTTTAATTATCTCAATACCTGTACCTCCTCTGGATATTTTGGGAATGAGGTGATGGTTTCCTGAGTCAATCTATAGATAGAGAGATGTGAGGATCCTAGAGTGATGACCAGGGTCCTAGTTGGGTATGTCCTCATAGCAGGCAAGTCTTAGTACTTTGTGGAAGGTTTTCCTCGAACTGTTGAGACTAAGTATGACAGATTATTGACCCCTACGTGATGATACGTCTAACAATCATGACGTACATCCATCACAGTATATTAATGTTTCAGCTCGAATTCTTACCAGCGAGACTTTTGCACACCATCGAAGCTCTTACTGCTCTACTAGCAGCAGTTTGTTTCATAGAAGTTCCCCAGTTATTTCTGAATATTCAACTTCCGATTTTAATTCTATGATACATCCGTTCAAAAAGGCTGAAAATGCTGAAAATTTCCTTTTCCAAGTGAATATAATTAATGTGATCTTGTTCAGATTAATATTCAACCCCATTTACAAGCATCATTGCTGAATAATTATAAAACCCTAGTAAATCACATAGGCTTCCCTCGAATTTTCCTCTTACTCTTAGGACTATGTCATCAGCATAGCCTATACATTCGAAGAAAAGTTCCGACAGCCTGCGTAGCTGTTTTTCTACTACTAGTTTTCAACAGATTATCTGTCCTTAAGAAGTTATCCATTACTTTTTCCATCGTCTTGAGTAAAAGCGATGTTAAGCAGTTCTGAAAGATTGAGTATCAGTAACTTGTTTCTTCCCTATTTTTGGTAAAATCTTGCCCTTGCCCTTCTCCTAGATACCAGAGCCAGAGCTAAACAGCTTCTTGTGATCCTTAGCAGATGGGGAAAGAATCTTCCTCGCTCCTTTCCGTTGGAGTACCGGAAATATCCCATATATTCCTGGCGATTTGTAAGGCTGAAACGTTTTTATTGCCCATTCTAATTGTTGTATAGTAAATATTACACGACGCGATTCTACCAAGAAAAAATTGTTGTAAATTCATTGTCAAGCATACGAGTTCCCAAGTTCGAAGATACATTATAAGATGGCTGCCAATGATATGATAACCAATCATATATATGAATAAACGAGCACATCAAAGCTAACAGCAAGTGCTTCACGATTTTGCCAAAATTGTGGTTCTGTCTTGCACATAATCCTCCTGAAATTCTCTGTGAGCATTTGGGCTTTTGTTGAAGTATTTATTTTGAACGCGAAATAAAGTTACATAATGTATTAAATCGCACCAAATTGAGGCCCAACTAACATCATCTAGGCAGATGACACGTCCAATATGACAAAGCTTTCATCAGCTCTGTTATGCCATCCTGATGGAAACAGACTTATTAGTTGCATCAAAAAATCAGTCAGTATAGTTAGGTAATATTCCAGCTGCTAGAGATATTTCTGAATTCATGCAAAATTGGAATAAATAAAAAATACAGATTTCTTCCCAGTGTTAGAACTGGTATTTTTTTTATCGAATTATAAAGTAAATAGGATAGGGTTATGTATGGAATAGCACATGCGGTAAATGGCCTTCACATACCCAAACTTCTTCGAAAATTTCCATAACCATTTTGCATAAATGTGGCTGGATTTTATTGTCACAGCACGGAGACAAAGAGATGCAAGAAGTGAACAGAAACGTGAAAGTGTTCGTGAAGACCAAAATTGATCGATTTCTCGACGTTCACAAGAACAAAACATCTCCCTGCCCTGAACTGGTTCGTCTTGATTTACAGAACTTGTGGTTTCTATAGAACGGTGCCACTTGTCATACTGCCAATGACACAATGAATTTATTGAAAACAAACTTCGGTGATTCGATTATTTCAAGAAATGTACTGATACATTTAACTCCATCGGTATTTTTTCTTCGAGGTTACATTAAGTTATTGGTTCACAGCCTTCATCCAGCAAATTCAGAGATCAATATTGAACGAGTAAATGCTAACATACGACCTGATTTGTGTGAGAGAGTCATGCAAATTGGGTTCAAAGACTTCATTCCTGCCAGCGTTTCAGCGTGGACATTTAAATGCTGTTTTATTTCATAACTAATGGTATCCATTGTAGATTATGATGAAATAAAAATTTCAATAATTTTCGAATAAATAATGTGGATTATTTACAAAACAAAATAGGGCGCTGTTAATGAAAGACCGTTTATAACTCCCCTGATTTTGTGAATTCTTTTCTGAAAAGATCTACCTGTTTGATCAATATATACTATAGGACGGTCAGTGGCAGTCAACTCATACACTACACATAAGGTTCTAACGTGAATAGAGTATCATATAATATAGCTAAGTACTTTAAAATAAAATTTGACTCGAATGTAGCTTCTAGAACGGTTAATAATCTAAGAATTTATATATGAAAAAACAAATAATGACAATACATCTGGAGTCTATAAATTGACTCGCACTCATTATGTGCCAGTCATTTGAAAGAATTTAGACATAATTTTAACAATAACTATGAAATTATCCATAATGAAATTGAAAGTGTCAGATTCACACTTTTGAAAGCAGTAGAAATTAGTAGGTAAACCTTAAAATTGTTAATAAGGAGTATGAGCTATGGTTATAGAAATTTTTGGTACAGATCAGCCGAATTAATTTATTTCAACTTAAAATTCTTCTCAACGACCAAACAGATGTTGCAAAATCTCCATTGTTGAATATTTCTACTTTATGAGGTATTTCCGATAATTGGCTTCAATATATTTTATGGTTATTTTTATCCTTTTTCCCATATTTTTATTTATCGGTTTTCTGTAGATTGGTGGCTTTTTGTATCTTTTTTTTGCGTATGTTTTTCTTATCTTTATTTCCAAAAATTGTTAGTTATTTGAACCTTCTCTTTTCTCAAGTTTTTAGCCATATAAGAAGTGAATATGTAATTTTCAGAGTAAGTTCAGAATGTAACCTGAAGATGCCACAGTGTGAGCGAAGCAATTGTCGCTAATTTATAAATTGTGAAAATAGTCTTCATTATTTCATTCAATTAAAATAAATTTCCATCAAGTGAGGTCCGATTCAATCAAATTTTTTTAATAGTAAAAAAAATCTATATACCTGGGCATTATTTGATGCGGTATAAAATCTCTTTTTCAGAGTCCAGAACATTTTGCGAGATTTTATTGGGGAAACAATGGATCAAAATCAGAAATTCTTGTAACGATTCGCTAGATCAAAAAGCAGTACTATAGATAAACTAACAAATAGAAGATGCCCAAACTTCCCATGACTACAGAGGAGTTGTGTCAACTTAACGACAGGAAGAATTTTGACAACTTCTTCGAGGGAGTTTTTTGAATGATCAATGGTACTTTCTTGATCAAGAAATACACCATGATAATTTTTAATAGTCGTAATAGAACATTTTTTCTATCTGGGGTGAAGTAACTCAATGTGGGAAGCACCCAAGAGTGGTATTGATCGCACTGTTCAATTCATGATAAAGTTGAAAAAATGGATAACGATATACTACTCTGTCAAGAAAGTAACGGGAATTTTCAATTAAAACAACATTTTTACATTTAATCGTCAAAATTTATTGGATCGCCTTCCAAAAAGGCTCCATTTGCTCCAATACATCTATGCCAACGGCACTTCCAATTATCGAAACATTTTTTATAGGCGCTTTCCGGGATGGACTTTAGCTCTCGCGCCGAATTTTGTTTTATGGCTTCAATCGACTCAAAACGGGTGCCACGAAGGGGCAATTTTAGTTTTGGGAAGAGGAAAAAGTCGCAGGGAGCCAAATCCGGCGAATATGGTGGTTGCTGAAGCACGTTTGTTGAGTTTTTGGCGAGAAAGTCAGTCACAATCGTAGCTCGGTGAGAGGGCGCGTTATCGTCATGCAAAATCCATGAGTTGTTCGCCCACAAATTTGGCCGCTTCTTACGGATACGCTCACGCAAACGTTTCATAACGCCTAGGTAATACTCCTTGTTTACCGTCTGACCCTCTGGAACGAATTCGTAGTGCACCACGCCACGGATATCGAAGAAAACAATGAGCATCACCTTCATTTTCGAGCGGCTTTGGCGTAGTTTTTTCGGTTTCGGCTCATTTTTTGCCACCCATTCCGATGATTGCTGGCTTGTTTGCATATCGTACTCGTAGACCCAGGTCTCATCACCAGTTATAATGCGTTCCATGAATGTAGAATCGGAATTACAGCGATCCAGCATGTCTGAAGCAACCTGTTCGCGATGACGTTTTTGAAGGAAATTCAGGTCTTTCGGTATGAGTCGTGCGGCCACCTTTCTCATGCCCAAAATATCAATCAAAATCGTACGTGCGGACTCGTGGGATATCTTAAGATCATGTGCTATCTCTCTCAAGCTGGTACGACGGTTTTCCAGCACCCTTTCCTTAATTTTATCGACGTTATCTTCGATCGAAGCCGTCGATGGGCGACCACTTCACGACCGTCCTTGAAGGCTCTGTACCACTGATATGCACGAGTTTTCGATGGAGCATTATCACCAAAGGCCTTTTGCAACATTTTCAATGCATCGGCACACGAAAATTCATTTGCAACACAAAACTTTAAACAAATTCTTTGCTCAACGTAATCACCCATAGTAAAAATCGGCACGCACTCTGACATCGACTGACTTAATCAGCTGTTGCAAACACACTAGTTGACAGATCCCGCTCAAGCTTGGCATAGTAATTAAGGACAGTGGTACCAACCTAGGAAAAAAATTTTTACCTGCCTCATTGCCCCGCCAGATTTAAATCGATAATTCCCGGTACTTTCTTGACAGAATGTATAAAGGTCTTTCAATGTGAACGCCGCATTTTTAAATTGACAGCCATTGTTTATCTGAGACATTTACAGTTGTATTTGTCAATGTCTATAATTTAATCATGGAAAGGTACACACTCCAACAACGATTACAAATAATTCAAATTTATTATGAAAAATCACGATCTTTACTTTAACCTTACGTGCTTTAACTTCATTTTTGGTCGTTATAATCGTCCGGATAAAAAAACAGTTGAACGTTTAGCGAAGAAGTTTGAAACAAAGTTTACACTTCATGATGTTATGGTACCAGTGAGACAAAGAAATGCAAGAAGTCAAGATAATATTGCTGACATACGTGAAAGTGTTCGTGACCAAAATTTATCGATTTCTCGACGTTCACAAGAACTAGACGTTTTTATGGCGAATTTTGCGAAAAGACCTTGGTTTACATCCATACAAAATTGTTCTAACCCAAGAACTCAAACCAACAGATCATTTAAAGCGTCGTGTATTCAGTAATTAGAGCTTAGAAAAAATCGAAAATGATGAAGATTTTCATAAGAAAATCATTCTCAGCGACGAGGCTCATTTCGGGTTAAACAGTTAAGTTAACAAGCAGAATTTCCGTATATGGAGTGGTGATAAACCTGAAGAATATCAAGAACTGCCATTACATTCTGACAAACTCACTGTTTAGTAGGGATTTTATGCTGGAGGAGTCATTCGACCTTATATTTTTTTCAACGAAGCTCATGAGGCGATAACTGTCAATGGAAATCGTTATCGTTCAATGTTGACTGATTTTTCATGAGCAGATTTGGTTCCTCTTGATTTTCAGAACATGTGGTTTCAACAGGACATTGTGTCATACTGCCAATAACGCAATGACTTTATTGAAAACAGAATTGGGTGACTCGATTATTTCAAGAAATGGACCGATGAATAATAAGCCTCGTTTCTGCGATTTAACTCCATTGGACTCCTTTTTTTGGGGTTCCATTAAATCATTGGTTTGCAGCAAACATTAAGACGAATTAAGACGATTTACAGATCAATATTGAAAGAATAATTGCTAACACACTACCTGATTTGTGTGAGAGAGTTATGGAAAGTTGGGTTCAACGACTTCATTCCTAGCAGCGTACCATGTGGTCATTTAAATGATGTTTCATTTCATAACTAAAATCCATTGTACTTTATAATGAAATAAAAATTTCAATAATTTTCAAATAAATAATGTCTTTTATTCACAACAACAAAATGGGGCGCTGTTAATGAAAGACCCTTTATATGGCAAACATCCAACACATCCCGATATTTTTGTACATTTTCAATAATTTTTCAGTAGGTGACAACCGTGCTCAATGCAAAATGTCCCATCATTTTTCAATGAAAAATTTCTGCGATTCTGATTCTGAATGAGTGTGATTGTGGATAAGATCTTGTATTGCATGCGTGTTTCAGATACATTTAATTCACTTAAGAAAAGTAATCGCTGGAGCTTCGCTCTCGCGTTTAAACATTCTTGCGTGAACAAAATGCTATCTAAAACACTTATACAATAAATTACTATATTTGTTACCTTGCGTTTTCCTCTGATTTCATCGCTTCGAAGATTGCTTTACCTCTTTTCAAGATATTTGGTGAATATTCTACAATGTGCATCAAAAGAAAACTGACCAGAACATTTCCATCCAGCTTGAAAAATTTTATCCATACTATTAATTACAAATATTGTTCTTCAATGGCAATTGCCTCATCAACCATTCCAACAAAATTTTCTCCACTTTTGAGTAAATTTTTACTTTTTTGACTGCTCAAGCATACATCAAACAAACACATTTTACTGTTTCAGTCATGTTAGAAGTTGGATGGACATCTAAAAACTGACGCGAAATTTTAAATGAAATCTTCCATTGAAAGTAGAGCAAATTTTATTAGAGAATCAATTGATCAAAAGCAGAAATTTTGAAAATGATTCGACAAGTGAAGGCGTCAAATTTTCAGCATTTTTGAAAATCAATTTTTGACCCGAAAGCTTTCACTGAATATTGGGAAACCGGAGTACATACAAAATTCAGAAATATAGCGCAATTCAGCATTGAATGCATTATGAATAAACATTCAGCATGTGCGTAAAATCCGGCTTAGGTGTGTTCTTAAGAATGAAATAAGAAATTTATTCATATCGGTATTAGAGAGACAAATTCATTATCCTTCTTTATCACCTGGTATCCCTGAAACGTTTTCTAGGTTAGTGGGGGTGAAGTAGATTCTAGTATAAAGTGATCCTTTTACCATCCAGCAATCAAACCCTAAGTCCAGTTCTGTTTGTCACATTATCACTGCCAACATGAAAACTTTGGTGAGTACAGTTTTTCGGGAATTTCGAAGTTACCGGTTGTGCGTTTATTTTATAGAAAGTTTCATCATTACATCTGAGTTTTCTTTCGTTAAAATACTATTTTAAATTCATTTTCTGATATATTAAATTACATTCGGCGGATTAATATGTTCATTTTTAATCGTGTTGCAATTTTTCAATTCTGCTAAATGTAAGTTCACTGGTCGCTTCCCAACAATTTTGTCGCTAGCTCGTAGCAGAATAATATCAGTTTAATTCATGATCTGGTATAATTATTTGCTAATTTTCATTTTAGCCTAATACAATTCACAGTCAAATTTACTTCTGCTTTTTCGACCGCTTGTTGGTGACAATAATTTGTATTTCACAGGAAAATGGGATGAAACAATTCGTTAATGGAAAAATCGCACAGTATCTCAAAAAATTTGTATCCCATCAAATTTGAATTTGATTACTATTTAGATGTAAAATGAAACTGGCAAAATTTCGTATGGATTATCTCACTAATTTGGAATATTTCCGATATCTCAAAAACAATTTATTATATTCAGCTAGAAATTGTTATATAAATACAAACAGCTTTAAAACAGTTATAAAGGGAAATAACAGCTTTACCTCAAGGATAGATAAAAATTTTCTTGGAAATTGTATTACAACGAAGTTTTGACCAATCTATTCATCGCTATATAGTAAATTTAATTTACTATATAATATTGGCTGTTGCAAGATTCACACGTGTTTTCCTAATTACCAACAACTCCTTTCAATAGGCAATAACTTCACAAGATAATTTTATAATAGTCAATGGGATTTTTAACAATTCTCACTCTTATTGATTATTTTGAATATATCACTTTTCATTGAATATTCTCAAAAGGTTAAATTTGAAGTATTTCATGTATTAAATCCGATTTTTGAAAACTGTAAAAGGACGATCTCTTCACAGAAAATATAAGGTTGTTCGGGAAGTAATTTTTTTTTCCCGACAGAGGATTTAATTGTATTTTTTCGAATGCACCTTCACACTTAAGCCACATAATCATTATATGTTTCGATAGCTGATAAAGCAAGCCTTGTGTATGCAAAAGTTCAATTAATTCTACGCAGTAGTTTTTGATTGGCGCACTTTTCAATATAGACAGCAATATTTTCGTCATATTTTACTTTTTTACTAAAGAAAAGGTAAAAATACTGTTCAAGCCAGAAAGAAATTAACCGATGTGTATGGAGAAGAGGTGTCAGAACGGGTTTGCAAAGTTTCGATTCGGTAAATGTCGAAAATACACCATGTTCCGAAAGGCCGGTTGAAGCTGGTAAGGAGACGATAAAGGCACTAGTTGATGCAAATCGGTGAAGAACAACACGTGAGATCAGTGAGAGGTTAAATTTATCGAATTCAATTGTTTATGACCACTTGAAAGTCCTGGTTTTAACCTGGATATATGGTTGATGTCTGTGATTCGCTTCTCAAACGTCACGAAGATGATCCATTTTTGAAGCGCATCATTACTGGGGACGAAAAATGAGTTATATATAACAATATCAAACGCAAGAGATCATGAAGTAAAAAAGATGAACCGGCTCAAAGCATTTCGATAGCCGATATCCATCAAAAAAATGTGTTGCTGTCTGTTTGGTGGGATTTTAAAGGATTCGTTTTTTTGAGCTTTTAGCAGATAACACAACAATTAATTCGGAAGTCGACTATCATCAGCTGGACAAACTGAATGATACAATTCAACAGTTAAGGCCAGAATAAATCAACAGAAAAGGTGTAGTGTTCCACCAAGATAATGCGAGACCTCATACAACTTTGGTCGCTCGTCAGAAGTTTTTACAGCTTGAATGGGATACACTACCACATCCATTATATTCTCCAGATCTGGAGCCTTCGGATTATCATCTGTTTCGGTCATTGCGAAAAGTTTTGGACGGTTTAACCTTTACTTCAAATGAAGATGTCAAAAATCACCCGGATGTGTTTTTTGTCAGCAAAGACCAAACATTTTATGAACGTGGAATCATGCTACTATCAGAAAGATGGCAAAAGATGTTGGACCACAATAACCAATATATAATTTAATAAAATATTCATTAATTAGACGACAATTGTCTCCCAGAAATTACTTTCCGAACAACCCAATATATTACGTGATTTTCTTCTGAATTCGATGCTGGCTTTAAATTTGAAATATTGCAGTGTTTCTGGAGAAGAAGGTACTGCTGCAGAAATTCTTTCAGTTATTTTGATCCGTTGAAGAAATATAGTTTCATAATTTTGATAAGATGCACTGTATATTCAAGTCTGACTATTACTGTTATAAATCCCCTTGTTTTCCTCATAGAAGCTTTCCTCATAAAACTCTCTGTGGATTTAGTGTTTAAAGTATGATTCAACACGTTCTTGAGCATTTATATCTTTAAATAACCACTTCTTAAAACTCGTCCATTAAAGGCAAAACAAGGAACGTCTTTGCATAATAAATAAAAATATTGAGATGTTTGAAGTAGTTTAGAAAGAAAGTTGGAATTGACTTTTAGAAATTTCTTTAAATTCTACCTACTTCAAAACTTAAAATCCGAAAATATAGAGCAAGATGAGAATTGTTTCCATATTTTTTCATTATTTTGAAAATCTAATCGTTCGCGTGGTAAAATCATTCTCAATAAGTACTTATAATAATACATATCAGAATGAAATATTCAGAATGATCTTGAACGGTTAAGGCTGGAGTTTTCATCTCTAATATTACTTATTTTCTAAGGGAACATAACATTGAACTCCCATAATCGGAACGGAAGAACGGTAATAATAATAAATCGTATCATAAAACCTAAATATCATGACTTGTCTACCCATGGAAGTCTCATTTACAGAGCCTTGACACTCCCTATCAGACAAATCGGTAGAAAAAGTTCAATTGTGGGTTGTTTCCTATCTATGTTACTCATAGGGAAATTTTTATCAATCGAGACTTAGTGTCTTTGAAAGTACCGGCTGGTCAGTTGAAAAGATTAGACTCTGGATATGCGCGCTAACCATGAAACTTTACTAAATGACAATAAATGATAAGTGAAATGATCAGAAATATGGATATAAGTCACTAACATTCAAAGGGGTAAAACATACTTTTGTTTTCATCCATTGTAAGGCCAATTACAATAACTAACACCAATATTTCTTATCCTAATGATTAAATTTGTAATATATAAAATTTCGGAAGTTAAAATGAGCCGCATAATTGATTATCATTCGCGTTGAATAAATATTTTTCAGAATTCGGAGAAATGGGATCCATGTGCAAAACATCCAAGAATGTTTATTGATAAATGCTAATGATTCATATTCACCCATAAAGAATTATATATAAGCTTCCACAAATTGATTCATCATTTATAATTTACGTAAAGCTATGCTGAGGAACTATTAGTTCGAAAAATTAAGAATGAATTAACTCGTTCCTGAAGCGGAATTCGTAACAAGCATCGTTATCAACTCTAAAAAACCGATAATGGACGCTGGATGCATCCTTAAACGAGGAATGGGCAATTAATTAGAAATTTTCGAAGAATTTTCGCATCACAAAGAAAGTGTTTCTTTTTTACAATGTAATAATAGCTAATTTTTATTGACTTGATTATCCTGTGATTTAATCGCCTAAAAAATAACTTTTTACTCTTTAATCTACTTCTTCGAATACTCTACAAATGTGAGTCAAAAAGAGATCAGAACCATCCCAACCGGCTTGAAGAATTCCATCCACATTATGAAACACCACAATTCTCCTGCAATATTAAGTGCTCAAACAAATGAAATTTCTTAATATTAATTTTTTTCAGTTTTGGATCGCCCTTTTAGTCGCCGTCGTAGTTGCCGACGAGAAAAAGGCAGTACCAAAAGACAAGAAAGTTGACAAAAGAGGCCTTCTTGGACTTGGAATCCATGGAACTGGATTGATCGGCACAACCGGACTTGCTGGAATCGCTACCACTGGAGGAATCGGTCTTGCACCTGGTGCTGTTGCCCTTGCTCCAAGTGGTTTAGCTGTTGGAGCTGCAGGAATCGATCTGGGTGCATCCGCTCATTCCCATACCCACACCCAAACGACCATCACCAGAAACATCGGAATTCCCGTCCCCCACCCCGTTGCTGTTCCCGTTGACAGACCAGTTCCTGTTGGAGTACCAATTAGGGTAAACGTGCCTGTCGACCGTCCAGTTCCAGTTCCTGTAGACCGCCCAGTAGCCGTTCCTGTAGATCGTCCTGTGCCTATTGCAGTTGATCGTCCAGTTCCTGTTGCCGTACCCCAACCCATTGGAGTACCAGTACCCCACCCAGTCCCTGTAGGAGTCCCACAACCAGTGGCAGTCCCAGTTGACAGACCAGTAGGAATTCCTGTTGCAGTAGGTAGTGGAGTCGCTATATCCAGCCACGGACTTCTGGGAGGTCGCGTACATGGATGGTAAAATATCCTTCTAATGTATATATAAAGAATTTTTAAATAAACTATTCTCTAAACTTTATCCTTCCCAATTATTTGTGTATCTGCGTACACGTAATACAGAAAATATAAGGTGACTGTCAATAAGTTGAGAAGAAATTTGTATGATCAGTGATATTTGAAGAAGAGAGAAGTTCTTGGACTTAATTTTGTCAACAGTATATATATATATATATATATATATAAAGCACGTTATGGTAACCATGTCAATGTTTTTTATTCGGTGTTTTTGACAAAATAAAAGTTTATCTTTTAGTTTTTTGTGAAAAAAAACAGTTTACGAGTGTCGACTAGTACATATATTTTTAATTATTGCATCCTTGTCTGCTAATGGTAAATGGAACAGAATACATAGACATAGAGTTCGAAGATCTCAATATGGTTAACATCTTAGCGACTTTCAGCATTAGAATTCATGCCAATTGAGATGTTGGTATGAAAGAGGTGTACTAACTCATAAATCTTTATTGATAAATTGTTTTCATCATAACAGTAAGATTTTCGTTGCTTTTTTAACTGTTCAATGAAAACTCTATATTTGCTAAGAAAATATATAAAAGTTCTCTGGAACTATGAGCAAAATCCATTTTGTCGCTTTCATATACAAGTAAGATGTTATACACAGTGTGGACAAAATGGCATATGGAGTTCCATTATATGCATAGCTCGCAGTAAAAGACTTCGTCTTCTTCGGAACAACTGCGCATGATTCATGAGTCCACTTTCCACACCCCAAGAACTTCAACCAAACTTATTTTGGCTTAGATCAGCTCATTGCAGTAGATGCAAGAACAATCTTATTCATCATTGTTTGCATTATACAAAAGCGGAATATCCTTCAATATTGGAACCACACATCGAATTATCCGTCATCTTGGCAGGCTTTCTTCTTTAAAATTGGGAGGGGAGACAATTTTGCCCTAGTTTATTAAACATTTGGAGTGGAAGTAAACAACAGCTCTGTTCATTCCTTACAGGATTTCTTCTTACCTTGATCAAATACAACTGTTCCTCTTGGTACTAATGACCAAACATGAAAAGCAATAATTTCAGTAGTTTTCACTTCAATTGTATGTTTCTAAAATTTCTAAAACTAAAGATGCTAAGGGTATCGCTGAAATTTTCGACGCCTTTGTGCTTTTTGTTGATTTCAATGTATTTTCTTCAGCCTGGGATGTGCAAATATTTTCTACTTCCTCCAGATCATGTTGCAGAGAATTTTCGTCTGTGCAGCTTCGAACAAAGTATTCAGAAAGATATGAAGATCCACAGGTTTGGACCCAATTTTTCCAAACCTATTGAGCCTAGAAAGTCTAGGGGCAAACAGAGTAAAATGATTCCATATTTTTTGCAAATGTCAAGCTCTAGGCTTTTTTATCGCTTATGTGCCCATCAAGATATAAAAAGCACGAGAATCGCCCTCATTTGAGTTTAAAAATGCACCAAACATTTTATGAAAATATCCGTTGTCATCCTATCTGATTCCTAAGAAATAACTAGTATACAGGTTGGAGGATCATCTATCTACCAACTCTTGTTTCATCAATTTTTTTTGGAAATATCCTCACATGAGAACCTCATTCAGTGATTGTTAAAACTCTAACTTGTGTTCGCCCTGCAGTTGCAAATATCTTTTGAAATCTTTGGAATGTTGACAGAGCTAACTCGTCAACAATGTATATTATGTACGGAATAATCTTATTGTTCTAAATTTTGTCTTGATATACGTGGAAAAACTGACCTACTTGCAGTTTGTTGAAGGCCAGAACTCTCGCAACAGATGTAACTCCAGACATTGATTGACACTAGAACTACCATTAGGCAAAAATTGTCTCGTTCTGCAAAACACTATGCTAGGCTGTATAATCACAGGAAATATACTCCAAATGTCAAGCAAACAAAACATCTCATTCCTTACTCACTCTTCAGCAATCTCCACAGAAGCTGAACATTTAGATTTGGAATTTAGATTCACCCCTCTCGAAGGTTTGGGAACTAGAGTATTTGCCAAAACCAAGAGTTCTCTGTCCATATAAAAAACATTTCGAACAGAACTTCTTGAATTATTTTATATTCGCAATTCACTTTAACCTTCCAAGGAACACCTTCTCTCAATAGCACAGTAACGCATTAAAAGGCCTGGAAGTGAATGTAATACCTACATTATTTATATTTAATTAGATAGTAATTTGTGAAAAGTGAACCCAACAGTGGAACCAATAAAACTGAATTCGGTGAGAGTGAACAACGGTGAAATAGCTCAAAGAAGAACTATTCCACAAAAAAGAAAGTGTGCTCATCGTAATTAGAGTAAAAACTGCACCCAAACAACTCCCTCAATTTGGATAAACAAATCAAACTTGTAAATTTATAAAATAAGTATTTAGGCTAGAAATAGAACAATAAAGTCTAATACACATCTCTTACACCCCATTTTGAAGTTTGCTTATCCTGGAGTTTGCGTACTTATTGATTATCGTTAATCAATTACTAGGAAGAATTCATAAAGGTATCTCTACATACCTCGTCTTGAGTAAGACCCGGATCCTCATCAAGTTATGTTCTCTATATTCTCCACATGATTTGTCAGTTGAAACATTGTCACTGTAAACCTTCACAAACATGCGATGAGCTTCAGATGCACTTTTTTCCAATTAAAACAAAAAATTACAACTTGCTCCAAATGATGTTTAGTTAGCAAAATATTTGACATTTTCAACAACGTAACTGCTCCGTCTCATTATAAACGGCGCTGTCTACGTTCGACATAATTCATTCTTTCTCATTGATAGTTAGGTCTTTTCATGTTGACAATTTAAGTCTAGCAGTTTTGAGTTTTGTAATTCGAAAGTGTTATTTGACATTCCAGCTTATTTGTTCTCTAATGATCACATATGGCCTTAGAAAACATGGAAAGTCTTTAGAGCATTTTGATATATTTATTGTATGAGAATTCCGACGATGCAGCATTCGGTATTCTAAAGTGTTTCTATCCTTATCTGCTAGCATTGATCTCATAATTTTTCTATAACCAATAATAAGGTTTATTTCATTCATTCAGTCCAACTACAAATGGACCTTCGTTAAGGTTTTTTTCGTTAATTTCCCTCTTTTTGTTAGGAGGGATGCAGTGAGCACCTCCAACGTTCAGCCTTTGAACAAACTGTAAAATCATTAGTCAAATTTATCGCATGTAGCCTTTACTACATTAAGCACTGTTTCCGGATAATCAAACTCGTCGCTTGTGACATTTCAGTCCTAACTATCGCGGTTATTATTGTTAATACAGTAATCCAGTCTATTGCCAAAGTATTGTCAAATTCATTACATTTGTTTTTATTGTAATAATCATACCTTCTGACTTGGTTTATATACAGTAAACTAAGAATTATAATTGTTGTTATTATAGTGTATTACTATAATTATCATCTTCGTTGCTTTATCTTATTAGATAAACGAAGATGGTTCATCATCGAGATATCATACAAGTGATCTTGAAGTGAAACTCTTCGCTACATCAAGTCAAAATACAGTCAACTGAACCCATCGAAACTAATCATCGAGATTTATTAATTTGCAATTGTCTGTTATTTCAAATAACCGAAATAATAGGCAAAATACTGCAGTAAGGCAAACGTGGCACGAAACAGTGACAAAAAAGTTTTCTATGAAACTCAACAATGGAAACTGGACGTTATCGGCAGATGTCCAATCTGACTAAGACCTCGCCAATTGGCAATTTTTAGAAATTTAATGTTTTTAGAGTCATATTTTGAAAACGTACAGAATTTATTTTTACTCCCAATAGTTTTTTAGTATTGATCATTTTAATCCTCTGTCCCTTCTACCAGAATAAGTGAATTTCCGCACACGTGATAAAAATGATTATAATACCTACGATGTAGGAAAATTAAACGGTAATAATTTTGACTTCACTTTCCTACACGATTAGCTTTTTTCTAAACTTTATTAGAAAATAATTTTTTCTATCTGTCAACGGCTGTCTAGTACCATCCTAACGTTCCCTAATTTTCTTTAGGTCTTCTACTGCCCTCTAAAAGTATCAAGAGCTCCCATGAGGACTTTATCGCCTTCGTTGATAACCTATGATTTGTACAACTAATAATATTATGAAATTTGAATGATACAAATAGTTTTGAAATGAAACAGATTCACAAATAAGTCATCTGGTAACAGGCTTTAGTAGTGGACCAAAACAGAATACAATCGACCAGTTGAATAATCAGTATAATGTAAATGTCACAACAAAATGTAAACAGCTCTTATAATATGTCTTCGGTTAAAATATTCATTTTGTAATTAAAGTTTGTGTGTCAAACTAGAAACTTATCAGCCGACTGAAGAGAAGGTATTATTTGAAAGGAGGACTCAATTTGAATGTGAGTCAATACTTGATAGAAGTAAAATTTAAATGACTTCAAATTCAGAATTATATATTCTAACTTCTACAATATACAAAAACTATCAAATTGATATCCTTATATATAATCAATATAAAGTGTTTTTCAATGTCTGGGAAAAACCTTTTCACATCCCGACATGAAACGTATTAATACAAAATTTAACAAAAACTATATAAGTATATATATTAACATACAAATACAAGAAAATCCACTATTCGAAATTATTTGAAATTCTCAAAATAAAAGATCAGATAAAAATAATTGAAGGAGAATTCCAACATTTGATAGCTATTTCGGTCTCAAGCATCTTCAGAAATGTATTGAATTCAGATTCAAATATATAACAAGATCCAAATTTAACTCGCCAAATAAGATAAAACCTAGAACGAATAAACTCGAAGTAAGCTTTAAAATATTCAAAATAAAACAGAAATGATCAACGTGTTGTTACGTATAACCTATAACTATTTTTACTCGGAACACAGAAAAACATAACAAAACTTATTTACGCCAAATAATGTCCCATGATGAGAAAAGTAACCAGAATTACAAAAATAAGAACGAATAGAGGAATATGTTGTGGATATTCAAACTCTATATAAATTCATTTCATGATTTAAAAATCAATTTGAATGTGAGTCAATACTTGATAGAAGTAAAATTTAAATTACTTTAAATTCAGAATTATATATTCTAACTCCAACATTATATATTGAAACTATATACACAAACTATGAAATTGATATCCTTAAATATAATCAATATAAAATATTTTTCAGTGTCTAGAAAAAACCTTTTTATTTGTTCCAGGTTTTATCTTATTTGGTGAGTTAAATTTCGATCTTGTTATATATTTGAATCTGAATTCAATACATTTCTGAAAAGGTCTAGAGACCGAAATAGCTATCCAATGTTGGAATTCTCGTTCAATTATTTTTATTTGATCCTTTATTTTGAGAATTTTAGATCATTTTGGAATAGTGAATTTTCTTGTATTTTTATTTTAATATACATACTTATATTTTTTTTGTTAATACATTTGTATTAATACGTTTCATGTCGGGATGTAAAAAGATTTTTTCCGAGACATTGAAAAATATTTTATATTGATATAAGGATATTAATTTGATAGTTTTTTTTCATATTATTTGAATATATATATATTGTAAAAGTTAGAATATATAATACTGAATATAAGGTCATTTGAAAACAGGAACTTTACTCAAAATATAAGATTTCAATCAAAAAGTGGAATATATGGTTTTAGCTTTTATTTCATTCGGTCTTCCTCATCAGAATTCATAGATGACGAAAATGATTGTAAGTCAAATTTTATTATTATAGTTCAAAGATTCATTACAGGAAATATTGTACCGAATGGAAATATTAACATGACATTAAAGGAATATTAGAAACCATATTAGACAATAACGCTCAACTTAATTACCATATAACATAATATTTTTGAAGCATTCTGAATTCTTCATGAAACTATCATTATTGATTTCAATAATGTTCAGTAAGTACTGCATGCAGTATTACTCAATTAATGGAGGCTTCAATCAGTAGACATTCTCTCTGATGGTGCTGACAAAAGGTGAATTGGAGATTTGTTTTCACTGGGTAGAAAATTTTAAAAAATTATCCTAATTAGTAGTACTTTACTAATATAATGCTTAATTAAAACAAGTTGTTGAAATTACTATGTTTTACTACAAAAAAAATTGATAATATACACATTTAATTATGACTTGAGTTTCGGGAGTTAACTATCCTTTCTTCAGAAAACTAGTTATTTCTACAACTTGTTTTAATTATGATCAACTACCAAATAGTAACGGCTGAAACCATTCATTATCTAGTATAATGCTGTTTTGAAGCTTAAATTCAAATATAAAAATTTCATTACAGATTACCTATCTTCATTTAGGAATAATTGTTCTGTCTCGCGAAGAGAAAAATGGTACGTGATCCATATACATTTATATTCGGTGATCAGTTTATTTTTACCAACTTTATTATTGTATAGATCGATTTTGAAAGGTTTCAAAATTCCATTTACTTATACTGGGATTATTGGATACGAAATGATAAACGTAAGTATACCATGGATATACTTACATTTTGAAACTGATAAACGAAATGAGCTGCAAAATTTTATACATAGGTTTATTAATTCCCACAAAATATTTTCAATTTCGTTGTAGATACTCATCATCACCAAACAGTCTTCTGCGTCCACTGCTGAACATAGGCTTCCAATAAGTCATCACAAACTCTCCGATATACTACAATTTCAATCCAGTTCGGTGAAAAATAATATATATATATAAATCTCGTGTCACAATGTTTGTCCTCAATGGACTCCTAAACCACTTAACCGATTATAATAAAATTCGCACACCATGTGCAGTTCGATCCAACTTGAGAGATAGGATAGTTTAAATCTCAAATTATAGTCGCAATTTTAATTTATTGCTAATTATTTGTCTGTTATTATTTGACAGTCACAATTATCTGTTAACTCCAAATGATTCTAACAGATGTCGATACCTTTCGACTGGGTTGAGTAAGTAATCAATAGATGGCGCTGCTATGGTAAATCTACGAACGTGTCATATAAGCTACATTTTAACAGCATAATTACCACGTGTTGTTGACGCTATAAAATTAATTAAATTTATTTTGTAATGAAGATAAGCCACAGCAACGCGTGGCCGGGTCAGCTAGTATATTATAAATACTCAGAAAATTACATTACATTAACTTTCATTAATTTTTATTAATTTCAAAACAATTGTTTCGTCATACCAAAAATCAACGTCAAGCCGGAACTGGTGACGAAGCAAGTCGTACTAGTTATCAGAAAAATATAAAATAAGCTGCTGTATTTGATTCAATATTGGGAAAAGTTTGACCCTGACAATTGATACATACTGGCCAACAAATTGATCCTACGTTTTGTCAGCCACAATTCTTACAGTTACAAAAAAAGTATTGAACAGTTTTTTCGGAGCAGGCGGGAATAGGTTTCAATTGGCTCCCAAGAATTATCTGTTAATTTCCAATGCCATTCTACTGGGTCTAACTTATTACCCAGCCACACTTAAACTTGATAATACACAAGTTCAAGTGTTGGAAGGTAGAAGCAGATGTTGAAGACAGACAATAAAACGGTATTGTATTGGCAGAAATTCATCTTAAATTTAAAAATGAAACTGCCTCACCATTCTATTTCCACAGAGTTTAGTGTTACAATTTGGGTTTTAGTGATTTATTTTTAGATTGGCTCCGAAGCTATCTCGAGGGTAGATCCATTTTAATAAAAGTTGAAAGCTGCCTATCTGATGAGCACGATCTTAGTCTAGGAGTGCCACAAGGATCCGTCTTTGGGTCTCTTCTATTTTTGCTTTTCATCAACGATCTCCCTGTTAATTTAAGAGCAATATCCCTGAATTTCCTTGCATGTAGACGCTTTTTGTCCTCGATAAGAGGGTTTTTGTTGAGTCTGTTCGCTGATGATGTTTCGGTAGTGATTTCGGCCCCAACATTCGAAGAACTTCAGGCCCTCTGTAAGCTACTATTACAAAGCTTTGTGAACTGGCGTCATAACTTAATGATCAGTATTGATAAAACAGAATGTATCTACTTTACAATTGGGCATAGTGATCGTCAGCTGATGATTCTCCATTTGGATAGTGCTATTCTATCTAAGAATGGTACTAAATTTCTTGGTATTCACCTTAATAACAATTTGAAATGGAGTATGCATATTGATTCTGTTTGCAAAAAACTGAACAGTTCTTATTGTGTCATAAATAGAGTGAGAAGCTTACGTCCCTTGGAATTACTCATAAATATCTATTATAGTTTGATCTATTTCCACCTTTCGTATAATATTCTACTTTGGGGGAACTCTTCGGATGTTGAAAGGGTTTTCATAATACAAAAACGTATTTTACGTATGATATTCAGCATGACTGTACCATCCATTTTCATTTTCAAATGTCTATATGTGAAGGAAACTGAGAAAACAATTTGTACAGTTGTCCAGTTTTTATAACTAGGGTACCAGAAGTGAGAGAACATTATATCCTCCCAAGCACAGAACAACTAAGTGAGAAATATCTCCTATATATCAATTTGTAAAACTTTATAACCATTTGTTATACAATATTCGATCTCTTATTTGAAATAAATTCAAAAAAACTGTTAAAGAGTTAATATTGAGGAGAAGTTATTATACAGTAAACGATCACCTCCATGAGGTTGTAGTGATTAGCTGATAAATATTTTTCTTTTCATCTGTATGACTTATCCTATACATTTATTTGTCCCTTGAATTTTCACGTTGAAATTGTAATTTTGCTACGGTATTTGAATTGAAACATGCTGTCAATCGAGGCCGCATGCTCGCTGACCAAGACCACCAGAATTAAAAGGCTTCATCTATCTCTGTTCCCTTGAATCTTGTAGAAGGCAATTATTTTGAAAAAAAGTCTCAACTTCGAAAACATCCTATTCAACTCTTGATAAAAAAATAACGCGTTCTTCTCCAAATTTGAATTGAAATCTATTGTTGAAACATTACTAAAGAGCATTTCATTCGTATGTCTTACAACTTTATTTTCAGTATCCAGGAGTTATGATCATATGTGCATATGCGAAGAATGTAATTGATGATGCAGATAAATTCATCCTTGAAAATTTCGAAGACTACACATCACGAGGAGAAGAAGTACATCAAAAAATCCTAAAGAAAACAAAATTTTTGAAATGGGGGGCATATGGCTGCGATGTTGGTACTCTTGTTATGGTTGTTCTTCTCATCAACACAGAATATAGATGTAAAAAGTATTGGTACATATTTATGTTGTTGGGAAGTTTTGACATTGACCCTATAACTTACTGGATACTTTTTGTTTTGTACCTTCTCTTTTTCATCGAGAGATCCAAGATCATGATGAGTGCGGTAAACCTCTTTCCCTATTTAATCTTTCAGTATACTTTACAATACGATTTACTGAAAGAAGGTGTGAGATCTCTGCAAAAATTCAGGAAGGATGATAGAGCATATCATTATCGTATAAAAGAAGAGCTGAGGAAGCTCATAAAACATTCTCAGATACTCACAAGGTGAGTACAATCATTTTCTGGACATTGAATACTAATAACGTGTAGAATAACTAAAGGGTCTTTCATTAATAGTGCCCCATATTGCTTTGTGAATGAAACACTTTAACACTTTATTTATTTCAAAAATTATTGAAGTTTATTTGATTATGAAGTACTATGGATACCATTAGTTACGAAATAAAACATAATTTAAATATCCACCACCGAAACACTGGTAGGAATGAAGTAGTTGAACCCAATTTTCCATGACTCTCTCACACAAATCAGGTCGTATGTTGGCAATTACTCCTTCAATATTGATCTGCAAATCATCTAAATTTGCTTAATGATTGCTATAACCCGATTACTTAATGTAACCTCAAAGAAAGAAGTCCAATGAAGTTAAATCGCTGAAAATGATTTTCTCATGAAAATCTGCATCATTTCTGATTTTTTCCAATGAAGTTAAATCGCTGAAAATGATTTTCTCATGAAAATCTGCATCATTTCTGATTTTTTCTAAGCACCAATTACTGAATACACGAAGCTTTAAGTGATCTGTTGGCTTGAGTTCTTGGGTTAAAACAATTGTGTATGGATGTAAACCAAGATCTTTTCATAAAATTCGCCACAAAGACTTCTGAGAGATACTTGTGAACGTCTAGAAATCGATAAATTTTAGACTTCACAGACGCTTTCACGTACGGCAGCAATATTCTCTTCACTTCTTGCATTCCTTTGTCACACGGTAACATCATCAAGTGTAAAATTTGTTTCAAACTTTTTCACTAAATGTTCAAATATCCTTTTATCCGCACGATGATAATGACTAAAAATTGTAGTTAAAGCACGTAAAGTTAGAGTAGCAGACCGCGATTTTTCATAATGAATTTAGATTATTTGTAAATGTTGTTGGAGTGTGTACCTTTCCATGATTAACTGGTAGACATTGTCAAATACAACTGTCAATGTTACAAACAGTGGCTGCCATGCGTGAGCAATGTAAAATTAAAATTGGGGGGTTCCCATTGAAAGGCCCTTTAGAAAAGATGCATACCGGTTATGTTATTATTATCATTATTAAACGCAATTGAAGGCTGAGGACAAAGTCCTCTTAAGCCTGTAGATAAAACTACGAAATTCTTCACTGCAACACTATTTCCACACTACATTAACTTAACAGTTCATCCAATTTGCTCTTTAAAACGTTCACAGCATTGTGGTAAACGAACAAGGTTTATAATTCATGAAAAAACTGTAATTATATAGGGATTAATTCATTGGAAAAAAGCAAATTCAACGCAAGGTTCAATTCCCCAGAATTAATTTGATTATTCTAATCTCCAGACTTCTTAATGTTAAACTAAGGAATTCGCTTTCGAGGCACGTACGTACGGCGGCTTCTAAAGGAAATTATTTCACTGTGACCTATATATTATAATAAGGAACTACACATTAAGTTCATAATTGCTGATTGTACGAAACGTAAACATATTCCTTCAGATGAGTTTAGGAACGGAAATTTCCAAAGAAAAACACTGACGTCGAAAATTAACACGTGTAGCTCAACATAGAGCTGAAATTTTGAAAAGTGCAAAGTTGTAATTTTGAGCGGGTGAGCGGATCAGAAAGTTGGAAGGAGAAAACCGACGCGTACGAGGTATTAAATGGGCTAAAATGAGAAGTGGAAACAGTGTTGACACGTCGGAAAAGCTAGTAAGATCGTCGAGAAAAGATCGCGGTGCGAGGTTCGAATTGGTCTCAGAATTTAGCATTATTATAATTATATCGAGTGGTTTAGTAATTGTTTTTTTTTTGTTTAAGAATTGAGTCAGAAGAATTAGAGAAATTGAATATAGTGCTAAGTTCCGGGACCAAAAAATTAAAGAGTACCGGTAGTCGTTCTTTATCGTTTATTGTTCGTGTTAAAGAGGTCGTTTCTTGTAGAAAATCGCCTGTGCTCACTTTTGTTTTGAATTTATGATCTTGGAGTCTAGGAGTAAGAAGTATCTGAAAATTTTGGTATATTATTCAGATTGAAATTGTCTAATTAAAGTAGAGTCAGAAATTAAGAAGGAGGTTGACATATCTCTTCGTAATTATTATATTTGAAGAATTTAAACAGAAATAAGAATTATATTTAAGATTCGTAGTGCTTGAGGAACCCGCATCGCCCTCTCCTTAATTATTCAGTGTGTTATCTTTATTTAAATTTTATTGAGTTTAGGATTGATAAAATTATTGGATTTTGGCACACTTTATCATTATACTTCTTAAAATCCATGATTGAGTTTCATAACCATTTTCATTATCACAGAGAAGATTTATTAACATCAAAGACCTTCCATTTTCGCGAACGCCGTACCCTTGCTAGGACCGCTCGACTAGGATTGGTTCGCACCCCATTCGTAAATAAGTTAATCTAGTAATACTTTCCATCCAACCACCTCCCACAAAGAGGTGGCTTATAACATCATCAATACTGCAGTGTTCAAGCTTTTCCATATGTCATATCCAATTCGATAAAAAGTGTTGTCTTTGCTTGGTCTTGAATTTCTCCTTCTTCAGTTTGAATCTTTGAGCACGTTAAAGTTTTTAACAAAAAAATGAGTTAGATTTACGTAAAAAAAATCTTAGGATATGATAAAACTTGATAAAATCCCCTCGGGGTCTGCACTGTTGCAAAGTCGTAAGTCGCCATTCGTTATCTTTCGGGAAACGTTTGTCTGTTTAGATTTTGACTTGCAACTGGAAATTCAAGAGAAGGTATGCGTCTTTACATGGGATGCTATCCTAACAGAGTGATGCCTGCTCATCGAATGTTCTCTCATATTCGCAGGCGTCTTTCAGAAACGGGATCTTTTTCTACGCAAAATATTAATGCAGGTAAACCACAAAGTGTCAGAACATCACGACTCGAAGGGGCAGTATTGAACGAATTAGAAGAACATCCAGGAACAGTACAAGAAAAATTAGAATTACTTTAAATACAAATCATCAAGTTGTTTGGCGGATCTTGAGGGTTCCTTTGCTATATCCTTATCACATTCAGAGGGTGCAGGTGCTCCTGCCTCGAGATTCTCATTACAGGATTATTTTTTGTCAATGGTATTCCTACCTCAATAGACTATTAAACAATCCTTAATTTGCTTTCCAAATCCTATTCACCGATGAAGCCTTTTTCTCAAGAACTTGAATTATAAATTATCATAATAAACACATATGGGCTGAGGAGAATCTACATGAAATTGTAGAAACTCATTTTCAAGAGCAATTTTTATTAAAGGTGTGAGGTGGTAATTTTGGCGTTTATTTGAGTGGTCCTTTCTTCTCGCCAGCAAGACTTACTGGTCAATTATGCAGACATTTTTTAGAAAACGATTTTCCCTTTTTATTGGATGATTTACCTCTTATACTACGACGTGAAATGTGGTTCATGCACGACGGTGCTCCTGCTCATTTTTCAGTTTTGGTCATGGGGTATTTGATTGAAAATGATGAAAACGTACGGGGTGGACATCGTGAATTCTAGGTTACTGGCATGTGAGCATAGCACTTTCACGAGGTGAATACTCAGCAGTCTCCACAATTTTCCCAGGAAGCAGATAGTGTGATAAGGATTCGCCTTATCATCGCGCATTAGCTAGAACCACGTCGAAGAGTTGAACTCACCAAGCTTCCAGTTTCGGCCTCGGTCCGAAAACCTACACCGTGACTGGTAGTAGCGAAGCACTATCCAACCTCTACTGGCTCTGCAGTGTCAGTACCCGAGTTATTTGGGACGCAACTCACACGCTGCAGGGAATTCTTATCCACCCATCGGAACGCAGTCTTATGAACCAAGATAATCTCAAGATTGATGTCTCAATTGTTCCTGATACGAGCACCATCCATCCGGTCTGTACGTCAAGATTCACGAACCCTGTGAAGTCTTTCAATTGAACCTGGCTTCAAGCACCAGTGGTCTAAGCCGTATCGTCGAGATCCATAAACCTCAGAAACGTCTCGCAATCGATCCTGGTTCAGGACGAGGCCGGTTGAACGATCAAGTTCTCCTAAACCCTGAAGCATTTATCGAGATATCCTGAACATGAGTTTCTGCGACTAAATAGGTGGAATACCCTTCTAGTCCAGCATGCGGACTTTCAACCGCTACCCTCTCGAGTCCAACACGAGAGGTGGCCAGGTCGTAAGAATATTTCCCGAGGCCGTCCACCCTCCATAGGCACTCAGCCATTGGAGAATCCAGAGATTCACTGCAATAGGGTAGAGTAGGTTAGTTTTAAGGGTGAAGCCCTGTGCTGCGACAGACACCCTTGTCAATGAGTTTGACAACGCGGCTCAGCCGTCCATTTCACCTTTACGGTGAAACTAGGGCCCCATTCGGTTGAACTTCCACCATACGAGTCCAGTTAAATGGTACGAGTGACATTGCTATAGGCATCAAGACTTAATCCTTCATTTCACCGGGATGAAACTAGGATCTTAGTCAAGACGCCCCCAGCGGGTCAAGCTACGATATCATGAGAGGCGGGACGGGGTGGACAGGTGAATTCTACCAGAATAGTTATTGGCTATTTGAGGAAGGCCTCTTTTCCAAGTGACTACCAAGCAGTCTCCACAGTCCACCCCTAGAGGTAGAAAGTGTGATAAGGATTACGCCATATCATCGCGCTCGGCGAGAACCCCTCCGAAGAGATGAACCCACCAGCTTCCAGTTTGGGCCCCGACTCGAAAGCCAGAACCGTCTGACTGGTAGCAGCGAAGCACTATCCAACCTCTACTGGCTCAGCAGGTCAGTACCCGAGTTGGTTTGAGACGCAACTCACCCGCCGGAGGGAATTCTTATCCATCCACCCGAACGCAGTCCCATAAACTAAGATAAACTCAAGATTGACGACTACAATTGATCCTGGTACGAGCACCGTCTAGCGGACTATACGTCCTGACCCACCGAACCCATGTGAAGTCATTTGATTGATCCTGGCGTCAAGCACTAATGGCGGAGCCATTTCGTCGAGATCCATAAACCCTAAATTGTTACGCTCAGATCCAGGGGCCAGGACAGGCCGGTCGAACCGTCAAGTCCCGTTAAAACCCGAGTCGTTTCATGAGAATATCCCGAAAATGGGGGTCTGCGAACAGATAAATGAAATACTCCCCTAGTCCAGCATGCGGACTTTCAACCACTGCCCCCTCGAGTCCAACACCAATTGGGGTGGCCAGATGGTACAAGACCACCCCCCCGAGGTAACGCAGTATGCTACATAACGCACTCGGCCATTACACAGAATCCGGAGATTTATACTGCGATAGGGTAGAGTACGCCAGTTTTAAGGGAGAAGCCCTGTGCTGCGACAGACTCCCTTGTCACTGAGTTAATCAACCGGCTCAGCCCTCCATTTCACCTGAGTAAAACTAGGGCCCCATTCGGAGATCTTCCACCATACAGGTCCAGTGACTGGCGCGAAATGGCATTACGTTAGACCCAAGACTTAACCCTCCAATTCGCCGGGACGAATCTAGGGTCCTAGTCAAGAGAGCGCCCCCATCACGTCAAGATCTAATGCCTGGGGAGCGGGACGGGATGGACATCAGTCATGTCCTGCCGGATCCCCAGACTTGAATAGTTCAGATTTCTTTTTATGATGAAATCTCTAGTGTACTTAACGCCAGTGAATACCGTAGAGAAACTGAGAAATCGTATAATAGGCGCGTTTGATACACTTAGGAATATTCCGGGAGTGTTTAAAAGAGTTCAATCGTCTATGAAAAGAAGAACAGAAGCTTGTATAAGGGTTGGGAGAGGACATTTTCATCAATTGCTGTAGTTGAATTCCTTTGTTGTTATTTTTTTTTGTTATGATTAATTTGTGAGTTTTACGTTTCTTGTAGTGCTCGTAATACATTTGTTTTGAGTTTTTTTGCGAGTTTATCGAATATTTATGAACCATGGCTACAGATTGAGAAAATAAACAATAAATAATAATAATGAATTTATTCACCGGAGCTTACTAACTGGATTTTTATAACAATTGGGATTTTTCTGAGGATTTCGAGGAAATGGTTCAAAATTTTTTTCTCGAAATAGGTAGCAGATATGATAAAACTACAAGAGACCATAAAGTTTAGTATAACAATAAAGCTTCTTTTTAAAAATTTTCAAACTAGCAGTTGCTCAGCAAAAAAAATTTCTGGAGTAAAACAGTGGACAGTGTTCCAGAAAAAGTATCATCCTGCAGATTTGCAATCAAAATTGGCATGTCACAGTGTAAACTCTTAATTGTATATCTAGGCAAGATTTTAGTTGAATATCTTGTAAACTGCAGATACTTTGAGATAAAAACTTGAAAAAACTCAAGCTTTAACTTTCGAAAACGAAACGTTTGCGGTCCCATATTTATGGGACTTTTTTCTTAGAAGTATTCAAAGAATCTCCCCTTTTCGTTTGTACCTCCAATTTAGGAACACCTTGTAAATATGTTGATTTCTATTTATTATTGTGAATCGTTTACCATCTTCAAATGCTTATAAACAACTTGTCTGAAATTTGGTAACATACTGTATTTACTCGTAATCGCTTTCTGTTTTGAGATAAGGGTAGAATAAAATTTTTTTATTACTTTCGGCAAAACCACCGAGTTCTTAGATGAATAGATCCAATAGCGATGAATTAGATAACTCAATTTGTTTTTCAATAAACCCCCCAAAGTTCTTAATCGGTTTGTTTCTAAACTTTTTAACACTTTCAGTCCCTTAATTTCTTCAAGCTAAATCCTAAAACGCTATCAAAATCATGTTTCTCTTTTATTATATATTCCGCATACGTAGAATCCAACTCATTATTCAGAAAAGAGCGTCAGTGTTGTTCCTTTATTCTATTGTCATAGGATCTTACAGTTTGTCCAATATAAATAAGTTTTTGAGCAGGTACCGCATAGTAATTAGTAAACACCTGACAAATGTGATTTGTACATTTTAGGTTGTGCATTTTTTCAAATAATTACTAATGAATTGTCGGTTCTGTAAGATAAGTTTATATCTATCAATGTTATTGAGGAATCTTTTTATTTGTTGTGATGATTTACTATAATAAGTCAGCGAATGATATATATTTTTTAATACAACTCCAGGAATCCGGTGGTTTTACCAAAAGTAATGAAAGATTTTGTTATACCCTTATCTTTAAACAAAAACCATTTGAATACAGTGTGTTACCAAATTTCAGACCAGTTGTTTATAAGCATTTGAAGAAGTTACTATGTTAACCAAACGGGTCATATTGAATTAAAGCAACACATATATATTTGAAATTTTTGTTAATTAACAATGGTAAGGTTAATTCCAAAATTAGATATAAATTTTCAATTGTTTCTTCAAAATGATGTGATTCTGCGTCCTATATTAAATTTAAACCAGATCCTATTCAAATACTGAAAATATAGGTTGAAAGAAAGAAAACTAAAAATTTACCTCATAATTGCATTGTGTTTCAGGTATCATAGTGCAATGTCCAAGACTTTACGATTGCCTTTATTCATGGTATTGTTACTTTTAGCATTTTGTTTGGTGTTTATCTACTTAATGTCGTTATTTGTGAGTGAATAATTTTTCGTACCTTCCTGTTCTCAAGTGAATATTTTTTTAGGCAGATAATATCTCACAATTTATTCTGATTTTCGCTGAATGTATTGCTCAGTTTTCAGCGCTTGCCTTATTGGCCGCTATTGGTCAGTACTACACAAACCAGGTGAGTTTCATGAGATCTTATTATATCTCTATGGAACGCAGCATGTTAGAACATGACATTTCAAACTAATGACTTAAAATCATCACTGAATAATCTGTGGAAGTTAGTTTTGGCCGGAAAAGCTGTAACTCTGCATTAAAAGAGAATTAGGAACCATGCTTGTACTCCTAAGGGATATTAGATTTATTTATTGCTTCAGTTTTTACTTGACCTAAATTCAACCTGAAATTTATAAATAAAAAAATTTCAACTTCCGCTAAATTTTATTGTTTACATAGCAATTGTATCCTCATATCTTGACCTCATCAGGTCAGTATTTAAACTGAGAATACAATTGCAGAAATATTTCTGAAATACTAAATTCTTTTAGAATAATTAGAGAGGTAGGTGAGAAATAGAGGGGTAAAGAATATTGTTTACAATCATCAGGGGAATTTCAAAATGTTAATCAAAAGTATTAAGCAGTGAGGATTTGCTTGGGGATGTTTGATCGTTCCATAGAGTTAGTTTTTTATTGTATCTATTGAATTTTAGTGTTTCCAAAAGATGAAGCTGGTGACTTCTATTTTAAATGTGTAATAATGAAAAGGTTTTTTTACTTGATAGAAGTTTTTTCAAATAACTTATTATAGATAAGAAACAGAGTAATTATATTAAACCTTACTACAAACTTCAATTTAACTCCTGAAGAGACTTGCTGCAGTTGGCTCACCTTATTAGTCAAGAGAATGGTGTAATTTTTATCTGACGGAAAGGGTAGATTTTGTTTAGATTGGTAGGCACAGATCAGAACTATTTTTCATTACAGCAGGTATTTCTCAGGTAAGTCATTTGGGTCCACTTTTTTCTGATCTTTATAGAGAACATCAAGAGTTGCATCGAATATTACTCGATATTTCTTTATGCGGATGACTTGAAGATCTTCCGAAACGTTCAATATATGGAGGAATGTCTCAAAATACAAGAGAATTCAGTTGATTGGTCCAACATTGAGAATTTAATTCTTAACCCCCGAAGTGTTCTCTAATTTTGAGAAATATCCGAAAAGTTACAAGAGTGAAAAATTAATGATGAAAGCTTGAAATGCGTCAGCTGAATCGTAAATTTAGGTGTGATGCTTGATGATAATTGGTGCATCGAATAGAATGGTGAGATTCACCAACAGTTCGGTGAGTTTCGATTGATTTGTACCACAGAGGTATTGGAATAAGATGTGGAACCTTCAATAAGAGGTCCACGTAAAGAGAACCCAAAGTTTCTAGAATAGATTCATGAAATTTCTAGTATTGAAACACACTTCATTATAGAAAATGGGAATTATAATCCACTAAGACTCAAATTTTACATCCTTGCACTGAAAAATCCTCAACTGCCATATTGATCCATCCTTCTCAATAAAATAGTTTGAAAATACCAAAAAGAAATTTACGAGAAGCAGTCTCTTCAACTTTCCATATTGCAGAACAAATACAGGAGAGATGAGCCGATGACAAGATACCATCGTGAAAAGTTAATTTTCCCTAACACAAGTGGTTTTAAAACATTATTTAAAAAATATGAATAACAAAACAAACTTTGTGATTGATCAATAAATATAATTCCTCTGTTTCAAAAACGTATTTTATACATATAGCAACGATATTGAAACTTGGTTATGCCTACATTTAGAAACTGGTTCAAAATGTAAACCTGACAAAGCCACTGTTGGCGAAAAAATTTTCGTTAGCTTAGTAAATTGTAGAAATGATCTATATTATTCTATTTTAATTTTATCAGAATGAATTTCGATCAAGTAAGGACCGATTCAATCAAAAAAAATGCTTTGAAGTTGTGCGCATCTACTCAATTTCAATCAGAAGGAAAAATTCATCTTACATCATTTGAATCCAACTTGTTTTTACCCAGAAAAATTTAACTCAAATTTTGATCTTGTGATATATTTCTGAAGAGGTCTAGACACCGAAATAGCAGCTATAAAATGTTGAAGTTCTCGTTCAATTATTTTTATTCGATCATTTATTTTGAGAATTTTAGATAATTTTGGAATACTGGATTTTCTTGCATTTGTATGTTAATATACATACTCATATAGTTTTTGTCAATACATTTGTATTAATACGTTTCGTGTCGAGATGTAAAAAGGTTTTTTCCGAGACATTGAAAAATATTTTATATTGATTATATAGAAGTAAACCTTAAGCACGTAAAAACCGGGCAAAAATTCTTCTAACCTATAGCATCTTGTATATTAATTCCATATCACATAGGCCTCCATGACGTTTTTGCCAGATTTCTTGTACATGGGTTCTGTTCGCGAAGGATGTGGTTCTTCAAAAGTTCATATCAATTTGATTGTAACACTAGAAAATTTTCAATTTCAGACGGAGGAACTCTGGGATGAATTGTTGAAATGTTCTTGGTATGAATGGAGTATGGAAAATAAACGCTCCTATCATATTTTATTAACTTTTCATGCTGAAAAAGAACATAAGATTTACTCAGGGATAATACCCTTGACGCATGATAGTATTATTCTTGTAAGTATATTTCTGTCTCTTTCTAGTGACTGTACAGACTTATTATGTCAGTGATAAGCTAAAAAAATATAGTGATAGGAATGGATTAAAACTCAGTCAGCAAGAGATACACGAATATATTGAAAAATTCTTAGCCTATCCATCATCGTTCGAGCAAGACTGAATATCAAGCTTAATAGTCTTATTATATCTGATATAATCTAAATCATGAAATAATAAAAAGGGGTTTTTTTACTTGATAGAAGGAATATTACAGAATTAAAATATCAAAACAGATTTATTCTCTTAGCCTCCTACAAATTTTAATTTCAAATAATTTTATTCAAAAACTTTAAAAATTAAATTAATGTCTTATAAGCACTGCATAAATATACTAGACATATAAAATCAAAACTAATTATATTATATCAAATAAAATAAAAAACCCAACGGAATATAGATTATAAATTGTAATTACTAATTACTAAATTAATAAATACTTGAAGGAGAAAAAATTTTGTTTCTAATCTTTTATGAAAATCAAATCTTTTTCCTCAATGCAAAACATAATTTTAAGAAGTTCACCAAAACTAATTTATTTTAAATTTTTAATATATTTGAATAAGTTACTTCAAAAATCTTTCAAAACATGAAGTACATCATCAAACAACAATTCGAATTGAAACAAGATCTTCATCAGTCATACTTCTCATTTAAAAAATAAAATCTATTAACAAAAAATATCTGACCAGACAAAACTGGTACCCTCGTTGAACATTGTTTGTGATGAACATAGAATACGAAGGATTTTTCAAATACTCTAATTTTAGTGTTTGTACAACAAGGATACCAGGAGGTCTGTCTGGTATGATATTTTTTGTTAATTGATTTCATTTTTCAAATGTGAAGTAGGACTGATGAAGATCTCATTTAAATTCAAATTGTTTTTTGATGATGTGCTACGTGTTTTGAGAGATTTTTTAAGTAAATTATTTGAATATATTGAATATTTAAAATAAATTATTATAGTTTAGAATTTCTTCAAATTATGTTTTGCATTATTGAAAAAGATTTCATAAACATAAGATTAGAAACAAAATGTTGCATCTTTCAAGTATTTATTCAGTAATTTTAATTGATAATTTATATTTCATTGAGTTTTTTATTCCATTTGATATTATATAATGAGTTTTGATTTTATGTGTCTACCAAATTTAAGCAATGCTCATAAGACATTAATTTAAATCTTAAAGTTTTTGGATAAAATTTTTTTAAATTAAAATCAAAATATATCATTATTCAACATTTTTTCATCTCAGATATATTCATTTCAGTGAATTTTAAACCTCTAGAGCAATCAAAAATCAATTTTTATCCTTCTACCAAAACTAGGAGTTCACAGCTTCTATCATTCGTTCATTGCAAGAAAATTTACTATCTTTCAAATTTTCTTCACGAATTCGTGTTGTTGCCATCGATTTATAAGTAATAATTTCATTTTCAGTTAGGAAGAAGAATAATGGCAGCGATCACTTTCGTCGGTACAGTCGGAAATATTTATTTCAATTAATGAAAATCTATATAGGTTTCCTATCAATGTGAGAATGAGGACGAAATCCGAACATAAAACTTATTAACTTATTAATAATATATAATGCTTTTTCATGGGATCACAGTTAATTAAGAATATTTACAACTCTTACTGCACTTTCTTTCTTATATTGGTATGAAAACAATTTTGGAAGGTATAAGAAGCCACAATCTCCAGCTGATTCAAATTTGCCAAATTCGTCTGAATGAGATTTCACACAGCTTTTAATATTCAAAACAATAACAACAAAATATCGATATTTAATATACATATTATATATATATATATATATAATATATAGAAATTTACTATGAAGAAGTATTTGCATATTATAGATAATAGATGGAATTAATTCTCCAGAACCTCTACAGATTTAAATCTAAATAAATCTCATGGAAACATTTAGAATTAAATTTTAAAAAAACATGTCCCGGATACACTGTATCACTTTGTCGACAGATATATTATCATCATATGTGGTGGAAATTAACTAACAAAGAATAAAAAGAAATATATAATAATGGCCAAATTATTTAGACATCACTTTATACATATATATTTCGATTGGATATTAAAGAATAACAAGTTCCATCACTAAAAGATGTTCAACATATAATTCAAAAAAGCCTTTTTTGTTTTCCTTTTTTAAAGAATATATAGCACATTCTCCAGAGAAAGAACCTGATAAATTCGAACCCAAATCTCTTCAGGAAGGAGTTATCCGAGTAAACAAAATAATCATTAAAAATATATAATATATATAAAAATACCTTTTTCTACCAGACATTTCTGGAATAGCTAACCAATTTTTGGATAAGCTATACGAAAATTAGGTTATATCACAGAAATATACAATGACAGAAGATACGACTCAGACTCAGTTTATTCAAATAACTCCTTACTGAAAAGATTTGGGTCTGAATTTATCAGGTTCATTCTCTGGAGAATGTGCTATATATTCTTTAAAAAAGGAAAATGAAAAAGCCTTTTTGAATTATATGTTGAACATCTTTTAGTGATGGACCTTGTAATTCTTTAACATCCAATCGAAATATTTAAGTATAAAGTGATGTCTAAATAATTTGGCCATTATTTTATATTTCTTTTGATTCTTTGTTAGTTAATTTCCACCACATGTGATATTAATACATATGTGTACAAAGTCATACAGTGTATCTAGGACATGTTTTTTAAATTTTAATTCTGAATTTTTCATAGGATTTATTCAGATTCAAATCTGTACAGGTTCTGGATAATTAATTCCAGCAATTATCTGTAATCGATATTTGTGAAATGAGAAACTTTCAATTTAAAGGAGATATAAGAGATCAATGTAAGAATTAGAAATAGGGCAATAAAATTTTCAGTGATTAAAAATTTCATAATAATTAACAGGAAGAATTTTTCCATTTATCCTCCTCAAATGAAAACTGAGCTTCAGAAATTTTAATTTAATTCTGAAACTCTCAGTATATTCAGGCAATATAAGGATGAGCATGGTATATGATTGAATGCTTTTTATGTTTCCAGCACATTGACCACTTCTCTCTAAGATTTGTAAGCAATAAAATATTCATCAGCTACATTCATGTTTTCTTGGCATCCTTAATCAAAATACAGTGTGACATTTCCTCCACGAATAAAATTAATCTTCAATTCCCATCCATAAAAAGTCATTATTATCATATTATAAGAGTTATTAGGGGGTCGACAATAACTCAAAATAAAAAGTTTTTTGGTTTTGCGGATATGAACTCACTTTATATCGGAAGCTTCTTCAAAATCAATAATAATTCGTTGAAATTATTGATAATATTAATGAATGAGAGATAAATAGACAAAATTTAGCTGTATCTTTCTTTTCATATAACCTACTCAGGTAGACCCAAAAATGGAAAACAAAGAATACAATAATAAGATGAAAGCGAAAAAAATTATGTATAAAAATAGAATTAATTATGTTGACAAATTGTTTCTATTACTTCTTTGCACTCTTTCGGTTTGAAAAATCTGATTCCTAGAAATTTATATACAGAGCGAAATTTTCTTAAACATACATTTTATATTGCTAATTTTTATCTGAGATAGAACCCTACTTGCGATTCAGAATTAATGAGTATCCACTAAAGATTAAGAGGAAATATTCAATATAGTAACACCTGCAAGAAATTCCTTGAAGAAACAAGGCGAATTAAATATTTTCTATCAAAAGGGTCAGCTCTACATCAGTCAGATAAACTGTAGACCAGTGTCCTTCAATTTCAAATTATGATTAAATAAATGTAAATTATACAGGGTTTTACATTTCGTGCTTCTGAAAATAAACGTAAATAAAATACTCTTTCATTTAAAATATCGATCAAATTTTTATTTCAATATGATGCTTGGACCTTGGCATTATGTGTGGAATACAATATCATTTAAATGTTCTCCGCGCGATCTCTTACAAAAGTAGATCCTTGTGAGGTAAATTTCGATGAGTCGCCGACACATTTCGGGCAATATCTCACCAATAACTTGGCCGATGTTGGTTTTCAGATCATCAATAGTCTGAGGATTATCGACGTAAACACGATCCTTCGCATAACCCCACAAAAAAAATCTATAGGCGATAAATCACAAGATTATGGTGGTCAATCCACATCGCCGTAACGAGAAATTACGCGTTCTCGGGTTTCATCAGGTCAAGAGCCTCACCCCTGATTTCATAGTATTCAATTTATGTGTACATTTATGGACTTAATTCACTATTTATGTTTAAAAATAGGCGGAACTGGATGAGTTTTTTCTGAATTATAACCACTTGATATTCTACTTCTTCAAATATTGTCGAACTACAAATTTAGTATTTGGAAGTAAAATAACTATACGAGGGTTCATGATATATTTTGTGGGGAACAACAAGAATTTTTTCAACTCTACATCAATAGAAGCTGAAGTTTTAAATTTTCAAATAATATTATAAACAAAGCGACAAAAGTTCCAACCGCCTATGAGGGCGCGCAAGTAAAGCCATCAAACTGCGGTCTTTGCCAATGCAGTGCATCTCTATGCTGTAAAATAACTACAGGAAGGCTAATTCAAAAGTGAGGATTATGGGTCATATGAACAAGAGCTCAAAAACTTCTTGTTTTTTTCTCCATTTAAAAGTTTTAGCGACACATACAGAATGCCAGTATGGACCGATGAAATCTTACTACTGTACGCATTTGTTGTTTCAGTTTTGTTATTTAATAAACACACCTTGTACAAGAGTACAAGAATACAAGAGAAATTAGCGGAATAAATATCACAATGGGGAGCAAAGATATTAAATTCTGACGTGGCTGATTATTTATTAATTGATTAAGATTAATAACACAAAGAGGGATATTCTTTGGGTCACAAGATCACGAACTCCTTTTTCTTTAATTGAACTTTTCGTTTTTCATTACAAAAAGAACTAAGGACTACAACAGATGTTAATTTCATGGTATTTTCTATTAGAGTGAAAATTATAATTGATAATTCTACCCCGATAATGATCGTGCAAGGTGAGTATACCTTCAGTTAGGAAAGTAAAATAAATCATTAAACGAAACACATTGCACATTGAATCATGTGAAATTTTCCGTTTTGAAACTTTTACTTTCTGCGTTAATAAAATTCAACAAGTGAACAGTGTGCTATGGTTTTGCACAAGTGTCTTTAATTTTCGAATTTTGAGCCGAAAATGGACTCAATGTCCGTCCGGAATTTATTATTTTTTATAATTTCAATTTTTTTTTTGTAACATTCTAAGACAAAAGTAATGTATAAAATAGGTTATGCAGATAGTCGGCTATGGTCAAAGTTGCACTATTTGTCAAATATTGTTGATTGTCAACGGGTATACAATTTATGAATCAATGTCGCAACTAGAAAAAAAAAACAGGAAGAATATTTGTATAGAAAAGGTTTTCGAAACGTTGAAACATTAGACATTACTCGATGAAGATCAGATTCTAATTCAAGACGAATTTGAAGTTACGTTGGGGGTGACACAATAAGAAGTGTCTGTAGTGAAATTCATGGGCCTGATTCAAAAGCATGGCAGTTGGGTCTCTTATGAATTGAAACCAAGAGATCTGGAAAGGTGATTATTTTCTTGTGATCAGTTGCTTCAGAGGCAAAAAGAAAGGTTTTTTATACCGAGTAGTGACTGGTGACAAAAAGTTGATCGTCTACGACAACTCCAAAAAAAAAAATACTACGCTTTGCCCAGTCAATCGTCGCCGTCGACCTCAACATCAAAACCAAAGCTGAACATTCATAGTTTGAAAGTTATGCTGTGTATCTAGTGGGACCAAGGGGACTGTATACTAAAAGCTGCTCAAATCTAGTGATTCCATTACTTATAATTAGTAGAAGTTACAATTATTTCGTTCAAACCGTGCATTACGAGAAACACGGCCGGGATATAAGAACAGACCTGATGTTATATCATTTGGATATCTTATAATGAATGTTTATTTTATATGTCGTTTGATATAAGTGGTACTTATATGACATTAATTTAATTTAATTCTTGAAATTATAATTATTAAATATAATTTTTTGAAATTTAATATGTAGAAGGCTAATATTAAAATATTTAAATAAATCTAAAATTGACTGATAACTGTTATTGGTTGCTATTTGTTTAATCAAATTCAATTCTAGATTAAAATCGCTTGGAGATAAAGGAATTGTTAATAATCTATGTATCATGTTGTTGTGATATGCTGATAAAAAAAGCTCAGCAGGTTCAAAATTGAATCTGTTGGAAAGTATGGAAATAAGCCAATTTAGAAATTTAGGGAATTTATTAAATAAACACACTGAGTTATCTAATTCACCTTTATTGGATCTATTCAACTAGGTACTCGGCAGGGTTTTACCGAAAGTAATAAAAATATTTCATTGTACCCTTATCTTTAAAAAGGAAATATTTATATACTGCATGTTACAAAATTTCAGTCTAGTTGTTTGTAAGCATCTGAAGAAGTTAACTATACTAACGAAACACGTCATGTGAACAACTCAAGATAATAAATAGAAATCAACAATAGATAACAGAAATGATCTGAAAAAAAAGGAAAATAGATGTGGATGTGTATATGTATATATTTGTCATTTTGATGTCCTATTTTGGTTGCATTTTGCATTTGATGTGTTTTCATACTTATGATTAAACATTCACACACCACGTACAAGCAACAGTTCAACTAGAGCTTCTCTGGTATTTTGTTTATTCCAGTGATTGGGCACAAATTTATGATGAAACTGTGTGATATTGATTTGTGGAATGAATATATTATTATTATATATTATATGTGTTTCCTTTAATTAAATGTTTCATCTGAATATTCAAGAATTATAAGCTCTGGTTATAGAAAGTTTAATAATAATAATTATGTTCTTCAATTAGAATATTCGAGCTTATCTGCCGTCAGGAGTAGAGGCAAAATTTGAAGAGAACAAAATATGTATAAAGTGGCAATCAGAATGAGGCATTCATAAATTCCTCAAGACGATAGGCCTCAATCTCATCATCATTTCTCCCGTATACTTTCTTGTTATTTTCCAATTTAATGGCTGATAGTAACTCACAGAGTGCAGCCTCATCTACACCATCTTCACTCTATATCAAATACAATGAGTTGTTAACTTATGTGAATTCGAATGAAACAGATTTGATTATGATTTTTGAATCCTAGCTCAAAGCCTCTATCCCTGCTATAAGCTTTACCGATGTGACATGTTGTAAGATTCTGTGTGCATTTTCGTGGGTGATCTTATTCATCAGAATTAAAACGTTTCGGCCTCCTCTATTGAGTCATGAATGACTCTGGCGGCCTTTCCTTCCTCACATATCACCGGAAAGTCACTAGATTCATAGATCATATTCCAACACATTACACTCTAGACTGGCAGAGGTTAAGAAAGCATATCCGAAAAACGAAGCTTGTTCGAAAAATAGAAAACAGCTTTTTAAATTCATCAGATCATCTTTAATCCCGGTTGTGATGAACAGCGTCGGCTCCCCCTGTTTTGAGCCTGAGAGATCTACTGAGGTTCTTGCCCCCAGCTATTTTTCTGATTACCAATGAGCCTGATGGTGCTATGACTGATACAGATAGCCCTAGAGAAACAGCCTGTGTTTCAAACATAGCATTCATTACCACCTCTATTCTTGAATAGTTATCTTCCCTGGGTTCTTCATCTGCTCCTGGTACAGACAGATTTACACCCTTTGTAATAAGGCAGTATCTATCCTCATTGGCTCTTCCACTCTGTCTTATATTCACCAAGTCTTTTGATTTTGGTACTCTTCTAACCGATTGGCTTCCTCATCTCCTTACGTCTATTTGTTTACAATATGCAGACGATCTCAAGTTCTATGCGAATCCCACAGCCGATCACGAGACTCTACAGGACGACTTGAACACCGTTGTCGATTGGCACAGCCAGTGGCTGATTTCGTTGAATATCTCTAAGTGCCGAGTTCTTCACAAAGGAAAAAAGAACCCACTTCTACTACATTATTTGAATAGCTCCTTGGTTCAATCTACTGAATCTCATGCGGATTTGGGCTTAACTGTGATCAGAACGCTAACCTGGTCTGATCACATATTCTATATTACATCCAAGGAAAAGAAGATGCTTTACGTATTTTATCGTTTCCAAGTATGAATATCGCAACTTGCACCCTACTGTATAAGGCTTATATTCTACCCATCTCGGAGTTCGCTGAACCTATTTGTCATCCGATCTACTTGTATGACTAGGACCTCATGAAGTCAGTTCAACGCAACGAGACTGCCCTATGGTTGGAATCGTCCCGACTGTCGGACAAGACTGCGAATTTTCTGTCTGCCAACTATAAGTGATCGTCGACAGAGTGGAGATCGTAACATGTACAGCTCTCCACAATCTATTCGGTGTCGATCTTTTCCAGATATTTTCGTTGAGCTCTGGGGTTAGTCAAGACGGTCACAACTTCAAACTATCCAAAGATGTATTCAAAACACCGACCTGGCAGAATTTTCAACGTGTGGAATCGCCTGGCGGTAGATGCTGTGAGTGCTCTTATTGTTAATTCGTTCAAAAACAAATATGACACCTATACTGCGTTATCTCGGGGAGGAGGGGGGGTGCCCTCATGTGTTACTTGTACTACCTGGCCACCCCATTGGTGTTGGACTCAAGGGGGCAGTGGTTGAAAGTCCGCATGTTGGACCAGGGAGGTATATCATTTATCTGTTCGCAGACCCCCATGTTCGGGATATTCTCATGAAATGACTCGGGGTTTAACAGGACTTGACGGTTCGACCTGCTTGTCCTGGCCTCGGATCAATGCGTTACTTTTTAAGGTTTGTGGATCTCAACGAAATGGCTCAGCCGTTAGTGCTTGACGCCAGGATCAATCAAATAACTTCACATGGGTTCGGTGGGTCAGGACGTACAGGCCGTTAGACGATGCTCGTACCAGCATCAATAGAAGTCATCAATTTTGAGATTATCTTAGTTCATGGGACTGCGTTCACAAACCAACTCGGGTACTCACCTGCAGAGCCAGTAGAATAGTGCTTCGCTGCTACCAGTCAGATGGTTCTGGTTTTCGAGTCGGGGCACAAACTGGAAGCTGGTGGGTTCATCTCTTCGGAGGGGTTCTCGCTTCTCGCGATGATATGGCGTACTCCTTATCACACTTTCCACCTCTAGGGGTGGACCGTGGAGACTGCTGAGTAGTCACTTGGTGAAAGAGCTATGCTCGTGTGCCAATACGAAAACCTGGTAGAATTCACGTGTTCATTGGGTCCCGCTCCCCATGGTATTGTAGCTTGACGCGCTGGGGGCCCTTGTCTTGACTAAGATCCTAGTTTAATTCCGGTGAAATGGAGGATTAAGTCCTGATGCCTAAAGTAATGCCACTCGCGCCAGTCACTGGACCCGTGTGGTGGAAGATCCACCGTATGGGGCCCTAGTTCCACCGTAAAGGTGGAATGGAGGGCTGAGCTGCCTCTTGATCAACTCAGTGGCAACGCTCTCCGTGGCAGCACAGGGCTTCGCCCTAAAAACTAACGTACTCTACCCTTTTGCAGTAAATCTCCAGATTTTTCTGTCCAATGGCCAAGTGCGTTACCTCGGGACGGTGGAGGCCGCCTTCGGGAAGTATTCGTACAACCTGGCCACCCAATTAGTGTTGGATTCGAGAGGGCAGTGGTTGACAGTCCGCATGTTGGACTAGGAGGGTATTCCATCTATCTGTTTTCAACAGCTCATGTTCAGGATATCTCGAAAAATGCTTCAGGGTTTAGCGGGACTTGACGGTTCGACCCTCCTCGTTCTGAACTAAGATCGATTGCGAGACGTTTTTGTGGTTTGTGTATCTCGATTATACAGCTAGAAGGTTGGTGCTTGAAGCCAGGATCAATTGAAAGACTTCAAAAAGGTCCGTGGGTTTTGACGTACAGGCCGGATTGACGGTCAATAGAAGTCATCAATCTTGAGATTATCTTAGTTCATGGGACTGCGTTCGGGTGGGTAGATAGGAAGCCCCTTCGGAGTGTGAGTTGCGTCCCAAAAACTCAGGTACTGACTATGCAGAGCCAGTACCAGACTGAAGCCGAAACTGGAAGCTGGTGGGTTCCACTCTTCGGAGTGGTTCTCGCTATTCGCGATGATAAGGCGTAACCCTTATCACACTTTCTGTTTCCTGGGGCAGATTGTGGAGACTGCTAAGTAGTCACCTAGTGAAAGAGCCTTGCTCACATGCCAGTAACCTGAGCGGTAGAATTCACGTTGTTAATTGAGTCCCAATAGGCCTGTGCATCGACTTTCATTATTTGTTAATAATAATAATAATAACTCATTAAAGAGTCACACAAATGTTAAAGGCACTCTTCCCATACTTCATCAATCTATGTTTAGTAAATCTGTAGTTTACTAATCCAGTCTTGTGAATTCAAAGTGGCGGTTATTGTCTGAACATATGTTTGTTGTTGAACACAGACATAAGGCACTCTTGTATGTGAATGGTACGAGTTGTTAGTATGCCTCTTGTTCAGAATTTCTCCTGCAAGATTCGATTCCCTTCCATTGAAACAGTATTGTTAAAGTCCTTTTTTATAAAAGTACACGTTGTTTAAATCCCGAGAATTTCCCTAAAACATAATGCAATATCTAACACGAGATTTAAAATTTGAAAGACATATTATTTAGGTCAAGTGTCTTACAAGAAATCCGAGGTGAAATATCAAAATATCCCAAAAGTTTTTGTTCTCTACGATTAATTGAAGAGATATTCATTATTAAAAGATCTGTGAGGACAGCGGGGTCGTTGAAACTGAACTTCAATAGTCAAAACGTTACACCTTCAGGTATTGCCACTAGATTCATTCTTATTAAAAATAATTCTTCTGCAGTTGCTGCGCCTGTGATAAGGTCTTCTACATAAAAATCATAGAAGATTATGTAAGATTGGACAGGAAATATGACTTGATAATCTAAAGCGATCTGTTCCAGACAACTAGTGGAAAGAAAGCTTACAGAACTGTTTCATATGTGACTATGTTCGGTTCAAAATGAAATAAATCTTGACTTTGATGTCCCCGTCAAGCTATACGTTGAAGAATTCGTTGAGAACGGTGAATATTAACCTGACGATACATCATAGCAACGTTAACAATTAAGACAAAATTGTGTTGTCGGAAAAGTAATATTTTGGTGGAGAGGTCATTCTGAATAGTTAGTCTAGCCTTGAGAACATCGTTTGATGAGCGGCTTGTGGTAGCCTTTGTGAAGTCATTAAAAGTTACTCCGGCTTTGGTTTTTGTGCTTTGTCATTTATAATAAATAGGATATTGGCTTTGATGATTTCGATCATGTGTTCTAGACGTTGATATTGCGAAATTCGGAGTAAAAAGCTCCAAGTTCGGTATTTTTGTTAAGTTCTCTTTCGATTTCGTAGGATCGGTGAATATCTATTTCTTCATAGTTACCTAATTTGAGGTAACTTTCCCTCAAAGATAATTGAACTATGAATCTACCGGTCTTGTCTCTACTGAAAAATGAGATTCGCACTCATCTTCACCTCTAGTAAAATGTTTTTGATTTGCAAAGTGTTCGTCAATCTGACAACATTCTTGAAACTGGATTTCTTTCGAACTAGATAAAAAACGAGAATTCGTCGTTGCTGATGAGAGGATGGTGTTCAGTAAAATTATAATCAAATAAATCAGAAATTTTGCATGATCTTTCGCCTCTGCCACCCATACTAACTTCATTTTCAATTCTAACGATTAATTCGACTACCAAATTTGTCCCAATCCCTATCGCTTCACGACTGCATGTGCAGAAATGCTTGACTATATTTGAAGCCAGTGAGTGTGAATGTTACAATCTACACTGTACTGAAATACTGAAAACTCACCAGTCTCGCCACATCGTCCCGACTCCCCACCCGTCTTACTTCTTCGACCTCATTTAAAGTGGTACATTGTACCGCTTCAGTAGAAAAATGAGGCGCCCCTTACAAACTCAATTTTAAAACGTGTACTACCCAACACTAATGGGGAGACATAACTTTTGAAGTTGCACAGACAAAGTAGCCCTTTGATTACTCATAGCTACAGGTAGCTATTTGTCAGGACAGAGGTTCTTGAAGACCACGTTCTACCATTCATGGTTATTCTTGGAGAAGACGCTATCCTTACGTATGATAATACACGACCTTACACAGCTCCAATAATTATTGTTCACTTTGACCAGGTTCACAAGATTTGAATGGCCCGTTCCTAGTCCAATAGAAAATGTTAAACCGTCTCCCAAAAATTCTAGCAAGCTTTGCGACATACTGATGAAGGAAAGGTACAATATTCTGTAATGTGTGATCCAAAATCTGGCCCACAGCATGCTTCGTCGTTTGCTATATTCTGTTGCACTGTAACTTGACTTTTGTGCTTGGTGTCAATAACAAAGAGACGACGCCCTTATGGTGCCCCCAATTGTATTTTGAAGCGGCATGGATGAAAGTTCTCGGAAATAAACCTCCTGGGCGACTTAAAAACATACTCGAGATAATAGTACTTATAACAGTCTCCCTTGATAACTCTTAGTGAGTAAACTTCTTTTAAATGCTTCTGATTAATTGCATGCTTTACGCTTTGACTACCATCTTAATTTTAATGAAAGATTCTCAGTGATTGCACGCTCGTTCATTGTATTTTTGCTTAAGTGTTATTTAATTCGATCGGAATGTTTTACTAAAATGCATTGCCTTTGTATATAGCCAAAGCGGAATGACCCTCACAAGTTATCTATTTGTATTGTATACTTTCTCTAGGTGCCTGGTTGTTGTCTATTGTCTTCATTAATAGTGGTTTTTTATTTATGCTGTCCATTGTATTCGTAGTGCCTGATATGTAACTGATTTGCACGTACTCTTGTGTGATCTTTGTTTGCTTTTATTGTAACGTTCACTAACACGCCCAGGTGATGGGGTACTGTATCTTTTTTATAAAGTCCTAGTCAGTTTGAGTTACATGTTTGCCATATGAATGTGCCCGCTTACTTTGAGAGATTGTTTTCCTTGTGAACCGGTGGCGTTGTTTGGGGTAAATCACGGAGTAGTCCTGGTCGAGGAAGACGTATCGTATAGAGACAGTAAATAGTTCCAGATATCCAACGCTACTGTGAGAATGTGTGGGTGATTGCTAGATAATTTTCGCGTGACTCTTTCAGGTAGCGTTTGGTTTGTTCTTCAGTAATATCTGAGCCTTCCTAGGCCTTGGCCACCCCAAGGAGGCCAATTGAAAGTGACTTTTGCGGTCTACTCTAGTTATGTTAGATCCCCTCTTCAAGGAGATCTCCTGGGCATATCACGTTACCCATCTTACTGTCCATTCAAATTCTTACACCTTGTAATTGCAAATTCTGCACTCGTTAATAGAAGTGTAGTTGTAGGTGCATGTTGGCTGTATCCCGTCCTTTTTAACCGTCTCCACTGTATAAAAATGATATCCGATTCGTCCAAGTTACCGACCTAATGATATGTAGCATTGAGTCATTCAGACCCGAGAAACTATTGGGTTCACTGTGTAGCTTTACAAACCACTGAGTAGAGTAAATTTAACAGCAGGCTGATAAATGTTTTTTTTTCTTTCACTGAGGGTTGTTACTTTTCAATATTACTGATATAAATATATTATTCTGACGTTATTGTGTTTCGAATATTTCACTGTTTCCTTGCTCTCGTTAGGTGTAATTTGGGTTGTTAGCGTTCTCCGTATAATACCGGATATTTAAGAGTACTCCGTATTATACGGGATAGCTCAAGCGAGTATTATTAAATCTCTGTAAAAAAGTTACAGGATTTTGCAGAATTTGATTGAAGTTACCTTTTTCGCAATAGTGAATTTGAGACGAACTTTTCCATTACAGATTATCTACTTACCTTCAGGAATCATTCCTTCATTTGGCGGAGAGAAAAGTGGTACATGATTTGTATTCACCTAAATACTGTTTTCAGATACATTTTTGTAGCTCTGTTATACTACATGTCATGTAGAAAAATAATTGAAATACAATCTTTATATTATATTTGTATCGCTCTAGATCTTACCCAGGTGAGTTTCATGAATATTTTTTTAATTTTCCTAATATAATAATAATAACAATAAATGCGTTAAGTCAGTAATTTTGCTACAAAGTAGAGCAAAGCGCGAGCGTTCCGACAACGGACGTTGGAACAAGGTCACTGACGTCATAGACAGTCATGCGCACCACGCCTATCTGATAAGTTCAGGTGCGCAAGTGCGGAACGAATTAAGAGGTAGAAGCTTTCTCATGAGTACCCCATTCACTTCAGAGCCTCATTGGTGTCCTCGACGTGAATGGGGGTTTGCTTTAAGAGTGACGCAACCCATTCACTGGTGCCCTAATTGCCCCATCCTAATTTCCGAGGTAACCTTCCTTTCGTTCCACAGTAATCCCGCTGAAGATAGCACCGCATCCAGCCCAGCGGTGGACTATTTCCTGTCCAGATCCTAACGTCCAATTCCGCAACCCTATAGACGCTCGCTGGAGAGGGAGTGTGTGGCGACCAACCCCGTCCTCGTCCAGAATTCTACTCCGCTCTGCTGATGCTTCCCGGCGTAGCAAATAGAGGAAGCTACCGCTTTCTGAATACTGAGCTTACAGTCCTCGTCCGGTTCAAGTAAAGCGGAGTACAAGCGTTCGATAACCGAGTTCCGACGTGGAACAAGGTCACTGGCGTCATAGGCAGACTTGCACACCACGCGCTAATGAGTTCAGGTGCACAAGTTTGGAACGAAACACCTCCTCTGAATTAAGAGGTAGAAGCTCTCTCATTAAATCTACATTCCTTAAGAGCTTCAGTTCATTTTATTTTCCTAAGAATTGTTGCGATTAATTGAGAATAATGCTCACGCAGTTATGGTCTCTGTCCATTTCATTGTAGCTTTGCCCTTGAGGTTAGGTACTAGCAGATCATTCAGGAGTGATTGTGTCTCTGGTATCCATTTGCATGAAATGTCGATAGAAGTTTATCATGCCCAGCAATCGCCGCGGGTCTTTGGTAGTAGTTGGTTGCGGGTATTCTGAAATATCGTTGACTCTGCTAGTGGCCCCGTTCCATCAGCAGAGATAATATATTCAAGAAATTTGACTTCAGGCAGGCTGAAGACTTACTTGGATGGGTTCAGTTTCATTGAATGCTTTGCGAAGATGATTTTCGGTTGTTTTGCATGCTCCTCCTTGGTGGTCGAGGTGACTAGTACGTCGTCGGTGTAGCTAAAGTAGAAATCAAGCCCCCACAATACTTCGTCTATGAATGGTTCTAGGCTTTCCTGGTCTGCAGGCGAGTGATCTTCCGACTGTTATCTGTATGTGGTGTCTCGTCTCGTGTTTAACGTTCGTCAAGGTTCCCCTTGGTCTTGTTATTTCAGGGAATTTTGTCGGTAAGCCATGATACTGTGATAAGTTATTGATGGTTGTAATACCGGAAAGCTTTCATTCAGTTAACTTTCCCCGTGTGGTGAGTTGGGTGATTCCATCAAGAAGACGCTGGTTTCTTACATTCACCAGCAGGTTTGATGAGCTGAGGAAGTCTACGCCGATAATAGATTTCAAGTCATCTGCTGCGATGAATTTCTATGCAAATTCACGTAGTAATCCCAAGTTCAGGGTCTGGGTGATGGTGCCATACGTATTGATGAAGGTTCCATTGGCCGCTGAGAGGACGTAGTTGGATTTGCTTCGTTTGCCTTCGGTTGAGCTGCGAGGGAACACAACTAGATCTGCACTGGTATCTATCGAGAACTGCGTTGTGGGTTCCCTCCCGGTGGAGGGCTGGTATCACTAGCCGCCATAAGCGATTGCCCATGTCGTTTCCTGGAGAGAAGGTACAGGGATATTGACATCTGGTTGGTTTCTGCGGAATCGCCAGTGGTACCAACATATATTGTTTTCCCCATGTCTGTTGCGGTGGGGAGTCCTGGCTCTGAATCTATCATGTGTCTGGCAGGTCGATGGGTGTTGACTGAGTACTGCTAGCTCGTAGGTCTGCTGGTTTCTATCCCAGTCCGAAGGTGAGTTGTGGTATTTTAACCTTCCAAAATGTATTCCATGGTTTGGTAGGAGTTTGTTCCAGCAATCAGAGGAAAGAATGGTCTGGCAGCCTCAGCTATGTTGCCTTCTTGTGTTGCTAGGTTTTCCAGAGAGTTATATTTGACGATGGTCAAAGCTATCTAGATGTATATGGAAAGTCGGCTTAACCATAGAGATTTCAACAAGGTCTCGGATATGTTGAGCTCACCGAGGATCCTCAGATGGAGCAGGAGTTGGCTCGGTTTTCCCAGAGGGAATGAAAAGAGGCTTCGACAGGAACGTAAGCAAATGTATTTTTCAAATATAAATGTGACAGTATTTATGGGCTTTGAATGCACTGAAAAACTATCGATTCCGGAAGATCATCAGCGAATATCTTTTCAACTTGATGGTGCAATTCGAAAACATTTACAATTATAATAGAATTAATATTTCATTTAATAGCCGGCTGACTGATATTATTTGACTGTTCTACTGGCTATGTTAATAATTTGCGATAAAACGATATTAAGCATGCAGTTAAATGTAGGTGAATATTTCATAAATTATAAATTTTTAATAATTGATATCACATGAAATATTCTCACCTTCGTAATTGAAATATTTTAGTATTGCTCAGGTTCTGGACACATCTACGAGGAGTGTTCCATATATTCTCGGTATAGGCATGAAAGAAAATTTCTTTTTTTCAGTGAAGTCACCTAGAACTTCAATACATTTGTAAGATCGAGAAAAAAGCTTCTCTAAACCTTGTAGAAAATAATCTCAAAATAGGTATCAATTGCTACCCCCAGTTCTTCATCGTCAAAAAATCGCTTTCCACGAAGATATTTTTTCACATTTGGGAATAGGTAGTAGTCAATGGGGGCCAAGTTTGGGCTGTACGGAAAATGAGTAATTTCTTCGAAGCCACATTCCCGCACAGCAGACTTACCCACGCGGGTCTTGTGAACCGGCGCCTTGTCGTTAAGCAACAACCCCGCTATGAGTTTTCCTCGCCTTTTTCTTTAAGTTGCTTTTCTTAAATTACGCATAGTGGTTGGGTATGATACTGCTGTGATGTTTTTACCCTTTTTAATGTATTATATCAAAAAAATACCTTTAGAACACGAAAAGACCGTAGGCATTATTTTTGGGGTGACTTTAAACTTGCTTGGGGGCTGTGCACCATTTTCAATCAGCTGCATGGACTATTTTTTACTCTTAGGGTCATAGTGATGAACCCACGTCTCCTCCCCAGTAACCAGCCGGTTGAAAATAGTCGATGGGTCTTCTCCACAGAGCTCTACAAACTCCTTACAGCACTCGAGTCGCGCTTGCTTCTGAGGTCCGGTGAGCATTCTCGGGACCCATCTTGCAGTGACCTTTAAGAGGTTAAGATGGTCATGAAGGATAGTATGTATATTACCCAAGGATAGGTTTGTCATCTCTGCTAACATCTTGATTTTTATTCTGGCATCTTCAAGTACCAGCTTTTTCACGTTTTCTTCAGTAGTGTCGCTAATTGGCTCACCCGAACGAGGATCGTCTTCAATACTTTCTCTGCCTTTTTGAATTAACTTGACCACTTTTGAACGGTAGATAACGACGGAGCACAGTCTTGGTAAACAGCTACCATCTCTTCATTAATGTTTTTTCGACTTTTTCTCTGCTTAGTGAGGAACTTTATAATAGTCCTTCTGGTCGTCTTTCAAAGATGATACCTAGAAAACCATTGATCGTAAATTACTGAAATTTTATATTTATACCCTCAGATAGTGTCATTAGTAAATGAGATAATTAACATTATTAGCTAATCACCACGATACCGAGAATACACTGAGCACCCCTCCTTACTTCGATATATTTCTTTCAGTACCCTTTTGTAACTATAATGTTCACATTACTGATGAAAAAAATTGATGACTTGGATAAGTTCATTTCGGATAATTTCGAAAATTATGCATCCAGAGGAGAAGAGATTCATCAGAAAATTTTGAAGAAGACACGATATTTAAATTGGGTGGCTTATGTGAGTGAAGTAATGGCCCTGCTGACTACAACTGTTATCCTGTACGCAGAAACTGTACATAACACCTTTTTATACATCTACGTATTTTTGGCTGGTTTAGACATGGGTCCAATCTTTTACTGGACATTTATTGCCCTTTATTTTTGTCCGTTTTACCTCCAATCTTTCAGGATTATGTATAGTGCAATGAACGTTTTCCTTTATTTTATACTCCAGTATATACTTCAATTCATTTTGATGAAAGAAAGTGTTAAGTCTATACAAAAATATATCAAAGATGATAAAGCTGACCATAACAGCATCAAGGAGGAATTGAAGAAAATCATAATACATTCCCAAATACTCACAAGGTTAGTGAATTCCATTATATCACAATTTAAATTCATTTTGAAATCCTTATAAAATGTATATCTTACTGACAAAAAGTAGCCTACACGGTGTGTCTACTTTTAAAAGGGTCAAACTTCAAGGGGAAATCATACAAGTTATTTGCAATAAAAAATGTCATATAACGCTTGGTCGAAATGTTGATAGTTATCCTTCAATTCAACATTTCTTGATTTCCCGAAATATTTCAAGTATTTACATAAAATTATATTATACTTCAGTTATCCTTGTAGCCTTATCAAATTTGACGACATATCTGGAAACAGCGTCAAATTTTTTTATTGCAGGCGTGGTTTCTTTTCAGCAAAAAATAACTCCTTTAGTGTGCTTTCGAATGACATATCAACTTTTGTGCTAGCTGCTTGTCCTCTGCCATAATATCATGGCTAATAAGATAACAACGGAAAGTTGAAATATTCCAAACCTAAATTGCTCTATCTTGATGCTCTTCATGATTGAATATTGAAGTAATTCTCATGGGGATCATGAATTTATATATCGAATCAAAATAATTCACACTAATAAATTTTAATAATACAGATTTTATGAAAAAATGTAAAGAAAACAGACTACTACTACTTATAACAATTGTTCGAAATGTCCACTGCCTTGTTCAATACATTTCACACATCTTTTTTGCACTAAATCTACAACACTGCGAAGCTCAGAACGTTTCTAACGCATTTGTGCTCAACACAATTTTATTCTTTCGATCAGATCCTCTCGAGACTGAACGCGAATTTTATATACTTTTTCTTTCAAGTTGTTCCAGACATAAAAATCCAAAGGCGTAAGATCAGGGCTTTTTGGTGGCCATCTTACCAGACCCTACCTCCATTGTACCCTAAAATATTCATTCCTTAAATCCCGTACATTCCAGCTTTTGTGAGCTGGGCAGCCATCCATTTGAAACCAGACATTTTGTCTATTAGCCAACTTATTTTTGCTCGGTGTGCTGTAGAATGATGAATCAATGTACAACCAATGATCAATGTACAACCAATTCAACGACTACTTGTTGTGGGGTCCTCCCAGACAGCTTGAAGACAGCAAAGACAGCATGCAGGTGCATGCTGACTATTTCGAGCGCCAAATGAGCCTGTTTCACCTAATCACCTGAAAACTAGTACAAATGTCTTTCTATTTGGTTGTCGTCTGTTGGGAAAACTCAAAGCGTACTCTCGAACCGCTGCGTGAGCATTTCCATTCTCAAATCCTTAAATGAACAGTCAACATATCGCGATATTCGATGTTTGAAAAAACAGGAATAATTTTCTCTATTTTTTCTAGAATGTTTATTATGAATCGAGTTGTTAATTAACAAATATCACCCACATCCAAGTTATTACTCCAGTGTTCTGATTGATAAAATGTGAATACTCTTAAAAGGCATTATGTCCAAATTTCAGGAATTGAAGTAGTATAAAATTACTCGAATTTCTTTCAGATGTTAGGAAATCTATCAGTTCTTGCGACTATCAAACACAGTTGACATGCAAATTATGACTGGCATGTTCTCTGTTGCAGTGAGGGAATAAAAACAAACGTGTGCACCCGAAAAACAACACACAATCATATATACGGAACCTACATCAGGCGTTGAACACTTTTCAAAATGCCTTGATAGATTATACTTAATTTTTCGACGTCGTGTTTTTTGTTCATACTTTTAGGATGTTTTTTGATTTCATTTAGTAGTCTTTTCGTATAATTGTTCTGTTTGCCTAAAATAGCGACATTATTGAAATTAAAATCGTGTTGTTTGTCCTCAAAATGCTCAGCTAATGGTGTCTTGTTTTTTGCATTAATAATGTTAGCCGGTCTTATGCTTGGTTTATGCTCAGAAATTCTCGTCTTTAAATATCTTTGGGTTTGACCTATGTATATGTCATTAAATTTATTATATGGTATTTTGTATATAACATGGCTTTCGATGTCTTGTGGTGTCTTTCCTTTTTACTTTGTAAACAGTTTCTTCATTTTGTTTTTATTTTTAAAGGCAACTTTTATATTTACTTTATTGAGTTGTGCGACTATTCTTTCCGAGAGAGATTTTATGTATGGAATCTTGAAATATTTTACTTCTTCATTCTGGACTGGTACTGCTATTTTAGGAGAAGGAAAGAATAAGAGTTTAAAATAAATTAATAACGGCTGATCTGTACCATGAATCATTAATAAGGAGTATGAGCTATGGTAATAGAAAGTTCTAGAAATCGAGACAGTGTAACATACATCTGTATAACAATTCTATATTCAAACAAACTCGACAAGGTTTTGTAGATCACAGAGGCAAATTGCAGACATGCGCACGTTTCAAACTGATTGGTTTTCGTCAGTGCAATGTATGCTAGTGAATCCAAATCTGTTAAATATCTATATTCGCTATACACAGAGACTCCAAGATATTAATAATACACTAGCGCCATCTAGAGTATGCAAAATATAGACAAAACATACCTTTGCGAGTTAATTCAAGCAAAGAAATGTATTCTCGATATTTTCACGTTACCAACGCAGAATAAACTTTACTCATGCTCAAACCAGACCATAATTGGTCGTAATGCTCAATAAGAATATGCTCATTTTGAGCATTACGGCAAATTATGCAGAATAAACTTTCCTCATGCGCAAACCAGACCATAATTGGTCGTAATGCACAATAAGGATATGCTCATTTTTGAGGATTACGGCAAATTATGGTCTGATTTGAGCATGAGGAAAGTTTATTCTGCGTTGGTATTGTGAAAATATCGAGAATACATTGCTTTACTTGAATTAAATCGCAAAGGTATGTCTTTTATGTATTTGGCATACTCTAGATGGCGTTAGTGTATTATTAATATCTTAGAGTCTCTGTGTATGTATTCTGCATACTCTAGATGGCGCTAGTGTTGGAGTCTCTGTGTATAGCGAATATAGATACTTGACAGATTTGGATTCACTAGCATACATTGCACTGACGAAAACCAATCAGTTTGAAACCTGCGCTTGTTGCAGTTTGTTTGAGTATAGAATTGTTATACAGATGTATTTTACACTGTCTCAATTTCTAGAAGTTTCTAATAACATGGCTCATACTCATTATTTATGAATAAAAGTTTACAAGTGTATGGGGGTAGTTGTTTTTCACTAAGTAAGTCTTTATCTTGTTGAAATTTCTTGAGTGGAAATCAGGGTGTGAAAGTTTAATTACTCTAAGCTTCAGGTTATTGATGACATTGAGTTTTTGTTTAAAGGAGTGCTCTGAATGGAAATTGAAAAATCTCTCGGAATAAGTAACTTTCTGGTACCAATCTATTTTTATTTTATTACCCCCAGTTCTTATAAGTAGAAGATATAGAAAAGCTATAGAACCGTGGTTTTCCTTTTCTATGGTGTAATGTAGGGTGAAAGTTGTTGAAAACATATAGAATAGTACGTAATTCGTTTTCTGGTATACATGTTATGATATCATCAACGAATCTTTTGCCGAAACGTCGGCAAATACAACACATTTACCTGCAACGAATATTTTACTTGACCTATATCCAACTTAATATCTATAATTCAAATTCTATGTTTACTTTGATATTCTTGTGATTGAATATCAAAGTGAAGATTGATGGGCATTTTGAAGAATTGTTATGAGTGGTAGTCTGTTGTCTACATTTTTTCATAAAATCTGTATTATTGAAATTTAGTTTAATCTTTTGAATGATTGTGATTCGAAAGATGAATTCATGATTTCCATGAGAATTACTTTAATATTCAATCATAAAGTGCTTCAAGATAAAGCAAATAAAGGTTTGGAATATTTCAACTTTTCGTTGTTATCTTCTTAGCCATGATATTATAGCAGAGGACAACACAAAAGTTGATACGTCATTCGAAAGCACACTGAATGAGATATTTTTTGCTGAAAAAAAAAACATGTCCATAATTAATAATTTTTCATGGATAAAATCATTGGAAAAAATATGAATGATTTTGTTCACTTCAGAATCGTGATATTTATATCCTTACCACGCCCGCAATAGGAATTTGTTGGCACACAGAACTTCTTATCTTGTAGAAAATTTAATGCCGTTTTCAGATATGTGCTCAAATTTGATAAGGCTACAAGAATAACTGAAGAATAATTGATTTTATGGACAAACTTGAAATATTTCGTGAAACCAAGAAATGTTAAATTGAAGAATAACCATCAACATTTCGAACATGTGCTATATGACATTTTTTGTTGCAAATAACTTGTATGATCTCTCCTTTTAGTTTGGCTCTTTTAAAATGAGACACCCTATATATCGTCTTGCATTTCAATTTAATTCTACCTGGGTGTTCGGCAATAATTTACATTAATAGGAGTATTTTATATCGGGTGTTTTTTTAGAGTGATAGAACTTTCGATAGGGATAACTGTGATTTGACAGAAGGTGGAAAACCATGTTGTTTTGACATTTCTGTTCAGTAAGCATTGACAAATTATCATGGAAAGACTCACGCCGCAACAACGTTTACAAATTGTTGAAATTTATTTTCAAAATCAGTGTTCTATTCGCCAAACTTATAGAGCACTTCGTGAAATTTATGGTTTACATAAACGTCCATCAGAGCAGCTTATTCGTCGAACTATCGATAGATTTCTCTACTCGATGCAACAACAACAAGACAAAGAACTGTACGTACAGAAGAAAATATCTCTGCTGTAAGTCATAGTATATATGATGATCCAGATTTGTCTATTCGTCGACGTTCACAACAAGTTGGACTCCACCACATGGACAATTTTGAGTAAAGATCTACACCCATACAAGGTTCAATTGGTTCAAAAACTAAAGCCACTCGACCATAATAAGCGCCGTTTTTTGCTAATTGGGTCCTAGAACAGCTTGAAGTTAATTCACTTTTTTATCGTAAAATTGTGTTTAGTGATGAAGCTCATTTCTTGTTGAACGCCTATGTAAACATTGCCGTATATGGAGTGAAAACAATCCTCAAGAAGTTCTGCAGGTTCCATTGCATCCTGAAAAATGCACTATATTGTGTGCTTTACACGCTGTAGGCATCATTCGTCCATATTTTTTTAAAAACGATGCTGGAGCTAATATTACAAAGAATGGTGCCCGTTACAAATCGATGATCAATGATTATTTGTTTCAAATTTTGAATGGTTTCGACCCAGAAATGTTTTGGTTCCAACAAGATGGTGCCACACCTCATGCTGCTACCGTAACAATTGATTTATTGAAAGAAAGATTTGGCGATAACATTATTTCGAGAAATGGTCCAATTAATTGGCCTTCAAGATCATGCGACATAACTCCACTGGATTATTTTCTTTGGGGTTATGTCAAGTCATTGGTTTATGCGGATAAACCAGAAACAATAGACGCTTTGGAAGTCAACATAACTCGTGTTATTGATGAAATAAGGCCTGAATTACTCGAAAAAGTGGTCCAAAATTGGTCTGGTCGAATGCGGTTCATCAGAGCTAGTCGTGGTGGACATTATTTTTAAAACATAAATGTCATAAAATTATTTTTCAAATAAAAAAATTTTGTCTTAAATATTGATTTAAATGTGTTTTATTTCAATTTAAATATTTGCCCATATGAACAATATAACCGAACTCATACTAAAAATAAAATTTCTTATTACCAGCCAGACATCTCATGTACTTGTAATTCTATACCAACATATACCAATGTAAACAAATTTTATTTCAGGTATCATAATTTACTTTTCAATATTTTACGCATACCGTTCTTCATGCTCTGTTTTCTCTTTCTTGGTTGTGTTATCCTGGTCTATTTCGTGATAATTTTTGTAAGTAAATAAAATATACAGGGTCTCCCAACGAAAATTTGACCCCCCAAGAACTCAGAAACGAAGAATTTCTGAAGATTTTTAAAAACAGGTCAACTTCTCCTTTAAGGAGGACGAATTTCCATTATGAGTTTGTTCCGAAAAAACCACTCTCATGAAGGTGGCATGAACCCTCGACATTTTTTGAATAGGGAAGAGATGTCGAGTGTTGGTTAGTTTGGAAGTTATTGATGTTCTGTACACAGCCCAGTTAAAATTTTCAAAATCAGTTCATTATTCACGAACTAATGTAATGTTGAACTTACCGTCAAAAGGGGATGTCGAACAGACAGTTGAACCGCCCAAACTCAACAACCTAAAAGTTTTGAAGAATCTAAAAATAATTTTCAAGTTTTGTATTAAGGAGAAAGAATTCCTATGACGATATTGTTCCGAAAAAAACACCTAAGATTATTTAAATATTTTAATATTAGCCTTCTACATATTTAATTTCAAAAAATTATATTTAATGATTATAACTTCTGAAAATTTTATACAGATAGTCCTTGTGCTATAACAGAGGCCGTTAAATTGTCTTTCAATCTTTTAGATCAATGGTATACCACAGAAATATTTATATGTAGTGAACCATCATACTACATTTAAAGTGTAGCGAACAACTTCTTCGCTCCCCGTCCAGAAACCTGCCTTGCTCTATCGTAGTTTGACCGGCGTACCGGTAGAGGACCTGACCAGTCATAAGAATCGTGATTAACCGTCCCCGCTAGATTCAAATAGAGCAAGGCAATGCGTTTAAAGTCAGCGTTCCAAGTGGACGCATGGTCACCGGCGTAACAGGCAGAGCCTGCGCATCAGCCTGTCTGACGAGTTTCAGATGCGCATGCTCGGAAACGAAACGCCGTCTCCCTAACTAAGAGGTGGAAGCTCCCTCGCAACATCCGCATTAATTCGAGAGCTTCATTGGTGACCCCGACGTGATTCGGAGGGTTTGCTTTAAGAGCGAACCAGCCCATTCATTATGTGGCCCTAATTGCCCCCTAACCAGCATTCCGAGATGGCCCTTTCCTTTTGTTCCACAGATCCCCGCTGGAGATCGCACCGCGACCAGCCCAGCAGCGGACTGTATCCTTGCCTGCACCCAACGTCCTATTCCGTGACCCATATCGATGCTCACTGGAGGGGAAGTGTGTAGCGAACAACTTCTTCGCTCCCCGTCTAGAAACCTGCCTTGCTCTATCGTAGTTTGACCGGCGTACCGATAGAGGACCCGACCAGTCATAAAATCGTGACTAACCGTCCCCGCTAGGTTCAAATAGAGCAAGGCAATGCGTTTAAAGTCAGCGTTCCAAGTGGACGCATGGTCACCGGCGTAACAGGCAGAGCCTGCGCATCAAGCCTGTCTGACGAGTTTCAGATGCGCATGCTCGGAAACAAAACGCCGTCTCCCGAACTAAGAGGTGAAAGCTCCCTCACAACATCCGCATTCATTCGAGAGCTTCAAAAGATTTTTCAGTCTGCCAGAAGTCTTTCTAAACGGTTGAAGGGTAAGTAAATATTTGTTGTTTATTGATGTTATATTTATTGAATATGAATTATTTGAATACTGACGAAGCAAAGTCCCTCTTAAAACTTGTTCATCAGTAATGTTTTACATATCTTGAGTTTTTATATAAAGTAACTTAGTTAGATATCCAATAATATTGAATAATCTGAAATGAATGAAGTTCTCAAATTCAATCAAAACTAATTTAAACTTGAGTAAATTTATCAAAAATAATAAAGACTACACACATAAGGATGATAAATCTGGGGTTTATAAGTTAACCTGCGGTGATTGCCCTAAAATTTACATAGGTCAAACTGGAAGAACGTTCCGTCATAGGATATGTGAACATTTGAAGAGTTTCCTCAACAATAAAAGCAATTCCACATATTCCAACCATTTGTAGAAACAGGACATAATTTCAACCATAACTTTGAAATTCTACATATAGAAAGCAAAAGTTATGCCTTAAATCTGTTAGAATTCCTAGAGATAAATAAACATAATAAAATTGGAATATTACTTAACGAACAAATAGATTTAAATAGCTCACCTCTATTAAATATATTCAGATAAGCTGGAATTTGCAGGGACCCTTTTTGGGTTTTAGTGCCTAATAAAAATTTATTGTAGTTACTGTAATATAAATAGCCACGGATTTCGGAAACAAGCTTAGTTATTCAAAATGTGATCTTACCTGATGATGCTACTGTGATAGCGAAACAATTGTTGTGAGTTTAACAATAAAAATTTGTGAAAATCAGAATAACCTTATTTCAAATTATTTAATATGGATTTTCACCAAGTAAGGACTGATACAATTCAATTTTATATACCTTCTATCAAGAATTAACCTCTATTTATGTTATTTTATTTATAATATATAATTATTTGGTTTCCTTAACATTCTTTATATAGATAGTCCTTGTGCTATAACAGTGGCCGTTAAATTGTCTTTCAATCTTTTAGATCAAGGGTATGCCACAGAAATATTTATATGTAGTGAATCGTCACACTACATTTAAAGATTTTTCAGTCTGCCAGAAGTCTTTCTAAACGGTTGAAGGGTAAGTAAATATTTGTTGTTGATTGATGTTATATTTATTGAATATGAATTATTTGAAGACTGACGAAGCAAAGTCCCTCTTAAAACTTGTTTTTCAGTAATGTTTTACATATCTTGAGTTTTTATATAAAGTAACTTAGTTAGATATCCAATAATATTGAATAGTCTAAGTAAGATAGTTTTATGATGAAATTCTTAAGATTATGTTAGATATTTTTGAAAGATATTGGTTTTCATAAGATTGATCAGCAGAAACAAAATTTTATGTATTCAAAATATTTAATTTATAGGATTTTGGTTAATAATTTTTATTTATTGGATTTTATCATACCATTCGGATGTCTTATAATGAATGTTTATTTTATATGTCAATTGATATAAGTGGTACTTATATGACATTATTTTAATTTATTTTCAGAAGTTATAATCATTAAATATAATTTTTGAAATTAAATATGTATAAGGCTAATATTAAAATATTTAAATAATTTTATATATCTTCTATCAAGAATTAACCTCTATTTATGTTATTTTAAAACATCTAAGGGTGGCAACAACCACCCAATTTTTTTTTAATAAAAAAGAGACGGCGGATGTGTTTTAGTTAAAAAGCTTCTTTTTTTCTCTAAACATCCTAGTTGAAATTTTCAAATTCGGTGATTTTTCAAGCAATGTGATATAGAACCTTATCAGTAGGGTAACTCAAACAGAAATCGAATACATTCAAATACACCAGATCTGTTAGTAATGATAGGGAACATTCAGAAAAAATGTAACTATTTGAAGAACTAATGTATGTATGGTTCAAAATCACCACCACCAACCTCCATACAGTGATATACTCTACTTTCAAATCCTTCTTTAACATTTCTAGTCTTTCTTTCATAGAATACACCATTTTCGCCCACGTCAGTAAGTCTCAAACCCAATTATGATGCAGAAACGAAAGACTGAAACACATTTGAGAAAGAATCTTCAAAAAATAGTACATATTGTTAAAACAAGTTGTAGAAATTACTATGTTTTACTACCAATAAATTGATATTTTACGCATTTAATTCCTGAAACTCGAGTCACAATTAAATGTGTAAAATATCAATTTATTGGTAGTAAAACATAGTAATTTCTACAACTTGTTTTAATTATGATAAACTACCAAATTGTAACTGCTGAAACAGTTCAGTATCTGAAAAGTACACATTGTAATGAATTTCAGGCGTTTCACACATTTTCCTATCATGAAAGATAAGAAAATAGAATGTTTTTAAAGTAAAAACATTCAAAAACTCAAATTGTTCTGCCATTAAATAAACAAAGTTGAGCATTTCAACTATGATGTTAAGAGATCGGAAAAAACTTATCAACTAAACCACATCCAACATCTCCCTATTAAAAAAATTTTGGTGGTTGTTTTTTTCGAAACAATGTCTCCCTAATACAGAACTTATTAGAAAATTATTTTGGATTCTTCAAAACTCTTAGGTTCTTGAGTTTGGGCGGTTCAATTCTCTGTTCAAAATCACCTTTTGACGGTAAGTTCAATATTACATTATTTTGTGAATAATAAACCGAATTTTAAAATTTTGACTGGGTTATGTACAGAAATAAATTACTTTCACACTAACCAATAATCGACATCTCTTCCCTGTTCGAAAAATGTTGGGGTTTGATGCCACCTTCATGGTTTTTTCGGAACAAACTCATGATGGAAATTCGTCCCCCTCAAAACATAAGTTGACTTGCTTTTTAAAATTTTCGAAAATTCTTCGTTTCTAGGTTCTGGGGGGGTCAAATTTTCGTTGGGACTTATGACGTATGATACTTGAGTGCATAGAAATATTTTTTTTAGACTATACATACTGAACAAGTTATAATGATGTTAAGCATATGTTTTTTCATGGTTGCGGCAATTATGATATATATTATTTTCGGCTAGCAGTACACTAATCAGGTGAGCTTAGTTGAACATTAATGAATTTTATAAGTTAAGCTAGGCTATGTTAGATTCAAAATGAATTGTTATTGGTAAGCCCTAGAGTAATCAGGCAAGTTTGCTTAAAATACTAAGAATTCATGTTATAAGTCGCTTCTCCTATGACATTCTTTAAGGTGAGAGGTCAGTCAGAAAGCATTATTTCATCACCAATTTCAAACCGATTTTTTATGTATTTTTCACCTGTAAAAAAACCTTCAAGCTGATGATTTTTTTTTGTGTGAAAATCCCAGTCAATAATAACATCAGTAAATATACCAATTCAATAAAACTGTCGTTTTAAAATGGTATAAATTTCAGACGCATGAACTCATGGATGAATTGCTGAAGTGTCCTTGGTATGATTGGAATATGGAAAATAAAAAATCCTATTATATTTTATTGACTTTCAATGGTTCTAGAGAAAATATTCTCTATATGGGACTTACACCAATCACATATCCGACCAGCATTAACGTGAGTATTGTTATAGCAGCAATATTAGAGGTCCCTTTTTAGTCCTTTAATAGCAACTATCGGGTGTTTTTTTAGAGTGATAGAACTTTAAATTGAAATGAAGCACATTTAAATTAATAATGAAGCCACTTTTTTTTCTATTTGAAAAATAATTTGATGACATTTATGTTTTAAAAATAATTTCCGGCATATGTCCACCACGAAAAGCTCAGAGGAACTGCATTCGACCAGACCAATTTTGGACCACTTTTTCGAGAATTTCAGGCCTTATTTAATCAATAACACCTGTTATGTTGGATTCCAAAGCGTCTATTGTTTCTAGTTTAGCAGCATAAACCAATGACTTGATATAACCCCAAAGAAAATAATCCAGTGGAGTTAAGTCGCATGATCTTGCAGGCCAATTAGTTGGACCATTTCTCGAAATAATGTTATCAACAAATCTTTCTTTCAATAAATCAATTGTTACGGTAGCAGCATGAAGTGTAGCACTATCTTGTTGAAACTAAAACACTTCTGGGTCGATACCATTCAAATTTTGACTAGGAAATATCTCAGTGGGAGTGAAAAACGAAAGAAAAAGAGGAAGAAAAAAAAATTTGTTGCCTGTAAAGTCGGTATACGGGCGAAAGTTTTACGTGACAACGACTTTGAGTGGTAAAATAATTTTAATGTGAATATTCATTCGTATAGTAGGAAGAAGGATGAAATAATAGTAACAATTTAAAACATTTATTTATACAAAGAATTATATTTAAAACATTAATTTATACAAAGAATCTCGCACTGAATTTCATATTAACAAAATTTTATTTATCAATCAGTTGTTATACGTTATTAATAAATTTAACTTGTTTTACATTGTTATAAATATAAAAACTAAATTTAAAAGTTAGAACATTTATTTAAATCACATTAATTGTTAATATCAATCGATTTTAATTCAAAGTGTATTTTCTAAAAGGAGAAAACTAATTCACATTTGATCTTTGAATTTGTAAATCGCGCGCTTACGACCTTGCGCAGTGATTAGTCGTCTCGGTTTGAATGTTTGAAAGTTTCGATTTGACAGGTTGGAGGTTAAACATTGTTATTTCAATTTTTTACATAGCAAGTCGCGCTCATTTTTTCAAGTTAAACAAATTATTATTGGTTGAGAAACGATTTCTACTACTTTTTTGATTGAAAACTACCACAACATTGTGATTACTACAACATAACCTATTCACTTATGTCTTAGTCATTTATTTCATCATGTTATATTATCAGTCTGAAATTATTTACCTTTGCTGTTTGAATTGTTGCGATGGACGAAACTACCTTCACATTATCACTACACAATCGTTTTACAATTAACTGGCAACGTGTAAACTTGTATGCAGGCGCCTAAGCGAAATAGAAGCGCAAGACATGAACCGGTGTGTATGCCTATCTCTCTCACTCTCTCTCTCTCTCGCTCTGTCTCTCTTGCTCTTAGGCGGGCTAACTGTGCTCGAGTGGAAGGGACGCGTGCCTTTCACTTTTTATGTCTGTCTCTCTCGCTCTTAGGCGGGCTAACCATGCCCGAGTGGAAGGGACGCGTGCCTCTCACTCGCTCTCATTGTGAGCACATAACGTGAGCGGAGCGTAACGCTTACTTGAAGTGTCACCCGGCAAACCAATTTATAAGACGTTGTCACGTCAAAAAAATCATAAGTTACCTAAAATTAGTCAGTACTTTAAGAATAATGACTCTATTGATGAAAATGCGGGTGAACAGTTCTCCGAAAGTGGGAAATTGGAAGTAACTAAAAACAAAAGTATAGCAGATGCAGCACCCGAAACCAGTGTATATCCAGATCAAGAACACCCACAACAAAGTACTAGTAAAGATCAAAGTGAATCATGTTTTAGTGTGAACAATATTGCATCTTCAGCATATGTTACTGATAAAGATAATTTTAAAGAATTAAATGATCAAATTAAACGATTCGTGATCGAAAACGGACAATGTAAACCTAAGGGTCCTTATTTGAAAGACAGTGACAATAGATCTTTTTGAGAAAAACATTACTATATCGCTACAAAGTCTGGTGTCAAAATTGAACGTGCATGGCTATCCTATTCCTTAATACTTCAGAAGGCGTATTGTGAACCATGTTGGTTATTCGCAAGTCGGGCATCTAAAAAAATACAAAATGTTTGGATGGAAGGCTGACTGGAAACATATCGTAGACGCCATAGAAAGACACGAGGCATCGAAAATTCACCTGGATTCTTTTCTAACGTATCAACAATGGCGGTTACATGGAACACTAGATGAAGAGTAAGAGTCCATAATCGAGAAAGAAAAATCTTTTTGGCGCCAAGTATTATCTAGACTGCTAGATGACACTTTCAAAGTGTGATTTAGCCTTTCTTGGCCACAGAGAAAACGCAGATAGCAATAAACCAAGTTTTAGGGGAAACTTTTTGAGTCTTGTTGAGTTATTAGCGAAATACGATCCGATTTTGAAAGAATTGTTGAATAAACCAAAGGGCCACATAAAATACTCAAGTCCAAAAATACAAAATGAGCTGATTTCTGTTCTGGTTTTAAAATTGAAAAATTCTCTAATAAATGAAATAAATGCCGCACCTTTTTTACTCAATCGTATTCGATACGACCCAAGATATCTCAAAAACGGATCAAATATGTGAACTTTACCATTACTGTATGATCGATAGAGACGAAAATGGAACCCCAAAAGCGCTGATCATTAAAGAGTCATTTTTAGGATTTCATGAGGTTAAAGACCAAACTGTCTCACTAATGTCCAAACTAATGCTTAAATCCAAAAATGATAAAAATATACCTTTAAATAAGTGTTGAGGACAAGGATATGACGGTGCTAACACAATGAAAGGTACCTATGGTGGAGTTCAAAGACTCGAACCAAATGCGGTGTATGTTCACTGTGCTGCTCATAATTTGAATCTGGTTCTTAATGATGCACTAAGGGAAGTTCTTGAAACGCAAAAAGTTTTTTGATACTTTTCAACAAATTTATATTTTTTTTGGGCATAGCATCAAAAGATGGAATATTCTGTCCAGTTTAATATCCGATTCAGAAAAGGACTCTTCAACATCAATAACATTAAAAACATTGAACCCTACCAGATGGGCAGGACGTTATGATGCTATTTTTCCCTGAAAGTTGGATTTGTTGAAGTTCGAAAAGCACTAACGAAAACAATTCTGTTGAATTCTAGACCAGATAAAAAAAATTAAGCTATTTTACTCAAGAAGAAAATCGAAAACTTCAATTTTATTATGCTATTGGTTTTCCACTGCATAATTGTACAAATTGTCGATGCTGCATCTAAAGCACTTTGGTCCAAAGCCACCGATATTTCGAACGCATTAAAACGTTTGAAAATTTGTTCAGATGAATTGGAAAAGTACCGGTTTGAATTTTTAGAAAAAGGAGCTAATAGTGTAGCCGAAAAGTGGTCTGTCAACCCTAAATTTCCTAAAACTCGTCAAAGGAGAGTGAAACGCCATTTTGACGAACTTTGCGAAGATGAGCGTCTCCAAGACCCGGAAAGTTTATTCAGCGTGAACATATTTTATCGAGTTTTGGATATCATCATTAATCAGCTGAAAGCACGCTTCCTTCCATTGAATGAAATTGTTTCGAATTTCAGTGTTTTGCAACCTGCCAATTTGCAGAATTTAAATGATACTGAACTTTTGAAAAAAGCTCTAGAATTCGTAAATATATATGAAAAGGACATATCTCCATCATTTGCCAAGGAAATTCTCAGTTTTCTATACACTTTCAGAGATTAAATAGAAAAGTCTACGTGTATTAGAGATCTTGCTGATTTATTATTAATATTTTATGTCGTGCAGCTTTCCTGAAGTATATACTGCATTAATGTTATTTGTCACAATCCCTATGACTACGGCTTGTGCTGAAAGATCATTTTTGAAACTTAAACTAATAAAAACCTATTTTATAAATTTCATGGGACAAGACAGACTGGGTAACTTAGCTATTCTGTCTATTGAAAATTCTATGGCCCGATCTTTGAACTTCGATGACATAATTAATACCTTTGCCGAACAGAAGTCTCGTAGGAAAGAATTTTAGTAATACATATTTTATTGAAATTAAATTGTTATTTTTTTCTAATTATTTAGTACCTATGATTTTATGACTAACATTTATTCATCAGATAATGAATTGAATTCACACCATGATTTTTATACTATTTTGTAACCATTTAAGTTATTTATCAAAATTGGATTAAACAACCTAATGATTTTTAATGAGGGGGCCCCAACTGAAAAATTTGCCACGGGCCCCTAATGGTGTAGTTAGGTCATATCCCACCAACTTAATTCAAGAAATGAACTGTGTTGCACAGGTGCAAATTGCACTGTCCTGATTCAAAGAAGTTTCTGTTTACCATAGCTCATATTCCTTATTATATTTAAAAATATTGCAATATATTTACATAGTATGCGATTTTATTTCTTGAATTAAAATTTAAATAGAATGGAATAACCTTTTCTATTTATTTGCGTTAAACATATCTTATAGGTAAAAACAACTTTCTTAATGAGCAAGTGATTTTTTTCGTGAACAAATATTTCTATAAAATACTGATTATTTCTGTATAGGCTTAATTATGTGGATTATTCATAATTTGGAACTAGTGAATTTTTTGAGGTCATGAATTTATCGTTGTCTTTCTTTATTCCAGGTAGGTCGAAATTTAGCATCAGCTGTAACATTCCTCAGAACAGTAGGAACAGATTTTTTCGCTGAAAATAGGAATCTTTAGACCTAATTATTCATTATTCAGGAATTCCAATTGATGAAGTTCTATGAGTACTTCATGGAATGGCAATAAATAAGAAGTTTTATGGTTTTCTTATAAATGCACATACTCGAAATAGAAACACCGGACAAAACGAAATTCATTTTCAAACAAGCCTAGAAAAAATATACCTACAAATTCGTAATTTAAAATATAAATTTATCATATTACTAACAATGTTTTCACAATGCTACAAGTCACTCAAATATATAAAAATAATATTTACCATTATCTGACTCTCCTGACAGTTATGGAATTAGTTTTTTTTCTGATGTAAATCTGTTACGGATGCACCAAAAAAAATACATATTTTGTATTTCTAAATAATCTCCTCAAAATTCATTTTCTGTTTTATTTGAAACGATTAAAACAAGATTTTATTTATTACAGTTTTACTAGAAAAAAAATTCAAGAAATTGCACATTTCATGTGATTTCACTTTCGAGGTATTACCCCATCTTCATACCACTAGAAACGGTCAAAACAGTTCAATTATTTTAAATGCTTTTGTAAAAGTATTGTATTTGTATTTGAATATAGAAAAAAAATTATAAACTTTGAATATCAAAACAGATTTAATCTGTTAGTCTTCTATAATTTTAATTTCAAAAAAATGTTTTAAAAAACTTTTAGAAGGCCATAAAATGCCCTACAAACTTTCTGTAATTTCTGTATTTAGCATAGAACATCTTGGATATTAGACTTCCCTAGTTTGAATTTGCATTCAGAGTTACCAAAAATTGTTTGGTAAGTTTACAAGTTCATTTATTTTTATTTGATTTTATCTTTCAAATGCAAAGTTGAACTGACCTTATCTGAATTCTAATTGTGTTTGAGGATATGCTACATGTTTTTGAGAGTTTTTGAAGTAACTTATTTAAATATTTAAACATATTAAATATTTCAAATAAATTAGTTTTGGAGGCGTTCTTAAAATAATGTTGTGTATTTTTGGAAGAGATTTAGTTTTCATAAATATAAGACCAGAAACTAAACATTTTGTCAAATGTGTGTTACAGGCAAAACATACGTACTACGCCTGTCTGACGAGTTCTGGTGCGCATGTTTGGAACAAAACATTCAATATTACTTATTTTTTAATTTTAATTACCAATTTATTTTTGTTGAATTTTTTTATTCCATTTGATACTGTATAATGAATTTCGATTTTATACGTCTATTTAATATAAGCAGTGCTTATAAGGACATTAATTTAATTCTAATAGTTTAAAAAAAAAAATTTCAAACTAAAATTGTAGAAGACTAACTGATTAAATCTGTTTTGATATTCAAAGTTTGTAATAATCATTCTATAAAGTAAAAAAACCGCTTCTTATTATTTTATTTCAAAAAAAATTCTACTCAATTTTGTATTTCATTTTCAGACATTTTCAGTTATTCTGAATTTCATAGAACAGTAAGACTTATATGTTTTTCTATGGCATATATGATTAATCGAACCAAATTAGTTATGCGTCATAAAGATTGTAAGCCAATTCGATTTATTAGGTGTATGTTTTTTTCAATATGTTCATTTTCTGGATCTGAAAAATTTAAACAAATCATCAATATTGTACTATTTTATATGCAATAAACTTGGGTACCTATCAAAATATTACATGACTGCATAGAACCATTGTTTCATTTATAATACATCACAAATATCATAGATGTGTAAATTATTGTCTGTAATCTGTAAATTTTAGTTTACAAACCGAAAAAGCCTCATGCCTGCTTTCGCATAATTATTTCATAATGTTTGAAAGTATGTACTATGTTAAAAAAATCTCACTTATATAGAAAACAAATGTTAAAAAGACATACCTACTTTTGTAATTTCAAATTGGAGCCAAAACAAATGACTGTTTGTATTTGTATTTTTTTCAATGACTAAAAAAATCACATTCCTCAAAATCACTTTATATAGATATTTATAAAAAATATATATTCGATTTATAAAATATCAATACTTGTTTAGAAAAATATAATATTTATTTCTCGTTTATTACATTGTAAACATATATGTATACGAAAATTTATCCAATAGTGTACATGATCCAAAAAATACTACAGAAATGTTAAAATACTTAATTACACATATGAGCTATTATACCTATTTCATGTTTTAGCCGGATTAATTCTCCGGAACCTGTACAGATTTTAATCTGAATAAATCTCTTGAAAACATTTAGAATTAAATTTTAAACATGCCTTAGATAACACTGTATAACTTTATTGACATATACAGGGTGTATATGAATAGTTGCGAAAAAATTTAGGGGGCGATTTCTTAAAAAAAATAGGGTCGGTCTTTGATAAAAACTTTATTGTTATGAACCCTCCCCCACCCTGCTTAATTACAGCCCCCTGAAAAACAGATTTTAATTCTTTTCTTAAAACCAAAAAATGGCAAGAATAAAATTAAGCAAACATTTTTGGTGGTGTTCCTCTATGATTGCAACGGGTAGAAAAAGCCACCCCTAAACCTTCTCCTATTTAACAATAAAAAAATTAATTTTAGATATCTTGAACCATTCTTAATAAATAAGGTTTCTTGTAATTTCTTGCTAAAATTCAAGTTTTTTGAAAAAAAAAATTTATCAAGATTATAGCGTGAGTCGTAAAGGCTGGAATTATTTCCGAACTAGAATTTATCTAGTGGTGAGCGAATGTCATTTTGTTATGACAACTGACTAATTTTGATTAACTTTGATTCAGTTACGATAATTTTTTGATTCAACGTGGATGTTGGGAAGGATTGAACAATATTCTCAATTTTTGAAAAAGATCCTATTCACAGACGAGACTAATTTTTCTAGAGATCCAATAACTAATTTTCATAATAAAATATGGGCCGAAGAGATATTACTGTAGCTCACCACCAAGAACAATTTTAAAATATTAAGAAGCAGTTTTTCACTTGATAGAAGGATTATTACAAACTTTGAAAATCAAAATAGATTTAATCTATTAGTCTCCTACAATTTTAATTTCAAAAAATTTTATTCAAAAACTTTTAAAATTAAATTAATGTCTTATAAGCACTGCTTATATTTAATAGACGTATAAAATCAAAACTCATCAAATGGAATAAAAAACCCAACAAATATAAATTAAAAATTAAAATTAATAAATAAATAAATTATTGAATGTTTCGTTCCGAGCATGCACAGATCTTCAGATAGACATGGTGTACGGCTCTGTCTGTGACAAAATGTTTTGTTTTATTTATTTATAAAAACTAAATCTTTTTTCAGAAATACACAACATGATTTTAAAAACTTCTCCAAAACTAATTTATTTGAAATATTTAATATAACAGGAGAGACCTGTCTGATTTCAGCTGGGATGACCTATTCCCTATGTCTAATCCTGTTTCAGCTAACACATTCCTTACCGACAGTGTATTAAGACTTGTTAAAGGAAATACTTCATATATCAGAAAGCGGAAACTCAATAAAAAGAAAGAATGGATAACGCAAGGTATTATAAAGTCGATTAAGGGAAGAGACAGGTTGTTCAAGAAGTATATAAGAAACAGACAAAACTTGAGATTGAGTCATGAATTTGTAAATTACAGGAATAAACTCAACGCATTGATAAAGATCACAAAACAAAACTTCCACAGGTCTGAAATTCAACGTAATCGGCACAGCTCGAAAAGTTTGTGGAGGGTAATGGATGGTATATCAGGGAGAAGAAATAAGAGAGAAGACATTAAACGTGTTATCAAAGAAAATAATGTTGTTGTAGAGGATGATCTTGAGGTGGCTGAGGAGTTCGCAAATTTTTTCTCCGGAATAGGTCCTGAGCTCGCCGAGCGGTTTATTGACCGTGCGTCCAATCCTCCACCTCGGAGGATAAACCCACAATCCATCTTCTTATGTCCATCAACAGAGGCAGAAATCATCGATATAATTCGAAACCTAAAAAACGGAAAGGCTCCTGGATTTGACGGTCTTAGAGCGGAAACTGTAAAAAATATATCTGGGGAAATTGCGGGCCCTCTATCATTCGTGATAAACCTCATTTTTGAAAAAGGAGTTTGTCCACCGGAATACAAGATGTCAATTGTAAAGCCTCTTCATAAGGGTGGTGACAAGCAGGTTGTTACAAATTACCGACCAATCTCTTTTATAAATATTTTCGCAAAAATCTTTGAGAAAACAGTAAAAAAGAGGTTGGAGACCTTTTTCGGAGATTGCGGATTGATTTCTGACAAACAGTATGGTTTCAGAAAGAACTTATCTGCAGAAGACGCAATAGCTGATTTAACATCGAAAATTTATGATGCTCTCGATAAAAGCAATGCCTGCAATGTGCATCTTTCTTGATTTGGCGAAGGCATTCGACACAGTGAATCATGAAGAACTATTGATTACACTGGAGGATATAGGGTGCAGGGAAGTGACTTTGAGACTCATTAAGAGTTATATCACTGACAGAAAGCTTATGGTGAGGGTGAGCGATACCTTGAGTAGTGTCAGAACGGTGGAATATGGAGTGCCACAAGGTACTGTTTTGGGTCCATTGCTTTTTGTTGCGTTTGTGAATAGTTTATTCACTCTGGATACTGCTGGGACAGTCCTCGGATTTGCAGATGATACTTCGGTGTTCTATACAGCGGACTCCTGGGTGGAATTGAAGCATAGGGCGGAAATGGATTTTAGCGCAATACTGAATTGGTTCAATTATAAGCGACTAACCATCAACTACAAGAAAACGGTGGTTCTGCCCTTTACTAGTTATGTAACCGGATTGCCGAATTTTATGTCGTTACAGATTTTTGATGAACAGAGAACTATAGATTTGCGAGTGGATGAGAAAACTGAATATCTGGGTGTAACAATAGATTGCCATTTGAGATGGAACTTTCACATTGAACAGGTCTGTGGTGCTCTCAGATCTATGCTGCATAAATTCAGATACCTCGCAAACATTGTCGACTTGCCCCATTTGAAGATGGTTTATTTTGCCCTTGTGGAATCCAGACTGGGATATGGAATACTGGGCTGGGGAGGACTCCCTGCTTCGCATCTGGAGAAACTGAATATACTTCAGAGATATTTTCTCAGGATCGTCCTCAGGAAAGACCGCCTGTTTTCATCTGATGCGTTGTTTACCGAGGCTCGAGTTTTAGATCCACGAAAATTGTATTTTCTGAAGATTGCCTTATTCTGCCGCAAAAACAGAAGTATACTAGAGCAAGTCTCCCATGGGTACAACACTAGAATAAAGACTAATGAAATGTTCGCATTTCCGACGTCCTCAAAATCAGTTGGACAAAGATGTCATTTGTTTCTTGCTCCAAGGGTGTACAAGTTCTTGTCCTCATTTTTGAGGGGCATCTGTTCATACAGCTTCTTCAGGTCGAAGCTTCGACAGTACTTGATTGCTGAAGACAGGTATAGAATAAGGGATTTGGTAGAGATGAGCGGCAGGAGCTGAGTTGAATGTGGGAGTGTGAACGGGTGATCCAGTCAACAGCTTTCGATTTCTGTGATTTTTTTGAACTGTTTTAATTTCACTGATGTTGTGGTGGGTTTACATGGTTGAGACGTTCTTGTTCCTGATGATCTTCCCAATCTTTGTATAGAATAATTTGTTATTTATTGCCCTATTTTGGTGTTTTTTTACATATGTATGTATACAGTTATATTATTTTGGTCCTTTTCGATCATTATATTTTTGTTTGATTGTTTTTTTTCAAACTATTTTGCTGTTGAAGAACTAGTGGTTGTGATGTTGTTGGCATGAGTGGTTACGGTGGCCGCCCTTACAGACAGCTTCAGCTTTGTTCGGGGGCTTGCCGTGGTTTCTCGGTTCGCATTTGCGAATAGCCTTCTGCTAGGTGAACATGTAGAACATCCTCAAAAAAACAATTAGAATTCAGATAAGTTCAGTCCAACTTCACATTCAAAAGATAAAATCAATTTAACAATAAATAACTTAACCATACGACCTAGTGGAACCTTTGTTTGATCAACATTAAAACTAGGTACATCTAAAATCAAAGGTATTCTATGTTCTATGCTCACCACAAAAATCACACAATGTTTGTAAGGCACTTTTGGTTTTAGTTAAACCACTTGATATTTATATAATGAAAATTTTTTATTTAAAAATCTAATTATAATTATATATTATATATAAAATTAAATAAAACATTCAACTAATTATTTATTTATTTATTTATTTTAATTGACAACTTATATTTGTTGGGTTTTTTTTATTCCATTTGATATTATATGAGTTTTGATTTTATACGTCTATTAAATATAAGCCATGTTTATAAGACATTAATTTAATTCTAAAAGTTTTTGAATAAAATTTTTTTGAAATTAAAATTGTAGGAGACTAACAGATTAAATCTATTTTGATATTCAAAGTTTGTAATAAGCCTTCTATCAAGTAAAAAAACCGCTTCTTAATACTTAATTTTATATATAATATTCAATTATAATTAGGTTTTTAAATAAAAAAATTTCTTTATAAAAATATCAAGTGGTTTTACTAAGACAATAAAGTGCCTTACACACTTTGTGTGATTTTTTGTGGTGAGCATAGAACACAGAACACCTTAGATTTTAAATGTACCTAGTTTTAATGTTAAATTTTAAATGTACCTAGTTTTAATGTTGATCAAACAAAGATTGCACGAAGTCGTATGGGTAAGTAATTTATTGTTAATTGATTTTTTCTTTTGAATGTAAATTTGGACTGACCTTATCTGAATTCTAATTGTTTTTTTTTTTTTTTTGAGGACAACAGAAAAAGGTTAATGGACATGACCCTCATGAAGATTTAACCGTAGACACGTGTTTCGGGATTTCGGTCCTCATCAGTATGGTGAAGAAAGTATATGGATGTGCAACACTTGATAAATTAGAAAAAAGGAAAAACCAACAAACCGACTAAGCGAGTGATATTGCTTTATGCATCAAGACTTAATCCTTCATTTCAACGTTATGAAACTAGGATCTTAGTCAAGACAAGCGCCTCCAGCACGTCAAGCTACAATGTCATGAGACAACTATTGGGACAAAAGAAAAAAACGTAAAGTGTATAACTACGAAATCATTGGACCAATTTCGGCAATGATTTCGCACTTTACGTTTCTTTTTCTTGTTGTCCCATTAGTTCGCCCCCCATGACATTTAACCTTGACGCGCTGGGGGCGCGTCTTGAGTAAGATCCTAGTTTCAGAAAAATCCGGAGATTTACTGCAATAGAGTAGAGTACGTTAGTTTTAAGGATGAAGCCCTGTGCTGCAACAGATACCCTTGTCACTGAGTTGTACAACGAGGCTCAGCTCTCCATTTCATCTTTATGGTGATACTAGGGCCCCATTTGGTTAAACTTCCACCACACGGATTCAGTGACTGGCGCGAATGACGTTGCCTTAGGCATCAAAGCTCCATTTCACCGGGATGAAACTAGGATCTTAGTCAAGTACCCCCAGCGCGTCAAGCTACAATATCATGGGGGCGAACTATTGGGACAATAAGGAAAAAACGTGAAGTGTATAACTGCGAAAACATTTTATGACATGTTTTAAAAATAATTTCCGGCATATGTCCACCAAGAAAAGCTCTGAGGAACCGCATTCGACCAGACCAATTTTGGATCACTTTTTCGAGTAATTCAGGCCTTATTTCATCAATATCACGAGTTATGTTGGCTTCCAAAGCGTCTACTGTTTCTGGTTTATCAGCATAAACCAATGACTTGGCATAACCCCAAAGAAAATAATCCAGTGGAGTTATCTCGCATGATCCAATTAATTGGACAATTTCTCGAAATAATGTTATCGTCAAATCTTTCTTTCAATAAATCAATTGTTACGGTAGCAGCATGAGGTGTAGCACCATCTTGTTGGAAGCAAAACACTTCTGGGTCAATACCTTTCAAATTTTGAAACAAATAATCATTGATCTTCGATCTGTTACGAGCACCATTCACTGTAACATTAGCTCCAGCATCGTTTTTAAAGAAATATGGACCGTGATGCCTCCAGCGTGTAAAGCACACCATACAGTGCATTTTTCAGGATGAAATGGAACCTGCAGAACTTCTTGGGGATTGTTTTCACTCCATATACGGCAATTTTGCTTGTTCACATAGCCGTTCAACCTGAAATGAGCTTCCTCACTAAATACAATTTTACGATAAAAAGTGGATCAACTTCAAGCTGTTCTAGGGCCCAATGAGCAAACAAACGACGCTTATTATGGTCAAGTGGCTTTAGTTCTTGAACCAGTTGGATCTTGTATGGGTGTATACCAAGATCTTTACGCAAAATTTTCAATGTGGTGGATGCACAGAGTCCAACTTGTTATGAATGTCGACAAATAGACAAATCTGGATCATCATTAACACTATGACTTACAACTGAGATATTTTCTTCTGTACGTACAGTTCTTTGTTTTGTTGTTGTTGTTGAATCGAGTAGAGAAAATGTTGTCCGAAATCTATCGATAGTTCGACGAATAAGCTGCTCTGGTGACAAATTTTACGAAGTGCTGTAGAAGTTTGGCGAATAGAACACTGATTTTGAAAATAAATTTCAACAATTTGTAGACGTTGTTGCGGCGTGAGTCTTTCCATGATAATTTGTCAATGCTTACTGAGCAGAAATGTCAAAATAACATGGCTTCTACTTTCTGTCAAATCACAGTTATCCCTATCGAAAGTTCTATCACTCTAAAAAAACACCCGGTAGTTTCGAAAATATTGGTAAAAACATAAAAAATTTTCAAATGTGAATTACTGTGAAATTATTAAACCGATTTTGCCCATTAACGATCATTAGCGCAGCATTTAGACCATAGACTTATCATCCTATTTAATACGTCTATGAGTTAAACAGCTAAACTGAGAATGTATTATATAATTACAAATATCAAGATTAACTCAATAAGGAGTATGAACTATGGTCATATAAAGTTCTACAAATGGCAGTTTAACATACATCTTTACAAAAATTTTAAACTCAAACAAGCTCGATTAGGTTTTCTTGATCGCTTAATAAGTTGCAGACATGCGCACGTTTCGAACTTGTTGGTTCTCTTCAGTGCCTTGTAATGTCCAACAACTTCATATCTGTCGTGTACTTATATTTGTTCTGCACAGGAAAACTAAGGTATTGATCATACACAAGCGCTATCTATTGCACGCAAATATACGTACACGACATACCCTAAGCGAGCCAATTCAAATAAAGAACTGTATTTTCGATTTTTTCAACGTTACAAACGTTAAAAACTTTCCTTATGCTCAAGTCATGATGATGACGGGGCACTGAAGAAAACCAACAATTTCGAAACGTGCGCATATCTGCTACTTATGTCCCAGCGATCAACAAAATGTAATCGGGCTTATCTGGGTTTAGAACTGTTATACAGTGTCTCGATTTGTAGAACTTTTCATGACAATAGCTCATACTCCTTACTAATGACATTTGGCTCAGATCAGCCGAATTCATTTATTCGAATCAAGATTTACGTTGAGTGTTTGTAAAACCGTAATTCTTTGGTTGTTGATTAGGTTAGGCTATATAAATGAATTCAAACGTTGTATAAAGAATGTTTACATTGATTCAGACATGAATTTCCGAATAAAGGGCAGCTTACTATTCAAAGCTGAGAATCCTACATTGCTAAGCAGCTAGAATTGCAAAATTTCCCATTATCAATTCTATGTAATCTTTCATAAACTGTATTTTTTGATCACTGATTAGTGTCTTTTGAATAATAAAACTAAAAATATTTTAATTAATGATGACTTTTATCACCACAAAATAAACCTTATGCCATGTTTACATTTGCTATTCGTAGTTCTCTTAACCGTTTCCGTTTCTATTGTAGCCACAGACCTACAATGAATAATATTATTTATTTATTTGATCTATGATCGTGGAGATTAGCGAAGTCATATAGATTTGAATTTATTGGAATTGAAAATTTTCCAACTTTAATAATGTTGGAAAATGAAAGTATTATAGAATAAATCAAGTTTTTCATGCAAGAAGTAGTATTCAGAGTTGCCTTTATAGCATTGCTAATATCTTCAGTTATGGCTTGGAGATCTCATGGTAAAACAAATGTAGAAATGATTATGAATCTAAGAGGTAAACACACGTGGAAAATTAATATGACCCTAGAATCAAAACTTTTCATTACAGCTAATGGTATCATCAAAAGTGACAATGTAGAAAAAGCTATGCTCTCCGTTGATCGATGCCATTACTCTAAAAACAATGCTTATATGGATGCACCTCAAAGTATTGGCTATGGTGTTACTATTAGCGCGCCCCATATGCATGCACATGCATTAGAGTTATTAAAAGATCAGTTGATTAATGGTACAAGAGCTTTAGACATTGGCTCTGGTAGTGGTTATCTAACAGCATGTATGGCTCTCATGCTAGGTGAAAAAGGGTGAGCTTTCTTTATTTTTCGACTAATATACATCATTTGAATGACAATATTTAAAATGTTGTAGTGTTGCTGTAGGAATAGATCACATTCCCGAATTAGTTGAAATGTCAAAAATTAATATTATGAAGGGTAATCCAGACTTGCTTGAATCAGAAAGAGTTAAACTTATGACTGGAGATGGAAGAAAAGGATATTCAGAAATGGCCCCATATGATGCAATTCATGTAGGAGCCGCGGCTCGTACTTTACCTGAAGATTTAGTGTCTCAGTTAAAGGTAATATCGAACTATTGTGATAATTCAATTGGTTAATTTATTTAATCCAAAGTTTCCAAGTAACTTTTAGGGAAAAACGCCAATGAAAATGTTCAACTAATTTAATGAACTTTCACTTTCTCTGATCAACTTTGAAATATAGTACCCACGGTATTTTTGGTTTTATATTCATATTTCGATGCAAATAACCACAAGGAATTATTTTTAGGTTGGTGGCAGACTAATTATTCCTGTGGGTCCGTCTGGTGGTGACCAACAATTGGAACAAATAGATAAATTAGAAGATGGATCTATATCTAGAAAAATTCTGATGGGAGTAGTTTATGTACCTTTAACAGATAAACAAAAGCAGTGGCCTCGCACAAATTGACTCATAATTGTGCTTTTGTTTTTGATTCTAGTGGTTGTATGGAAATGTAAGCAAATTTATTGTTGAATTTCTATATCATTATTTATTTATTCGAAAATTTCTCGGTTCATAATAAGTGAACTGGGATTAATTGTTATTTGTGGGAAAACTATTTTTGTATGCTATAAGTTTGTTTTGAGTGAGATTATCAACAACATGCCTATAATTTTGAATATTAAATATGTAAAATAAATAAAATTACTTCTACTCGTCTAACTTTGATATTATTTAATATTAAATGCTATAAAAAATTACATCTATAATGACATAGTATCTTTACAACATATTTTGATGTATTATATCAGCAGTAAAGAGTGACTAATCTGATAAACTGGGATAATTTTGCTCTTAGAATATAAGAAAAGGTCGAACAGCCCGATAGTTTTGGAAAGCGTTTTTATTACAAACGGTCATTAATTTAAAACTCAAAAGTGTCCACATACATATTTCATTAATGATATGTCGATTTATTGCCATAAAAAATATACTATGCTTTGGTTTAAAGAATGTTTACAATATATCACTTGTCAGGTCTACATACTTATTAATACAAAATTGGCATAGTACTCAAGATGGATCAGTGTTATAATTGTTAGGCTGATTTATTTTTCTTCGAAACAGCAGAACATGAGGTTCTGGAGTATGTAACATGTAATGTACCCAACTAGGACTCTGCTGAACTCCAAGATTTCTCCATTCTGTTTCGGTCATTAGATGTGGTCTAGGAACCAATTTTGCCAGATCTGGTGGAAGTATTACATGCCTATACTCGTATGTTTCATCAGAATACTTTTCTGAATACTGAATAGTTTCAACAGGCATTACTTGTATTGTTTGGAGTGGTTTTGAATTTTATGATCTCCTAAAGATGAATAAAGACGTTAAAACTCCAAATATCGATAAAATTTCCACATATACTCACTGTGTAATGTTATATTACATAAATCACGTGAAACCATGGAATATTAAATCAATACAAGTCCCAATTATAGTATTAATAACTGAACGAAGATTAATTATGTGCTATAAAATATAACCTCGTAGAAAAAAAGGTTGTTCAACCATAATATTTATTTTCAACCATACCATAGATTAACAATAATATAGTCTTGTTGATCTATGAACCATACAGAAATTAGTTGTATTGTAGCAACCATAGAGACATTAGATAAATATTTTCGATGCCTCTATGGTTGCAAAAACATAGAGTTTATAATTAGGAGTAACGTCTATATCCAATCCACAGTAATAAAAATAGGTAGAGGGTACATACGTCATATTTAGAAGGCTGTCCGCAACATCATAGATAAACAAGGTAATTATTTGGCAATCTGTGTATGTGATACGAAATTTGACGGTCTTATGTTTATTACTCTAAGATATTGAAGAGATCCGGATCCTCTAAGGATCATACGAGTCACAGAGTCCCTGATAGATTATATAAATTCAATCATTATGTCATTGTATTTACCCGAGTTATTTCTGTGTCAAAATACTCTGTGTTGCGGTATTTTGACAAGTAAGTGATTAGTGAGAATAACAAAGAACAATGTCCTTATAGCGTCCCCATTGTATTTGAATTCATTCGAGAGGAAGGTTCTTGGAAATAAACCCCCTGAGCAACTTAGTAACATATTCGATATTCGAGATAATAGTAATTATAACAGTGTTCCTTGGTAACTCTTACTAAGTAAACTTCTTTTAAATGCTTCTGATTAATTGCATGCTTTACATTTTTAAATACCACCTTTGTGTTAATGTGAAATTAATGACTGCGCGCTCGTTCATTGTACTTCGCTTTCCCTTCTTGTATTTTTGCTTCGCTGTTATTTAGTCCAACCGGAATGTTTTAACTAAATTGCATTGCCTTTGTACATAACTAAAGCGACCCTCACAATTTTTCTGGTTGTATTGTATACTTTCTCTCGGTGCCTGATTGCTTTTTGCTGTATTTGTAAATAGTGGTTCTTTATCTGCGTAATACTTGCCAATAGGGATTTGTATTATCTTTTCTTACTAATTGCAGTGCTTGATATGTAACTGATTTGTATGTACTCTTGTGTGATCCCCCGGATACCCATTTCTTTGTTCTTATTGTAACGTCCATTAACACGCCTGGGTGATGGGGTACTGTATCTATGTATTATGTCCTAGTCAGTTTGTGTTACCTATTTGTCATATGCATGTCGCCGCTTACTTTGAGAGATTGTATTCCATGTGAACCAGTGGCGTTCTTTAGGGTAAATTGCTGGGTAGTCCTGGTAGAGGACAACATATCGTATAGAGAAAGTAAATAGCTCCAGATATCCAAAGCTACTGTGAGAATGTGTGAGTGATTGCTAGATAATTGTTCCGAGGTATTGTGATATCCCCAGGGATTAGTTTACGTGACCCTTCAGGTAGTGTTCGGTTCGTTCTTCAGTAATATCTGAGCCTTCCTGGGCCTTGACCACCCCGAGGAGGCCAGATACAGTTCCTTTGATAGTAACTTCTCCGGTCGACTCGAATTAGGTTAGATCCTCTCTTCAAGGAGATCTCCTGGGCATGCCACAATTACCCTTACCTTACTGTCCATTTAAACTTACCCCTTGTAATTGAGGTTCAGCACTGATTACCGGAAGTACAGTTGTAGGTGCGCATGCTGGCTAACCTAACAATATGTAGTAATAAGTCATTTAGACCCGGGGCGCTATTGGTTTCACTGGGGCGCCTTGCGAACCACTGCGTAAAGTAGATTTAACCACAGGCTGATGAATGTGTTTCCATTTATTGAGGGTTGTAGCTTTTGAACATTATTAATAAAAATATATTATTCTGGTATTATTGTGTTTCGAATATTTGAACCTCCCGTCATTGTTTCCTTGCTCTCGTTTAGGTGTAATTTGGGTTGCATACATAACGTAAAGTCCTATTCGCCCGCCACTAGACGATCACGATAAAAAGGTTAGCGCTCTTTAGATTACTTCGTATAATTCCAGATCTTTAAGAGTACTCCGTAAACCCATAGATCTTTTAGAGTACTCCGTAAAACCCCAGATCTTAGAGTACTCCATAACGCCCTAGATCTTTTAGAGTACTCCGTAAGGTACGGGATAGCACAATATCCACCTTTGCTTGTACACTAAATATGTTTTAGGATATTAGTAAAGCCGATTAGGAATGCCGATGTTGTGAGGGAGCTTCCACCTCTTAATTCGGGAGACGGCGTTTCGTTTCCGACTCTGCGCATCTGAAACTCTTCAGAAAGGCGTGATGCGCAGCTCTGCCTGTGACCATGTGTTCCGCTTGGAACGGTGATCGTCAAAGGCTGTGCCTTGCTCTATTTGAACTCGGCGGGGACGGTTAGTCAAGAATCTTTAGACTGGTCGGGTCCTCTATTGGCACGCCGGTCAAGCTGCGACAGAGCAATGCAGGTTTATTAACGAGGAGCGAAGAAGTTGTTTGCTACATTAGAAAGGTTGTCGATCTCTGGAACCTTAATTTTATGAGTGAAGGGAAGGACAGGGTTGAAGAATGTTTGGGAGATGAAGGAAGAGCACGGGTTTTCTCTCCAGCTCCCATACATTCTTCAACCCTGTCCTTCCCTTCATTCATAAAATGAAGGTTCCAGAGATTCACAACCTTTCTAATATCCTAAAACATAGTTAATGTGCAAGCAAAGGTAAATACAGCAGTTAATTGAGTGAATACACAGATAACCTGGCAGTAGGAACATGTAACAAAGACCTGAGAGGTAGTTTAACAATAACCCTTTGGTCAGGAATTCCCCATTCACACACCTACTATCTAATTAGATTTACATAATCTGGGCGCATTACGTTGTTCAGGAATGTCTTGTTGTGGCATTCTGAAGACAGAGATTGTGGTGTCTTTTATTTAACTACCTATTCATTATAATATTTATACATAATAATAATTGTTCAGGAAGGCCTTGTTGCGGCCCTCTCTGAAGACACAGAGTTGTTGTGTCAGTATATAATTGTGGATCCACATTTCATTTACTCTAAACACTCTGAATTCTCAAAAAAAGTACCATTGTAAACCACCCCTTAGATCCTAATAAATAAAATGAAGATTTACATGTATGAAATATGTTAAATGGTCAATTCAGATTAAAGTAAACAGGTCGCCCCTGGATGAAGCATTAATATAGTAAAATCCACCAATGGTGAAGAGATCCGGATCCTCTAAGGATCATAAGAGTCACAGAGTCCCTGATAGATTATATAAATTCCACCATTATGTCATTGTATTTACCCGCTTTAATTTCTGTGTCAAAATACTCTGTGTTGCGGTGACTTGACGAGTAAATGATTAGTGAGAATAACAAAGGAGAACAATGTCCTTATAGCGTCCCCATTGTATTTGAATTCATTCGAGAGGAAGGTTCTTGGAAATAAACCTCCTGAGCAACGTAGTAGTCTACTCGAGATAATAGTATTTATAACAGTGTCCCTTAGTAAATCTTAGTAAGTAAACTTCTTTTAAATGCTTCTGATTAATTGCATGCTTTACATTTTTAAATATCACCTTTGTGTTAATATGAAATTAATGACTGCACGCTCGTTCATTGTACTTCGCTTCCATTCTTGTATTTTTGCTTTGCTGTTATTTAATCCAACCGGAATGTTTTAACTAAATTGCATTGCCTTTTTACATAACTTAAGCAACCCTCACAAGTTTTCTGGTTGTATTGTATACTTTCTCTCGGTGCCTGATTGCTTTTTGCTGTATTTGTAAATAGTGGTTTTTTATCTGCGTAATACTTGCCAATAGGGATTTGCAGTGCTTGATATGTAACTGATTTGTATGTACTCTTGTGTCATCCCCCGAATACCCATTTCTTTGTTCTTATTCTAACGTCCATTAACACGCCTGGGTAATGGGGTACTGTATCTATTTTATAATGTCCTGGTCAGTTTGTGTTACCTATTTGTCATATGCATGTGCCCGCTTACTTTGAGAGATTGTATTCCATGTGAACCAGTGGCGTTCTTTAGGGTAAATTGCTGGGGAGTCCTGGTAGAGGACAACATATCGTATAGAGAAAGTAAATAACTCCAGAAGTCCTGATTGCTAGATAATTGTTCCGAGGTATTGTGATATCCCCAGGGATTAGTATACGTGACCCTTCAGGTAGTGTTCGGTTCGTTCTTCAGTAATATCTGAGCCTTCCTGGGCCCGAGGAGGTCAGAGACAGTTCCTTTGATAGTAACTTCTCCGGTCGACTCGAATTAGGTTAGATCCCCTCTTCAAGGAGATCTCCTGGGAATGCCACAATTACCCTTACCTTACTGTCCATTTAAACTTACCCCTTGTAATTGAGGTTCAGCACTGATTACCGGAAGTACAGTCGAAGGTGCGCATGCTGGCTGTATCCCCCATTTCCTGCATAACTTTGCCCTTTCCGCTGCGCAAGAATGATATCTGATTTGAGCGAATACCGACCTAACAATATGTAGTAATAAGTCATTTAGACCCGGGGCGCTATTGGTTTCACTGGGGAGCTTTGCGAACCACTGCGTAGAGTAGATTTAACCACAGGCTGATTAATGTGTTTCCATTTATTGAGGGTTGTTGCTTTTGAACATTATTAATGAAAATATATTATTCTGGTATTATTGTGTTTGAATATTTTAACCTCCCGTCACTGTTTCCTTGCTCTCGTTAGGTGTAATTTGGGTTGCCTACCTTTAAGAGTACTCCGTATAACCCCAGATCTTTTAGAGTACTCCGTATAACCCCAGATCTTTTAGAGTACTCCGTAAGGTACGGGATAGCTCAATGGATAAACAATACATGATACAAATAACACTCACGTTGATCTTAGGTAATTCAATACAATACAATAACTTTACATTGAAGGGCAGCTCAGTCGACTTTCCTTTGTTTCTAACCAACACTTTTAATGAACTATAGACAATGGCGTTCTATTTCTAACAAAGGAAAACTGGACTCTCTGAAGCCGGCATTCAGTTGACAACGATTACGGATTACCACCAATATTCTGGAGAGCAAACGATCATCTGCCGGGGTTATGTTTACATTTGCACACTCGCGCGCAAGTCTACGAAGCGTCCATAGACCATGACTCCTGGCATCCACAATGTCAAGTAGGCTTAAAATTCCTTAGGTAGTTCTTCCCGCCTAATCTCCCTATATTAAAATATGTAGATCTCTTCAACGGGATAGCTCAAGCCTTTCCAACTAATTTAAATTTACAAATTAGCAGTTAAAGTAAAGTAATTAGTTCGATATCTGTAGTCTGTGCATATTAAATGTTCTTTGACTACGGCATGGATAAATTACATACCGTGTGTTACACTAGACGACAACAACGCTCACGCACGCGTTCACGGTCTTTCCCGTTCCATTAGCTTTTGACAAGCCTGTGAATGTTTTTGACGTTTTTGTTGCCATTGCGTCTCTCAACTGAGAGACAGACACAGCAGTTTGTGTCAGCTGACAGAACCATAGATAAAAGAATATATTCCTATTTATCTATGGTTGGAACTCCGAATCGAATACCGAATATGATGGAAAATCCAAATATCAATTCATTTTGAGATACGTGCATAGATCAACAAGACTATATTATTGTTAATCTATGGATACGTGACCCGATCGTTCCCGTAGAGGTTTTGATCGAATCAAAGTGATTCAATCAATCCTGATCGACCCAGTTCTAGTTAGAAATATTTCATATAGAGAAATAGCTTCTGAACAATCGTCTTTATTGTCCTATTCTCCAAAATTTTCACAAATAGAGAAGTGAATAAAACAACATATATTCAAGTCAGCACTGAAAATGAATCATAATCTGTTTAGCTACTTCTTTTATCTTGGGAGTTATTTTTGGTGATTTCATTGATCTCTTTTTACAGTAATTATGTCGACCCCAATTTCGAACATCCTACAGGGGTTCCGTAATTTCAGTGGTATAACAATTGGGCAAAGAAAAAAGGAATTATCCTTTCTTCTGAAAAAATATGAGAGACTTATTCAAACTCCAGTAGATATTGATCATTTAATTCAAAATTTGAAACCAACAACTTACTTTGAGCAGAAAATGTTTGTGAATATTCTGCTCCATTTCAGACGAGAAAAAGAATTATTGACTATTTTCCTAGGAGGAAACGAAAAGTTAATTGAAGCATTATGGAAACAAATATGGTTTTTCAAGAAATTATTGGAAAATTCGTCCGTTGAATCACTGATTGATCAGACTTTTCCACACTTGTCTTATGCTTGTAGGATAAGGTTTCTTAAAAATGTAATACACTATACAAGTGATGAAGCTAAAATCGATAAACTATATGATATTGTTTTGGATAATTATGGATTATCAAATGCACAGCATGTCTTTGCTGGATGCAGTTTGGAAAAAAAATTGACTTCAATGACATCTGGCCACGTTATAAAATTGTCCAACAAACATCTAATTTTTATTTACAAAAATAAAAGAGAACATTTTAAGCAATTAATCGATTTGAAAAATGATTTTAAAATTGTAGATTTTTATGATTATCATTCAAAAGCGTTCACTATTATTGCAGGATCTGATGAGAATCTTTTAATAGAAATTTTTAAAGCAAACAAGTGTTCAACACTAGGAAAGAGATTATCAAAAAAGATTCTGAGGAAAGAAATGTCATATATTGTTAAGAGAGAATGTGATATATATCAAAAATTTCATCAGAGAACTTTATTAAAATGTTTAGGATCAAATTTCGAAGACTTTTTCTTTTCAACATGGCCATCTTCTTTCGAAAGGTTCTGTCTATATCCCTGTATTTCTTTGATGAAGTTCTATCCAAAAACAAAATATGTGGATTTAATACAAAGAGGGTTACAGAATCTTTATAAGACATCTCTGTCAGAGAATCCAGACTTGATAGATCACTATCTCTTGGTCAATACCAAAAATATACAAGCAAGAGAATCCATGCTGGAGTTGCGAATGCAAAATTCAAAAGATGATATATATATAAGATATTATGGTATTCAAAAATCAATTCCAATTCTCAAGGAAAAAATGAGTGCTGTAGATGGTGGTCAAACTATGGAATATTTTGTTTCAGCTTTAGTGTACACCTGTAAAATAAACGATGATCTGAATGCCTTGTTGGAGGTACAGAAATATTTCAATTTGAGACATAAAAATGATGACGAAACAATAATGATATCAACCTTCCTTTATGCAATGAAAGATAATTTCGATTTAAGTTCTTTAACCGAGGAACATTGGAAACTTTTATTTGAGTTGTTGAAATGGCTTATGATGAAGAGTAGATATTTCAGAGCAGGAGATTTTTATATGCTACATATAAAATATTTATATAAAAATGACGCAGAGGAGGAAGTCATTAATGAGTTATTAATGAATGGTAATTATATGAGTGAAATATTGAAATGTTTTTCCACTTCGTGGAAGTTAATAGATTGTATTCCCAAACTGCAAAAATATTTCTTAGAATTATTCTTGAAGCCATTGCCTCTTTCATGTTTCAATGTAACCGAAAAGACTAATTTATATTTTGAGATTTTTGAAGTCATTCTTGTATGGAATAAAAGAAATCCTAATGATACTGTAAACTATTGCCTTAGTCCAGAAATAAAAGAATCAATTAAAACCTTATTACCAAAACCTCCATGTTATCATTCACCTTTTATAGATTATTTGACGAACTTCATAAAAGGTAAGATACAATGTGAAGATGAACAGTTTTTACTGGAAATAGAACAGATATTCTGGAAAAACTTATCAGATAAGTTCAATGCAGGTACTATAGAATATTACTTGAGAAACAGACCTTTGAGCATAGTTGAACATTTTGATGTATTCATTTCATCCATGAAATCAGAATATTTATGTGATTCTCTTACTATTTGGCGTCTACTAAAATATTACACTCATCTAGGATTGGTAGAAAAAGTTGTCCAGCATTTAGTAAACACTACTACATTCCAAATGAATGGAAATATAGCAATTGGCATAGCAACATTGCTTCAATCAGAAGAGTACACAAAATTCATGTTAACATCCAAAAAAGGAATGGTAGATGTGGATAATGAGCAGCAAGAAAAAAACTATCGTCTAGCCAAGTTATTTTTACGATATACGAAGTACAATGATTCTCCTATAATTTTACCATGTGTTGTACAGTATTGTGAAGGTGATAGTCTTCGAGATGCTCTTGCATCGCTTTATTACCATTTTCAGCATTCGCCAGAGAAATATCTTCTAGAACACCTAACAACTCTTTCTGATCAGGCAGTTTCAGTGAGAAAGTATGCTATCAAGTTGGCTTGTAGAGTTTCGTCTGTAGAAATTGTTTACACACTAATAAAGCAAAGGACTCGAGCAGAAAAAAATCAATCAGTGTTAGAGCATATGTATTGGAAAACATTCAAGTATTTCTTGGTTGATGGGTCCACAAGGTTTTGGTCTTTATTACAGCTCCAACTAAATTCTTTGGACATTTTAGAATCAAATGCATTCAAGGAAAGTTGCGATATAAAAAAAATACCCAAAGCATTTAGACAACTATATATGGATTTTATCTGGAAACTTCTTGAAGATAGGGAAAAACAAGGGGTAGATGTTTCCGATTTCAAGGAATCTTTAATTAGATCCCTTTGCCCTGAAATGTTTCAAGAATTTTCATATGACTTTTGTTCCACTTTTGTTAAACAGAAATTTCTACAGTTCGGTAGTAAGAGTGAACTATTTGTATTAAATTGTTTAAAATATAGCCCGCAGAAGGAATTGTTGCTCAGTGATGTTATTGATGTTATAACTGAATTCAAAAAGAATTATATTCTTCATCCAGATTTGAAAATCTCTCGTAAAAGTCGACCTTATTTAGATGATTTTATTTCAAGTATTTTTTATAGTTACAGAAATTATGATTTTGAAATAATTAAACTTTTCTATGATAATTGGACACGAATATTTACACCTACAGAAGATATAAAAAATTACGTCCGATTTACACTTTTAGTACAGTTGAATGGAATTTTCAATTTGGAGGACTATGTCTTGAAGATTGCGGAGTCATTCAACAATTTCTTGAATGAATTTGGTATTTTTGGTATGATTGATTGTTTTAAGGATGCTGTTTATTATCTGTTGCCTAATGATGTTTTTTGTACTGAAGACTCTGAAGAAAAAATATATAAACTTGCGTTTAAATTAAGTGAATTAGGCAATCCACATCTAAATTTGCTTGCAATCATGTTAATGCCTCACAATACTCCTGAAAATGATTATTGTTTTGAAACTCAAAAGAAGTTAATTGAAATTTTCAAAAAATCAAAAGACAAGTCAGTACTTATTAATTTGAATTTATATATCAATTCTCCAGATGATTGAAATAATTAACTCTTGAAAATATTATACCAAAAAAATTGTAAATAATTTAATGAAACCAGAATTTTTATGTACCATAAGGAATGAGTACACTCCAGGTGATTCAAAGTTACTACTGTGATCTGAAATATATAAAACATTTTGCAGTATAATCAGCAATATTTTTCATTTTATTCTTATGAGTGCCTTTTTAAATACGTTATTAATTGAAAATGTGATTTCTAATCTTTATTTTATTGAAAATATTTTAAATCTAGGTATTTACGCTTATTACTTTTTGTGCCATAAATATATTAACTTGGTATTTTTCTTTATTTTTGAATGCCTTATAAGGTAAAAACGCTGCAAATTTAAAAAAATATATTCACAATAAAAAATAAGATCTGAATTTTTTGGGAAACACTTTTTTCATTCCACCCATTAATGGATGTGGCTGGAAAACTTGGATTATCGTTGTTGTCCAAATGTCTGTATATTTTCAATCAAAAATATGCTAATCTGATTCCATTGGATAACAACATATGGTTAAATTCAATCCTTCCTGTTCTTAAACAAGATGAAATAGATAAAATCTTGAATCTTGCAAAGTACCTCTTAAACCAAAATAGGAGCAATCTCCCTTACTTCAATATGAAGAAAAAGGCTGCCGAAAGCCATCGTATTTTAGTGGATGATTATGGTGACCATGCTCTAGCTGAACGAATGTGTCAGAAGTGGTTTGCCCGATTTAAAAGTGGCAATTTTGATTTGGAAGACAAAGAACTACCCGGAGAGCCACCAAAGTTTAAAGATGAAGAATTGGAGGCAAGGCTCAATGTAGATCATTCATAAACGCAAGAGGAACTCGCAAAAACACTTGGAGTCACTCATCCAGCCATTTGCCATAGTTTAAAAGCAATGGGAATAATTCGAAAGTTAGGAAATTGGGTGCCGCATTAATTGAAGCCAAGCGACGTCGAACGCCGTTTTTTCACGTGTGAACAACTGCTACAAAATGTTCCAGGGAATTTAAATAACCTATGAAAAAATCTGCATTTCCATCTTCTCGTCTCGAATCGGGAAAAAAAACATATTTCTCAAATTGGGTAAGTTTACGTCATAATCGGGCAGTACATGTATCAAATCAGGTAAGTATATGATGTACGAGGAAATTAAGTACTATAATAAATCTTTTTATTTTTGTTTTAAAATTAAAAAAACTCCAATCTTCTGAAAAAAAAAATTACCATTAAAACTTGGGATGTTTGGCTTTGAATATATTCATCATTAGAATATAAACTTCACAGTAAGGATTGAATTATTGCCAAAGGGAAATTTTTGATATTTTCATAATGACATGAACATTCCTATTGATATTGAGGATTTTTGTTCTTGTCATAAGTCTTGATGAAGTATTGGCCTTTAATTCCTCAAAAAATTTTCCTTCCATCTACGAGGTGATTATAACCATTTATTAAATATTGAAATCACTTATTTTACTAAGCTAAGCAATTAAGTATTCGAGAGTATATTTGATATCCTCCACCCTAGATTGGAGCAGAAAGTTAAAATTTTCCACAAATGACAAAAATTCTACTCTTCCTCAGGTGAATTCTACCAGAATAGTTATTGGCTATTTGAGGAAGGCCTCTTTTCCAAGTGACTACCAAGCAGTCTCCACAGTCCACCCCTAGAGGTAGAAAGTGTGATAAGGATTACGCCATATCATCGCGCGTGGCGAGAACCCCTCCGAAGAGATGAACCCACCAGCTTCCAATTTGGGCCCCGACTCGAAAGCCAGAACCGTCTGACTGGTAGCAGCGAAACACTATCCAACCCCTACTGGCTCAGCAGGTCAGTACCCGAGTTGGTTTGAGACGCAACCCACCCGCCGGAGGGAATTCTTATCCATCCACCCGAACGCAGTCCCATGAACTAAGATAAACTCAAGATTGACGACTACAATTGATCTTGGTACGAGCACCGTCTAGCGGACTATACGTCCTGACCCACCGAACCCATGTGAAGTCATTTGATTGATCTTGGCGTCAAGCACTAATGGCGGAGCCATTTCGTCGAGATCCACTAACCCTAAATAGTTAGGCACAGATCCAGGGGCCAGGACAGGCCGGTCGAACCGTCAAGTCCCGTTAAACCCCGAGTCGTTTCATGAGAATATCCCGAAAATGGGGGTCTGCCAACAGATAATTGAAATACCCCCCTAGTCTAGCATGCGGACTTTCAACCACTGCCCCCCTCGAGTCCAACACCAATGGGGTGGCCAGGTGGTACAAGTAACACTTGTGGGCAAGACCACCCCCCCGAGGTAACGCAGTATGCTACATAACGCACTCGGCCATTACACAGAATCCGGAGATTTATACTGCGATAGGGTAGAGTACGCTAATTTTAAGGGAGAAGCTCTGTGCTGCGACAGACTCCCTTGTCACTGAGTGAATCAACCGGCTCAGCCCTCCATTTCACCTGAGTAAAACTAGGGCCCCATTCGGAGATCTTCCACCATACAGGTCCAGTGACTGGCGCGAAATGGCATTACGTTAGACACCAAGACTTAACCCTCCAATTCGCCGGGACGAATCTAGGGTCCTAGTCAAGAGAGCGCCCCCATCACGTCAAGATCTAATGCCTGGGGGCGACTCTTCCTCAATCGAGAATAACTTTGGAAACAAATCAACTAATAATACTCGATCCCCAAGGCAATTACATGATTTTTATGATCTGTTTAGTTCCGCCATTATTTGCTACCAAAGACATTTATAGGAAACCAGCTGAATCTCATACATCACTGAATGTCATACATCTAATATATTACAATTGTTTAATGACAATGTGTTTCTCACAAAAAAAATCTATCAACAATATTTCTGTACTATTTTTATTCAGAGAAAATGCTCATAAATTATGTTTCATCTGATTAGTTCCGAATTTTTAATTATTTATTAAATGTACATTTCAAGTATTGCAATCAAATCACAATACTACTTTAGGAGGATCAGCCCTAGGTACGGGTTCATCAGTATCCACTCCATGGTATATTCCATGGGTCCAAGGTCTTAGCTCATAAGCAATTTGATCTTCCATGTGGGTGAGCGTGACTCCTAAATCTTCTAAAGTTGGTAAATCTCTCTTAACATCATCTGTCACACATTCTCTTTCAATTCGATCCCAATGTAAGTTAGCAATTGGATAGCTAGGACTAAAACGGTTGGTGAGATACACTCTGAGTGTGAAGAATGGGTCGTATTCCATTGGATATCTCACAAATTTTTTCGTTCGAGTCACTCTGAAGAACCAGTCCAATAGTTCAGATAGATAATATCTTTTAGGTCTGAAATAGGGTTGAGATTTAGAAAACTATTAATCTTATAACTGAATCTTCAAAAAAATTAAGTATCGTATATAGATATAGAAGAGTAGTGTTGAGTGCTACTAGAGCCATAGCAACATTGCTACGATCGAATTTAAATTTATCATTTATATTTACAATAACGACTAGAAGGCTAATACACAATTCTGTGATGATATGAATAAATGCACAAAAGCACCTAACTTCATGTCAGTGTTTTAGAACTGATTTTGATCACAAGCTTATGAATGTTTGTGGATCAATTAGTGATGAAAATATTCCTTACCCAGCTGCTTGATATATCTTTCCTTTAGTATCAGGGTCTCTGATTGCAGCAACTACTCCTGCTGCAAAATCTGCTACATAACAGGGTTGTTTTATAGTTGCCTCTCCCCATTTCCAAACTGGCATGTATTCATTATTTCTTCTCCATTCAGCCATCAAGTACCTTGAAATAATTAAGTAGAAAAGACAACTTCAAAAAAGCAGTCTTAATCACCTTAAAAATCTATCTTCTTGACCATAGATATCTGATGGCCTGAATATGGTAGCTTCAGGAAATTCCTCCATAACTGCAAGCTCCCCTTCATATTTGCTCTTCAAAAATTCAGACCCCTTAGGTAATACATGTCCCTTAGGATTACTAGAAGCATTTAAAGCTGAAACATGAATGAATCTGTCTATTCCACATTCCTTAGCAATTTTGGCCAAACGTCGAGCTCCATCAACATGGACATCATTGTATTTAAAATTCTTAGTTTCCCAATCACTTCCAATTAAATTCACAACAACATTTGAATATTTCACAGATTTTCTGATTGACTCTTCATCTTTCAGATTAAAAGGAGTGAAATAAATTTGACCCAAATCTCCTGATACTCTGAGTCTTAAAATATTCAATGTATCTCCTCGATATGGAAGTATCAACTGAAAAATATTGATTTTTACGAAATTAATTAAAACATAGTCAATGGATTTTCGTTTGATATTTCACACTCACCTGAGTACCAATTTTACCCAATCTGTTAACAATGTAACGGCCCGTAAAGCCAGTTGACCCAAAGACCGTAGCTATTATCCCATTGAAACTAGATCTACCTCCAGTGCCTCTTTTTAGAGCAGCTAAATTGTATGTTTTATTATCAGTACTATAGTTGGCCTTTACTACAGCAATGCTAATAACACCGCAACGGGGTCCTAGAAGTATTATGTAATTCAGTATATCGACTTTGTATAGTAGTGGTTCATGTTCATTTCCCACAAACTTCACTTACTTAGGACCCTATTTCCAATAAATATTATTGAAGTCATTTTATGTGAATTATGCAACTATTAAATCTCCTTCGATAAACCGTCAGAACACATTTCTGATATTCTGATTGTTTTAGGGAAAATTGACAGGCAATTGATAAGTGTCAAAATCACACTCGCAGAAATATTGAGCTACACTTCAAAATTATCTACATGTCGAATAATAAAAAAATCTATTAAACGAAAAATAAACATTCTCCTAAGTATAATTTAAAAATTAATATATGCATCAAATGTTCCATTCTTCACACCCATATAATTGGTGTAAACTGAAGAGATTCGTATCCTCCATAGATAAAGGAATATTTAGTCTTGTTAATCTATGGTATCCTTTAAGGATCCTACGAGTCACAGACTTCTCATAGAAGATATAAATTCTACCATTACGTCATTGTATTTACCAGCGTTATTTCTGTGTCAAATACTCTGTGACGCTGTAACTTTACACGTATGTGTTAGTGACAATAACATAGATCAACAAGACTAATAATATTGTTAATCTATGGACAATAACAAAGGAGAACAATGTCCTTATAGCATTCGTATTGTATTTTGAAGCATTCGAGAGGAGATTCTTGGAAATAAACCTCCTGAGCGCAAACAAATATTGTATTTTTACTTAACCTTGCATTCTGAACTTCCCGTCACTGTTTCCACGTTCTCGTTGAAGTGTAATTTGAGTATCTACACAACGTAACGTCCTATTCTCCCGCGACTAGATGACCACGATAAAAAGGTTAGCGTTCTTTAGGGTACTCTGTATAATCCCAGATATCTTAGAGTACTCCGTAAAATTACTCTGTGAAGTACGGGATAGCTCACCTTTAAAATCACGCTTTATTTTTAAATCTTTAAAAGTGATCTCGAATGGAGAAATCATATTTACTGATTTTCTGTTCATTCCCGTAAATCACTTTTACATTAATCTGTGCTATAACCTATAACTAGAGAAATATCTATATCTGTGGCTATAACCTTTCAAAATAGTGACATTTTTAGAAGTTTCAATAAGTAAATACATTGTGAGATTGTTGTCTAATGGTATCTAATTTAAAGTTATTATATTTTTAACTTTTATCAAGAATTAACTTATAGAATACAAAGTGATCATATACAGTTGAGAAGATCCTAATGCATCTTCTCATCATAATGGAAACCAATCAAAAAATTATTTCTCCATGGAACTATAATGAATAATATTTACAAATACTTAATCGACCACGTATAAACAATTTTGTGTATTGACTGATAAAGATTTGGTTCGTATGAAAAAGATGACGTTACAAAAATCAAATGGATTATTTACTTCAAAACTTAGCTTGGTGGTTTTCATATTATATATTCTATTATTTGTGAATCAGGGTAAGTAGGGGATTTAAGAATTTCAATTGGATGTTTCGACACGATTTTATTTACAGGAATTTTAGTCACTGCCTCACAAAATTCAAACAACACTTATGAGTACAATACTGTTACCGCTGTTCTATTAACAGAAGTATTGAAGCTAATCATGTCAAGCAGTCTTTATCTGAAAAGGTATTAAAGTTCATGAATGTATTTTTCTGTTTGCAATTTATTTTTATTCTAGCCATTCATTTGTCGACTATGGTATTGAAATTTTGAAGTATAAGAGGGTGTTACTTCTCTACTTTGTTCCTGCATTTTTGTATTGCTTATATAATAACTTAGCATTCACAAATCTCTCGTCATTTGATCCAACAACATACTATTTACTTTTGCAATTGAGAGTTGTTATAACTGGAATATTGTTTCAGGTAAGTCTTCATATCTATTTATTTTCTATGAATATATTACCTTAGTTTATATGCATATGTACTTGCATTCTTCGCTTTTTAACTTCATGAATATAATTCATAGTAAATTATTAACACCAAAATCTTTGATATGCCAAGTATTTAAATAATGTATATTATTGACATGAGTTTCTTTGCAGATTGTGTTTTCAAAAACTTTGACAAAAATGCAGTGGATCTCCCTGATTATCTTGACGTGTGGGTGTATGTTGAAACAGATTAATTTCAGTGAGAATAAAGAAACCAGTGTATCAAATAAATTTGGATCAATTGGCATGGGCATTAATACCATGTATTTGTTTGTGCAAATTTTATGTTCTTGTCTTGCAGGAGTATACAACGAATATTTGTTGAAAAAACAAGGGGCTAATGTAGATATTTATATCCAAAACGTATTTATGTATTTAGATTCTATAGTTTGTAATTTATTCCTTTTATCATTATTTGGAAATCTTTCAGGTGCTTTTGAATTTACTAGTATGTTACAAATATTTAATTTCAAGGTTTTAATTGTGATTTTGAATAATGCATGTATTGGAATAGTGACAAGTTTTTTTCTGAAAACTATGAATTCCATACTGAAAACTTTTGCTAGTGCTTTAGAATTAATACTCACAGCAATATCCAGTTGGGTTCTTTTTGGAATACCAATATACCTAAATACCTTTCTTTCAATTTGTACAGTATTATTCGCAGTATATTTGTATTCGAAGAATCCTGTATCCAACATTCCAAAACCTAGTCAAGAAGATAATATAGTTAAGGAACCTCTCTTAGCAGAGGATGTTTGATTTTCTGGTACTGAAAATATTATTGCAGACACCCAACCTCTAAATTGTTATTTCTCAGGTAAGGGAGCATGTGAGATCAGATACATTTATCCATTCTTTGATAGTTATCTGGATGTTGTTGAGTAATCAGTAGAAGTGATTTAAAATCTGGCCTGGGCAGGTATTTTTTATGAACAAGTGCCTTAGAATGTGAAAATATATTCAGTAATAAAATTTATCATATCTGAAAACTAAAGATAATATTCAATAAACTATCATTCTCTTTATATTTAATATTTGACTTGTGGAATATGAAGTAAAGGAAACTTAATCTCTGTCATAATAAGCAAACATTAACCAGGCTGCTTTGCATTTTGTTTCAATTTTCTACACAAATAAAATTGTTTATCAAATATTTACTTAATGAAGTATTCACAATGTTGTTGATGGAGTTATTTGAAAATGAAACAAATTTTACAGTTTCTATTTATCATTGTAAATTGAAAACTTCTGAAACTGAATCGAAAACTTTATGCTTGCTATGTAAACCATTCAAAATTAACGTTTGATTGAGATGGAAAATTGATTGATAAAAAATGTGAAATATTGTGATATTGGATACTATTAGTTTATATGTAAGTAATATTCTTGCCTATTTACTGTATAATGTCTGAAACTTCTCCTAAGATGAAAAGTACTCGAATTAAATAAATTATTTATGTTGGAACTCTGTGATTTATTTTTATGCTTTTTTAGCAGGGCTTATATAGTTTCATTATGAGCATCAATGGCATAGTGGTTCAAATGTTCGAGATTCCCCATCAATGCACGATCACTTTTTTGCGGTGAAAGATGTTTTCTTGCTAGGATGGTTGGCCGCCATTTTGCTGTTGGGTCAAATATCAATAGTGGTGTACATAAAGTGGCATAAAGACAGTGTAACAAAGCATACTCAGAACACGACTGATCTAACTAGCACAAGCTCTACACTGCTTCTGAGGGATTTTCACAGAAGATCTAGTAGTATGAGTATAATATCAAATACCAACCAAATCTCTGTTTTTTTACAAATTTCGTGCTTGTTTGTAAGCACAATAATTTTCATATGATATTGAAGCTCTCGGAGGAAATTCGTGGAATTGCGTGGTTGCTTCCACCTCTTAGTTAGGGAGACGGCGTTTCGTTTCCGAGCATGCGCATCTGAAACTCGTCAGACAGGCGTGATGCGCAGGCTCTACCTGTGACGCCAGTGACCATGTGTTCCGCTTGGAACGCTGATCGTCGAACGCTATATGCCTTGCTCTACTTGAACTCGGCTAGGACGGTTAGTCAAGAATCTTTAGACTGGTCGGGTCCTTTATTGGTACGCCGGTCAAGCTGCGACAGAGCAAAGCAGGTTTCTGGACGAGGAGCGAAGAAGTTGTTCGCTACAATAAAACTACAGATTTGATATTTGTAGGGTAGGTTTTAAACTCTATTGAGAAAACGGCGGTTGTTGAGGTAGATAAACAACAATGATTCATATGTTTATGCAAATTTTTCTGAGGTCATAGAGCTAGAAACAAAAATTCTTTCCAATAAATTTTAAATATCTTAAGAACAAGAATTAATTTCAGCTGAAAATTTTTATATTCAAAGTGTCATGTTCATGTTTTACGACAAACGAAAATGTGGTTGAAATCCGTAAAGCTGGTTTGTTGAATTACTTCGTTGATTTAAAAAAATTTGATTAAAAATGAACATTTTCGTGCATTTGTTCTAGGGAAATGGGTGGTATCGTTTTGCGCAAATGCCGATCGGCCCGATCAGATCCGTTCGTAAACACTCTTAACTTTCGAACGGAAATAATCAGACACTTGAAGCTTCAAGAGTTGGTTTGGGGCCTAAATATCCCATTTGAATTAGTTAATGGGCAAAATGTGGTGATTTGTGTTTGAAAAACAAGATGCCATTATTTATGGAATATAACATATTGCAAATATTTGCCGCGCCTTCGCTGGGTGGTGAATTGTCCATGAAGCTCTTTAGCGAAGCGGACTTGTGAGGGCGCTTTCAAACCTTTTAATTTTCAAAGGTAAGCGTTTAGTCCCAGCTTACAAGATCCTGAACTCATTAAATCGGTAATGGGGTGCAAGCTTGCCAAAGACGCCCGTTACCTTTTTCCACGTGGAATACCAGTGTCGAATACGCGCACTCTGCTCCACTTTAAGCCGGAGAAGACGGTAAACTATCGCGTCCTTTATGCGATACATCGGGAAGCTGTAGCAGAGCAGGGCGCATAAATCTGGAAGAATTTGACCGATGCATGGGTTAGGTTGGGTTTAAACGACGTTGTGTTTTTTGGCTTGGTCGCATAGACCTGCGACTCAAGATCACCTCATAAGAAAAAATCTAACGAGATCAAATCGCACGTCCTCGATGGCCAGTTCACATCACCTCTACTTGAGATTACCATGCCCCCAAAACGATTGTGCAGAATGTCTAACGTGTGGTAAGTAGAGTCGTCCTATTGAAACCACATATCGTTAGTATTCATACAATCCAATTCGGGCCAAAAGAAATTGGTAATCTTCGACTTACAGTGCTTGCTGGCGGTAATGGTCTGGCCAACGTTGTTCAAAAAAAAATATGGACTATACTCTATTTCAACTTGAACAGATTTATATTTTTCGAGATATTGAGAAGAAGTTTTTTGGAAATTTTTGGCTTCGATATCTACTTGAAACGTATCCTCCAAGTTTTTTCAATGATTTCTTTCGACAATTTTCCGTGTTTACGAACGGACTACTCTCAAAGGGGAGAATTGAATTTGACGATGAATTTTCGAAATTTGCAAATTAAAAACAAAATGGTTCAAGTGAGCTGTTGCGAGTGCACATAATGGATGCATTAGGATTAAAGAATGAATTATTAATTTGTAACAACCATATTTAATCCCGAGGGTATGTCAAAATGCGAGTACATACAAAGGATATGTTTCCTTCAAACCAAAACAAACATGCCTTTTCATGCTGTTAATACCTCAGAAACACGCATATCTCATAAGTTTTCTTTGCTGGTCGGTTTTGTCATGCGCTCTAATCCAAGTTTTCCTTCCAGGCAAATTGAAAACTATTCATAAGCGCTCTTGTTGCCGGTTTGACATCGATGGGACAGAACTTTCAAATAATGCTAGTGTTTCTTTCCATTTTTGCTGCGTATTTTTTAGTTGATGTGCAATGTGACTGTAGAAATCAAGAGGCTGCTATTGAACAGTAAGTTCTTATCTTTTAAATGAATCGATCCTTACTTAATGGAAATTCATTTTAATTAAATAAAATAGATTCCACAATTTATTATCAACGACAATTGTTTTGCCAACTCTGTGGCTTTGTCAAGTTTATATCTTGAAGTTCAGCCCAAGAAGGAAAAAGAAATAAAAATTTTCCATCACTTTTAAATATTCCCTCAAGAATCGCATTCAAACTAACTTTTTGAAATATTGAAGAGAAAAGTGTGATAAAATTCTGTTTGTTGATTAAAAGGTTATTGTTACTTTATTTTCTTTTAAATTCATGTATTTCTCATAAATTCAATTTCATACAACTTTTTTCGAAGTGTAAATTATCTGTATTATTTGATAAAAAATGATTAGTTTCTGGAAAATGTTTTGCGTAAAGGGAATCAATATTATTTTCATCAAAACTTTTTTATGTTCAGATAAAAGTTTTTCAAAATTTTGACCTCTTCTATCACCTAAATCAAAACATGGTGGATAAATTTCTTTTATGGTATTTTGAAATTTATGTTGGTTCACTAAATTCTCTATCAAATATATATGGTATCCATTATTTCATATCGCGCTGGTCTTTACTTGATAGAAATCCATTGCACACTTTAGTTAAATGAAATATATATATATATATATATATATATATATATATATATATATATATATATATATATATATATGTAGATTTCCATTTTTTATCTTCACATGACGCGTTTCGTTGACAAAGTTAACTTTTTCAGATGCTTATAAATAACTAGTCTGAAATTTTGTAACATGCAGTATATAAATATTTCCTGTTTAAAGATAAGGGTAGAATAAAATATTTTCGTTACTTTTGGTAAAACCACCGGGTCTCTAGTTGAATAGATCCAATAAAGGTGAATTAAATAACTCAGTTTGTTCGTTCAATAAATTCCCCGAATTTCTAAATCGCTTTATTCCCATACTTTCTGATAGGTTCAATTTTAGTCCTTTATTTTCTTTATGTAAAATCGTAAAACGTTCGTTAAAATGGTTGTCTTTTATTAGATGTTCGGCGTACGTAGAATCCAACTTATTATTGAGGAAGGAACGTCTATGTTCCATTATTCTAGTGTCGAAACGTCTTCCGATTTGGCCAATATAAATTTTTGAATATGTACCGCTTGATAATTGACAAACTTCTGATAGATATGATTTGTTCCATTAGGTTTTGCGTTTTTTAAAAAAGTTTTTAATGAGTTGTCCGTTCAAAAGATATGTTTATAACTATATTATGAAGGAATTTTTTTATTTTTTCTTGATAATATAGATATGAACATATCTTATAGAACGAACAACTTATTAGGACCTTTTTAAAAAACGCAAAACCTAAAAGGAACAAAGCACATCTGTCAGGCGTTTATCAATTATCCTTCCTCAATAATAAGTTGGATTCTATGTACGCCGAACATCTAAGAAACAAGATTTTGAGGAACGTTTCAGGATTTTACATGAAGAGAATAAGGGTCTTAAATTGAACCTTTTTTACATCTAAATGCTAAATTTAAACCTAATTAGAGGACTTAATATGGTTTCGGTAGCACTTAACGTTGCTCTGCTTACAATTTTTTATCTTCTAAGTATATTATCTTCACGAAATTTTGCATTAGCCTTTGTGTCATTAATATATGTCTAAATGGTAAATTTGAACTCGATCGTAGGACTGTTGCTATGGTTTTGGTACCGATCAAAATATTTTTTCTTTGATTTGCATCTTTTGATTATGTGATCTACACGAAATTTTTTTAAAGAATACACGCGTTACCATTTTGTTTCTAATACCAGATATCAGATCGATCGTACTTGTAGGTTGGAAAATACTGGGAAAAATAGAAAAAAATTTCAAATATGAATAACTGCGAAATCATTATACTGATTTTTTATAATAATAAATTAACAGAGATATTGAGATCTGAAGTTTCAAGTCTTTAACTCTTTCCGTTCGAAAGTAACAGTGTTTAAGGTAGCGCTCAACTCTGATCCGCTCACAAAATTTTGTTTTTGGAAACTTCTGATCGTATGATCCTTTTGCACGAATATGCGTGTTGTTATTTTACCTATAAATACCGAATTTTACATCGATCTAATTGCAGTTTCGAAAATATTGGAAAATATATGAAAAAATTTTCAAATTTTTTTTTTGAATTTTGCTCATTAACGAACCCATTCGAGAAATTTACAGTCTAAACTCTCCCTAAAAGTTTCTAGGTTTTAGCTCTTTCCGTTCGAAAGTAAACGTGTTTACGGTCGGACTGGTCTGACAGAACTATTATTTTTGACCTCGCATTCTTCATTCGAATGAATCGGCTTAAAAATTCGGAAATTTCAGACATTTGGGCGAAACGATAGCACGCTGGTCCCAGGAACAAGCGCTCAAAAACTAGTTGCAAATCTTACTTTATTTATTAGTTTGAATAAAATCTCATTATGGAATATCAATGGTTTAAAGAAAACTTTATAATACCTTACAGTTTTCTGTGATTTTTGTGACGAACATAGAATATCTTGATTTTAAAGTTAGTTGTTCAAGCAATTATCCAGTCACCACTCTGAGGTAAGCTATACTGATTGTTAGTTGATTTTGAATTTTAAATATGATTTAGGGCCAATGAAGAAGTTATCGGAAGTCTAATTGTTTTTTGAAGATATAGTGCATGTTTTGAGAGATTTTTGAATTAACTTATTTGAATATTTAAATATATTGAATATTTCAAATAAATTATATATTTTGAGAAGTCCTTAAGTTGTGTTTTATGTTTTTGAAAAGGAATTGGTGTTCATAATGGTAAGATCAGAAACAGAGTTTTGTCCCCTTCAAATATATTTATTAATTTTAATTGACAATTTATATTTGTTGGTTTATTTATTCCATTTGATATTGTATATTGAGTTTTGATTTTATACGTCTATTAAATATGAGCCGTGCTTATAAGACATTAATTTAATTCTTAAACTTTTTAAAAAAAAATTTTTTTGAAACTAAAATTGTAGAAGACTGAAAAGATTAAATCTGTTTTGATATTCAAATTTTGTTATATCCCTTCTATCAAGTAAAAAGCCTTTTTCTATTTTATTTAATACTTCATCATTATTTTAGGATTTGAAATGAAGTGTTGGAAGAAAAGAAAGAATATTCAGATAATTTCATAATTGATAGATTTCAAAGAAGAATTGATATCGTCTGGAGTTCTGCATTACGAAACATTCCGCGTAGATATATTTATTTCATCAATTTGAGACACAGACTTGCGTCCAGCATAGGAACCTTAGGATTTTATGTACTAATTAAGTGTAATGCAAAAATAGATGTTCTATTTTGCAGTACATACCTAATTTATAACTGAAGAGGTTTTTTGTTTGTACTGTGATAAGAACATGTTTTCTTTTTATCCCCTAGTTGGTTTGAATTAATTTTCAGATAACGAATATTATCTAACATGAATATTGTCAATAAAAAAATAGACGCAGTGTGAATAATATAATATAAAATAACCTAATATAAGAATGTTCTGGGTTGGTAAAATTATGGAATACGCTAAATTTTAATTTCCTAATGACATTTTTCACCAATTTTATCTTCCCCCTTAAACCTCTCAGAGTGATAGGAATCTCTTTAAAATTTTCAAGTAGACAGCTTTTTCGAAAGGGTTTTCCCTTATTTTCGGGGTCAATTGATCAATTTTTAGTATTTTTCGGCCTTTTGAATCGTCAACTATACATATTTTGTAAAAAAAAAAATCACACAATTTTTATGTTTCACAGTTCATTCAGAGTACTGACACGTGTTTCGGTCTCTCGACCATCTTCAAAGGAGTGCAAAAAGAATTGAAAAGAGTTCTTTTATTACAATAAGGACATCTGTGTATTTTTTATGGCGCATGGAAATAACATCATCCAATACCCTATATTGGATGTTTCCAGATCATATTAACGGCCAAATTACTTTGTCCACCTCTATAAAATTCCTGGGAGTTTACCTGGATACTTACCTGAAATGGAATTATCATATTGATGATCTTGTGAAGAAATTGAATTCATTAATATATTCAGTTTTTGTTTTAAGAACCAGAGTTGATTTTCAATCTTTAGAAGTTATTTATTTTGATAACTACCAATCGTTGTTAACTTATTCTGTTATTTTCTGGGGAAGTAGCTCATTTTCAGAGTTGGTATTTTGGAGGCAAAAGTCTATGTTGAGGACGTTACTGAGGGTGGGCTATAGAGGATTACTTCAGACAGCATAATATATTGTCACTATATGGTTTATATATAAATATAAATATATATATATATATATATATATATATATATATATATATATATATATATATATATATATATATATAAATATATTTATATAAATATATATACTACTCTGTCAAGAAAGTACCGGGAATTTTCAATTAAAACAACATTTTTACATTTAATCGTCAAAATTTATTGGGTCGCCTACAAAATAGGCTCCATTTGCTCCAATACATCTATGCCAACGGCACTTTCAATTATCCAAACATTTTTTATAGGCGCTTTCCTGGATGGACTTTAGCTCTCGCGCCGAATTTTGTTTTATGGCTTCAGTCGACTCAAAACGGGTGCCACGAAGGGGCAATTTTAGTTTTGGGAAGAGGAAAAAGTCGCAGGGAGCCAAATCCGGCGAATACGGTGGTTGCTAAAGCACGTTTGTTGAGTTTTTTGGCGAGAAAGTCAGTCACAATCGTAGCTCGGTGAGAAGGCGCGTTATCGTCATGCAAAATCCATGAGTTGTTCGCCCACAAATTTGGCCGCTTCTTACGGATACGCTCACGCAAACGTTTCATAACGCCTAGGTAATACTCCTTATTTACCGTCTGACCCTCTGGAACGAATTCGTAGTGCACCACGCCACGGATATCGAAGAAAACAATGAGCATCACCTTCATTTTCGAGTGGCTTTGGCGTGGTTTTTTCGGTTTCGGCTCATTTTTTGCCACCCATTCTGATGATTGCTGGCTTGTTTGCATATCGTACTCGTAGACCCAGGTCTCATCACCAGTTTTAATGCGTTCCATGAATGTAGAATCGGAATTACAGCGATCCAGCATGTCTGAAGCAACCTGTTCGCGATGACGTTTTTGAAGAAAATTCAGGTCTTTCGGTACGAGTCGTGCGGCCACCTTTCTCATGCCCAAAATATCAATCAAAATCGTACGTGCGGACTCGTGGGATATCTTAAGATCATGTGCTATCTCCCTCAAGCTGGTACGACGGTTTTCCAGCACCCTTTGCTTAATTTTATCGACGTTATCTTCGATCGAAGCCATCGATGGGCGACCACTTCACGACCGTCCTTGAAGGCTCTGTACCACTGATATGCACGAGTTTTCGATAGGGCATTATCACCAAAGGCCTTTTGCAACATTTTCAATGCATCGGCACACGAAAATTCATTTGCAACACAAAAATTTAAACAAATTCTTTGCTCAACGTAATCACCCATAGTAAAAATCGGCACGCACTCTGACATCGACTGACTTAATCAGCTGTTGCAAACACACTAGTTGACAGATCCCGCTCAAACTTGGCATAGTAATTAAGGACAGTGGTACCAACCTAGGAAAAAAAAATTTTACCTGCCTCATTGCACCGCCAGATTTAAATCGATAATTCTCGGTACTTTCTTGACAGAATGTATATATATATATATATATATATATATATATATATATATATAGAGTACTTGTTTTCAAATGTTTGATTGTATCTATCAGTCTCTACTTGTCGGAAATACTTGTTTTCATGTATCATCATCGAAATTATTTCGACGGATTCAGACATTGTAACACCACAAGAAGAACAGAACCATTTTTTTATTCATATCATTCGTTAACATTATTTGAGGGAGGAGTGTTATGAGGGAGCTTCTACCTTTTAATTGGCAGGCGGCGTTTCGTTCTGAGCATGTGCATCTGAACTATTCAGAAAGGGGTAGTGCGCATCTCCGTCTGTGACGCCAGTGACCATGTGTCCCGATTTGGAACGATCGTTGAACGCTGTATGGCTTGCCCTACTTATATTCAGTAGGGACGATCAGTCAGGAATTCGAAGACTAGTTGTGTCCTCTATATGAAACGCCGATCAAGCTGCAACAGAGCAAGGCAGGATTCTGGACGAGGAGCGAAGAAGGTGCTCGCTACAGCTCAATAGCTTGATAGTTTTACACCTGGGTAGGTAAATTTCATTTCCTGATGTATTATGATGTCGTCTATCATCAGTTTACATCTCAAAGGTGTTTTAGATGTTGTCGTACGTTTTGGCTACGGATATTGCATTCCTAGTGTCTTGCAACTTTATTAAATAGGAAAAGGAGCATAACACAAGATGTTTATTTCTTTATTTCCAATTTTGCATCCACGTAGTTTCCGTACTTATTTGATAATTTCGTCCATTAGTATGTTGAATAGCAATAGACTCAGGGAGTCTCCTTGTCGTATACCTCTTTCTATTATTATTGATTTATTGAGGGCGTTGTTAATCTTTGCTTGACTTTATTGTTCTTATAAATGATCTCAATTGTTTTGATAATGTTGTTCGGTATTTTTTATCGTATAAAAAGTGTACTATATCTTACAAGTGGATTTCATCGAAATCTTTCTCGAGGTAAATGAAACAGAAGAATGCTGGTTTGTTTTTTTCAATTAATTTTTCCGTTAGTTGCCTCATAACAAATGTAGCATCTGTACATGATCTACCAGTTCTAAAACCTTGTTGTTCGTCCGCGAGAGTAGTGTGTTCGTTCATCATGTTAGTAATAATTCTTGTCATCAACTTGAGGTTGGTAGACAAGGGATTTATTCTTCTGTAGTTTGCAGTTTCAGCAATAGAGTGCTTATTCGCCATTCATCCTGGATTATGTTCTGTTGTAGTATCCTGTTCGTGAGTTATGTTAGTTCTTGGACTAGCATTTCTCCTCCGTATTTGGGGATGTTGTCTTGGCCTGGAGTCATCCTGTTCTTTAATTTTTCCAGTGCTTTCCTTAGATCTGCAGATCCTATTTCAATGTCGTTGCTGATGTTTATATTGGGGGGGTATTTCTGCCCAAGTAAGCTCGTTGTTCTTATAGAGGTGTATGAGGTACTTGATCCATGTTTCATTTTCGATCTGGCTGACAGGTATAAGTTCTTTTATCTCTTTACTTTGGCTTCTTATAAAGCACCATATGTGTTTTTGAAGTCCGCAGAAGTCATCCTCCAGTTATTCAAAAAAATTTTCCCAGTGATCCTTCTTAAGCTGTCTGACCAGCTGGTTAGTTTCTTCTCGAATCTTTTTGTAGGTATTGAACGACCGATTGGTCAGGTTGCTCAAGTATGCCTGTTTTTTTTTTAACTGTATTTTGACTTCTTTACAGAACCAAGATGTTCTTTTTTTTGGTGGAGTTCATTTGATGTTGGCTTTATTGTTCCTGCTGCCTCTGTGGAAGCTTTTTCAATGTATGATTTCAGCTTTTCCCAACATTGTTCGACTCGTTAATTGGGTGTTGTTGAATTTTTTCCTCAAGGCGTTTTTGGTATAGTTTCCTCACGGTTAAATCACATAGAGCTTCTACTTTGATCTTCTCATGAATTAGGCCTGTTTCGATGTTCTTTTTTTGTACATATTATATATACAGGGTGTATATGAATAGTTACGAAAAAATGTAGGGGGTGATTCCTTGTCAAAAAATATGGGGGTCTTTCATATAAACTTTATTTTTTTGAGCCCCCCCTGTTTTAGTTACAGCCCCTTAAAGATGGCGCCCAAAAAACAGTTTTTAATACTTTTCTTAAAAACCAAAAAACTGACAATAATTGTACCTGAATCAAAGTTAATCAAAACTAGTCAGTTATCATAAGAAAAACGAAGTGGGACTGATTATCGGCTAGAATTCTAAATAGTCTTTTTGAAGATTTGCTACATATTTTTGGAGAGTTTTTTTTAAGGATCTTTTTGAAGAGAGTTATTTTTGAAGAAATTCTTGAGGTTATGTTGTGCATTTTTTGAGAGGAATGTCATAATACAGTTATAATACAAGCGGTTGTATCCTTGAAGTATTTTATTTGATAATTTTAATCAATATTCTATATTTTCTTTGGAGTCTTTTATTTCTTTTGATGCTGTGTAATAAGTGTTAATTCTATATGTGTACTAAATTAAAACTGTGTTCTCTTACTCATTTATTTAATTTAATTTTAAAAAGTTCTTAAGAATTTTTTCTTTAATTTAAATTTGAAAAAAATTTGAAAGTTTGAACGAAACAACAAAACTTTTTTCTCTCAAGCAATCAAAGCAAAATCTTCTCATATAGTTTGTGAACTATGCTAGAACAGAAAAAGCGAAAGGTTTTCAAAATTAATGCAAATTACGGGATGACCATAATTTTATGCTCGGCAGTGCCTAAAAAAACTGATTAATAAAGAATTACAAATTAACAACGAAATTATTTCTATTACATCAACAATCCTAATGACGTATAGAGTAAAATACAAAACATGCATAAAATGACATAATCTTTCATACATTTAATATAACTATCTAATTACTATGTAAAATATTTTGGTGAAAAAAATTAAATTTGAATGAGGGAATAACATATTTTAGCAGTTTTATGTAATTCTTTTGATAAGATTTTGTACTTCAACCTCCCACTTTTTAACCTGGAAATGGAGGTTCCTCTGAAATGCTAGAAGGACCACTTGTCTGTAATTGGTACATGATTTTTGAACCAATGATCATGAATTAGGTTTTCATTAAGTCTTTCTGGAGGAACAGAGAACGAGTTTACTCTTATACAACATTTTTCATTGAATAATAATGATGATAATAATCGATGAAAAATAAAATTCGATTCGTTAAAAGATTTGGTATGACAATATATTCATGGAAATTTGAATTTGATAGATTATTTCTACCAAGCATCGTTCAATTAAAATCCACATATTTTGTCCCTGAAATTTATTCAACAGAAAGTGAACATGTTCGAACAAAAATTATAGTTGATTCAGAGTTAGTTGACTCCTCAAGGAATTTCACGAATACCTTTGGAGAACGATCCAAAGCAAGAATCTTAGATTATCGGGGAAGTTAGTTTGGCATAGAAAACAACCCATTTGATACAGGAATGAGGCTGTATCAGACGCCGAAGAGTCTACATTATATCGATTGGATGTCTAACGTAGAGTTGGTTGGAATTCTCCGAAAAGGATTGCAGTTGTTGAGATAATCACACAAGAACACTGTAGCAATCCAAAATATGATGCGATATTTATACGAAGATTTGAATAATTATTATGACCCCAACAAATGTTTAAATTCTTTATTCATTGCCTTCATTCAAATCAATTTACGCAACCTGCTGTGGCAAAACTGTTTAGGTTTTACATGAATATAGTTCTTCGAAATATCAGGTTTACAAATACTTTTTGTGTTTTTTATGAAATTCAAATATTTATTGAGAAAAAATAATAAACCTTATGCGTCTAAGTAATTACTTTTGCATTCGGCATATTTCTAATGCTTTTAATTGAATCGATCCGTACTTGATGGAAAATAATTTTAATTAAATAAAATAAAATAGATTATTTTCACAATTTATTATTAACGACAATTGTTTCGTCACCAGTGTAGTTTTGTCAAGTTTACATCTTGAACTAACTCAAATTTTTTTTTTATGATCCTCCTTATTGACGATTCCACCCCATTGATAAGGAGTGAAACAGTGTGGGTATCCACCTTTCAGTTTGTTGGTCTCCCCCAAACTCTCTCGTAAGAACGAGTTTGCAAAAACTCACCAAAAAGAAAGAATATCCTCACCAACATCCTGTCTTCAGGCTTTTCGAGTCTTAGACTCCTTTAGCCCGGTGGGGATGGAGAGTGGCAATTGATAGTGGCTGAACGTTGTCCTCCTCTAGAGCGATTTTCAAGATGAGGTTCTAGATAGTTCAAACTGTGGAAGGTGTGTCAGCCTTCCATCAGGGGGTTTGTTATCGGGCTTTCATTGGAAATGACTAAGTGCTGACCTAGGAGAAATCACTGATTTAGTGATGGTTACTGGGGGTTCGATTGGAGAACAAGCTTGGGTCGCTTGTATTTGGACGATATGTTATAATAGTCGACAGCTTATCTGACTCGTGGATTAGTATGATTTGCTACTTTAGCGAGTGTTTTCAGGGTTTTATGAAGAAATTGTTTTAACGGTGGTAAGTTCACCTCACAATGGAGTTGGGAGTGGATACGTCGAATATGGTCCTGAGGATTTTATTCTGGAATACTTGTAACTTTTGGAGCTTCGACCCAGAGGGACCATGGGCCCAGCATACGGAAGCATAATTTACTGTGGGTCTGTTAACGGTTCTATACGTGGTCAGTTTATTTGGGAAGGACATTTTACTGCGACGGCAAAGCACTGGAGGCAGTCGGGATAGCAGCATTTTTCTTTTTTGGACGGCGTGGTCCAGGTGTTGGTTGAATGAGAGTTGTTTGTCTGGAGTGACACCAAAGTATTTGACTTGCGACTCCCAAGGGATATTTTCGCCGAACATTTCGTTGTCTCCTGACGCTGGGGCTCTTCTGCGACATTAGGAGAGCGGAGCACTTTTAAGGGTTGACTTTGATAAGGCATTCGCAGCACCATTCTTCCAGTTGATCGAAGACTTCCTGGAAATATTTGATAGCTAACTCTGGTTTTCCAGATCTGACAAATATTGCCTTGTCTTCTTCGAAGCGGTATGATTTGGGAATATCCTTCGAGTACAGAGCGTATAACCGGGGGAGCAGTATACTGCCCTGGGGCACGCCGGCTTCGATATCTCTAGGTTGATAGATCGCGTTTGAAATTTTCGCATGGAAGGAACGATTTTGTAGGAAGAAATGATTGAGTTGACACATGTGGTTTGGTACTTTCGTTTCATGCAGTTTGAAGATAAGGCCGTCGTGCCAAACCGTGTTGAAAGCTTTCGAGATTTTTAAACTTTACTTTAAATGAGGAGGTCAAAAATCACCTGGATCAGTTTTTGCCAGCAAAGACCAAAAATTTCATGAGCGTGAAATCATGCTACCACCAAAGATGGCAAAAAGTGTTGGACTGAAATGGCCAATATATAATTTAATAAAATTTTTTTTCATTATACGAAAATTGTCTTTCATTTTCCTTAAAAAAAAACGAAAAAACTTGCCGAACAACCCAATAGTTTAAATTCAGATATGAAATAACCCTATATAAACGATTTACAATTAAATGTAAAGTCAAATGAAACAGGGCTTTTTGCTGATGACACCTCTTTCCTTATTGTCGGTGAAAATGAAGGAGAGCTTCAAGAAAGGGCACAGTTTACCCTAGGGCAGGTCAAAATATGGTTTCAGGCAAATTAATTCACAATGGATACAGAGAAAACCTTACATCTAATTTTCGAACTCAGCTAGGTACAAATTCCACCTTAAAATTTATGAGCTTGCTCCTGCATCCAAATACAGTCGACTCTCGTTTATTCGAATCTTGAGGGACTCTTGAAATATTACGAATTATCGAGTGTTTGAAATATCAAATGGTTTGAAATTTGTGAGAGAAAATAAATGAAACTTCGAATTATTAAGTGTTGGTTAATTTTTATTTATTAATATAAAAATGACAAGAATTAAGAGGTACATTCGTGTACATACATGTATTCGTAATGTGAATTAATTAATCTTTCGAAAGAACTTTGTTATACTGGTTTGCTTTAAAGCACAATTCTGCTGCTCACACTGCTCAATAACTTTTTTTAATAGAAAAAGTGCCTGAAATGCTTTTTCATCACTTTCGTTTTGTAGACAGAAGCTTTGTGAGGTATCAAATGAGGATCTTGTTTCATTAACTGACACCTCTGCCAAAGGTTCCGATGTATCGTCCTCATCTTCATCGTTACTTTGCGTATCTGTCGCAGATAAAATTTCGCTGATGTCAACTAATGGTTCTATTGCTGGTTCTTCATCATCTATAAGTATTGGAAGATTTGCTTTTTCCTTCAACAAGTTCCCGCTAAAAGACACTTTTTGTCCTCTACACTGTCTTAGCCAAATGACCAGGCTTTCTTCCAGACGAGGAAATTCACCTTTAGTAGTTCTTTTCCGTACTCCAGCAGTTTGAGCAGCATTAATTTTCTCCTTGTGCTTTATTATTGTTGAGAGAGTACTCAGAGGAATCTTAAATTCTTTTGCAACATCACTCTTCTTCTCACCTTCTTCTACTTTTTCGATTTACTTTTTCTTTTCAGCAATCGTCAAACATCTATACTTTCTAGGGCTCATAACTAACACTAACTTTTAATCTGCATACCAACGAAAGAGTAACAGTAACTGAATAACTAAACAAACCAATTCGTAAGAAGTGTGTGCGTCAAATAGTCAAACTAATCATAACAAAAACAAAGGCTCGTGTATCTTGATACAAGTTTGAACTTGTCGCATACAAGTTTGAACTTGTCGCAAAATGTACTTACAATCTTTCCGCCTCTTCTCTCTGCAACTTTGAATTGTCGAGTGTTGGACGCTGATGAGTTCGAATTAACGCGTCGTTTTGTTAAATAGCAATGATTTTGTCGTTCGAATTACCAAGTGTATGAAAATGTATTGATTTAGTTCGAAATATAAAGAGATTTAGTAGGGAACTCGTGATAACTTTGAATTATAGAGAGGTTCGAATTATCGCAGGTTTGAATTAACGAGAGTCGACTGTATTAAGTTTAAACAGCATATAGAAGATATTGTTCGAAAGTTGTCAGTAACAAGGTACAGGATTAGACGAATAAAGTACATAGCAGGAAACCCAGAAGCTATGTATGAATACTTCGAATACTTCCGTGGTCTCAGCCTTCAGCTAACTGGGGTATTTAGATCAGAAAAGAAAGCTTATTTGAAAATTACATTTCAGAACTGTTGCGTCAAAGAGAGATGAAGTGAACTGAATATGGTAAAAAATAAAAGGAATAATATCCCTAATAATCTGACTAACTTTGAGGAGATGAATACTTATTTTACCGATTCAAAGCTCAAAAACGGTCTTACCAACTTGAACACTACTTATACTCACTAATTTTCTAATAACGCAATTAGACAATCTGATTTTGAATAAATTATTGAAGCAAAATTCTTCACAGAATATGATAATAAATTTATGCTCTAAAATAATAAAAACAGGTTTTTTCTTGACAGAAGGATTATTACAAAATTTCAAATATCATAAAGATTTATTCTGTTAGCCTCCTAAAACATGCAGAACATCTTCAAAAACCAATTTAGAATTCTCACAACAGAAAACTCATCAGCCCTACTTCACATTTAAAAAATAAAAATAACTAACATAAAATATCTTACCAGACAAACTGAATGTTTTTATCTGAACAAACACTAGAATGAAGTGAACTTTTAAAAATCCTACGTATTCGCCACATAAATTACACAAAAAGTTTTTAAGGTATTCTATGGAGTCCTTTAAAACCAAATGATAATAGGTATAAGTGTAATCCAAAATATATTACTATTATATTTTATTATACAATAAAATAATGAAAAGAGGTTTTTTCTTGATAGAAGGATTATTAAAAAATTTTAAATATCATACAAATTTATTCTGGTAGCCTCCTACAAATCTTAATTTCGAAAAACTTTTATTCGAAATAATAATTAAAAATAATAAATAAAAATATTTTGAAATTAAAATTTTAATTTAAAAAAATTTTTATTCGAAATAATAATTAAAAATAAAAATTTTTGAAATTAAAATTTGCAGGGGGCTAACAGAATGAATTTGTCTGATATTTAAAATAAAAAACCTCTTTTTATTATTTTATTGTATATATAATAATTACATATTTTGATTTACACTTATAAATATTATCATTTAGTTCCAAAGGAGTCCATAAAACCCCTAATAAACTTTCTGTAAATCCTGTGATGGACATAGAATACGTAGGATTTTTTAAAGTTTAATTCATTCTAGTGTTTGTTCAGATAAATGCATTCAGCTTGTCTGGTAAGATATTTTGTGTCAGTTATTTTTATTTTTTAAATGAAAAGTGAGGCTAATTAATTTTCCGTTGTGGGAATTCTAAATTGCTTTTTGACGATTTTCTGCATATTTTAGAACTTTTTTTTAAGGAATTTATTTTGAGTAAGTTCTTTTTGAAGAAGTTCTTGAGGTTATGGATTTTGGTTTTCATAAAACAAGGTACGAAAAAAAATTTTGTACCCTTCTAGTATTTATTTAGTAATTTAAATGTATAATTTATATTTCTTTGAATTCTTTTATTCCCTTTTGGTACTGTGTAATAAGTGTTAAATCAATATATCTACTAAATTAAAACAGTGTTTTTCTAAGACATTTATTTCATTTCATTCTAAAAGTTTGTGAATAACATTTTTTTGAAATTAACAGAATAAATCTGTATGATATTTAAAATTTATGCTCTGTTCAAATTTAATGAATTTTAAAGATGTGAAATACTGTAAAAAAATTTAAATGTATTGAATATCACAGTGAAACTCCTATTACGACTTATTTCATTTTGATTCCTGTTCAATTTCATTCTTATTCCAATTCTCGTGCCTTCATTGGAAGATGATATGATATCTTCATAAAATAGGGAAATAGATAAACTAGTAATTGCAGGTTTAATTAAAATTTGAAATATGATATACCTTGTGCATTTTCTTGAAAAATGGGTTGAATTCGATATATAAGACAATTTGAATCTACAATCGAGCTTCTAGTAATGTATTCGTTTTATTTTCAGGGTGAAATTCTGGTCAGATGAGATAGGAAAAGGATTAAAAAAATTAAGCGAAGCAATGACAAGAAAATCAAGAGTTAAGGAAGTAAGTATCACTTTAAACTTTTTTTTATTGATATGAAATTACTTATTTGCTATTGAACATCTTATTTTTTACTGAATATTCAGCAAAAGAGCGTGCGCAAAGTAGTGTTTTTCCAAGTGCATTTGTGTGTTCAAAGTTATACTTATTCGTATGGAGTGCGAAAAAACAAAACTTGTCCTTTTTAGCGAGAATGTATAATTATTTTACAATCTGTAGATTATTTCATGCGATATGATAAGCTATCGCAAGTATAATCAACTCTACTTTTTGCCAGCTAGTTCCAGGGAACAGCTTTCCATCGTTTCGCCCAAGTGTCTGGAATTTTAGAATTTTTAACCGAGAATGGTCTTGAAAAACTTGGTTGGACTCACTGATGGACAATCCGATGTCAAAAGTAATTCTAAAAGTTTTTTAAATAAAAATTTTTTTGAAATGAAAATTGTAGAAGACTGACAGATTAAATCTGTTTTGATATTCAAATTTTGTTATATTTCTTCTATCAAGTAAAAAGCCTTTTTATATTTTATTTTATACATAATATATAATTATATTTATGCTTAAATAAATCTCATTATGGAATTTCAATGGTTTAAAGAAAACCTTATAATACCTTATAGTTTTCTGTGATTTTGTGACGAACATAGAATATCTTGATTTTTAAAGTTTAAAGCAATTATCCGGTTACCACTTTGAGGTAAGATATACCGATTGTTAGTTGATTTTGATATTTTAAATATGATTTAGGACCGATGAAGAGATTATCGGAAGTCTAATTGTTTCTTGAAGATATAGTGTATGTTTTGTCCGATTTTTGAATTAACTTATTCGAATATTTAAATATATGAAATATTTCAAATGAATAATATTTTTTGAGGAGTCCTTAAGTTGTGTTTTATGTTTTTGAAAAGGAATTGGTGTTCATAATGGTAAGATCAGAAACAAATTTTGTCTCCTTCAAATATTTATTTATTGATTTCAAACGACAATTTATATTTGTTGGTTTATTTATTCCATTTGACATTGTATATTGAGTTTTGATTATATACGTCTATTAAATATGAGCGGTACTTATGTAGACATCAATTTAATTCTAAAAGTTTTTCAAACAAAAATTTTTCTGAAATTAAAATTGTAGAAAACTGACAGATTAAATCTGTTTTGATATTCAAATTTTGTTATATTTCTTCTATCAAGTAAAAAGCCTTTTTCTATTATTTATATTAATATTTTTCAAACTAAAAATCCGATTTTTCCGAAATTTGTTATTTAGGAGGATAATGGAATGCACAATTTCATGAATATCGTATAATCAGAAGACTCAAAACAAAGTTAAAAATTTCAACAGTCTCACGATCGAGTTTAAATTGAACATTTTAAGCGATTCCAAGCGCACCCATAAAATTTCCATTATTAGGCTGCCCCACTCTCTGTTTTTCCTCCCTAAAAGAGACATCCCGTTCACTCAAAAAGAGGGTGACGTCTTGCAGCCTGTAAATGATCCGTACCTCCTTTTTCAAGATAATCTTCATGTCCTTCCATTTCATATAGCATTCTTTGTAACTATGGCTGTGTGTTACTATGGCTGGTGTTCAGGTATCTTTTCATACAACTTTTTCCACTTATAACTTTTTGTATACCAAAAATTGATGCAAATTTAGATATCTCCTATTCTCCAATTCTGGTTGAGCACAAAATAATCGATACGAAAAACACAATAAAGCCTTATTACTCCAAATAAGTCAATTCCTTTGGCACAACTTCTCTATTAGACAATTTTAATTTCAGCAGAGATGAGAGAAACTGTCATCCTCTTGATTTTACAGAAAAAAAATTTACAAATGGACTCTAGACCCTTTCGACATATTCTAAATATTTTGTAGCGGGTTCTATCATACTAAAATAACCTATATCAAAACTGTGTTCTAATATCATTAATAAGGAGTATGAGCTATGGTAATAGAAAGTTCTACAAATCGAGACAGTGTAACATACATCTGTATAACAATTCTATATTCAAACAAACTCCACAAGGTTTTGTTGATCACAGGGGCAAATTAAAGACATGCGCATGTGTCAAACCGGTTGGTTTTCATCGGTGCAACGTATGCTAGTGACTACAAATCTGTCAAGTATCTACATTTCGTTATACACAGAGACAAAGGTATTAATCGTACACTAACGCCATCTAGAGTATGCAAATAAACATACAAGACATACCTTTGCGAGTTAATTTAAGTAAAGGAATGTATTCTCGGTATTTTCACTGTGGGAAATAACGAAATATTTTCTTGAACATCCTTTTCACAAAATATTGGCACCGACCTGTCTTTCTCGTTCCGCACTTGGACCTTATAGCCTTCTCGAAAACACAGAAAAGAAACTTTCGCACTTCTTCGCATTGAAAATAAGCGATTACTCATTTTTTCACCAATTGAAAAGATACGTCCCCCCTTTCAACAGCTAGAAGTAAAAACCTAAATCGACAATATCTGCATCTCCGAGTGGAGTGATGAGGGGTAATAAAGCAGTAAAGTAATGAACTAACGAAACGATTCAATTCCTATCGAAGATAAGACAGGAAATTCGTGATAATGGTCCACCAGATGTTTTCAATCCGTATTATGATCTTGAATAGATTGTTATCTGCTGAAAGATACTTTCCGTATTTTTCCGTTAAATACGAAATGGAATTGATAATGCACGTCGTTTAACCGAATTTTAGTAAAACGTAACATTTTAATATTACTGTAATAGCTGGAATTAATTCTCCAGAACCTCTACAGATTTTAATCTAAATAAATCTCATGAAAACATTTATAATTAAATTTTACAACTTGTCGTAGATACACTGTATCACTTTATAGACATATATATTATTATCACATGTGGTGGAAATTAACTAATAAAGAATCCAAAGAAATATGAAATAATGACCAAATTATTTAGACATCACCTTATACATATATTTTTCGATTGGATGTTGAAGGATCCCAAGTTCCATCACCAAAAAATGTTCAACATATAATTCAAAAAGGCTTTTTTTTATTTTCCTTTTTGAAAGAATATATAGCACATTCACCAGAGAAAGAACCTGATAAATTCGGATCAAAATATTTTCAGTGAGGAGTTATTCGAATAAACAAAATAATCATTTAAAATATATGAAAATAAAAAAAAACTTTATCACTAGAGATTTCTGCAACAACTAGCCAAATTTTGGATAAGCATTTGCTATACGAAAATTAGGTTATATCACAGAAATATACAATGAAAGAAAATACGACTTAGACTCTGCATAGATAACCGCCACGTGCATGTGATATAATACAAAGAAATTTCTCAATTATTGAAAATTACTATGAAGAAGTATTTGAATATTACAGATAATAGCTGGAATTAATTCTCCCGAACCTCTACAGTTTTAATCTAAATAAATCTCATGAAAAAATTTAGAATTAATTTTTGCAACTTATAGGCCATGCTTATCCAAAAATTGGTTAGTTGTTGCAGAAATGTCTAGTGACACAAAGGTATTCTTTATTTTTATATATTTTTAATGATTATTTTGTTTATTCAAATAACTCCTTACTAAAGATATTTTGGTTCCGAATTTATCAGCTTCTTCCCCTGGAGAATGTATTTTTTGAATTATATGTTGAACATTTTTTGGTGACGGAACTTGCGATTCCATTACATTTAATCGAAACATAAATGTATCGGGTGTTTTTTTTTAGAGTGATAGAATTTTTGATAGGGATAACTGTGATTTAGCAGAAGATAGAATCCATGTTGTTTTGACATTTCTGTTCAGTGAGCATTGACAAATTATTATGGAAAGATTCACGCCGTAACAACGTTCACAAATTGTTGAAATTTATTTTCAAAATCTGTGTTCTATTCGCCAAAATTATAGAGCACTATGTGAAATTTATGGTTTATATAATCGTCCATCGAATTATCGATAGAGTAATAATGTTAATCATGATCCAGATTTGTCTATTCGTCGACGTTCTCAATAAGTTGGACTCTGTGCATCCACCACATGGAAAATTTAGCGTCTACATCTATACAGATTCCAAATGGTTCAAGAACTAAAGCCACTTGACCATAATAAGCGTCGTTTGTTTGCTGATTGGGCCCTAGAACAGCTTGAACTTGATCCACTTTTTTATCGTGAAATTGTGTTTAGTAATGAAGGTCATTTCTGGTTGAACGGCTATGTAAACAAGCAAAATTGCCGTATATGGAGTGAAAACAATCCTCAAGAAGATCTACAGGTTCTATTGCATCCTGAAAAATATACACGCTGTGTGCTTTACACACTGGAGGCATCATCGGTCCATATTCTTTAAAAACGATGCTGGAGCTAATGTTATAGTGAATGGTGCTGGTTAGAGATCGATGATCAATGATTATTTGTTTCAATATTTGAAAGGTATCGACCCAGAAGTGTTTTGGTTCCAACAAGATGGTGCTACACCTCATGATGCTACCGTAACAATTGTTTCATTGAAAGAAATATTTGGCGATAACATTATTTCGATGAATGGTCGAATTAATTGGCCTCCAAGATCATGCGGCATGACTCCACTGGATTATTTTCTTTGGTGTTATGTCAAGTCATTGGTTTATGCTGATAAACCAGAAACAATAGACGCTTTGAAAGCCAACATAACTCGTGTTATTGATGAAATAAGGCCTGCATCACTCGAAAAAGTGCCCTAAAATTGTTCGGGTCGAATGCGGTACCTCAGGGTTAGTTTTGGTGGACATATGCCGGAAATTTTTTTTAAAACATAAATGTCATAAAATTATCTTTGAATTAAAAAAAAGGTGGCTTCAATCTTAATTTAAATGTGATTTTTTTTCAATTTAAAGTTCTATCACTCTAAAAAAACACCCGATATAAGATGATGTCTAAATAACTTGGTCATTATTTTATATTTCTTTTGATTCTTTATTAATTCATTTCCACCACATTTGATGATAATATATATGTCTATAAAGTGATACAGTGTATCTAAGACATGCTTAAAATTTAATTCTAAACGTTTTCATGAGATTAGAGGTTCTGGAGAATTAATTCTAGCTATTATCTGTAATATGCAAATACTTCTTTATAGTAATTTTCAATATATATGTACCATTTTAACATCGATTCAAAAATGTTACAAACAGAAATGCGATATCGTTTAACTTAATTGTAGATCCGCGGTGATGCTGGAACCCTTGGGGGCTAGGGCCCGGGGAATTTTGTCCCCCTTACCCGCACTGGTCAGCCATGCCCAGAGCGGTCGGTGCACTTAATTATTTTCAAATGAAAAACAATTATATAATATCAATGTCTTATTGAGGATGTAAGATAAATAATAGAACTCATTGTAATTTGTCATTTGTTTCTTCATTTATTTTATTAATTTGCAGAGTTTCAGTCGGCTCAAGGACCAGATGTACGAAGAAAGAGCTGATTTGCTAACCGAGAAAGTTGCTACTGATTTAAGGAAATTGATGAACCAGAAGGAGAATGCCGCTAAGGTATGTGAGTTGATGGGTATTTTGCTGTATTTCAGATAAAGTTCTGATAACAAGAAGTAAATTCCTTTATAGCTTTTGTTGAAATATTGGATGGAGTAGTCCGTTACTTTGTGATAGTTCATTTTAATGGAATGAAATAAGAAATTACTTTGTTTTCTATCACTTTTTTTTATTACTGATATACGGGACAAACAGGCCGACCTTTCAATAAAAGGTACAAAGAGCATCAATCTGCTTTTAGGAACCGGAAGAATAATTCCAATTTTGCGAACCATTTCTTCAATACAGATCACACGTTCCCAGAATTGAACAAACTTGTTATCTTTCTCGTGGAAGCGAAAGGGAAAAAACTTGACATCCTGAAATCCATAGAAATTGAAAAATATAAGAGGCACGTGCCAATAATAAAACTACTACACGAACAGATGGAACTTTAGAAAACCCCTCTCTTCGAAGCTCTGCCGAAGCCTACAATCAGCATATATAATAGTTGAGATCTAATTTGTTCATTCAGTTTGAAAATGTAGTAAACACTACGAAACTCGAGTCACTGTATATCAGTAATAATAAAAAAGTGATAGAAAACAAAGTAATTTTTTATTTCATTCCAGTTTTTGTCGAGTTCAAACGAAGGAATGGTTCTTTATTTAATAGGGGAACAAAGACACATGTATCCATATCTAATTACCACTGTACTTTTGAAACGAATTCTTTTATTTTAGCAGAAACTTGACCTACGAAAAATACAAAGGTACAGTATTAGAATACAAGACAATATATTGTTCTGCCACTTCTTTTGAACTCTAAAAGATTTAATTAGTGTCTTCATGTACCACGGGCAAATCTGATTTTTTACTCGGTTAATAGAAACCAGTAGGTAATTCCTGCTGAATTTATTAACGATAATAAAGACAAAATTAACAATACTGAATAATGTATAGTACGTCTAGAAAGTATCCGGAAAAAACAAAGCTCAATTGTAATTATTTAGTATATATTTTTAAATTTGAATTAGAAAATTATAACAAAATATTCATCTTATTCACTTATACATTCTGTCAAGAAAGTACCGGGAATTATCGATTTAAATCTGGCGGGGCAATGAGGCAGGTAAAAATTTTTTTTTCTAGGTTGGTACCACTGTCCTTAATTACTATGCCAAGCTTGAACGGGATCTGTCAACTAGTGTGTTTGCAACAGCTGATTAAGTCAGTCGATGTCAGAGTGCGTGCCGATTTTTACTATGGGTGATTACGTTGAGCAAAGAATTTGTTTAAAGTTTTGTGTTGCAAATGAATTTTCGTGTGCCGATGCATTGAAAATGTTGCAAAAGGCCTTTGGTGATAATGCTCTATCGAAAACTCGTGCATATCAGTGGTACAGAGCCTTCAAGGACGGTCGTGAAGTGGTCGAAGACTTGCCTCGTTCGATCGAAGATAACGTCGATAAAATTAAGGAAAGGGTGCTGGAAAACCGTCGTACCAGATTGAGAGAGATAGCACATGATCTTAAGATGTCCCACGAGTCCGCACGTACGATTTTGATTGATATTTTGGGCATGAGAAAGGTGGCCGCACTACTCGTACCGAAAGACCTGAATTTTCTTCAAAAACGTCATCGCGAACAGGTTGCTTCAGACATGCTGGATCGCTGTAATTCCGATTTTACATTCATGGAACGCATTATAACTGGTGATGAGACCTGGGTTTACGAGTACGATATGCAAACAAGCCAGCAATCATCGGAATGGGTGGCAAAAAATGAGCCAAAACCGAAAACACCACGCCAAAGCAGCTCGAAAATGAAGGTGATGCTCATTGTTTTCTTCGATATCCGTGGCGTGGTGCACTACGAATTCGTTCCAGAGGGTCAGACGGTAAACAAGGAGTATTACCTAGGCGTTATGAAACGTTTGCGTGAGCGTATCCGTAAGAAGCGGCCAAACTTGTGGGCGAACAACTCCAACTAGAAAATTTCTTTTCTACCTGAAAACAGGATTCGAACCTGGACCTCCTGGTCACGAGTCCGATGCTCTCCCGCTGAGCTATCCACACTATATTGGATGTTACGATCCTATCGTGGCGCGCTGTTTCGGCGTATCCTAATACCACGCCCATGAGGGCCGTGACCGTAGGCCTGAGGGCAGGTAGGTCACATAAAGCAACCTTTACTTTCTTCCTACCAGACAATGTCTCAATTGACATCTGTGCTGGTGACAACTTTCAATCAGTTTAATGGCGGCTTTCGACAATCCTATATGCTGTAAAATCACTCCTTATATTTTATGATTCACTCTACCAAAGGCTTTGGAGTAATCTAAAAGCATCAAAATACAATTCTTGCCTGAATCTATATCAGCAATCATAAAGTCCACTATATCAAGAACGACCATACAACAACTGTTACCCGGTCGGAAGCCAGATTGACGTGGAGGCAAAATGTTGTACTCCTCCAAATGAGATTTGATTCTAAAAGCTAGAATTCTTCCGAATATCTTTACACAAGGAGATAGAATAGATATTGGGCGGATGTCGTTGAAGCCTACGGGATCACTTACCACCTTAGGCAGCGGAAAAACCCTTGAGACTTTCGAAAGTTTGAAGCCAGAATGCAACTTTTGAAAATATTTCCAAGATATTTAAGTATTTGTGGGCTAGACTGCATAAGCTTCTCAATATTCAACCCATCTGACCCAACCGAATTCGAGCTCATGGACTCCATAATCCGAAAAACTTCTCTTTCTTCTTTCTGTATAGACGCAGTTGTCACTGGCAAAACAACAACAAGACATTATAATTTGAAGAATTCAGACATATGAAAAATTTTAATTCAGCATCGTGAAAAAAAGTTAACATTTCATAAGGGTTTGTGCAATTTTCTATTATACAGTTTCCGTATAGAAGAGTTAATTTACTTTTTAGTTGATTTATATCAAAAATATTATATTGGGTAGTCAAGTCTTTCAAAAGCTCATGAGGAAATTCTTTTTCATAAATGAAGAATTTTGAATTATTTAACAGATCGAAGAAATGTAATTTTTCAATGTCGCAAAACCTAACCTCTATTTGAGTCGCTATAATGTTTAGAATTAAAAAAAAAATTGTCTCAATTGTTGTTTTTTATCTGCCATTTCAACTTCCTTGCGACGTTTCGAGTGTAAATCTGCGATATCCAGTTTTTTATAAGTTGTATCAAAATGAGTACTGTTACTCCTTAATTCACGTATTTTTTACTCAGTGTTGTCTGCAGTAAATTTCTCGCCTTCAGAATATCTATGCTTCTATTCTATAAAATAGAAAAAACAGTATCGATTCGATTAAAAATTACAAATGTTTCCAAAACAATATATTCTGAGCATCCTCTAAAAAACTTTCGAAACCAAGTACTTCTCTAATTAATTTTTGATGATAATAAAATGAAAGGTTTCGAGTAATTTATCTCTATTATTAAAAACTGTCAGAACAGCACGTGAAATAAAATTCCAACGAGTTGCTACATTTGTAGGTATACGATTTCCTCTAATACTTGGGTATGCTTTGTTGATTTGGAAAAATATGCTGAAAATCCTGAAAGGGTTGAGAAAAAGACTTAACCTGTTGAATTGAACTGCACGCATTACTTAAAACTAAATTGAATACGTGTGCATAATAATGAGTAAACATTGCTTTTGGTGCTATAGATTTGATTTTTGCCTGTAAACCGTTTACTTCTCTCGACATTACATTAGCATGATCGTATGTTTGAGCCACTAATTTTGAATGCAATTTTCCGAATTTGGCAGATGAGAATTAGAATAAATCTTCAGCAGAACGCCGAGAACTTACATCATAAAATCCCATGAATCGCTCAACAAGTTTGTGATTCATTACATAATGGAAAATAACGGATAATTGTGAATGGCAGCTTAGTTGTTTCATCAATTTGTCAGGAAAAAAACAACGATTTTGAAATTTCGTCTTCAATTTTTTTATTCAAAACAAAAGCAACCGAATCGATTAATTCATTTTATATGGTTTTAGATGTACTAGAAAAAACTCATAATATCATTGTCTAAAAAGGTTTTTAAATTAGTGTAAAATTCACTAACAAGAATAGCCAATTCTTCGAAACTTCCGCGATGTAAAGATTCATTAGATTCATCGTGCCCCTTAAAAGGTAACTCTTCCATACAGAGGTGCATCGTAATATATATCAGATTTTTTAGAATTTGTAGATTTTCTTTGACTCTAGCATTGAAGTTTTTAATTTCAATTTGACGCGCATTGTTTATTGCTGTAGCGATATTTTGTTTTTGTTTCCTCATAAGGGTAAGCTTGCAATTCGATGAAATATGTTGAGCACTTTTATTGTGTAGCAATAGAACCCGACACAAATTCTTCAAATCGCTATAACCACTTTTTGACCAAACTCTGTCGGAATTTGTATTAGTTGCTGCGAATAAAATGCAGGGCCAACTAAATAATATATTTAAGGTTATACTGTCAGTAAGCCAGTCGTAATTTTCATACCATGTACTTTGAAACCCTTGATTTGACATTCCCATTCATCCCATTCATTAGTATAAGCAATACTTAGTTGGTATCACTTCATGTGACGGATCCTATTTTCCCCCGATTCTGTATCCGTGGCTTATAACATAACAGGCGATTCACAAAAATTTTCATCCTACAATTTTGTTTCAGCGAATAGCAGAGTTTGCCGAAATTATTTCTTTTCACAGAAAGAAGGAACCGTTATTCCCCAATGGAACCTATCACTATTTCAATGCAGACAACTTTACAGAGCCTGATAGCACTACCCCATCGAAAGCAGCCGATGAAGAATTACGTACATACATACAAAAAGTAAGTCATACTAATTAGTGGATTATCTTGAAAGATGGGTTAGGTACTTCCTCAGAGTAATAAACATTGATAGAGGGAGCATACATGTATGGAAAAGGCAGTCGTAAACATAGGTAATTCAACGTTAATCCAGAGGACGATGAGGGCCCAGTGGAGCAGTGGAAGAATCAAAACCTCAGCACGATGCAATGACGAATAATATGATAATAATAACATAATAGGACATAATAAACGACTATTCTCTCTCAGTTACAAGGGGGGAATGCTTCGATCGAAACTGCACTCTGCTTTCAGCAATCAAAATCATTCGCACTTCAAACGAGGTATGCGCCAAATCGGTTGAAAATAAATACGTCAATCTTATTCCCTTGTATGAGAGGAATTTATTTGTTACGAGTAATGACACAAATAAATTCCTTTGGGGTTACATTAAGTCATTGGTTTACAGCAATCATCCAGAAAAATTTAGACGATTTACAGATCAATATTGAACGAGTAATTGCTGACGTACGACCTGATTTGTGTGACAGAGTCATGGAAAATTGGGTTCAACGACTTCATTCCTGCCAGCGTTTCTGTGGTGGACATTTAAATGATGCTTTGTTTCATAACTAATGGTAATCATTGTACTTTATAATGAAATAAAATCTCAATAATTTTCGAATGAATGAAGTGTTTTATTTACAGAACAAACTGGGGTACTGTTAATGAAAGACCCTTTATAAGAAGTAAATCTAAGTATTGGGGTATATAAAAGTGATAAATAATACTATAGTTAACTACAAGAGCGTTTATTATGCGTTTTGGAAGCTTTCGTAGTAATTTTCTTGAAAATAATGAAATTCAAGAAGAAATATTGTTTTGTGATCCTTTTCTTCTCTAAAACAAGGTGTTATAATATTTCGGATATTACACATGATATAATATTACTTTTATTCCTCTAGATCTTCTGTTAGAACTTCTGATAACTTCGCAGATTTTCTGAGATATTGTGTTGTTGCCTACATATGCCACCGTAGGCAGAACATTATGAATTTTTTATCCAAGAGCCGTTGGTAACCATTCTAGCTAGACAATTTTTTGCCTTTGATATCATAGCCTATACCCATACATAGTGTCCGCAAAAACAGTGTTGAGACCAGGCATAGAGCTGCCCGAATCATCCATGCGTAGTTTACGAGTTATGATTTCTTTGTCTAACCTTGTGTTATTAGACATGCATGATTGAGATACATAATTAATTTTCTTCCAAAATGGGTCAACAGCATACCTTGTAAATTCAAAAATAATTAGAAGGTGATCTTATACCACTGCAGTATAAAAAAATTGATTTTCAAAGTTAGTTAAAACCAGAGTCAACTATCTTGGCGCCTTCGCCATTTTGCAACAACCCCTCATATAAGGTGCAACTTTATTAATTGTGCGATCAGTGGCACTGCGTTGAATAGTGCGGTTTAATAATTTGAATGGCATAATCTTAGAATAAAGGAGTACTGCTCACAAATCACTGCAGCCGAAAAATATTTTAGGTACCACGCAAAACACGATATTTTTGGTCTGTCATGCCATGAAAATTTTGACTGTTTCTATATTTACTTTACGGAATCATTTTGAATTTGAAAATAAAACGATTTTCAATTTCCGCTTTTGTTTATTTGATTACAATAATTGTTTCGTCCTACCATGATTTCATCAGTTGAGTATTACTACTGACTGTATAATTCAAAGAGATTAGAACTAATCTCTGTGCAAATATTATGGTCAAGAGAGAGGTTTTCTGACAATTATTGGGAAATTCTTGAGTATCATACAGAAAAGTTAAGTGAGTTGAATCTGTTCAAATATGTTTGATCATTCAATGAAATTTGTTTTTTATTGTATCTATAAATTTCTAATATTTCTAGTAGATTGTTTGTGGTTTTTGTTTTCAATATGTATATTTCAAACTTGTTATCAACCGTATGGCCAATGTCTAATAAATGATTGGTATAGGTTGAATTTTGTTTGTTATTAGTATGATATTTTTCGTATTCTCTTATTATTATCTGGAATGATCTTCCTGTCTGGCCTTGTTCACTGGTTCACTGTAAAATGTTATCGAGCAGCAGTTGTTAATTTTGACTCAAAGAGTGCTATTTTCAATTAATTTTTCAGTAGCCTCAGTGGATCTGTTGGACATTCCAGTTTTTTCAATTTGAAGAGTAGTCCATACACTGTTAACTGCCGTGTTTATATCCAGGAATAAAACTGCAGTATATTTCTCAATTAGCTTGCTTGTTTGGATGTTTGAGATTAGTGTTGTTATTGGATGGTCGGTAGATGTCTTCTCTTTGAATGGAAATTGATAGTAGGGTATTTTTTGGCCTATTGCTGCTTCGAGTTGCTTTTTTATTATGTGTTTCAGCTGTTTCCCCAGGAATGGTAAGATAGCGATGGGATGGTAATTTTTCACGTTATGATGGTCTGCGATAAGACAATGGATCCATGCATCCATTTGGGGGGAAAACAGTGCTGGTTTTGATTAAAACTTATATGATATACTTCCTGCTTCTTTCTATAGTTTCAAGGTAGAAAGATATTTTAGCCGAAAAGGGAATATTTATGGAAATTATAGCTGCGCTAAGTCAATACTAGACACAATGTCATGCATGAGCAAACAATAAGCACCGGTTTGAATACTATGGAATAATTTCAGATGTATACTTGATTAAATTGTATATCGCATACCTTAAATTCGAATGGACTTTTAACAACGATAAAAACGATGTAGACATTACAAAAATCGATGATGAATATTGATTAATATATTATTATATATCGTGTATTGATATATCTTTTCCACATTTCAGTCTGAATGCAGATGGTGGTGTCATCTTGAGTCGAAGAAGAACAACACTGTCGTGGATGACACTAACATGATAGACCATTTGTTTAGAAATAGAAAGGGAGAGTCAGATTCCACCCAATGCGATTGTGATGAAGAGAGCGAGGATTGGACGTTTTACAAAAATATGTCTATGAGGTACAGCGAGCATTTCGAAACTGATGTTAACATGAATATTAGCATAATCAAAACAGCAACGAATATTTACGACAGAGGTAAGACTATGATTGGAATCAAGGCAACAATTTTGGATTCCACTGAGATTAAAATTTCTAAAATTCTGGTATACGCATTTATACCTTAAAGCTATGCAAGTTTGGGTCGAAACCTTATAAAAGGTTGGGGAAAAATCCATTATTTTGCGTGAGCTTCGAGGCTTTATTCAATATGTCTTAAATATTGGTTTGAATCAGTCCTTACTTGATGAAAATCCATATTAAATGACATTTAAAAGAGGTTATTCTGATTTTCACAAATTTTTATTGTTATGTTTACAACAATCGTTTTGCTATCACAGTAGCAACATTAGGCAGGTTTACATTTTGAATAACTAAGCTTGTTTCCGAAATCCGTTGCTATTTATATTATAGTAAGTACAATAAATTTTTTTTGACCACTAAATCCCAAAAAAGGGTTTCTGCAAATTCCAGCTTATCTGAATATATTTAACAGAGGTGAGTTATTTAAATCTATTTGTTCGTTAAGTAATATTCCAATTTTATTGTGTTTATTTATCTCTAAGGGTTCTTACAGGTTCAAAGGATAACTTTTACTTTCTATATGTAGAATTTCAAAATTATGGTTGAAAGTATGTCCTGTTTCTAACAAATGGTTAGAATATGTGGACTTACTTTTATTATTGAGGAAACTCTTCAAATGTTCACAAATTCTATGTCGGAAAGTTCTTTCAGTCTGTCCCATGTAAACTTTAGGTTAACTTATAAACCCCCGATTTATCATCTTTATGTGTACAGTCTTTATTATTTTTAATAAATTTACTCAAGTTTGAATTGGTTTTAAATGAAGTTCTTGAATTATATTTATTTTCGAGGTATGTAGCAATTTTCTCAGAAATACCTTAAGTGTATTTTATGGAAATATATTATGTATTATATATACCTATTTTAAATATGGCTATTAATAATGACTATGATCCTAAGTTGATAGACAAATTGTAGATGAATAAAAATAATAAAATAGCTTTAAATATGGTATATACTAATATAAAGGAAAATTGTAAATAAATTTCAGAAATACACTAAAGGTATTTCTGAGAAAATTGCTACATACCCCAAAAACAAATATCATTTAAGAACTTCATTTAAAACCATTTCACTCTTGAGTAAATTCATTAAAAATAATAAAGACTATACACATAAAGATGATAAATCGAGGGTTTATAAGTTAACCTGCGGTGATTGCCCTAAAGTTTACATAGGACAGACTGGAAGAACTTTCCGACATAGAATTTGCGAACTTTTGAAGAGTTTCCTCAATAATAAAAGTAATTCCACATATTCTAACCATTTGTTAGAAACAGGACATACTTTCAACCATAATTTTGAAATTCTACATATAGAAAGTAAAAGTTATCCTTTGAACCTGTAAGAACCCTTAGAGATAAATAAACACAATAAAATTGGAATATTACTTAACGAACAATTAGATTTAAATAACTCACCTCTGTTAAATATATTCAGATAAGCTGGAATTTGCAGAGACCCTTTTTTGGGATTTAGTGCTCAATAAAAATTTATTGTACTTACTGTAATATAAATAGCCGAAAGAGTTACTATGCACTGTATCTGGACTCCTCGGGGTGGCTAAGGCCCAGGAAGGCTCAGATATTACTAAAGAACAAACCGAACACTACCTGAAGGGTCACGTAAACTAATCCTGGGAATCTCACAACAATGATCTTATTTTATCAAGAACACGAGTTATGTTGGCTTCCAAAGCGTCTATTGTTTCTGGTTGATCAGCATAAACCAATAACTTGACATAACCCCAAAGAAAATAATCCAGTGGAGTTATGTTGCATGATCTTGGAGGCCAATTAATTGGAGCATTTCTCGAAATAATGTTATCGCCAAATCATTTTTTCAATAAATCAATTGTTACGGTGGCAGAATGAGGTGTAGCACCATCTTGTTGGAACCAAAACACTTCTGGGTAGATACCATTCAAATTTTGAAACAAATAATCATTGATCATCGATCTGTAAAGAGCACCATTCAGTGTGACATTAGCTCCAGCATAGTTTTTAAAGAAATATGGACCTATGATGCCTCCAACGTGTAATGCACACCATACAGTGTATTTTTCAGGGTGCAATGGAACCTGCAGAACTTCTTGAGGATTGTTTTCACTGCGTATACGGCAATTTTGCTTGTTCACATAGCCGTTCTACCAGAAATGAGCTTCATCACTGAACACAATTTTGCGATAAAAAGTGGATCAACTTCAAGCTGTTCTAGGGCCCAATCAGCAAACAAACAACGCTAATTATGGTCAAGTGGCTTTAGTTCTTGAACCAGTTGGATCTTGTATGGATGTAGACCAAGATGTTTACGCAAAATTTTCCAACTTGTTGTAAACGTCGACGAATAGACAAACCTGGATCATCATTAACACTATGACTTACAGCAGCGATATTTTCTTCTGTACGTAGAGTTTTTTGTTTTGTTGTTGTTGTTGTTGCATCGAGTAGAGAAAATGTTCTCCGAAATCTATCGATAGTTCGATGAATAAGCTGCTCTGATGGACGATTATGTAAACCATAAATTTCACGAAGTGCTCTATAAGTTTGGCGAATAGAACACTGATTTTGAAAATAAATTTCAACAATTTGTAAACGTTGTTGCGGCGTGAGTCTTTCCATGATAATTTATCAATGCTTACTGAACAGAAATGTCTAAACAATATGGCCTCTACCTTCTATCAAATCACAGTTATCCCTATCGAAAGATCTATCACTCTAAAAAAAAACCCGATATAAGAATGAAAAGCGATGGGTGGAAGTACAATGAACGAGCGTGCAATCACTAATCTTACATTAAAACTAAGGTCGTATTCAGAGCGTAAAGTATGTAATCAATCAGGAGCATTTAAAAGAATTTTACTTACTAAGAGTTACCAAGAGGGACTGTTATAAGTACTATTATCTCGATTATGTTTTTAAGTCGCTCACGAGGTTTATTTCGAAGAAGCTTCCTCTCTGCTGCTCCAAAATACCACGAGAACGCTATTCTCTTTTTGTATTGTCACCGATCGCATACGTGTCAAGTTATAGTGCCACAGAATATTTGACACATAAATAACGCGGCTAAAAACCGTGATGTAATGATGTAATTTATATAATCTATGAGGGATTCTGTCACTCGTATGATCCTTATAAAACGCGGCTCTCTTCATCGTTTTAGGTTGACCGATTTGGGTCAAATATACACCGTTTTCTTCTATAATTTGTTGCCATTTTTAAGGTAGCTTCATAATGCCTTTGTCATAGAAGTCTTGGTTCTAATTGGTGAAAAACTCTAGTACATGATTGATTTTCACAATCTTCTTTTGATGGCAATCTCTTATCAATCAGGAAGTTTTGCAATGCAGGAGAAAGATGGTAATCGCTTAGTATCAAGTCGGGATTATATATACAGACATGTGTGGCTTGGCACTGTCTTGATGGAACACAACAGCTCTTCAGTTGGACAATTCTGATAGTTTCTGGTCAGATGCTAGCTTCAAACTGTTCAGTTGTTAACAGTGGAGATACGAACCTAGTGTTTGGTCATATGAAAGCAACTCCTAATAAGTAATTCCTTCCAGTGCCACCAAATGCACAGTAGAACCTTCCTGGCCGCTAGTACTGGTTTGGCCACCGCTTCACCGTGCTTTAATCACGATCGTTTTCGCACAATATTGTCGTAGATGACCCGTTTCTCATCACCGGTCACCAATGGATCGATTTTATTCGGTTTGGCCAAGGCTTCGCAAATGGAAATTCGATCCATCATGTTTTTTAGAGTTAATTGGTGTGGCACCCAAACATCGAACTTTTTTTCAAACCAGGTTCGCGCAAATGGTTTGAAACGGTTTTATGATCGATCTTTAGCTCCTGAAGGGTACTACAATTACTAACATGCCAGTCAACTCTGATTTTTTCTGTAATTTCATCGACATTTTCAACGACCAGTTTGCCTGTGCGAGGTGCATTTTTAACGTCAAAAATACCTGAACGAATTCGACGAAACAAAAATTGCACTTAGTTAGCACCATTCACAATTTCAGCCGTCTGGCTTGCATTTTTGTCTTTATCAAAGAAAAAAACTGTAACTGTAAAATATACCAAATTTTCTCTTTGTTGACTTCCATTTTTGACAACCTGTACCTCACTATTGAAAAGACGCAACAATAAACAGCAAAAGAATTTCTTTAGTGTGAAATGTCACCTTGACAACGAGTATAAATCTGAAATTGTTTGATCGATACTTAACGAGATACTGATGATTACAGCCATCTACCCAAAAATAAAGGATTTCTTTTTTTCCAGCCCATAATTGTGAGCATTCACTTAATCTTCAGATAGAATCCATCTGGTTTCTTAGGGTACTCACATAGCGATTCTCTAATTCTGTCACTTTCAACTTTTGAGGATATATCAAAATTAAAAAACAAATTCAAAATTCTGGATATTATTTTGATCAGTATTAACAACGGTTGAACGTAATTTAGGCTTTATTCTTGACGAGCACCACTTAGAGAAGAAAAAATGAAGAAAAGCACTGGCGTGAAGTCAGGAGTTTTGCGCGCTTGTTTATATCACCTAGGATCTTCACGAAATTTAACATTAGACTTCTTGTCGTTAGTTTACATTCGAATGTTAAATTTAAACCTAATCGTAGTATTCGGTAACGCTTAACGCTGCTCTGCTCACAAAATAATTTTTTTTCAACTTCTCATTATACGATATTTACTAAATTTTGCATTAGAATTTATTTATTATATTAATATTGAAACCAAAATCGCTAATCCATTACGGCGAAAGCTATGATAAAAAGATAAAAGGAAGTGAAACTAAAACACTCCAATTTTTATGATAGATTGGGCCGTTGCTTGGTAGAAATCAGTTGTAATTGTCATTATAAAATAAAACACTTGTTTACATTTTCTACTTTATTTTTGGTATTGACGTACGTTTCGTCTTTGCTTGAAAGACTTCATAAGAATTTCTGATATTCTGATGAAGTCTTTCAAGCAAAGACGAAACGTACGTCAATACCAAAAATAAAGTAGAAAATGTAAACAGGTGTTTTATTTTATAATGACAATTAAAACACTCCAACTTGCGCTAGCGATTAAGCCCGTCCGCACATGAAACATCCTACTTCGTAAAATGCCTCATAGGACGCCAATGAAAAGATAAATAATACTTGTCTTTCCTGAATGAATCCCAAATCGTCAATCTAATAGTGAAAATGCAAACTCTTACTCCCTATATATTCACTTAAACTCTACAATTTAAATAGTGACTCTTATTTACAATATAATACAGTTTTACAGTTAGCTTGAGGTCCGAGGTTTACATAAGGACTTATCTGTGAGGTTTTCCTGAAATATTGTTTTCCAAGGTATCGGAATGACACCTGTGCTTTCTCCAAGAATACTTCCTATTCTGCATATAATCAGTAGGTCTTCAGTTTCAAACTGTTCCAAATGACCAGTAGAGCGTCCGGAACTAAGATGGTTCGGTAATAAGATACTCTAAATCCGGCACAAGGAAGATTGTCTGATATTAAATAACATAATCCAAGCAAAATGGCACTCCAGCAAGATTGTTCCGTTGTAAGATTATCCGGTACTAAGATCTCCGTTACTAAGATCTCCAGTACTAAGATCTCCAATACTAAGATGGTTCGGTACTAAGATCTTCGGTACTAAGACTGTAAATTTCATATCTATAAGATAGTCCCTGCAACACATGATCTCACTCGCAGTGACTATAATATTATTAAAATTATTTACAAGGTAATAAACAGGAGATGAAATATCCAGAACACAGGAATAATGGCACTTTATTCGATTATAAACATAAGAAGGGAAATTAAATGCATAATATCATATAAAGAAACATGTTAACCTGTATAACCTGCAGAAAATGGAATAAATCGAAAATAATAATTGGCATTCATAAAAGCAGAAAATAATTATCAAGATCTATGTATTACTTACCACCTTCTGATTAGACATCTTATAAGAAAGAATAAAAATTCAGTATTCCACGATTTTCATGGATTACGTTCGTTAATTCGATAAAAATACCATAATGTGTCTTCGTGTAACCTCACGAGAAAGAAATCTGGGAAATTCTACGCTCCTTGAAAACAATGCAACTCTACAGCGCATGCGATATCAGCGTCGACTTTCATTGCGGAAACTTCAAACTTCTTAATGGTCTTAGTTTAATCACATTATTGGAGCATTTCTTAGCGATTATAATTCAAATCAACATTGGGGCGTTTTTTAAAGTTACAATATTTTCACATTTATTTTTGCACGAATATGCGCATTATCATTTCGCATCTAAATACTAAATTTAATATTGATCGAATTTTTAGTTTGAAAAATATTGTCACGTTCTCAATTAATTAAATTGTCCAATTTCCGCTATACTAATTTTATAAAGTAAATAAAAACAACTTGGCTTAAGTTTCACTGTTTAAACAGTGAAACTTAAGCCAAGTTATTTTTATTTACTGTTTAAACAGTGAAATTTAAGCCAAGTTGTTTTTATTTACTTTATTAATTTAAAAATGTTTCACCAAGTGATATTCAAGAAATCAATGTAATATACTAATTTATTTTCCACTATACAACATATATATTTACAGAATTGAATATTTATATTTACAGAATTGAATTATTTGCACAGAATTTATTTCTACTGAAATATTTGGTACGACGCTGCGCGATGACTCATCTCTACTACTTTCCATGGTGTCTCTCTGTCTTCTTATATACATGGATATATTATAGTTTCTCAAACTTCCATAATATCTCGACCGTTCTAGAACAAGGGTTCGATCGTTACACTGTCCACAACAATGTCCACAATTAAATTAACATTAAGTTCAAAAACGCACAAAAACCTTGACACAAATTGTTATGTTCTCGGTTAATTAAATTGTCTAATTTCCACTTCATTCATTTATTTTTCACTACACAAAGGAAATATTTACAGAGTTGAATTATTTACACAGAATTTAATTCTACACAGAATCTATTTCTAATGGACTATTTGGTACAATCCTGCTCGATAACTAATCTCTACTATCCTCTACTTATGAACATGGGTATAGTTTCTCGAACTTTTTCGAAATTCCAGAAACACCTCGACCAATCTAAAACCAGAGTCGAGGCAAGCGTTAGAGGTCTTAATCGTTACAATATTAATAAAAATAATTTTATATTTATAATTTTAATAACTGTAAAACATTTGATTGATTTTACCACGAAAGTTTCAAGTCTCTTTCTCTTTCCGTTCGAAAGTTATAGTGTTTAACGTAACGCTAAACACTGATCCTCTAACAATTTTTTTTAACTTCTAATCATACGATCTCAAGGAATTTTCGAACGAATATGGAAGCTATTATTCTATTTCTAAATTCCGGATTTCAGATGGATCGAGTTTGTAATTCAGAAAATATTGAAACAAATATGTAAACTCTCAACGATGAATTACTACGGCACAATTAAAATGATTTTGCCATTAACGAATTTAGCCGAATGGATTCCACAAGCCTTCCTGAAGGTTTATAGGCTCTAGTTCTTTCCGTTCGAAAGTTAGGGTGTTTACTGTCGTACCACTGGTCATTTTGTGCTAGATCATTTCTGGCTCGGAATTCTGGAATTGCAGGCATTTGGGTGTAATGATAGCATATGCTCTTTTCTGGAATTGAGCAGCTTTAATCTACATGAAATGTACAACGTATGTAATGTATTTAATAAGATAAGGAATAATACTGTACTGTATGAAATAGCTTGGTAAATAAAACATATTTTTTTGTAATATGTAAAAGATAAAAATGGTTACTGTGGGTTATCCTTTGGAGATAAATATATACCATCGCAGACTTTTTTATCGATCTTTTTAAGATATACATTAATTTGAACTACCTCGTAAGGTTTAGCCAGTGTTTGCGATTTAAGCCCACAAAAATATGTTTTTGACGACATCACATTACAAATCTTTGAATTTTTCGGCTTTTCTGTTCTATAATATGTACCTTCAGCTTGAATCACTTTATCTATTGCTGAAAACTGCATTAAAACACGTTGAATAGTTTAAAAGATCTGAGTGAACAGACAGCGAAAGCGATTTCATTTCATACTATGTAAAGATACAATGTAGATAAATTTTTCGATCATTCAATAGACACATCTGGTAGAATTTTTTAAATTTTGTTTTGCTAGTTCAAAACTTCTCAATTAATATTAAATTTTTTTTAATGAATTTTATAAAAGGAATTAAAATTTTATTTCATTTTCAGATCAAGATATCTTAGAGGGCGCCAGATGGTCTCAACCACTCGATCTTATTTTCAAGGAGAATTTTGAGCAAGATCCTACACTGACTTGGCAATACTTCACCAGTCCTTTTGGATATATGAGACATTATCCAGGTAAAAATTACATATGTAGATATGTTACAACCTAAATGCTTAGGGTCGGTTAAGTTTAATTTGGCGCTGAGGTTTTTGACTTACAGTCGGTGAGTTTAGTTGTTGAGATGATCAATTAATAATAATAAAAAGTATTTATTGAGCAAAATTTACATAATTGCACAATAGGATAGAGTTTGTCAAAGCCGATCTAGTTTTTCAAAAGATGTTATAACAACATGGAAATATGTCTTCGACTCTTTTGAGGACACCTTGCACCAATGACATGTACGGGTTTGTGATAACTTCGAATCATCAAATTCAATGCGTCAGCACAAAAAATTAGGTTCCCAACACAAAAATTCATGCAATTTGTTTATTAAATAATTTTGCTCTGGCTGAATATGAGTTCCATTAATAAGGCTTAACCAACTACTATCAACAAATCGGTTGACAGATCGCGTTCAAAGTTTGCAACATAAATATAATTGAATAATTCCTGATTACCTTTCGACGTAATATAAGATCATGATATTCTTTTTTGCAGCTGTAAAGTGGTCGAGTGAGCAGTACGATCAAACATTTGACATGAGAACGAGGTCATGGTATACTGAAGCAATGACGTCTCCAAAGGACATAATAATTTTACTGGATAATTCTGGTTCAGAATGGGAAGGCATCAAAACCAAATTAGGGGCACTTTTAGTGAATAATATTTTAGATACTCTAAACGATAACGACTTCGTTAATATTTTTCTGTTCAATAATACGACTCAACCATTAGTGACTTGCTTTGACGACACTCTAGTTCAGGTAAAAATTTCAATTGAAATGGAAATAAATTAAAAATAAAAATTACCGGAAGAACCTTACGAAATGATTAATATAAGAATCAATATTATTGATTCAAAAGTTAATGAAAAAGTGTTTTGATTATTATGATTTCGGGCTCCCATTGCTTGAAATATTTCGGTATACAATGATCATTAATGCTGACAAAAAACTTGAAACAAAATATTCATAAACAAAAAAATGGTTACAGAAATGCAAAATGGATTAGAAAATTCTTGGAATATATCCTAAGATGGGAACAGTTTTTATGGATTGAATGTGATCATAAAAGAAATAGTTCTAATTTAATTGTTTTTAATAACTATTTTTTTATTTCTTAAAATTTTTTTTATTGTTAATAATTTTTTATTATCACTATATTTTATTATTATAATAATTTTTCAAAATTAAATTTATTAGAATAATAAAGATATTGTTCAGGTAATTTCGTAACAGAGGTTGTCAAAAAGAGGAATTGTATTGTGTGTTTCACGACGTTTCGGTCAGTTGGGAATCTCTGACCATTTCCAATTATGTTAATATGTCTCAATGTTGTTGTTTTTGAGCTGAATAGTGATGAATTCACATGAAAACGATCAAAGATTCCTAACTAACCGAAATGTTGTGAAATACACAATACAATATTGTTTTTTTTTTTGATAACCTCTGTTACAAACACACCAGTAAAATATAATGATATTATTATTTTGAATGAATATAATTGAAAATAATAATAATAAAAATATTAATTAAAATGAAAAAAAAATTTTAATGACGAAAAAAAAAATTTTAATTGAAAAAAGGTTATAAAAAAATTAGTTCAAATTATTTCTTTCATGATTACAAAAAAACAAAAATTGTTTCCATCTTAGAATATATTTTAACATTTTTGTATTCCATTTCATATTTCGGTAATCCATTTTTTGTCTTTGAAGATTTTGTCAGCGTCAAGGAACATTGTATACCGAACTAATTCAGGCAATGGAAGTCCGGTATCATAATTAATATTATGTCTAAGAAAATAGTTAGTTTTAAGTGCTCTAACTTTCAAAACTCTTGCAACCCTTAAAATTTGAATGATAAAAATAAAATATATTATATAAAAATATTTATCATGACAATAAAAGTAACTTGTTCACAACCAAACACTATGGGAAAAGGCATGGACAAAAAAATATCAATAGGCTTTAATTCATGTCGTCTAAAAAATATAATATTATTAGTTAACTATTGAAGCTCCAAAGATAACAAATTTTAAATTTTATCAACTGAAATATAACAATCAAAAGAAAGTCAGTGAAGTAATTCAATATAACACACATAGTCTAAATACAATATTTTATATGTCTATATTTCAAACTTTAATACTCACAGGTTCCATATTGAGAACCAATCAGAAAATGATTTTCGACCGCATGGCTATAACATAACTTTATGCATAAACATAGAGTAGGTTCAAACCACAGAATCAGCGAATCTACCTCTGTATCGTAAGATATAAAAATATAGTAAGATCTTTACTAAAGATGTTACGTAGTAATTTATTTAATTTAATTTTTATTAATAAAATCCTTCAATAATAAGACTCATTTCACTATAACTATTGTAGAGTTGAGTGATACCGAAACAATAGCAACAGTCTTATGATCGAGTTTAAAATTGACATTCAGATGCAAAATAACGGCACAAAGTCTGATACAAAATTTGAGCACTTCTTTGAACAGTATAGACATTTAGAAGTAGAATAATAACGCAAATATTCGCCAAATTTCATGAGGATCATATGATTACAAGGTTCGAAAAAAACCTATTTTATTAGCGGAGTAGCGTTGAGTGCTACTAAAATCATAGCAATAGTCCTACGATCAAATTGCAATTTAGAATTTAGATTAAAAGAATAACATGAAAGCTCACGAAGTGTTTAGCTCAATATATTATTTTTTTACTCCTTCTTGCTATCATGCAGCGATGAAGATAGAAGGGAAAAGATTTGGAGTCTTTTAAGCATGTATTTTTCATTTTTATGATATTTTCGGTTTCTTTAGGAAAACGCTTCTGAAACTGCAAGAAATCACGTTTAGTTGACTTTTCGATAACATAACACATATTTCTGTGTTTTTATTCATCATATGCAACTTCTTTAAGAAGAAATTACTAAAATATTTTCAGAGGAATTATCAGTGCTTTTCTGGAACTTTTGCTTCACTTTCTGCTATTTTTTCTAATCATAATATTAGGGAGGGTGCAAGATTTCTGAAACAGAGTATAATATAAACTTGCTGAAGATCGCTAAATAGTGTGAAATATATGTATGACAAAATTTGAATATTAAAACAAATTGAAATATGTTTATCTTCTACAATTTTAATTTCAAAAAAATTTTTATTACTTTCGTATATCTGTTGGGTTATTTATTCCATTTGACATTATATATTGAGTTTTGATTATATACGTCTATTAAATGTAAGCGGTGCTTGTTTAAGACATTAATTTAATTCTAAAAGTTTTTGAATAAAATTTTTTTTGAAATTAAAATTGTAGAAGCTAAACATATTTTAATTTGTTTTGATATTCAAATTTTGTTATATTTCTTCTATCAAGTAAAAGGCCTTTCTATTTTATTTTATATATAATTATATTTTGGCTTCAATAAATCTCATTATAGAATGTCAATGAATTTAAATAAACCTTAAAATAACTTACACTGTTCTTTGATTTTGTTAGAACATAGATCAATCTTGAATTATATAGTTGATCTATTTCGAAGCTTAAGTCTTTTAACACGTGAGTGATATAGGTTATGTTTTTGATTTTGATATTTGGAATGTTAAAAGAGGACTGAAGACGGGATTGTCTAGAATTATATTTGTTTTTTGAAGATATAGTGCACATTTTTTTAGAGATTTTTGAAATAATTTATTCGAATATTTAAATATATTAAATATTTCAAATAAATTATATTCTTTGAGAAGTCCTTTAAGTGTGTTCATATTTTTAAAAGGCAATTGGTGTTCTTAACGGTAAGACCAGAAACATAATTTTGTCTCCTTTAAATATTTATTTATTAATTTTAATTACTTTCGTATATCTGTTGGGTTATTTATTCCATTTGACATTATATATTGAGTTTTGATTATATACGTCTATTAAATGTAAGCGGTGCTTGTTAGACATAAATTTATTGCTAAAAGTTTTTTGAATAAAAATTTTTTTGAAATTAAAATTGTAGAAGATAAACATATTTCAATTTGTTTTAATATTCAAATTTTGTTATATTTCTTCTATCAAGTAAAAGGCCTTTCTATTTTATATATGTATGAGTTTTTTTTGGAATGAGTCTATTTTAAGACTTATATTTTTCTGATGTCATCTTCATTTAGATAAAAGTGACATAATTTTCATTGTCTGAAAATGGGGATTTCATCTAGATGAAGTATTAATGCTAATATTAATTATTCTACATTTTAGAATATTACGAGTTTCACTTATTTACGTTTTTTTAAGTTAGACTCATAAATTTTAATTATAAGATAGAAGAAGTTTGAATCTGCATATTTTTCCACAAAATTAGCAAGATTTCCAATCTGAATCGATTTAGAAATCTTGCTTGATAACTGTTCATATCAATTTCTATCAGAAGTAGATCTAAGTAATGGGATATATGAGGGTAATAAAGGATACTATAGTTATTTATATGAGCATTTATTGCGTTTTGGGAGCGTTTATAGTAATTTTCTTCAAAATAATGAAATTCTAAGAAGAAATATTGTTTTGTGATCCTCTTCTTCTCTAATAGTGTTATAATATTTCCGATACTACAGATGATATAATTTTACTTTTATTCCTCTAGATCTTCTATAAAAACTTCTGATAACTTCGTAGTTTTTCTGAGATATTGAGTTGTTTGTTACGTTGTCCGTATGCCACCGTAGGCAGAACATTGTGAATTTTTTATACAAGAGCCGTTGCTAACCATTCTAGCTAGACAATTTCTTACCTTTCTTATAGCCTATACCTATACATAGTGTCCGCAAAAATAGTGTTGAGTCCAGGCATAGAGCTCACCTAGGTTTACCCGAATCATTCATGCGATTTTTCGTAGTTTACGAGTTATGACTTTTTTGTCTAACCTTGTGTTATTGGACATGCATAATTGAGATACATGCTTAATTTTCTTTCAAAATAAGTCAACAGCATGTTTTGTAAATTAAAAACTTACCAGAAGGCTATCTTATACCACTGCAGTATAAAGAAGTTGATTTTAAAAGTTACTTAAAACCAGAGTTAACTATCATTGCGCATTCGCCATTTTGCAACAACCCTTCATCTGAAGTGTAACTATTTTAATTGTGCGATCACTGGCTGTGCGTTAAATTATGCGATTTAATACTTTGAATAAGCATAATTTTAGAATAAAGGAGTTCTGCTCACAATGCTCTGAAGCCTAAAAAGTCTTAGATGCAACGCCCAGCATGATATTTTTGGACTGTCATGCTATCAAAATTTTGACTGTATTACCGGTATTTACTTGACGGAAGCACCATCTTGTTGGAACCAAAACACTTCTGGGTCGATATCATTTAAATTTTGAAACAAATAATCATTAATCATCGATCTGCAATGAGCACCATTCAGTGTAACATAAGCTCCATCAACGATTTAGAGAAATATGGATCATTATTAACACTATGACTTACAGCAGCGACATTTTCTTCTGTACGTACAGTTCTTTGTCTTGTTGTTGTTGTTGCATTGAGTAGAGAAAATTTTGTCCGAAATCTATCGATAGTTCGATGAATAAGCTGGTCTGATGGTCGATTATGTAAATCGTTGTCTTTTTGGCTACACGGTGTATGTGCCACACATTTGGTCAGTAGTGTCGACGCCATTTTTGTGAGCATTGTAATCGGTGATGATCTGGGGTTTTGCTTGCTCTCCAGTACTTTGATCGATGACTATGTTGTCGTGCATCGATGAAGTCGGTAAAACTCATTTATTTTTGCGTGGGACATAGGTCAAAACTTTTCCATTATTGAAACCAAATGAACTTGTCTATTGGTCTCTTCCTTTTGTGCTAATGAAAGGAGCTGGCAGTGCTCTCTTGTTCTTCCTTAGTCTACATACATATTAATTTCTCTGACGTCTCAATTCATTGATGAGTGAGAAATCGGTGAACTAGTTGTCTGCAACAATGTTACGACTTGTTTCCAACACTGGTTTTGCCAATCTCATAACTACATCACTTGGCTTATTGCTTAACTGAAATGGACCATCACGCTGCTTTCACGTACACCTCTTAATTGACGTTGTAAACCATCCTGGAATCTACGAGGGTAAAAATCTTGATGCCGTACTTGTTCGGCTTAGAGGGGATATATTAGCGGAAGGAGCATCGTCCCCGGAAGGCAGGTACCATTTCATCGATTCTTACGTTTTTACTTCTGGCAGTTTTCGACGAATATTTCAAAACCATTACGAACTGCAGCAAAGCGGTCAATCTGTTCTCGAATGCTCCTTGAATTTTTGTTGTCGAAACGAAGACAACGAACTGAGAACTTAAGTCTCTTAACATCCATGACGAGGCCAAATTTTTCGATGCCATCGCCATTTTTACCCCATATTTCTTCCAAAGACAAGCGATTTTATTTGTAAACCCCAGCCAAGTATAGCAAACCACTGAAAGCTTTTAGTTCAATGATATCTGTTTGTTTTAGGTCTCCTTCTCTGTTAAAATTATTCTTTACGACATCGATGTACTGGTTTGTATACTTTACTATTATTTCCAACAATTCATCTGGAAATAGATTTTGCCAACATTCAATGGGAGTTGTGACATTCTTGGGAGCTTCTTTCACTCCGGAAGGTGAGAAATAATGTTGCTTTTCAGACGAAGAGGTTTCTGATACTACTCTGCAGATTTATCGCGACCTATGAAATACTCGTGTGTACCTGTATCTTGTTTCTCGTTATCGTCATCAACAGATGGTCCATGCAGATCAGCCTCTTCTTCACTTTCCGATCCATCTTTGCGCTCTTCAACTTCATCCACAGAAGAAATATCGCTCTCCTCTCCGAGCATTTCAGTAGATTGGATCCTACTCATAAACCCCAGTCAATCACCCCATAACTTCATCTAGGTGAACTGGATTGTTCAAATCATATTTTTTCCTACTCATTTTTTGAAGGTCTGCAATGAAAGCAAAAATTTGAATTATAGGTAATGAAAAAAAAACCCATTAGGGCGAAGGATGATAGGCGCATGTATATATCTTCCTTGTTGATGCTACCTAATCAATACCGACACTTTCTACGGATTCATAATACACACAGAAATCACTTTTTGTTACTAATAGTTAAAAATACTTACTTGGGTTCAGTAACGTATTAGGGAGCGGTAAGCCTGTCAGATCAGATCGCCAGTTACTCGTTCGCTTGACGTCCGGTAATGAATAGGTGGTCGCAAATCATCTCAGCTAGTCAGTTGACTAGTGAGAATAACGATATTTTATTCGCCAACTGTCTGATCCGAAATAAACCGACGTCTGAGCCGCGCGCAATGCAGGTTTAAAATAGCAGCAATTTATAGAACGAAAGGTTAAAATTTTTTTTCCTAGGTTGGTACCACTGTCCTTAATTACTATGCCAAGCTTGAGCGGGATCTTCAACTAGTGTGTTTGCAACATCTGATTAAGTCAGTCGATGTCAGAGTGCGTGCCGATTTTTACTATGGGTGATTACGTTGAGCAGAGAATTTGTTTAAAGTTTTGTGTTGCAAATGAATTTTCGTGTGCCGATGCATTGAAAATGTTGCAAAAGGCCTTTGGTGATAATGCTCTATCGAAAACTCGTGCATATCAGTGGTACAAAGCCTTCAAGGACGGTCGTGAAGTGGTCGCCCATCGACGGCTTCGATCGAAGATAACGTCGATAAAATTAAGGAAAGAATGCTGGAAAACTGTCGTACCAGCTTGAGAGAGATAGCACATGATCTTAAGATATACCACGAGTCCGCACGTACGATTTTGAACCTGAATTTTCTTCAAAAACGTCATCGCGAACAGGTTGCTTCAGACATGCTGGATCGCTGTAATTCCGATTCTACATTCATAGAACGCATTATAACTGGTGATGAGACCTGGGTCTACGAGTACGATATGCAAAAAAGCCAGCAATCATCAGAATGGGTGGCAAAAAATGAGCCGAAACCGAAAAAACCACGCCAAAGCCGCTCGAAAATGAAGGTGATGCTCATTGTTTTCTTCGATATCCGTGGCGTGGTGCACTACGAATATGATAATTTGTCAATGCTTACTGAATAGAAATGTTAAAACAACATGGCTTCTACGTTCTGTCAAATCACAGTTATCCCTATCGAAAGTTCTATCACTCTAAAAAAAACACCCGATATTTTGGTTCATGTGAATTGATATTAGGGCATACTAATAAAAGTGCTTGTTTGTTGAGGCATTGAAATCATCATCTAAAATAAATAGAAATTATTGAAAACTTAGTAAATGTGTAGGCAACTCACCTCGCCGAGTACATCGACCTATCCAAATAATTGTTATTGTAGATAAACGGGAATATCAATAACGTTTCGTGTTAGACATAAAAATGCAAAAAATATAGCACGAAAACTACGAAAAACCCCGTAACATACATGGGGGTTATTCAACCCTAGGGGTGCTCTATCTATTTTTGGGAACCCTGTATATTCTACTAATTCTACTATTTGATTGCAGGCAAACGAAGAAAATTTGAGATTATTACGAGAGTCACTTTCAGTCTATTCCATTGAATACCATGCAGATATAAAGATAGGCTATACCAAAGCGTTCAAAATATTAGATCGTTACAGAGCAAACCGAGGAAGTAAGTACTTTTTAAATATTTTCTGTCCATTCTATGTCAGATAAGATTGAACAGAATTCTTCAGCGCACTCAAATATAAATAGTTTTTATTTATTTCAATTGCAAATTAACATTTAACAATATTTAAGAATTATGAGCTATGGCGGTAGAAAGCTCTTTGAATCAGGTGATGCAACTTACACCTTTTTTACAGTTCACAACTCAAATTTATCTAAATGAAGAGAGTTTCAATAAGAGCGCAAGATTTCAGTGTTCAATAAAACATGATTTTCTGTTGCAAAGTATTGAAATATTTATTGATTTAGAAAATATACATTTGGGAATTATGTATGAACAAAATATCTTGTAAATAGCCGCCACGACTTTGCTGGCATATGCCTACCCTTTTGACGAAATTTTCAATAAACGTTATTGAATACATGTGGTGGTTTTTCATTGATACAGCGTTTAATTCGGCATTCAATAATAATAATAATAATAGTTCATTTGCCATAATTAATAAACAATATAAAGAATAAAATTCTTTTACAAAAAAAAAAAATAAACAGATTTTTATATGCTTCGATGGTTGCCGGCTTGTTGTTATAAACCTGTGACTTCAGATAACCCCACAGCCAGAAGTCTAAAGGCGTTAAATCGCAAAAGCGTGGAGCCAATTCTGGTCACCAAATCGGGAAATGACACGACCAGGAGCAAACTCGTGCAAGATCGTCAATGTTTCACGGGCGGTATGACATGTGGCACCGTCCTGCCGAAACCACCTGTCGTCAAGATCAATAAATGAGGCACAAGAAACTGTGTTATCACAGTACGATAATGTTCGCCATTCTCCGTTACTGCATTACCTTCTTCATTTTCGAAGAAAAACGGTTCAATTATTCCTCCAGACCATAATGCACACCCTTCAGTGACCCGTTGTAGATGCACTTCTTTCTGATGAATCATTCGTGAATTTTCTAGGCCTCAAATGCTACAGTTTTGTCTATTAACGAAGCCATCGAGGTGAAAATTGGCCTCATCACTGAAAATGATTTTGTTTGCAAAATCACCAAGATCCAATTGGTGAATTCTCTTCGCTGTTCGTGGTCTACTGACAGAAGTTGTTGAGTTAGTTAGAATTTGTAGGCATGCAGCTATAAATATGTAGTGAGAATTCGCTGAAGAGTGCCTGTTGAAATGTCAAATTCTGGTGCCCGATGGCGAATTGATATTTCTGGCCTTTCTGCCACACTGTCGCGTACTGCCGTGGTGTTTTGTTCTGAACGACCTCTACGAGCTCGTATCGTATGTTTCACATCACTAATCGAACCAGTACTTTCGAATTTTTTGATTATTCTTAGATAGATGAATTAGGCACATTATTTCGATCGAAAATTGGACGCACTTTACGAATAGTGGCAATTAAACTTTCACCATTTTCATAATAATTTTTGACAATCAGGACGCGTTGTTCAACTGTGTAATGCTCCATGTTTACTAACTCCCATCTGCCGATGCCGACTTTCGATCTGCCACGTCATAATTATCTGACATTAGAACTGTCAAACATGGCGCGCAATTCAAATCTTGCGCTTTTATTGAAACACCCTTTAGGTTGATTCGTTGCCAGATTTAAGCTCAACGCGTGCAACATAGTCAGGCACATATACCCATCATGTTTCGTCCGGAATAATTGTATCGCATTCCATTTAAAAGCCATTTAAGAATTTGTGAACTTCCTTAACTTTTGTTGAGCAGTTTATTCATGCATAGAGAATGATTTTTATAAAATGATTATGTTTACCAGATTTAAGAATTATTTTTTCAATCAACTTCTACTCAATGGTTGTCTTTCAGGTTCAAGATGCAATCAAGCTATCATGATAATTACAGAACAACTTGATTATGACTATCACCCAGAGATATTAGAAAAAATGAACAAAGATAGAGACGTCCGAATATTCACATATTTGTTAGGAACAAGCCAACGAGATAGAATAGTTATGGAAGACATTGCATGTGAAAATATGGGTGAAATTTTTTGTATTTATCTTGATTATCGACGACATACTTAAATAGAACCGAAAAAGTATATTTTGAAATAACATTTTTGATTGATTCACTGATTTTCACTAAGATTCTAATGCAATTGAATGTATATAAAGTAATTTTGAAAAGTTATGTATTCTGTTGTAGATAGACTAATAGTCTGTGTTGTAGTTCAAAAAGATATATTAACACTTGCAACTGTTTCGGCCGAATACTGTATTTTTGCGGGGAATTTTACTTTATTACTTCAATATGAAGTAAAAGGCAGCATAAAGTCATCGTATTTCAGTGAATGTTCATGGTGACAACGCTCTGGCTGAACGAACTTGTCACAAGAGTTTGCCCGATATAAAATTGGCAATTTTGATTTGGAAGATGAAGAACGACCCGGAGCGCTAGCAGAGTTCAAGGATGAAGAATCAGAGGGAAGGCTCAGTGAATATCCATCACAAACGTAAGAGAAACACGCGAAAATAATTGAAGTAATTCAACCAGCCATTTGCCGTCGTTTAAAAGTAATGGGAATGACAGACGAGGTAGGAAATTAGTGCAATTAGGTGCTGTATGAACTGAAGCCAAGAGACGTCGAACGACGTTTGTTCACGTGGGAACAACGCCCCATAAGGGCAAAAAGGCAAGGTTTTTTGCATCGAATTATAACTAACGATCAAAAATGGATCCATTACGATAATCCAAAAGGTCGGGCAACGTATGGATACCTCACCATCAACTCTCAGGTCGAATATTTAGGGCGAGAAGACCAGGCTGTTTATTTGGTGGGATCTGCTGGGTTTAGTATATTATGAGCTGCTACAATCAAATGACAGGATCACGAGGGAGGTCTACCAACGACAATTGTTGAGTTGGCTGAGCATGGCGAGAAGAACGGCCGCAATAAGCTGACAGACAGGACAAAGTATTGCAATGCATGACAATGAACGGCCACATGTTGCGTCGCCAGTTGAAACGTACTTAGAAACACGCAAAGGGGATATATCAACAAAATTCAATTGATATTTCATAAAACTATTAATTTTGAATTAGTATTATTATCTCATTTCATATAAAAGTTTGAGTAAATTATATAATTTCAAAACAGAACTCATTTTGATAATACCTTGGTGAACACATATATTTTGTAGGTTATTATGCAAATATCACATTATTTCAAGAAGTGAGGGAAAAAATGTTAAAATACATCCCAGTCATGTCCCGGCCAATCAATTATGATGTTGACGATAAACAGAATCCCATCTGGAGCTACCTCTACGTAGATCTAGCGGATAGGAGGATATGCAATTGGTTGTGGAAGAAAAGAGAAGGTATTGAACAGAGGGAAATATTTTTGGACCATGCTAAACGTCTGTACCAGAGAACGAAAAAAATATTAACTAGCGAAAATTTTCATCTACTGAAAGATAGCCACGTAAGTGATGATTAGTTTTAAATATTTTCTGCAAATAGTAATACATCACATATACAGGGTGTCCAACGAAAATTTGACCGTCCCCCAGAACTCAGTAACGAAGAATTTTCGAAGATTTTAAAAAAACAAGTCAACTTCTTGTTTTGAGGGGGAAGAATTTCCAACATGAATTTGTTCCGAAAAATCACCCCCGTGAAGGTGGCATCAACCAACATTTTTTGAATAGGAAAGAGATATCGAGTGTTGGTTAGTTTGAAAGTTTTTTATCTTCTGTACAACCCAGTTAAAATTTTCAAAATCGGTTCAATACTCACAAAATAATGTGATATTGCACTTACCGACAAAAGGTGATGTTGGACAGACAGTTGAACCGCCCAAACTCTAGAACCTTAGAGTTTTGAAGAATCCAAAAATAATTTTCTTGTTCTATACTAGGGAGAAAGAATTCCTATAATGACATTGTTCCAAAAAAACCACCTGAGGATGGCAACAATCCCCAACATTTTTTGAATAGGGAGGAGATGTTGTATGTGATTTAGTTTAGTCTTTCGTTTCTGCATCATAATTGGCTTTGAGACTGTCTTATGTGGGCGAAAATGGTCTATTCTATGGAAGAAAGAATAGAAATTCTCAAATTATACTATCGGAATGACGAAAATTCTAGATTAACTGCAAGGTGTATATAACAATCATCCAGAAAGAAAAGTCAGCAATATATTAAGCATTTGGTGAATAAATTAGAAACTACTGGTTCCATTCAGAATAAGGAACACGAATTTGAGCGTCCAGTCCGAAATGAAGCTATTGAAATATCAGTATTGGGACATTTACAGCGGTATAATCGGCAATCTATAAGAACTTTAGCACGAGTAACTAATCTTCGGAAATCTAGCGTTAATCGAATTGTGAAAGCTAATACTACTCTGTCAAGAAAGTACCGGGAATTAAAACAACATTTTTACGTTTAATCGTCAAAATTTATTGGGTCCCCTTCAAAATAGGCTCAATTTGCTCCAATACATCTATGCCAACGGCACTTCCAATTATCGAAACATTTTTTATAGTTTGCTGAAGCACGTTTGTTGAGTTTTTGGCGAGAAAGTCAGTCACAATCGTAGCTCGGTGAGAAGGCGCGTTATCGTCATGCAAAATCCATGAGTTGTTCGCCCACAAATTTGGCCGCTTCTTACGGATACGCTCACGCAAACGTTTCAGGACGCCTAGGTAATACTCCTTGTTTACCGTCTGACCCTCTGGAACGAATTCGTAGTGCACCACGCCACGGATATCGAAGAAAACAATGAGCATCACCTTCATTTTCGAACAGCTTTGGCGTGGTTTTTTCGGTTTCGGCTCATTTTTTGCCACCCATTCCGATGATTGCTGGCTTGTTTGCATATCGTACTCGTAGACCCAGGTCTCATCACCAGTTATAATGCGTTCCATGAATGTAGAATCGGAATTACAACGATCCAGCATGTCTGAAGCAACCTGTTCGCGATGAAGTTTTTGAAGAAAATTCAGGTCTTTCGGTACGAGTCGTGCGGCCACCTTTCTCATGCCCAAAATATCAATCAAAATCGTACGTGCGGACTCGTGGGATATCTTAAGATCATGTGCTATCTCTCTCAAGCTGGTACGACGGTTTTCCAGCACCCTTTCCTTAATTTTATCGACGTTATCTTCGATCGAAGCCGTCGATGGGCGTCCGGAACGAGGCGTCCTTGAAGGCTCTGTACCACTGATATGCACGAGTTTCCGATAGAGCATTATCACCAAAGGCCTTTTGCAACATTTTCAATGCATCGGCACACGAAAATTCATTTGCAACACAAGACTTTAAACAAATTCTTTGCTCAACGTAATCACCCATAGTAAAAATCGGCACGCACTCTGACATCGACTGACTTAATCAGCTGTTGCAAACATACTAGTTGACAGATCCCGCTCAAGCTTGGCATAGTAATTAAGGACAGTGGTACCAACCTAGGAAAAAAAAATTTACCTGCCTCATTGCCCCGCCAGATTTAAATCGATAATTCCCGGTACTTTCTTGACAGAATGTAAATTTCACCCTTACAAGGTAAGGCTGGTGGAACAGTTGAATGAAGATTATCCTGACTGTCTGACTCAGTTTTATGAACAATTTAGTGAGTTACTGAATAATAACCCACACCGACCCTACAATATAATCTTTTCTGACGAGTGTACCTTTATGTTGAATGGGTAAGTCAATAGACATAATTGTCGGTACTGGAGTGATAAGATTCCAAAAATTCAATGTTTGGGCAGAAATATTAGGAAACCATATTGTTGGACCAATTTTTATCGGTGGGAATGTTGACGGAACAACTTATTTGAATTTATTGGACGTCATTATTGATCCAATGATTACTCACATTCTGGAAAACGACGACAACCTGGTAGAAAATGAACTCACATTTCAGCGGGATGGTGCACCGCCACATTTCGACATTTTTAGGGATCCTATAGAGTGGCCAGCAAGATCAACCGATCTATCGCCATTAGTTTTTTTTGTGGGGACATTTGAAGTCCAAAGTCTATGCAACTCCACCTGAAAATTCTTGCAGAACTGCGACAAATAATCATCTTGGAATACCAATTACTGACACCAGATATTTTCGAAAATGTTAGAGAAGGATTTGAAAGTAGACTATACCATTGTATGAAAGATGGTAGTGATCATTATGAACAATACATACTTTAGTTCTTTAAATAGTTTACATTTTTTTTTGGATATTCCCTATCATTTATTTACAGATCTGGTGTATTTGAATATATTGGGTTTCTGTTTAAGTTACCCTACTGATAATGTTCAATATCAAATTGCTTAAAAAAATTACCGAAATTGAAAATTTCAACTAGGATGTTCAGAGAAAAAAAAAGCTTTTTAACTGAAACACATCTCTTTCCTATTAGAAAAAATTGGGGGTTGTTGCCACCCTGAGGTATTTTTTTCGGAACAATGTCGTCATAGGAATTCTTTCTCCCTAATACAGAACTTGAGAATTATTTCTGGATTCTTCAAATCTATTAGGTTCTTGAGTTTGATGGTAAAAGGAAATTACATTATTTCGTGAATAGAGAACCGATTTTGAAAATTTTAACTGGGTTGTGCACAGAGCATAAATAACTTTCAAACTAACCGACATCTCTTCCTCATTCATAAAATGTTGGGGATTGATTCAAACTCATGAAGTAAATTCTTCCCCCTCAAAACCGAAGTTGACCTGTATTTTAAAATCTTCGAAAATAATTGGTTTCTGAGTTCTGGTGGGATCAAATTTTCGTTGGGAAACCCTATACAGGTTGAGAGAAAGAAAAAAAATATATATATATATATTTACGTTTTTTTTTTAGAAAAATTAGCCAATGATAACATGATTACTTATGCAACTATTTATTTTAAATTCGCAGCTACCTACGGCTAAAGAATTACGAATTGAATTATTGAAAAATGATTGAATAATAAACGCGTTGTTTATCTGCTGACGCCATTTTGAGTACTAAAAAACCTTATTTCTTCAATTGCCGTAGATCAACTTCATACACATGAAATAGAAACAGACTTCTCCACGTTTTTAAACCTATTGATTGAATTATCTGATTGATAAATAAATGCCCTTTTTCGAGCAGCTATTAAATTGAACTGAAATCTGAGAATCAAATATTGATATTATATTTATGTTGTTTTTTTCAGGAATATGCAGAATATGAAACTCCTAGGAAAAATTATTTTATGACTACTGTGTCTCTTCCCGTATATGATCGTAGACCTGGTGCAGTAAGTATTTTATGATTGAAAATACGAAGGTATAAAAATTATATACAGTTGTTTTATTCAGATGCAAATGTTTGCGCTTCTCTTCCAAAGTGTCTATCATTTCGTTGAAATATCTATACCTTTCGAATTGTATCGTACCACGTTAGTTTAGTGCCGCATTCTGTTTATTGTTTCAACAATAAATAAAAAAAACAAATTCATTAATTACAATGAATGCTTATGCTGTGTTGCATGGAAAGTACTGTGTTTATCTCCAAGAAGAACTTTATATGCAGTTATCTCGATGATTAAATAGCTTTAATGATTAAATGAAGAACAACTCGAACAGTTCAACGAAAAGAAATGTATTTTTTGGAACACTGTATATGACGCCAAGCTACAAGTTGGATTATTAAAGTAACGAAAATGATAAATGAATTCCCTGATAATTGGGCAATCGGCAAGTTATGAGGTGAATTATTGATAACAATCGCAATAACTCTTGGGCCACAGACCAAAAATGACCAGGTTAATTACTTTAAGAACAATAATAAATGTGATTAATTCTTGGGCCGGAGGCCACGAGCGACAAAGATGATTACTAGCGAAATAATGACAAATGCGATAAATCTTGAGCCAACAAGGTGGCACAAGCGACAAGGGTAAGCCTAGATCAGACCAGGACTCCAATATTATTTCCATGTTAGAAGAACTTTTGGATTCCACCCAGAAAAAATCAGTATGATGGATTGAATACCCAACTTTAACAGTCTGTTGGCAATCGTTGGATCATAAAAAGAGAGTTACTGACTTGTGCTTATTCTATAGATATAATCACGGTCAAAACTTCACACAACTAAAGGAAATGAAGTCAGATATTGATGATTGTCAGATTCTCACGCGGCACTAAGGCTGCGCAATGTTTACATCCCTATGCAGTTGAATTAACAACTCCCAGAACTTCTGTTTATTAGATCTGCTGATCGAGATTGAGATAATGAAGGAGATTATAATTTACCATACTGCCTTTTTTTATATATCATTCTCACACAAAATCTATCAAAATGTCTGCATTTCACTTGTTTCTATGTTTTCTAACGCACCTGCACATGTGATTAATAACTGATAAGCAAATTATTCCAAAACCAATTAATTTATTCAATTCCACCAAGAGGTTAAATGCGTCTGCTGATTCCAAGTGCACAGGACTAAGAAATTATTCCCTAACGTAAACAAAAACGTCACGCAGCCGAAAACAATACTAAATGATTGCATGGGATCAAGATGAGCTAAAGTGGTATCAAATTGAATTTTATTCGGTTTTTCATTTGTAAGTACGTTAAAAAACGAAAGAAACAGATAGCAGGTCACTCCGGATATTCATGTGAATTTTAAATCAATTCTTCGTTAATTTGCAATGATTTTTTGTGGATTGGTGTACTTTTTAAGTTTTGCCTGATGTTACCAGAATCATCTTTGAAAATACTTGAACAATAAAATTTCTTAGCAACCAATTTGACAGAGCGAATTCAAAATTCTAGACAGATCTTGTAGGAGTAGCAGCAGTCGATGTACCAATAAAATTAATAAAGTCGCTGATACCCTATCATAAGGTAAATCATCAATTTTTATATCTACTTTATTATATCACTTTACTAATTTTTAAGCTTGGAGTTAATGGTTATGCCTTCGTAGTGACAAATAATGGGTATGTTTTGATGCATCCGGACCACAGACCGACAGTAAGTAAAAACATCTCACTTATTATGAATAATACTCTGTGTTATATTCTTCAAACTTAGCCTACAGAAATTAGAGCTGTGAGTGCATCGCAGGATGATGATTTGTTTGCTGGTGAAGTTTATTTATTCATACAAATAATCAGTATTTTTTTCATTAAATGCGTGTCGGAAATCATATTTTATCATGCTTTACCACAACAAGAAAGGATAAAAGGCATTATAGTAATTGCATGATCAAGTTGTTTAGAAGTTTCATATTAAGTGACATCAACTTAAAGCAAAATCCCAGAAGGGATAGATTATCGAATTTTAACAACCAGGTCACACTAGCGGCTGAAAACTTCAATAGCGATCACTCAGTGAGAGTGAGTCGTTTATCAAAAAATTTTAAAAGGTATGGAAATTGGTTGAATGTGTTCCTCATGAACTTATATATAGCGGAAATTAAGTGTTTTACTTTGAATCATATACGATGAATTTCCGTCAAGTACAGACCGAAACAACCAAGAATTGGTGGTTGCTCTTCAAAAACATTACAGGGTGACAAGAAAAACCTCGGACAATCTTTTTTTCATTTAACTTTATTAAACAAAGGAAAATAGACTACACGCTGTTGTCCATTGGGTTGAGATCCGGCGAGTAGGGCGGCCATTCTGCAGATGTGATGAAAACCGGAAAATGGGTCTTGCGTCATTTTCGATTTATGATCCTGAGCGGAGTGCCGCTGAAAGGTCCAATGCGTGTCTCCGAAGTGCTGCTAGGCCCACGGAAGTACTACGTCCTAGAGAATGTCGCAGCGGTAGACTTCTTGATTGATTTTGACCCCTTGATCCACGAAAACTAAGGGTGTTTTGCCGCTGGCGTTAATTCCGCTCCAGACTATGACGGATTGCAGATTTTGACGACTTTTGATGATGGCCGACGTACCGGGAGCCTCTGCGGACCAGACTCTGTCGCTTTGGTGGTTATGGGATTGTTCTACGGTGAAAAGCTTCTCGTCTGTGAAGAGAATGCGCTTCTATTGATGACCGGTGGCGAGACGAAGGAGTTGGTGGCTCTTTCGGAGCCGTACGCGCTTCTTTTCATTCGTGAGGATTTGTTCTTTTTGGAGCTTGTATGGCTTGAGGTTCCTTTTTGAACATTTGACGAACGAATTCACGGTCGATACCGATCTCACGGGGTATTTTCCTCATGAAGACCCTGGGATTTCGATTGACTCGCTTCGTGACGATGTTGCGATTGCTAGACGTATTGACAGTGCGTTTTCTCCCACTTCCTGGACGATGACCATCATGGCAAAGCTTGTTGACAGGCAAATTGCATCGGACATGGTTTGTCGAGGCACATTGAGCAAACGAACAATTTCGCATTGACGCTTACCTTAACTAAGCAGCTCCAAAATTGTACTACGTTTGTTTGACATTCTAACACTGCAAAATTAAGTAATATCAAACTGAAAATTCACATATTAGTATAAGAAAACGTAAAAAATCTAATAGAATAAAAATTATTTGGCTGCGCTAAGATACTTTTATTCCAGAACGCAGTAAAATTTATCCGAAGTCACCCTGTAAAAGAAAGAAGGTTTGCGTCTCGCTCGAAAAGAGTACCGAAAGTTGTCTACTGTAGAAAGGCTATAGGTTATATGGTGCGTCAAAAGCGGAATCATCCTCTAGAAAATCATCACAAATGGCATGTGTTATTGGTGAAATGACGGTGAGAATCGACAACATTGACAAATTTCGGACAAAAAGGGCAATTCAACATCAATAGTGACATCTAGCACATCCAACGTCTACACGCAACAATCAGCATGAAAAGATCGCTAAAAAAACCATATTATCTGTCAGTATTATATTACACGTACGTATGAAAACTGTATTGAAAGATGACGAGGATATCGAAAACGCAGTTGGCAAAATTAAATAAATTGAAAGAAGACGCACTTATTCAATATATAGTTAATAAAAAAGATCCAAACAGTGTTAACACAAATAGTACTTTGAGTAATACACTTGGTTTTGAAAATTCGAAAATGGATGAAAAGTCTGAGGCAGAAGATGAGTATAACAATAAATACTTTCCAAACTGAAGGCAGGGAAGAACCTAGTAAAGTCCGTTAAATTGATGAAGAAGCTGCAAACTTAATAGAAAAGAGAACGAGATTCACCAGAGCAAGCCTTGAAAAAAGATAGTACTACTCTGTCAAGAAAGTACCGGGAATTTTCAATTAAAACAACATTTTTACATTTAATCGTCAAAATTTATTGGGTCGCCTTCAAAATAGGCTCCATTGGCTCCAATACATCTATGCCAACGGCACTTTCAATTATCGAAACATTTTTTATAGGCGCTTTCCGGGATGGACTTTAGCTCTCGCGCCGAATTTTGTTTTATGGCTTCAATCGACTCAAAACGGGTGCCACGAAGGGGCAATTTTAATTTTGGGAAGAGGAAAAAGTCGCAGGGAGCCAAATCCGGCGAATACGGTGGTTGCTGAAGCACGTTTGTTGAGTTTTTGGCGAGAAAGTCAGTCACAATCGTAGCTCGGTCAGAAGACGCGTTATCGTCATGCAAAATGCATGAGTTGTTCGCCCACAAATTTGGCCGCTTCTTACGGATACGCTCACGCAAACGTTTCATAACGCCTAGGTAATACTCCTTGTTTACCGTCTGACCCTCTGGAACGAATTCGTAGTGCACCACGCCACGGATATCGAAGAAAACAATGAGCATCACCTTCATTTTCGAGCGGCTTTGGCGTGGTTTTTTCGGTTTCGGCTCATTTTTTGCCACCCATTCCGATGATTGCTGGCTTGTTTGCATATCGTACTCGTAGACCCAGGTCTCATCACCAGTTATAATGCGTTCCATGAATGTAGAATCGGAATTACAGCGATCCAGCATGTCTGAAGCAACCTGTTCGCGATGACGTTTTTGAAGAAAATTCAGGTCTTTCGGTACGAGTCGTGCGGCCACCTTTCTCATGCCCAAAATATAAATCAAAATCGTACGTGCGGACACGTGGGATATCTTAAGATCATGTGCTATCTCTCTCAAGCTGGTACGACGGTTTTCCAGCACCCTTTCCTTAATTTTATCGACGTTATCTTCGATCGAAGCCGTCGATGGGCGACCACTTCACGACCGTCCTTGAAGGCTCTGTACCACTGATATGCACGAGTTTTCGATAGAGCATTATCACCAAAGACCTTTTGCAACATTTTCAATGCATCGGCACACGAAAATTCATTTGCAACACAAAACTTTAAACAAATTCTTTGCTCAACGTAATCACCCATAATAAAAATCGGCACGCACTCTGACATCGACTGACTTAAACAGCTGTTGCAAACACACTAGTTGACAGATCCCGCTCAAGCTTGGCATAGTAATTAAGGACAGTGGTACCAACCTAGGAAAAAAAAATTTTACCTGCCTCATTGCCCCGCCAGATTTAAATCGATAATTCACGGTACTTTCTTGACAGAATGTATATTAGTCAAGAATGCTTTTTACTCGATAGAAGAGTTATTGAATTTCGATATTGTATGATTTCATTAATAACTGACCAACAATGTAAATATTAATCTCGTCGAATTTATTGCCAATAAGGGACGAGATCGGCTACACAATCACCAAATTCATCAACTGAAAGTTGCATTAATTACTAAGATAGTCACTCTCTGAAAACCGTCATTCAAAATATGATGATTTTGATTACTTTCTGGGTTGCTTCAAGTATAGCAGCTTTTTTTTCTGTTGAATCGACCGCATCCTAAGCAAATAGGATGCATCATCAGAGTAGATGGTGAATACCCTCCAGATTAACCAATCATATTTCTATATTTTTTTCATAGCAAAATTCAAGAAAACAATGAATAATTATGTATCATCCCGAGATTAGCTATCGCTCAATCTTTATTTCTCTCATATTCCAGAGAGTTGGTTTAAAAAATCCTCTTTTGGTGTCACTAATCATAATTCATAGTGGTCAAAACTTTTAAGGCGATTCTGAATTGAATTTAAAATTAGGGATAAGTTATTTCTGTCTTATTATCTGAAAAAAGGTAGCCTTAGAGTATGAAGTGTGAATATAACTTTTATCTTCAGTTCGGCGAAGACAAAATCTTGAAACCGACATTCAACCGAGTGGACTTACTTGAAGTGGAAATACTGGATGATCGTAATGAGCCCAGATTATTCAACAAGTCCATTGTGGAGGTTGGTGAAATTGACTGGGTTTTTCAGTGTTATTAGAATTGTTTTTTCAGATGAGAGAAAAGGTTGTTTATAAAGGCCATGGAAAATCCTTCCACAAAGTGAAATTTGCTTTGGACGATTTGGTATGTATTGTATGTTTTACTTGAATAATTTCTCTTTCACATTTAAAAGAAAAAGTATCAACAAAGTTTGATAGTTATATGAAATAAACTCAGAAGAAGATTCATCTGCTAAGATAAATCGTTCTCTTTATTCACAATGCAGGGAAATAATAATGGGATGTTTTAAAGGTAATTCACCTGCCATTGTTCTTGATACTTGAATTAATTCAGTTCTTTTATTGAACATTATACCCCCAAAATATGTCTTTCCCAGTACAGTATGGAACAATTTGAATACCATTTAGTAGTCTCCTATAAGGTCCTGATTCTTTCAATACTCACGAGACTAAAATGTTCCTCATCTATAAAGAGAACGTTTTTTCATTGTTGCGATCTTATTCTTCCAAAATACAAGAATGAAAAGCGATGAACAACGTGCAATAACTAAGAATCTTTGATTGAAACTAAGGTGGGATTCAAAAGCGTAAAGCATGCAATTAATCAGAAACATTTAAGAGAAGTTTACTTACTAAGAGTTACCAAGGAGGACTGTTATATGTATCGGGTGTTTTTTTTAGAGTGATAGAACTTTCAGTAGGGATAACTGTAATTTGACAGAAGGTAGAAGCTATGTTGTTTTGACATTTCTGTTCAGTAAGCATTGACAAACTATCATGGAAAGACTCATGCGGCAACAACGTTTACAAATTGTTGAAATTCATTTTCAAAATCAGTGTTCTATTCGCCAAACTTATAGAGCACTTCGTAAATTTTATGGTTTACATAATCGTCCATCAGAGCAGCTTATTCGTCGAACTATCGATAGATTTCGGACAACATTTTCTCTACTCGATGCAACAACAACAACAAGACAAAGAACTGTACGTACAGAAGAAAATATCGCTGCTGTAAGCCATAGTGTTAATGATGATCCAGATTTCTATATTCGTCGACGTTCACAACAAGTTGGACTCTGTGCATCCACCACATGGAAAATTTTGCGTAAAGATCTTGGTCTACACCCATACAAGATCCAACTGATTCAAGAACTAAAGCCACTTGACCATAGTAAGCGTCGTTTGTTTGCTGATTGTGCAGCTTGAAGTTGATCCACTTTTTTATCGAAAAATTATGTTTAGTGATGAAGCTCATTTCTGGTTGAACGGCTATGTAAACAAACGAAATTGCCGTATATGGAGTGAAAACAATCCTCAAGAAGTTCTGCAGGTTCGTTTACATCCTGAAAAATGCACTGCACTGTATGGTGTGCTTTACACGCTGGAGGCATCATCGCTACATATTTCTTTAAAAACGATACTGGAGCTAATGTTACAGTGAATGGTGCTCGTTACAGATCGATGATCAATGATTATTTGTTTCAAAATTTGAATGGTATCGACATAGAAGTGTTTTGGTTCCAGCAAGATGGTGCTACACCTCATGCTGCTACCGTAACAACTGATTTATTGAAAGAAAGATTTGGCGATAACATTATTTCGAGAAATGGTCCAATTAATTGGCCTCCAAGATCATGCGATATAACTTCACTGGATTATTTTCTTTGGGGTTATGTGAAGTCATTGGTTTATGCTGATAAACCAGAAACAATAGACGCTTTGGAAGCCAACATAACTTATGTTGTTGATGAAATAAGGCTTGAATTACTCGAAACAGTGGTCCAAAATTGGTCTGGTCGAATGCGGTTCCTCAGAGCTAGTCGTGGTGGATCTAGGCCGGAAATTATTTTTGATACCTAAATGTCAAAATTATCTTTCAAATAAAAAAAAATGACCTCAATCTTAATTTAAATGTGGTTTATTTGAATTAAATTTTCTATCACTTTAAAAAAATCAACCGATATATTCTATATTTATTATCTTTCATTTATTTAGGCCGAAAACCTTTTTGGAGAATTCTGCAACTAGTATGATAAGTTCTTTTACTCTTGTTTTAGTTCAGTTCCGTCTATTCGTTTGTGAACTTGATTATTTTCGAAAGAAATTGACATCAACTTTGCAGGATGAGTTATATCTAAGACCAAGCTAGCAAATCAAGTCCGTTAATAAGCAAAACCTGTCCATGAACTCGGGAAATATACCACTAGAATTTTTTTTCAACATTTTAGAAAATATGATATTGAAAGCTGTATAGAAGTTGAAATAGATGAGTTAGATGTAAAAAGTGATTTGGATGATTGTAAATAATTAACGGGAAAGTTCTTCACTCTTAGTTGTCGAACAATGATTGGATTGATATGAGAGTATGGAATGTTGACGAATTGTTAGACACATTCGTCAGTACTTATTTTTTCATTTTCTTTGTTACAATTCGAAAGTATGCTGAGTCAATTTATATTCTTGTTCACTTCTTAGAAAAGAATAATGTTGACAGGAAGACGTTACTTTTACACGGATGTTGGACTATTTGGTTTTGCAATTGTACTTCCGGACAAATATGGACAATTCAAAATAAACGACTCGAAAGTGACATCTAAGTACGGAAGGAGCTTGACTGAGTCAACAAACTGGAAAGTACATCCAGTATGGTGAGTTTCTAAAGGTCACTGTATATTTCGATATCTAATCAGCTGTTACGAAAACTCATAGCATTCCTAATCTTCTGTGCTTCTTGTTCTGTCATATGTATTTCAGGGTGGACTAAAATTATTAAAAAGAAGCAAATTTATATCTAAAATATTGTAGTGGACGCTCGGAGTATTTTTTAAAATATCATTCATATGGAATTTACGACTTTCTGTTAACACTAAAACTTTTAAGCATGTCAGATTTGTCTAAATTGGAAAACAATAATAACCACTTTTTCATCGTTAACCTATGTACAAATAATTTTTGTTTGTTCATACATGTTTTCATACTTCATGTTCTCTTGATGAATAATTTATCAATCAACTAATTTCATAGTGAATATATCAAGAATTACATCATTAAGTTTCTAGTGCCGTATTAAAAATACAAAATGTCAGTTCTGATCAATATAAAAATTAAAAATTTGATAGTTTATATAATTAAGAGTAGCACAAAGAGGCCAAAAATTATTTTAAAAATATAGTTTCAACTAACCAACTTATATGGGCACAAACTATATATTTGCTAAATTCAAAATCGTTTTCTTCCAGGAAATATTGCAAGAATTGCGGGAATGGATCGCCTGAAGCCAAAATTATAGAGTGTTTACGGAAAGGAAATAAATGTAAGACAAACCTTTGTATACACAATGTTCTCCAAATGAGAAAGATTAAAATATAAAAAAGAGTTCTCATGTAACTACTCCTTTCTTGATTTATCTGTCACAATATTTTCTCATGAAGAAAACGTGATACCGTTATTCTGAATTTGCATTCGAACTCTTCGATAAAAAAAATATATATATAATATATTAAATATATATATATATATATTTAATATATAAAATATATATATATATAAATAATATATAAAATATATATATATATTTTTTTTATATATTATATATATAAAATATATTTTTATATATTATAATATATATATATATATAATATATATATATTTATATATATATTATATATATAAAATATATTTTTATATATTATAATATATATATATATATATATATATATATATATATATATATATTGAAATTATTATAAAAAAGTATTTGCATATTACAGATACTAGCTGGAATGAATTCTCCAGAACCTTTACAGATTTAAATCTAAATAAATCTCTTGAAAACATTTAGAATTGAGCTTTTAAATAACATGTCCTAGATATACTGTATCACTTTATAGGCATACAGGGTGTATAAGGATAGCTGCGTAAAAATTTGGGAAGTTATTCCTTGTCAAAAAATAGAGTGGGTCTTTCATATAAACTTTATTTATTTGAGCCCTCCCTGCTTAGTTACAGCCCCCTAAAGATGGCGATTACTAACAGTTTTTAATTTTGTTCTTAAAAATCATAAAAACTGACAATATTTGTAACTGAATCAAAGTTAATCAAAACTGGTCAATTGTTATAACAAAATGATATCCACTTACTAGGTAAATTTTAATTCGGAAATAATTCCAGCTTCGACGACTCACGCTATCATGTTGATAATTTTTTTTTTCAAAAACCTTGAATTTTAGCAAGACCTTACAAGATACATTATTTGTTAAGAATGGTTCAAGCTGTTTAAAATCAATTTATTGTGAAATAGGAAAATGGAAAAAATTTTCTTGCGAAAGGAGTTTTGGGGGTGGCTTTTGCTACCCCTTGCAATCATAGAGGAACACCACCAAAAATATTTTTGAGTGCCTTCTCGCTCGCATAAAATGTTTGCTTAATTTTATTCTAGTCAGTTTTTTGGTTTTTAAGAAAAAAATTAAGAACTGTTTTTTGGGCGCCATCTTTAGTGGGTTGGAACTAAGCAGGGGGGTTCAAAAAAATGAAATTTATATAAAAGACCCACTCTATTTTTTGACAAGAAATAAGTCCCTAAATTTTTTCGTAGCTATTCATATATACCCTGTATATATTATCATCACATGTGGTGAAGATTAACTAATAAAGAATCAAAAGAAATATAAAATAATGACCAAATTAATTAGACATCACGTTATACATATATGTTTCGATTGGATTTTAATGAATCACATGTTCCATCACAAAAAATGTTTGACATGTAATTCAAAAAGGCCCTATTTCATTTTCCTTTTTCAAAGAATATATAGCACATTCTCTAAAGTAAGTACCTGATAAATTCGGACCCAAATCTCTTCAGTAAGGAGTTATTTAAATAAACAAAATAATCATTTAAAATGTATAAATATACCTTTTTCACCAGACATTTCTACAGCAACTAACCATTTTTTGGATAAGCATGGCCTATACGAAAAAGAGAAAGAATTTTAAAAAATTAAAAAAATTGGTTAGTTGTTGCCAAAATGTCTGGTGAAAAAAGGTATTTTCATATACTTTTTAAATAAAATTTTGGTTATTCAAATAACTACATACTGAGAAGACTCCAATTTATCAGGTTTTTTTCTATGGAAAATGTGCCATATATTCTTTGAAAAAGGAAAATAAAAAAGGTCTTTTTGACTTATGTGTTGAACATTTTCAGTGATGGAACTTGTGATTATTTAACATCCAATCGAAACATAAATGTATAAGGTGATGTCTAAGTAATTTGGTCATTATTTCATATTTCTTTTGATTCTTTATTAGTTAATCTCCACCACATATGATCATAATATATATGTCTATAAAGTGATACAGTGTATCTAGGCATGTTTTTTAAAAATTCAATGATGAATGTTTTCATGAGAGTTATTTAGATTTAAATCTGTAGAGGTTCTGGAGAATTAATTCCAACTATTATCTGTAACCTCAATTGCAGGTGTTCGAAAAATTTAAAATCTCGAAGTCACAATTGGTGCAATAATCAATGGATTAACTATTATTTATTATTAGGAATCGGAAGCACTGCTATCTGATGATCTATTTTTCCCTTTTTCTTGAGCTCGTTGAAGTACATTCTGAACTACAACGTTTTATTCTACCTAAATATGGCATGGCTGTACTGGTTTAATTTTCAGGTCATTATGAACCCCTATTTCAATCATTACTAAGAGATGCAGATATCACCAAATGGTTTGATGAGTCCATCGTAAATGAAAGAAAGTAAGTCAGATATTTATTTTTCAGTTTCGGGTAGCTAAAGAGTTTTCAATTAAGGATGATGGAATTTTAATTTCGAATAAAACAACAAAAGTTGAACATATTAACCTAATATTCGTCTTATTTTGAAACCTTCACTAATGTTCACTGGTAAGCCAGTGCTTTGAAAAAAAAAATTATTCAGATTGCAAGGTATATACTTATCTAAAATTCTCTAGTTGAAATACCTATGTCAAAGATAATTATTTTCGTTAATGTGTCCGGTCTGCAAAACAAGTTTCGAATACATTATTCATAAGTAATTTATTATTTTTCCTTTCAGGTTCGTTGATAATTTTTATGTTAGTAAAATATTTATTGCAACTCGCTCTGGATTAACAAGGTGGAGGACTCATACGAAAAATGAGGATGACGATGAAACTAATGATTTCGAATTGCTTTATCCCAACTCAATTGATGAAGACTGGTACAGAAGAGCAGTGGAAGAAAATTACAATAATGAAGATATGTTCATATATTCAGTCCCTTTCGAAATATCAGGTGAGTACCTGAAGTTATCATACTGCGAGATATGTTATAACTCATCTGGATATTTATTAAATAAATAACTCAAGTAAATACAAGACTAGCCAAAGATGTTATATATATCTGGGTCCTCGAATGTATGAATTACCACCTGAAACAAAAGAGATTAATTTAATTGATTTGTTCAAAAAATATGCTGAAAATTGTATTTTAAACTTATCCACGGTTCATGCTTTAATTGATCTGAAGAACAACTAGACTTTCCTTATGCATATGTCAAAATAGCTGTTTCCTCTTTTTAGGGTTTTCTATAAGTATGTGCTGCTTCATTGTACTACTTTCATATTCATCTTTAATTAAATGAATGAAGTATACCCTAGGTGAAACATTATAACAATTTTATTTAAAAAAAAATCACACAGTTTTTAGGTTTCACAATTTATTCAGAATTCTGATACGTGTTTCGGTCTTTCAATCATCTTCAAAGGAGTAAAAAAGGAATTGAATTTAAAATTTAAAAGGTTCTTTTATTACACTTAGGACATCTGTGTAGTTTTATGGCTCATGGAAATAACAGCATCCAATATAGGGGTGTTGCTGAAGAGTATTTGGGAATTTATTAAATTTCCCTTTTTCTCAAGGGATTTTTTTATTGAAGGAATCTCTAAATAATCCATCAATTTACCCTTATCAACATTATATTGTAAAGTGACATCTTTCTCATTAAAAAAATATTATTTTATGTACAATGTACTGAAAAACCAGAAATCAACCGGTTTTGCAGAACATTGCATAGAAAATAATCATTTTTTCATTGAGAAAGATGTCACTTTACTATTTAATGTTAATAAGAGTAAATTAATGGACCATTTGGCCATTCTTTCAACAACCTAAAATCCATTGAGAAAAAGAAGAATTCAACAAATTCCCAAATTCTCTTCGGCAACACCCCTATATTGGATGTTGTTATTTCTATGCGCCATAAACATACACAGATGTCTTAAGTGTAATAAAAGAACCTTTTAAATTTTAACTTAAATTCCTTTTTGTACTCCTTTGAAGATGGTCGAAAGACCGAAACACGTGACAGGATTCTGAATAAATTGTGAAACATGAAAACGTTTTGAATTTTTTAAAATAAAAGTCATCTTTAATATAATACCTTTGTAGGCATTACCGCAGACAAATTCGAACTTACGCGGTATTGTCTATAAAATTGTTTTTTCTCTGTCGACACTTCGTATTATGTACTGATTTCTGTCAAATAAAGTATATTATTATTGTTATATTATTATTAATTGCTCTGTTGGAACAGATCAAGAAAACAAACTGAACTGTTCTCACCTTGAAGACAATATGAATGAATATCTTGTTTTTCGAAAGTCGCTTGGAATATGAGATGGTTCATTAGGCAAATACAATCGGGAATTGTGTTACTTTCCATTCATAGCAGAAAATGAAGATTTCGCAGCAAATGATAATGGGGTTTCCTCCATTAGTTATCACTTATGTAGTTATGTATGTATGTATTATGTAGGTTATTCTAATTTTCATAAATTTTCATTTTTATTATAATACAACAATTGTTTCGCTATCACAGTAACATCTTCAGGTAGGTAGGTAGAATCCTACATTTTGAATAACTAAATTGGTTTTCGGAATCTGTTTATATATTTAAAAGTAGGTACAAAAATTTTTATTGAGCACTAGCGCCCAAAAAAGAGCGTCTCTGTAAATTCAAATTTATCTGAATATGTTTAACATGATGTCTAACCTTGCTTTACAAGACATTATTGGACACCGAGACATGAATTATTCTAATACATATTTGATTTTTTCCACAATAGTCGGAAAATATGCTTTGTAAATATTCAAGAACAATAGGAGAACGATCTGCAAACCATTGCACCGCAAAAAAAGTTTGAAATGAGGAATTGTTGCAAAATGGCGAATGCGCGGCGTACCTGATATTTTTTTGTGATTACCTTATTCGTCATTTTTATTTCCAAACAGGTCAATTTTCTTATCGCAAAAATGATTATAAATTCAATTTGTATTATTCATTTTCGTTAAAAACTTTTGAAACTGAATTCAATTTGAATTAAATAATATTTAATGAGGTTATTCTGATTTTCACTAATTTTTGTTGCTATTATAATAATACAATTGTTTCAATATCACAGTAACATCTTCAGGCATGTAATATCTTATATATTGAATAACTGAATTTGTTTTAGAAATTGATTTCTATTTATATTAATAATAATAATATTTATTTGTACACAAGAAATCCATAAAAACATGTACAAATATTGGCCATCAAAATTTTATATGGCTTGTCAATCAAAAAATCTTAAACCATGGATAAATAGTATTGATAGTCATTGTAGAAATAGAAACATAATATGTATTTAAGTTCAAATTATCACATAATATTGAAAAACATATATGCACAACAATGATTCCTAAATAAATTTACAGATTCAAGAAATCACTTAACCTATATATTGTATGATCCACTAGCAAATCCCTTACTCTCTTATTGAACACAACTGGACTCAATTCTTTGTAATGTTCTGGAAGTTTGTTATAAGGTTTAAGACATGTGTGATTCGGACCATGTTGGATTTTCTTTAATCTTGCAGAATTTATTTTTTTTTTATTTTTCTCGCTTGTATTACGTTCATGGAAATTTGAATTTTTCGGAAACTTATCACGGTGTTTGTGGATGTAATTAACGCAAGTAAGAATGAATGCTACCGTTATAGTCAAAATTCGCTCTCTTTTGAACATCTCTCTACAACTGTCCGTATTCTTTATCTGAAATATGGCACGTATGGCCTTCTTCTGTTGTAAAACTCGCTCCGCATCTACACTCAGACCCCACATCAAGACACTATACACGGCCAGACCATAGAAGAACGAATAGTAGGTCAGCTTTGCAACCTCAGGACCACCAATTTTTCTCATTCTCCTGATCATGAAAATAGAAGATGACAGTTTCCGACATCAGTTAGATATGTGATTCTTCTAACTCAGAAAGGATCATTTGTGGAAAAAATTAACAATATCAGATCAAGAATGGACCTCTGAGGTACTCCAACCTTTATTGATTGTGAATCCGACATCTTTCCGATTCATTTCAGGACCTGTGATCTATTGGCTAAATATGAGCTAAAAATTTCCAGCGATTCTCCTCGAACACCATAATACTCCAGAATCTGTAAAAGAACACGGTTCACGGTATAGAAAGAGTAGGTAAAAACATTTTATTGAGCACTAAAACCCAAAAAAAGGCGTCTCTCTAAATTCCAGCTTATCTGAATATGTTTAACAGGGGTCAGTTATTTAGATCTAATTATTCCTTAACTGCTATTCAAATTTTGTAGTTTTTTTATCTCTAGTGACTCTAACAGGTTTCAGGTACAACTTATACTTTCTATATGTAAAATTTCAGAATTATGGTTCAACGTAAGTCCTGTTTCTAATAAATGGTTCGGATATGTGGAATTGCTTTTGTTATTGAGGAAATTCTTCAAATGTTCACGAATTCTATGTCGGAAAGATCTTTCAATCTCTCCTATATAAACTTATGGGCAATCATCGAAGGTTAATTTATAAACTCCCGATTCATCATCTTTATGTGTAATGTCTTTATTTTTTTTAACGAATTTACTCAGGTTTGAATAACTTTTGAATGAAGTTCTTGAATCATGTTTATTTTTCGGTTATGTAGCAATTTTCTTAGAAATAGTATATTCGAAGAAAATCTCTACATATCTCGAAAATAAATATGATTAAAGAAATTAATTCAAAACATATTCTAACCTGGATAAATTCATTAAAAATAATAAAGACATTACACATCAAGTTGATAAATCGGGAGCTTATAAGTTGATATTTATAAGAAATAAATGAATACTACAAAATTGGAATAGTACTTAACGAACAATTAGATCTAAACAACTCACCCCTGTTAAACATATTCAGATAAGCTGGCATTTATAGACGCCCTTTTTGGGGTTTTAGTGCTGAAAAAAAATTTTTGTATCTACTCTAATATAAATAGAAACCGATTTTGAAAACAAAAATATTTATTCAATATGTAAGATACCACCTGCCTGAAGATGCTACTGTGATGGTGAAACAATTCTCGTATCATAATAACAATAAAAATTTGTGAAAATCAGAATAACCTTATTAAATATTATTTAATCTAAATTGAATTCAGTTTCAAAAGTTTTCGAACCCTCGACAATGAATAATAAAAATAAAATTTATGGAAGTTATCGCGATAAGAAATGACATGTTTGTAAATAAAAATGACGAATAAGGCAACCACAAAAAATATCAGTACGCAGGCACACCTAATATCCCTGCGCATTCGCCATTTTGCAACTCTTCCTCACCTTAAACTTGTTTTTAGGGTGCAAGGTATCAGATTGTTCTCCTATTGTTCTTGTATATTTACAAAGCATATTCATTTTATTATTTTTGTCCGAATGTCTGTTATTTTCGGATTTTACGCTGAAAATGATCTATAATGACTAGGTTGGGCTCACTGATGAAAAATCCGAATTCAAGTGTAATTCCGTTCGGTAGGTCCGTTCGTGAACAAGCTAATTTTCGAACGGAAAGTGCTGACAGCTTGAAACTTTCAGGAAAGGTTTGGAGTCTCGATATCTCGGCCGAATTCATTAATGGGAAAAAGGAGTTAGATAATTTCGCAGTTATTTACGTTTGAAAAATTTTCATATTTTTCCAAATATTTTCGAAATTAAAGATTAGATTAATTTGAAATTAGGCATTTAGAAGAAGAAAAAATAACATGTATATTCTTGCGGAATTTCGTCCGGATCGTATGATTAAAAGCTTAAAAAAAATATTTCGTGTGAGGATCAGCGTTGAGTGCTTCCTTAATCAATATATAACTTGAACGGAAAGAGATTGAGACTTGAATCTTTTGGGTTAGGTTTGGCACCTGAATATCTTGATTAGATTCGTTATTGTGTGACATCAGTTTAATGGTTTCGCAGTTATTTACATTAGACATTTTTCCTTAACTTTATTGAAATTCTTTCAACTTCAAATTCAATTGATATGGAATTTGGGGTTTAGAAGGATAATAATAACGCACATGTTTCTCCAAAATTTCATGAGAATTTCAGGATTAAAAGTTTCAAAACAAAAATTTTGTGAACGGAATAGTGTTGAGCGCTAAATAATCCATAGCAACAATCTCACGATAGGGTTCAAAGTTAACATTTAGATGTAAAATAACGACACGAAAGCTTATGTAAAATTTCGTTAAATCGTACAATTAAAAGGCCAAAAAAAGTGAATAGAGCAGCTTTAAGTGCTACCGAATTAATAGAAACAGAAGAACGAATGACTTCAAATTCAGATAAAAAATAACTACAAAAAAGTCTAATGCAATATTTATGAGGATCGTGGGTGATATTAAAAAGCGCGTAAAAGTTCCTGACTTGACGTCAGTGTTTTTCTTACTTTTATTTATAAATTTCGCGATTAATTTCAGTCAGGGAAAACTGAAACAATCAAAGATTTGATACAAACTGATACAAGTTTTTTTGTTTTTATGGTATTTCAAATTGATTCAGTTAAATATTTCCTGTCAATTTTAGAAATTGTCTGACTTTCAAATTACATTACAACATAATCAATGAAAATGTCATATGGATTGATTTAATTAATGATATAATTAACTTATATCATTTTGCAGGATATGAAAATAATACCATGATAACAGGTACAACAGCAATATTTGTTTCTGACGGTTTACGAAAAACGCCCGTTGCTACGATTGGACTTCAATTTAATCACAGGACAATGTACAGTATCTATAACAACATAACAACTAGAGTAAGTATATTTATTTTATGTAAAATCTTGTGTAAATATGATTGCTGACAGGCACTTTCTCTCTCCAATTTGATATTTGATGAAGTCAAGTGAGAAACAAATTCGAAATTGCGCATACTTAAATGTTATCTTGTCAAAATAGTTGCTACATATTATAGATAAAAGTCATTATCATTATATTTATTAACAATACATGTTTATTATTCCTTAGATTCATTTTATCTTGTCTACCACAGGCATGAATCTATTGTGTAGATAAATCTTCAGCTTTTACAAAACGAAAAAAAATAATGCCCATTTTCCCTTCCATTCTGTTATGGTTATTAATACCATAAACGACACAATTTGTCATTTTCACGAAAAACGAGAAAATTAACAGTAGATATTTGAAAAGTATTGAGAAATCGGAAAAAATGTTTATATGCCTATATCAAAACACTGAAGTATGGGGTGTTTTTTTTTAAAGTGATAAAACTTCAAATTGAAATGAAACAATTTCCGTCATATGTTCACCATGACTAGCTCTGAGGAACCACATTCGACCAGACTAATTTTGGAACACTTTTTCGAGTAATTCAGGCCTTATTTCATCAATAACACGAGTAATGTTGGCTTCCAAATCGTCTATTGTTTCTGGTTCATCTGCATAAATCAATAACTTGATATAACCCCAAAGAAAATAATCTAATGGAGTTATGTCGCATGATCTTGGAGGCCAATTAATTGGACCATTTCTAGAAATAATGTTATCGCCAAATTTCTCTTTCTATAAATCAATTGTTAGGGTAGCAACATGAGGTGTAGCACCATCTTGTTAGAACCATAACACTTCTGGGTCGATACCATTCAAATATTGAAACAAATAATCATCGATCTGCCACCATTCACTATAACATTAGCTTCAGCATCGTTTTTAAAGAAATATGGACCGATGATGCCTCAAGCGTGTAAGGCCACCATACAGTGCATTTTTCAGAATGAAATGGAAGAACTGCAGAACTGCAGAACTTCTTGAGGATTGCTTTCTCTCCATATACGGCAATTTTGCTTGTTTACATAGCCGATCAACTAGAAATGAGCTTCTTCACTAAACACAATTTTACGATAAAAAAGTGGATCATCTTCAAGCTGTTCTAGAGCACAATCAGCAAACAAACGACGCTTATTATGGTCAAGTGACTTTAGGTCTTGAACCAGTTGAATCTTGTATGGGTGTAGACCAAGATCTTTACGCATAATTTTCCATGTGGTGGATGCACAGAGTCCAACTTGTTGTGAACGTCGACGAATAGACAAATATTATTAACACTAAGACTTACAGCAGTGATATTTTCTTCTGTATGTACAGTTCTTTGTCTTGTTGCATCGAGTAGAGAAAATGTTGTCCGAAATCTATCCATAGTTCGACGAATAAGCTGCTCTGATGGACGATTATGTAAACCATAAATTTCAAGTGCTCTTTAAGTTTGGCGAATAGAACACTGATTTTGAAAATATATTAGGAGTACAAATAAGTTTCCGCCGTTTTTTAACACAAATTAAATATTTATTATAGAAGAACGATGTGAGACTGCTTGCTGAGTGACTTCTAATGTTAGAGCAAGTTCTTTTTGTGTTTGAGATTAATCTTCCTCCAATAATTCCCCCAATTCTGCATCCTCGTGAATTTTTGGCCTTCCACTGCGATCTTCGTCTTCTACGTCAAAATCTTCGTTTTTAAACCTTTGAAACCACTTTCGACACGTTCTCTCACTCAAAGCACCCTCACCATATGCTTCCACGAGCAATTGATGCGCCTCAGCAGTAGATTTCTTTAAATTAAAGAAGTAAACTAATATTTTCCGCAAATGACGCTTACTTGGCTCAAATTTTGACATTTTCAACTTATAAAAATTATATTTTACCAATATAAAATCAATGATATTAATAGGTTATGTTGTTCTTGAATGTCCAACCTATTTTTTAAGCCGGTTATCATCTGCGAAAGCTAACCGAAACTCCGTGCCGCGCTATCTACAATAAAACGGCGGAAACTTATTTGTACTCCTAATTTTTCAACAATTTGTAAATGTTGTTGCGGCGTGAGTCTTTTCATAATAATTTGTCAATGCTTACTGAACAGAAATGTCACAACAACTTGTCTTCTACCTTCTGTCAAATCACAGTTATCCCTATCAAAAGTTCTATCACTCTAAAAAAAAACACCTGACATGTTAAAATATAACAGAAGTACTCGATGATCATTCAAATCTTTCTCTCAAGTGAGCCGAAATGAATGATTTTAGATAAACGGGGAAAACACATCATGTAATTTATGTCTTATGAATCTTAATAGTCTTCGCTAACATACGGTTTTATTGTTAAATTTTCATTCTGGTTGAATAATACTTTAAGGTAAAAACAGTTGATAACACTAGCCAACAATATTTTGGTGACACAAAGCAGATCTTTATTTTTTTGATAGAAATACCCTTCTTATAATAGGAATTATATTCCTAAAGCCCTAACACGTATCACTTTTCAATAACTCAATAAGACCATTTTACTTTAGCAAGTAGTCAATTTTATGAGAGAACGGTTAAAATGGATGCATTTTATAACAAGAAATGTACCTAACTAGTGTTGTTTTCAATATTAGAGATAAAATTAATATTAAAAATCTATTTTTGTTGAGTTTCGAAGTAAGTGGTTCCCTGTGTGTAGATGAAAAAGTGTTTTAAGGACGAAAATGTCGAGACAGACAAGATCCACAAGACAGACGAGAGATACAATAAAATAATAAAAGTAGGTTTTTTTGAGAAGTATTTTTACAACATTTCAAATATCATACAGATTTCTTCTGCTAATCTCCTACCAATTTCAATTTAAAAAAATTTCTATTCAAAATCTTTTAGAATTAAATTAATGTCTTTAGAAGACACTGTGTCCATTTAGTAGACATATAGAATTAACACTTATTACACAGTTCCAGAATTTCTTTTATTCCCTTTGTTACTGTGTAATAATTGTTAATTCTATATGTCTACTAAATCGACACAGTGTGTTCTGAAGTCATTCATTTGATTTAATTCTAAAAGTTTTTGAATAAAAATTTTTTAAATTAAAATCTGTATGATATTCAAAATTTTCAATTATTGTAAAGGTTAATGGGCAGTTTGATGTATTTTCATGAATTCTTTTGGCGGATCACAAAAAAAAACATTCAACTTTCTCCACAAATTTTAGATTCATATAAACCATCAAAAACAATCATTTTATCAGAGCGAGTTATTTGCAATCATTCTTCTAAATATTTCAATAGTAGAGATATTAAATATATACTATTTTCCTCTCATTATGAGGAGTTGATAGAGAGAAAACAGTTTAGAATAAAAAGTTATATACAACACTACTTTTAGTTTATGCGAAAAATTCAACTTTAAAAATTTTTCATATCAATTTAAAAACATACATACCAGTATTTATCGTTAACTCCCCCCTCCCTAGGTGTAAAGAAAATATTGAACTGTTTCAGCCGTTACTATTTGGTAGTTGATTATAATTAAAACAAATTTTTTATTATTATGTTTACTACCAACAATTTTTAGATGTTTTACAATGTGTAAGCTTAACATTTTTGCAACTAGTTTCGAACTTTCATTATATTTCAGGCAACTGACCCCTAAGGACATGCATGGTACAGGTTATTTTATGTAGATTCTTGTACAACCTACTGATAATAAAAAAGTGACAGTTACAGAAATTTTGCTTCGACCAGATGTTAGAAAAAATAATTTTTTTTGGGGTAATTATGAGGGTAGGATGTTATTTGAATGCATTGAAAATTTGGGAATTACATAAATCAGTTTGATCAAGGAACTTTTTCGTTTTTTCTGTTTTAATAGAAGGGTAAATTTGGTTCATGGCTATTTGGGACATTTTGTGTTTAATTATTTCATCTATTATCTTATGATTGAAACCGTTGTTTGCGGCTATTGTTTTTATAGTGTGAATTTCAACTTCACGGTTGTTCTTGGACAGGGGAAAAGAAAAGGCTCTATTGATCATCGTTCGGAAGGCAGAAATTTTTTATAAGTATGGGTCACAAAAAGATTCAGCCTACCGATGATAGATGATCCATGAAACCTTTCCTTTTCCCCTGTCCAAGAACAACCGTGAAGTTGAAATTGATACTATCAAAACAATAGCCGCAAACAACGGTTTCAGCCATAAGATAATAGATAAAATAATTAAACACAAAATGTCCCAAATACCCATGAATCAAATTTACCCTTCTATTAAAACAGGAAAAACCAAAATGTTCATTTCTCTTTAGTACTTCGGTGACATAAGTGAAAAAATAGCCAATAATATATCAAAACTTTATATCAAAATAGATTTCAAACCAAAAATAAATTGTCGTCTCTGTTATTCAATGCGAAGGATCCAACCATAAATTTACTAAAATCACATGTTCAACTTGTAATGAAAAATATGTAGGTCAGACAGGACGTATATTTCATACTAGGTATAATGAACATAGAATGGATTTCTCCAAAAATAAAAGAAGCCTCACCGTCGCAACACATTGCATCGAGAATGGCCACATATTACCAACAATCGACAACCTAAAAAGATTACATGTGGAATCAAAAGAAACGAAGCTCAACTGTCTGGAGTCCCTTGAAGTTTATAAATTGGCGCAGAAAAATATTCTTGAGATAATGAATGATCAGACTGATTTATGTATTTTCCAAATTTTCGATGCATTCAAATAACATCCTACCCTCATAATTACCCAAAAAATGTTTATTTTTTCTAACATCTGGTCGAGAAATTTCTGTAACTGTCATTTTTTTATTATCAGTAAGTTGTACCTGAATCCACATAAAATACCCTGTACCATGTGCTTAGGGGTCAGTTGCCTGAAGATTAATGAAAGTTGGAAACTAGTTGCAAAAATGTAAACCTAACATATTGTGAAACATCTAAAAATTGTTGGTAGTAAAACATAATAAATATAAGAAACATTTGTTTTTCTTATATCAAAAAGTAAAAGATAATAATAAAAAAATTTTTAATTGTAAAAAAAATATTTTATTCTATCTTTATAAATGGATGAAATCGACATGTGACCCTATTTAGTTGCCTTTTTTTCTTAATGTCCCTATCATTTTTTTCAGTCCCAAAATGGTAAATGCAACCTCACTTGTGATTCAGTCTATTTAAACTGCTTTATATTAGACAATAATGCTTACGTCGTCCTAAGTGACAACAGAGAACATACCGGGCGATACATTGGGGATTTACGACCAGATATAATGTATCATTTGGTAAAAAATAAGGTTTATCATCCAACAAGAATGTTCGACTACCAAGGCATATGTTATAAGGATCCCTTAGAAGAGGATCATGAAGAAACATCGAAGAAACGTAAGAGACTGAGGAGAGCTAAAAGAAATTCTAGTCCAAGAGTGCAAACTGTAAGTTATAATAAAAATTTTTTATTATTAGCAATAAAAATATTTCATTTCTTTCTAAGTCAATGAAAGCCAGAACATTTCGGAGAAAATACTGCAAATTGTATTCATTGAAATATTTGATGGAGTAGTCGGTTGCTTTGTAATAATAATTCATCTTAAAAATGGAATAAAATAAGAAGTTACTTCGTCTTCTTTCACTGTTTATCTCTAAAGATGCAGTAACTCGAGTTTCGTAGTTTTGAATTTTGCTGCTTCCGATTACCACCTCTTTCGACCGATGCAACATGGCCATGCTGACCAAATTTCGATGGAATCAAAAAATGGCTTTGTCTACTTTTCATCTTGAACTAACTCTGAACATTACACATTCACTTCTTATACAGCTAAAAATTTGAAAAAAGTGGCGGTACAAGTAACCAACAATTATCGGTAATAAAGATAAGGAAAACATTGTAAAAAGGAGATACACATAACCATCAATTCACAGAAATACCCATAAAGAAAATTTTGCGAAAAAAGGCTTATAAATAACCAAAATATTGGGGTCAATTACCCGAACTACCTCAATAAGTAAAAATATTTAAAGATGGAAATCTTGCGACATCTGTTTGGTCGTTGAGAAGAATTTTAAGGTTCTTGTGCCTACTTTTTTCTAATGCTTTCAAAACCGTGACTATATTATGGATAATTTCATAGTTATTGTTGAAATTATCTCCAAATTCTTTCAAATGACTAGCATATGTTGAATGTAAGATGGCTGACGTGTATGTGAATTCTTTTGTTAAAAGAACTTCCTGTTTGATCAATATATACCATAGGACAATTTTACTACAAGTCAACTTATAGACTCCAGATTCATTGTCCTTATTTGTTTTATCTATGTTATTTTTATATGAATTTCTAAATTATCAACCGTTCTAAAAGCTACATTCAGGTCAAATTTCATTATATTTTTTTTTTTACATTAGGAATGGAAATGTATATTTTAGTCAAATCTTTTGTAATTTCGAATGCTCAAAAATTTGCACTGAACAAAATTATTTTCAATTTGAAAATAAAATATATAGATCTGGATTATGGAAAATCCTTTGAGTTCTTTATTAGCAGATATATTCATGAATATTATTGAATTCTAAATTCACCAAAATCCCCTCATGTATTATAATATTTATATATTGGTTTAGATGTGTAGACGATATTTTCTGTTGCTTCGCAAGTACAGACAGACTATTGAAAAAATTCTTTTTGTTCATGAACGAAATACACCTTTCAATATTATTCACCATGGAAACTGAACAATAACTTTATTATAATAATTTTTTTGAATTAACAGTTACAGAATCAATCATTCACATGAATTCTCAATATTTCATAAACCAACATACATTCTGTCAAGAAAGTACCGGGAATTATCGATTTAAATCTGGCGGGGCAATGAGGCAGGTAAAAAAATTTTTTCCTAGGTTGGTACCACTGTCCTTAATTACTATGCCAAGCTTGAGCGGGATTTGTCAACTAGTGTGTTTGCAACAGCTGATTAAGTCAGTCGATGTCAGAGTGCGTGCCGATTTTTACTATGGGTGATTACGTTGAGCAAAGAATTTGTTTAAAGTTTTGTGTTGCAAATGAATTTTCGTGTGCCGATGCATTAAAAATGTTGCAAAAGGCCTTTGGTGATAATGCTCTATCGAAAACTCGTGCATATCAGTGGTACAGAGCCTTCAAGGACGGTCGTGAAGTGGTCGCCCATCGACGGCTTCGATCGAAGATAACGTCGATAATATTAAAGAAAGGGTGCTGGAAAACCGTCGTACCAGCTTGAGAGAGATAGCACATGATCTTAAGATATCCCACGAGTCCGCACGTACGATTTTGATTGATATTTTGGGCATGAGAAAAGTGGCCGCACGACTCGTACCGAAAGACCTGAATTTTCTTCAAAAACGTCATCGCGAACAGGTTGCTTCAGACATGCTGGATCGCTGTAATTCCGATTCTACATTCATGGAACGCATCATAACTGGTGATGAGACCTGGGTCTACGAGTACGATATGCAAACAAGCCAGCAATCATCGGAATGGGTGGCAAAAAATGAGCCGAAACCGAAAAAACTACGCCAAAGCCGCTCGAAAATGAAGGTGATGCTCATTGTTTTCTTCGATATCCGTGGCGTGGTGCACTACGAATTCGTTCCAGAGGGTCAGACGGTAAACAAGGAGTATTACCTAGGCGTTATGAAACGTTTGCGTGAGCGTATCCGTAAGAAGCGGCCAAATTTGTGGGCGAACAACTCATGGATTTTGCATGACGATAACGCGCCTTCTCACCGAGCTACAATTGTGACTGACTTTCTCGCCAAAAACTCAACAAACGTGCTTCAGCAACCACCGTATTCGCCGGATTTGGCTCCCTGCGACTTTTTCCTCTTCCCAAAACTAAAATTGCCCCTTCGTGGCACCCGTTTTGAGTCGATTGAAGCCATAAAACAAAATTCGGCGCGAGAGCTAAAGTCCATCCCGGAAAGCACCTATAAAAAATGTTTCGATAATTGGAAGTGCCGTTGGCATAGATGTATTGGAGCAAATGGAGCTCATTTTGAAGGCGACCCAATAAATTTTGACGATTAAATGTAAAAATGTTGTTTTAATTGAAAATTCCCGGTATTTTCTTGACAGAGTAGTATACTGATATTATTTTACACTATAAATCACATCATCCTAAAAACGAAAAATCATCAGCATTTAATTGTATGATCCACAGATTAGTAAAGATCCCCTTGAATCGAGAAAATTATATATCTGAACTCAACATCATTGAACAAATAGTTATTAATAATGACAACGATCCTACGTTGATATATAAATTATTGATGAATAAAAATAATAAAATAGCTTTGAATATGGTATATCCCAATACAAAAGAAAATTTTATATACCTCAAAAATAAATATGATATAAGAACTTCATTCGGAATGTATCCAAACTTGAGTAAATTCATTAAAAGTAATAAATACATTACACATATAGGTGATAAATCGGAGGTTATAAGTTAACCTGCGGTTATTGCCCAAAAGTGTACATAGAACAAACTTGAAGAATTTTCCAATTCCACACATTCGAACCATATGTTAGACACAGGATATACTTTCAACCATAATTTTGAAATTTTATATATAGATAGTAAAAGTTATGTCTTAAACTTGTCAGAGTCAATAGAGATCAATAAATACAGCAAAATTAGAGTAGTACTTAACAAACAATTAGACCTAAATAACTCAGATAAGCTGGAATTTATAGAGAGCCCTTTTTTGGGTTTAAGTGCTCAATCAAAATTTTTGTACATACACTAATATAAATAGAAACCGATTTCGAAAACGAATTTAGTTATTCAAAATGTAAGATACCACCTACCTGCAGATTCTTCTGTGATAGTGAAACATTTGTTGTATTATAATAATAATGAAAATTTGTGAAAAACATAATCCCTTGTTTAATATTGTTTATTGAAATTAATTTTTGGTTCAGTGAATAGATATTTTTTCAATTATATTCTAATGCTTTTTCAGATTTTTGGGAATTTGGCTGAACTGACGAAATGGGCATTTTCAAGCATCATCCTCTTGGCAGAATACGTCATGGGTTACAAAAAGGAAAAATATAAAAGTAATAAAAAGGAAACTATAGCTTATGAAAAACTGCTAATAAACAAAACTGTACCAACACCATGTGATAAGGAAATGTGGCTTTTTACATTGGGTAATAATTTTGTACCTAGCCCAATTATATCTCGAAGAACTACGAAATTTGATTGTCATTGGTAAGTTAAATTTTGTTTTTTTTTCCAGTATATACCATTATTAGCCTACACCATGTCGTACCTAGTACTATAAAATTTTGATTCTTTAGTGAAATGGTGACCAAGTTCCTTTATCTGGTCACGATGTTAATCCTTCATACTTCTTATCGCATATTCCACACTTGAATGACAAACAAAAGAACTATAGCAAAATCCAGCTGTTATTAGTAAAAAAATACCATCAATGATTCCGCATAATTATCTTCTACTAATTAGGGGCTGTCTGTCTGCAATAAATTCCGACAACGATGACTATCTATTCGGGATCCCCAATGTTAACAAATTCCTTATAATATAACATGGGATATTCGATCTTTCCTTGATGAAAATTCATTTTCAACTAGTAATAAATAAAATTCAATCTCCACAAAACTTTTATTGTTGAAATTAAGCCACACTGTGACAAAACAATTGTCGCTCGACAATTAAAAGTTTGTGGAAATTGAATTTTTTTTATTACTAGGTGAAAATGAATTTCCATCAAGTAAAGACCGAATCTATCAATTTATTACTTGTTATATAACAAATCTGTAGGCATTCCTTTGAAGTCTAGGTACCACCAAATAAATGTTGAGTCGAGCGGGGTGTAGAGTGCCAAACACTTGTACTACTTATTTTTCGTATTCATATTTTATAACCCCAAGTGTTGATAGTAACGGATGAGTACAGTTTATTTTTCGTTTTACTTTCATTTCGTGTAAGATAATATTGTTAAAAACTCAAAAAAATGCGTGTAATTGAACTTCTTCTATTTATGTTCGTATTTGACTTCTAATTCGACATATTCTAATTCAACGATATAAGGTAAGCTTTACAATTATTGGCCACATTTTGACTTATGCTACCAAAGTACGATAGAGAAATTAATTCTTTGTTTTCTTTAGTTTTTGTTATAGGATAAATTTGGTTTATAGCAATATAATATTAATTAATATTATCTCTCATGTTATTAATTATTGCTATTGCAATAATTAAAGCTATTTCAGATTGTTTTTGTCGAACTAAATCATCTATTATATTGGGGTTGAAACCCCAATATTTTGGACTTCAGCTTCGCGGTTATTTTTTGATAAGGGTAATGCGAAAGCTTTATGGATTATCGATTGATATGCTGACATTTTTTGGGAATATGGGTGATCAAAGTCAATAGGAATACATATATCAGTGGATATGGGTTTTCTGAACACGTTAAATTCTACTTTACTATTCGAGTGTGAAATAAAGAGGTCTAAAAATGTAATTATATTGTTTGATTCTTTTTCCAATTTGAATTTAATTTTTGGGTGAATATTATTTTTTGAGGATGTGATACATGTTTTGAGAGACTTTGGAAGTAACTTATTTAAATATATTAAATATTTCAAATGAATTATTTTTTTGAGAAGTTCTTGAAATTATGTATCGTATTTTTTAAAAGGATTTAGTTTTCATAAATATATTATCAGAAACAAAATTTTGTCTCCTTCGATTATTTGTTCATTCATTTTAATTGACAATTTATATTCGTTGGGTCTTTTATTCCATTTGATATTATATAATGAGTTTTGATTTTCTATTTCTATTAAATATAAGCCGTGCTTATAAGACATTAATTTAATTCTAAAAGTTTCTGAATAAAATTTTTTTAAATTAAAATTATAGGAGGCTAATAGATTAAATCTGTTTGATATTCAGATTTTATTATTCAAGGAATTCAAAAATTGACTCAGTTGTCTGGATGTTCCGTAAATACACTATTTTATAGGTAGGGCTACTAATAACTCTAGACGGTAGAGTTTTGGTGTGCTAGGATTCTTATTTATGAAATGACGATTTGATTTACGCAAAGGGATGTCTGACAAAGTTTTTCTCAATAACTTTTGAATTTTAGTCGTCGGGTCAACGGGAATTTCTACGATATCTTGATTTTTATTGAAATAATTTATTTTCTCTATGTACTTCGATCTAGAAAGGATAACTGTAGCATTTGTTGGCGGTAAGATCGTCAGATTGAATTTTTTCTTTTATGGATTTAATTGTATTCTTAGTACTATTGTTAGTTTTATTTATGTTGTTTCTAAGGGTTTTTGAAATTTTTGAGGCAATTTTATACACATCATCCGAGTATTTAAGTACAATTGTGGACTCTACAGTAAGTATTTCTTTTTACTTTTTCATTTTTAATTGTTGGGGCAAACTTATGACTTTTTTAGAGTAAGTTCAGTTCGTTATATGAAAATTGGGTTTCTGACATGTTAAGACGCGGTGCGGTCATTTGGTTTATATTTTCTCTTCGTTTAGTAGATTGGAGTTATTGAGTTTTTTCTAATGACTTCAGTTTCTTTAACTGTTCAACATATTGTAAAAAAATGAATTTACTAATTTTGTGTCTAATTTTATCATCAAAAACATCAAATTCTACTGGATGGAGTTTATGAGTCAGTTCTGCATGCACTCCTTTGGCGCACATTGATCAACTAGCTATAGTCTTGAGATACTGGATATAAAGGATTACCTCATGGAAGGTTCTTGACATTGCTTCCAATTGGGAGACAATTCTCAGAATATTTGTTGGAACAAATATCTTCATTTTCGAGTCAAACTGGCTTACCCTTAGAGAATATCCGAGGACAGTCTTACGACAAAGCAGCCAATATAAGTGGCCGATATAGTCGAGTGCAAGCTGGGTTTAAGTATATCAGACGATTCGCAAATTTCATACCTTGTTCAGCATATTCATTGAACCTTGCGGGAGCGGAAGCTGTTGATTCCTGAAGATTATTTCAGTATCCTGTAGGCTTTGTTTTATTTTTCTTTGCATCACCGCATAGATGGAATATAATATCAAATATTACCAAATTTAACATAACATAAAAAGAAGGTTAATTCTTGATAGAAGGTATATAAAATTATTTAAATATTTTTTAAAAAATTTGGCTTTCATTTGGTTTTCATAAGATTGATCAGCAGAAACAAAATTTTGTCTATTCAAAATGTTTAATTTATAGGATTTTGGTTAATAATTTTTATTTATTGGATTTTGTTATACCATTCGGATGTCTTATAATGAATGTTTATTTTATATGTCATGATATAAGTGGTACTTATACGACATTATTTTAATTTATTTTCAGAAGTTATAATCATTAAATATAATCTTTTGGAATTAAATATGTAGAAGGCTAATTTTTTAAAATTTTTTTAAAAATATTTAAATAATTTTATATACCTTCTATCAAGAATTAACCTCTTTTTATGTTATTTTATTCATAATATATAATTATTTGGTTTCCTTAACATTCTTTATACAGATAGTCCTTGTGCTATAGCAGAGACCGTTAAATTGTCTTTCAATCTTCTAGATCAAGTGTAAACCACAGATATATTTTTGTGCCTAGTGAACACCACATTTAAGGTTTCATTTTAGTAGAACTGTTTCTAGAGGAATGAAGGGTAAGCGAATATTTGTTATTGATTGATGTTATATTTATTGAATATGAATATTTGAATACTGATGAAGCTAAGTTGATCTTAAAACTTGTTTTTCAGTAATGTTTTACATATCTTGAGTTTTTATATAAAGTACCTTGGTTAGATATCCAATAATATTGAATAGTCTAAGTAAGATAGTTTTGTGATGAAATTCTTAAGATTATGTTGGATATTCTTGAAAGATATTGGTTTCCATAAGATTGATCAGCAGAAACAAAATTTTGTCTATTCAAAATGTTTAATTTATAGGATTTTGGTTAATAATTTTTATTTATTGGATTTTGTTATACCATTCGGACGTCTTTTAATGAATGTTTATTTTATATGTCATGATATAAGTGGTACTTATACGACATTATTTTAATTTATTTTCAGAAGTTATAATCATTAAATATAATCTTTTGCAATTAAATATGTAGAAGGCTAATTTTTTAAAATTTTTTTAAAAATATTTAAATAATAATATTCTTTGAGCGTTACCAGATGGTTTGCTCATTATAAAGCTATTTAAGCTCTGAAAATTGGGAATAATAATAATTTAAAGGCTTTGAAGTCAATTTATTTGTAAGGAACAGAAAAGACAGATTGTAGAAATGAGGCCAAAAATGTGTACAAAAACCTTATCAAAATAGAATACGCTATGCTTACAGTTATCTATGAAATAAGTATAGAACTCTTTAATAAGATTTCTTCCAACTTCAAACTCCTATTATTATTATTTAAATATTTTAAAAATCTTTAAAAAAAACTTTTTTTTTTTTAAATTAGCCTTCTACATATTTAATTCCAAAAGATTATATTTAATGATTATAACTTCTGAAAATAAATTAAAATAAAGTCGTATAAGTACCACTTGTATCATGACATATAAAATAAACATTCATTATAAGACATCCCATTGGTATAACAAAATCCAATAAATAAAAATTATTAACCAAAATCCTATAAATTAAACATTTTGAATAGACAAAATTTTGTTTCTGCTGATCAATCCTATAAAAACCAATATTTTCAAGAATATCCAACATAATCTTAAGAATTTCATCACAAAACTATCTTACTTAGACTATTCAATATTATTGGATATCTAACCAAGGTACTTTATATAAAAAACTCAAGATATGTAAAACATTACTGAAAAACAAGTTTTAAGATCGACTTAGCTTCATCAGTATTCAAATATTCATATTCAATAAATATAACATCAATCAATAACAAATATTCGCTTACCCTTCATTCCTCTAGAAACAGTTCTACTAAAATGAAACCTTAAATGTGGTGTTCACTACTTTTTTTTTAAATTTTTTTAAAGATTTTCAAAATATTTAAATAATTTTATATACCTTCTATCAAGAATTAACCTCTTTTTATGTTATTCAAACTCCTAATTTAGATATGCAAGGTGAATATCATTTACTGGACTCTTTAGAGTTAAAGGAAATTTTGACAAAAACTGAATAACAAACAGATCACAAACAAAATAACTAAGTGAAGATATTGAACAAGAATACTCCCAGGGCAAGTCTAATAAAAGCCTAAAAAAATATTTGCTAGCGGATAGAGAAATTCAAGTGCCAATATATTTTGGGAAGGAGAAATTCAAGATTGAGGTATTGAATAGACTGTTTTATTTCTTGTTCGGCGACTTAGAACATCACAGTTCTGTCTGTAGAGGTATATTTGTCAAATTCAAATGTATATTCGATGTAGGGGATCTCTCGTAATACATTGATAGGAACGGTTTCAAAACGCTCTTAGAGTATTATAATAAAGATCTTGAGGAGGAAACCATTTCAATTAAAAGAATGTCTCAAACTCCTAAATTCTGATAATAACAAGAGAGATGTTGAAGATAATATGTGATAAGGAAATGATAGAGGTATTTTCAAACTTATATATCGTTTTCTTCTTCTCTTACTTCAATATGAAAAAAGAGGCTGCCGAAAGTTATCGTATTTTAGTGGATGTTTATCGTGACCATGTTCTAGCACAGCAAACGTGCCACAAGTGGTTAGTTCAATTTAAAAGCAGCTCCCCGAGCGCCCAAAGTTTAACCAAAGTTTAAGGATGAAGAATTAGAGGCAAGGCTCGATGAAGTCTATCATAAACGTAAGAGGAACTCGCATAAACACTTGCAGTCACTCAACCACAGCTATTTGCCACGTTTAGAGGCAATGGGAATGATCCGAAAAGTAAGAAATTGGGTACCGTATGAATTGAAGCCAAGAGACGTCGAACGCCGTTTTTTCCAACGAAAAAAATGGGGCCTAGCTGAGCAGTATTTCTCCAATTACGATAAAGTCAAAAAATGAATCCATACATGGATGAATGGCCAAAGAGCAGACCTTTTTTAGCGATGGCAATCGACGAAAAATACTTCAAACTTTGAATGCATAACCAATTGCATGCAACATGCAACATGCATTTATTTATACTCCCAATAATATTCACAATAAATTCAAAGGATTCTGGATAAAACTTCATACGCTACTCACCCTATAACTTTCACTGAGCAATTTTTACAGCATTGCAATTAGAATTTTATCAAAAATAAAAAAAACCCATATTTATCCTCTATACCATGGATTTCATTATTTTCAGGCCATTTGTAGTGAATAAAATTGCAGGAAGCAATCTCTTATTTCTGGCAATAAATTTAAACTGCAAGGTCGATACCGTTCTGACGTACAAGAAGAGTCCTAAACCTATAGAAATAATTTATGCCAACAATACTGCCATTAGACAAGGTACAGCGTTGCCATGTTATATAGCCAATAAGAATAACTATACCAGGCATATATATACAAAATGCTATAGACGAGATAAAAATGTAAGTAATTAGGAAAAATTTCTCTCAATCATGCAAAAATCCAAACAAAATCTGTGTAGGATCGAAAATAAGGAAAATTGTTACAGCAAAATTATTTTGGGCAATCTAAACAAATCAAGTGAACTGCATGGTTGCTTTTGTTATTGTATTTTTTTATGTCAAAATGAAAAATATCAGTTTTATTATCCATTGATTGATTATTATTTTCCGCTAATATTTTATTGACACTACGATCGTTACGTCATACCATGACTTCTTCAGGTGAGTATTACAAGATACTGAGTATACCGTGAACAAGAACTTCATTTTATAGTACATGGATATAACAAAAATAGAAGAGGGGGTGAAGAGAGTTTTACAATACTTTTGGGAAACTGAAAAATGGTTCAAAAAAGATTCAACAAAGGGGAGTTACTTAATTCTGTTTGGTTATTCAATAATTTTTTTTTTATGATATCTATTAATTTCTAAAGTTTCTAATAAGTTTGATCTAAAACTTTTGTTTTCTAAGTGTAAAATTTCAAAGTTACTATTAAAACTATGTCCTGTGTCTAGAAGGTGCTCTGCGTAGACACAGGACATAGTTTTAATAGTAACTTTGAAATTTTACACTTAGAAAACAAAAGTTTTAGATTAAACTTATTAGAAACTTTAGAAATTAATAGATATCATAAAAAAAAATATTATTGAATAACCAAACAGAATTAAGTAACTCCCCTTTGTTGAATCTTTTTTGAACCATTTTTCAGTTTCCCAAAAGTATTGTAAAACTCTCTTCACCCCCTCTTCTATTTTTGTTATATCCATGTACTATAAAATGAAGTTCTTGTTCACGGTATACTCAGTATCTTGTAATACTCTCCTGAAGAAGTCATGGCATGACGTAACGATCGTAGTGTCAATAAAATATTAGCGGATATTAGAATATTGTTTTTATTCATATTTTCAAGATGAATTTCCGTCAAGTAAAGACCGAAACAATCATAGATTATTATTTATTATACGAATCAGATCTTTTAATTTTTTCCATTTAATCAAACAATTTTTTGGTTTGTTTTAGCGGTTTCACTTTATCTTTATCACTAATAATAAAGAACACTCATCTTCTCTATGAATTTCATAAACAACGAATCACTTTCGATATTCTGTGCCTTTCTCAGTGATGCGATTCTTCAACTATCTTTGAAAGCTAGCCATAAATGGCATAAATGCAGTAGTTACTATTCAGGAATGTATTATGTATGTTCATAAAAAAAATACCTTGATCTAAATTAAAAAAAACTATAGGTTTCATTACAAATTCATATTATTCCAGGAGGAATATCTAAACAAAAACAGAGTATATTGCGGTCACTTTTGGAAAGGTCCTTAAACTTGCTTTGCTGCTTGTGTAAGTAATTGAATCGTCTGAATTATTACTCTTGTATTGCTATTTATTGTAACATGCCTCACTTTGCCTTTCAAGAAATAAGGAAACAAATGTGCTCAATATATTTTTTCCATTTGATAGTTTTGTTCATTTCCATCCTTTTAATTGAGAACCTTCGACAGTTGCTTCTTTGATCACGGAAGTTCTATGTTATTTCAGGATGATAACTGTTGAATCTCAACAAGTTAATACAAATATTGATAGCAAAAGAACGAAAAATTCAAATATTATTTATTTTTAAATTTTAATTAACAATTTATATTTGTTGGGTTTGTTATTTAATTTGATATTGTGTAATGAATTTTGATTTTATAGGTCCATTAAATATAAGCAGTGCTTATAAGTAATTAATTTAATTCTAAAAGTCAAAAAAAAAATTTTTGAAATTAAAATTGTAGGAGACTAACAAATAAAATCTGTTTTGATATTCAGACTTTGTAATAATCCTTCTATCAAGTAAAAAACCGCTTCTTATCATTTTATTTCATATATAATATATAACTATATTAGGTTTTTAAATAAAGAAATGCATTATACAGTGTCCAGTGGTTTGACCAAGACCATAAAGTGTCTTACAAATTTTGTGTGATTTTTGTGGTTAGCATAGAACACCTCGGATATTAGGAGTACCTAGTTTGAATGTTGATCAAATAGAGATTTCACGAGGTCGTATAGGGTTTATTTATTGTTATTTGATTTTATTTTTTAAATGTGAAGTTGAACAGACCTTATCTGAATTCTTATTGTTTTTGGGGATGTGCTACATGTTTTGAGAGTTTTATAAGTAACTTATTTAAATATTCAAAAATATTAAATATTTGAAATAAATTAAAGTAAAATAAATGGTGGTTTATACTTGATAGAAGGTATATAAAATTATTTAAATATTTTAATATTTACAGATATATTCTATTAGCCTTCTACATATTCAATTTCAAAAAATTATATTTAATATTATAACTTCAGGAATTAAATTAATATCATATAATCATATATATCATTTGGATGTCTTATTATGAATGTTTATTTCGTTTGATATAAGTGGTACTTATATGACATTAATTTAATTCCTGAAGTTATAATATTAAATATAATTTTTTGAAATTAAATATGTAGAAGGCTAACGGAATATATCTGTAAATATTAAATAAAATATAATAAATTTTTTTTGGAGAAGTTCTTGAAATAATGTTGTATATTTTTGAACAAGATTGTTTTCATAAATATAAGATCAGAAACAAAACATTACGTCACAAGCAGACATACGCACCACGCCTATCTGAAGAGTTCAGACTTATGGTCAACAGTGGTCTTCAACAACTTGTTCATCAACCCACCAGATACAGGGAGGGACAGATTCCTTCCTTACTCTGTTCCGATTCCAATGTCATCTCAGAAATCGAATATTCACCTCCTATTGGAAAATCTGACCACGTTCTCTTATCTACCCAAATTCAGCTCAACACCTCAATCACAAACAGTAGACAGAGTAAGCTTAAAAGCAGAATCAACTTCAATCAAGTTCGCGATACCAGCTATAGCTGGTATTTTGTTCTCTCTTCTCAGCTTTGGATGGAGGCTAACTGGAGGGTGTTTTCTGATATAATCAATGAGGCTGTGGCTGCTTGTACTACTTACTCAGTTCAGAAATTCAATCCTTCGAAACCATGGATAAAGCAGTCCATATTGCATATGATCCGTTGTAAAAAGTCATTGTGGCAACGTTATTTACGCAGCAGATCGGATGATGACTATCGCAACCATCGTGTATATTCCAACGTAGTATCGTCGACTATTCAACAAGCCAAGAAGAAATTTTAACATGATTTGGTCAGCTCCAAGAATAGGAAGAGACTTTACAAGTATCTTCGCTGCTGCATGAACAGCAAGGTTGAAATACCCTTTGTTTATGACTCTGCTGGTGAGGCTTGTGAGAACCTTACTCGGGTTGCTGACGTGATGGCGAAATCTTTTGCCTCCGCTTTTGTGTCGGAACTTGACGATCTAATTTCTGATCCCAATTTTCCACGTATTGCCGATGAAGTGAAGAGCATCAATGTCGATCGGGAGCTGGTCCTGGGATACCTCTCCAAGATGAAGAAGCACTCTGCCCCTGGTCGCGATGGATTTTCTTCGCAACTGCTACATTCCTGCGCCGATGTCTTAGCTGAGCCACTGTCTATGATATTTTAGTATTCTCTTCAATCCTCCTCCCCCCTCAAGATTGGTTGTCAGCTTCTGTTACACCTATCTTCAAGAAAGGCGATAAGCTTTCTGCCCAGAACTGCAGACCAATAAGCTTAACATCTCAAGTTTGCAAGCTACTGGAGCGAATCATTAGCGATAAATTGATAGAGTTTGCCCTACAAAACGATATAGTTCCCAAGGAGCAGCATGTGTTACTTCCGGGTCGGTCCACCATCACGAACCCCCTCTCCTGTGTCAACGATTGGACTAACTGCATTGATTATGGCTTTCCGGTGGATGCTGTTTATCTGGACTTTGCGCGAGCATTTGATCGTGTCCCCCATCGACATCATCGTCTCCTGAGAAAGCTTGAGTTCTTGGGAGTGAGGGGTCCTCTGCATTCGCGGATTCAGCGATTTTTGTCGCTTCGCACTTTCCGGGTGAGGGTCGGTGACTATTTCTCTTCCCCTGATATGGAAGTCCTTAGTGGAGTTCCGCAGGGTTCGGTTTTGGGTCCTATCTTGTTTCTGTTGTACACTTCTGATCTCCCCCGACTTTTTTCATCCAACTGTGCAATGTTCGCAGATGACACAAAGCTTTACAACTGTCCCTTGGTTAACGCGGGACACTTCCAATAAGCTCTCTGAGTGGTGTGGGAGGTGGTTGCTACCTCTTAATATCAGGAAGTGTTGCGTGCTCCATATCGGCAAAAAAAAATCCCAGTACTCCCTACTTCGTTTGCCAGCAGAGGCTAGCTGCTGTCTCTCAGCATTATGACCTGGGTGTTGCCGTGACGGATGACTTGAGTTGGTCTGCCCACATTTCGACTGTTGTATCTAGAGTGAGACAATTCACCTACCAGCTGTCTAAAACATTTGCAAGATGCGATGTAGCCACAAGCAGAACTCTCTACACAACCTATGCGCCTCCTATTCTGGAATATGCGTGCCCTGTTTGGTGGGCCAATCTAAAGGGTGATCGGGATCTTTTGGAATCTGTCCAGCGATGGAACACCCGTATTCCATTTGGCACAATTCGCCCTGATTACCAATCGGGGCTGCGGTTGTTTGAGTTGCCTTCCTTTTCGGATCGTAGAAGAAGGGGAGATCTGATTACCACCTATCGAACACTTCACTTCCTCTTCGGTACGGATATGTCTTACCTCTTTCCACTAAACCATTATCGAGCCTTAAGAGGACACTGTTTAAAGCTTGCCAAGGAGAACTTCAGGACGACACCGAGGAGCCGGTTTCTTCCCAACAGAGTGTTCGAGGCATGGAATCGGCTCCCGGCTGAAGTTGTGTCATCGCCATCGGTGAATTCTTTCAAGATGGATGGTCTACACGGGTTCAATAATTAATTCCATTACATTGCATTCAACACTTAATTGTTTCACTTCTAAATTACTTTCTCAGTTTCATTTTATTTTTGTTTTTTGAGTTTATAGGTTTACCTTTACTCGTATCACTTATGTAATAATAATAATAATTCATGAAAGAATAAAATTTTTCGTTACCTTGAACAGTTCTGTTTTTCGAGAAATTCATGCTACCCCTTATAAAATCAAATACCTTAGTATTGAATTTTAAAGACTTTTTCTCGAAAAAATAAAGAACATGTGGGTATGAAGATCCCTCAAAAACTTTTTCAGCTTGTGTTAGTTAAGAGTTTAGACCTTCATAATTAATAACATTTCAAAAAGAAAGTTATAATATTTTTTTAAATTTTCATTGCATTAACCTGCCTCGATTCAAAATAAATTGTAAGAAGAATTAAATCAAATTTCAAAGGGTTGATATCCTTACTGGAGATACAAATTCAAAAACAATTCCGAGATTTTTTTAAATTCAGATTGAATCTGCCTAAATTGAAAAAAAAAACTGTTAGAATTCCAATCATTTTCAAATTTCGATCAGAAAAGAGTAAGGGCCATACTTCTAGAAAATAAGCATCATTAATGTGCCAATTTGATGAAATTTTCGGTTTAATTCTCAATTCTCAAACATTTACAATTAAATTGAGGAAAATTACTCTGAAAAAGTATAAACTAGATCTCAGCCTCACATTCGTTGGATCCACACATGAAAATTGAAATTTTAATAAAACTACTCACCAGCGACAAACATGTTGAAATTTTTTTTAAATGACTCATTGAACTCAATCCAATTTTCTCTATGAATATTGGTCTGTTAAATTAAATCATTTTACTGTAATAAATTAAAGACAAAAAAAGACATCTTGCTATTTTTACTGTAATAAATAGAAGACATCGTGATATTTATCAGTAATTGGAATTCTTCAATGTCCGATCCTTTCCATCTAAGATATAATTTGTTTTCAATTAAAAAATCTGAAAACATAATTAGTTTTTTGTAAGAACCTATAATATGTACATTTTAAAGGTTTAAAGTCAAAATACGAGAGAATAATATAAAAAAAATTAACATATTGTTTAGTTAGTTTAATGTTTCTGGAACCCACCCAAGTTTATGAAGTCACTTGGAACGTAAATTGATATTCATTTATCTTTATGAAAAATCTCATATATTATCCGAATTATGATATCAAAAATGTAAATTATAAATTATAGTTAATAAGGCATTGGAAAAATTTCAGCACTGGGTCCTTCATATTAGAGTTTCTTTATATATCATTTATAAAAATGAAATTTCATGTGACATCATCATATTCAAATGTTATTCTTGAACTATTTCAGAATGCAACAGACCATAACTCCGGGAAAAAAATTAATTTCATACGTCTGTTTTTTATAGTCATCGCGTATAAGCTACCTCAACTGCGTAACACCTTCAAATCATACTACGAATATATGGTACCATGAAGAAATCTACGAAAAATAAGTCTTAAAATAGTATACATTCTGTCAAGAAAGTACCGGGAATTATCGATTTAAATCTGGCGGGGCAATGAGGCAGGTAAAAATTTTTTTTCCTAGGTTGGTACCACTGTCCTTAATTACTATGCCAAGCTTGAGCGGGATCTGTCAACTAGTGTGTTTGCAACAGCTGATTAAGTCAGTCGATGTCAGAGTGCGTGCCGATTTTTACTATGGGTGATTACGTTGAGCAAAGAATTTGTTTAAAGTTTTGTGTTGCAAATGAATTTTCGTGTGCCGATGCATTGAAAATGTTGCAAAAGGCCTTTGGTGATAATGCTCTATCGAAAACTCGTGCATATCAGTGGTACAGAGCCTTCAAGGACGGTCGTGAAGGGGTCGCCCATCGACGGCTTCGATCGAAGATAACGTCGATAAAATTAAGGAAAGGGTGCTGGAAAACCGTCGTACCAGCTTGAGAGCGATAGCACATGATCTTAAGATATCCCACTAGTCCGCACGTACGATTTTGATTGATATTTTGGGCATGAGAAAGGTGGCCGCACGACTCGTACCGAAAGACCTGAATTTTCTTCAAAAACGTCATCGCGAACAGGTTGCTTCAGACATGCTGGATCGCTGTAATTCCGATTCTACTTTCATGGAACGCATTATAACTGGTAATGAGACCTGGGTCTACGAGTACGATATGCAAACGAGCCAGCAATCATCGGAATGGGTGGCAAAAAATGAGCCGAAACCGAAAAAACCACGCCAAAGCCGCTCGAAAATGAAGGTGATGCTCATTGTTTTCTTCGATATCCGTGGCGTGGTGCACTACGAATTCGTTCCAGAGGGTCAGACGGTAAAAAAGGAGTATTACCTAGGCGTTATGAAACGTTTGCGTGAGCGTATCCGTAAGAAGCGGCCAAATTTGTGGGCGAACAACTCATGGATTTTGCATGACGATAACGCGCCTTCTCACCGAGCTACGATTGTGACTGACTTTCTCGCCAAAAACTCAACAAACGTGCTTCAGCAACCACCGTATTCGCCGGATTTGGCTCCCTGCGACTTTTTCCTCTTCCCAAAACTAAAATTGTCCTTTCGTGGCACCCGTTTTGAGTCGATTGAAGCCATAAAACAAAATTCGGCGCGAGAGCTAAAGTCCATCCCGGAAAGCGCCTATAAAAAATGTTTCGATAATTGGAAGTGCCGTTGGCATAGATGTATTGGAGCAAATGGAGCCTATTTTGAAGGCGACCCAATAAATTTTGACGATTAAATGTAAAAATGTTGTTTTAATTGAAAATTCCCGGTACTTTCTTGACAGAGTAGTACTTCATGCGTGATGCCACTATAAACTATATTAGGTTGCAACCAAGAATACGCCACGAAACTATTTTATCGTATCTTATGTAACAATTGTCCAAATGAATTGTTTAAAATTTAAAAATAAAATCAAAAAAGTATCATGTTATGAAGGCATTAAGATACTTCGAATATTTTTGAATTATTTCAAAATGCAAGTGTTAATATAGGAAAAATTTGTTTGGTTTCTACAGAGCCATCTCGTACCAGTTATAGCAACTACGGAAAACCTGAAACTTTGCACAATAGCTGGCAGCACTAAAAGGAAGAAAACTATGGAATGTTGGTTTTAATACAGTATCCACACAATGGGTAGCGTCGGCATAACTTCTTATATTAGAATACAACCAGTAATACGTCACTGGAGATTTCTTTCGTATAATTAGTTGCCTACCTCTCGGTTTCGTAACTGAAAAAATCGAGCAATTGAAGAATAAAATATGAATTATGTCAGAAATCAGTGAACTGACGCTAATCAAATGTTTTGTAATGGATTACATAATTGCTACTTTTGAATAATATGAAAAATATTTTGATCATTGGTATAGGCTCTTAATAAATGAGGAGCGAAAAACTTGTTTTGCGAGGAACTGTCTGAAGTTTCCCAGTCGTTTTAAAATTAACTACCATGTTAGTGAAATCTAATTCAAATTAAAATGGTGAAATTAACCGACGTGAAGGCGGAAGATTTTGCGCGCTTGTTAAACATTCTATTTCCCGCTCAGAGTAATTAATATGTTAATTATTCTGAGATTTCCCCTGAAAATTTCATTTTTGAGCGTTTTGAAACTATCCCTATCAATGTCTTGCAAGAGATCGAATATGCATTTGAATTTGATAAATATACCTCGATAGATAGAACTGCGACGGTCTAAGTTGCCAATCAAAACATCTAACTGTCTATGTAGCAATTCTAAATTTATCTCTTCCAAAAAATATTGGCATTTGAATTTCCTTATCCCCAAGCAATTTTTTTTTTAGGTATTTATTATATTTACAAATATCTGAACGTAAATATCATCGTTATTTTTGAACCGAAATTATTTGTTTCATTTCTCATTAATTTATTATCAACCCCCAAAATTAAGGACGCTTTCTGAGAATCAACCTTCGATTTCGTCTTTCGAGAAAAAAATATGAATCTTTGAATCATACTTTGTATTTCTTTGGGTGCCTTATATAGAAAATTAATTTGAACAGTCTGTTCTATAATCTATTAAATTATATTATTCGATGCCAGAAGAATGTTATTCTGAAAATATGAAACTGAAAAGTTTATCGTTTAATGAGAATATGTCAGATTAGAAGTAAAATACAAACATAAATAGAAAAAATTCAATTACATCAACGCTTTTGAATTTTCCACAATAATATCTTACATGTGGAACAAAGAATGAAAAGTATCCGTTACTATCAACACTTGCAATCTTTCTTTGGATTATGAAATATGAATAGGAAAAATATGTAGAACAAGTGTTTTGCACTCTACACCCCTCTTGACTCAACATCCATTCGGCGATACCTAGACTTCAAAGGGAATGCTTACATATTTATTGTGTTATGACGAAAATGTATACATTGGGAATCCCGAATCGGTATGCCATCATTGCCCGAATTTATTGCAGACAGACAGCCCCTAATTATGGTATGAAAAGTATGCTGAACTTTTGATGGTATTTTGTTACTACTAACTTCTGGATTTTGCTCTATGTCTTTTGTTTTTCATTCAATTGTGTTTCATACGAGTGTGACAAATTACATGTTATTGCTGATTATAAAATATAGCAATCTAAGGAGTCAAAGAGAAATTTTTAAAATTTTCACTTACAAGCCGAATTTTTAATCTAAAAAATATTGACAAGATTAGATCGGGGGTTGCAGTGGACCTAGGAGTCCAACCCTTAAGCATAGTGGTTAATCCGCCACTATTTACACCCTCAGGTGTTTTTTCCCTTAACATTTTCTATATATACTCAATAAGATAATATGCTGTGCTCTTTACTACTTCTTAAAGAAATTTTTGGGTATAAAATGAAGGAACAAATCTAATAATTATTTCAATTTATATTGTTACCTAACTTATTTGAATCACTTTGATTATTTGAGAAAATCATTAACCATAAGAGGACTATCTATTGCTGCAACTGCAGAAGAAGATAATTTTGTTTTTTCACTGGCATTGTCTCTTACAAAATCATTAGGTTCGAGGGGTTCAGATGAGATAACATGCATGTAATTACCTTATTATCTTCATAATGCATCATTGATATGTTATGCAAGTTTTGACTCATATTTCTCTTTTAATAAATGGAATCCTTAACCAGTCGTTATAGTTAATTAAAAACCAATTTATATCTTGAGTAACAAAAAGACATATTCTTCAAAATAGTTCTATTTCAAATTATTCTCTGTTTGTTACATTATCTTCACTGGATGTTTCTTCTTTACTTTCAATAACTGATTGTTGTACATTCGTAGGTTTAATTTCTAATGAATCACCACTATCAACAATATTATCTTCTATATCAAGTTTTCCATTTTTCTCTTCCATAATGATATTTGTTTCAATCCTAACAGGCAACAGATGTTTTATAGAATTGATAACATAACTTTTATCAAGAAAAGAAATTCCTTCCTTCTGCAATGCCTGGAGGTTGATTCCTAAATGAGATGCAGTATTTGTTGGAGGATAAATTATATGTATACATTTTTGAAGGAATGGGATCAAATCATCTGCAAATGCCATACAAAGTCTAGTGAAAGCATCCTTAGATCCTGAAGAGAATGCTTGTTGTTCTTGACTATACAAAGCAAGAATAGATTTTGAAATTGAATGTAAAGATTCTTGAAGTACTTTAGTAACAGTATCAATTATTGAAATTGGTGCACATAATTTTAATTTATTAAAAGCAGTCAATATGTTGTTCAGGTATTCTGCAAGAGGATAAAATTCTAAAAGACTATCAGGAGGTTGTAGAAGATCTTCAATTTTTGTTTTCCATGGTACATTTGGATGGTTTTTGTTTATAAGGGTGAATTTTTCTATATTCATTTCGAAATTATTAGTAGCTTTCCATACCATATCTTGAAAATCGTTTCCAATCCTCTTGATGAAGATTGGAATTAAAAGTGATCTAAAATCACATCCCACCTTGCTGAAAGATAGACCAAAGTACATACATTGGCCCAGAACAGAATCAATGGAAGAAACTCCTTTATTCAAATCCTCCTCCAAAGTCGAGAGAAATTCATTGATCTGAAAATTAATAAACCTAATTATATGTGGACAGACTCGGCAGTATTCCATAAGAAATGAAAACATAAAAATATTTTCACTTTTCCTACAAAGTGTTTTCTCTTACTAAAACTAAGACTGACTGTACATTACACCTCTTTATTCTTGATTTCAAATTTAGAAACATAAAATAAGGCTGACAGGGAGAATAAGGCAACAACTCAAACCTTAAATCAGCTTCACCAAAGCATAAAGGCTTTGTGAATAGTATACTGTCTTTATAACAATTATACCAACATCAATTTGAGGTTGTTTCTTTTTTAATTCATGATGGGTCTTCTTTAATGCACATTCTTCATTTTCAGATACATTCCTTTCACTAATTCTTTATCTCAAATGTTAAGTGATGGGCCGTATTTCATTCATGGTTATGAATTGGAAATTTGGTTGATTCCACCAGATATTTGAATGAAATATTAGCAGATTTTTATTCTATTGGTGGTAATCACAGCACCTCTCTTATAAACAGCTTTCTCATGTCAATTTACTAGGTCTGCAAGTTCTTCACTTCATTTGTGAGCAATTTCATCTTGCAGCATATACAGCTCCTTCACTTCATCTTTCAATTACAGCAGATTGTCCCTCCTACAGTAGAATATATTTTGGCAGTGATATTAACTGAGGCCTTTCAAATAAAATATATAGCGATAACTGATTTTTGACATCTTAAAATTCAGTATTGATGGTTGCCAAACAAATATTTGGGAGTCTTCAAAATTTGAACTAATCTTGATAAAATTGGTATTTTCTGCAATAGTTCCTGAATAACAACTGCTGTCTATATGTAATGAAATTTCAATACATTGCTATAGCAAAAGAAATGGTAATTAAATAATCTTAAGGTAGAACGTTTTAAACCCTTGGAGCCCACAGCTTCTTAAGTATGTGGTTGTAACTACAGATTAAGGTTAAGGAGATCAAGGCAAATAACTACCACAAAATTGCTGTTTGTGTAGTGATATGCAGCCAAGATAAACCGTCCTTCATTTCTATTGCTAAGAATTTGTCTTATTTTTTAAGTTAAATATAATCAAGTATTCATCACTTACTTTTTCACCTATCCATGAAAAAAATATCACATTTTGGTTCAAATGATTTGTTTTCAATATCTCCAGTGGGCTCTGATCTTCATCATTAAAAATTGCTCTATACTGTGTTATAATGTTGAATAAGTTCACTCTCGTGACTTCGATAACTTTATTCAAGTGATGATTCACTAGAACATGGAATTGAATGACACACTAAAGTTAGAAATTATTCTTACGTGTTACCATCATTATTGGGAATTATTTTGAGGCAATTCTGGAGATAATGATTTCTTGTTTGGAGAAATTTCAAACGTAACTCGGTTTCTGAAAAGACATCCATTCTTCGAAGATGACCAACAATTTGTAAACATTTTGATAATGTTAATTCTTGCCGTAATTGATTCAAAAGTTGATGCAGCATTGAGTACCATGCTTTTTCTACATCTTCCATAACATTCTAAAAAAAATAATCCTTAGTGTACTCTGATATTTGCTAATAGAACTATAAAAAACTCTTGACAAGTAATTACCTTAAAAATGTGAATATCGGGGTGCTTTGAATATAACTTTCTAACATAACTAGTTAGTTCCAAAGCATCATCATATACACCATCATCTATGAAAGAATGCATTAGCTGGGGTAATTCTAGTATACCCAATAACTGGGCATTCTTAGTAAGTGTAAGAGAATTCAATTTTCTGAGAGAATTTATCCCACTACTTTCTTTAGCAAATTTCTGGTATTTAATCTCAAAGTTTGGTAGATCATTCAGTAAGTCATTCAGCTTTTCATCTATAGCATTAAACTTAATGAACATTTTTCTCGAACATTCTGCAGTTTCAATGAAAGTTTTATAATTTGAAACTGCCAACTCTTGGGTGTGTTCTAGTACGGATGTCCTTTCATGCTGCAAATCACTAACTTCTTTGAGGAGGTCCTCAACCTTAAGACCACCGAGTTTTTTAACATAATCATCTAATTTCACATTGTAGTTCCATTCCTCTGGAGGAAAAGTATGTTAATAAATAAATAAATATTTTTTTTTATTTCATACCTGGGAAGCCAGTAGGAAATATCAGTCCTAATAGTGATTTATTTTCGAAGGACATTTAAAATAGAGTCAATATGATCATACCAAAGACAAATTTAAAATTCGAGAATATCAAAACATTTGATAATTTACACACGTAGACTACTGATATAGAGAGATTGTTTTGAACTATTAAGAATTCAAACTACAAATTACTCAATTTGATCCACCTACTAGCCACTGACAACAAATTTAATTTTTCTATGGCCATAAACAACATTTAATCACAGAACAATAAAAATAATATAAAGAATTTGACAAGAAATTTACTGAAATTAAAGAATTTCGTTGAAAAATGTTAATAATGTAGATAATTAGAAACTTCTCAATCATATAACCGTACATTTATTCAAAAGTATGGTAGTAGTACAGATTAACATTCACCAATTGGTAGATCCAATGCTTTGTAGATAATCAAACTAATGAAATACGATAAACACAAATTATGACACTGACGTTTAGTGTTAATTAGTGAAATTTTCGAGGATAACAAACAATAAGTGCTTGGGACACCTTGGTTTTTTTTTAATAAGTGCTGTTATTGTTATAATAGTTTGAAGGTGAGTATATTAACATTCCACTTGAAGAAAAATAATTCGAATACATTTCTTTTAGATGCCTATCTTATATAGTGTTGTATCAAGGGGAACTACCGTTCTAGCAAAACATGCTTGTTGTGCCGGAAATTTTCCAGAAGTTACAGAACAAATAATGTTAAGAATACCTCCACATAATGATAAACTTACATATTCACATGGAAGCTACTTATTTCATTACATTTGTGAAAATCAAATCATTTATATGTGTGTAACCGATGATGTATGTTGACAAAAAAAATATCTCACCATAAATATATAATCTACTATTGCCTATTTTGCAGGAATTCGAAAGATCCCGTGCGTTTCTCTTTCTGAATGAAATCAAGAGAAGATTTGCCTCTGTCTATATTGGAAATATTGAGAGTGCATTACCTTATGCAATGAACACAGAATTTTCTAGAGTTTTAGCTAATGAAATGAAACATTATTCAGAGTCAACTGATATTGATAATATTTCTAAAATACATGGAGAATTAGACGAATTGAAGAATATAATGGTGAAAAATATAGGTTTGTTCATATTTAATTCATTCTTGAATTTTATCTTAATATGATTCTTTTTAGGTAATGTTGCGATGAGGGGAGAGAGGCTAGAATTATTAGTAAATAAGGCTGATAATCTGAATGCAGGAGTGAGTATAATTTTTTGAACAATATCTCATTATTAGTGTAGTATATATCGAGTGCCGAGTTTTCTCTGGACAAATTTCAGAAGGCGATTCTCTAGCAATTTGCATCACAAAAGTTCCTATTATCTTTCACTATAAAGTTATTCAAGATTCTACTATTTTGTAATGTTGTCAATTTTTTCACTAAAAACATAGCATATGAAAACTATCATCTTCATTAAAATTCAGTGCACACCATTGAGAGCGGAAAATTCTCCTTAGACTAGGGGGATTTCATGTAGATTTTTATATAATAGTTACTTATTATAAGGTGGTTAAGAACAAATGATTAAAAAAATTTTCTTCAGCCATAATATTTGGTTGAAGTTTACTGTAAATTCCACCCCGTGAACCCCCATGGAAATTATGTGCAAAAACTGCCTTATTTATAAAGCTTTTTAACGACATATAATTTACTGAATAAGACCTTTATTTTTATTGAAAAATTGACGAAATAATGCCAGAAACCATGAAAAAATATTTTGTTTCTAATTAAAAATTAGTTTTAATGGATATAGTAGTAAAATATTTGCAAATTTATGTTGATTCTGTATGTATGAGATGTTTGTCAGACGTTTTTTACCAACTCTGTCAAATGCCTGACCTAATTTGTACAATAGGCTTCATTAAATTTTGGATTAGCAGAAAACCTCTGAAATTATTTTGAAATTTGCAAATTTCGAAACGGAATTTTAGTTCTACATTAAATTATACAACTTTGCTATAATTTAACCGATAATACTGGCTCCCTTACTGCTTCTACCGATGATGAATTGAAGCCATCCTGTAAATTAATTAATATTCAGTTAAACTGTTATACTACTCTTCATCTACCTTTCCCATTCACTATTCATTTAATATGCATTATTAAACATCTAATTTATGTTGGAACTCCTAGTGACCTTCCTTCTTTTCTGTTTCTATATCATTACATGGGGTCACAATGTTGGTTTACCCATGCCAAGTGCAATATCTGCGTGAGCATCCTTGAAATCTTCCATCGTCATTTCATTATAAGGAAGAAGGCTGTTTAAGTGATCTAAATCCTTTTGGAACTTGGCTATGGATTCATTGGATTCCTTTTTGAAAGTTACAATATCTGCTTTGATGGTTTTCTCTAATGCATCGATTTCTGTAGATACAGTATCTGGAGGATATGGTATTTGTAATGATGTATACTTTTTCTGAAAATCATCAACCATTCCAGCTACAGGAACTTTAGCTTTATAGTAGGACCAATTGTTTGCTAGTAGATTTTCTGGATATGCTAAAACTCTTCTCAAATATACATCAGACTTAGCTTTAAAAGCTTGATAAATGTTTCACTGGTGTTCTGGTACTCTTTCGGCTAGTTGAGCCCAGTTAATAGAGCTTTGAACAATTCTTTTTGCAGCCATTATTTAAATTCTTGATCAGATATTATCAATTTTTTGTTATATAATAAAATGAATATGAGAAAGCGCAGAGCTTGTGTGGGTATTATTACACTCTGGTAGGAGTATGCAATAAAACAAGTTTAATCATCAAATTTTGTTAGGATATATACTAATATTTTGAATTATTTTCAGAGTGTATCTTTTAGGACAACAAGCAGAAATTTGGCCAGACAAATGTTTTGGAAAACTATCAAAATATACTGCATTATTGGTCTTGTTATTACTGTATTTTTGTACTTTGTAATATCAATTTCTTGCAATGACTTTCTTTGGAGAGGTTGCTTCTGAATAATATATGGATATTTTATATCGATCATAAGTAGCTAGTATCATACAGAAATCTTTTGTTATTTCTAAAAGTTTTATTAATATCTTGAATTAATTATGTACTCGCTATTTTATGGATTTAAATGTGAAAAATGTGATAATATTTTGAAATATTGAAGTGAGTTTAAGATATCATGATTTTAATAACTTATTTGAAATTGTAAACGGACTAGAAATCAATTCGAGAATACATTAGAATTATGTGTACCTAACAACTCGTAGTTGCCTTTGACAGTTACTCAAAGTTGGTCATAAAAAATGTGTCAAAACCTTGAAGTAGTTATTTCATTGGTTATCTTCTTTGCCAACTTATGTATATCAGTAATATTGAAAATAACACTTCCTTTCTAATTTTTATATTCCTCAAAATCTATTGTATTGAAAATATAATCAATATGAAACTTGATTTTCATCATTTTCAAAAGAAATCAATAATTGCAGATATCATATAAATTCTATCATTTGTGTGTCAGAAGCAATTACATTTCAATGAAACATAACAAAAAATTCGGACCTATTAATGATAATGACTGATATTTTTTCTCGAAGTATATTTCAAAATTCTATAGAACAATGTGATGAAATATTTGTCTACTAAGTGATAATATCAAAACTTATATTTGGAATGATGCATTGTTCAAAAGGGAGCTGATATCTAGATATTATTTATTACCTTTTTTAGAGACGGTACTGTATTATTTTCAAAGTATATAAAACATAAGTATTGCTATTGCTTTTCATTTTAAGTGTCAAGTAATACAGTACCATAATGTTTTTAGACTTGTGATAAAGAGTCTCAAGTGATAAAAAATAATTGTTAAATGACCTTAAGGATAAATTTAATTCAATTGCGAGATGTGGACTGATATATTCAAGTCTATGATATTTTCAGTGAATAATTGATATAAATGAATTGAATTGATGTAAATTTCAATGATACTGGAAATTAATATTGGACCTAAAAAGTATCATCAGCTTCCTTCTAGGTGGTGTTATTGTGACAGTTTTTATTGTATTGTTAGGGTTTATTATCAATACTATATCTATTAGCAATAAAGTTAATATTATATTTCATAAAATATTGTTTTATTCCAGCATTGACCACATAGTCAATATTTCTATTATCACTTCTAGTTAATCTCATCATTGAATTGTGTCCTTCCATCATAAAGGTTCTTTGTGTGATTAAAAAATTGTGTTATTGTTTTTTAGTATCTATGGAATGATATTTAAATCAAAATTTTGCCTGGAGCTTTGGTGTGACCTATACAAAAAATCTTTGAGACTCTTTCTTCATGACATGTTTTACTAGTTGAATTTCTAGCAATGAATCAATCCATTCCTATCGCATGAAGATTCCCTGTCATTCCAAATGCATTCAAATCATCTATGGTTCCTTTTCTTATTTCTGTTCCACATATTCATCAATTCTAACAAACTAAGAGCTTCTTTTTGGTGTACCTTCACTTTTAAGGGGAGAAGGTAATTAATAGTGAGAAGTGTATAAGAACATGCCAGATTAATACTTAAGAACAGATGCAAGACAAGCAAGATGCTCGTTGTGCCTTTAAATCCTTATTGTTGTTGAAGAACGAAGTTGGGTTGTGCACCACCTAAATAATAGTTTTCATCTAAAATATATTCTGTGTTTCTCTAGCCGTAGCGCTCAAATAACTATGAATGCCAGCGCTCGTTAGTCTTCAGTTTGCCGCGACAACGTGACTAAATAACCCGCACAATTAAAAACCTTATCCAACTAGAACAATGTTAAAATGATTCGATGATAACATGCTAATTCTGCCACTGAACACTCTGTATTTCTTCAAAGACACATGGAGTCAAGAATCTTCAGTAAGTCATTGTATTTTTATTCAAGCATTGTTTTCATGCAAAGCCTAGAACAGGGAATTAGTCGAGAGCTCTTGAATGGAATACCCTGGGGGAATAAGTTTATTGTTGTAGCTAGGGAATGAAGTGAGCCGTGTTTCAAGTTCTTTTATTTTCCTCTCTTGTTCTATTGAAATAACGAGAATCATTAATTAGATTTAAAGTATGCTAATATTTGGAAATTTTGAACTGAAACAGATTATTTTTGGAAAGTATTTTGAATATTCCTTTCATGTACTTCAAAGTACAAAGCTCACACGCCGAAGAGGCTTCTTATCCATCCACCCGAACGCAGTCCCATGAACCAAGATAGTTTCAAGATTGATGCCTCAATTGATTCTGTTAGGAGCATCGTCAATCCGACCTGTACGTCAAGAGGCACGAAACCTTGTGAAGTATTTCAGTTGATCCTGGCTTCAAGCACCAACGGTCTAGCCGTATCGTCGAGATCCACAAAGCCTAGAAACGTCCCGCAATCGATCCTGGTTCAGAAGGAGGCCGATCGAACCTTGAAGTCCCACAAAAACTTGAAGAATTTCACGATGCATCCTGAACATGAGTTGCTGCGAACAGATAGATGGAATACCCTTCTAGTCCAGCATGCAGACTTTCAACCAGTGCCCCCCCCCCAGTGTATATGTGTAATATATATTTTTTGGTAGTAGAACATAGGAATTTCTACAATTTGTTTTAATTTCCTCTATGTATTTTTGTATGTAACGGAATCTTTGAAAGTGCATTTCACCCACTTTAAAACATGAGCTTGAATTTAAACTTTGTATACTTATTAAAAACCAATGACACTACAACATTTTCTTTTAAATTATACATAACCGGATGATTTTTTAAAAAAGAAAGCTTAAGAAACGGCTACCACATCTCAAAAAGGCAACAAGTGCAAATTACGCACTCTCGGCACAGGTTTAAAAACCAAACATGTAAAAATATATAATAATTTGAAAAAAACTACAAAACACGCTTTTATACCAGATCAAACTGAGAAGTAAAAATGATTCTCAAAAGGAAGCTATCATCCTAACAGCGACAAGCAATTAACTAACTCGATAAAATTGGATAGTTTTCAGAGAGCAGTGGCGGCTTTTGAAAGCTTATCATGGGTCGGCAAATTATGCACGTTTTCACACTATAATGAAGTTTTGCAATCGGCGCGTTTTTTTTTATTAGTGGAAGTTCACCAAAGTCGTTGTATCTTTTGTGTTCGTCAACAAACGACGCGATAACTGCTCTTACGGGCGAATTATACGAATACATGGATGATAAAAAACCAGTAATCTGTGTATTCTTAAATCTGGCCAAAGCTTTCGATACTGTTGACCACACCCAACTGCTAGAAGTTCTAAATAGCATGGGTATAAGAAGTAATCCCCAAAAGCTATTTGAAAGCTACCTGATTGAGAGTAAGGAGACCGTGAAAGTCAACGACGTACTGAGCACAGAATCGGAAATAAGTTGTGGTACACCCCAGGGCACGGTATCGGGTCCCCTACTGTCTTCAATATATATAAACAGTTTACTCACCTTGAAGTGAGAAGGCTCTACATTTGGCTTCGCTGATGATACTACCATTCTGTTCACAGCAGAGGATTGTGAAAGTCTGAATATAAGGGTGGAATGACAAATAATTATAATCAAAGACTTGTTTGATGATAAATTGTTGACAATCAACTTTGACCAAACACAGTTTTTGACGTTCGCAAGTTATGGAAACCGATTGTCAAGTTATGATAAGCTGACATTCAATAGCTATGGGTTATGGAAAGGTAAAGGAGATCACTAGAGCAAGCCACATTCTGGGTGTAACAATTTATCACCATCTGAGTTGGGATTCATGTGTTAGTTAAGTTTCAGAAACACTTACGTACATGCTATATAAATTCAAATATCTATTCTAGGAACAACTACCTCAAAATGATATATTATTCCTTGATATAATCTCGACTGCAATATGTCATACTTACTTGGGGTGTACTCAAGAAAAAGAGATTAACAGAGCTTCATTGGTGCGCCCGACGAAATTGGGGGATTGCTTCAAGAGCGAACCAACCCATTTATTGGTGGCCCTAATTGCCCCACCTAATTTCTGAGGTAATCTGCCTTTCGTTCCACAGTGACCTCGCTGGAGATGGCACTGCATCTAGCCCAGCGGCGGACTGTTTCCTGTCCAGATCCTAACGTTCAATTCCTTGACCCTATCGACACTCCCTGGAGAGGGAGTGTGTGGCGACATGCCCCGTCGTAGTCCAGAATTCTACTCCACTCTGCTGCAGCTTCCCGGCGTAGCATATAAAGGACGCTACCGTTTCCTGAATGCCAAGCTCACCGTCCTCACCCGGTTTAAGTAGAGCGGAGTACAAGCGTTCGACAACCGAGTTCCGAGGTGGAACAAGGTCACTGGCGTCATAGACAGAGTTGTTCACCACTTCTATCTGAAGAGTTCAGGTGCCTAAGTTCGAAATTAAACGCCGCCTCAGAATTAAGTGGTAGAAGCTCCCTCATAAAAGCCCATTCTCTAAAGAGCTTCACAACAAATAAATTGAAATATTGAATGGAGTAGACCGTTACTTTGTGATAGTTCATTTTTTAAATGGAATGAAGAAATTACTTTGTTTTCTATCACTTTTTTTATCAACTGAATATACATTTTCAAATTGAAAGTAGTAAACACTAAGAAAACTGGAGTCACTATATATTCAGTTAATAAAAAAGTGATAGAAAACAAAGTAATTTCTTATTTCATTCCATTTACAAATAAACTCATTTTCTAGTTTTGATACTTTAGATCGATACGTTCCTCTTTTTGTGAGGCAAAATGATCAATTGCTAGGTCATAGAAGTCGTTATGTTCTGCCAATTCATTCAATATTCAGAGAATGAATAGTTACAAAGGGCGTTGGGTGCTCGACATCACATTGACGAAAAGGATCTAGACATTAATTTGTAATTATATGTGTCCTTTTTTCAGACAGGTTAATTCAAATTTTTTAAATTTCGACTCATTTTCAGTCTTAATTCTTTACTGTATTATTAATCTCAATAGAATTTCGGCATATGTCGCAATTTCAGAGTCCATCAGATATTATGGAAAATTTGTTTTCATATGAACATAATTAACATCCTCAACATGAATCGAAAATCAAAACAGGGCGTTCTGTCTTATTTTAAAAATATGGACCTTTGAAGTTTAAGAATGCTCCATCTTAAGGTAATTTTTTCTACCATAAAAACTGAAGCTTCTACCTCTTAAATCGTTTCGAACTTGCGCACCTGAACTCATCGGAGAGGCGTGGTACGCAATTCTGCCTATGACGCCAGTGACCTTGTGTTCCACGTCGGAACGGTTGTCGAACGCTTGTACTCCGCTCTACTTGAAGCCGGCGAGGACGGTGAGTTAGGTATTATCTGCGATCGGTCTCGTCCTCTATATACTACGCCGAGAAGTTGCAGCAGAGCAGAGTAGAAATCTTGGCGAGGAGTGGGACACGTCGCCACACACTCCCCTTCCAGTGAGCGTCGATAAGACAAATTGGACGTTGGTATGTGACAAGAAACAGTCCGCTGCTAGGCTGGACACGGTGCAATCTCCAGCGGGGTTACTGTGGAACGAAAATAGGAAGGGAAGCTCGGAATGATGGAAGGAGTTGGATCATCTGAGGTAATCATTGAAGCTCTATAGGAATGTGGTGTTTAGAGGGAGCTTCAACCTCTTAGTTCGGGAGGCGGCGTTTCGTTCCGAGTTGAACATCTTAACTCATCATATAGAATGGGATGCAACTCTGCCTATGACGCCAGTGATCTTGTTCCACGTTGGAACTCGGCTGTCGGGACACTCGCACCCTGCTCTACTTGAACTGGGCGAGGACGGTGAGCTCGGTATTCGGAAAGCGGTAGCGTCCTATATATGCTACGCCGGGAAGCTGTAGCAGACCAGAGTAGAAATCTTGGCGAGGAGTGGGACACGTCGCCACAAAACAATCACTTCATACTTTTTCGCAGTTCACAAATAATATTTGGATTTTTTCCACGATTCTTGTTGTTTCATTTCATAATATCTAATTTTTAATTACAAAAATTCGATACTATTGGCAAGCCATATCAGATCTCGTTTTACGTAGTTTTATCTATTTTCACATTGAATTTTAACAATAACATTAATTTCATTCATGCTTTATATTCCGTCATGAATAGACGGTCCTATCATATCGCAATCAAATCGTGCATTGCCAAATTTGACTAGGAGATAGATTGATATTCTCTCGAATAGCAGTTGATATAGCTGTTCGATAATTTCGATTTTTTTGCGCATTAAAAGTTAGTTATTTTGAATAAAGGCAACATGGATCATTGAAATAAAAAGGTTCAAAGATTATTTTTGAACAATATACAAAAGTGTGGAGGTGTAGCGTGCCCGCTCAGTACGTAACGTGCCAGCTCCTCTCGAAAAATTTTACTCTGCTCTGCTACAGCTTCCGATGTAGCATATGAGGAGGCGCGACAGGTAGCAAACAATACCTCAAAGATCTACCCTCACCGAGGTTAAGTAGGACAGAATACCAGCGTTCGATGACTAGCGTTCCCATGAGGAACGGGGTCACTCTGGCATCACAGGCGCACCACGCCTGTCTGAAGAGTTTCATGTGCGCAGACTCAAAACGAAACGCCGTCTCCCAAATTAAGAGATGAAAGCTCCCTCGCAACACCGCATTTCTTAAAAAGCTTCAGAGGGAATGTTTTTATGGTTAAAAAAAGTGACCTGAAGATGGAGCTTCTTCAAACCTTGGTGACCCATAACTTCCAAACAAAGACAGAGAACTTTGTTTTGACTTCGGATTTATGTTCAGGAGATTAACCTATGTTTAAATGGAACTGAATTTTCCGTAATATGTAATGGACTTCGAAATGAAGACATTGATCTAAATTTGATTTATTTCATGGCTGCGATTTCGTTCACGTGGGCTTTATCTTAACATTTAGAGATAAAATTCCACGTAGATTTTTTTGAATTTGGGCTTAATTTTGGAACGAAATATCTACATCCCCACAAATACTTGCTGAGGGGTATGTGGCGACACGCATCTCACCTCTGTACTATGCGTTGTCATCCTCTGAAAGGTGGGGGTGCGTTTGAACCCAATAGCCAATTGGAAATTCCATGGGTACGAGCCGGGACGAAATGTCTACCTTCCACAAACAAGAGATGTGTAAGCTTCCTTACAGCGTCGCCTCCAAAAAGAGGCCTTATTGGTGACCCAATCGTGAAAAGAAACTTTCCAGTGACGTACAGGTCTACACTTATCAACCCAAAACTTCGGTTTGTCATGTTGGAACGAAGTTTCACCAACACGAGCGCGAACGGAGGTAAAATAAAGTTCGGACCCATAGTGGAAGCTCTACCACCAAAGTTTGCCATGAAGATCAAGGATTTTATCATTGTAGCGACCAACTTCTTCGAAACCTGCCTTGCTCTGTCGCAACTTGACCGGCGTACCAATAGAGGACCCGACCAGTCTAAAGATTCTTGACTAACCGTCTCAGCCGAGTTCAAGTAGGGCAAGGCAAAGCGTTTGACGATCACCGTTACAAGCGGAACGCATGGTCACTGGCGTCACAGGCAGAGCCTGCGCATCACGCCTGTCTGACGAGTTTCAGATGCGCAGACTCGGAAACTCGAATCAAGAGGTGGAAGCTCTCTCAATACCCACTAATCCTTCGAGAGCTTCATCATTAAGCCAATACAGACCGAGGCCTACTCGACCGAAAAGAAATGGCGAACGTTTTCTCGTAAGGAAGGAAGGACTCGTTCAGGGAAAGCTTCTTTATAGAATCGTCTGGCAGCACGCGAGTTTCCATCAGATTTTCCATACATAAAATGCATATCAGTCATTTCTTGATTTGAAAATGGAAGCATTTTTATCAATTTAAATTATTTTTTAGTTACAGAAATGTACAAAGAGGCAACTCAATTTTCGTGTTTTATTGATAATGACGCCTATTATGTTTTTCGATTAGAATGTAGTATATCATCACAAAATCACTTTTTTCTCGAGAATGGTGCTCCGTAACGCTTTCAACGAGTACCATTTTTCCTCAAAAATGCACGAGGAGTCCATTTCTTTGATTAAAATTTGATCACTTTGTCAAAAATTAGAATTAATTTTATGAAAGACTCTATTATCTCTGCCACTGATGAGTATCAGTATGTTTTTCAATCACCAGACGATTCAGTTTTTCCAAAAACCTCCATGTACTGAATTTCCTTTGAATCCACCAAAGATATTGCTAGTTTATTGGATTTTGGAGGTCATGTTGAAGACGCTTTAGCGTCCATGGGGTGCATTTTAGGACCTGAGTTGATATGAAGTTTTCTTTATATTTTGACCTCTAGAATCACCCCCTGAAATATATGAACGTTAAATCCGCACACCTGGATATATCGATTTACGGAAAATATATCAATGTAAAGATGTTCCAATTCTTTTCTTTTATTGTATGCAGAGATTATTTTCTTACTTCAGATATATCAATGTTTCAAAATGTTCTTTCTATTTCGGTATTAGGGGAGTGCAAGTGTGCTAAATCTTTAAGCTGCGTCAGTATTTTTAAATATATTTTTTGTTTGAACCGGCTCCTCGTGAAAACTCGTTAAATAAACATCGGGGGTAATGAACTTCCTAAATTCAATGATCTTCCTACGGGAGTACAACCCTGGCAACAAGCTTTCGAAGGAATCTGAAAGGGGACGGGCATGACTGAATGAACGTCACGCAGCTTCAGAACTCGTGCTACATCGATAGACTGCGTGTTCCGTAAGGAAATACGTTCGTGTGTGTGATCCCATCAAATCCAGTCCGGACAAAACATCGTGTCGTCGTCCCCTTGTGATGTATTAGAAGTGACCCCCTTCTCAAAATGAAACCGTACATGGAGAAATTGCTGGACTTTTTGACCGGAAAAAATTCGAAATACGTCAGGTTTGGATCGTCTCCCATCAAAAAAACCAAGACGTCCAGGATCACGACCATATTTTCGAGAAAAAAGAGTGAGGTGTTCTGAAAATGCGAGTGGTTTTTTGAAAATCGGCTCATATAATGGGAGACGACAGTTCCCCAGATCTGAGTCTGAAATTGAGGAGGGGTTCTAGTGATTCCAGGGATTCGTTTTACTTGGATCTGGACAAAGGGATTGATTCTGACATCGAGGAGGTGGCAACTGGATCTGCGGCCGATGGGGGCGACGTTACTGCTACCCCGACAATTACTGGGGGGTTGATGCCGGAAACTAGGTAAATTTGGTGGCAGTTTTGGCGAATTGATGTCTGTGATGTTGATATTTTCGGGACACTTCATTGGCAGTAATCAGTATAACTATACAAATTCAAGTACTTGCCCTGTCTTCCCATCTTTTTTCTCAATCCTTTTTTTTTTTGAAGCCGATACAAGGGCTTCATTTTGCTTGAATAATGAATGAAAAATTTATAAGAGCTTTTCTTGAAAAACACATTCAGTGTTCATAATACATTCAGAAATCTAGCACGTGTTTTGGTCGTTTATATTTTTTACCTCATCTTCTGTGTTTTGTAAAATTGTTATTATGTTTCACCTAGAGCTAAACTCTATTCATTTTATTTATAATAATACCTACTTATTTCATGTCAGAAGCTTCAATACTCTCCTACGTACATTAGAAGTCAAATGAAATTTACTGATATGTAATAATAATATTAAATAATAAAGGTCTTTTACCCATTGATTGGATAATAAAGGAGAATATCATCACAAAAAAGAATAAATTTAATTCATAACAATGCATATTTCCTATAAATTCTCATTGGTTGATGAGAAAAAAATATTTATATGTTCCTAATAAAAGTAACTGCAGTAAAAATGAATTTAAAATAAGAAAGAGAAAAGCACAAAGAAAAAACCGAGGAATTCACAGTCTAGAATTCACAACGACAAAGCCGTAGTTAGCATTGTCGTAAAACTTCTTGTTGAAGTTCATTGAAATATTCCGATTTCACTGTTGATAATTTCAATCAAGTCATACTTATACATTTTTATGATCATTAAACTATTTATATTTCTGGTAATAGAATCTTGCAATTTTCATAAATAATCTTAATTTCTCTTTTATCAAAACTGGCATTATGCTGGATTTTAGATAACTCAATTTATCTGTGACATATTTAATTGAATCAGTCTTTAATACGCATTAAATGATGTTCTTCTAATTTTCACAAATTTTATCATAATACAACGATCATTTCGCTAACACTGTGGCCTCTTCAGGCCCTTTTAGAGTCACTAGAGATAAATAAATACAACAAAATCGGAATAGTACTCAAACAATTAGACCTTAATAATTCTCAACTGTTAAATATATTCAAATGAACTGGCATTTCCCGAGACCTCTTATTTTTGGGTTTTTGGTAATCAATAAAAATTTTGTACCTACTCTAATATAAATAGAAGCCGATTTCGAAAACAAATTCAGTTATTCAAAAATGTAAGATATACCACCTACCTGAAGATGCTACTGTGTCAGCTAAACGATTGTAGTATTATAATAAAATTTGTGAAAATTTAATATTATTTACTTTATACGACCTGCTTAATATCAAGAGCTTCAGCGTGCTCCTATATTAAGAAATGAATGAAATTCACTGATATCTACGGTAGATAATAATGAACACGTTTATTTTATGAAGTAGACAATACAGAAAAACTTTAATAAGTCCAGCACAAAAAAGAATACATTTCAGATAGGTAACAACGCTGATTCGTTGATGAGAAAAAAATCGATACCTACCCATTCTCTTTGTGATTAACATTCCAATAAATGTGATTCCACTAAAAAAGTCATCTGAATATTTTAAGCTCACCAAACTATTTATATCTATTTCATTATGTCTTACTATTTCAAGGATATCCGTATTTCTCTTGTGGTGAAACTGATATTTACTTGATTTTTATGATAACTCGATTTGTCGGTACCTTATACACTCTTTCTATGCTTCATATCAGGAGCTTTAGATAATATTAATGAAGATTTTTATTTTATGATTTAGAAAACAAAAACTTCATAAATTTCAACACAAAAGAAGTGAGATTCAGCGCATTAAAATATATTGCTCTATATAACTTCCGAGTCACTAATGGGAGAAAAAAAATGTATTCCTTCTGTGACTGACGTTCTACTAAGGCAATAAAAAATCCATACAAATAGTTATTGATTACGAAAATATCCATATGCATCACATTGTGTCTCACTATTTTGAGGAAAAATCTACATTTTTTTTTGTAGTAAAACTGATATTTAGCCAATTTTTTCGACAACTCGATTTTAAACGAGTATCTTCTATGCTTTACTTATATCAGAGAATTCAGCGTATATATATATATATATAATATATAATAGATGTCTTTATTTTATGAATTAAGTAGTAGGGATAAACTTTATGGATTTCATCACAAAAAAAAAGATTCAGTGCATTAAACATAACCCCTCCTTCACTAATTAGAAAAAATCGATATATATATATATATATATTTATATATATATATATATATATATACTATTTGTATGGATTTTTATTGCCTTATTAGAACGTTAGTCACAGAATGAATACATATCTTTATATATATATATATATATATATATATATATATATAATATATATAATATATATATATATATATATATATATATATATATATATATATATATATATATATATATATATATAATATATATAATATATATATATATATATATATATATATATATAATATATATAATATATATATATATATATATATATATATATATATATATATTTATTTTTTTTTCTTTATGATTAACATAAAAAATAAGTATATATTCTCTCTGGGATCATCGATAAAAGTGAATGCGATAAAAACTCCATAGAAATATTGTTATCAGTAAAATATTTATATTATTATAGAATTTTTTTCAGATTCAAATTTTTTATGTTTTATATCACTTCTTTCTGCTTCATATGAAAGATTCAGCATACTTTTCTCTGATATATAAGAATTATAAAGATCTTTTTTTATTAATTAGATGAGAAAGCTGAAATGTAATAATAACTTTCAGTACAAAAAAGGCTTTGAAATGTGCCTCTTCAGTACCGATATACAATATTCTCTCTGGTATTAACATTATAATAAAACTCAATGCAATATTTCTGTTTCTTCAGGATAACAGTTCTGAACTGCCAAAAATGACGTTTATTTGACTTTTGTATAACAGAACACAGAAATCCAGATTTTATTCATGTAACTAACTTCCTTAAGAAGTAATGCACAAATTTTCAAGGGTAATGGACTGTTGAACAAGCACCGGAAGCTTCCGACGTTACGTCAGTAGATTCACCAGTTTTAAATTTTTGTACAACTTTATGTAAGTTAAATGTTATTTATTTCATTCTCACATAGCTTGAAATAAATAATTATAACATGTTACTTATATATGTTCCTATCAATTAATAAAATTGTAAATAAGGAGAAAGCTTCCCTTATTTGACAGTAGTGATTCAAACGGATTAAATACAAAAATATATACTTTTGCCTCTTTCACTAGAAATAACTATTTAAAAATCCTCATATAACTGCTGAGGGACCATTACATCCACAAAATGTCACTGTATGGTGTGCAGTTTTGTCTGGTGGAGTGATCAGTCTGTACTTCTTTGAAAATTAAGAAGGTGTCACTCAAACCGTCAATTTGGCTATAGCCAAACGTGAATTGGCCACCAAGATTTTGTGATTTATCGGAATTGGATTTTTTTTTGTGGGGTTATGCTAAGAATCGTGTTTATGTCGATAATTCTCAGACTGTTGACGATCTGAAAGCCAACATCGGACAAGTTATTGGTGAAATATTGCCCGAAATGTGCCGGCGAGTCATCGAAAATTACCTCACAAGGAACGAGTCCTGTAAGAGATCACGCGGAGGACATTTAAATAATGTTGTACTCCAAACAGAATGGCAAGATCCAAGCATTATATTGAAATAAAAATTTGGTCGATATTCTAAACGAAAGAGTGTTTTATTTACCTTTACTTTCGAATGCACAAAATGGATAACCCTGTATATCAGGGATTTAATATTTAAAATAGAGGAGGCTCAAAAAAATGTCATCATATTCCACCACCGTAAGGAACAGTTAATTTCGAATTCACCATTGCTAAATTAATATTGCTCGGACCTCATGACATTAATAGCATTGATTTAGTTTAATAAGATAATAGGCAAAAGTACGGTAGAGTTTGAACACCCTTCTGCAATGCAATTCCATTTGACGCTTCTTTACAAGTAGGTTTGTTAATTTCCAACGGTCTGCATTTCTCTGTCGGTTGTGATAGTGTAGTTTGAAAAAGCTGTGAGTAGAAAGATTTTTCAAATATATTAAAATAAGTATAAGTTCGATTTTATATTGATTACATATAATAATTTAACTGATTATTCTGAGTGCAACTGTTTTGTATTCTTTATTTGGCGATAACGATAATTGAAGAAAATTGGGCGAAAATTGAACCTCACACAGCCTTGTCAATTCAAAAGTTTTCACAACTTTTCAAATTCTGTATCGAAGATAGTTATTTCGTATTTAAGGATGCAATCTCCAAACAAATTTTTGGGCTAGGTATGGGAAATAATTTGGCACCAGTAACATCCGACATAGTAATGGTGGAAGTTCAGAATAAAGCTATTGAAAAATTAAGCTTTAAATTACCATTTTTCAGAAGATATGTTGATGACATTGTCACATCTGTTCCATTTGACCGAGCAGATGAAATCTTAACAGCATTCATCCCCGCCTAAAATTCACCCTTGAATTAAAAACACAGAACAACTCACTACATTTTCTAGATACATTAATAGTAAGAACAGACTGATACCAGTAACCAATATTTTCTGGAGGAATTATGAATTTTCACTCAAATCATAAAATGACACAAAAAATAAAGAAATAAATATTTTGAAACATAGAGCGTTAAAACTTTCGGATTGCGAATTTCACAATAACAACATTAAAATACAATCAATCCTAGAAAAAAATGACTATCCCAACAAGTTCATAAAGAAAATTCTTGACAAGGTAGGAACTTCGAAAAGCCAACAACCAGAGGAAAATGAAGCCGAAAAATATTTAAAATAATTTCCATAGAAAATTCGGCAGAAATAATTTAAAAAATATTCACCAAAATAAACATAAACGTAGCATTTAAATCTGAAAACACAGTTAAACAACTTTTCACGAAAACTAAAAGTGCAACTCCGAAGGAATTCATTAGTGAAACCATATATAAAATATTCTGGAACGACTGTCAATCAACATACATTGTTCAAACTGGTCGGTATCTAAAGGTCAGGATCTCCGAACACAAGAGAGACTCCTTGAATATGCTTAATCCACTGAAAAACAAAGAAGAAAATAACACCGTTTTTGCAGAACATTACTTCAATTTCGATCCGGGATCTATCAAAATTTTAGGCAAACAAAAAAAAAATTGAAAAAACGTTCAATGCATGAGATGATATCTAACAAACAAGACACAAACTAAATCAATAAGAGAATCGGAATTGAAAGTCTAAATACGGCATATTGTTATTTAATAGAAAATATAGGACATAAATAAAAATTAATATAAAAAAATAAAACAATTTTCCAAACAAAATTTAAACCCATTATTCTCCAGCTCCATCGTGCCATCGTTTACACGCTTCCTCCGAAAGCCGCAGATTATTCCATCTCAGTCTTTCGGTAGTCTCCCATGCGACCAGTAGTTGACATTTCCAATATTTCACATTTTCCATACGACAAAAACCAAGAGAGGTAGAAATGTAAGTTGAAAAAGTCTATTTGATCCATCAACAAAAAAGCAGAAAATTTTCCTCACTTATAAAAATTTTACATTGTTTGTATTGATTTTAAAATTGTATTGTAATATCGTAACTTCAGGCAACTGGAAAAGATTTTGTAACTGTAGTTCATGTTTTTTATTTCAGAGCCCTGATGAAGATTTTGTAAAAAAATCGAAACTAGTTGGCCTTTTTCTTAAAAAGTTGGTATTATTATAACCCTGGACCTAGAACCTGTTAAAGAATTACTGAATTGTTGTATTCATAGGTCTTATCTTAATTAATTATAGTTATATATTTTATTATATTTAAGCAATAATGATCCCTTTTCTCTAGTTTTTTTATATTACAATAGTATTCGTTTGTTGTACTTTTTTCAGATTTTGATTCGTGAGTTCTTTAACTTATCTTGATTGATCTTAGCATCCTCATTTACACATAGGTAAGGCTAATTAAAACTAGTCTGAAGATGAAGTAATGCATCGAAATTGTAGTCACAAAAATGTGTAAAAGTGTCAATTTCTTAGTCGTAAAATATAGTAAGTTTTTAAATAAAATAATGAAAAATGGGTTTTTACTTATAGAAGGCTTAACAATATCTTAAATATCACACAGATTCATTCCCGGAGTTTCTGGCTTGGCGTTGTCCTGATGTAATACAACACCTTTTCTGTTGGTCAATTCTGGCCGATTTTTTTGAAGATTTTTTTTTACCAAATCATTCCGACTTACTTTGAATGTAAAATGTTTCCAAAAGTTTCGAGAATTTATTTACAATTTTCTGATAGCCTCTGAATTTCTTTCATTCACAAAAACCATCTTTACTTATAGATATTCTATTAAAATCCAATGACTCATGTTCACAAAAAAATTTCATTATATTGCTATCAATATGATAGAGGAAATATTTTATTATTATTTCTTAACAAAAATTAATTGAGAAAATGAAATGAAGACCATAAAAACAATAGCTACAATTACGATTCCAATTATAATACAACTTAGTAAAAAAGAAATGATTTAAAATAGCCATAAAACTAATATGTTATAAAAACTAAGACATATCATGAAAACTAAGATGAACAAATAATTCAGTTCTTCATCGTATTTCGGTATCAAGAGCGAAAAAGTTCCCAATTACATCTTTGCATTGAATATCTTTGATTTGAAACCACAAAAAATTTTATCTTTATTACTTCATGCTAAAGATCCAACCTACATAAGAAGATTAGGAGAGCATGTGTTACTTTGAATAGCAAATATGTAGTGTCGATGGGACCTTAATTCAATGAAAATTGGGTAGATTTCACCAAAATTAAGAAAGCTTCCACCTTTGCAACCTATTGCATAGGAACACAGTAATCCTTAATTTTATATGTAGAAACATAGAGCAAGTGTATGAAGTCCATTTCAAGTTTTTGATGAAAATTGTCTCAAAATAACGAAGAATTTTTGATTCTGCATGATGTCTCATATTAATTATTATCACATGGAATAATTGGGCATTATGTTACTTTTATAAAGGGAAGCCTTATAGAAAAGACAGAAAACAGTTTCAACATACTACGCTTCAAACTGAAAAACAAGTTGAATTTAAAATTGAACTTATCATATATTTTCAAAACTGAATAATTCAAGAAAAAGCACAAAACAAAAAATATAATATAAAGGACAATATAATACGTACTTTTCATTTAAGAATGGGAAATCATCAGTTATATCCATAATTCATTAAAAAATTCAAGGAATACCTATCTCAAAAAACAGAGACAAAAAAAACAATAAAATACTTACGTTTCATTCTGAAAATGGAAATCATCAGTTATATCTGAAATTCAAACCATAATCACCGAAAAAAACTTGTTGGGAGCAATCACATTGTAATTTTGCAATATGAGATGATCTCAAACTATAGTCATCTAAGCGACTAGAACTACATAAATAATTTAAAATTTTCAGTTTGAAGTTGAAATGAACTTGCCATAAACCATTTAAAAACAATTAAAGATTCTGAGATTGTATGATAGCTGACTTATGATTCTAGTTGAAAAATGTTCACATTCAAAATGAATTACATTTGGTGTGATATTGGTTTTTGGAATATATTTGTTATTTTGAGCTATTCCTTGAATTAATTGCTTCTGAAAATGTAGAATCGGTTGAATTTTGAATAATAAATTTTTATTAATCAATTTGTACTTTAGTTCAACACATACTTTGTTGAAACTGTACACAATAAATATCATAATGTTAAATTTAACAGAAATTATTTAAATAATACAGATATATGTTGATGTCTATTTATCGTTAAGAGTTGCTCACATGACACACTTACATAGTAACTTCTTGGAATTCATATAAACAACTAAGAAGAACATACTTTGTAACCAGCAACTCTTAAGGATAAATAGAAATCAACATATCTGTGTATTATTTATTTAAGTATACACTGGATTTCCATCAAGTAAAGGTCAAGACCATTCGAAGTTTGAATAGATTGTCTGTTCATTTTGATTTTAGTTGGATTGAATGCGCTTTCCAAGTATACTCACACAAAATTTAATTTAATGAGAAACATTCATGTTACTATATAAAAAGGAAACGTTTTTTCAAAAAAATTAGTTTTTCACAGCAAATATTTAATTTACAGGAAACTCGGGGTCTTATTAATTACACTATATTGAATTTTTTCTTCTCACAGCTGGCCAACTATTCCGCCTCAGAATATGAGTGGAGGAAGCAAGAGCACAGTTGAAGAGCCTCACATGCCTTCAATGGCCTCTCCTTCTGGTATTATTGCCTCACCAGAGTCCTTCAGCCACCCTTCGTATCCGGTCAAATATGAAAAGCATAGTGTGAAAGTTCAAATACATGAGTCAACAACAAAGTGAGTACCTTTATCGAGTATCCTAGAATTCACTGAACTGCTATAAATTATTAGAAAGACCGAACAAATGATGAACAATTATTCTTCCTTCCAAGTCATCAAAACAATATTTCAGACAGTAAAGGGTCTTTCAATGGGAACCGCCCATTTTTAAATTGACCCTACTCCCACATTGCAGCCACTGTTTATTTATGATAGTGACAGTTGCATTTTTGAATGTCTACAATTTAATCATGGAAAGGTACACACTTCAACAACGTTTACAAATAATCCAAATTTATTATGAAAAATCGCGAATTGTTTTTGTAGTAAGTTTTTACAATTTTCATAGTAACGGGTGTTTTTTTAGAGTGATAGAACTTTAAATTGAAATAAAACACATTTGAATTAAGATTGAAGCCAAACTTTTTTTTATTTGGAAGATAATTTTATGACATTTATGTTTTAAAAATAATTTCCAGCATGTGTCCGTCCACCAAGACTAGCTTTGAGGAACCGCATTCGACCAGACCAATTATGGACCACTTTTTCTAGTAATTCAGGCCCTATTTCATCAATAACACGAGTTATATTGGCTTCCAAAGCGTCTATTGTTTCTGGTTCATCAGCATAAACCAATGACTTGACATAACCCCAAAGAAAATAATCCAGTGGAGTCATGTCGCATGATCTTGAAGGCCAATTAATTGGACCATTTCTCGAAATAATGTTATCGCCAAATCTTTCTTCCAATAAATTTATTGTTACGGTAGCAGTATGAGGTGTAGAACCATCTTGTTGGAGCCAAAACACTTCTGGGTCGATACCATTCCATTTTTGAAATAAATAATCATTGATCATCGATCTGTAACAAGCACCATTCACTGTAACATTAGCTCCAGAATCGTTTTTAAAGAAATATGGACCGATAATGCCTTCAGCGTGTAAAGCACACCATACAGTGCATTTTTCAGGATGCAATGGAACCTGCAGAACTTCTTGAGAATTGTTTTCACTCCATATACGGATAGTTCGATAGTTCGACGAATAAGCTGCTCTGATGTACGATTATATAAATCATAAATTTCACGAAGTGCTCTATGAGTTTGGCGAATAGAACACTGATTTTGAAAATAAATTTCAACAATTTGTAAACGTTGTTGCGGCGTGAGTCTTTCCATGATAATTTGTCAATGCTTACTGAACAACACGGCTTCTACCTTATGTCAAATCACAGTTATCCCTATCGAAAGTTCAATGACTCCAAAAAAAAAAACACCTTATAGATAAACTATCCATATTGTTAAATGGCTGACCTTCAACTAAACATATGAGGCTTCGGATCACAGTTCAGTTCGACAAATGTCATTGAAACAGGGCTGTGAAATCCGGTCCAAGAAATGGATAACGGGTTATGTGTATCATTCAACTAAAATATTTTCTACCTCAATTTTTAACCTCTAGAATGATTAATTCATGGATCAGAGGATTATTTTAGTTGCTTAATATTGTTTCTTCGCGCTATCTATTTAATTATTGCGCCTGTTAAGTGAATTCTGGGAAACCCAATTTATCTTTTGATATCAGAATTAATGGAGATTTTTAATTAATTTATTTCACAGAGCTGAACCACTAGCTGTAACGCCATTTAGTTCTTACACACCTTATTCTTTGAACAGAAGGTTATCGAGAGCAGAGAAACAGAATGAATGGATGCAACTTGGAACGTAAGTATATGTTTATTGTGTAGGTATATTTCAAGAATGGTGGGAATATTCGTATTTTATGCCTGTTTTTAGTACCTAAAGTACTGAATTTTTGTGATATTGCGGAATAAAATACCCTTTTTATGATTCTTGGCTCTAGGGTATTTAATATTATGGAGTGGTCAATTTTCACAATTCTTCGGAGCTTTTTCTTTGGGACTCTCGAAAGCAATCCTGATATTGGAGGGTTTACTTTATAGAAGTTTTTTCAATAACTCAAATATCAAACAGAGTAATTCTGTTACACCTCACTACAAATTTTAATTTTATACATTTTCTCGAAAACTTATTAAAATTAAATTAAATAAATACCTTAGAAACACAAGTTTTTCAAATGGACATATATTTACACAACAAACATTGTTTGTTGAGTAAGTTCAATCAATATTCTATTTTATTTGGATTCTTTCATCTCCTTCTGATATTGTATTATTAGTGTTAATCCTATGAATCTATTAAAAAAGAAAGAGTGTTTCTAAGGTATTCATTCAATTTAATTTCAAAGAGTATTTAACAAATTTTAAAAAATTAAAATTTGTAGTAAGGTATACCAGAATTACTCTGTTTCATATTCACGATATACAACACATTAATGAGGTGAACAAATAGATACCCTTGTCAACAACTTTTGTGAAACTTAAGCAAAGTGTATTTATTTATCTTTTTAATATCCAAAATGTTTCATCAAATGGTTTGTCAGAAATCAATATATTCAATACATATACTATATAGATATAAATTTGACCTCTTTCCGTTCACATTTATGAAATCAATAAAATCAGGGCTGAAGAAGGATAATTTAATCTTTGTTATATAAGTTCATCCTATATAAAGGACCCTCATATTTTCTCCACCTTTATGAGCGTGGAAAAGCAATTAAACAAAAAAATCTAAAATAATTTCTTGAAACTATTATATAGGGTAATTCATAAATTTTATTGTATATTCTTCTCGATTGTATTGATGATGCATTTTAGAATTTGTTTTCCAATGTAATAAGGTACGGTTGTTGCCCAACTTTATTTTTGAAATACTCAAATGAGGTCAACTATGGAAGAAATATGAAATAGATTTTGATTCATCTCATGTATGTTCATTTAATTTGGGACTGGTAAACAAGAGTCCATTCAATTATCAATTTTTTTTTGATACTAACTTTTAATCTGTAAAAAATCATGATTCGTTTTTAAATTAAGATTTCCTGAATTTCCGTATTTAAAATTTTTTCATCTTAATTTATAACAATTGGGAACTACCATATTTTTGGAATTTTTTCGAAACTTCGTATTTAACGAAATGTCCATATGAAAAGTTTTATTTTGAACACATTTTTCTTCCTTGACAACGAATGCTAGATTCTTATTTTCCTTACGGATTGCTTATCAGTATCAAAAGAGCTTTCAAACGATTCAGTACACTAGTGCCCTAGAGTTCTATTTGCAATTTCCAAGTTGATTTTTCGATCTACCATGGGATGGCAACTACAAAATGAGTTACAATGAAAGCCAGATCAAAAATCGAGGTAATTTTAAAATTTTCTCGAAACTCCATATTGAACGAAATATGTAGCTGGAATTTTTGTATGGGATAACCTGCATTGTTTGTTATTGAACATTCTTCGTAGATTCAAGTAACGCATATAATTCTGAAATTGTTTCCTGATTCTTCATTAACTTCTCACGATGTAAGTTTCTATAACAAATTTTATTCAGTAAATGCAAATCAATTTTAACTACAACATACCTATAACAAAAATTGAGAATTAAAAGTTAATTCTTCTAGAAAAAATTAATCTTCACAAAACAACAAAACTGTCAGTGAAGTGACAAATCTTAATGCAGCTAACTAGACCGCGTTACATCCCCCTCAGCCGGAACTGAATCTGTCTGCACTAAACATAATTCATTATTTTGTTATCGATACTTAGGTCTTTCATGTTGATATTTCGGTCTAGCAGTTTTTCAGCTTGCCATACGAAAGTGGAAGTGTTGTTCGACACTTCAGCTTATTTGTTTTACAATGATTATATACGGCCTTAGAAAACATGGAAAGTCTTTTAGAGCATTTTGAATATTCGAAGAACTCAATCTCAAATATGTAGTTAGTACCATACTCACCTGACGAAGTCATGTTGTCATGAAGAAACAATTGTTGTGAAATTAAATAAATTAGCGGAAATTAAGTTGTTTTACTTTAATCATCATAGTTTATTTCATTCATTCGGACTACCTACATATATGATTTCCAAACTTTCGTTAATTTCCATATTTTTGTTAGAAGGGATGCATTCAATTGTAAAATTATCACCATCTCGATAGTCAAACTTGTCATATGTAGCTTCCTCTACATTACGAATTATCATTTCGGTGATTAAAGTTATCGTATGTAGCTTTTGCTACATTATGCACTACCTCCGGATAGTCAAACTCGTCGCTTGTGACATTTCGATCCAAGTTATCGCGATTATTATTGTTAATATAGTAATTCATATATTGTCAATTGCCAAAGTATAGGCAAATTCATTACATTAGTTTTCAGTTTAGTAATCATACCTTCTGTCTTAGTTTATATACAGTAAACCAAGAATTATAGTTCGTTGTTGTTATAAGTGTTCAAGTGTTTTACTTCAATTCCTTATTATCTTCGTTCGATTATCTTATTAGATAAACAAAGCTAGTTCATCATCGAGATAACTACATACATGTGCTCTTGAAGTTACATTCTTCGCTACACAACGTCAAATACAGTCCACTAAACCTTTCGTAGCTGATCATTGCGACTAATTAATTTTACAATTGTCTTTTGTTTCAAAATATAGAAATAATAGGCAAAATACTGCGGTAAACTAACCGTGGTACGTTACAATGATATTATCCTGATACATCCTCAGATGATTTATGCAGGGTGAATCATAACTATTGGGACAAAGATTAAGGGTAGGTTATTCGGACCAAAATATGTCGATTGGACTAAATATGCAGTGAAAAAAATACAGGGCGTTCAAGTTATTTATTTTTATTTTTTGCTAATAATTTCTCTGTTTATTTCTCAATTCTTATCAAAATCAGCACAAAGGAATACATAATGTTGGACGAGGAATATTATTTTATGTATTACTGCACTTTTTGTTATAGCTAACGCCACGTGAATTATTCCTGATGATGAAAGTAAGTGGTAGCTTTTTTTGACGAAACTTGATAATGATATTGATAGGGAATACGATGTAAAAATCATTTTTACGTATTTTTGGTACTGCTGGAATACGATAATTCATTATCATTGTCTTAGAAGATGATTTTGAATAACAGACAATAAAGAAACTTGTAACGCAAGGCTTCTGCTTCAACAGTACGGAAGAATTGAAAGCAATTTAACATAAAAAGAGAAAAGTTAAAGTAAATGTTTTATGTTAAATTGCTTTCAATTCTTCCGTACTGTTGAAACAGAAGCCTTGCGTTACAAGTTTCTTTATTGTCTGTTATTCAAAATCATCTTCTAAGACAATGATAATGAATTATCGTATTCCAGCAGTACCAAAAATACGTAAAAATGATTTTTAGATCGTATTCCCTATCAATATCATCATCAAGTTTCGTCAAAAAAAGCTACCAGTTACTTTCATCATCAGGAATAATTCACGTGGCGTTAGCTATAACAAAAAGTGCAGTAATACATAAGCAATTTAACATAAAAAGAGAAAAGTTAAAGTAAATGTTTTATGTTAAATAGCTTTCAATTCTTCCGTACTGTTGAAACAGAAGCCTTGCGTTACAAGTTTCTTTATTGTCTGTTATTCAAAATCATCTTCTAAGACAATGATAATGAATTATCGTATTCCAGCAGTACCAAAAATACGTAAAAATGATTTTTACATCGTATTCCTTATCAATAACATTATCAAGTTTCGTCAAAAAAAGCTACCACTTAATTTCATCATCAGGAATAATTCACGTGGCGTTAGCTATAACAAAAAGCGCAGTAATACATAAAATAATATTCCTCGTCCAACATTATGTATTCCTTTGTGCTGATTTTGATAAGAATTGAGAAATAAACAGTGAAATTATTAGCAAAAAATAAAAAGAAATAACTTGAACGCCCTGTAATTTTTCCAAAATAAAACATTTACTTTAACTTTTCTCTTTTTACGTGGCCTCCTCTGCCTTTTCTAATTCTTGTAATAAAATACTTTCGGATGTCAAAGAAAACATTATTTTGTCCTCTTATAAAATTAGTCGCATTTTGTATTAGTCGCGTTTTGTCTAGAGTTCGTCTCGCGTATTAATTTCATGTGCATGAACTAAGGACTTCATATGTTTCCAAACATGAAAATCGAGAGATTTATAGTCAGGACTTCTTGCTGGCTATTCAAAATAATTTTTTCTGCCGATCCATCGATGAGGAAATATGTCACTTTGACGATTTCCAGCAATTAATGGGAAATGATTTGGAGCCCCACCTTGCAAAAACATCATTTTTCTTCTTGCATCTAGTAACAATTCGTCCAAAATATCACTTATAGAATTTTGCAACAAAAAAATAAGAATCTCCATTCAAACTTGGAGGAAGAACATATGATCCTAGCAGTTAGTCGCCCATATTGCAACACCAATTGCATTTTAATTCATGCTGAAAATGTCTTTTTTTAACACCATGCGAATTTTTTCTTCCCAATAAGAACTGCTTTTCCAATTAACCCCCACCTCTGTTGAAAGTCGCTTCATCGGTGAATATTATATCCTCAAAAAAAAATAACTATACATATCGGAAAACATCGAAAATCAAAATCGATTTCAATTCGACATTGACAAGATCATGAAAAAACTTTGGAATTGAAAAATAGTGAATGCAACTGAATCCTTGTGGAAAGAGAATAAGTGTTATGGCTCATTGTACGGACATTTCATTCTCACGCAAAACGTGGTGCCCGCAGGAACACACCTGTTGCAAATTTCCTGCCAAAGGAAATCACATAAACGTGTTCGGAACATTTCTTTTTAATCAGTACCTGAAAAATTACGCTTCCATAGACTTGTCAGCAACTTGATTTACGCTTGTTCAAATGGGAGATGTCTCGTAAGAAGTGGGCCATCAAAAATTTGCATTTTTGATCAGCTATAAATAAAAAACTAATTTTTGAATTCATGAGTTCATTAGAAAAGTTGAACCTTAACATCTACGAATGGAAAACAATATCATTCAAATGACTGACTACGCTACAGTTTTTATTGAACGTCCGGTTCGATTAATCCACCATAGCGCCAATATTCGCTCGGTTTCATTGTATTTTGTATTTATTATGCGTAGTTTTAAATTATATCAAATGAAATTAATTTCGGATTATGAAAGGTTTGATTAATAATAAGCAAAGAAGGAAGAGTAAGACTAATATTCATAAACAAAGCATTGGGTTTAAAAAAAAACTACGGTTATTTTATTGTCATATTGTTTTTGGGTAGCAAACAGATTGGTCATGATTATTTGTAAAATTATACTCAATATAAATGACATCTGATTACATTTCTAACCAAGATACGAAATCTTTGAATATTTCAGTAAATTACAAAGAGCATTAAATGTCGAAAATCACCGATTCTACGTATTCAGATTCTAATTTAAAATGGCCCTAATGCAGTCAGTTTTTCCAAGTCTTAAATAATTTATATTTCGATTAATCAGGAAACTGAGGAATCAAAAGAACTATTCTAAAATAATAATATCATATAAAAAACGAATTATTTGAAATGAATGAAAGGAACTACCATTAATAGAAATAAGTACTACTACTAACTCATACGACAAAAACTGCAATAAATCAGATAGATATCCCGATCACCCTGAACACTACAGCCCTCATCTCTTGTGGTTTATTGATCCATTCTAGTCCCGAAATTCACCCTGCGTTTGTGACTTCCGTTTCCAATAAATGCGGAAAGTTGGGATAAAGAAAACTGTGTACACTACCTAACACAAATTAGAGCTTTCGGTGCAGCAGATTCATTTTGATCCGCATGAAATCGGGATAAATTTAGTATTTAATTCAACAGTACTTATACTAGTTGAATAATGTAACCTAATTTTACCACTATAATAAAGAATACTGAATAAGAGTCCCTCTGATAGTAGAATAACATGTACGCTATTGACATATTTATGAAATACTCTACTAGGTAAAGTACCAGATAACTGTGAATAACTTGTAACAATTTCAATTGAAAGAAGGAAATTGGCTTAAATTAAAATCAAGTCAACGGAAAATTGAATGTTATCGATAATATTTTATATAATTTAGACTGTCTCAGGAGCTCTTGGATTAGAGGAAACAAACGATTTTGTATTGATTGTTTCCTAGAGTTCAAGTTCTTTCATTTAATTTACTTTTATAATACATGTTTTCAAGAAATCTTGAATATCATTATATCCGAAAGGAAGAATGCAATTTTTTTTTAAAGAAGTACATATCAAAGACAATTTTTTCTGTAAATATGTCTGACGGAGTAATAAGATCCAATAAACTCTTCTCATTTTTTGGAATTAATTAGTTTCAGTATTGTTCCTTTACTCAGTAGTCTATTGCTACGCAAGGGTATAATAGTGACCCCCAGTTGGAAGTAATGCATTTTTATCGGTTTTTTCAGACCCTTGGGGAAGGATTTAGTTTCTGTGACGTTTTCCAACTTTCTCTTTGATCTCCTTGTTAATTAATTGTCCGGAAACTCTACAAAGTTAAATATAAAAATAAATCTCATGAAAACATTGAGAATTACATTTTTAAAAAACTTTTCCTAGATACACTGTATCACTTTATAGACATATATATATATATATATATATATATATATATATATATATATATATTATTATCATATGTGGTGGAAATTAACAGATAAGGAATCAAAATAAATATAAAATAATGACCAATTTATTAAGACATCACCTTATACATACATATCACACACATGTTTCGATTGTATGTTAAAGAATTACAAGTTCCATCACCAAAAAATGTTCAACATATAATTCAAAAAGACCTGTTTTTATTTTCCTTTTTAAAGAATATATAGCACATTTGCCAGGGAAAGAACCTGATAAAATCTCTTCAGTAAGGAAAGAGATTTGGGTCCGAATTTATCAGGTCCTCTCTCTGGCGAATGTGCTATACTCTTTAAAAAGGAAAATAGAAACAGACCATTTTGAATTATATGTTGAACATTTTTTGGTGATGAAACTTAACATCCAATCGAAACGTGTATGTATCAGGTGATGTCTAAATAATTTGGTCATTATTTCAGATGTATTTTGATTCTTTATTTGTTAATTTCCACCACATGTGATGATAATATATATATATATATATATATATATATATATATATATATATATATATATATATATATGTCAGACAGAAACGAAATTACTTTCCGAACAATCTTATACATAAAAATTTTCACTTTCTTCTTCTTCACCTTGCAGAATTTTTTTACGATGTTCTAAGAAAAGATATGCATCAGTTGTCTCTTCATTAATATAATAAGTACGATATTGTCATCTGTTGTATTGGATTCAATATTGGAGCAAGTCTGACAACAGTATTTTTTTATTGTTCCATATAGATTTCATTTCTATATTTGTCTATGGAATGAATTATTTTTGAAGTACCATACATTGCAAGAAGAAAACGAATTTCATTTGTGACGATGTCGTGTGAAGAGAAGTAAATCTTTGAAAACTTCTTCGCAATCAATTAAATCATTAAGTTTTTCGAACAATTTACATACTGCCTTTTACCTTTTTTTGACATTGATGATGTAATATTGCAAGGGGGTTCAATGTAAAAATAAAATACGAGTTTGACATTTTGGATATGCAGTTAGAATTTGGGATGAATATATTGTTGATTGTTGTTGAGCTTTCACAAGTTTCAAAAAGTGAATAATTTTATCAATTGTAGTCCGTGCAGTCAGAAGTATCAACAAACCAACAACATTTGTATTTGGTCTTTTGAATTGTTCTATTATTCTTTCCATTATGAGGATATCAGCATCATTATCAACTTGTTTTATTGGATTACTGGTAGCTGTGAATTCTTTACATAGCATTGAAGTGAAGTGAGATATGCAATTGCAAGAAATTTTTGTTAGTTTATTGGAACCTTTATAGACCGATCAAAAACGATATCGACAGATGAAGATGTTTTTGTAGTCTGAGGACGTTGTTCTGCAGCTTAAATATTTTTCTTATGATCTGTATAGTCATCAAATACAATCAATCCTACTGTTATGACCAAAATATATTTGTACATATTAGAGAAATTTTTCAAAAATATATGAAATGTTTCATCTCGATCCCATACAACGCGGTAATAGATACCCTTCATCGATGATGTAGATAGCTTTTGTGTTATCATTTTCAATGTTTACACATTCAAAGCAGATTACATAGTCTAACGCGTTTCCATTGCATCGAAGAATTTTTCCAGTTCATCTTAAAATGTCTCAGTAATGCTCAAGCGTTGAAATAATAATATGTAGCTGGCAGATGTTGCTGAAGGTTACGGACGGAGTGAATTAGTGACTGACACAACACTCTTTTACTTTGAAATACTCATTCAATTTGTACAAGCTTTGGTGTGTGAGTGACACAAACCAATAGTCTCTTATTTTCACTTATATTGAACATCCGATGAGGTTACAAGCTGTATACCGGGTGTTAAGAAACAAAGTTTCTGGAGCTGAGACTCCAAAATAAGTAAAACATTTCATATAAATGTGGGTCCGCAAATAATTTTTGGAGATATAAGCGATTTTCGGTTTTCAAATTTACTACTAGCGCAACTAAATACGATATTCGATTTATTTTCATCTTTCAGATGTTTTGTTTACTGAAATTATAATTAAAATGTTTTTCAGTCGGTTCAATAAAAAATATCAAAGCCGGCATTAAACATTCGGTTTTCAGATGACATTTACGTACTTTTTTTAAAGAGTGTTTTGCATCCGATTCGAGTTATTTACTTTCTTTCACTTTATTGTTAAAAAAAAGTTAATATTCCTGAATTTTAAATATATTATTCTAATATTGAAATGAGTGACATGGTTTTCATGTATAGCCATGCCAACGGAATTGGTCCTGAAGCACGTTGCCTTTATGCAGAGGCTTATCCCGATCGTCAACTTCTTTTTCATGTGCTTTCAATGAAGTTTTTAGACGATTGAGGGAAAACTGCTCGTGATACTGGACGTCCAAGATCTGTAAGTACTCCAGAAGTTGAAGAGCAAATTTTCAATATTGCCACTGAAAATCTCGGTACAAGTGTAAGAGGAATTTCAGCGGAAGTAGTTCTCCCTTTTCTGGAGAACTATGCATCAACAACTTCTCTATCCATTCCATATTCAACGCGTGCAAGCTCTTAATCCTCATGATCATCAAGCCAGACGGACATTCTGTAATAGGTTTTGACAAAGATTCTGAACATTCGCATTTTACTTTTAATATCCATTTCACTGATGAAGCCGGCTTAACCAACGATGGAATTTTTAACTATTATAATAGCCATATTTGGGTGGATAAAAATCCACACGTCATTCATGAACCCAGGCATCAACAGCGTTTCAGTTTTAATATCTTGCTAGATATTTTAGTAGATCGTTTGTTAGAACCAGTAGTTTTACCACGGAATTTAACAGGTGCTGCATACCTTAACTTTCTTCAAAATACCTTGCCAGATTTTCTAGACGTGGTACCTTTAAATAAGTGGATGAATATTTGGTTTATGCAAGATGGAGCGCCCCCACACTATAAACTTGCTGTTAGGAAACATTTAGATCAAACATTTCCCAGAAGATGAATAGGACGAGGAGTCCCAGTGCCAAGGCTCGCTAGATCTCCCGATTTAAATCATTTGGACTTTTGTATTTGGGGTTATTGAAAACTTCAGTGTATACAACGTCAGTGAATAACATCGAAGAGTTGCAACATCGGACTGAACTATTCTGTCAAACGATTCGAACACAACCAGGTCTTTTCGAAAGAGTACGTAACTACTTTATGCGACGACGTATCGGGTGTTTTTTTAGAGTGATAGAACTTTTAATTGAAATTAAGATTGAAGCCAAATTTCTTTTTATTTGAAAGATAATTTTATTAAATTTATGTTTTGAAAATAATTTCCGGCACATGTCCACCACGACTAGCTCTGAGGAACCGCATTCGACCAGACCAATTTTGGACCACTTTTTCGAGTAATTCAGGCCTTATTTCATCAATAACACGAGTTATGTTGGCTTCCAAAGCGTCTATTGTTTCTGGTTTATCAGCATAAACCAATGACTTGACATGACCCCAAAGAAAATAATTCAGTGGATTTATGTCGCATGATCTTGGAGGCCAATTAATTGGATCATTTTTCGGAATATGTTATCGCCAAATCTTTCTTTCAATAAATCAATTGTTACGGTAGCAGCATGAGGTGTAGCACCATCTTGTTGGAACCAAAATACTCTGGGTCGTTACCACTCAAATTTTGAAACAAATAAACATTGATCCTCGATCTGTAACGAGCACCATTCACTGTAATATTAGCTCCAGAATCGTTTTCAAAGCAATGATGCCTCCAGCGTGTAAAGCACACCATACAGTGCATTTTTCAGGATGAAATGGAAGTTGAAGTACTTCTTGAGGTTTGTTTTCACTCCATATACAGCAATTTTACTTGTTTACATGGCCGTTCAACCAGAAATGAGCTTCATCACTAAACACAATTTTACGATGAAAAAGTGGATCAACTTCAAATTATTCTAGGGCCCAATCAGCAAACAAACGACGCTTATTATAGTCGAGTAACTTTAGTTCTTGAACCAGTTTGATCTTGTATGGGTGTAGACCAACATCTTTACGCAAAAATTTTCCATGTGGTGGATGCACAGAGTCCAACTTGTTGTGAACGTCGACGAATAGACAAATCTGGATCATCATGTACAATATGACTTACAGCAGCGATATTTTCTTCTGTACGTACAGTTCTTTGTCTTGTTGTTGTTGCATCGAGTAGAGAAAGTGTCGTCCAAAATCTATCGATAGTTCGATGAATAAGCTGCTCTGATGGACGATTATGTAAACCATAAATTTCACGAAGTACTCTATAAGTTTGGCGAATAGAACACCGTTTCTGAAAATAAATTTCAACAATTTGTAAACGTTGTTGCGGCGTGAGTCTTTCCATGATAATTTGTCAATGCTTGCTGAACAGAAATGTCAAAACAACATGGCTTCTACCTTCTGTCAAATCACAGTTCTCCCTATCGAAAGTTCTATCACTCTAAAAAAAAAAACACCCGATACTTCCTGCATTGAAATGGAGGGTGGTTATATTAAACATCTTCCGTAAAAAACTAAAAGTCAAAAATGAATGGAATATCTTCTGTAATTTATCTTATTTGGTTGCGCTAGTAGTTAATATTTTGGAAACCGAAAATCGCTCATACTACCAAAACAGCTCATTTACGGACCCATGTTTATATGAAACTTTTTACTTATTTTGAGGTCTAGAATTAGCTTCCAAAATATTGAAACGTGGTTTTTTACATCCCCTATGAGTGCATATTATGTAGAATATCAATTGGATAATTTTTTTCGCAGAAGCAGGATCGAAGGAGATTTTTTACATTTTATTTGTAATGATTCATTTAACGGTTATACCAATTTTCAGCTGCATGTGAATTTTGACTAAATTATAATTTTTTTTTTCTGATTTGACTGGACTTTGAATTCTGAAATACTCGTTATTCGCAGGCAGAGTATTCAAATCAGTTAATTTCAACGGAGTTCTTGAATTTTTGTGACAAGTAAGCGACAAAAAATAAAATTTAAATCAATCCATTTAACCTCTTAAAATGATTAATCTTCAGTTTTTTCTTGAAAAAAGAAAAGATTCATTGAAGCCAAACGTTCTCATCTCACAGAAAAAATTCTTTATCTCTTTCCATAAAATGCCGCATTGGCTATCTGACAAATCGATTACTTTTCAATGGACCCTACCGTATCAAGCTCAAAATTAACTTTCTAGGGACGCCCTGACAACGACATTATCTGCCTTGTACGGTAAGCTGTTGGTGGTCATGGGGACTGCTTTTCCCATGGCAGAAGTCATTTCAACCTACGTGCCTCCCTCGTTCTACGAAGCATACTACATCTATCTGTACGGCGGAAGTATGCTCTTTCTGTTCTACATGTCCTGTGTTATCCTAAGGGAGAAACGGAAACGCAAAGAAGAGGCCACTAAAGAGAAAGGTAGGTGCGCACAAATGAAGTAATTAGTCCGTACGGGTTAAGATATGCATGTAGGGGATTCTCGAATGAAATAGCACGAACTTGAGGATATCAATAAGCTTCTTCTCTTTGTTAATGAGAAGGGACGGATTTGAATTTTTAAGTTATATTCAGTGGCATTGGAATTGTTCTCAGAAGGAATGATTTCTTCAACTTTCTTTTTTGGAATGTAGTAGACTTACCTACATAAAAAAATGAAAGGACCAATTTTCAAGAAATTTCATTAACTTGTAATCTGAAAAGGCAATAATGTCTTTGCTAAACCTTATCAGAGTACTGTTGTATACGTCTAGATATCGATAAAATGAGATAGTCAATATCGACTAGTCGCAGCTCATTCCAACTTGAACTTTGTGGATTGACAGTCTACTACCTGTAATATTCGACAAATTTTCAACAGGGGTGAATGAGCTTCCTCGGTCAAACATTAACGTCTGCTTCTTGGAGAAACCCCATAGTTCGACGAAGAAAACGTGCATGGTCTTGCTAAAATAGAATGTGTGAAAGACCATCTAGATGAAACAGTGAAGCGGTTCATAGGACCGCATAAACATAATACGCAGCTGTCATACTACACCGAATATAATGAAGAGGTGATCGGCTACTATAAGCCACAAACCATTACTTCAACAATCATGTATGTATGTACATGCCTCTAACACCAAATTCAATATCTCGTCTCTTTCTAAAATCACGTCTTACTCTTCTATCGGGTGTTTTTTTAGAGTGACAGAACTTTGAATTGAAATAAAACACAATTAAATTGAAATTTAATCCAATTTTTTTTTTATTTGAAAGATAATTGCATTACATTTATGTTTTAAAAATAATTTCCGGCATATGTACACCACGACTAGCTCTGAGAGACCGCATTCGACCAGACCAATTTTGGACCACTTTTCCGAGTAATTCAGGCCTTATTTCATCAATAACACGAAATATGTTGGCTTCCAAAGCGTCTATTGTTTCCGGTTTATCAGCATAAACCAATGACTTGACATAACCCTAAAGAAAACAATCCGGTGGAGTTATGTCGCATGATCTTGGAGGCCAATTAATTGGATCATTTCTCGAAATAATGTTATCGCCAAATCTTTCTTTCAATAAATCAATTGTTACGGTAGCAGCATGAGGTGTAGCACCATCTTGTTGGAACCAAAGCACTTCTGGGTCAACACCATTCAAATCTTGAAACAAATAATCATTGATCATCGATCTGTAACGAGCACCATTCACTGTTACATTAACTCCGGCATCGTTTTTGAAGAAATATGGATCGATGATGACTCCAGCGTGTAAAGCTCACCATGCAGTACATTTTTCAGGATGCAATTGAACCTGCAGAACTTCTTGAGGTTTGTTTTCACTCCATATACGGCAATTTTGCTTGTTTACACAGCCGTTTAACGAGAAATAAGCTTCATCACTGAACACAATTATACTATAAAAAAGTAGATCAATTTCAAGCTGTTCTAGGGCCCAATCAGCAAACAAACGACGCTTATTATAGTTAAGTGGCTTTAGTTCTATAACCAGTTGGATCTTGTTACTCCGAAGCACTATCCTAACTCTTATGGCTCTGCAGTGTCAGTGCCGAGTTGTATGGGACTCAACTCATACGCTAAAGGAGCTTATCTACCATCCAGTCGCGGCTCGAAGCCTTGAAACCGCTAAAGATACTCTCGGTCAATCAAGTTTCAGACTAAATGTCTAGCGTATCGTCAAGGTCCTTAAAAACCTCCGAAAGATGTCCCAGATCACCCATGTCCAAGAAGCACGAACCCAGATTAATGAAATACCCTTATAGCCTAGCAAGCAGGCTTTCAACCAGTGTCCCCACGAGTCCAAACTCAATTGGGTGGTTTTTATCCTGCCTTGGAAGCCTCCTTTCAAAAAGGAACCTTTGAAAGCTAACGGTCGCCAAGAAGAGTTCAACTCAATGACAGAAACCACGAACTCGAGGAATCTAACACGCCATTGTATCTGTCCCCTTAAAGCTAGCACCGATATATTAGTGACATATTCGCCATTATGAACAGAATACCTGAAATGGGTGGGCCAAGATGCGAAGCTTCGCCGGAGAGGATTCTCCGCTTACGAATAGGGCGCTTGAACCATTAAGATACTGACGCTCATGTCTGTTAACTCACCGTCTTAATATGAATTTTGCTATTGCTCGTCACACTCATATTAAAAGTACTTGCGACTGTTGCCATCATGTCAGCTTTATTTTTAACGAATAGTATAATGTCTTGTAATTTAGGAGAAATATTGCTACCTTTGAACTACGTTGGGTTCTTTGGAGCCAACTGATTATTCGCAAATTAATTTCCATTTTAACCTCGAATTCCAATTCTTCTGACAAACGGAGAACTTTGATCCTATTCAAAATTATGTTATCTATTATATATCCTGACTTTGTTTACACCACGTGGTAATTGGTTATGAAAACTTGATAAAATTGTCAATTTCCTCTTTATAATAATGAGTTTTCTTCATGAAATTACAGGAAGCAATACCATAGAATAGACTCGCCAGTACTGCGGCGATCCTTGATTATTCAGATTCCCTGATTTGTACATGCTTACTCGAAAATTTCATATAATCGATCGAAATTTCAGCACTTATTCTTTTTCAACTGCAAAAGGCGAAGTTTTCTTTGCTCTATGCTCTCTTAAATCTGCAATCGAAGATCGTCTGCCTCTGAATGGACTTCTTTTTGAATTATAACCTATCCTGCTAGAAGAAGCGGGGGTATCTTCAAAAAAAATCTAGGAGTATCGAGATAATTTCGGTATCAATATTTCTTGGTCCTTCGAGCCAGATATGTTATAATTCAAACTGTAAAATGCTTCGAGTGAAAATTCAAAGGAAAGCAAAGTTTGAAGTAAAAATTCCAAAAAACAAGTTTACAAGTCATAATTCAAAGTTTCAAGTGAAAATCAAAAAATGTATCAATTAACACACCAAAAAATGTATTGTGAATAATGTGGCGTGGCGCTAATGAGAGCTGAATTCGAAGGCAGGTCGAATTATTCCCCAAATTTCGAAACGGCGTTTGTCTAAATGAATTCTTGGTTCTATGAAAAACGAAATGTGAGAGAGGTTTAGATTCGATAGCCGGACCCTGGGAATGCCATTGTAATGGACCTGCCTAGTAAAGATCAAAATTACCTTGCTCCATGTCGTAGAAATCGAACAGATTCTTTCTTCTCATAGTATAATTTGATCATTCTTTTAGATACCGAAAAAGATGTAGAAAGCACAATGTCTGACGAAGAGTCAGATGAAGTTAGTGGTGAATCCTCGAGTACCACTTCTTATAGACATCGCAAATCGTCATCTCCCATAGAGGACCCCAACCAGCATCACTATGGAAGTTTCTACTTGAGAATGGGAGCTGTAGGTAAGATATTTGGTTTCGGTTTGAACAATTTGTCAATAAGTAGACAAAATTTATCGAACATTACTAACATTGACTGAATTTTTTTTCAGCTTTTGGAATCGGAAGCATGATTTATTCTGGATTGGAATTTGGACAATATTTCGAATTAGAAAGTAACACCAAATGTCACAACATTTTTATAGCTCTGACGCCTATTACCCGGATGGCGTTTATTTTTATACAGATGTATTTTATATTTTTGAACAACGAAGTAAGTAATCAGTCTTTATTCCGTTATGGTATTTGTAATTAATTTTTATCTTATGAGATGAATTACTTACTGTAGGGATGTTCTATTACGATATGCCTTTTTTTCAGCAGGTCGGTGTATGCAAAAACAAAGTGATGGCAAAATTCGGCCTTATGCACATGATTGGTACAAATCTTTCCGTCTGGCTTAATGTACTCGTCCAAGAAACCAAACACGAAATTTTAACGTTCTACAATCCCGAAAACAACTCGCTCAGGATATCTCACAGGATACCATATAAGAGCGATGTCCTTCTAGGTCTGCCAGCAGTTACATCAGAACATCCTCCAGAAACTCACGGCCATCATATCGTTGTTAGAGGATTGAAAGGTCCACACCACCTATACGAATGCAGACGAACCAATATCATAGGATCCTTGGTGCAGGATGCCTCTCCGTTTCTGTTTCCTTGCACCATTGAATACAGTTTGATATGTGCTGCTATTTTATATGTTATGTGGAGGAATATTTCCAAACTTCCTGTACTAGGAGCAGCAGCTAAAGCTAAAGCTGAATTATGTAACTCTTATAAGAAGAGTCCGCATCATTACTCTGTCGATTGTGCTAGAGCCCATAAGGGCCTATTCGTTGGAATATTGCTGCTTGTATTAACAATAATATCTCTCATATTATTCTTTGTTTTGATATCACGTCCAGAATTCGTAGGCTTAGCCGTTGTTGAAGTAAATATTTGCGAATTAACGCTTTACGGTATGACTACGTTGGCATCATTGTTAGGTATGTGGCAGGTGCGCCAACTTAAGTATGACGGTAGCAAAAATTTACAGTTGGACAATATACTTCTCGTTGGTGCTCAAACTGGTATGTTCATATACAGTATCTTCACAATTATAGGCGGACAATTCACGATACAACGTACTACAGTGTTAGTTCTAGTGACAGCTTTGACTTCCCTTCTACAAACTACATGCCAAACGATATTCATCTTGGATGCTTCCAGAAGGACGTGCGCCACCTCTGACCAAATAAAAAAGAAACCTGGCAGACAGATAGTGACTTTTTTGCTCGTTACAAATTTGGCTATGTGGGCGATAAATACCTTGGAAAAATCGAGAGCTGAATCACATCCTATACAATTACATTTTTACGGGCTATGGGCATGGACTATCATAACGCACGCTGCGATGCCTCTTGCGATTTTTTATAGGTTTCACTCAACAGTATGCTTATGCGAAATTTGGAAAAGGGCCTATAAGATGAAGCCTACGTATATGTGAATCTCAAAATTTAGGACGTGAAGATTCTTGTCATTTAGGAGATTCGTACGAGTTGAAGAGAATATTTTTATAAATTAGTTGAAAGATTCAGACAGTGATTCAAATATAAAGCGATATCTTGCTTTCGAGAGAACTTTTTGGAATATATAGTTTCACATATGAATAGAAGCTGCAAAATATCGAAGTTAAAGAAGCCATCCGGAAAATGGATCATATTACGGCTCTGGTATGGTAAGAGTGATTGAGAATATGAAAAATCTTAACCCGACAATCAATAATATCTCAACCGAAACATTGAAGTGAAATATTTTATAGAAATTGAGTTTTCGGACAAGGTGAAAATGATTTTAGTACCTTAACATACATGTACAGAAAATTATTTACCCAAGAGTTGTAAATGTGGATTAGTTTTCAATAATGATATTTCAAAGTTTTGATTGTTCTCGAAATATTTCAGAGTTAGAGAATTTGATTCTTGGGAGTTGATGCTTTTAAACCTTGATATAACTGAGCTGTTGTACTTAATGTTGGCCTTTTCTTGACCACATTTGAAATTTTTCTTTCAATTTTGTGTAACAGTTCTCCTCGTGGTCTTCAATGGAATCCCTTAGAAGTTCCTGTACATAAATTCACCAAAAACCGCAACAATTGAGAGAAAACCGTGGGTTTGGCGGATTTCAAAACCCGGATCAAGTCCGAGGTCTAATCAGTAAAAACTTTTTTATAAAATTCGATTTTATTCATTGAAATAGTCATCTTTCACAGCCATACAACAATTCCAACGTTTTTTGAAAATATCGATGTCTTTCTTATAGAAAGATTTGTCTTTGGCCCAAAATCGGCTTCAGTTGCGTTCAGATCTGGTGGATATGGAAGTTGTTTTCATCAACTTGTGGATCGATGCATAATCGTATTGAAACAGCAGTTTTTTTTTGCCCTGTAAGGCCTCTTTTGCTTGACTGCCTCATCCAATCGATCCAATAACAAAATGTTGTTGTCCCTATTGATCGTCTGACCCCCCAGAAGACTTCGATGAGCAAAATTCCGTGCGCGTCCCAAAATATAGAGACCTTGACCTTGCCTACTGTTGTGTCTTCGGATGCTTTGGTCGGCTTTCGCGTTCTCCAGTTGGCTCTCTTTTCTACTCCAGCGTTTATTGATGAATACATATTTCATTAATTGTCATGTAGCCCTGCAACAGACCCGTTTCATAAACAGCTTCAAACAACGCTGAAATCTTAAGGGTGCCAACTATCCCTTGCTCTTTCATTTTATGATCGGGCATAACAATTTTCAGAATTGGATATTTTTGAGCGCAGCCGCTTTAATTGGACAACCTGGTCGGTCTGCGTCTTCGATGGTTGTTCGTTTAAAATCCGCATACCATCGACAAATGGTTGTTTTTGATTTCAGGTAATAATTTCCAAGCCATTTTTCAGCTTGAACGGTGTTTGTATTCCTTAAAAAGCAGTGTTTGAGTAACACACGAAACTCGCTTTTATACATCGTTCGAACAAAAACAAATTTAGCGTCACTTAACCTTCAATATTTCGACAACGACTTGACCAAACGTCATAAAGTTTTCACACGCTGATAAGTATTGTTGAGCCAGGTCAGTATCAGTAAATTTATGTGAATTACAAATTAAGAATACTCCCTTATTAGAGAATATTACCACCAAGAAAATCTTGTTAGTATTTATCTTCTAAACTTGAAATTACAAGGAGCGATATCATTAAAATCAACTCACAGATTTTCTGAGAAACTGTGTTGACGTGATTTTTTTCAATTGTTTCTATAATTCGCCAACAGCAAAGATTCGTATATTATGTCCAGAAAGTATGACACATTGAAGCTATTATGCAATTATGGAAAAATGTCATACACCACAACTCGATTATTTCAATCCTTTGAAGATTTTTACAGGTACACTTGAAAGGTTATGATATTTCTCCTAAACAAAGTGTTCATCTCCTACCGATCTTTGAAAATTTCAGAAATGTTTTATTTGGAGTGGAGGCCATATATTTTATCGGACGTCCCTAATAGAAATTTGTCACATATGGAGTTTCGTTACGTAATAATACATTTCAAAAACTATAATTAAAAATTTTTTTTACCACTTTTTTTAAATACGAGTAAAATTATAATGAAAAATATCAATTACATTAAAAATTTCAACTGGACCCTAAACAGGCTTTGAAGAAGTAAAATTTCTCAGACTATTTTCGTAGTTTCTGTATATTTTTTCTTCCTAATCTTTTAACACAAATTTTCTTATAATTTGATATGGCTATCATATTCCTTGTTGATTTTGTCTTCCTGATCTCCTTGTTGAAAATGATTTTTTCAAAAAATAACATCTTGTTTACTAAATATCATAAAATATGATTTTCGAATAGACTTTTTTCAACGATAGACTGAGAGTTTGAATAGGAATTCAGTTTTCATTTATATTTTCGTTATTGAATTTGCTCTCTTTTTTGTATGAAAATATTGATAACTATATCAAGAACCTCCAGAAGTTGATTCTATAATCTATCATATCATATATTGAAAACTATGATCTATTATATTGACAGCAAAAATGTCTAATGAGCGAGGCCCTTAAAGACTTTGTTGACTATATGTAGGGTATTAAAAGATAGAAGATTTTAAAGTTTCTTACTCCAAAATAATCCATAATTAATCCATCATTGCGAATGAGGAAAGCACCTAATATCTTTATTGGTCAATCATTATTGCTTTCTTAACTAATATTATTCTGTGAAGTATTTAAAGATGCCAAATTGAGAAATTCATTTTAATATCTTTCTCCTTGAAAATTGCAGATACTATTGTTAATTAACCTTTGATTTCTCAGAATTAAATGATTTTTTTGAGATAAAATCTTCAACGCAATAACTCAGCCTTTTTTATCTCCATCAAAATCAAGTTCAGAAAGTCAAACAAAGTGTTTTAGAGGATATCTTCATATCAATTTTTCTAGTCAGAACAGACAATAAAATACCTGGAAATTTCTAGACGTACTCATAAAACACGCTGTGTAGAGACTTCATTTCCAAATGTCTGTACATAAATTAACATTTTAACTATTCCGACGGAAATGAGCTATTAATAATATCTAATATCATTAGAGGTTTGAAAGAATCTATCTGAATGTACTTTTCTGTCATGTAGGAACGAAAAAGCTTCGTGTATAATTGCTAGCTTTTGTCTTTTGGTATGCTGGCAGTTATTTGTCCCATGAGAAAATTTTGCTCAAATCTTTAAACAAAACATTTATCTATAAGTACCTGTATCATCTAAATTCTCAGGAAAAATACATACTGTTACCAATATTACCTGGGAGCAATAACATTGTGACTCATAGAAAAATATCACTGGAATGTATACCTATCAGTAATGAAGTAGTTCAAAGTATATAAAATATTTTCAGATTTTTATAGATGTGTATATCTTTTTCACTATACCTATTTTACATTACTACTGGTGTGTGCTTTTTATTCCTAATATTGCGAATTTTATATAATCAGTGATTTAAGACTTATTTATTATGGATGCATTAGATATATTGATTTACTTAAGTCTACCAAAAATGCATTATATTGTATGAAGTATTAGGAAAAAAATTTCCACGTATGAGAAAAGGGCCAAATTGTATTTATTTCTACTAATAAAAATATTTTGTTGAATGTAAAATTAGATAACATTATATATCATTTACTAAAATAATAAGGAACGGTTTTTTACTTGATAGAAGGATTATTACAAAATTTGAATATCAAAACAGATTTAATCTGTTAGTCTTCTACAATTTTAATTTCAAAAAAATTTATTTAATTCTTAAAGTTTCTTAAGTAAATTTTTCGAAATTAAAATTGTAGAAGACTAACAGATTGAATCTGTTTTGATATTCAAATTCAAATATATCATTCACGTTTGAAAACCTAGTAACTATATTCCGAATTATGAGTGAATGGAATATGAACGCAAATAAAAGAAACTGAATAAAGAATAATATATAGATTCTTGCAAAAAATTCCAAATCATTCAAGAGGCAACATCGTTCTTCTGTCATCGAGATTTTGTGATTCATTTATTTCTGATCACAACCCTTGATGAAATATTTTAGTTAGTTATAGATATAATTATGGGTGAGTGGAAAATGAATGCAAATGAAAGGAACTGAATAAAGAATAATGATTAGATTCGTGAAAACATTTTCAAAATTCTTAGAGAGGCCACAACGTTTTTTGTCGTCTAAATTTTGTAGTTTGTTAATTTCAGATCACAACCCTTGATGAATATTTGTTAGTTTGTTTTAAATATCTCAATCCAAACTTCACTTCCTTAATTTATCTTTGTTCTTCTTCAATTCATTTTGTAGCTCATCTCCTCATAATACACGAAAAAGGTTGCGAGTAAATTGAAACCGTTGAAAGTCCAAAGGCGAAGAGAGGTTTTCGATAATATTTATACCTGTCAAATATACGACATAACCTAGTGTTGAATTTTGTTGAAATAAATTATCCTGATAAGTATTATTTGTTATACCAATGTAGAATTATTTGAGAACATGAAATTGTTCTTGACACTAGTGTAGTTTGTGATTATTTAATGCAAAGTATTCACAAAATATTTTACTGTGATTTTATTATCTAAGCTCAAACTTTGACGTGTGTGAAAAATGCACTGGACTTTATTTAATTGATATATTATTCTGTTCTAATTTACCTCAATTTAAAAATCGTCTGATTTTTTACCATGTACTAGTTTTTTCAGTTTTCGAGAAATAATTAGAGATAAAGAAGAACTCAATAAATGCTAGATATCTATTTTCGTTACATTTAGAAGGAATAAAGATGAATATAATTCTTTATCCCCATTTCATCCAAATACTAATTTACAAAAAATTATTCTACGAAAGCACAAAAGTGTAGACGAGTACCAGTTGAATATATATTTTTTTTACTGAAGATGTAAATCTGTAGGTATAAAGTATTACTGGTAGTTCATATCCTGATGTAATTTTTATATAATCATTAAAATATATAGTCCTGATTACTGTGTCCATTAAACCGGTCGGTGATGTAAGTACAATTTGTTGTGCCATAATGTTTATTTGAGATATATTAGCTTGTTGTGAATATTTTAGCTAGATCGAAACTCTTCGTTATTGTTACTGTTTCATTATGGATATTCATATTACTTTATGCAGTATTGTGGATATTATACGTAGTATGTTCGATATATGTTGATTAATTCAAATAAAGGACTGATTTGCTCTATGATATCTTGAGTGAAATTAAACTTTTCCTTTCCTAAGCTTATAAAGGATGGTTCAATAAGAGCGCAAGATTTGAATTACGCGCCATGTTTGATAGTCATAATGTCACATGATTATGACGCGACAGATCGAAAGATGGGAGTTAATGAATATGAAGCATTACACGGTAGAACAGCGCGTCCTGATTGTCAAAAATTATTATCAAAATGATGAAAGTTTAATTGCCACTATTCGTAAAGTGCGTCCAATGTTCGGTCGAAATATGAAACATATGACACGAGCTCGTAGAGGTCGTTCAGAACAAAACATCACGGCAGTTCGCGAGAGTGTGACAGAAAGGCCAGAGACGTCAATTCGCACAAGAATTGGACATTTCAACAGGCACTCTTCAACGAATTCTCACTAAACATTCACAGCTGCATGCCTACAGAACCCAACTGACTTAACAACTTCTGCCGGTAGACCATGAACAGCGAAGAGAATTCAACAATTGAATCTTTGAGCTGATTTTGCGAACAAAATCATTTTCACCTCGATGGCTTCGTTAATAAGCAAAACTATCGCATTTGGGGCTTAGAAAATCCATGAATGATTCATCAGAAAGCAATGCATCCACAACGGGTCACTGTATGGTGTGAATTATCGTCTGGAGGAATAATTGGACCGTTTTTCTTCGAAAAAGAAGAATGTAATGCAGTAACGGTGAATGGCGAACGTTATCGTGGTATGATAACACAGTTTCCTGTGCCTCATTTGGAAGCTATTGATCTTGACGACATATGGTTACAGTAGGATGGTGCTACATGTCATACCGCCCGTGAAACATTGACGATCTTGCGCGAGTTTGCTCCTGGTCGTGTCATGTCCCGATTTGGAGACAAGATTGGCCTCCACGATCTTGCGATTCTTGCCTTTAGACTCCTGTGGGGTTATCTGAAGTCACAGGTTTATACCAATAAGCCCGCAACCATCGAAGCATTGAAAGCCGAAATTAAACGCTGTATCAATGAAATACCACCACATGTATTCAATAAGGTTATTGAAAATTTCGTCAAAAGGGTACGCATATGCCAGCAAAGCCATTTGCAAGATATTTTGTTTCACATATAATTCCCAAATGTTTATTTTTTAAATCAATAAATATTCCAATACTTTGCTAAAGAAAACCATGTTTTATTGAACACTGAAATCTTATTGAAACACCCTTTATTAGAGAACTTTTGTAAGTTCAATTAATCAGGGGTCTAAAATGGATGGTTACTGAGCTATGTCCGTTTTTCGAGTTTTTTGAAATTTTCTGTTCTGTTACACTAAATATCTAATTACGGGAAGACTTTCATACTGTGAACATTTACCTGATACTTTTTTGAAAAATAAAAAACGTTCGATCACTTCAGAAAAAAAATGTTTTTCCAAAACTCACATAATCTGATAGTCTGAAACAGAATTAATTATTTTTTGTAGATTTTCCATGAAGTAGCTGAGTATTACTCAAAATGAATGTTGTGAACTCGGAGTGAAATTTGAAGTTCTCCGTGTGATGATAAGCTTTCTGACAAGGTACAAAAGTAATCAACTTTTTCACTGGATCGAAAAAGATTGAATAAGAAGAATAAAAAATGTAATTTAAACTTTGTTTCCATTTTTTAAGTTTTTTTATGTTTGACCGCCCGAGGAAAGGGTATAGGTTTTCCTTTTCCTTTTCCCACCTAGTTAGTGCCCTGAACGGAAAGTTCGGAAGTAAGAAGCCCCTTCGGCGTGTGAGCTGCATCCCAGACAACTCGCGTACTGACACTGCAGAGCCAGTAGCTGTTGAATAGTGCTTCGCTGCTACCAGTCACGTTGTAGGTTCTCGGACTGAAGCCGAAACTGGTAGCTTGGTGGGTTCAACTCTTCGGAGTGGTTCTCGCTAATGCGCGATGATAAGGCGTAACCCTGATCACACTTTCTGCTTCCTGGGCAGATTGTGGAGACTGCTCAGTAGTCACCTGGTGAGAGAGCCATGCTCACATGCCAGTAACCTAACCGGTAGAATTCACTGGGGAGAGGAACATCCGAGATGAAAGCATGAACGACCCCTGCACAGTCTAGAGCTTGTTGTTTGGGCCGCTATGTCTGCTAGAGGCATAATCGGTCCTCATTTTCATGAAGATCGACGAGTCCGGCCACTCAATGTGAATAGTGACCGTTATTGCAATATGTTGTAAAACTTTTTGGGTCCAGAATTTCAAGGTTTCAACTCAAGAACGTGATTTTAATGAGATGGGGCTACTTGCCATACATCAAATTAAGTAATGGAAGCTGTTAACGAATTATTCCCTAATAAGGTCATTTCGCGTAGGGGTAGCACCAACTGGCCTCTGAACTCAGCCCACTTGAGTATTTTGCACGGGGATACCTTGAAAGTAAGGCCCATGAGAAGAATCCGATGAACCTGACGCAATTGAAGCAAAACATCAGGTCAGAAATGGCAGCAATATTGAGAATTATGTGTTAGCGTGTGATTGCCAATCTTCCCGATTAGAAGAGTGCCAGCAGCGTAACGATCACCATTTAGATGATATCATCTTTTCCAAATAATTTTTCACTTTATACTCTAATAATTAACAGAAAACTTTTTTTTTTAAATTTTAAGTAGTTTTTGTTTTGCCGAAGTTTCAAATACCTGATACTCTTTTTGGACATCTTGTACAAGAAAATCGTTGTTGAAAATAGAAATCTCGTCGTCATTCAAAACACGTTCAAAAGTACGGTCCTGGGTCCTTCCGGCCTGGGTATGGGCGCCTATGTCATTTCCTCAGGGACGGAGGGCAAAGGGATGAGGCCCTTCGTGTTGCGTCACGTGATGTCAACAAAGTGAGGGAACTTATGTGTAGCAACAGCTTACTCCAAATCGAAGAATTTCGTTCGCGATGCATTTGTAGGTGCATTGCGTTGCATCACAGAGTTCAAACACCCTCTCGCTATTGAAGGCATCGGTGGCGTCAAATAGTGAAATATTAAAGCCGTAAATGTTTGTATGATTGATTGTTTTGACATGGTTGAAAGGCGCTCTTTGTACCAGAGGTCTTTGGTGGCACCTAGGAAAGAGTCATGTGGACTAACATGTGGTGAGTATATTAACTTTTCATTGGATTGAAAACGGAAAATTACACATTTGACCTTTGTTTTTCACGAAAAAAATCTAATTAGACATAAAACTTATTTTAATCTGTCTGAATCGTGCAATCTCAAAGTTCCTATTCAGTTAAATGTAGGTGTAGAATAATTCAGCGTGAAATTTTTAAAGTTTTTTCTGGTAAAAATTTCGGTTAGTCTTCGAATTTACGAATAGATAATATTTTTATATTTACAGATACCAATAAATATAAATTGTTAACAAAAATCCTATAAATTGAATATTTTGAGTAGACAAAATTTTGTTTCTGCTCATCCCTCTTATGAAAACAGATATCTTTCAAAAATGTTCAACATAATCTAAGAATTTCATCATGAAACTATCTTACTTACAATCAACAAAAAATATTCACTCACTTTTAACAATACAGAAAGCGTCTTGGCAAATGAATAGTGAACATTTAAATGGTATCCAATGTAAACTGAAATAAATAGTTCTTCGGTTTACCATAGATCTTAGAGATTGGAAGGCAATTTAACGACCTCTGTTATAGCACAAGGATATCTGTATAAAGAAATTTAAGGAAACCAAATAATTATATATTATGGATAAAACAAAATAAATGGAGGTTTATACCTGACAGAAGGTATTATATAAAAATTAATTATATATTTCACTATTTACAGATATATTCTGTCAGCCTTCTACATGTTTAATTTAAAAAAATTATATTTAATATAATAACTTCAGGAATTAAATTAATGTCATATAAGCACTGCTTATATCAAACGACATATAAAATAAACATTCATTGTAAGACATCCAAATGAGATAACAAAATCGAATAAAAATAAATTGTTAACAAATATCCCATAAATTGAATATATTTAATATATATTCAACAAAAATCCCATAAATTGAATATATTTAATACATATACAATTTATGGGATTTTTGTTAACAATTTATATTTACTGGATTTTGTTATCTCATTTGGATGTCTTATAATGAATGTTTATTTTATGTCGTTTGATATAAGCAGTGCTTATATGACATTAATTTAATTCCAGAAGTTATAATATTACTCGTAAATATAATTTTTTGAAATTAAATATGTAGAAGGCTAACAGAATACTATATATCTGTAATTATTGAAATATTTGAATAATTTTATATACCTCCTATTATGTATATACCTCCATTTATTTTATTAAGAATTTTCATCCTACTGAATATTTGTTAGCCACAGAGAATATGAATTTCCATTATAATTTTTTCCAAAGCAGGAATGAACTCAATTTGAAGTTCTTTTAAATGTACGTTTCAATCTATGTTAAATAGAAAAACTCACTAGGAAAGCCTTTCATAAATCAATGGAAGAAATCTCGAAAAACTAAAATATTCGATTTTACTCTGCGACAAGCTTTCAAGTTTATCAAATGAAAATTTTTATTTGAAGATAAGGAAACATGGATTGAATTTTGAGAAAAATTGCTTTTCCACTATATTTGCGTGAAGCAACTTGAGATATATGATTTTCTTTCACTACCAGACTAATTTTTCATTACAATTTTCTAAGTCGGTAATTTGTCATTTATAGTCCTAAAAAAAGGAATTTTAATTCTCGATGTCAACAAGTGAATCAATTATCGATCATTATTTTTTCAATATCTGTCTTTCTCTCTTCTCCACTTTAGACAATACGTGAGGAGAATACTCTGGCGTATGAACGAATCTTTATACTGAAATGTCGTCTACATATTTAAACAGCAAAAAAACTACATAGGTACAAAACGAGTTTGATCGTCCCAAGTTTTGAAGATTAGTTCATTACACAAAAATCTACAACTCATACCTGAAGAATTCGAAACAAAAGAACCATACACACAACATATAAAATGATAAGACTTCAATGCCTTCTATTCCATCTTTCCTGGGTAATTGTGATCCATCAAATTATAAGAATTGGTCGATCGTATCGAAAAACTCATAAAAGCATTCCTTCAAGGAAAGTAAGATAAATTTCATTGATTCCTGATACTTTGAAGTTGTTTTCTGAAGTATCAAAAAAAAACATAAAGTTAAATATATGGCACTGACCAACTATCGGGTGTTTTTTTAGGAGGGATAGAACTTTAAATTGAAATAAATCACATTCAAATTAAGATTGGAGATACATTTTTTGTTATTTGAAAGATAATTTTATGACATTTATGTTTTAAATATAATTTCCGGCATATGTCCACCACGACTAGCTCTGAGAAACCGCATTCGACCAGACCAATTTGGACCACTTTTTCGAGTAATTCAGGCCTTATTTAATCAATAAAACGAGTTATGTTGGCTTCAAAAGCGTCTATTGTTTCTGGTTTATCAGCATAAATCAATGACTTGACATAAGCCCAAAGAAAATAATCCAATGGAGTTATATCGTATGATCTTGGAGGCCAATTAATTGGATCATTTCCCAAAATAATGTTATCGCCAAATCTTTCTTTCAATAAATCAATTGTTACGCTACTAGCATGAGGTGTATCACCACTCCAGATATGGCAATTTTGCTTCTTTACATAGCCGTTCAACCAGAAATGAGCTTCATCACTAAACACAATTTTACGATAAAAAAGTGGATCAATTTCAAGCTGTTCTAGGGTCCAATCAGCAAACAAACGAAGCTTATTATGGTTAAGTGGCTTTAGTTCTTGAACCAGTTGAATCTTGTATGGGTGAAGACCAAGATCTTTACGCAAAATTTTCCATGTGGTGGATGCACAGAGTCCAACTTGTTGTGAACGTCGACGAATAGACCAATCTGGATCACTGTGATTTACAGCAGCGATATTTTCTTCTGTACATACAGTTCTTTGTCTTGTTGTTGTTGCATCGAGTAGAGAAAATGTTGTCCGCAATCTATCGATACTTCGACGAAGAAGCTGCTCTGATGGACGATTATGTAAACCATAAATTTCATGAATTTCTCTATAAGTTTGGCGAATAGAACACTGATTTTGAAAATAAATTCTGTGAAATCACATTTATCCCTATCGAAAGTTCTATCACTCTAAAAAACACCCGATATATGCTGACAATGATGAATAATAATGTAGTGATTATAGCGGCGACTTCGCTTTGAGTAATTGAATACAGATTCGAAAGCTTCATAATGTCGGGAAAGCTTGAAAGAGTTTGAAAAAAACTTGATATCAAGCCCAGCTATAATATTTCAAACCAAGCCTTTCACGAATCCAAGTAAAGCTTTGATATTCCAAGTCAAGCTTTTTGCAGGCTCAAACCAAATGTATATAATTCAAGCCAAGATGCTTGGCCTGGTGTATCATTGGTATGCAAAATTATCATCTCCTTGTTGCTTTAATAAACTGTTCTCGCCTTATATGTTATAACAGATCGGCTGATGAGTTTCCGATTTAATGAAGAAAACAAAATCTTTTTGGTCAAATTCGGTGATCACCTCATTCGAGCCAAAGCTCTTTCTGGCAAGTTTGTTTTATCAGGTCTGCATGCAGATAAAAGTCACTGAGGACCAAATATGGATTATAGAGTTGATGCGGAAGCATTTCGAAGTGTAATTGGTGTAATTTTGGCATCTTAACTAACGATTTCCGACACGCTGCATGGTCTTGACGAAAGATCACTTTTTCTCATTGCATAAGACGCTGTTTCATTGAAATTTCTTCGTTCAATCGATTCAATTGGGCCGTATAGCGATCGAAATTAACTGTCTTGCCCTTTTCAAGGAAGCCAAAAAATTGAAAGACACAAAGTCCTTCTTTTCCATTGTTTTGCGAATCACAAATGATATTAGAGGTTATAATCAGGATCAGTAAGTAAAATTAACATTTATATTCAATACCATTCACAGTGATGAACATTTGAGTTTGCATAATATTTTCCAGATTCATTTTCACAAAATATCATTATAAATCTGAAAGAAACGTTTTTTAATGCAGTGAAAAATACCGAATACTTAGTGCCAATCTTATGTCTCCAAGTTGTTTCATTATTTTGCTTACAAATGGATAACCGGACGAAAAGAAATAAATTAGTCCACCAAGTTTTTACATGTAGATTCATTATCAATTTCACCTCAAAGAAGCACCGGAAAAATATTCTTCAAGTATTGGGCTGAAGGACTTCGGCCTATGGCCTTTGACTGTGGTCAATAAAGAACGGTTATTATTATTAATATTATTATTTTTCAAGAAATGAACAACGTGCTTTCGTAATGAATTAATTGAATCGGTGGATATTTATTACGAATATGTTAACAGGAATTCGAGAATGGTAAATAAGAAATTTTTTGAATCAGGACAGTGTAGCTTACATCTGTATATAGTTCGAGATTTAAATAAAGCCGAATAGGTTTTGTTGATCGTCATGCTTCATAACTTTTTGGCTTCGTGTTAACACAAACGTGCTTTCGTCTTTGATGTGCAAAATTTGTAAAACTGAATTGATATCAGAAATTTTGTCAATGAAAAATGTGAGGCCTAAAAATTTCCCGCTGTGCACTGATGTTTGCAGAAAGGGTAATATAAAAGTAATCGATCCACACGATATGCGTCGTATTCCACCGCGACGCTTCTTTGTTCCATGTTCAACAGGTGGAAGGAAATACGCGCTTCAAATATTATTAATACCTTAGTCCGGTTCATTATTGGATACGAAAATAATTGGATTAACATGGTCTGTGTTCTTTGATTTTATCAACAAAACATTGAGGAGAGCGGGAAATTCAAACGATCAATATTTGCAGATTTCCAGTTCAGAGATTCAGAGAAATGCCAATCAAAATGATGTTTATGCATAAATCAATTGCTATTAATACAAAAAATCAATTTGAATGTGAGTCAGTACTTGATAGAAGTAAAATTCAAATGACTTTGAATTCAGAATTATGTATTCTAACTTCTACAATATATATTGAAACTATATACAAAAACTGAATGATATCCTTATATACAGTATAATCAAAATAAAATATTTTTCACTGTTTCGGAAAAACCTTCTTATATCCCAACATGAAACGTATTGATACAAATGCATTGACACAAACAATATGAGTATGTATATTAACATACAAATACAAGAAAATCCACTATTCCAAAAATTATCTGAAATTCTCGAAATAAAGGATGAAATAAAAATAATTGAACGCGTATTCCAACATTTAATAGCTATTTCGGTCTCTAGACCTCTTCAGAAATGTATAAATATCCACAATATATTCTTTAATTACTTATTACAAGTAGTGCAAATGGTTATAGGTAAAAGGTAACAACACGTTGACCATTTCTTTTTTTATTTTGGATACTTTAAAGCTTACTTCGGAGTTTATTCGTTTCGAGTTTTGTCTTATTTGGTGAGTTAAATTTTGATCATGTGATATATTTGAATCTGATTTCTATACATTTCTGAAGAGGTCTAGAAACCAAAATAGAGCTATAAAATGTTGAAATTCTCGTTCAATTATTTTTACTTCATCCTCTATTTTGAGAATTTTAGATAATTTTGGAATAGTGGATCTTCTTGTATTTGTATGTTAATATACATATTTATACAGTTCGTGTTAATACAATTGTAATAATACGTTTCATGTCAGGATGTTTTGTTCTTTGTTCATTGAAAAATATTTTATAATGATTATATATAAGGATATAATTTTGATAGTTTTTTTATATAGTTTCAATATAACGGGTGTTTTTTTAGAGTGATAGAACTTTCGATAGGAATAACTGTGATTTGACAGAAGGTAGAAGCCATGCTGTTTTGACATTTCTGTTCAGTAAGCATTGACAAATTATCATGGGAAGACTCACGCCGCAACAACATTCACAAGTTGCTGAAATTTGTTTTCAAAATCAGTGTTCTATTCGCCAAACTCATAGAGCACTTCGAGAAATTTATGGTTTACATAATCGTCCATCAGAGCAGCTTATTCGTCGAACTATCGATAGATTCGGACAAATTTTCTTTACTCGATGCAACAACAACAACAAGACAAAGAACTGTACGTACAGAAAAAAATATCGCCGCTGTAAGTTATAGTGTTAATAATGATCCAGATTTGTCTATTCGCCGACGTTCACAACGAGTTGTGCATCCACCACATACAAATTTTGCGTAAAGATCTTGGTCTACACCCATACAAGATCCAACTGGTTCAACAACTAAAAGCACTTTACCAGAATGAGCGTCATTTGTTTGCTGATTGGGCCCTAGAACAGCTTGAAGTTGATCCACTTTTTAATCGTAAAATTGCGTTTAGTGATGAAGCTCTTTTCTCGTTAAACAGCTGTGTAAACAAGCAAAATTGCCGTATATGGAGTGAAAACAATCCTCAAGAAGTTCTGCAGGTTCCATTGCATCCTGAAAAATGCACTGTATCGTGTGCTTTACACGTTGGAGTCATCATCGGTCCATATTTCTTTAAAAACGATGCTAAAGCTAATGTTACAGTGGATGATGCTCGTTACAGATCAATGATCAATGATTATTTGTTTCAAAATTTGAATGGTATCGACCAAGAAGTGTTTGGGTTCCAACAAGATAGTGCTACACCTCATGCTGCTACCGTAACAATTCATTTATTGAAAGAAATATTTGGGGATAACATTATTTCGAGAAATGGTCCAATTAATTGGCCTCCAAGATCATGAGAAATAACTTCACTGGATTATTTTCTTTGGGGTTATGTCAAGTCATGGGTTTATGCTGATAAACCAGAAACAATAGACGCTTTGGAAGCAAACATAACACGTGTAATTGATGAAATAAAGCTTGAATTACTCGAAAACGTGATCCAAAATTGGTCTGGTCGAATGTGGTTCCTCAGAGCTAGTCGTGGTGGACATATGCCGCAAATTATTTTCAAAACATAAATGTCATAAAATTATCTTTCAAATAAAAAAAATTGGCTTCAATCTTAATTTAAATGTATTTTATTTCAATTTAAAGTTCTGTCACCCAAAAAAAAACACCCGATACATACTTATACAGTTTGTGTTAATACATTTGTAATAGTACGTTTCATGTCAGGACGTAACAAAGTTGCTTTCTAGACATTGAAAAATAATTTATATTGATTATATATAAGGATATCATTTTGATAGTTTTTTTTACAGTTTCAATATATATTGTAGAAGTTAGAATATATTATAAAATTCTGACTTTAATGTCATTCAAAGGTATTTAATAAGGTATTGCTTTTTCCTTTAAAAATTATATTGAATAATGAAAGTTATTCTATAAACGACAATTGTTCCCCTGTAACGTTCTTAAAACACTCATCAAAAGAGGAACCATTTAAATATGGTATGTTACTAAATTCCAAACTAGTTGGTTATAAGCATTCGAAAAAGTTACTATATAAACGAAACGCGTTTTGTGAGCAACTCACAATAATAAATAGAAATCAACATATAAACGTGTATTATTCAACTGAAGTGTTCAGATTACTTTTGATTTCATAGAAATTTATTAACTCATAAACATCAATAATAATAAATGATATCTGAAATATACCGTACCTATACAAAGACAAAATATGGAAAATTCAACTACGCTACAAAATTCCGAAAAAAAAAAAACCCTATAAAAATTTTTGGCAAAAATATGTTGTTTCGGAAAAAAATTAGTCGCTCATTAGCTACACGAAAATGAATTATGTAAAATATAAAAAGACCTATCCACATGAATATCTATCTGTAACAAGGGAAATTTCTGAAATTCAACTTAATTCACTCCACGTATATCAAAACACCTGGTACCAAGGCTATTTTCAGAATATTCACAAACACGAAACATTATAACTTAGTTGAATTTAACTCAAATATCAAATTTTTCATAAAATGAAAAATAAAATTATTTAAATATTTTAATATTAGCCTTCTACATATTCAATTTCGAAAAAATATATTCAATAATTATAACTTCAAGCATTAAATTAAAAATAATGTCATATAAGTACCACTTATATCAAACGACATATAAAAAAAACATTCATTATAAGACATCCAAATAATATAACAAAATCCAATAAATAAAAATTGTTAACCAAAATCTCACATATTAAATATTTTGAATAGACAAAATTTTGTTTCTGCTTTTCAATCTTATAAAAACAAATATCTTTCAAAAATGTTTAACATAATCTTAAGAATTTCATCATAAAACTATCTTACTTAGAATATTCAATATTGTTGGATATCTAACTGAGTTATTTTCTATAAAATCTAAAGATATGTAAAAACATTACTGAAAAACAAGTTTTAAGAGAGACTTTGCTTCGTCAGTATTCAAATAATTCATTTCCAATCAAATATAACATCAATCAACAAAAAATATTATATTTACTCACCCTTCAACAATTTGGAAAACTTCTGGTAAATAAATACTGAAAAATTTAAATGGAGGTTAACTACAAATAAATAGTTCTGTGATTTACCCTTGATCTAAAAGATTGAAAGACAATTTAACGGCCTCTGCTATAGCACAAGGACTATCTGTATAAAGAATGTTAAGGAAACCAAATAATTATATATTATGAATAAAATAACATAAATGAATGTTAATTCTTGATAGGAGGTATATAAAATTATTTAAATATTTTAATATTAGCCTTCTACATATTTAATTTCAAAAAATTATATTCAATAATTATAACTTCAAGAATTAAATTAAAAATAATGTCATATAAGTACCACTTATATCAAACGACATATAAAATAAACATTCATTATAAGACATCCAAATGATATAACAAAATAAAATAAATCTATTGAGTATACATACTTTATTTAAACTTCGGATTAAAATTCTAAAGTATTATATATCCCTAATATTTCTTTAAATGTTAAAGTGCTCATATAAATTTTTCCTGCTTCAACTGAAAATTTGAGTTAAAATGTACCCCCTATGGTTAATGAAACAAACCAACTTCTAACTAATGAATTATCATCACTGAATGTGGAAAAGCAGCCACTTTATTAGGGGAAAAAACTTTACTATTTCATTTAGGGAATGATTAACCTCTGTGTAAAGATGGAAAGTGATTTCTTACAACTTTTTTTCGTCTGCAATCTCCAAACCTAAAATTATTTCTTTAAACTGATATAGCCCAGATTTTCTCACTATACTTTTATCTGAACTTAAACGTGTGGGAACCATTATACCACTTTCTTCGTGAGAGTCAATTGTCAAACATTATCCAAATGTCATCGGGCTAGTTTTATGTCTCTTGAGATAACCGAAAGTTGTTACCGCTTCCCAGCTTTCAAACATTGGACGGCAGCTTAAAAGGTTCTGGCGTTAAAAATAGTTCTTTTGTTAGAGTATCAATTTCTCATGCTTACTGTAATTTTTTCATTGGTTTATTTAAAAAAAAGGTGATTCGAGGCTGTTCGAAGTCATAATTCACATAAATCTATGGATGAGTCACTTTAAGTTACACTAAAGTTTCCTGAGTACCGGCTGTATTCACATTTAATAAATAGATCCTACAATATTTTGTACCATTCAATAGGGAATTGAAAGACTATCAAATTGAGATGTCACATGACATAGTTCCCCATTAAAAAAATCGACGTCATCACGGTTATACTAATGACGCAACCTCGTTCGCATCAATGTCAAAAACTGGGTAATCAGAAATATAAATCGTCGTACTTCAGCATTTTTAACAAACATTGGTTTTTTGAGATAGTATGAATTTATTCCATATATTTGCACCAAATCCCAAATTTTTATCTTATATGACTTTCAATTTGACTGGTTCAAATTTCTCTCGAAAACAAAATTTATAAGATTATTTAGGAAGCCATCTTGTTCAGTCACGAAACTGATCTTTAACTTTAGCTTCAAAACGCTCCTTACATATTTAATGTCAAAGTAGCTTCTTCTGAAAATAATGTTGCTTATAAACAAGTGGCTCAAATGTCGGCGCTAGGGATTTCTAGTTTAAAATTCCAATAATATAGTCATTCGATCAAAATGACAATGCCTCGGTACGAGCGTTCAAAAAACAGAAAAAGCACAATTTAATGAACTGAAACGTAAAAAATTATTTCTGTGTTGAGATGAAAAAAGTGCAGAATGCTTGATATTATTTAATTTGAATATCAAAACAAATTTAATCTGTTAGTCTTCTACAATTTTAATTTCAGAAAATTTATTCAAGAAACTTTAAGAATTAAATTAATGTCTTATAAGCACTGTTTATATTTAATAGACGAATGAAATCTGAACTCTTTATACAATATCAACTGGAATTAAGAAAAAACCCAACAATTATAAATTGTCAATCAAAATTAATAAATAAATAAATGTTTTCTGTTTCGTTCCAAGCATGCGTACCGAACTCTTCAGACAAGCGGAAACGTAGCCTTGCTACGTTTCCGCTACGACAAAATGTTTTGTTTTCTGATGTTATATTTATGAAAACTAAATCTTTCTCAAAAATATACAACATAATTTTAAGAACTTCTCAAAAATTAATTTATTTGAAATATTCAATATATTTAAATAAATTACTTCAAAAACTCTCAAAACTTGTAGCAAATCATCAAAAAAAAAAAATGAATATAACATCAGAAAACAAAATATTTTGTCACAAGCAGAGTTCACTACTCATGCTTGGAACGAAACAAAGAACATTTATTTATATATTAATTTTAATTGGGAACTTACATATGTTGGGTTTTTTCTTACTTCCATTTGATATTGTATAATGAGTTTCGATTTTATATGTCTATTAAATATAAGCAGTGTTTATGAGACATTAATTTGATTTTTAAAGTTTCTTGAACAAATTTTTTGAAATTAAAATTGTAGAAGACTAACAGATTGAATCTGTTTTGATATTCAAATATTGTAATCTTCCTCCTATCAAGTAAAAAACCGCTTTCTTATCATTTTATTTTATATATTATAAAATATATAATTATATTAGGTTTTTGAATAAAGAAATTTATTATGCAGTGTTGAAAGTTTTAACTTAGACCATTAAGTGCCTTATAAACTTTGTGTGATTTTATTGTGAGCATAGAACATAGAGTACCTTGGATATTAGAGATACCTAGTTTTAATGTTCAACAAACGCATATTCCTAGAGATCGTATTGGGTAAGTTTATTTATTGTTAATTGATTTCATCTTTTAAATGTGAAGTGGAACTGGTCTACATGTTTTGAGAGTTTTTGAAGTAATTTATTTAAATGTATTAAATATATAATAAATTATTTTTTGAGAAGTTCTTAAATTTATGTTATATATTTTTGAGAAAGATTTAGTTTTCATAAATACAACATCAGGAAACAAAACATTTTGTCACAAGCAAAGCTGTGAAGAGTTCAGTACGCATGCTTGAAACGAAAAAAAAACATTTATTTATTTATTAATGTTAGTTGACAATTTATATTCGTTGGGTTTTTTCCTAATTCCATTTGATAGTGTATAATGAGTTTCGATTTTATACGTCTATTTAATAAAAGCAGTGCTTATAAGACATTAATTTAATTCTTAAAGATTCTTGAATAAATTTTTTGAAATTAAAATTGTAGAAGACTAACAGATTTAATTTGTTTTGAGATTAGAATTTTGAAATATTCCTTCTATCAAGTAAAAAACCGCTTTCCTAATATTCTATTTGATATTATTTGTTGCTAAGTATTTGTTAAGAATAAAGTAAAAAAATCGTTTCTAATATTGATTCGAAACGATTTATTTCTTGCTCTAAACTATTTCGTTCTCTGAACTTGGCTTCTACATCAAATTAATTTTTTCAATTTCCTCACTTAATTTCTAGTATTCGTATCTATTTCCTTCGTTTTATATATAAGTCTACCACTCGATAATCGCATAAAAATTCTTGAAATAAAGTGAAGAAAAAATAGTTGAATTCAAACACCAACTAACTCGTATGATGCGTTTAGATTTTAATGGATCTCTACCGATTGGTGTTGGATCTAGACCCAAAAAAATTAATGAAATGCCACATGAATTAAGCTTGGAAACAAATTTATCTAATGACGTATGAAGGCCCTATAGAAGAAAAGTTTTCAATGAAATCATAACCCAGTAAAAACAAGAGATACAACTCTCGGAAACAAAATTTTTGAGGTTATTCAGGAAGCCATCTTGCCAAGTCACGAACGTGATATTCAAATTAACCTTTAAAACTCACATTACATATTTCTAGTCAAAGTGGTTTCTTCTGAAAATAATCTTTGATCTTATATATAGCTCAAATGTCGCTGCTAGGAAATATTTTCAGTTTAAAATTCGAATAATATAGTCATTTGAGCGAAATGATAATGCCCCGGTACGAGCGTGCAAAAAACAGAAAAAGCACAATTTAATGAATTAAAACGTGAAAAACTATTTCTCTGTATAATTTCAGTTGAGGTGCAAAAAGTGTGGGATGCTTGATATCGTTTGTTCAAATCTTTGTTGCTGACTATTTGTTAAAAATGAAGTAATGATTATGTGGGTACATATAGCATGGCATGTTTTTTAATTAGTACGTTTCAGTTCCTAGGAGTATATTAATCAATTTTTTTAGTATAATAACATCGAATAAGTGGTAACTAACATTCGAAACGATTTATTTCTTGCATTGAATTTCGTTTTCTAAACTTAGCTTCTAGATAAATTTTTTTCAATTTTCTCACTCAATTCGTAGTATCTGTATTTATTTTCATCGTTTTATATATGAATCAACCCTCGAAAATCAAATAATATTCTTGAGATAAAGGATAGAATAAAAATGTTGAATTCGAATACAAACTTATGATGCGTTCAATCTCTTCGGATTGGTATTGAATCCAGACCGAAAAAAATTTATGAAAAATTTCACTAGCCATATGAAATAAGCTACTTAATAACCTTATTTCAACGGACTATATTATGTTTGATATATCATGTCCATTATCAATAATAGTGGATGAAATTTCGATAGTATTCAAAATTGGATTCAAGAAAATGAGTACTTAAACAACATGAAGTTATTGATTTAAATGCATTAAAATAAATGCTCAAAAGGTTCTTGGCAATAACGCAGACTCCTATAAAAATCGTTCCTACCTTTGTTTAAAGTTTGAGTTGAAATAATCCCCATTTCTGTATTTATCCTTTCTTTGAAGTCTGCGATGCTCTTTGGCGTGTTGCATGAATTTTTTTCTTGCGATAACCCCACAGAAAAAAATCCAACAGCGCAAGTGGTGATCTAGCTTGCCACTCAATAGTATCTCTTCATCCAATTTATTTATTGGGGTAGATTGCGTTTAAGTAAGTTCTGGCCATTGAAGCATAATAAAGTGGGTCTCCATCCTGCTGGAACCAGATATTTTCATTCAGTAGGCTTGTATCTATTGCATTAGGAAATAAGGTGACTAATGAAGGAACAAGTTCGTCTTAATACAAACTCAAATATTTTTCAGCGGTCGAAGTCCCATCTACATAGACAGAACTTGACAGCCGAAAAATATTTGAGTTTGATAAGAGATGAAGTTGCTTCGGAGTAAGCCAACTTATTTCTTAATGTAATAGATCCAAGCCTGCCGAATGAAAATATCTGGTTCCAGCAGGATGGAGTCCCACTCCATTTTGCTTCAATGGTCAGAACTTACTTAAACGCAATCTTCCCCAATAAATGGATTGCACGAAGAGATGTAATATAATATGATCCAACATAATATAATATTATATAATATAATATAATATAATATAATATGATATGATATATGATATGATATATGATATGATATATGATATGATATGATATAAGATAATATAGTCGGACTAGAAAATATCCGGAAAAAACAAAGCTCAATTTTAATTATTTAGACTATATTTTTAATTCTTGAAATAGAAAATTATAACAAAATATTTTATTTACTTATACAACCTCCATTTAACTGTAAACACTTGACTAAACGTCGAGGTACACTCGAAACTGGATAACCTTCATCATTTTCGGTGATTGTAGTCCAGGATTGTAAAACTGACTGAATTAAATTATCTTTATTTCGTGGTGCTGCTCGTTCAACTTCAATCTTCATTAGTCCCCATATGTTCTCAATGGGACTAAGATCTGATGAAGCTGATCGCCATGAAATGGTTGTCACTTGATGTTCTTGCATCCAAGATTGAGTAGAGGCCGAAGTATACAGACTGTACCATAATTTGTCTCTCTACATGTCACCAGATTACATCTAAGTACCAGAACCAGTAATTTGGTGGTTGTCTTGAAGAATAGATTTCCCGAGGTCAATTGTGAGGTACATTCCTCTAAGTATCCCGACAAGTATGCCTCTATGAAAATATCAATCCGACAAGAAAATCTTAAAGATGGTTGGAAGCGAGAAATCTGGCCTTCAGGTGCAATTGTATCGAGGTTTTTTGCCAAAAAGAGGATGCAAACACAACAAGTAGATCCTCAAAAATACTAATTAAAACACAAACAATGAGCATTATACATCAAAAAGTTCAGTCCCTAGAAAATACCATCGACAAATTGGAACAATTAGTCTCAGATAAACCAGATTGTTCTGTTATTCTATTCATAACAGAACACTGGAAGTCAAAGGAACAAATCTGCCAATTGAGACTGAAAACCTTCAGGTTAGCTGCCAGCATGTGTCGGTGGATCAGCAATTTTTATAAAAAAGAACATTAAAGCTAAAGAATGTGAATTCATAAATAACCTATCTACCCTTGGAGATTTTGAATGCAGTGCGATGTAGTGTGAAGTGAATAAATTAAAAATGATAATTGTGTCAGTGTATAGACTGCTAAATGGAAGTATCGAAGTATTTTTTGAAAAACTTGAATGTTTGTTGTTCGAAAGAATTGAATCCAATAGCATCATATTTTTGGTAGGAGATTTCAACATATAAATGAAAGAAGATAATACCACTAAAAACAGGTTATTTACACTTCTGAATTACTTTTCAATTAAACCTCAAATTAATGAATAAACAAGGATTACTGCACACTCTAGGAATTGTCTTGATAACATCTTCACGAATTTAACTCACACCATAACATCTCAGGTTATAGAATACCATATTTCTGATCATAGCGCTCAAGAAGTTTTCAATTAGATAATGATATAAAAACAAAACAATTTAAAAGAAGATTTTTTAGTGGAACAAACAAGACCCTTTCTTCAGGAAAATTATGGAAGAGAAATGGTATAATGTTTACCTCATTGGGAAGTCTAATTTGAATGAACAATGGCGAGTATCCATTAATCAATTCCTCAATATATTCAACGAATGTTGTCCACTAAAACTGATTTATAAAAATAGGAAGCACTTATATAATAATAATAGCACCAAACTTAATGAAATTAAAGCAAAGCTGGACATACTGTTTGTGATATCTAATAATGATATAAAATACAAAAGTCAAAATATTGCATTGAAGAAAGAATATGACAATTTGTTGAAATTAAAAACAAATTTAGAATACGAAGACAGAATTAAAAAATCAAATTGCAAAATAAAATCAATGTGTGCTATTTGTAGCGAACTGACAGGGAAAAATGTTCATCAGTATAACTCATTGAGTGAAAATTCATTACAGTTAGCAGAAAATTTCAATCAATACCTCATAAAAATAGTGAAGGATGTTCAACTTGATCAGGTTTCAGGCAATTTTTCCTGCTTGATAACGGAGGCTAATCAATCAATGTTCATAAGACCTGTGAATGTTAATGAGCTCATAGAATTAGGTAGTCAGCTGAAAAACAAGTATTCTAGTAAATATGACGGCATTCCGGTTAATATTGTTAAATTTTCCATTAAAGAGCTAGCAGTAGTGCTATGTTATTTATATATGATAAATAATTCTATGAAATACTCGATATTCCCAGATCAGTTGAAACTGGCGTCAATTAAACTGATTTAAAAAAAAAAGGAGACCCGGATGATCTTGATAATTATAGGCCAATAAGTTTATTACCGACATTTTCGAGCTTGTTTTGTGTTTTAGACTAATTTCTTATTTGAATGAAAAAAATCTTTTTTCTCGATTTCAACACGGGTATTTGAGGGGAAGATCAATAAATACCATTTACCAATTTGTGAACACAATTTTAGATCATCTAGAAAATATAAATTTAGCAATGGGTATTTTCGTTGACTTGAGAAAGGCTTTTGACTGCATTGATCATAATACTTTGCTCAAGAAACTATAAAAATATGGAATAAGCGGTGTAAAGTCCATGAATGGATAAAATCTTTTCTTTTTGGTATGCAGCAACAAGTTGTAATAAATAATATAAAATAAAAAATCACTGATGTCGACGTAGGAATAGCACAGGGAAGTATAATAGATCCTGTTCTTTTTATTATTTATATAAATGATCTCCCATTATCATTGAACAATTATTCTGTAACGAATTATGTCGATGATACCAACGTTCTGATTAATGGAAAGAATATAAATGAAATAAATTACAGAGTGGAAGAATGCTTTTTAAAAATAAGTGAATGGTTTTCCATGAATGAATTATCCATAAATGAGTCCAAGACAAATGTTATACTATTTCGCACAATACAGTCGCCAATTATTCCAAGCAATATCACTCTTGAAAAGTTGAATATCAAAACAGATTTAATCTGTCAATATCACTCTTGGTAATAATGTAATAATGCCTGTATCACATACAAAGTTTTCAGGTGTCCAAATTGAGGAATTCTTGAACTGAAATACTCATATAAATAAAATGTGTTTAAAGTTAGCTAGTTAGCAAAAAAGAGTAATTAGAACCATCTCTAAGATGGGGTATAGGGATTCATGTAGGGGTATATTTAGAAATAAAAATATTTTGACAGTTAATGGTTTATACATATATGAGTGTTCAGTTTTTGTTTTTAAAAATAAGGATGGATTTAATGTAGGGGGAACACATAATTATGATACAAGAACAAAATATTTAATTTATCTCCAATATAGATTATCTATTTAAGAAAAGAGACCTTATTATATGGGCATAAAATTATATAATAAGTTACCTGATAATTTGAAAACTTTGTTAAAATTTAGGAAAATTCAAAAGAGTCATTAAGAATATATTAAATAAGTTGGAACCATATTCATTGTGCGGTTATTTGAGTTGTGAGATTTTAGTTTAGTTTATTTATGCAAGGATGACGTCATTTCATTTTTTATGTATATATTAAATGTGAAATTTGGAAATAAAGATAATTATTATTGTTATTATTATTACTATTATTATTATTGTGGCTTCTTGCATTATTCTTCCGAAAACGCCACCTCTCTGGATATAAAGCATGCGCTGCTCCTTCAATTTCGATGATTAAAGTAAAACAACTTAATTTCCGCTAATTTATTTAATTTCACAACAATTGTTTCGTCATGACAACATGACTTCATCATGACAGCATGACTTCGTCAGGTGAGTATGGTACCATGCTCACTCATACAATTAAGTTGTTTTACTTTAATCATCGAGATGTATTTCCGACAAGTAAAGACAGATACAATTAAACATTTCCTTCAACTTCAATCTTCATTAGTCCCCATATGTTTTCAATGAGACTTAGATCTGATGAAGCTGCTGGTCATGAAATGGTTGTCACTTGGTGTACTTGCATCCAAGTTTGAGTATGGCATCTTGCATTATCCTGCTGAAAACGCCACCCCCCTTGATAAAAAGCACGCGCCGTTTCAAGGAGAAAATCGTTTAGAATGCCACAATACATTTCACTATTAATGGTACCATCAACTATACAGAGAGGCGTAGCACCACGCTGAGATATTGTTCCCCATACCATTATTTTGGTGGGAAATTTGGAAATATGAACGGTAACAGGTTTTTTTGATAGGATTTTCAAGTGATTTCCCCTATGTTGGAAATAACTTTCATCAGAGATAAAGATATCCTTAAAATCATCTCCTTGAAAACGTTGACAAAATTCTATCATTCGTTCCTTTTGTAAAAGTGTCATTATAGGGATTTTCTTGGTTTCCTTGATATTTAGCCTTTTCTTTTCAGTGACATACGGACGGTTACTGGACATACTTTTATAATTCTTTAATTTCTAAATCTGTCAATTTACGACACCCCAGGTGCTGATTGTGTCGTCCTAGGGCCAATAAAGAGTTTAAATTGTTTCCTTTAATCTTACGAACCACTCCTGATACTCAGCTAGAGCTTGGTCACCATAGACGTCCATTAAAATACCATGACTTACGGTACCCTTTTTCTTCATATTGAAGAAATGAAGTAAAACTCACCGCAAAAACACATTATTCGTTACAAAAGTTGACATTTTCAGAGCACATAGCTGTTTACACTTCAGCGAAATAACAGATACCGAAAAAAAGCATAATGATGATACTTGCAACATAAAGGTGTTGGAGATAAAACAATGGAATAATAAACCGCATAATTTATTTATGTTCCTAATAGTATTTGTGCAGGCTGAATTATTTACGATATTGGAGAACACAAATTCGCCCGACACAAAATACTCCTTCCTATATTTTGCAGTCGGAAAATGTTCAAATTCACAAACTGCCTACTACTTTAGTGTGTTGTCTAATCTCGGCTGAAAATTTTTTCAATGATCCGACCACCCTATCCCCAAATTAAGATTTTATATCGGAAGAAGAGGGTGGGAAGTGCAGTGTCTCCCCTAGACCGTTAACGAGGGTGAGATAGACACTCCAGGTTCCATGTGTTGTAATGTTGCAACTCAAATACTCCAGGCATGACTCTTTGCAGACTCAAGTGCTATTCCGTGCCATATTTAATGTTCGTTCTAGATTTTTTCACGTGAAATTCGTTCTTTCACATCGTTGGAAGTTTTAGATGCCTAGTTGGGAGATTACAGAGGTTTCGCTTCAGAACGGCTGATTCAAGAATTGCCAGAGTCAGATTCAGTGTTTTTTTTGGAATCCTAGTGAACCTAATTTAACTTCATATTTATAACTGCGATCAAATTTGATACACTTGATGAATTTAGCGTTGCAGACACAATTTCTCAAGCGAAATAAGTTCGGGTCATGTTTTTGTTCTAAGTGTAGGGGAACTGAAAAAACTGTTCGTATCCAGAAAGTGAAGAAAAGTTGAATCCAAAAAGTTGGGTGAGTATTTTTTATGTAATTAAACTTTTTTTTTGGATAAATATCAAACATATACCGGTGTCGCACGAATACCGGTCGTTAGAATATTTTTGGGAAGGAATCGAAATTCACGTTTGCAATTTCGGAGTTAAGCTGGAGAGATGACTCCCTGTAATTTTTTTGAGATTCGTGGGACTTCCGGTTTCACCCGAAGTGACAACTTTCGTTTTTCAAATCGGAAGCCCCACATTTTATAACAAAAATATTCCTCATAAAATTCTGAGTTGTTTTAATGTCAAATTTTCGGATTTCCGTCAGAAAATTCTTTTTCAACGTGAAATTGCGAAAAAAATTGAAAATGGCGCTCTGCTGAAACATGGATATCTCCTCATTTTTTATAGCCATAATGGAATCTACGTTGAAAAATAATCTAGGTGTGGAAATAACACCAATGCCCTAAAATGTATATTTTTTGAGATATGCAGTAGCGATTACATTTCTAATATCAATCTTCTCAAAAATACAAACAAAACTGGAAATTAAGTATTTCTAGAGTACAATCTAAAATAAATGTTCAATATGTCCTCAATTATCTTCAAGACATTTCAAAATTCGATCTTGTACTTGATGCGTTGCCTTTTTTATTTCGGGGATCTAAACGGATATTTCGTTTTACAAATGTTCTCTGTTTTCCATCACGTTTCTATAAACTTTCTCCTTAATTCTACCTCATAAATGAAAATCTAGAGGGGTAAGATCTGGAGATCGAGGTGGCCAAATTTCCCCAACAACGGGCTTCAAATAATTCAGATTATTTTTGATAAATCCTTCCTGACGAAAGGGCTGGTACATCATCCTTTTGGAACCACCGATTGAATGCCATTTCAAGGGGTAACTAGGTAACAAGGTTCGACTACATCCACTAACATTCTGAAGAACCCCGCAGAGTTCAAATTTTCTTCGTAAATGAAGTATTTAACTTGGTTATCCATCATCAAGCAGAAAATATTCAATCGAAATTGTAATTATTTCTAGATTATTTCATAGCCAAAGGATTGTATTAAGACCAAAAATACTCATTTCGACGGTTGGATATTCCTTGTTGAGTAAACTTCGCTTCGTCAGACCAAATAATTTTGTTCAAGAAGTTATTGTGTTCTTGAATTTTCAATAAGAATCCTTTACAAAATTCTATTCTCCGTAGATCATCGCCTAGATGCAACTCCTGAATTTTTATGATTTTGAAGAAATGGTTATTATTAATGGACAGAATTTTCTGAACTGCCGTACGTTTAATTCCTAAATCGGAAGAAGCTTACCTGATCGAAGAAAGGAGATAAACTTCAAAATAACCCATGACGAATATCGCTTTCAAGAATTCGCCCTTCCATGTAACACCCATAGACTTTGATGAATACGCGGTAGTCTGGGTGACGCATGTTAGGATATCTTTCCGTATAAAAGTCTGCAGCTTCACTGGCATTACCTCTGCACTCACCATAAACCAAATGCATATTTTCGTATTCCTGACGATTACTTTAGGCATGTGTAGTGGCTTTTTTATCTATTTGGTAAGGAAGTGAAGGTTGCTTTATATGACCTACCTTCCCTCAGGCCTACGGTCACAGCCTGCATGGGCGCGGGATTAGGAGACACCGAATCAGCGCGCGACGATAAAAACGTCACTTCCAGTTTGGCTTCAGTTCCAAGACTTAGGCTCCCACTGGCATAGGGCGAAGCACTATTGAAACCTCTTTTAACTATGCAGGTTAGCAACCTAGTTGGCAAACGCAACTCACACGTCGAGGAGACAGAACCCCTTTAGCCCAGAGTGCAGGCTTTCAACCACTGCCCCCACTAAATCTTTCCTCTAATAGAGCGGCCAGGATTATTCCTGTAGACCTTCGCCCTTCCATGAAAGCAATAATCGCGTCATTGCTAGGACATGCTTCGGGGATGCATTTACTTGCAAATTGAGGACCGTGGAAACCCAGGCCTTGCTGAAGCCAGCTAGGGTAATGCGGGATTGCCACACACGTCAGCACTCTAGGATCCAGGACGCGCCAGAAAACTAGGGCAACGCTTCGACAACACCACCACTAGATTCCCGAACATCAACCGTTCAACCCATAGTAACCGCTCTGCATGCGACCACCAGCACCCATCATCACAAATTCCAATCTCATTTCAACAGTAATGAACAACTCAGCTCTTAGCAAAAGAACCGAAAGGGACACTTCAAGGAGTCTATATCTTCATTTAGAGAAGACTACCCTAGAGAAGCTCTCCATTCTCTCAAAACTTTCATATATCCTTATCATCCAGCTTGTATCATATTCACTTTCATTTACTCCTCTCATAATTCCCTCTAGTATCACCATTTGTTCTTCTAAGTACTCTGTACATTCATACAGCTCATGGAACCAGCTCTTTATCTCTTCACTTACACATCTTTCACTCTCAGAGAGGTGTATCTTATACAGAAAACCATTGTAGCTCACATGGCCCGTAATCAGGTATCCCAGCCATAGACCAGCGGATAACCATTCATTCTCACCGGAAAAATCTATGAGTGATATGCCCAGCTTCATTCTCATCCCATCTTTTCTGCCACTCTGTCTTTATTCTTTCTTTGAACTCAATCATACTCCTCTCAGGGTCTTGATTCCTTTCATCAACTATCATTCGATCAAATGCATTCAAAGCCAAACCTTTCTTTAGTCTTTACTCTACTCCCATTCCTTTCGCTATAAGATCCCACGGAGGGACACCCACAAAGCATTCATGGCATCCGTGGATACCATCCAACACACTCTTAGGCATGCATACTTGACCACTGTTTGACAGAGTGGTTCAGAGCCTTTCTTGCATACCCATACTTCATTGATTCATACCATATATTTACTCCATACATGGTGCACGCTTTAAACCTGCCACCATATATTACAGTCAACGCCTTTCTTTGCAATCCTCAGACTCTTCCCAAACAATTCACCAACCTCATCAACTTCTCTCGTACATCGGAGAAGTGACCAGAGAACCTTTATCTCTCCTTCACTCTCACTCCCTGGTACTCAATACTTGTAGTGTATTGATTGGCAAACTTTCTTCTTTTCTGACACACATACACCTGCTTCAGCAGCCCAATTGCTCAACAGATTCAAATAGTAAAGCCTCCTTCTCCTCGAGAGTGAGACGACTGTTCCCTTTCACTAGAAGAAGCACATCATCTGCGTATGCAACTACCTCACATCCTTTCCTTTCAAGCTCTTCCAACAACCCATTCATGCATAAATTCCACACTTTAGGCCCCACTATGGAGCCCTATGGACACCCTCTCATAGTTTTTCTCACTATGAGATCTATCTATTTGGTAAATCAAGAAAATTTTCATGATTTATTTGAATTCGAATTTAGCACTCACCTGATGAGACCTGTCTTAAAAGATCGAAACCATAGACGTATTAGGATAATAAGTCTATGATCGTAACAACTGTCGTCCAGACACAACTACTTTCGGATTCTTCACCAAGAGTTATTTGAGACCATTTTTGACTAAAAATTCGAAAATTACAGACATTTTCTGAAACGATAGCACTCTGTTTCCCGGAATAAACGAGCAAAAACAGGTCTATTAGGACCTCTTTATCCTTTTGCGGACAGATTTAATTTTTTTTATCCTTCGATTGATATTAACAATTCTGGACTTAAAGGTCTAGAAGAGAGCGAAACAATTGAAAAAAATATTGGAAGGTGCTGCCAAATTAAGAGGTGGTTCTTCTATGGAACCACCAGGAACTTATAGTATAAAGAATATGAAAGTTTTGACAACTATTTTTCATGAAAATTATTGAAACAGTTATTTTTTCAGTCAAACAAAGACCAATATTGTAGGTTGAACAATGCCATCTAGTACGATGTGACTGAGCGTGTGTACTGCACTAACAACAATGCACTTTGATACCATATACTGCCATGTGCGCCACTTTGTCATATCGCTTTTATATAGGATCCTGAGCTTTATATCTATTTGTTGGCTTCTCTATGCTCGTTCTTCCTCTTCGGATTATACTTGGATCGACACCAATTATTCCTTTAACTATAGCTAGTCGAAATTCTTTCAGCGTTAGGTTCTGCGAGCCTTCTAAACGATTTTTGAAAAATCCTAAAAAAGACGATGCCATCTTTTTGAAGCTGTTCTATCTACTCTGTTATAAGCGATATGTTGGTCCGATTTATCTACGAACTTCATGTGCTGTTTGTAGTCTTTTGCTGCTTCTATGCAAGCAATATCTGTCGAAGATCCATCCTTTTGCTTTCTTGATACTATTTCTACCCTCTCCAGGTTGTGAAACAATTTCGTATCCTTCCACTGAAAATACAATATGTTTTCAGGACTCATTCTCCAATTTATGTCACTACGTTTTTTTTTCTGATTTCAGATCTTCGGTTCATTTTTACGCCTTTTTCTAGCTATACCGCACGCATAAATCTTATCTTGCAACAAGTCTTTTTGGAGCTGAACTCCATTAAAATTGTCAAAATATATTCCGTTATAATATCACAAGAGAATAGACAATATTCGATTATACAGCTCGAGTGGTGTTTCGCGAAATACGTCGAGTGAAGAGGATCGCATAATCGAAATATATTGTCTATGCTCGAGTTGGTATTCGTATCGATTATATAACGAATAATATTTCAACACTAGAACTATAACCAAAGCGCTGCATTTTGAAAAATTCAATGACATTTCTTTGAGCTCGACTTTTACTTTATTTGGCGACATCCTAGAATGTTACTATGGAAATGATCACAATATGGCAGGAGACGAAGCACCAAAACGATTATACTACGTCGTCCAGGGTATATTCACTTATCAATACGCCGTAACTATGGAAAATTCACAGATTTTATTGGTTCTTTAAAACATCAGTTATATAATCTATGATATTTTCCTACCAAAGAACGGGTTAGATCTTTCACCATAGGGGAACCAAATCCTGTCTCATCAGCTCTTACCCAAATTTTGTACCCCCTTTTTACAGGCTTCTGGGGCATGTTTTATAGACATCCAATCCTGCCTTTGAATTTCACCATTGATTCGTCGATAGCTTGGTTTTCCTTGTTTGAAGCAGCTCATGAAAGTTACGGATAAGGCATCCAACAAGGGTCGAGCTTTGTAAAGCTTGTCGTAGTCTTCTTCTTCCTTTTTAGGTTGTAACATATTGTTGTGAGAGTAGCCAACTGAACCGGTTTTGAGATATACACAAACATTGATGACCAGTAATCTTTTTAACTGAGTTTTCTGGTTAGCCCCATCATAAGGTTGACACCTGTAAAACATTGAACTTCTTCTCTTGTAGTGGAAATATAACGATCTCCATGTTGAGCAGCATATAGATATTATATCTATTAGCTCATTTGGAAAAAAGCATTGAAATACATATGTTAGCATTTCAGCAGATTTAGGTATGTTGCGACCCCATTCCTAACAAAAATCTTCTGGTTCGGAAAAATATGATCTTGTAAACCACGCCATGCTTTCCTGTACGTTTTTTCTCTTGAAAGGGTTATGATATACAAGATATAGTGGAAAATGTTTTCTTTTATCTTATTAGGAGTAAATAATAAATGGCAGTGTTTGCGAGACCACAAGTTTGATGTTTGACTTGAGCAAACTCCTGTCAAAATGATTATATTCAAATCTAATGATTACGTCCCTGGATGACAATGTGCGCCGCGGCGCCACCGTGCGACGTAGACTGCGTGGCGACGGACGTCGCGAAAGTGGCGCCACCAAATTTTCGCTCGGCCACCGCTCGAACTAGGACAACTCAACACGTTTATTTTGTCTCTTTCCAACCGACAGTAGTAGGTCTTTAGCCCAGTTTCCCTTAACGATCACCGTGAAACTAGATCTTCGTAGCACATAACCTGTTCCGATTGAAACTGCACATAACTGACACTTTTTCATGCGGATTTTCTACACGATGTGACGAATTGCATTCAACAATGAATGAATGCGGTTATGTTAGGTGGAAGCAAAGAGTCTTCGCTCAGCGATCAGGAGAGGAGTCAGGATATCATCAAATGCAAAGCTAAAATTGTGAGTGATTTTTTTTCTGCTCTCAGTGGTGATTATACCGCCAACACAATACATGCTTATTTATCAATTCGCACACTGGGCCAAAAACAATGCACCAATTTAAAAAAAAATCAAAATTTTGTTCAGAACATTTGAATACAGTGTACAGAAAACAAAATTTAATTAGTTTAGATTTGTACAAATAATAGTATTTGCAATAGTATAAAACTCCACTTTTGAAAAAACACAATAATTAAACCCATAATCAGGAAAAATTGAAAAAAGCAGCAAACTGAATGGTGACTTTCCATTTCATAAGTTATAATAATATTCTGCAAACGATTTATAATTTTGATGTGAAAAGTATAAATTCATTCTCCCTTGAATAAAATATATGAATTTATCTCGATCTATTTTGAAGTTTCGTTTGAAAAAAAAAATATTTTTATTTATTCGTTTATTCAATAGTTAACTAACCCCTAGTATTGAATTTTCTATAGAATGATATAGAATACATACTTACAGTGTTGAAAAAATTTTATTGATTTTGATCTGTCACAATCAAGGTTCAAAAAATGCTTGACCATACTTTCAAAAGCATAAAACTGCTTAGTGAAGAAGTAGAATAACATACATTTTGGAAAAAAATAAAGAAAACACACTATTCAAAGGTGACCAAAAAAATATGTATATTCGACTTGTATGTACGGTTTCATCATTTTCTTTGGATTAAAACAAATGAAGTTAATAAGATCAGTTATTTTCAATAGAAAGATACTATTTACAGTTCAGATGAAAATTTAATTGTGGAAATCAGAGAAGTCCACTTTAAGAAGAAATTTTTATTATTTAATACCAGAGGTATTAGAGAGTAGTAATTAACAGGTACAAAAGCATTAAAATTCTTCTCAACGAGCAAACAGATGTCTTCAGATCTCGCTTGTTGAATATTTTTAATAAGTTTCTGTACCCCCCCTTTTTTTTTTAATTTTTTCCTAAACTATAACTACATAAGAAATGAAGCTGTGATTTTTAGAGTTAGTTCAAAATGTGAACTTAAAGGGGCCACAATTATTGTGTATTCGTAAAATGTAAAAATATTGTCAATAATTTGATTTAACATTCAGGAAACATAAAAAGTTGACGTTCAAAAAACAGTGTGTCAATTTTGAATAGCATTGAAATATCTTTAGCCATTTTGAACTGATTGGAAGAAAACGAGTTACTTTGTTTTCGAATTTACACCTTGTGAGTCGGAAGTGGAAAGAGTTTGCAGGAAATTTGTATTTATTTTCATTTGAAATGCAACCTGAATTAATATTTTTGCGCCATAGCGCTCAAGCGGCCTCTGTGAAATATGAATGTAACCAATAGTTCCTTACGAACTCCCTGAATGATATAGTTACCGGCTAAACAGCTAAACTGACAGGGTAGCGCGCAGCGTGTGTTTGTCCAACGTGTTTTTACGTTCGTCACATTTGTTCCTAAGAAGGTTATTACTTATTATCTTCACAGTGGAAGCATACAGATGAGCCACGGCTAAAAAAGTACGACAAAGTCGAAGTCATGTCAAATAAATACTGATTATTTGTTCAATTGTGAGGGTTTTGTGCACTAAGAGTTTGCTTCAAACATCAGACGATCAACAAAGAACAGTACGTTGTAGTTCGTAGCATTATGACGTGAGAAAAAACCTATCGCGTTTCTGGTTAAGCGGTGACTGGCTTTTTTACCACGATAATGCGCCAGCTCAGTCATCCAACTTTGTGCGGGAATTTTTCGCGAAACAAAAGATTGTACAGCTTCTCCAGCCTCCGCACAGTCCCGACATGGCTCCTTGCGACTTTTGGATGTTCCCAAAACTGACAATTGCGTTCAAAGGATCTCAGGTCGGATACTATTCGTATATTCCTCGTATGTCCACGTCGTATATTTGTTGTTTATTCAGACTTCCACAGTATTATTTCCATGATAGCATATCAAGGGTGGACTATCTAGAGTTTGCATTTTGAAGTAGTTATTTCGATTGCGGCAATTCTTCTGTCATTTGTGTTCTAACAGAAAGCTAGTTTAATATTTGACAATAACGAAATGAGTTGATTAACGCTTGAACAAAAGTAGTAAGTATCAAAATCTTATTGCCAAAATGGTGAATCATCTATCCAAGCTGTTAGATATTAACGTGGAAAATTCAACAGAAACAAAATTACCTCATGACAATTTGTGGATCAATTTTTTCGTGAAAACTGGATCGTTATTTGATAAAATAACCCGTCGAAGATGAGTCTCCCTAAAACAAAACGTTATAAAATAAAATAGAAAGGCTTTTTACTTGATAGAAGAAATATAACAAAATTTGAATATCAAAACAAATTGAAATATGTTTATCTTCTACAATTTTAATTTCCAAAAGAATTTTTTATTCAAGAAACTTTTAGAATTAAATTAATGTCTAAAACAAGCACCGCTCACATTTAATAGACGTTTATAAACAAAACTCAATATACAATGTCAAATGAAATAAATAACCCAATAGATATACGAAAGTAATTAAAATTAATAAATGAATATTCAAAGGAGACAAAATTTTGTTTCTGGTCTTAACTTTAAAAAATACTACTTGCCTTATAAAAACATGAACACACTTAAAGGACTTCCCAAAGAATATAATTTATTTGAAATATTTAATATATTTAAATATTCGAACAAATTATTTCAAAAAACTCTAAAAAATGTGCACTATATCTTCAAAAAACAAATATAGTTCTAGATAATCCCTTCATCAGCCCTTTGTTTTCAATATTACAAATATCAAAATCAAAAACATAACCTACATCACTCACGTGTTAAAAGACTTCAGCTTCGAACTACAGATCAGCTATATATTCAAGATTGATCTATGTTCTAACAAAATCAAAGAACAAAGTGAGTTATTTTAAGTTTACTTAAAATCATTGACATTCTATAATGAGATTTATTGAAGCCAAAATATAGTTATATATTATATATAAAATAAAATAGAAAGGCTTTTTACTTGATAGAAGAAATATAACAAAATTTGAATATCAAAACAAATTGAAATATGTTTATCTTCTACAATTTTAATTTCCAAAAGAATTTTTTATTCAAGAAACTTTTAGAATTAAATTAATGTCTAAAACAAGCACCGCTCACATTTAATAGACGTTTATAAACAAAACTCAATATACAATGTCAAATGAAATAAATAACCCAATAGATATACGAAAGTAATTAAAATTAATAAATAAATATTCAAAGGAGACAAAATTTTGTTTCTGGTCTTAACTTTAAAAAATACTACTTGCCTTATAAAAACATGAACACACTTAAAGGACTTCCCAAAGAATATAATTTATTTGAAATATTTAATATATTTAAATATTCGAACAAATTATTTCAAAAAACTCTAAAAAATGTGCACTATATCTTCAAAAAACAAATATAGTTCTAGATAATCCCTTCATCAGCCCTTTGTTTTCAATATTACAAATATCAAAATCAAAAACATAACCTACATCACTCACGTGTTAAAAGACTTCAGCTTCGAACTACAGATCAGCTATATATTCAAGATTGATCTATGTTCTAACAAAATCAAAGAACAAAGTGAGTTATTTTAAGTTTACTTAAAATCATTGACATTCTATAATGAGATTTATTGAAGCCAAAATATAGTTATATATTATATATAAAATAAAATAGAAAGGCTTTTTACTTGATAGAAGAAATATAACAAAATTTGAATATCAAAACAAATTGAAATATGTTTATCTTCTACAATTTTAATTTCCAAAAGAATTTTTTATTCAAGAAACTTTTAGAATTAAATTAATGTCTAAAACAAGCACCGCTCACATTTAATAGACGTTTATAAACAAAACTCAATATACAATGTCAAATGAAATAAATAACCCAATAGATATACGAAAGTAATTAAAATTAATAAATAAATATTCAAAGGAGACAAAATTTTGTTTCTGGTCTTAACTTTAAAAAATACTACTTGCCTTATAAAAACATGAACACACTTAAAGGACTTCCCAAAGAATATAATTTATTTGAAATATTTAATATATTTAAATATTCGAACAAATTATTTCAAAAAACTCTAAAAAATGTGCACTATATCTTCAAAAAACAAATATAGTTCTAGATAATCCCTTCATCAGCCCTTTGTTTTCAATATTACAAATATCAAAATCAAAAACATAACCTACATCACTCACGTGTTAAAAGACTTCAGCTTCGAACTACAGATCAGCTATATATTCAAGATTGATCTATGTTCTAACAAAATCAAAGAACAAAGTGAGTTATTTTAAGTTTACTTAAAATCATTGACATTCTATAATGAGATTTATTGAAGCCAAAATATAGTTATATATTATATATAAAATAAAATAGAAAGGCTTTTTACTTGATAGAAGAAATATAACAAAATTTGAATATCAAAACAAATTGAAATATGTTTATCTTCTACAATTTTAATTTCCAAAAGAATTTTTTATTCAAGAAACTTTTAGAATTAAATTAATGTCTAAAACAAGCACCGCTCACATTTAATAGACGTTTATAAACAAAACTCAATATACAATGTCAAATGAAATAAATAACCCAATAGATATACGAAAGTAATTAAAATTAATAAATAAATATTCAAAGGAGACAAAATTTTGTTTCTGGTCTTAACTTTAAAAAATACTACTTGCCTTATAAAAACATGAACACACTTAAAGGACTTCCCAAAGAATATAATTTATTTGAAATATTTAATATATTTAAATATTCGAACAAATTATTTCAAAAAACTCTAAAAAATGTGCACTATATCTTCAAAAAACAAATATAGTTCTAGATAATCCCTTCATCAGCCCTTTGTTTTCAATATTACAAATATCAAAATCAAAAACATAACCTACATCACTCACGTGTTAAAAGACTTCAGCTTCGAACTACAGATCAGCTATATATTCAAGATTGATCTATGTTCTAACAAAATCAAAGAACAAAGTGAGTTATTTTAAGTTTACTTAAAATCATTGACATTCTATAATGAGATTTATTGAAGCCAAAATATAGTTATATATTATATATAAAATAAAATAGAAAGGCTTTTTACTTGATAGAAGAAATATAACAAAATTTGAATATCAAAACAAATTGAAATATGTTTATCTTCTACAATTTTAATTTCCAAAAGAATTTTTTATTCAAGAAACTTTTAGAATTAAATTAATGTCTAAAACAAGCACCGCTCACATTTAATAGACGTTTATAAACAAAACTCAATATACAATGTCAAATGAAATAAATAACCCAATAGATATACGAAAGTAATTAAAATTAATAAATAAATATTCAAAGGAGACAAAATTTTGTTGTCCTTTAAGTGTGTTCATGTTTTTATAAGGCAAGTAGTATTTTTTAAAGTTAAGACCAGAAACAAAATTTTGTCTCCTTTGAATATTTATTTATTAATTTTAATTACTTTCGTATATCTATTGGGTTATTTATTTCATTTGACATTGTATATTGAGTTTTGTTTATAAACGTCTATTAAATGTGAGCGGTGCTTGTTTTAGACATTAATTTAATTCTAAAAGTTTCTTGAATAAAAAATTCTTTTGGAAATTAAAATTGTAGAAGATAAACATATTTCAATTTGTTTTGATATTCAAATTTTGTTATATTTCTTCTATCAAGTAAAAAGCCTTTCTATTTTATTTTATATATAATATATAACTATATTTTGGCTTCAATAAATCTCATTATAGAATGTCAATGATTTTAAGTAAACTTAAAATAACTCACTTTGTTCTTTGATTTTGTTAGAACATAGATCAATCTTGAATATATAGCTGATCTGTAGTTCGAAGCTGAAGTCTTTCAACACGTGAGTGATGTAGGTTATGTTTTTGATTTTGATATTTGTAATATTGAAAACAAAGGGCTGATGAAGGGATTATCTAGAACTATATTTGTTTTTTGAAGATATAGTGCACATTTTTTAGAGTTTTTTGAAATAATTTGTTCGAATATTTAAATATATTAAATATTTCAAATAAATTATATTCTTTGGGAAGTCCTTTAAGTGTGTTCATGTTTTTATAAGGCAAGTAGTATTTTTTAAAGTTAAGACCAGAAACAAAATTTTGTCTCCTTTGAATATTTATTTATTAATTTTAATTACTTTCGTATATCTATTGGGTTATTTATTTCATTTGACATTGTATATTGAGTTTTGTTTATAAACGTCTATTAAATGTGAGCGGTGCTTGTTTTAGACATTAATTTAATTCTAAAAGTTTCTTGAATAAAAAATTCTTTTGGAAATTAAAAATTGTAGAAGATAAACATATTTCAATTTGTTTTGATATTCAAATTTTGTTATATTTCTTCTATCAAGTAAAAAGCCTTTCTATTTTATTTTATATATAATATATAACTATATTTTGGCTTCAATAAATCTCATTATAGAATGTCAATGATTTTAAGTAAACTTAAAATAACTCACTTTGTTCTTTGATTTTGTTAGAACATAGATCAATCTTGAATATATAGCTGATCTGTAGTTCGAAGCTGAAGTCTTTTAACACGTGAGTGATGTAGGTTATGTTTTTGATTTTGATATTTGTAATATTGAAAACAAAGGGCTGATGAAGGGATTATCTAGAACTATATTTGTTTTTTGAAGATATAGTGCACATTTTTTAGAGTTTTTTGAAATAATTTGTTCGAATATTTAAATATATTAAATATTTCAAATAAATTATATTCTTTGGGAAGTCCTTTAAGTGTGTTCATGTTTTTATAAGGCAAGTAGTATTTTTTAAAGTTAAGACCAGAAACAAAATTTTGTCTCCTTTGAATATTTATTTATTAATTTTAATTACTTTCGTATATCTATTGGGTTATTTATTTCATTTGACATTGTATATTGAGTTTTGTTTATAAACGTCTATTAAATGTGAGCGGTGCTTGTTTTAGACATTAATTTAATTCTAAAAGTTTCTTGAATAAAAAAAAAATTCTTTTGGAAATTAAAATTGTAGAAGATAAACATATTTCAATTTGTTTTGATATTCAAATTTTGTTATATTTCTTCTATCAAGTAAAAAGCCTTTCTATTTTATTTTATATATAATATATAACTATATTTTGGCTTCAATAAATCTCATTATAGAATGTCAATGATTTTAAGTAAACTTAAAATAACTCACTTTGTTCTTTGATTTTGTTAGAACATAGATCAATCTTGAATATATAGCTGATCTGTAGTTCGAAGCTGAAGTCTTTTAACACGTGAGTGATGTAGGTTATGTTTTTGATTTTGATATTTGTAATATTGAAAACAAAGGGCTGATGAAGGGATTATCTAGAACTATATTTGTTTTTTGAAGATATAGTGCACATTTTTTAGAGTTTTTTGAAATAATTTGTTCGAATATTTAAATATATTAAATATTTCAAATAAATTATATTCTTTGGGAAGTCCTTTAAGTGTGTTCATGTTTTTATAAGGCAAGTAGTATTTTTTAAAGTTAAGACCAGAAACAAAATTTTGTCTCCTTTGAATATTTATTTATTAATTTTAATTACTTTCGTATATCTATTGGGTTATTTATTTCATTTGACATTGTATATTGAGTTTTGTTTATAAACGTCTATTAAATGTGAGCGGTGCTTGTTTTAGACATTAATTTAATTCTAAAAGTTTCTTGAATAAAAAATTCTTTTGGAAATTAAAATTGTAGAAGATAAACATATTTCAATTTGTTTTGATATTCAAATTTTGTTATATTTCTTCTATCAAGTAAAAAGCCTTTCTATTTTATTTTATATATAATATATAACTATATTTTGGCTTCAATAAATCTCATTATAGAATGTCAATGATTTTAAGTAAACTTAAAATAACTCACTTTGTTCTTTGATTTTGTTAGAACATAGATCAATCTTGAATATATAGCTGATCTGTAGTTCGAAGCTGAAGTCTTTTAACACGTGAGTGATGTAGGTTATGTTTTTGATTTTGATATTTGTAATATTGAAAACAAAGGGCTGATGAAGGGATTATCTAGAACTATATTTGTTTTTTGAAGATATAGTGCACATTTTTTAGAGTTTTTTGAAATAATTTGTTCGAATATTTAAATATATTAAATATTTCAAATAAATTATATTCTTTGGGAAGTCCTTTAAGTGTGTTCATGTTTTTATAAGGCAAGTAGTATTTTTTAAAGTTAAGACCAGAAACAAAATTTTGTCTCCTTTGAATATTTATTTATTAATTTTAATTACTTTCGTATATCTATTGGGTTATTTATTTCATTTGACATTGTATATTGAGTTTTGTTTATAAACGTCTATTAAATGTGAGCGGTGCTTGTTTTAGACATTAATTTAATTCTAAAAGTTTCTTGAATAAAAAATTCTTTTGGAAATTAAAATTGTAGAAGATAAACAAAACGTTATAGTTTAGGTGGGAGTAAACAAGGGAATAATAAACGCGAATTAAGGACTCTATGGGTAGAATATGCTTAAGACGTCTCATAATCCCGTCAACCTGCAAACCGAGAAACCCAATACAGTTGGAACACTTCCAGTCTCTCGCCGGAAGGTCAACTGGAGACCCAAATCTCGGGACTGAAAGTGCACAAGATCAGTCTTATTGGAGTTCAGAATGACGGAGTTTCGGAAACACCAATCAGTGAAACCTTGCACCAAAGTTCGCACCTAGCCTTGAGTTCAACGAGATTGGAAGCCGAAACAATAAACGAAGCAAACAAAACAATCCTAATGGTCGCCTGTATTGATGAATAATTAATGACATGGAGAGGTAGATCATTGACGAACAGAACAAATAAAAGAGATCCCAAAGCAGAATCCTGAGGCACACCCATTTCTACTGGATACTCAACAGATTCTTGTTGGCCTAGACGCACATAAAAGTATCTATCATTCAGGAAGTCCTCAATCCACTCGAGAAAGACACCTCTAAAACCGAAGCTGTATAACTTAGCCAAAATGAAGTTAACTCAGGCTGGTAATTCTCTTGAGTCAACGAAAAACAGCCCCGCCACTTGGGATATTCGCAAACAAAATTAATTAAGTCACCAACTGCTGTTTCCTTCTATCAAGTAAAAAACCGTTCCTCCTTATTTTAGAATCCATATGGTTTTAACCTTGTTAGTAGGTCTATCTATAAGATATTTATGATAATTGAATTCAGATTTGCTCAGTTATTTTGTGTATTCCATTTTTTTTTAAAGATAAAACTTCCGAGACATTTCAGATTTTAAATTTCGAAAGCGACTTGCCACTCTTATTTCCTCAGTAATCCACTTTGGTCTCCGACCGTCAAAAAGTTTGTACTGCTTAACGGGGCACGCTGAGCAGGAATGGTTCCAAAGAACCATTCAAATCCCCCATTAATGTCAGATGCGCCATATAAGTTCTCAAATGACGTAGAATGTGAAATTTTATGCGTTTTTCTAGCCAATCCTAAGTATGAACATAGTTTTCTCTTTCCGAAGAAACAAGTCTCTTTCGGTGAAAAATCTATTTTTCAGGCTTTCTCTCTGAAATTGCTCATTTGCTAGACTTTAATTTCCTGAAATAATTTCGGCAAAACTGATGACGGAAAGAACGTTATTAGCAGAAAGTGGAATCAGCGTTCAGCAGGAAAATTTGCCTTGCGCACAACCCATCATGCTTCGAGGACTAAGGAGCGATGACCTATCGGCAGTAGCCGAATGTTTACTAGGACACGCACGTTTTTCTCGTCTTGTTTTTGCCCCATTTCCGCTTCTCCGGATGCAACATCAAATCGTTTCGTTTCAGCACTGGATGGATAATTTAGCACCCCCTTGAATGTTGATTATGCGAATCTGATATCTGAAATGTCAATTTGATTCAGAATTTGGAATGAATTCTATGATATGAGCTTGAATGCTGCCATTGACAGGGTAAACAACAGAGAGGGTGAGTGTAGATCTTTCATGTTTTGTTTGTCTTCGTCGTTATACAGAATGTGAACTACCGAATGACCCAGATCTATTCATAAAGTGTGGGCCATCTAGAGTTTGAATTTTGAAGTAGTGGTTATTTCTAGTCTGACAATACTTTTGTCATTCGTGTTTCGACAGAAAGTTTGTTTAATATTTGACATTAGGTTGATAGAGTAGATGTACTTCTCTACTATAGCCAAATTGAACTTGGAACAAAAATACGGAAATTTGATATCACTATCTTGCACAACATCTCGCATATTGAGCACAAATTTCTTTTTTCACCCAGTAGAAACCCGTGAAGTATTGAACCCGTTACAGAAATTAAAAAACAAAAAAAAGTGCGGGGAAGGACTTTGTTTCAACCGGAATATTGAAAACGATATCTAAAAATGTAGCTGACCATCTGGCACACATAATCAATTTTTCAGTTTCTTCTGGCACTCATTGAAGCATGCTATGGTGTTTCCTATACATAAAAAGAATCATGTAGGTTATTGAAAGAGCTGCACTCGATCAAATGACTGAATATTTGAATAAGTACAATATTATCACTGACGATCAGCATGGATTGAGAATAGGCCGGTCAACATAGTCACTAGCGCTCAATTTTGTCGAGGTTGTCTATTAAATGCTAAAGTCAGACCTATTCCGAAGTGTAAAGCACCGAATGATTTTAGTCACCTTAGACCAATTAGTATTCTCCCCACCCTATCCAAGGTTTTTGAGAGCATTTTGAAGGATCAAATGGATGCTTATGTCTCTGACTGCGATATAATAACTTCTACACAGTCTGGATTTCGTAGGTCGCACAGTACCACTACGGCCCTTTTGAGTTTGAGTGACGACCTCTATCGTGCGGTTGATGAGGGTAAGCTGACCTATCTTGTGCTTCTCGATTACAGCAAGGCATTCGATACCATGGACCACCAAATACTTTATAAAAAACTACTATATTTTGGTTTTTCGCAGAGTGCAGCTTCCCTTATATTGAATTACTTGTCCGAACGTAGCCAATATGTTGTGGTTGGCTCTTCCATGTCCAGATTATTACCAGTAAAGTTTGGGGTACCACAGGGTTCGATCCTTGGTCCGCTTCTATTTTCCATATATATGTCTGATTTTGCTCGTTATGTAAAATATTGTACTATTTGTCACTTCGCTGATGACACGCAGTTATTCATCTCATTTTTCATCAATCAGATCCATATGGCAGTCGCGAGGCTTGAGGAGGATCTGTCGGTCCTATTTGATATTTCATCTGCCCATAATTTGATCCTTAATCCGTTGAAGTCCGCAGTTATGTTGTTCGGCCCAAAAGATAAGTGTGATTTGGCGGCTTCCGGTTTTGATGTTAAATTGGGGGGCTGTTCTCTGAGAATCGTGCAGGAGTACAAGAACCTGGGTGTATGGTTCGATTCCGGGTTGCGCTTTTCTAGACATGTGTCCTATCTGTGCCAGACATCCTATGGCATCTTGAGACAACTTTATCCTAGTCGTGATATTCTGTCTACAGGTCTTAAGTTGGAGCTTTGTCAGTCGCTGATATTGTCTAGATTGTCGTATTGCGATGCTGTGTATGGCCCAGCACTTTTACAGGTTGATGCTTCACGTCTCCAGCGGATTCAAAATTCTTGTTTGCGTTTTGCGTATGGTATACGAAAATTTGATCATGTAAGCGATAAATATGTGCAGTCGGGCTGGCTGAGACTGGACTGCGTGCGAAAGTTGCATCTGTTGACATTGACTCACAAGGTTTTGAGAACAGGCGTTCCCTCTTATCTTCAGAAGCGTTTGATCACGTTCGCTTCTCTCAATCGGGTCAATACAAGAAAAAATATAATGCTGGTAACACCTGGACATTCGACAGCTTTTTTTAGACGAAGCTTTTCCTTCAATTCGGCCAGGTACTACAACTCGCTCCCCAGACTATTTTGGAATTTTTCCATCCTTAATTTCAAAAAAAGATTAAAAATCATGTTGGCCTCGACTTGATGGTTGGCTCGGTCTGATGGTATCTATTTTCGGATTTTGATTTTTGAATTGATTCTTTGATTCTTTTTTTATATACTTATTTGTTTATGTGTTAGTATTTGCATTTTGCGTTTTTGTTTTGTATTTCATTTTATTTTATTTTGTATTTTTAGGTTAAGTTTAAAATCAGCTCAGCTGTACTTCGCCTTTTCATTTCATACTATTGTAAATGAATAAAGTCTATTATTATTATTATTATTAAATCCCTGGATAATGGTCGACACGTTACAGGTCTGTTCCTTGATCTTTCACGAGCTTTTGACTCCATATCGGTAGAGTTCATCTTGAGCAAACTCTATAACCTTGGATTTAGAGGAGTATTCCTAGAATGGATCTACAGTTTCATTTCCAACCGATCTAGGTGTGTGAAGTTTGGAAAAACTTACATACCTAAATAATTTAGCGATTGGAGTTCCTCAGGGAGGAGTGCTGGGACCATTATATTTCCTATTGTTTATAACCGACCTTTGAGCATGTACGTGGAAAATTCGAGAAAATGTTACTGTTCGAGGAACAGATCCGAAGGTGCGAATCAATCATTGAAAGCTTTGCCGATTGGTGTCGTGACAATGCATTAATTATCTACCTCGACAAATTGAACTGGTTCATTGAGAGATAATCAGAATGAATAGATTACCATCCAATATAGTGGAAACTCAGTAGTCCCCAAAGATCAAGTAATGTTCCTTGGAATATTTGTTAACAAAAACCTGAAATGGAGTGATCACATAGCGTATATAAGTAAAAAACTCAATAGCCCATTTTACGCCATACGTAACGGGGTAAACTACCTACCTTTAGAATCCGTGCTCGGTATTTACTACCGCCTAGCTTACAGCCATATGGCCTAATGTATTATGCTGTGGGGAAACTCTGTAGACTTCAATAGGATATTTGTGGCACAGAAGCGTCTAATATTCTTTGGGCAAGTTCCACGCGCTTCTTGCAGACAGTTATTTGCTAAGTATAGAATACTGACTCTGCCTTGTATCTATCGGGTGTTTTTTTTAGAGTGATAAAATTTTAAATTGAAATAAAACACATTTAAATTAAGATTGAAGTCAATTTTTTTTTTTGAAAGATAATTTTATAACATTTATGTTTCGAAAATAATTTCCACGACTAGCTCTGAGTAACCGCATTCCACCAGACCAATTTCGGACCACTTTTTCGAGTAATTCAGGCCTTATTTCATCAATAACACGAGTTATGTTGGCTTCCAAAGCGTCTATTGTTTCTGGTTTATCAGCATAAATCAATGACTTGACATAACCCTAAAGAAAATAATCCAGTGGAGTTATGTCGCATGATCTTGGAGGCCAATTAATTGGACCATTTCTCGAAATAATGTTATCGCCAAATCTTTCTTTCAATAAATCAATTGTTACGGTAGCAGCATGAGGTGTAGTACCATCTTGTTGGAACCAAAGCACTTCTGAGTCGATACCGTTCAAATTTTGAAACAAATAATCATTGATCATCGATCTGTAACGAGCAGCATTCACTGTAACATTAGCTCCAGCATCGCTATTGAAGAAATATGGATCGATGATGCCTCCAGCGTGTAAAGCACACCATACGGTGCATTTTTCAGGATGCAATGGAACCTGCAGTACTTCTTTAGGATTGTTCTCACTCCATATAAGGCAATTTTGCTTGTTTACATAACCGTTCAACCAGAAATGAGCTTCATCACTAAACACAATGTTACGATAAAAAAGTGGATCAACTTCAAGCTGTTCTAGGGCCCAATCAGCAAACAAATGATGCTTATTAGGGTCGAGTGGCTTTAGTTCTTGAACCAGTTGGATCTTGTATGAGTGTAGACCAAGATCTTTACGCAAAATTTTCCATGTGGTGGATGCACAGAGTCCAACTTGTTGAGAACGTCTACGAATAAACATATCTGGATCATCATTAACATCATGATTTACAGCAGCGATATTTTCTTTTGTATGTACAGTTCTTTATCCTGTTGTTGCATCGAATAGAGAAGATGTTCTCCGAAATTTATCGATAATTCGACGAATAAGCTGCTTTGATGGACAATTATATAAACCATAAATTTCACGAAGTGCTCTATAACTTTGGCGAATAGGACACTGATTTTGAAAATAAATTCCAACAATTTGTAAACGTTGTTGCGGCGTTAGTCTTTTCACGATAATTTGTCAATGCTTACTGAACAGAAATGTCAAAACAACATGGCTTCTACCTTCTGTCAAATCACAGTTATCCCTATCGAAAATTCTACCACTCTTAAAAAAACACCAGATATATGTGTAAATGTTTCAACCATGTGAGAAATAATGAATTCTAATTTGTAACGGTGACAAGATATGCTCTTTATAATTTATACTGCAGATATCCTCAATTCGGTTGGTTATTGTACTTCAAGCATATGCTGATGACATCCAGCTTTACACCAGTTTTAATTCTAGTATTGTCAACATTGTCAATAATCGCCTTAACGCTGAACTTGTAAACATATTACGAATCTCTAGACAGCATGACTTCAAACTTAACGCGGAAAAATCAAAACTTATATGTTTTTCATCTGAAATGGTCAGGGACGATCTCAATCGAGAATTGAATCATCATATTGGTGATACCAAACTTTCTGTCAGCAGTGTAGTAATAGTTTTGGCTTTTCATTTGAATAATGATTTCAAGTTCAGTGAACATATAAAAAACTAAATGATGGGATCTTACAGCAATCTGAAACTGCTCTATTGCAATAGACATCTGTTGAGCCAGGGATTGAGAAAAATGCTATGCGAGACCTTAGTCCTTTCGTATTTCACTTATTGCGATTTTTTGTATGGTTCATGTTTGCGGCAAACGGAAAAAATCGTGTTCAAAAAGTCCAGAACAGCCGTTGTCGTTTGGTTTTTGAATGGCTCATCATGTGCAACAGGAGAAAACTTCATCTGGCTAATTTCACCCACCGATTATTTGTATCTACTAATTCATCCCGCTATCTCAAAGATAAGTTCATCCCTGTGGATTCTAGACACGGCAGAGATACAAGGTTCGGAGGTCGATTTCTTATTCCACGTCATCGGACGGCCATGTTCTGCAGGTCGTTCATTTATTGTGCAGTATCGCTTTACAATTCGCTTCCTGAAGAGTTTAGGAAGATGAATATAAATAAATTCAAATTTGAATATAGATCATATTTGCTAAGCGAACAGAACATAATGATTTTGTGAGTGGATGATTGTTGTGAGTCGCTGAGCACCACTGTAGCTGATATTGAGGGTTTTTATCAACATCAAAATTCAGAATTCTCCCCATTTGCAATGTCTAAAACTGTTCAATCGTTTACCAGATTCAGTGAAGACATTGAACTCGCGGAGTGTCGGAAAAGCGGAAAAAGGAATTGATATTGAAAAAATCCTACTACTGTAGTAAGGAATATTTGCACATTCATATTGACTAGTCCTATACATATTTTATGTATCCCACAGGATGAATAAATATTATTATTATCAAATGGGTGGATTTACGCTTAAGTAAAACCGGAAAATATCAAAAACTTAGTTCCCAAATAGTGAATCTTCTATCCAAACTGTTAAAAATTTACGTAGAAAATTCAATAGAAATGAAACACCCTCACGGCAATTTGTGGACCAATTTTTCGTGAAAACTGGATCGTTACTTGATAAAACAACACGTTCACGCTCAAGTGAGCACACCTAAAAACATTCCTACTATAGTCCAGAATGTGGCAGAACATCTATCACATCAACTCATCATTGTGTTCCGGAAATGAACATTTCTCGCACTTCTCTGGAGATAATTTTGCTTCAAGACTTCGATATGAAGGCTTTAAAAGTTCAACTACTGCTAGAAGTTGAGCTTTGTGACCATCCGATTCGTTTCTACTTCACTCAATTGACTAATGATGGCATGGCAGAAGATGAGCATTTTCCCAGAAAAACCATCTTTAGCGATGAAGCTGAAGTTCACCTCGGAGGACTATTTTTGTGGGGGTCCGTTAAAAATAAATGTTATTCTAAACATTCTGAAACGATTGATGCCTTGAAACAAGAAATCGAAGTTGCCAATCATGAGATTGAGCCACAAATAATTTGAAATATACAGAAAAATTGTGATGCTCGGTTGGTTACCTTTCTAATTTTATTCATTAGTTGTTTGTTCATGAAAAATGCAAATTTTAAATGGCCCACCCCTTATAAATACTAATTCAATGTATTCTCGGTATAGGCATGAAAGAAAACTATATTTTTCAATGTAGTCTCCTAGAACTTCAATGCATTTGTTAGATCGAGAAATAAGCAGAAATATTCTTCCGGCTTTTCCTCAAAATAGGTATCAAATGCTACCTTCAGTTCTTCATCGTCGCAAAATCGCTCACCACGAAGATATTTTTAACATTTGGGAATAGGTAGTAGCCACTCGTGGTCAAGCCTGGACTGTACGGAGGATGAGTAATTTCTTGGGAGCCACATTCGAGCACAGCAGCCTCAGCCACGCGGGACCGGCGGGTTTTCGTTAAGCAGCAACACCCCCGCTGTGAGTTTTTCTCGCCTTTTTCCTTTAATCGCTTCTCTCAAATTACGCAAAGTGCTTGCGTATGATGGTGCTATGATGCTTTCACCCTTTTTAATGTATTCTATCAATAAAATACCTTTAGAATCCCAAAAGACCGTAGTCATTATTGTTCCAAAAGATGGGTTGCCTTTAAAATTTCTTGGGGGCTGCAAACCCTTTTCAGTCCACTGCGTCGATTCTTATTTACTCTCAGGATCATAGTGATGAACCCACGTCTCAACCTCAGTAACCAGCCGGTTGTAAATAGTCGATGGGTCTTCTCCACAGAGCTCTAAAAACTCCTTGCAGCCTTCGACTCGCACTTGCTTCTGAGGTGTGGTGAACATTCTCGGTAACCATCTTGCACTAATCTTTAAGAGGTTAAGATGGTCATGAGGAATAGCATGTATGGTACCTCCATAATCCTGAAATTATCTCCATCGGGAATATCTGGAAGTGCCTAAAACGGTAATGGACAAAAGAAAACATAACAAAGAGCGCGCACTAAAAAAAAATAATATTTCTTTAGAACCACAATAATAAATTGGAAGATTTAGCTGCATGAATAATATGCCCAAAAGAATGGACGCAGCGAGAAGTAGTTTGAATAAATATTAATCATTCAGTAATACATTCATATAGAAAATTGAACTATATTTTAATGTCACTAACTAAAAGCAAAAACCAAAATACAAATATTTCTTAAGTGAAACTAACAAAGTGACCAGGGACTGTATATTTCCAACATGTGATAAAACGCATTAGAACTATTCATACAACATCTTACATTTGACCCGACTTTGAACCCGTACACCAAGAATTATTTTTTTGCAATTTTATGTAATAGTCAAATTTGCTGCTTGTGGCCCATGAATTATCGCTATTATATACTCAGTAATCCATTTTTTGTCGATGATCAAGTGTTCGCAAGTACATAACCCCTATACTTAGTGTAATTTTTATACTTGTAGCTTGATATCATATACATTGATCCAATAAATGTATTTGTTACCCTTGTAGTTTTCGAATTTTTGCTACATTTCCTCATAGTTGTTCTGTTTCAAGATTCCTAAATTTCATTAATCAACGAGATCTAAATTCAAGTGCTTCTTGAAGTAAAACAAGGCAACAGTACTTCGATTCAGTTCTCAGCAATACAGTGTAATAAATCAGTGCGATCATTATATTCGATCTTGTTTGTTGTTTCAAACACTGAAAGAATAAACAAAATACGACTAACCGCAATATGATACACTTATCGCTGTCCGCTTGGTGCAATTCGAAAGTAAAGTTAAATTTGATCCTTTTCTTTGGTCCAATGCTCCACTTTCAGTCTTGAACTATTCATCATCAGCCATTTAAAAATGACACAAATCGAGCAATGTCAATCAAAAATTAATTAACGACCGCATCAAAATTTTTAAAGTTATGTCAATTTTATTAGGTTTTTTCTAGGTTTTTGTCAGTATTGGGACACCTGTATTAAGTTATACAGGTATGGAAAAGACAGTCGGAAACATAGAAAATTCAATGTTAATCTGGAGGTCGACAAGGATTCAATGGAGCAGTGGAAGAATCAAAACCTCCGCGCGAGGCGATGACGAATAAATGAGTGTTCTCTCTCAATGGCACTAGGGGATGCTTCGATCGAAACGAGGCTCTGCACTCTGCTTTCAGCAATCAGAATCATTCACACTTCCAATGTGAGATGCTATAGTCCATATTGGTTGAAAATAAATTAAATCGAAATGTTCAGTGTGGAAGGAAAAATTCATATCATAAAATGGTACTTTGGTGGTCAATCAATTCAAGAGAAAATAAATTTATTTATTGTTGGCTTTGAAGATAAGCCGATTCCTTCAAGTTGATGTTCATGTGGGTGTTTACAAACATGCAGGCATTTCAAGATTGATAAACCACCAAAAACCATTAGTGAAAATCGTCTGAAAAAAGAAGTAGATGTGTGTGCTGCTGTTGAAACCAGCAAGTGCACCTTGTTCGAGTAAACAAATTGCTGAACAAGTCGAAATAAGCGATAGAAGTGTTCAGAATATTTTGAAAAAGAATGGTTACCGATGTTATAAGGTTCAAACAAACTAAGAAACTTTTCCAGAAGACCATATCAAACGAATGGAATTTTGTGAAACTATGATGGAAAAAGTAAATGAAAATAGTTCATTCCTTAACAATATCTTATTCAATAAAGAGTAATCGTTTTCCTTGAATAGAAAACATAACCCATCAGTAGTAAGATATTGGTCTAGGAAGAATAAGCATTTCAGTATTCTTGTACGTACCCAGTATCCCCAAAAACTAAATGTTTGGACAGGAATACTGGGGAATATCATCATAGGGGCATTTTTTTATCGATGGTAACCTAAACGCTGCCAAATATCTGGAGCTTTTAGGGAATCAAATTATTTGGACAGTTCAACAGCTACCAATTAATTTCGATGACGATTGGTTTCAACATCATGACTGTCCAAGTCACAACTCAAGAGTAGTGGCACGATCAAATGGCCCCACAAATCACCAGATTTAACTCCCAACGATTTTTTCCTTTGGAGATATCTGAAAAATTTGGTTTATGGGCATGACATTGATAGAGCGACGAATATTAATGAATTAAGGTTCAAAATAATCCAACTTTGTGCCAAAATAGCAACTATTCCGCATTTTGCAGAATTTGTTTTTGTTTTCGAATTTCTTATTTTCGTGGAATTTTTATTTTCAAGCCAGTTATGATGAAGAAGAACCTGAGTACTCATTTTTACAGAGGAAATTATTTGTCTCATTAATCGTGGCAAATTAATTACTTGAATACAATAGAATGAGATTGTAATATTTATTTTCAATCGATGTCCACGTCTGAAGTGCGAATTATTCTGTTTGTTGAACTGAAAACACTGCAGAGCCTCATTTCGATCGAATCATCCTGCCACTGCAATTGAAATAGAACAGTCGTTTATTCGTCGTCGCATCGCGCTGAGGTTTCGATTCTTCCACTGCTCCACTGGACCTCGTCGTCCTCTAGATTAACATTGAATTTCCTATGTTTTCGACTGTCTTTTCCATACCTGTATACGCAATCGCTCCTGTAGCACATAGAATATTCTTTCACGTATCAAATTACTCATCGGTGTAAGCGATACCTGCATAATGGAAAAACTCCCACTAAATATCTAGCAATCTATCATGGTGCCGATAAAGACAATAATAACTAATAATACGATGCAAGCATTTAAATCGACGGATATTTTCCAAGTGGCCCGTAACAGATTGATGTTTTATGAATAGAATTCCGGAGCCAACTGCGAATACTTTATATGCATCAGCATGTATGAAATAATAACATAAGCTGCGTTGAAAGGGTAAACGGAAGAAGCGTAGTCATAGCTGATGTAAAAACCGTTTCCGGTTTGTTACGTTCTTTTGTAGCGGAAAGTTTTTGTGAATAGAGTTAATCGTTCCTGTGAAAGTCATTTGAGTGATATTTTAAGTTTGATTGTTCGATCCAACAAGGACAAAATAATTTTCTTAACGCAAGAAGTTCTACCGCACTCTTTTATTTATATTTATGGTTGGTTCTCTTACACATCTTTGACAGCTGTGTAGAGTTTCTCTTTTTTATATTCCTGAAAAAAATCCAAAATTGAAGAGTTGACCCCTCAGTTCGACCTTGAGCCCTTCGACTTAAAGAGCAGATGTCTTAATTTTTCAGCTATATACAGGCTTCTGTAATAATGCAATATTTTTCCATAGCTGCCGAATCAGACATCTTAAAAATTCCGTTCGAAAACACGTTTCTCGTATTTCTATTTCTGCATCTCAAGAAGTTACTTTCCAATATACAGAGTGTGCCCAAAAAAGATATTCAACAAACGGGTGTTTTTTTGAACGGATTGTCCTGTATATTTTCATGTATTTCCAATGAACTTCACCCTCTCTTTTAAAATTCGAAATCTTAGAAATATTTTTCAAACGATACAGAAAACTGGAAAAAGTTGAGTGCACAGCATTCCGCTATAATTAAAAGACCTGAAACGGTTGCAAAAATAAGACGGTCAATTCTTTCCAGTTTTCTCTGAATATGATCAGTATTGTTAGAAAAATATTTCTAAGTTTTGTGTTTTAATAGAAGGTGAAGGTCATTGAAAATACATGAAAATATACAGAGCAATCCATTTAAAGAATCATCAGAAATAGAAATACAAGAAAGAAACTTGTTTTCGAACGAAATTTCTGAGATGACTGGTTCGGCAGCTATGGAAGAAGAACGCTCTATTGGAGTACCTGTATATTATCAATAATATCATAATATTATTGAAACTTTCAATCGAATAATCTGGTAGTTATTTCAAGTGGGATCTCTTTTTTCATATCAATTCTGATGGATGAAACCGTTATATGTAAAAAAACGGAAATAATCAGTTTTATCTACCTTCCTGCACTTTTTGTAATAATATTGAGTTCTGAGATGTTCTAGAAATATAATTTTCTAATGGACATGTTTTCAAACCCCATAGACTAGTTATGTCTAAATAGCCTTTCACGTGAATTTCTAACAGTTTGGATAGAAGATTAGAAATGAGTATTTGATATTTCCCAGTGTTGTTCGAACGTAAATCGATCCATTTCGTTATTTTCAAATATTGAACTAACTTTCTGTCAAAAAACGAATGACAGAATTGTTACCACACTCGAAATAATCGCAAGTTCAAAATCCAAACTCTGGATGGTCCATCGTTTACAACTTCTGCTTCTATTGATTCGGTAGCGCTAAACGTTGATCTATTCACATTATATATTTTTTAAATCATCTAATTGAATGATTCTCACTAAATTTTATATTAAGCTATTTGTCGTTATTTAACATCTAAATGCTCAACTTAAACTCGATCCTGAGACTGTTGATGGGGTTTATTTAGCTCTCAACGCTGTTCCGCTCCCTATTTTTGTTTTTGATCATAGGATTCTCACAAAATTTTGCACGAACATGCGCGTTAAAATTCTCCTTTCGAATGCCAAATTTCAGATCGATCTAATCTAAATTTTGTCCATTAACGGAATTAGCTGATAAAGTTAGACCATGAAAACTTTTCTGAAAGTTTCAAGCCACTAGCTCTTTCCATTCGAAAGTTAGCGTGGTTAGTGACGGACCGGCTGGACAGATAATCACTTTTGACCCCGGATCCTTCATCTAGTCGTTTCAGGCCATTTTCGGCTAAAAATTAAAAAATTACAGACATTCAGGCAAAACGATATATTATTCCCTGTTACTAGCTCGCAAAAAGTGTAATATATTCGTAAGAACCTGGAATGAAATAAGATTGTTTAAACAATTATAAAATTCGTTGTCGTTCGATAACAAATGCTAGAAGATATTGAAAATTATAGTAACTTTTCCAGGATAATTATCAACTAAGGTTATAGAAAAACATCGAATGTCACTACATAATGTTTCTGGTTGGTGTATGAAATATATTAGAGCAAGGGGCCAAATTCTCAGACAAATCGAAAAGAAGTTCTATAAAAATGCAAATTAAACTATCACTGACGATCAACATAACGATGGTATGGCCTTCATTATCCTTAATCGATCGTGATCTGCTGATAACTATCATTATGAGAAGATGTTATGAGGGGATATACAGGTTATTACTATTTGTTAGCCTTGAAACCGTATATTCTATGAAGAATAACGATCGCAATAGATCATACATAAGTCATTAGGAGGTTCCGCACGTGAAATACAGAGAAGACGATTCTTGACTTATTCGGTCGAAATATTGATTTATCTAGTTTTTTATACGTATTACAAAACTATATCCTATATTTTATTTGAAAGGATATTAACAGCTAGCTATTTGTTTCTATAAGTTACACCTTGTGTTTCTTGTTGATCCGACAATAAAAGATATTCGAGTCTGCCAGCACATCTGTTATTCGTGTTTTGACAGAAAGTTATAATAGTTTAATATTTGACACTAACGAAATGGGTAGACTCACGATTGAAGTAGTGGTCACTTCTAGTCTGGCAGCACTTCTGTTATTCGGATTTCGACAGAAAGTTACTTTGATACTTGAAATTAATGCAATGGTTCGATTTACGCTTGAACAGAACTGGAAAATATTAAAAACTTATTTCCAAAATGGTATATCTTCTATCCTGTTAAAAATTCACGTGAAAAATGCAATATGAATTAAAAGGCGTCTATTTGTGGATCTGTTGACCAGTAGAAGGCTTTCTGGTTTCAGGAAAATTGTCGTCCAAGCCAAAATATTCAGGCTGAACATAATCTTGCTCCAGAAAAAAACTGTGAAATTTCAACAACTCATAAAATAAAATAACACGAATAGAATCTTTGAAACGTCGGTACAGATGTTCAATATCAAAAATGAATGTAATCTGAGGAATAAGACTTCGGAGTGTCATGTAATCATAAAACAACCTAAGTTGAGAGATTCTTTCGATCAGAAAAAAAATATCATAAGCTAAAGCTAAATTCAACGAAGGAAAATGTGGTTATTATTTTATATTGGATGATGAAATATCTCTGCAGAATGGTAACCTGCATCTCATGATTCTGTATGAAAATAATTCATATCAAGCATATAAAAAAATGAAATTTGAAAGCGAAAAGGTATCTTATTCGGTTTTAAACGAATTTTCAATTCGAAAATGCTATGAAAATTTTTACACCAACATAACCTAAAAGCAAAAGGAAGGAAAGCATCATTCAATCCATTTTCAATGAAGAAGTAGTGCCTAAAGGTTTTATAACTTTATAACTTTTTTCCAAAGCGATCACTTATTTTTCAGCTCCCAAAAAGGTATCAATTTAATGCTTGCAATGAAGTTGTATTAACATGATTAATTGTGTTTGACAACAAGACCTAAAATAAGTTAAGAGTCGAAAACCGTTATAGCTCAGTAAACATTCATTTAACTGGATTCAATTTTAACAAATATGAATTGAAAAAATTCTTGGAAAGGTTTTTTCGAATATTTCATACATCAACTCATTAATTAACACATTAAATCAATTTTTCGAAATTTCATCTGAAAAGTCTCTCAAAAACTCATTAAAATCAAAATGAAAAAAATGTCTCATAAACATTGTTTCCTCTTATAGACACACAGAATTATCGACACATTACACACAGTTAACCAATAAATAATCAAAAGAAAATATTAAATATTGACCAGATTCATCCAGTCGACATCATCCGAGACAGGCTGTTTCGATTGATTCATAAATAACAAATTAAATTCCCAAAAAATGCTGCACATAGAATTTACAAAGCTGTTTTTTATTTCCTTTATAAAAATCACATTCTCCAGAAAAAGCAATTCGAAACTCTTACCCATTCGAAAGATATTTAGATGCTAAATAAAAACAATTTATAAAAAAAATCAAGTCCGTCATGAAGTATCCGGAATTTATTATTTTTCATAATTTTAATATATTTCTTCTTTGTAACATTTGAAGACAGAAGTAATCTTTAAAATAGGTTGTGCAGACTAAGGTCAAAGTTACATGGCAACACTATTGGTCAAATATTGTTGATTGTCAACTGCTCTACAATTTATGAAATAATGTCGCAACTAAAAAAAAGAAAACATGTACAATATTTGTAAAGAAAAGCTGTTTGAAAATTCAAAAAATTAGTGCAATTGATTGAACAGGAAAAAAGTGTATATGAAACAATAAAGAGGATAAAAAATGGATATGAGGTATAGACCAGTTTCAGGAAGACCGCGAAATATAAAAGGAAATAATTTAAACGCTTTATTGGCCTCAGGACGACACAATCCGTACCTGGTGATTCATAAATTGGCTAACAGATTTGGAAATATAACGAAATATAAAGGTCAGTCCAGAATCCGTCCGTATATCACTGAAAAGACAAGGCAACATATCAAGGAAACAAAAAAAAAATTCCTATAATGACACCTTTACAAAAGGAACGAAGGATAGAAATTTGTCAACGGTTTCAAGAAGATAATTTTAATAATGTCTTTATAACTGAGGAAAGTTGATTGCAACTTGTGGAAATCGCTTAAAAATCCTACCACAACACCCTGTTACCGTTCAAATTTCCCAGCAAAATTTTGGGGACCAATATAACAGCGTGGTGCTATGCCTCTCTGTGTAGTTGATGGTACTATTAATAGTTAAAAGTATGGTGACATTCTAAACGATTTTCCCTTTGAAACGGCGTATGCTTAATATCCAGAGTGGTGGAGTTTTCAGCAAAATAATGCAAGATGCCATACTTCGGCTTATACTCAAGCTTGGATGCAAGAACACCAAGTGACAACCATTTCATGGCCAGCAGCTTCACCAGATCTTAGTCCCATTGAAAACATATGGAGACTAATGAAGATTGAAGTTGAACGAGCAGCGCTACGAAATAAAGATAATTTAAGTCGTTTGAGATAAGGGTACAATAAAGATTTTTATTTCTTTTGCTTAAACCTTCCCTAAAAAAATAGATCCAATAGAGGTGAATTAAATAACTCAGTTTGATCATTCAATAAATTACCCGAATTTCTAAATCGGTCTATTTCTTATTAGATGCTCCGCGTAGAATTCATTTTATTATTGAGGAATTGAGGAAAGAGCGTCGGTGTTCCTTTATTCTAGTGTCAAAGACCGTCCACTTCGTCCAATATTTTTTTAATACTGAAAATAAATGTAATATTTGAACTTGTAGTAGGAATTTTTATCTTTTTTTCTGTGAGAACAACTGTAAGTTGATTAACAGAACAAAGATTATTATTATTATCATAATGAGTAAATACCTAATAAATGTGATTTGTTTATATATTAGGTTTGGAGATTTTCTTAATAATTTCTAATGAGTTATTGGTTCTGAAAGAACAACAGTAACAAGTTAAAACCTGAAAAATATACAATTCCCTCATTATTCACGAAATATCCCCTGAGGGTTATATTTTTTGAATAGCATTTTTATATTGTTTTCAGAATAGGGGCTATCACACTGTCTATTACTGATGACGAGTAACCGTTATTAGTTGATATTTGTTTAATTATATTAAATTTCTGTTTAAAATTTGAGCAACTCACTATAACAAATAAATCTACATATCGGGTGTTTTTCTTAGAGTGATAGAACTTTAAATTGAAATAAAATAGACAGACAGTACAATGTAATACCTGAAGAAGCCACATCGTGGTGAAACAATTGTTGTATTAGTACAAACATTTTTGTGGAAATAAATTACTGTCATATATACATTTTTTTAATTAAAATGAGTTTCCACCAAGTGAAGACCGAATCTATCAAATATGAAATAAAATACATTTAAATTAAGATTGACGCCAATTTCTTTTATATTTGAAAGATAATTTTATGACATTTATGTTTTAAAAATAATTTCCGGCATATGTCCACCACGACAAGCTCTGAGAAACCGCATTCGACCAGACCAATTTCGGACCACTATTCCGAGTAATTCAGGCCTTATTTAATCAATAACACACGAGTTGTGTTGGCTTCCGAAGCGTCTATTGTTTCTGGTTTATTAGCATAAATTAATGAGTTGACATAACTCCAAAGAAAATAATCCAGTGGAGTTATGTCGCATGATCTTGGAGGCCAATTAATAGGACCATTTCTCGAAATAATTGTTACGGTAGCAGCATGAAATGTAGCATCATCTTGTTGGAACCAAAACACTTCTGGGTCGATACCATTCAAATTTTGAAACAAATAATCATTGATCATCGATCTGTAACAAGCATCTTTTACTATAACATTAGCTCCAGCATCGTTTTTGAAGAAATATGGACCGATGATGGTGTGTAAAGCAGACCATACAGTGCATTTTTCAGGATACAATGCAACCTGCAGAACTTCTTGAGGATTGTTTTCTTTCCATATACGGCAATTTTGCTTGTTTACATAGCCGTTCAACCAGAAATGACCTTCATCACTAAACACAATTTTACGACGATAAAAAAGTGGATCAACTTCAAGCTGTTCTAGGACTCAATCAGCAAACAAACGACACTTATTATGGTCAAGTGGCTTTAGCTCTTGAACCAGGTGGATCTTGTATGGCTGTAGAAAGTCAAACGTGTTGTGAACGTCAACGAATAGACAAACCTGGATCATCATTAACACTATGACTTACGGCAGCGATATTTTCTTCTGTACGTACAGTTCTTTGTCTTCTTGTTGTTGTTGTATCGAGAAAAGAAAATGTTGTCCGAAATCTATCGATAGTTCGACGAATAAGCTGTTCTGATGGACGATTATCTAAACCATAAATGTCACGAAGTTCTCTATAAGTTTGGCAATAGACCACTAATTTTGAAAAAAAATTTCAACAATTTGTAAACGTTGTTGCGGCTTAAGTCTTTCCACGACAATTTGTCAATGCTTACTGAACAGAAATGTCAAAACAACATTGCTTCTACCTTCTGTCAAATCACAGTTATCCCTATCGAAAGTTCTATCACTCTAAAAAAAACACCCGATATATCGGTGTTTAATTTAATCCGAGAATTAAAAAATTATCCCTAGATATTTCATATTATTATTTTATAATATAAATGTGATTTCCCATAAAGGAAGGAACACAAGTTTCCTTCTACATATGCGACCTATACATTATTCACCTTGAAAACGACATTTTCTGACATACATTGGAACTTGTAGTAGGTCGGTTGGTTTTTTCGATGTGTTAGATCAACTCTAGTCGACAATGAATTGCCGACTACTTACGTAGAAGATACCCGGTTTTGTACGACTTCCATTATACAATTCAATGTCATGGTTTCGTTTCACCTTTCGAACCTACGATCTTCATAAATTTTTCAGTAAGCTCCGTTCTTACGGACTTTATAGGCAGTCTAGTTTTCGAAAATTTGGTTTATCTTGAAATTGCACGTAATGATAAAGTAATATCGGAGTTCAATGTCTTGACTCGGTAATAAAGTGAGCTAATCGGTTTCGAATATTCATTAGTGCTGTAGGTGATTGTTATGCGAAAAGTGTACGATGCTTATGGTTAAATGTGGACCCAGTAGTTGTGCACAGCGGAGTTTGATTACTTACTAAGTTCGGTTTTGACGGTTGAAAGTGGTGATCCATTTTCTGAGTGCAAAGTGATAATCCATAGGGATATACTTGAAGGCTTGTGAATGAAAAAGAATTTTCATGAAGCTGTGAGTATTTAGCTATAGAATAGCTCATTTTAAAAATAACTATAGGAAATTACATGAATGGAGTATGTGGTTTGATCTAGGTGAAACATTATAAGAATTTGATTTGAAATAATTCACACAGTTTTTATATTTCACAATTTATTCAGAATCCGTGTGTCGGTCTCTCGGCCATCTTCAAAGGAGTAGAAAAAGGAACTAAACTTAAGATTAAAAAAGATTCTTTTTTTTCACTTAGGACATCCGTGTATTTTTATGGCGCATGGAAATAACAGCATCCAATATAGAAGTGTTGCCGAATAATATTTGGGAATTTGTTAAATTCTCCTATTTCTCAATGGCTTTTTTGATTGCAAGAATCTCCAAATAGTCCATCAGTTTACCTTTATTAACATCATAAAGTAGAGTGACATTTTTTTCTCAATTAAAAAACATTATTTTCTATACAATGTTCTGCAAACCCGGTTGATTTCTGGTTTTTAAAATAGACATCCTATATTCTTTATTGTGAACATCGGCCTGTCTGTCCTATATATGTTCCAGTACAATCATCACAATTAGTTTGATAAATCCTCGATTCGGAAAAGTTGGGGTACTTTATTGTCCAGCAAAATCTTAGCTAAATAATTTCTATTTACTGCTACAGAATGAATTCCTATTTTATGAAGACCATTAGAGATCCTACTTCTGAAACCTTTCATATAAGCCATTGAAAACCATATTTTCTTTTTTTCATTAGGATCATTTATATTGATTTAAATTTTTTGTTAAATATTATGGTAAGTTTTCTCATTAATCAATAAAGAAAGGACTCCCAACTTTTTCGAATCGGGGATTTATCAAATTAATTTTGATGATTGTAATGCTTCATATACGGGACAAACAGACCGATGTTCATAACATAGAATCAAAGAACATAGGATGTCTATTTTGGAAAACCAGAAATCAACCGGTTTTACAGAACATTGTGTAGAAAATAATCATTTTTTTTAATGAGAAAGATGTCACCCTACTATATAATGTTAATAGGGGTAAACTTATGGACTATATGGAGATTCTTTCAATCAAAAAAGCCATTGAGAAAAAGGAGAATTCATCAAATTTCCAAATACAATTCGGCAACACCCCTATACTGGATGCTGTTATTTCCATGCGTCATAAAATACACAGATGTCCTAAGTGTTATAAAAAAACCTTTTTCAATTTTATATTTAGTTCCTTTTTGTATTCCTTTGAAGATAGTCGAGAGACCGAAAAACGTGTGAGGTTTCTGAATAAATTGTGAAACGTAAAAACTGTGTGAATTATTTTGAACAAAAGTATTGGAAATAGTGTGCCTTAGAATTACTTCAAGTACATTCACTATGATAACTTTGATTTAGGATATCCATTGCCAAATGTTTCGTACACAATATACCTTAATGTCAACAAAATCTAATGAAAAAAACCGTAGTAAAAAGTGTCAAAAAATTCTTGAAATATATGCCGAAACAGAAACAATGGTTGCAGATTGAATCTGACTCCAAAAATATAAACTAATTAATAGAATATAATAAAAATAATTAATAAAAATTGGGAAAAATATTATAATAGATAAATAAACTAGAATGAAAAAAGTTGTTGGAATATATCCTGAAACAGAGACAATTATTATAAGGATTGAATTTGAAACTAGAAAATATTAAAAATAATGGATGAATTATTGAGGTAAGTTTAATGATAAAAATTGTCAAGAGTAATTGGAATTATTTTGTATGCTTCACAAGGTTTCGGTCATAATATATAATTTTAATTTGACAAGTTCTGTAACAAAATATTCCCTAACAATTTCACAATTACTCTTAATATTTTCTGGCTTTGATTCAATTCATAATAATTGTTTCTGTTTCAGGATATTTTCCAACTTTTTTGATCCTTTTTCATAAATCTCTATTTTCTATTTCGTAATTTCTTATTCTAACCTTTCATTTGTTTGGAGTTTTTTTGTCTTAGGTTTAGTTCATATTACAGTATATTTTGTGCAAAAATTTATGATTTTTTTAGAGCAAAATAGAAAAAATTAATTTGCTGTAACATTTATATCAGTAAATTCACCCTGAATTGAATAAATTGATGGTTTGAGTTATGTTAACAGAAAGTTGTTCAAATTGGGATAGTGCAACTTGCATCTTTATAACATTTCAAAACTCAAATCCATCTGAGTACATTTCGTCGATCACCGGGACATGAGGAGTAAATGAGATATTGTTTTGAAGCTCATTCACTTCATCTTCATTGCCAGTTTCGCTGCTCGAATGGCTTGGTGGAGTATGCTGTGTGTGTATTCCCGTGCTGCTAGGCAAAACTTTAGCGTTCCAATGCAGGTCGAATACATGTGCGTGACTGTTGCATTCGTTGGGTATTGGCAATGAGGATGAAGCCTATGAGCTTCGGAACATGATAATGTTTGCTGCTTATGCCGATTAACGGCAATGAACCTAAAAACAGGTGTGAACTCAAATCAGGGACGGTTTCTACCTACGTACTACAGAGCTGCAGAACCACCAATCTTTAATCACAAAATAGGAAATTCTTCGTCAAAACAGTGAGAACTTCAGCCACGTTGATATTAATAGAATACTTAAAAAAAAGCCCGAAACCTTTTGTGCGTAGCCCCTTCAGAATCGCGCAAGATCGGTAAATCGATACGTTATTCAATATGACGGTACTTTTACTTATCGTCAACTTATTTGAGGAACATTGGTGATCTGTAAAGCCTACGCATATCCCTGCTATTTCTTGTTTACTTCTTCGCCTAAAAGCTAAATGTACGATCGCATTTGGGACATTTGAGCTGCAATATATGCAGCGCTTTAACGTTTTAATCTCAGATGAGTTTTGTCTAGTGTGTTGATATAGCTTTCATTTATTGTTCATTTGACCGGAATATTTTGTAATTTCACGAGTATTCGTTTTTCGTTTTTTCTTCGCGCATTTTATACATTGCTCCACACACCAAATAAATTTAATTTTGTCAAATGTCACGTCAATCAGTCCCAGAGTGAGAGTATTTTTCAGAAATCTGCATGACATTCAAGGATTTTTCATTTATTCACCACAACGGGTTGAAGTTTTGGATAGAGTTGTGAAAAAAATTCCTCATGGAGCTTCCATCCGTTGGTATTTCAATATACGAACTTTGAACACACAATTTCTTTGATGAAATGAATGAAAGAAATAGAATCAAATGTCGCCAACAGAAACATAGCCAGTTCTGTATCCGGAATAAGATGGATGCTGCAGGATCCAGTTTTTGTTTTTTTTGTTGAAATTTTTTTTACGTGTTATGTCTCGTGTAGATAATCGGTTCAACCAACTTCAACAGAGAAAAAATGAGCCCACATTGGTACGGCATACAATCAGTCTTTTGGAAGAATATATAACAAGTATTAGAATTTGTATTGGTGATGTTATTGATGAAGCAAATAGACTTATCTATGAGGAAGATCCTTAACCTCCATTACCAAAAAAAGTCGTTTAGATATCCAAGCAGCAAATCATGATATAAGTGCAATACAATTGTGAGATGTAATTATTAAAACTGCGCGCTATAACTTGAGTTTTACTGGTCATCTTTAACTAGTCCTTAATTATTTTCAATAATTTTTCCAAATATCAAAACGAATTTTATTTAATTGAATCAATCTTTACTTAATGAAAATCCATATTAAATAGTATTAAATGAGGTTATTCTGATTTTCACAAATTTGTATTGTTATTAAATACAACAATTGATTCGCTATCACTGTAGCATCTTTAGGTAGGTTATCAGCATTCATTTGTATGATCCATAGATCCATATATTAGTTAATATTCTCATGAATCGAGAAAGTTATATTTCAGAACTCATTATAATTAAACAAATCGCTATTAATGATGACTATGATCCTATGTTGATAGACAAATTGTTAATGAATAAAAATGATAAATTACCTTTAAATATGATATATCCCAAAATGAAAGAAAATTTTAAATACATTTCCTTAAAATACACTAAAGGTAAAATAGAAAGGCCTTTTACTTGATAGAAGAAATAGCAGCATGAGGTGTAGTTCCATCTTGTTGGAACCAAAGCACTTCTGAGTCGATACCATTAAAATTTTGAAACAAGTAATCATTGATCATCGATCTGTAACGAGTACCATTCTCTATAACATTAGCTCCAGCATCGTTTTTAAAGAAATATGGATCGATGATGCCTCCAGCGTGTAAAGCACACCATACAGTGCATTTTCAGAATGCAATGGAACCTGCAGAACCTCTTGAGGACTGTTTTCCATCCATATACGGTAATTTTGCTTGTTTACAACCAGAAATGAGCTTCATCACTAAACATAATTTTACGATAAAGAAGTGGATCGACTTCAAGCTGTTGTAGGGACCAATCAGTAAACAAACGACGCTTTTTATGATCAAGTGGCATTAGTTCTTGAACCAGTTGCATCTTGTATGGGTGTAGACCAAGATCTTTACGCAAAATTTTCCTAGTGGTGGGTGCATAGAGTCCAACTTGTTGCGAACGTCGACGAATAGACAAATCTGGATTATCATTAACATTACGACTTACAGCAGCGATATTTTCTTCTGTACGTACAGTTCTTTGTCTTGTTGTTGTTGCATCGAGTAGAGAAAATGAAGTCCGAAATTTATCCATAGTTCGACGAATCAGCTGCTCTGATGGACGATTAGGTAAACCATAAATTTCACGAAGTGCTCTATAAGTTTGGCGAATAGAACACTGATTTTGAAAATAAATTTCAACAATTTGCAAACGTTGTTGCGGCGTGAGTCTTTCCATGATAATTTGCCAATTCTTACTGAACAAAAATGTCAAAACAACATGGCTTCTATCTTCTGTCAAATCACAGTTATCCTATCGAAAGTTCTATCACTCTAAAAAAAGCACCCGATATATTTTGGTCAAATAGGAATACTTTTCCAGACGAGACTAGGGGAATATGAAACAGGACATATTATATTTTTAATAGTAATTTTGAAATTATAATAACATATAAATGAAAGTTTCAGATTAAACCTATTAGAAACATTAAAAATAAATAGATATCATGAAAAACATATATTATTAAACAACCAAACAGAAATGAGTAGCTCCCGCCTATCGAATCTTTTTTGAATTATTTTCGGAATTCTCAAGGAATTCTTCTTTCTTCATCTCCTCTATTTTTTTATGAACCTGCACTATATATAGAAATTCTCGAACATTGTAAAATCAGTATCCAGTAGTAGTACTCTTCTGAAGAAGTCATGGTATGACGAAACGATTTTAGTGAAATAAAATATTAGCGGAAATAGAATATTGTTTTTTACTCATAATTTCAAGATGAATTTCCGTCAAGTAAAGACCGAATTAATTATAGATGAAATAAACTGTTTTGTGTCATTTGTTATAGATTATCTAACACATTTTATCAGAATTCTTGTGAACAATATTGAAACTTTAACATAAATAATTCATATTATGTTTACCGACCTTTCAAGATAGTAAGATAACCTGAATTAAAGGGGAAACTCATGAATATTCCGCATTAAATTTGGATGATGAAACGTTAACCGCAGATAAGAAGTTAATTTCATCAAGTACTTATAAGTCAATTTATCGATTGCTACGGTAATTTAATAAATTTCGTTTTAACGCTCGATAGAAAATGTTGGATGTTCTCCTGTCGAAAAATTTTGAGGTTCTTGTACCTGTTATTTCTACTGCTTTAATACTCACACTAATTAACCTATAGACTCCAAAACTTTATTTTATGACTTTAAATTCAGAATTATATATTTTAACTTCTACATTTTATATTGGAACTATATACAAAAACTATCAAATTGATAGTTTCATAATATAGTTTCAATATATAACGTAGAAGTTAGAATATATAATTCTGAATATAAAGTCATTTAAATTTTACTTCTATCAAGTATTGACTCACATTAAAATTGGTACTTTATTTTATGATAAAACTCGACAAAGATAATAATCCAATATGGACAGTGAAAAATTAAACAAGGCTTTAATTTCAATTATCAAAACAGAAACAAAAAAATTTAAATTAATTCAATTTGATGTACAGAATTTATTTCCTAGCACCTATAGAACCACCGGTTCCCTAAGTGAATAGATCCAAAATGAAATGATATATGGTCCGTCTAGCAAGCATCCAGAAATAATAAAGCTCAATTGTAATTATTTACTATATATTTCTAATTCTTGAAATAGATAATTATTACTAAATATTCACCTTATTTACTTATACAATCTCCATTTAACTGTAAACACTTGACTAAACGTCGAGGTTCACCCGAAACTAGATCAGCTCCATAATTTTCGGTGATGGTATTCCAGGACTGTATAACTGACAGAATTGAATCATCTTAATTGCGTGGCGCTGCTCCTTCAATTTCGATGATTAAAGTAAAACAACTTAATTTCCGCTAATTTATTTAATTTCACAACAATTGTTTCGTCATGACAACATGACTTCATCATGACAGCATGACTTCGTCAGGTGAGTATGGTACCATGCTCACTCATACAATTAAGTTGTTTTACTTTAATCATCGAGATGTATTTCCGACAAGTAAAGACAGATACAATCAAACATTTCCTTCAACTTCAATCTTTATTAGTCCCCATATGTTTTCAATGGGACTTAGATCTGATGAAGCTGCTGGTCATGAAATGGTTGTCACTTGGTGTACTTGCATCCAAGCTTGAGTATGGCATCTTGCATTATCCTGCTGAAAACGCCACCCTCCTTGATAAAAAGCACGCGCCGTTTCAAGGAGAAAATCGTTTAGAATGCCACAATACTTTCCACTATTAATGGTACCATCAACTATACAGAGAGACGTAACACCACGCTGAGATATTGCTCCCCAAAACATTATTTTAGTGGGAAATTTGGAAATTTGAACGGTAACAGGTTGTCCTGACAGGAATTTTAAGTGATTTCCACCAAGTTGGAATCAACTTTCATCAGATATAAAGACTTCCTTACTGAAATTATCTTCTTGAAAACGTTGACAAAATTCTATCCTTCGTTCCCTTTGTGAAGGTGTCATTAAAGGGATTTATTTGGTTTCCTTGATATGTAACCTTGTCTTTTCAGTGACATACGGACGGTTTCTGGACATACCTTTATATTTCGTTGATTTTCAAATCTGTTAGCCAATTTGCGAAACCCAAGGCGCGGATTGTGTCGTCCTAAGGCCAATAAAGCGTTTAAATTGTTTCCTTTAATCTTACGCGGTCCTGAAACTGTCTATGCCTCATATCCATGCCAATTTTTATCCTCTTTATTGCCTTATATATATAGCACTTTTTCCCTATTCAGTCAAATGCACTAATTTTTTAACGTTTCGAAAAACATTTCTATACAATTATTCTACCTGTTTTCTTTTTTCTAGTTGCGATATTATTTCATAAATTGTACACCTGTTGACAATCAACAATATTTGACAAATAGTATTTGCCATGCAACTTTGGTCATAGCCAACCTATTTTATACATTACTTTCGTCTTAGAATGTTACAAGAAAGAAGTATATTAAAATAATGAAAAATAATAAATTCCGGATACTTTCTAGACGGACTATAGTTAACTCAGCTTTTTCATTCAATAAATTGCTCGAATTTCTTAATCCGATTTTTTCAGAACTTTCTAACAGGTTCAGTTTTAGATTCTTTTTTTCTTTATGCAAAATATTAAAACGCTCATCAAAATCACATTTCTCTTTTATCAGATGCCCGCAAACGTAGACTCCAACTTATTATTCAGAAAAGGGGTCGGTGTTCCATCATTCTAGTGTCAAAAAAACTTCCACTTTGTCTAATATAAGTTTTTGAGCAGGTTCCACATGGTAGTTCGTAAACACCTGACAAATGTGATTTATTTAATTGAGGTTATGAGTTTTTTTTTAATTATTCCTAATGAATTATTGGTTTTGAAAGATATGTTTATGGTGATGTAATTGAAGATTTTTCCGATTTTTTTATGGTAAACCATCTCTTCAAAGGAACAAATTTCTCAATATTATAGACATATCTTTCAGAACCAATAATTCATTAAGGATAATTAAACAAAATTCTTGATCACATTTATCAGTTGTATACCGATTATTATACTGCACCTCCCCGAAAACCTATATCGGACAAACCAGAAGGTCCTTTGACACTAGCATAAAGGAGCACCAATGTTCTTTCCTCCATGGTAAAACAGAAACATGGCTTTGATAAACCTTTTGAGATTTTGAATAAAAAATAAGGCTCTGAAATTGAAACTGCTAGAAAGTTTGAAATCAACCGGTTGAGAAATTCGGGGAGTTCATAACAGTCCTCTGCTGAGCTGGACGCGGTGCCATCTCAAGCGAGCGACTGTGGGGCGAAAAGGATAGTTACCTCGGAAAATATTGGATGGTATAGTCTGTGGTCACCGTGGAAGGGATCGTTGCGTGTGCAGATCACGTCAGGGTCAGCAATGAAGCTCTTTAGGAATGCGTTGTTGTGATGGAGCTTCTAACTTCTTAGTTTCGGGAGATAAGACGTTTCGTTCCAACTTGAAGCCCCTGAACTCTTCAGATTGGTGCAATTCTGCCAATGACGCCCGTGACCTTTTTTCACGTTGGAATGTCGGTTGTCGGAACGCTCGCGCTCTTTTCTACTTGACGCTTGCGAGGACAGTGAACTAACAATCCGTAAGCGGTAGCATCTCCTATGAAATACGCCGGGAAGCAGAGCAAAGCGGAATTCTGGGCAAGGAGCGGGTACGCAACATAATGAACAAATTGAGTTATCTAATCCAGCTCTATTGGATCGATTCTCCTAGGATCCCAGTGGTTTTACCAAAAGTATAAAAATAAAAAATTTTATTCTACCCCCAACTCAATTAAATACAGTTTGTATTAAAAAAAAAACCTAAAAGGGACCAATCTTATTCATTATTCAGTGTAAATTAATCTGGAGATTTGTGTATGCATTTGAGATATGAATCAAATTGTATATAAAAAAATTAATCCACCAGATGAATCAGGTGTATTTAGTTTCATATATAATAAAATATATAGGTGACATTTTTTGCAAAAATTAATTGAAATTTTTGACAATGAATTCTGAATATTTAAAGGTCAAGTTTATTAACATGTTCGCTTGAGTGTCTGGCTTAAGTAGGTTCGTTAATAAAATTTATTTGAGATATTATAATTGATTTCCGTATTGGAACATGAAATGTCATTTAAACTTTATTGATTGTTGATTAGTTTGAAATATTTTGCAGGTATATTTTGGTATGAAAGACGGATTTTTATTTACTTGTGAAAGGCAATGCTTCTTTGCTAAATCTGATCCATTTCTATGACATTATCATCTAGGTATTCACGTTATAAGAATATTTGATCACAAACAATTTCTGTTCGTTGGGTGTTATAAAAATTTCTGGATTATTTCAATGATATCGGGTGTTTTTTTAGAGTGATAGAACTTTAAATTGAAATAAAACACATTTCAATTAAGATTGAAGCCAATTCTTTTAATTTTTAAGATAATTTTATGACATTTATGTTTTAAAAATAATTTCCGTTATATCTCCACCACTCTGAGGGACCGCATTCGACCAGACCAATTTTGGACCACTTTTTTTATTAATTCAGGCCTTGTTCAATCAATAACACGAGTTATGTTGGCTTTCAAAGCGTCTATTGTTTCTGGTTTCTCAGCATAAACCAATGACTTGACATAACCCCAAAGAAAATAATCCAGTGAAGTTATGTCGCATGATCTTGGAGGTCAATTAATTAGACCATTTCTCGAAATAATGTTATCGCCAAATCTTTCTTTCAATAAATCAATTGTTACGGTAGCAGCATGAGGTGTAGCACCATGCTTACTGAACAGAAATGTCTAAACAAGATGGCTTCTACCTTCTGTCAAACCACAGTTATCTCTATCGAAAGTTCTATCACTCTACAAAAAAACACCCGATAGTTGAAACTAAGATGACCTTTTTTCCCACCGTGATTATCCTCCATGCTCACTTCTTCCTCGGCGCTTCGCTTGAGCGGCAACTGCAGATTTTGTACAAGACTGCAACTCCTGTTTTGGGTAGTTTTAAACAATTATTTCTGAAGCATCACAACGAGCACAAAATAGGGAAGAATGGAGAAAAACTATCAATAGAGTAGCATAACGTCGCCACATCCTTACGGAGGATAAAGAACAGAGGAGGAAGCAATTAGAGAAGGGTTCTCTTTAATATACCATAATATGATGTCGATTAATTGGTGTTTATCTCTAAACAGGAAAGAAATGAACGGCTATTTAGAAAATAAAACTCTAACACGGTCTGTCATCTATACAAATATATTACAATTGTATCATTACAATTACTGTACCAAGATTCTATTTATTCAAAGTCATATATAAAGCAACAATACAGATAAAGGTCTGAGTTAGCCTGGATATATGGATCCAAACTTTTATCTTACATAACAGAAGTCTGAAATAATATAAATACTGTACATAGATTCTTTTATAGGAAGTGGAATCGAAAGTATCCATGATGTCAAGATGAAGTCAAATACAGCTCGAATACCAAATTGAACACCACTTGCATTAACTATTTATGATCAACTTAATATTTGTTTTTTTTTTAATTTGAAGATAAGAAACCCATTCTGGCTTTATGACACACTCTACCCAGCTGTGCATTCCAACTGAGAGTTTTGTCCAGGACTATTCCTAGGTATTTTGCCTCAAATGAGAATTTTATTATTTCACCACGGATAGTTGGCGGTTCTAAACAATTCAATTTCCGTTTTTTAGTGAATGGTACTATAACTACCTGTAGTTATTGCATTAGACTCTGTTGCAAATTAATGAATTTAGTATACGAAATACGGTAAAAATTTCTCATATCTATCTACTATACAGAAAATTTTCGAAACGAATGTACTACGGTGAAAAACTGACAAAAAATCCACCTACTTCGATGAAACTGTACAACCGATCTGTCTACGACGGTGAACAGTAGTTAGACTATTTACAACGCTTAAAATTATGCATAGGACTAATTTGTCCACTAAGACGAACATACTAAAACCGAAAAAATCGTACAACCGATCTATATAAAACTGATTGGATGGAGTAGTCCGTTACTTTGAGATAGTTCATTTTAATGGAATGAAATAAGGAATTACTTTGTTTTCTATCACTTTTCATTATAACTGATATACAGTGACTCGAGTTTCGTAGTGTTTACTACATTTTTCATGTGAATCGAAAATGTAGTAAACACTACGAAACTCGAGTCACTGTATATCAGTTATAATAAAAAGTGATAGAAAACAAAGTAATTCCTTATTTCATTCCATAAAACTGATTTATTAACAACGGTGAAACCATACAATAGTTCGATCTAAAGGCACTGCCTCTCTAGTATTATTTCGCCCTTTTATAGTTTTAGTCCCCGAATAAACGACTTGATCTAATTGGTCAGTTGAAATATCCCTGCTTCAGAACAAAATCGAAAAATTCTTTCCGTCTTATTATCCTTCCTCCATTCTTGTATCCTCCGAATCAACAGTAACATACGGTAAAAATATCATTTCTGTATACGTTAACGAAAGAATTTGCATCTGAATGAAGTATATTTATAGAACATTCCTCTAGCAGACATGAAATTTAATTATTAAATTTCGTAGTAACAAGAATTGTTTCGTTAGGAAACAGACACTCAATTTTAAAGAATAGGTTAAGTTAGGCCGTCCTAGAAAACTTCTTAGCAATTTTAGGCGTAGTAGTCAAACGGTCTCGTAGAGCTAGCTTTCTGAAGTATTGTGGTACGCTTTGGTTGGCCAGTTGGTTATCTTCGTATTCCTCTACCTTTTTCTGTTTACATACTACCCAAACTTCGCGATAGGACAAACCAACATCACGATAGACAATTATTCTACCCCTGTCACAGTCTCTCATGTGGTAATAATTTTGATGCCCTCTAACTTGAGACATTTTTTCGCTCAACACTAGTAGACTAGGAGCAATCACTAAACATATCGGTCAACTGGTTTCTTCGCAGGAAAGTGAGGGATAAAATTATATTTCTCCAGAAAATTATCAAAGATAATAAATTAGCATTGTTATCATAAAATTCGCTAGATCATTAATTTTGTTGCCAGAAAATTAGTTTGTAGAAATTACTTCTTCTATATTCAAGGTCACTGAATGTACTATAGTGGTGTATTGAATATTATGTAGCATATATTCAGGTGGTGAATATTTGTGTATGAATCTGAAAGTGAAGCAGGTAATGTTTAAGTTTTTTAAAGGAACTCAAATCCAACAAAATTGTGTTTCGTGAGGAGAATTTCGAACAAATAATAAATTCGATATTTATAATGATTGATATCGGCGATATACCTATTTCTCAGACTAGAACATCTGTATCACAGGTTTCAATCAAGCAAAAGATTATTGATCCATCTTTCGATCAAATTCACTATAGGTAGTCATAGCATTTTCGTACCTTGTAACATTTTTTCCAATCATCACGATGATCAGATTTATTCCCATGACTAATTTAATCATCGACTCATTTCTGATAACTTCTCAATTAATCAAATAGATACTTTATTATATTATCGTTATTTTTTCAGTATAAACTCAATATGCAGAGGTGTCCTTACATCCACGAGATGAAGGAACGCCTTCTTGGCGAGCAAATATCCTTAGAACCCCCTCCCAAGATAGTTCCAGCTCAGTCCAATAACAAAATGGAATCATCTCACAATCCACTACAACAGCAGCCTGTAGCTACTATAGTTAGAGTAAGTATAAATTCTCATTTCATATTGGTCGATTGTTTGTCGTTTATTAATTCATGACGGAAAATATATTGCTAATATTTCATATAAAATATTAGTCCATGGAGAAATATAGAATAAAAACACTTTTACTGAGGCACAGAATTTGGATAACACTGATTCAAGAAAGAAAAATGAATTATATATTTTATTCGCTAGAAAAAAATTATCAAAAAAGTTTAGACTTCCTATCAATTATACTAAAAAAGAATATGAAAGAAGGAGTAATATCCTTAATTGAAAAAATATATATTTATCCAAAAAGGATACATCGCACATTGCATGTCTGTTCTTTTTTTAAACTTTGAATTCTTATAATTTTTCTAAGCAACATCTTTCCACTCCAATGAACCTAGAGTGAAAACTTCAAGCGTGCTATGCTGAGTCACATAATTTAGCAGTCAATTCTAGCCATCAAATACTAACGACTTGGTAACATATCGTTATTTATTAAATAATTTCTTCATATTCATTAGAACCACATTTCTCGACGCTCTATTTTTATCTATATTATCCTGATACTCCTAGATCTTCTGTGAATATCTCTCAGAAGCTTTTTCAGCTTGTACGAGTTAGGAGTTCAGTTGTATTTTGTTACTGCGATTTTACGCCACTTCAGGTCACAGCATTGTTAATTTTCGACCCAACAGTGAAATGGTGGCCGAAACCCGTCCAACTAAAAAATCCCTTTCCCACAGGAGTTGAACCCGGTTCCGAGCCCAATGCTCTTACCACAAGTTATCGGTACTTTTATTTATCGTACACAAATTTTGGTGTTATTCTTTTCACGACACTTGAGAAGATTTTTCTCAGAAATTCGATTCAATTTTCGAACGATTCTTCTATTGCAAACCTTGATAATTAAACATTGATACATATGAAAGTGAAATAAGATGATGGATCTATTATTATGAACCTATTAAAGAAAAGCAATTTAAGACTTTTCAAAAGTAAAATTCTCGGAATACTTGATTAGAGTGATATTGGCTTGAATCCAAAAAATTTTAAATTAAAAACATAATTTCTCAGTTTTGACAATTGTATTAATCTGGTGTGTTATTCTTTCTAGCAATATATCCATCTTGTTGTATTTTTAGCACAATTATGTCCGAAAAATTTACTGATGGTCTAGACTAGACTAATGAAATATTTCAACTTGAGAGCACTGTCTGATATGAAATGACAGAGATTGCGTATGTGTTTTAGTTAATAAGCTTTTTTTGTTCTCTAAACATCGTAGTTGAAATTAAACTTCTCAACTAAACCACATCCAACATCTTCTTCCTATTCAAAAAATGTTGGGGGTTGCTGCCATCCTCAGGTTGTTTTTTTGGAACATTGTCGTCACAGGAATTTTTCTCCCCAATACAGAACTTGAAAATTGTTTTTGGATTGTTCAAAACTCTTAGGTTCTTGAGTTTGGGCGGTTCACTGTCTGTTCAGCATCAGTAAGTACAAATTACATCATTTCGTGAATACTGAACCGATTTTAAAAATTTTAACTGGGTTGTGCACATAACATAAATAACTTTCTAAGTAACTAACACTCGACATCTCTTTCCTATTCAAAAAATGTTGGGGGTTGATGCCACCTTCATGGGGGTGGTTTTTTTGGAACAAACTAATGATTAAAATTCGTCCCCCTCCAAACGGAAGTCGACCTGTTTTTTAAAATCTTCGAAAATTCTTCGTTTCTGAGTTCTAGGGGGTCGAATTTTCGTTGGGACGGCTTGTTTTTATTGTTCCAGATGATGTCTCTTGAACTTCCTAATATTCTCGATGTTCTTATTATGTTTGCTATCGCTTCTTCGATTAGATTTATTCTACTGGATATTTGTGAACCAAGATAATAATTTCATCATTGGTCCTTTTGTCTTGTAATCGATGACCAACTTACATCTGATGAGCTTCCTTGATATCTTCAAGCATTGCCTTTTTTCTGTGGAAATAAGCATGTTGAATCTTTCTGCCAGCTTTTTGAATCAAAATAGTAATCGATGCACATTTTCTTCAGTTTCAGCTGTCAATGCAGCGTGGTTTGCATAACACAATATCTTCAAGGATGTTTTGGCCATTCTATATCCCATCTCCTCTTTTTTAACGTTTTTACTTGTTTGGTTAATGACTATATTAAAAAAAAGTTGGGCATGAGTTACTCTAACGTAATTCAATTATAATGTTCATGTCTTATGTTAATTCAAGCTTAACTATACTGAGTGGATACTATTTCTTATTATCAGCTTCTGTCGTGTCATGGCAAATGTTAATGATTTCTGTAAGTCTTACTCTATCAAATGTTTGTTTTAGGTCTACCATATTTATCGTATTCGACCCATTAGGTGATAGTTGCAATATTCTTGTATATAGTACTGAAAAGTTCTTGATTGTTTCAGTTACCATACTTACCTGATGAACTCAAAGTTTAATTGAGGAAACAATTGTTGCGTAGACAATAAATACAAGCGGAAATCATATATTATTATTATCCTGATACTCCTAGATCATCTGTGAAGATCCCTCAGAAGTTTTTTCAGCTTGTGCGAGTTAGGAGTTCTGTGTAGGCTTTCTAACTGCGATCTTGCGCCACTTTAGGTCACAGCACTGTTAATTTTTGACCCAACAGTGAAATGGTGGCAGACACCAGTCCAACTAAAAAATTTCTTTTCTACCTGAACAGAATTCGAACCCGGACCTCCCGGTCATGAGCCCGATGCACTCCCACTGAGCTATCCACACTCATGATGAATGAAAAGTATTTATGAAAAGATTTTTTGCTGAGATAGCGGAAAACCATGTCGATGTTATAGCAATTTGTTGTGTAACAAGTATGGATCCGATCAATTCACTATAACTTATCTTCGAAATCACCAAAGAATTAAATGATAATTTGAAAAAACTGAAAAACATGCTCTCATAATAGATGAAACTAAAATGTAAAAAATAATTTTCTACAGATGAACAAAATTATCCCAACAGCAATAAGCACTCAAAATCAAATAATATTCAGAGAGTTAAATAATACAAAAAAATTCATGCTGAATCAAATTTAAGAGAAAGCTTTTAATGAATATCTATGACATTTTAATGTTGAGTACCGTACGCTTCTTGTATGAGTCTTTTTTATATCTAGATAACTTAATATTATACACTATCTGAAAAGATTTTTAATTTTATGGAGATAGTTGACTACAGAGGTAGGGAATTAGATCGATTCAGTAGAGAAATCTGTGAACCACCTTCAGACAGATGCTCAAAAGTGTAGAGAAGTCAGTGAAGATCAATTTCAGCAATTTCTTTACTAAAAATTATTTTGTTTTCTCACATTTTTTTCGTTCGTTTCGAATCCTTTTATTGATTTTATTTATATTGTACACTGTAGATAATTATTTTAATTCGTAAATGGGAAAATGAAATTTTCGATTAAATAATTGTTTTCATTAAATTATGGAATTTTTTTGATATTTCAATACTCTCATAATATATTTGGACTAGCTATTCTCAATAAAAAACCAACCAACATTAATTTAAATTTAGAAGAAAAATGATGCAATAAAAGTCTTCAAACATTGAACTAATATTGAAATTGTGAGGGACAAATAATGTAAAATAATTGTTATGTAATCCTACGTCTAAATAGTCATACAAGCGATACAAAAATTGGTATATCATGGCCTTAGAAGCCGAAATATCAATTTAGCTAGTTGGAACCATGAAGTGAAAACACTTTTCCTCAAAAATAAATTGTATTAATATATGATAGTGGAAATCAATTTGTTTTGGATTTTTTTTCTTGAAATACTTTTCATTGAGGAATTTTCATTGTTTATTATGCATGGTAAATAGGAAATATCCAAAATTATCCTACTCCCGTTCAGACTTTTCGAATTGTAGAAATCGGAAGCTACGAAAAAGATGATTTTAATTACAAACTGTAAAATCTATCAGTTTCTTAGTTCAAGATTTATGTAACTTGAAATTTCACTCAATATCCGAAAATTATCTTGTATATCCAAAACTAAGGCCATCAGGATTAAAATCCATCGATATGAGTTCACCTAGATGATCTCATTTTATGGTTTCCATTTGTCGCATTCCTGCCGAGACGCTCTGTCTAATTACAAATGTATAAGCGTATGAAAGCTGTCGACGTCAAAAACAGGCTCTTATAATTTTTTGGAAATAATCTTTTGACAGATTTTCATTCGACTGTTTTCAGTTGAATGCCGATGGATATGGATCTCCAACACACCACGTTGCCGACAGAACTCCTCTCATGCCTAGAGATATTGTGGAAGACTTCACCTGCACCGATGATACTTATGTCCCAAAGAATGCCAAGTAAGTAAATGTTTCTTATACAAAGTCGTTGGATAATAAGTTTCAGTTGAAATTAAAATGGAAAATAAAATGTTAGTAGCACACGGTCTTCCAAGATTTTTCTTACAGATGATCATTACCCCTGAGAAGGAGTTTCATTAACAAGTATAAATGCATATAAAAAATCACGATATTAAATAAAATAATAAAAAGAGGTTTTCACTTGATAGAAGGATTATATCCTTTTGTTATAACAAAATTTTGAATATCATACAGATTTGTTCTGTTAACCTCCTACAAATTTTAATTTGAAGAAAATTTTTATTCCAGAAATATTTAGAATTAAATTGAATGAATGTCTTATAAAAACACTGTTTTAATTTAGTAGACATGTAGAATTAACACGCATTACACAGTACCAAAAGGGAATAAAAGAATTCAAAGAAATATAAATTATTAACTAAAATTACTGAATAAATACTTGAAGGATACTAAATTTTGTTTCGCTCCTTGTATCATAATCTAAAGAACTTCTTCGAAAACAATTTACTTCAAATAAGTTCCATCAAAAAAATCCTAAAACATGCAGAACATCTTCAAAAAGCAATTTAAAATTCCCACAACGGAAACCTCGTCAGCCCTACTTAATAATAATTAAAAAGAAAATCTTACCAGACCAACTGAATGTATTCCTCTGAACACAACTGAGTCCATAAAATACCTTACAAGCTTTGTGTAATTTCTGTGAGAACATAGAATACGTAGATTTTTGAAAGTTCACTTCATTCTAGTGTTTTGTTCAGAGGAATACACTCAGCTTGTCTGGTAAGGTGATTTTTGGTAATTATTTTTATTTTTTAAATACGAAGTAGGGCTAACGAGGTTTCCGTTGTGGGAATTCTAAATTGCTTTTTGAAGATTTTCTGCATGTCTTAGGAATTTTTTTTTGAAGGAACTTATTTCAAGTAAGTTGTATTTGAAGAAGATATTAAGGTTATGTTTTGCATTTCTGGAAAGATATTTGGTTTTCATAATACAAGGCACAAATCCTTCAAGTCGCGGCATTCAGACCCGAAACCTTCTCTGAAGATTTAAAGGTTCTAACTCTTTTCGCGCGAATGTTGGCGTGTTTACGGACGAATCGATCAGACAGAATTGCTTTCGACCTCGGATTCTTTTTCAGTGTCATTTGACGTTCAAGACCATTCTCGGCTCAAAATTCGAAAATTACGGACTTCCGCAATAAATATTTCCTGGAACAAGCACGCAAAATTTTGACTAACTCACCAATAAATAGTATTTTAAGAAAAAGAATTTCTCTGAATTGATTTCAAGTATATCAAATGAAAAACTATAGGGGTCAAGTATAATCTTAAAATGTTGGTCATTTGATAATACAAATTTGAAACATATGAACGGCAAATTCGAATCGCTCTCTGGAATCTTAGTTATTTGAGCTATTTCCATAGAATATTGCTTTTGCATTAGTTGGTCCACCAAGAAAGAGACTGGATGTGATATATGCTTTATAGTTATAAATAGTAACGCGTTATTCACTTCCTAATAGTGGATGTGATTGACGTAACCTCTTTTCCTTAATTAAGAGGTCATCTACTCAGGAATGAAAAGCAAACTCCAGATGTCTGCAAAAGTTATTCCTGTATTTCTTCGAATTTGTTTGGATTCTGTGACGTATAATATGAATATGACTATGGTTTTACTTTGAATTTGATGAACATATTTTATGGGAAGATGTTGTTTGAAGATTTCTGGGTGGAATATTTTATTGCCTATTACCTATTACGAAAATGTTGGCACTAAATAGTCAACTATACGAATATCGTTATTTTGACGACTCATTTCGAACTTTCAATTTTGAATCTGAAAAGTTATTGGGCTCAGAAACACTCAATAAATGCTTTAATTGAAAAATACATTATGAATTTTTCCTAAGTAATAAATTAACGTCAATCAATTAGTATGCAAAATCTAGGATAAGCATACTTTAAAATGGGGAATAAGGGAGATGTATATCTATTTTACATTTTAATTGGTTTATTTGCAGCTTAAATACATATATTACAAATGTACAACTTTGATTCTTCTACCCAAAAGTTGAGGAATTGTTGCGGTGTAGCATTAAACTCTAATTGCTGTGAAAACACAATATTGCTCGTGGAGGATGAGCTTTTTCACCGTTGTTCACTTTCACTGAGTACACTCGTACTTGGTTCATTGTTGTGTTCACTTCTCGATTCACTTTACCGTTATACCATTATATTTGATTACAATCAAATAATGTAGATAATACATTCACTTCCAGGCCTTTTAGTGCGTTATGGGTTATTAGAGTTCATTGGACGGTTGAAGTGAATGCGAATATAAACCTATTCAAGAACAGAGAAAGATAATTTGTGATTATAACTTATGAGTTGAAACAGAGAGAAAATGTAATTAGAACTTAATTCTAGAGAATGTGTGTGGGATCAGAACTTAATTGTTCGAGGAGAAGAGAATGCTGCGGGACCGTTTGGTCGAAAGACAGCGGGAGAGCGTGACTATATGTGTGTTTGTAGGCCAACGAGCGACTTTGAGGCTGAAGTGATTCTTATTCGATATTTAACGGGATCAGGTGGAATTCCGAAACGACATTTTACTTTTTTCGTTTCTGCTGTCTTATTTTAGGTTTTTAGGAAAAAATAAGACATTTTTGAGAGGCCCAAATTGCTGAACCCTGGGAACATAGTTGTAATGAACCTTATTTTCGAATTATGATGAAATTTCCTTTGGTATATTGAGAAATCCCACAACGACAGATAAAACCATACCCAACTTTTCAAACCATTCTAACACTCATAAACTCGCTGTTTACAGATCAATGATACATAGAGCATTTTCAATTTCTTTAAATAATATCACGTTGAAAAGGAAACTGAATATAATGAAACAGATTGCTACAAATAATCAATTCGAAACAAAAACCGTAAATTGTCTCATAAACAAAAAAAAATTTCGTTCTGAATCAAATATTCAGATTCTTTAAATAATATTAAGTTGAAGAGGAACTAAATACAATCAAACAAATAGCCACAAAAAATCAATTCGAAACAGAAATAATAAATTCTCTCATGAACAAAAAAAAACAACTCATTCTGAAACAAATATACCCCACTTCCGAAACAGATAATGATGACGGAAAATTTGTGAAACTAACATATTTTGGACTAATCCCGCAAAGAATAGCTCAAATATTTTCAAAAACTAACATAAAATTAGCTTTTATACCCTCACATGAAATTTCCAACCTCTTTTTTAATAATCAATCTTTATTTAGTAACGGCAAAGATAACACTAATTTTGCGAAACATTTTTTCGGAACCAATCATATCCTCCCAGAACTGGACAATCTTGAAATACTACACCTGGAATCCATAGAAATATTAAAGCACAATCACGTTGGAGAAATAAAACTATTACCGACCTTTGGCACTCCTTCGAAGTTTCGCATAAACCTTCAAAGAATATACTACTCTGTCAAGAAAGTACCGGGAATTTTCAATTAAAACAACATTTTTACATTTAATCGTCAAAATTTATTGGGTCACCTTCAAAATAGTCTCCATTTGCTCCAATACATCTATGCCAACGGCACTTCCAATTATCGAAACATTTTTTATAAGCGCTTTCCGGGATGGACTTTAGCTCTCGCGCCGAATTTTGTTTTATGGCTTCAATCGACTCAAAACGGGTGCCACGAAGGGGCAATTTTAGTTTTGGGAAGAGGAAAAAGTCACAGGGAGCCAAATCCGGCGAATACGGTGGTTGCTGAAGCACGTTTGTTGAGTTTTTGGCGAGAAAGTCAGTCACAATCGTAGCTCGGTGAGAAGGCGCGTTATCGTCATGTAAAATCCATGAGTTGTTCGCCCACAAATTTGGCCGCTTCTTACGGATACGCTCACGCAAACGTTTCATAACGCCTAGGTAATACTCCTTGTTTACCGTCTGACCCTCTGGAACGAATTCGTAGTGCACTGTACCACTGATATGCACGAGTTTTCGATAGAGCATTATCACCAAAGGCCTTTTGCAACATTTTCAATGCATCGGCACACGAAAATTCATTTGCAACACAAAACTTTAAACAAATTCTTTGCTCAACGTAATCACCCATAGTAAAAATCGGCACGCACTCTGACATCGACTGACTTAAAATTTTTACCTGCCTCATTGCCCCGCCAGATTTAAATCGATAATTCCCGGTACTTTCTTGGCAGAATGTATATATATAATAGTTGAGATACAATTTGTTTTATTCAGTTTGAAAATGTAGTAAAAACTACGGAAACTCAAATCACTGTATATTCAGTTAATAGTTATAGAAAACTAACTAATTTCTGATTTCATTCCATTTAAAAATGAATTATTGCAAAGTAACGGACTACTCCATTCAATATTCGGCATCGTCTTTGTCAAATGACCAGTACACTTGTGCGTCATCAGCATAAAGCCGATTTGAACACTTTTTGAACGTTTTTGGCGGACGTGATGTGACTATTGCATAGAGAACCGAGGATGGAACCGAACCTTGCAGGACTCCATGAACGAGATCGGCAAAGTCGGATATCTGCGACCCATGGTACTTCTTGCCACAGACAACTCAATTCTCGTAATTTTTTCACCTGCTAATCCAATCCAATACCCAATGAAGTTTATATTCAAGAGTAGAGAGAATTTTTTGTGAATGTTTTTCCATCATTTTCAGTTGACCACAAATATTGTCGTATTACTTTATTTCTACTGTTCAAATATGAAGTAGGGTACGATACTTTCGAAAATGAATGAACCTTCAGCTAATCTGAACCCCTCGACCGTTTTCAATTGTGCAAAGTCAGATTTCCCCTGTCCGTCCTCAGATAATTAGCACTCTGAATAGAGGTAGTGGTGCATCGCACTTTGATCTCATAAAAATTTCAACAGTGCCTATTACTACCTCCAAAAGACTCCTTTATGTCGAGGGCGAGGTCATGAAGGGTTACTGGGTCGAAAGCCCGGGACAGCTCCTTCGGAGAGCCAATGGAAATTTTCAATTGCGTCACGTGATTCCCGCAGCATCGCTCCGTTCTCTATCCGGTTATGGGGTTCTGCAACTGGGGCTGTTCTGGGAAATTTCATGTGAATTGGCGGGGAAAATGACGAAAGAAAGGCGCGAGAGCATGAAAAACTTCTTTCAGTTTGTTTGAAGGGTTGGAAATTGGTCATTCGATATCTCCATGAAGAAAATTTATTTTTTCATTAGTTTCCAGTAGTTACACATACTAGAGTGTAAAAAATTACCGGGAAGCTGTCAATGAATTACTAAATATGAATTATTCGTCCATCTTTATTACCCCTCCTTAACAGTTGGCCTTTTCGGAAGAAATGCATTTACGCCAGCTCCATGTAGGCCGGCAGCTCATTGGTAGAGCTCAGGGCTCGTGACCGGAAGGTCGCGGGTTCGAATTGTGTTCAGGTGGGAAAGAAATTTTCTAGTTGGACGGGTGCCGGCTACCATTTCACTGTTGGGTCGAAAATTAACAGTGCTGTGACCTAAATTGGCGTACGATCGCAGTAATAAAGCAGCCTACCCAGAACACATCTCGCGTCCTAGATCTAGGACTATCAGAATAATAATATAATCACTTTCGCAATATGGGGTCAAGCATTATTGTTCTCTAAAATCACATTATCATGCCTATCGTTATTTTGAGGTTGTTATAACTTGTGACGAACTTCTTCTTCGCACTGGGGTTATTCCATAATCCCACCTTTTCTTTGAGTGTTTGCTCGAGGCCAGTAGAAAAATTTATACAACTCTTCAACTCTTTGCTTGGGTCGTTCGTTCCTTCTCCGGGTAGCCTTTAAACAGTTTATTCATGTCAATACTCCTAGATCTTCTGTGAATATCCCTTGCGAAAGGGTTATGTTCAAATTTGAGATGGCAGTAACTTGATATGAAAGGTAACTAGAGACTGAGTAAAATAGATATTTACACTATAAGACGTCATAATATGCAATCATAAATTATAGAAACGGAGTAAAATTAGTGTGAATTAGTTCAAATCTGTCAATGCATCGGGTGTTTTTTACAGTGATAGAACTTTCGATAGGGATAACTGTGATTTGACAGAAGGTAGAAGCCATGTTGTTTTGACATTTCTGTTCAGTAAGCATTGACAAATTATCATGGAAAGACTCACGCCGCAACAACGTTTACAAATTGTTGAAATTTATTTTCAAAATCAGTGTTCTATTCGCCAAACTTATAGAGCACTTCGTGAAATTTATGGTTTACATAATCGTCCATCAGAGCAACTTATTCGTCAAACTAACGATAGATTTCGGACAACATTTTCTTTACTCGATGCAACAACAACAAGACAAAGAATTGTACGTACAGAAGAAAATATCGCTGCTGTAAGTCATAGTGTTAATGATGATCCAGATTTGTCTATTCGTCCACGTTCACAACAAGCTGGACTCTGTGCATTCACCACATGAAAAATTTTGCGTGAAGATCTTGGTCTTACCCCATACAAGATCCAACTGGTTCAAGAATTAAAGCCACTTCCATAATAAGCGTCGTTTGTTTGCTGATTGGGCCCTAGAACAGCTTGAAGTTGATCCACTTTTTTATCGTAGAATTGTGTTCAATGATGAATCTCATTTTTGGTTGTACGGGTATGTAAACAAGCAAAATTGCCGTATATGGAGTGAAAACAATGCTCAAGAAGTTCTGCAGGTTCCATTGCATCCTGAAAAATGCACTGTATGGTGTGCTTAATACGCTGGAGGTACTATCGGTCCATATTTCTTTAAAAACTATGCTGGAGCTAATGTTACAGTGAATGGTGCTCGTTACAGATCGATGATCGATGAAGTGTTTTGGTTCCAACAAGATGGTGCTACACCTCATGCTGTTACCGTAACAATTGACTTATTGAAAGAAAGATTTGGCGATAATATTATGTAGATAAATGATCCAATTGATTGGCCTCCAAGATCATACGACATAACTCCACTGGATTATTTTCTTTGGGGTTATGTCAAGTCATTGGTTTATGCTGATAAACCAGAAACAATAGACGCTTTGGAAGCTAACATAACTCGTGTTATTGATGAAATAAGGCCTGAATTACTCGAAAAAGTGGTCCAAAATTGGTCTGGTCGAATGCGGTTCCTCAGAGCTAGTCGTGGTGCACATATGCCGGAAATTATTTTTAAAACATAACTGTCATAAAATTATCTTTCAAATAAAAAAAAAATGGCTTCAATCTTAATTTAAATGTGTTTTATTTCAATTTAAATTTCTATCACTCTAAAAAAAACACCCGATACTACTTGAAATGATAGAATGTTAAATGGTAGATACGGAGGTAAAATGAGCAAGTAGAGTTTGCAACACGGGTATAGATAACGGTATAATAAGGAGAAAATAAAATAAAACGGATAGTGAGAAAAGACAGTGAGCAAACGTAGGTAAGAAAATAGGGTTGATTCGAACTACAATACCAACTCTGGTTCCAAGCGTCCGAAAATGATCGATTCTAAAGCGCGCCTTTTACGCTCTTTACGCTCCAAAGACAGGTGGAATTCTACGGCGACGCCGAATAAAACACAAAAACTAAAAAGTACCGAGAATAAATTTAAAGACAAATTCAGCTCTATACGGTCTCACCAAGTTAAATATCACTTACTGTCACTAATTCTGATCCAACTTCAATAATTTTCTTTTGGAGGAAGATCTTAGTTAAACGATTGGACCTTGAATAAATTATCGAAATAAATTTCGCCACTGAAAATGATGATAAAATTTTGAGGTGTAGGAAATTAATAGATATTTAACGCGAAACAGTGAGAAATTCTAAGATTTACCTACTATGGTGAAAACTCCATAACGGACGTGTCTGCTACGGTGAATATTCTGAAACGGATCTATCTGGTAAAATGGTAATGGTAAAACCTCTAGAAACAGATTTACTTCAGTGAACACAATACAAGGACCTATCTACAAAAGTTAAACTATACATCTGATTTAATTACAGCGGTGAAAATTATACAACTGTTTTGTTCACCTCGATGAATAAACTGAACTCGGTCTTCCAAGCTGAAAACTGTACAATGATCTGTTTACAACGGTGAATTCTATACCCTGTATAGGATGTCCCAACGAAAATTTGACTTCCCCCAGAACTCAGAAAATTAATAATTTTCGAAGATTTCAAAAAAAGGTCAACTTCTGTTTTCCATCATGAATTTGTTCCGAAAAACCATCCCCATGAAGGTTGCATCAAGCTCCAACATTTTTTGAATAGGGAAGAGATGTCGAGTGGTGGTAGGTTTGAAAGTTATTTGTGTTCTGTGCACAACCCAGTTTTCAAAATCGGTGCACTATTCACGAAATAATTTAATATTGAAATTAGCGTCGGAAGATGATGTTGAACAGACAGTTGAACCGCCCAAACTCAAGAACCTAAGAGTTTTGAAGAATCCAAAAATAATTTACAAGTTCTGTATTAGGGAGCAAGAATTCCCATGGCGACAATGTTCCGAAACAATCACCTGAGGATGGCAACAGCCCCCATTTTTTTTATAGGAAACAGATGGCGTATATGACTTTTTTTGTTCCCTAACCATTCTAGTTGAAATTTTGAAATTCAGTGATTTTTTCAAGCAATTTGATATTGACCATTATCATAAGAGTAACTGAAACAGATATTCAAATACCCCAGATCTGTAGGTAATGATAGGAAACACCCAGAAAAAAATACAAACTATTTAAAGAACTAACTTATGTATTGTTCAAAATGACCACCACCAACCTCCATACAATTATATAGTCTACTATCAAATCCTTTTCTAACATTTTCGAAAATGTCTGGTGTCAGTAATTGCCATTTCTTAATGATTCTCTGTCACAGTTCTGCATGATTTTAAGGTGGAGATGCATAGACTTTGGACTTCAAATGTCCCTACAGAAATTCTAATCGCGATAGATCAGGTGATCTTGCTGGTCACCCTTCTGCCAATCCAACGTTCTGGATAACGTTCGTTCAAAAATTCTCGAACACGGATATCGCAATGTGAATAGGTTGTCGTCATTTTACAGAATATCAGTAATCATTGGATCAATAGTGTCGTCTAATAAATTCAAATAAGTTGTTCCGTGAAGATTCCCATCGATAAAAATTGGTCCAACAATACGGTTTCCTACTTTTCCTACCCAAATACTCAATTTTTGGGGAATTTGTTCAGGTGTCCATGAAGATAAGAAAATCGATAGTTTTTAAAGTAAAAACATTCAAAAACTCGAATTGATCTACCATTAAATGAACAAATTTGAAAATTTCAACTGCGATGTTAAGAGAACAGAAAAAACTTTTCAACTGAACCACATCCAACATCTCCTCCCTATTCAAAAAATATTGGAGGTTGTTGCCATCTTCAGGTGTGTTTTTGGAACAATGTAGTCCTAGGAATTCTTTCTCCCTTATACAGAACTTGAAAATTATTTTTGGATTCTTCAAAACTCTTAGGTTATTCAGTTTCGGCGGTTCAACTGTCTGTTCAACATCACCTTTTGACGGTAAGTTCAATATTACATTATTTCGTGAATAATAAACCTATTTTGAAAATTTTATCTGGGTTGAGTACAGAACATAAATGACTTTCAAACTAATCAACACTCGACATCTCTTTCCCATTCAAAAATGATGGAAATTCGTCCCTCTTAAAACAGAAGTTGACCTGTTTCTTCAAATCTTCGAAAATTCTTCGTTTCTGAGTTCTGGGGGGTCAAATTTTCGTTGGGACACCCTGTACAACAGATCTGCCTTTACGGTGAACATACCAAAACTCTCCCAAGCTGAAAGCTGTACAATCGATTTAGTTAAAACAGTAGAAATGTACAACGGATCTATTTACAACGGTAAAGACTATACAACTGAATTATTTACTATAGTTAACATAATGAAACTGGATCTTCCAAGCTGAAAACTATACAACCGATCTATAACTAACGGTAAAAACTACACAGCTGATCTGTTTCCTACGGTGAACATACTAAAATTCGGTCTTCCAACCTGAAAACTGTCAACCGATCATTTACAACGGTAAAACTGTACAACAGATCTTTTCAAAACGGTGAAGACTATCCAATGGATCTGTCTACACGGGAAACATAGTATAACTATCTATTTACATATGTTTATTAGGGTGAAGACTAAACTGATCTTCTTGATTGTTTCGGTCTCTACTTGACGGAAATTCATCATATATGATTTAAAGTAAAACACTTTATTTCCGCTTATATTTATTGTTTTACTTCAAATCATATACTAAACTGATCTGTTTGCCAACATCCAGACTCTATGTTTCAATATGATAACTGTGCAACTGATCTATTTACAACGATGGTAACTATACAATTGATCTAATTATAATACAACGGTGAAAACTGAGTTGTTTATCACGGTGAACATAAAAAACTAGGTCTTTTAAGCTGAAAACTATACAAATACTGATTAATTTACAACGGTGAAACTGATCTATTCACAACGTTGAAAACTCAACGCACATGTCTTCCACGGTGAACATACTAAAACTCGATCTTTCAGTAATAATAATAATAATAATATAAATATTTTAAAAAATTTTTAAACAATTTAAAAAAATTTCATCTTTCAGGTTGAAAACTGTACAAGCGATCTATTTATAACAGTGATAACAATACAACGGGTCTATTTTCAACGGTGAAGAATTTACAACGGATTTATCTACCACGGTGAACATACTAACACTCGGTCTTCCGAACTGAAAGTTGTACAATCGATCTATCGGGTGTTTTTTTTTAGAGTGATAGAACTTTAAATTGAAATAAAACACATTTAAATTGAGATTGAAGCTAATTTTATTTTCATTTAAAAGATAATTTTTTGACATTTATGTTTTAAAATAATTTCCGGCATATGTCCACCACGACTAGCTCAGAGGAACCGCATTAGACCAAGCCAATTTTGGATCACTTCTTCGAGTCTATTGTTTCTGGTTTATCAGCATAAACCAATGACTTGACATGACCCCGAAGAAAATCATCCAGTGGAGTTATGTCGCATGATCTTGGAGGCCAATTAATTGGACCATTTCTCGAAATAATGTTATCACCAAATCTTTCTTTCAATAAATCAATTGTTACGGTAGCAGCATGAGGTGTAGCACCATATTGTTGGAACCAAAATACTTCTGGGTCGATACCATTCAAATTTTGGAACCAATAATCATTAATCATCGATCTGTAACGAGCACCATTCACTGTAACATTAGCTTCAGCATCGTTTTTGAAGAAATATGAACCGATGATGCCTCCAGCGTGTAAAGCACACCATACAGTGCATTTTTCAGGATGCAATGGAACCTGCAGAACTACTTGAGGATTGCTTTCACTCCATATACGGCAAATTTGCTTGTTTACATAGCCGTTGAACCAGAAATAAGCTTCAGCACTAAACACAATGTCACGATTAAAAAATGGATCGACTTCAAGCAGTTCTAGGACCCAATCAGCAAACAAACAACGCTCATTATGGTCAAGTGGCTCAAGTTCTGAACCAGTTGGATCTTGTATGGGTTTAGACCAAGATCTTTGTGCAAAATTTTCCATGTGGTGGATGCACAGAGTCCAACTTGTTGTGAACGTCGATGAATAGACAAATCTGGATCATCATTAACACTATTACTTACAGCAGCGATATTTTCTTCTGTATGTACAGTTCTTTGTCTTGTTGTTGTTGCATCGAGTAGAGAAAATGTTGTCCGAAATCTATCGATAATTCGACGAATAAGCTGCTCTGATGGACGATTATGTATACCATAAATTTCACGAAGTGCACGTTTGGCGAATAGAACACTGATTTTGAAAATAAATTTCAACAATTTGTAAACGTTGTTGGGGCGTGAGTATTTTCATGATAATTTATCAATGCTTACTGAACAGAACCTTCTGTCAAATCGCAGTTACCCCTATCGAAAGTTCTATCACTCTAAAAAATACACCCGATAAAAAGCAGTATCCCTCAAGGTGAGGTTGTTGAGACCATCTGCCATGTTGTGTTCTTGAACCAATAGAAAAATCGAAAGATTTTTTCTGTTTTACTGTTTGGTTGACTTCAGGGCATTTTGATCCATTGGCTGAATTAAAGGAGTCCCATTAGGAGGCAAAAACATCACAAATATTTTGCCATCTTCTGTTCTCAACTCATCAGCTGATAGATGTGAGGGTGCATTGTCTAGACGAAGCATTGCCTTTCCCGGAAGATTTGAACAATTTAGAAATTGCTTTACATACAAAAAATTCTTATTTGCTCACATTTCATTTTTCATATTAACACTTACTTCTGGTACGAAGCATTCGAAGAACCAGTTTTTAAAAATTCCCTTTGTCCTCCAAGCATTTTTTGTATTATGGTAAATATGGGGATAATGGAAATTTTTGAATGGTTTTGGTGATTTTGCTTTGGCAATAATCAACGGCGTGAGTTTTGAGGGAATCTGATGCGTTTGCACAACCCAAGAAGGTAATTGGCTGCTTTGATATTCTGAGACCAAGTGCAGTTTTTTCATTACTTAGGTTTTATCAGGCATAATTTTCCAGTACAATCCAGCCTCATCATCATTGTATTTCTGGTCGTAAGTGAGCTCAAATTTCTCTATTAATTGAACCAATTCAATTTTGAATGGACTAATATTAAGAACCTCTGATGATAGTTTTTCTCCACAAATTTTCAAAAATCTAAGATCATAACGAAACTTGAACTATCACTCGCGGTAAATTTTTCATTTCCACCTTTCAAGGTCTTCATGAAGCTGAAGAGCTTCAAAATTTTTCTTGTTATGGGCAAATTTAATTCCCTCTGTTTAATAAACCATCTGTTTATTAGCCCTTCCTCCATTTTCGGATATTCAGCTTCCCTCAAAGTGCATTATTCAATTTTATTTGGCTTAAGACTCTGATTCACAATACTCATGGATTTTGGTTTGTTTTTTTGAATCGAATATACAGGTCATTTCGCAATTCCATGTAAGTTGAAACAGGAAAGTAGCAAGTCACACTAACGACATCGTGGATTGTTCACACTACTATACAATGAGAATATTTTCAACTCATTTCTTGCTTTATTTTAAAGCTTGAACAATGATGCAGTTGTATTCGGATCAAGATATCGCTCAAATGTCTACCACGTTTCGTTCACACTGACGCACCCGATCGTTCCAATATTTGTTCACTCTGTGCAATAAATCCGGTTGTAGTTCACCAATAACATACCGAATATTCTCTTCCAAGTGATCCAAAGTCTGTGGCTTGTTGGCATGGACTTGTTCTTCCACAATACTCCTAAGAAAATAATCCAGAAGTGTCAAATTAAGTGTTTCGCATATTAATTATTATAGAATATTTTTTTCTGAAAATCTCTAAAAATTTAATTGAAAACCTCTTAAAATTTTTTAAAATTAAGTTAAATATCTTATAAATAATGTTTCATTTTATAGACATATAGAATTATCAAAACATCAATATCAATATAAACCAATACACAATGAAAAGAAAGTATGACATACTGACCGCAATTAATTAGAAAAATATCATCCGATTAGCCCTTTAGATTAGATATCAAAAACAAATCTCATTGGCAAAAAATGCTTCACATAGATTTAAAGCAGTGGTTTTAATTTTAAAAAAAATACATACCACAGTCTACAGAAAAAGCATTTGAAACTCTAAATTATTTTTCTCATGAGTCGGAAGTTATTTGTATGTTATATAAAAGAAATAAATAAAAAATATACATATATACCTTCCATCCAACAGATCCGGCTTGAAGCAGCCTAAAAAGAAACTCATACTACTCTGTCAAGAAAGTACCGGAAATTTTCAATTAAAACAATATTTTTACATATAATCGTCAAAATTTATTGGGTCGCCTTCAAAATAGGCTCCATTTGCTCCAATACATCTATGCCAACGGCACTTACAATTATCGAAACATTTTTTATAGGCGCTTTCCGGAATGGACTTTAGCTCCACGAAGGGGCAATTTTAGTTTTGGGAAGAGGAAAAAGTCGCAGGGAGCCAAATCCGGCGAATACGGTGGTTGCTGAAGCACGTTTGTTGAGTTTTTGGCGAGAAAGTCAGTCACAATCGTAGCTCGGTGAGAAGGCGCGTTATCGTCATGTAAAATCCATGAGTTGTTCGCCCACAAATTTGGCCGCTTCTTACAGATACGCTCATGCAAACGTTTCATAACGCCTAGGTAATACTCCTTGTTTACCGCCTGACCCTCTGGAACGAATTCGTAGTGCACCACGCCACGGATATCGAAGAAAACAATGAGCATCACCTTCATTTTCGAGCGGCTTTGGCGTGGTTTTTTCGGTTTCGGCTCATTTTTTGCCACCCATTCCGATGATTGCTGGCTTGTTTGCATATCGTACTCGTAGACCCAGGTCTCATCACCAGTTATAATGCGTTCCATGAATGTAGAATCGGAATTACAGCGATCCAGCATGTCTGAAGCAACCTGTTCGCGATGACGTTTTTGAAGAAAATTCAGGTCTTTCGGTACGAGTCGTGCGGCCACCTTTCTCATGCCCAAAATATCAATCAAAATCGTACGTGCGGACTCGTGGGATATCTTAAGATCATGTGCTATCTCTCTCAAGCTGGTACGACGGTTTTCCAGCACCCTTTCCTTAATTTTATCGACGTTATCTTCGATCGAAGCCGTCGATGGGCGACCACTTCACGACCGTCCTTGAAGGCTCTGTACCACTGATATGCACGAGTTTTCGATAGAGCATTATCATCACCAAAGGCCTTTTGCAACATTTTCAATGCATCGGCACACGAAAATTCATTTGCAACACAAAACTTTAAACAAATTCTTTGCTCAACGGAATCACCCATAGTAAAAATCGGCACGCACTCTGACATCGACTGACAACATCAGCTGTTGCAAACACACTAGTTGACAGATCCCGCTCAAGCTTGGCATAGTAATTAAGGACAGTGGTACCAACCTAGAAAAAAAAATTTTACCTTCCTCATTGCCCCGCCAGATTTAAATCGATAATTCCCGGTACTTTCTTGACAGAATGTACATTGAAATATATAGTTTTCATTAACTAAGCTTCCACAGAAAAATCATGGAAAGGAGATATGATCACGCATATGCTGAAGACTGCCACCCACGCATATGCGTGAAAAAGCAAAATTATAATTATAAATTGAATATTACGTTTGTTTAAATCAAGTTTCTGTTTTCTTAATACTTAGTTCCCAAGTAACATTTTAGATTGCTTCAAACCTGAGCCTTATAGGCGTGCTTCGTAAGCTATCGGATTCTAGAAAAGGAGTTTTTTTAGCGAGTGTCCTTTTAATCTCGAGATCAATCTCATCTAGTTGACTCCGTATCATCCCGCTATCGTTCTGCCCAATTGCCGGCAAGTAAGTAAACACTCTAACTTTCCATCGGAAAGAGTTGGAGGTGTGAAACTTTCAGAATAAGTTTAGGACTTAACATCTTGGTTGAATTCTGTAACGGGCCGAATCGGTTCGAAGGTCCCGGAAAATTCTGAGATTTTTCTCATTGTATGATTCTCAATATTTTAGAAGGTATGGATCCGATCGAGCTGAAATTAATAAGGTAATTTAAAGTAGAATAATGACGCTAAAGTTTGTGTGAAATTTCGTAAGGATAGTGTCATTATAAGATAAAAAAAATTGTTTGAGCAGAGCAGCGTTCAGCGATAACAATCACTGCAATCAAGATCAAATTTTGCATTTCGATGTACACTAAAAACAAAATTTCGTAAGGGTACAGAGTGATATGAACAGAAGCACAAAAGCTCCTGACTTCACGTCAGTGCTTTCTGTTACTTTTATATGATTCTTCTGCTTTGCAGTAGGTCTAACCATAGAAAGCAAAAGATAGGGAACTCAATAAAATGGACGAATTTTCCATACATGTCAGTGGCATATATCTGCAATTGCATTCATTTACCGTTGTAATAATTCATTACTTTAGTTTCGCTTTATCGCGAATCTTTTGTACGGAAAGAATGAATTGTTCTACCTGATTGGTATACAAAGGTTTTGATAATAGCAATTTATTTATAGTAGGTATGCATACATTTGATTGCATAATGATTAAATGACATTCGATGAATTATAATTAGTCTTATTGATTGTTTGAAAAGAGAGGTTTATGAAAAATTGTGACGATCGAATTGATAAGCATCAAAATGGACAGACTATTTATACCCAAGTTCATAGAGATCTTGTCGCGAAAAATTTTGGAAGCTACTCTTATAGGTTAATTAAAATAGAGAGCACAAAAGTTCTGCAGAATGATTTCGTTATAACCAGACCTGCTAGTTACTCAGCCTCATTTTAAATATTTTTCAGTCCATCCACATTTACTTATTTCCAGGACATACGATTATTAATAAAAAAAATTTCTTAATAATTAGTATCCAACCAATGATCTTGAAGTTGAAAAAAATATTTTTGAAGAACTAAGATGAAATATCGGAACACTTTAAAAGAATACAGTGTAGATTATTTTTTTATATTAAACATTGCTTTGAACTGTACAAAACTTGGAAAATTTAAGTTTCTTTCGTATACCATTAGTTCACAAATATTGACAGAAAAACTATCGATGAGAGATCTTTCAACATTTTAAGGTAATGTTGCTAAAGACTGTATTATTATGTCGAAAATAAAAAAAAACTTATTTTTCCTTTCACCAGAGTTTTTCATTAAATCATGGGGTGTTTTTTTTAGAGTGATAGAACCTTAAATTGAAATAAAACACATTTAAATAAAGATTGAAGCTAATTTTTTTTTATTTGAAAGATAATTTGATGAGATTTATTTTTTAAAAATAATTTCCGGCATATGTCCACCACGACTAGCTCTGAGGAACCGCAGTCGACCAGATCAATTTTGGACCACTTTTTCGAGTATTTCAGGCCTTATTTAATCGATAACACGAGTTATGTTGATTTTCAAAGCGTCTATTATTTCTGGTTCATCAGCATAAATAAACCAATGACTTGACATAACCCCAAAGAAAATAATCCAGTGGAGTTATGTCGCATAATCTTGGAGGCCAATTAATTAGACCATTTCTCGAAATAATGTTATCGCCAAATCTTTCTCTCCATAAATCAATTGTTACGGTAGCAGCATGAAGTGTAGCACCATCTTATTGGAACCAAAACACTTCTGGGTCGATACCATTCACTGTAACATTAGCTCCAGCATCGTTTTTAAAGAAATATTGATCGACGATGCCTTCAGCGTGTAAAGCAAACCATAGAGTGCATTTAGTGAAAGTCCTTTGATTTTTGAGATAGTCGACATTTTTTCGAAATTTTGAAAAAACTACGTACTTCGCCGGTCCTTATGATGGTAACCCTTTGGAAAAAAAATTTCAGTTGTTTTTCAGTCACCTGGGACTGTTTTCTTGCATGGATAAATGTAAAAATATTATTTTTACCTGAGTGCTCGAAAAATACCCATTTCATGAAAATTCTGAAACACTGTATTCCCAGCATTTCATAAAACTAATCACCACTTAGTTCAATGAAATCTTTGTTTTCAAAATTTTTAGCAACATTGAATTCACAAAAATCTCTGATAATATACTAGATCTCGTATTCACTACTTTGATGGTCTTTTCTAAAGTTCAGTTGAGCATTTGATATGCTATTTTGAAGTGGTTTTTGCGTGCTTGTTCTAAGGAAAAGCGTATTATCGTTTCATCCAAATGGCTATAACTTTTGAGTCAAACGAGTAGGTTGTACCACCTGATTAAGAACCTGAGGTCGAATATAATTCAACTTTCGAACGAAAGAAGCTAATGACTTGAAACTTTCATTGTATCTTTGTGGCTTAAATATCTCTGTTGAGTTCATTAATGGAAGGATAGTTTCGCAATTATTCACTCGAAAACTTTTTTCTTATTTTCTCGATGGCTTCGAAACTGCTGATCCGATTGGAATGAAATTTCGTATTTTGTTGTATAATAATAACGCAAAAATATGTGCCAAATTCCCTCAGGATGACTGAAGGTAAATGTGCTGATTTCTAAAAGGAAAGTCTTTTCAGGGATTTCAAATTTTCAGATTAGGTTTGGAGTCTGAATATATCAGTTATATTAAAAAATTGATAGAACCAGCTCTGTGTTCTTCTGATTTGAAACTTTATTCTTCAAATATTTTCGAAAGTAGGAATGTGATGGTTTTCTTATTTAGTATTTGGATGTGAAATGATGACATGATTTCGTGAAGATAAATAACAAGAATGTCTTTAACTTACAAATGTTTGAAACCTGCAAATATATCTATGAGAATGTAATCAATTCTTACTTTTATAATTGAAGAAATAGACGATTTGATGTCATGATTCTGGAAGAGTTTATTTTCTTTAGTTTAAAATATAACAGAATAACCTACACAAAATAAAATAATAACATACAAAGAAATACAAAGAAATAAAAAAATAGCTTACTAATCTGGAAGAAATCAAAACAATGCTATTTTTTGGGGTTTATCATTTCACATTTCTAACAGCTAACTAAATATAACATATGACAGTTTTAGGTTAAAATCTTAGACATAGAACATAGATCATTAAACATAGAAGTCATAAAGTTGTTTTTCCTAAAAATAACAGTTTTATTTTTACATCCCCCCACACAAAGTATGCACTCCTCATTAAATGTTTGCGTTTTGACATGGGAGCAATTTAGTTACATGAAAATAGTTATTGTCCTTTCTTTTATTTCCAATATCTATCTCATATATAGTGTTAGAAATTTTTTTCACTATTGGAAAATGTCCTATTCTCATTTCATCAAGTTTTTTTCCATTCAGTTTTGATTTATTTTCAATATAGTCTCCAATTTTAAAATCATAATGTTTCCTATTTTTGTCGATCAGTCTTTTATTGTATTCATGATAGCGTAAAGAATTTTTATATGCTATTTCCTTATCTTTTGGTAAATTTCTCTCTTCAATAAGTTCTTCTGGAGCAATGGGATCAGTTCTGCCACAAAGTTAATATTCTGGGCTATATCCAGTTGTAGAATGGTTTATTCTATTGTATTCTTCAATACATTCATCGGCTATTTTTGTCCATGCCCTAATTTTCTTTTCGTTTTGTTTGCACCGTATTCTGTTCACTAATGTCGGATTTAGTCGTTCATTCAAACCATTAGAAAAAGGACAATCTACTGTTTTGAAAATCAATGGTATCTTCAAACTTCTCATATGTTGTCTGAATTTTTCCGAATTTATTCCAGGGTATTGATCTGTTACTAGTGTTTTCATTGGTCGTTTATCTTGAATTTTATTAATTAATTTGATGAAATCTTCGGTTGTTGGGTGTTTTGAAGTGCTCGCAAATGCAAATCGAGTAAAATGATCCACTAGGAGATGGAGGAATCTTTTTGAAGAGCGGTTTCCAGCATAACCTCCAATTGTGTCTAATGACATTATTTCAAATGGTTCCTTTGCTGGGCCCAGTTGAGAAAGGAGACCATACTTTTGGCCTACTCTCGTTTTATTTTTACAACATATGTCACATAATACACAAACTTCTTTTGTCAGTGAATCCATATTCTGAATGTAATAAAACTTCCTGATTTTATCATTTATCTTACTAGCACAAATATGGCTATAATGCTTGTGCACTTTTCTGATTAACTCTTTTCCGAAATCGTTGGATAAAATAATTTTTTCGTTATTTTTGTGCAATTTGTAATGTATATCTTTCTGTACAAAAGTTATTCTTATATTATTTATCTTTAAGATATTATTCTGTTGATCGTTTTTTATTTCATTTAATTCCACCAAATCAACTGTTCTTATACATTCGTCCATATTATCCGTTTCTTCCAGAAGTGGATATCTAGAAAGGCAATCTGCTTCTACATTTCCTTTTCCTGGTTCATATCTTATCTCAAAATCGAATTGTGATAGAAAATTCATCATGAATGCAGTCACAAAATTTCAATTTTTGTAAAACATGGTAATTGCTAAAAACTTGTTTTGATGGTGATCAATTACTGAACAGTAATGGTCTAAATAGTTCAATAACCGAACACAGTGATAAAAGATTGCGGATTTTTTTTCCTTTCAAAGAATGAGACGCAATATCCAATATAATGTGGGAATATCAACCATTGTTACCTCATAAAAGGTGACAACAAATACAAATTTCAGTTCAGGTTTTTATTAGCTAGCGAATTATTCTATCTTGATTTTTCATCTAATTACAGATAACGACGTGAAGCACAATCAGTAAGATCATAAATTCTCGATGTTTTAATAATAAAAACGGTCCATCATAATCTATTTATCTACGTTAGTTGATTACATTGAACGAATAACACGCCAAATTTTGCATTCATGATTCAAAAGTATTATAACAAAAAATAGCAAGATAAATTAATCGTTGTACTGATATTGTATTTTACTCGTTTATGAGGATTGTTTGAAGAATTGAATGAATAAGTTTATCAATATGACTCTGCAAATTTCTGAAATGAATTGGAATGGAATTCTTGTTTTATACATTATCGCAAAATTTGAATTGTCACAAATTAATGAAATACGTTTGAGTCTTCTGCTGACGTAATGTCGTATGGATTTTTGTTATAAGAGTTAATATAATCGTAGAATAAATGATGAATCATTATAATGGTGGTACATTCACCGAATGGATAGTGTTAGTTAACTGCTGAAAGCTCTTTCGAATAAAAAGTAACATCCTCTCCATATGAAGGAATAATAGATACGGAAGTCCTATTTAATCAAATCTACAATCTTTGCCATCACAAAAGGTCCGAGATTTCCCGTTACAGATCCCCTTACCCCCTTTGTGCAGCATCCCCCTCTGTACCAGAATCAGTTGTGGCTTTCGAAACAAGAATTCTGTCAGGGCGTTCTTGATAGTCAGTTCGGCGAAAATGCCCAATCTTCCCTCCAGTTTCGTTTCGTGAAAACGGGAGAAATTTCTACGCGTGAGGATTAAAAGGAACGAAGCTACGCGTAATTAAACTACCCCTCGGAAAGTCCTGGAAGATGCTCCTATTTCCGGCCTAATAAATGACGGACATCGAATTCAAACGTCCCATTGTTCAGTGTGATTCAATGTCATCGATCCGACTTTTTTCTTAGTGTTAACATCGAGTGACAATCGTGATTAGGTTAGTTAATTATGGTGGGAGAACTGAAAGTTGCCACTGTGGAAATTGATAACTCTGACAATATGGCGACCCTTCCAGTATCCAGAGCAAATGATTCGGAAAAGAGTGCCGCGCTCAAAGAGATGGAGATCAAAGGGGTCCAGCCGAAACCCGACAAAAGGTATTTCATTTTTGCGGGTTGATAATCATTGACAGCATTGAATTATTTCGAGATTACCGTTAAAAATGCTGCAACTTATTTTTGCGGGAATTCTGCTAATTATCGATTATTTTATCGGGGTTCCGTGTAGGAATGATAAGAAATCGTAATGCAAGTGGAAATGCAGGAAAATACTGCATAACTATAAATATGGAATTTTCATTGTTTAGTCATTTTTAAGCGTATTATTTATTCGACTTTTCAAATCTACAGTCACTGATAAATAGTAATAATAAATTCATTTAATCAGAAGCCTTGTCGTGGCGCTCAACACTTTTGTGGCTTGAGGAGAACAGAATCATTATGTGTTGTTTTCAGAAATATGTTGTATTGAAACAAATATTTAGATTATTCTTTAAATAATTCATTTAATCGCATACGTACAAAACCATATTTGCCGCTGAATCAAGCTATTAAAAATTAAACTAAAAACTAAAATTACGTTTATTAGATCTATGATTAATAAGGAAACTAATACTATTTTGCCTCTGAAATTTTTGTTTTCAATGAAAAAGGAAACAGACACATACAGTTGTGTATATAAATACATCCACTATTTTCTAAATTATAAAAACTATTACACCAAGGAATGAAATAATAGCACAGTTGAATTTCCACTCATCCTACAATACTAATATTTCGGCCTTAACTTATCTCTTCAGATAAGTCTAGGTTCCAAACACATGTATATTCAAAAAATGTTCAACTTATCGAATGGAAGAAATGTGAGATTATTGTGCAGATTGCTTAATAATCTCACATTTCCATGAAATTTTAAAATTAAAATGAATTTTAGAAGAATAGAAGCAGAAAAACTTAAAGGCATTGAACAAATTTTCTGAACAATTTCTTAGTTCACTGAAGTTCATTCAGATTATTATTGAAAGGAAATTTAAGACCATAGAGACAAATGAAAATTAAATTAGTTGTTCTCGAAATATTCCGGTTATATCCTTAAAATGCTTCTATTTTTTTATCCTTAATGTCCTAGAAGAAATTTCGAATTGTTTTTCTAAACCCAACCGTATAATTTCGAAGCTGAAACTTCATCTGGATATTTCGCAAAACAAAATTTAAATAGGCATATTTGCCCATTTACGGACTAAGTCTTTCTAATGGCCTTAATGGCTACTCTGGCAGACAGAATCGATGAAAATAATTCATTTTAATAACAGAATTTCAAGCAGAAAGTTCCATTTTATCTGAAAAGCATTCCCAGCTCAAAATTCGCAAAATAGAGATATTGCGATGAGCTGAGTAACTAACTCCTAGTTACTCTGAAAAGTTAACAGCATGATATAACTATTCCTGTTCCATATATATTAACGTATTTTCACATTTCATTCATGTTCTTATTAGTTAAAGTTGTTGAAAAAAGAAAATCTTTTCAATAAAAGACATGAAAATGTAGAATAAATTCAAAAAATAAAATTGGATGAAAAAACAGCTTGGAAAATGATGCTATACAAAGAAATTAATGGAAAACGATCTTTTTAAAGAAATGTTCGAATTCCAGAGCCTACTTCGAAATTTTGAAAAGGAGTGAACAAAAGTTAGTATCAAATCAATGACTGTACAGGACACATTTGTCCTACTCTAAAACATCATTGGAAACGAGCAAATATCAACTTACTAAGTGAATAATCAGAAATTATTATTTCTACATATCAAAACAACATATATTTTCATAAAATTCAAGACTTATAGAAAAGAAAAATATCAACTTATCTGATTATTTCAAGATAAATATCCAGTCATCTGCTGTACTAGGCCATGCAATATGAAACAGAAGATCAAGGAATAAGTAAAGTGAACCTTAAAAATGACGATCAATCAAAGTAAGACAATTCGAATAAAGTAATTTAATATTTGAATTCCATTTTCGTAAACAGAACAACTTGCATCTCAATTGAGGTTAACTATAGAGAAGGACTGGTAGGTTAGTATATAGTTGATAACTTCTGTTATTTATTTTTCAATAAAGTTTTCTTCAAAAGATCAGGGAATAAGTAAAGTGAACTTAAAAAATCACGATCAATCAAAGTAAGACAATTCCAATAAAGTAATTTAATACTGGAATTCCGTTTTCGTAAACAGAACAACTTGCATCTCAATTGAGGTTAACTATAGAGAGGGACTGGTAGGTTAGTATATAGTTGATAACTTCTATTATTTATTTTTCAATAAAGTTTTGTTAAAATTATATTCGAAATTAATTCTTGAATTATAAAATCTAATTCTAGAAAGTAGTCAGTCAATTTAAATTTCTTTAATTAAATAACCTAAAAATATTCATCAATTAAAAATCCTCCCTAATCCAAAAGAATCCCAGCAGTACAAAATTTAACCGGACATTTCATATTGAAATTTCAAATCAAAATTTATATTTTCGGATTTATTTAATAATTTGAATCTATTATATTACCTTCTCATATATTTTATAAGATGCTATTCAAGTTCTAACACCTAAACAGTTCAGATGTACCTAATGAAGCCACAATATGGTGAAACAATTGTTATTTGTTAACTTAAAGTTGGTGGAAATTAAATTTCATTTACTTTTCATAGACGAACGGCTTTATAGTCAAAAAAAAATTTTCTATTCTTCAGCTGAATCTAATGCATTCTGCTTTTTGTTCTGTTTTCTTATGTAAAAACTGTATTTTTCTTTTATATGACATTTTCTTATACTGAAACTTAATCCGTGAAAACAAATTAATACTTATTATTATATTATAGAATTTATACCTAATTGTGTGATTTCAAACAAGTTCATCTGTTGTTAGTCCATGTTTTATAAAAATCAACCAAAAAATATTCTGGTCTTACATAGTAGTTTAAATGAAGGCAGCTGATTTTCCCAGAGAATTCCCATCGTAGACAGTATCTTTTAAGGAATATTAATGTTTATCAATTACAGAATTTCAGTTGAAAGCTTAAATAAATCAAGCTTTCATGACAGCTGTTCTAATCGGATGCGGGCTTTTTAGAAGTTAATGCTTATTACATTTGGTTATGGGAGTTCCATAATAATACAGATATTTATTTTCGGACGAGAAATTTTATCCGAAATGATGTAGGAACATTTTGCGTGATTATCAATTGCTACTCTCTTTATAAGGGTATCCAAATTCAATATTCCAGAATGTGCTTCTGGAATTTCCTATCAAATCTGCCTTAAAATGCAGAAATGGAGTTTTTATGATTAATAAATAATTAATTAATAAATTAATCTACTGGCACTCTGTAGATATCTACCAAGTAGGTAGATTTGCGCGTTATGTGGATCTACCAACCAGATACGATATACAGATTCCGTTGATACAATTGACTTATCAATACAATTGATCTACCAATTTAAATAATCTGCAAATTCATTTGATCTACTATTTCACTATGTATGATCATTAATGAATTAAATGAGACTGCCAGAAATATTGGGATTTCTCTCTGTAATTTCGATTGCAGATATGTACCAAAAATTTAAAACAAATAATGAAATGTTTATTAATTCTATTTAGTATGAAAATATTGGCATTTATGTTTTCAATTCAAATATAATATAATGAAAAATAATCTTTTCCAATCTATAACCTCTAACAAATACTTAACGGCAATGAATCTTTCAATAACGTTTCTGAAATATTTGGAAAATTAAGAAAAAAATGACTCTCACTATGAAGCAACATCCAACCATACTTCACTGCTTCCTCCAAAACACATATCTATATTACTCCCCAAACTACGAAGAAAATGTATTTTCTCTGAACTTCAAAACAACAGCATAAAAACTTATTCCCAAACATTCTTAAAAAAACTTTTTGAATCTTCAACAAAAGTCTTTCAGAAAATTCGAATTCTTGTTCAGTAATAAATATATCCTGTAAAGAAGGCAAACATCACTTCAGTTGATTTGTAAGTCAGTATTATTCACGTTGTTTCAAAGATAATTAAAAGAAATAATTCACATCAATTATCATTTAGATAAATGTCGCTTAGTCAAAAATATCAGTAAAAACAAGAGCAGACCTGGAAGGGTAAACCCAATTATCTCTTTTCAATAACATGATAAAATAAAGGGAAAAAACAAAGTACCTTCCTATGTTCTTTGAAACCAATAACAATGTTTAATTGAATCACTATCTTCACTGGATGAAAATTCATATTGAATAAGGTTATTCCGAATTTCACAAATTTATTATTATTATAATACAACAATTGTTTCGCTTTCACAGTAGCATCTGCAAGTAGTTGATATATTACATTTTGAATAAATTTTACATTTATTAAACTATATGAAACATTGTATAGCTAAGTTTCTAATTTATGTCATTCGATATTTAGGAAATTGTCGTCCATTTAATTTTAATTTCATCAAATTTTTTTCCTGAGTATGTACCGATAGTACATTTGATTCAGTAATTCTTTAACAGGTTCTTGGTCCAGGGTTATAATAATCCCAACTTTTTAAGAAAAAGTCCAACTAGTTTCGATTTTGTTACAAAATCTTCATCAGGGCTCTGAAATGAAAAATATGAACTACAGCTACAAAATCCTTTTCATTTGCCTTAGCTGTCATTTCCAAAATTTTACAATATCCATACGACAAAAACCAAACGAGATAGAAATATAAGTTGAAAAAGTCTATTTGATCCATCAACAAAAAAACAGAAAATTTTCCTCACTTATAAAAAATTTTATATTTGTTTTGTATTGATTTTAAAATTGTATTGTAACTTCAGGCAACTCAAATGGATTTTAAAGCTGTAGTTCGTGGTTTTCATTTCAGAGCCTTGATGAAGATTTTGTAACAAAATCGAAACTAGTTGGCCTTTTTCTTAAAGAGTCGATATTACTATAACCCTAGACCTAGAACTTGTGGAAGAATTATTGAATAGTTGTATACATAGGTCTTATCTTAATTAATTAGTACATTTGATGTGAATTGTCTTATTGTAAATTCAGTTCAAAGGCCACGAAAGTAAGAATCCTTTTGAGGAAAATATGCGTAAAAGCTTTCAAACTATACAAATTGTTTGCCTAGTTTCTGAAATCTACCACTCAGGCATAAGATAAAAGTGTCATTTTATTGGAGCAATATATTAGATATAGCCGAGTCAATACCGCGACATTTATATTGCTCAATAATGTAACCAATAGTGTGATCCCAAAATACACTGTATATTGCTTCGGGGACCATTAAACCAACGAAAATAGAATTTCATATAGTAGTCGTTGAAACAAAAATATTTATATCATTTAGTGGTCTACAGTGGTGGACTCATCACGAAAGCAATTGGCGATTTCAATCCCATCACCTGATTACTCACATTTGAAATTTAATTATATAAACTGAGATATTATTTTGAGCAATCGTGATTAGGACATATATGAATATAAGATATTACATGCATCATATTGCAATGAGAAAGTCCGAATAGATTTTCAATTCGATATCTGAATTTTTGTTTGCTATTTCCAAATAATGAATCTGTGTGATCGAGAAAAAAATACTTGAAATTTTCGCAGTAGTTAGATTTCCATATCCATAGCTTTCCTTCGAAACTGGATGAGATGAATTCATCACACTGTATACAATTATCCAATCGACTTTAAAGATTTTGGGACGGATTTTGAAAAGTTGAAAGTATAGGATCAAGAATAAGCTTTTCAATGAATGTAATATTTCTTGCTTTGACTAATCGTTTCCATTAATCTTATCTACTGTGAATTGATTTTAAATAACACTTCCCTTGAAGGCAATCCCAATAAAACAGTTCTAAAAATTGAAATCCGGCACATCTTACTTTTAAATCCATACGTGTTACCAAAATTATAGTTAATATAGATAAGATGAGGAGGACTTATTGTGTGACAACCTCAATTATTCGGATTTCTTCATTGAATTGATCTTGAGAAGAGATTAGTATTATTTAACTATAATAAGAATGGACGTTATACCTTTGCACTCAAAAAAGTAAAATTTTAAATATCATACAGATTTATTCTGCTGACCTACAAATTTAAATTTCAAAACATTTTTATTCACTTTTGGAATCAAATGAATGTCCTGAGAACACACTATGTCAATTGACATATAGAATTAATATTATACTTATTACACAGTACCCAAGGGAATGAAAGAAATTCAAAGAAATATAAATTGTCAACTAAAGATTATTAAATGAATACTTGAAGAGTACAAAATTTTGTTTCGTTCCTTGTTTTATGAAAACTAAATTCCTTTCCAAAAATGCAAAACATTACCTCAAGAACTTCTTCAAAAGCAACTTACTCAAAATAGGTTCCTTCAAAAAAATTCCTAAAACATGCAGAATATCTTCAAAAAGCAATTTAGAATCTCATAATGGAAACTCAACAGACCTAGTTCACATTTAAAAAATAATCAACAAAAATATCTTACCAAACCAACTGAATGCCGTTTACTGGACAAACACTAGAATGAAGTGAACTTTTAAAAATCCTACGTTTTCTATGTTCGTTACAGTAATTACATAAAGTTCGCAAGGTTTTTTATGGACTCCTTGAAAACCAAATGATAATATGTAATAAGCGAAAACCAAAATATATAATTATTATATATAATAATAATATAATAATAATAATAATATTTATTCACTGAGATGGTTACATAATGAGGTGAATAAATGGGTGATACATCACAGAAGCTTTAGTTGGAAACTATCGCTTGTACGTGATGCTACATACATTGACTATCTCCTAAGTGGTAAGTGAACAAAAATAAAAACAAAATCCATGATAACCACTATTACACAGTAAGCAACATAAAACCTTCTTCCATCTCCTCTCCCTCCCCATCCAATCCCGATCTCCTACCTCTGGTTGACGAAACCATGCAGCCGCCCCCTTCCAAAAAAGAGAATCCATCTCTTCGTTCTTCTCTTAAACAAACTAATATTATTCAGACTTTTTATGTTGGTTGGGAGTTGGCTGTAAAGCTTGGGGGCGAGGAAGTCGCAGTGCCTCTGTCCTACTGTTTTGCAACAGTAAGGTACCCTCATAGAGTTCTTCTTCTCCCTCGTGTTGTAGCAGTGTACAATGGGATGAGATGCTATCCTCGACTTTTTGGTGTTGACCAGGATATTCCAGCAAAAGAGTTGCCTCACATCGAACACCTCGGATTCCCTGTGCAATCTTTCATTAGAGTATGTAAGTGGCTTCTTATATATAACACGCAAAATCCACCTTTGCACAACATTCAGTTTCTCCAGGTGTGTGTCACCAACTCCACCCCAACCAATAATTCCATATTGCAGTTGCGACTGGACAAGTGCGAAATACACCAACCGTAGATGCCTCAGGTCAAGGTAGTCTCGTAAATATCTTATTCTATATAATATTCCTCTTAGCTTGTTAGTAACATTCTTGACCTGGAGGTCCCATCTAAGATGTCGATCAATCACCACACCCAGATATGAAACTGATTCCACTTCCGGAACACATGAGCGTGGCCCCACAATCAGAGGTCCCATATTCGGCAAGCCACCCGAGTACAAGAAGAAGGGCAAGTATTTGGTTTTCTCTAGATTGAGAGTCAGCGTATTGAATCTGAACCATTCCTCCAAGCATCGAAAGTCCATCTGAGCCTCTGATTTCAAAGACTCCCATGTATCTGATTCACAGAAAAGAGCTGTATCATCCGCAAAGCTGAGAATTCTACCCTTTACCTTGATCTCCAGTAAGCTGTTAATGTACAACGTGAACAAAATTGGCCCGAGCACAGTACCCTGAGGAACTCCGTAGGTCACATATATTGGCTCGCTCAACTCCCCATCAATGCTTACCATCTGTTCCCTATCTGTTAAGTAGCTTTTGAGTAACTCGTAAATTTTTCCCCTGAAACCGTAGTTATATAATTTGTTTAATAACTTTTTGTGTGACACGGTATCAAAAGCTTTGGAAAGGTCAATGAAGGCACATAGGCATGGCTTACTTTTATCTAGAGAGTTATAGATGTAAGATGTTAAGCGATGGATTGCATCCTCGGTTGACCTATTCTCTCTGAAGCCATACTGGTGCTGTGAAATGATCTCATATTTCTCACAAAACCTCATTATTCTTGTTTTTAATAGTTTTTCTATGATTTTTGCAATATTAGAGATCAACGATATTGGTCTATAGCTTTCCATCTTCAATTTGTCACCATTCTTGTATAAGGGTTTCACGATTCCAATTTTAAATAATTTAGGAAAATTTCCTTCATTAAAACAGCAATTGATTAGGTGAGTTAAAGGCGTCTTCAGCTCATCGGATACGTTTTTTAGAGTTTCTGCCCGAATGCCATCATACCCAGGAGACTTTCCCTCCTTCAATTGCATTATCGTCTCACGAACTTCTTTCGCATCAGTAGAAAAAAGACACATGGAGATATCTAACCCTTTATCAATTTCTAGGTAATCTTTTGGATGTACAATAAAATAATTAAAAGAGGTTTTTTCTTGATAGAAGGATTATTACAAAATTTCAAATATCATACAGATTTATTTTGTTAACCTCCTACAAATTTTGATTTCCAAAAATCTTTATTCAAAAACTTTTAGAACTTAATTGAATGAATGTCCTTAGAACACACTGCGTCAATTTAGTAGCCATATGGAATTAATACTTATTATACTTATTACAAATTAAAATTTATAGTGGGTTAACCGAATAAATCTGTATGATATTCAAAATTTTGTATTCATCCTTCTAATAAGAAAAAGTCCCTTTTTATTATTTTATTGTATATATAATAATCACATATTTTGTTTTACGCTTATTACATATTATCATCTGGTTTTAAAGGAGTCCCTAAAATACCTTGCAAACTTTATATAATTTCTGTGACGAATATAGAATACGTAGGATCTTTGAAAATTCACTTCATTCTAGTATTTGTCCAGTAAACCTAGAAGACTTAAGATGTCGACGACAGTTATTGTTTGGCCGAGGTTATTCCTCTAAATGTTTTGATACTACTGCTGGAGCACCCCAGGGCTTCCACCTGGGGCTACTTGTCTTTTATCTCATGTCACCAATATTTCGAAGTGCTTCAAAATTTGTTGGTTTCTACTGTTTGCTGCCGTTTTGAAGTTGTTTATGAGGGTAGTGAGTGTAAACGACTGTATTCAGCTTCAGCCGAAACTTGTAACTTTGTACTATTCTACCTTGAAAATGATTTAAATTTGATTTATTATTTGATTAAATTTGATAATCAGATAATCACGTTCACACGTAATAATTGCCCCCTTTACCTTCGATATTGTCTTGGTGGTGAGGAACTGTCTAGGATTAGGTGCGCATCTTTGTGAGGTTTTTGATGCCAAACTGATTTTTTATGTTGATATTGAATCCATTATCAATTCATCTTATAGATTACTTGGCTATTTGATTCGTCAATGTCCTCCATTTAGTGCTACTTTCATATTCCCAAAATTAAATTTCGCTTCATCAGTTTAGAATCCCTTGTATGTTATATTTACAGATCACATTAAAAATATTCAGGAGAGATTATTTTTTCTTACTCCTGGAAATCTTAAAACCTACAACCTCAGAGTGGCCCTAGAGAATCGAAGTGGAATGAATGACATAATTTTCCTTGTCAAACTTTGGAACAACGAACTTCAGAACAGTTACCTATTGCAACAAATCGGTTTCAATATTCCTAATAGAATACTCAATTATTTTCCGATGTAAGTTTCGAAATACCAGAAGCGGTCAAAATTCTCCACTTCAGAGAATCATTTGTGCAATGATATTTGTGATCGGCTGAATTTGTTCTCTGTTAATGTCATGGCTTTCAAGATATTGTTAAAAAGTCTGTTATCATCCCAATAGATCAGTGTTTTTCTCTTCATTTTTTATCAATGCACTTTCCTTGTTATAGATTTCATTGATTTTGTTTTGATTTCCTCAATTGTGATCCTACCTTAATACAGATAATGGACTTTTAGTAGTCTGTTGTGTTCCTGTATCACAATAAAAAAATCAGGAGCGAATTGAGCGATTTTGTAAGCATTTAGGCACATAAGCACATAATAGTGGAAACACCTGTAGAAAAATAATTTTCGATTTTATTTAAATATCTACTTGAAAGTTGAAATCCAGTCTAGTGGGCCATGTAATGCTTCCTTTGTAAGTATCTACTGGAGAAAAACTTATCTAGTCAATTATCCTATATAGGTTGGTTTCTCAACTCCTTAATTCGCAAACCTTATTACTAATCAGAAAAGACAATTTATTGATATGAAAATGAAATACGTAATTATAATATTATATTTTGTCAGGCTAGGTCAAGTTGCCTTTAAACCGGAATGTTTCGGGAATATCTAAATTGCACATCTCTTTTTAGTTTATCCGATGGTGTTACAGCATGGTACAAGAATCGATATTTCGAATAAAGGTTTTTCCTGAACTTATAATTGAATATATCAGTGATTCAATCACGTCAGATCATCTCCTATGCATTGTGATGACGGTCATGCTATTATTGTGGTCATAATGTATAATTATAAATGTCCTTTATAACATTTTAACAGAATGACATAAGACATTATTTGTGTGGGTGAAATTTATTTTGCATACGATGCTAGATGTCTTAAACTCTACTTCATTGATTAAATAAATTTGTTTAAATTTTTTTGGGTGTTCGGATTTAACTAGAAGTCGTCGATAGACATTGTACATTTATTCTTTGTAGTGCTTTTACTTTTAATTTTTTGGACATTTTTCTTCGATTCTGGAGGTTGTGCTTTAACCTGAAGACTCTGGGAATATTTCTCAAAGCCTCGCAGCGATTTGCAATGAAACAAAAATATTTGTTCATATAAAAAAATTTACGTCATCTCATTGGTATTTAACGTAAATAGAGGTCATTCTTGATAGAAGGTATATAAAATAATATAAATATTTTAAAAATTTAAACAATTTTAAAAATAAATAAATAAATAAGCAGAAACAAAATTTTGTCTATTCAAAATGTTTAATTTATAGGATTTTAGTTAATAATTTTTATTTATTGGATTTTGTTATACCATTTGGATGTCTTATAATGAATGTTTTTTATGTCATGATATAAGTGGTACTTATACGACATTATTTTAATTTATTTTCAGAAGTTATAATCATTGAATATAATCTTTTGGAATTAAATATGTAGAAGGCTAATTTTTTAAAATTGTTTAAATTTTTTAAAATATTTATATTATCATTGGTATTTATTTGAGTCGTGCACCATCAGAGAAAATAAAACAGTAAATCTATTTGAAATTGATGATATTAACCATACATGATATTTCTTGAGATTGGATATGTTTGATCTAAACTTGCAGTTGACAGAATGCGGTAAAAACGATGTTTTGATTCAAACTTTCACAGGTGTTTAATGACATATTAGCGTGAATGAAATATTATTATGTCATTATCGAAAAATTATGAAACAAAATTATGATTTCATTGAATAAATTATTTTTCTCGAAGAAATTCATTCAACTCAAATCTTGAAAAGATGTGGTGAATTATTTTTGGTCAATTTTCAATATTGATACAGATAATATAAATCTGGAAGAGTTCCAGTGAGAATAAGAAAAGTTCGGATTGAATTTCACAGCACTCGAGATAAAAGTTTATTTCGAAATTCAAAAAACGAAATCATACGGATTAACAACTTTAGGATGATTTAAGGTGATAGATGGAGAGTTAAATGGGTACTTCCTTCCACAGCAGATAAATAAAAATGTCCTTGACGATTGGTTTCCTTTTATATAACGAATTCACTAAATAACACTTTTCTGATTTGTCTTACAATTAATTTTAATAATACAACATTTGTGACTCATTAAATTAATTCTTGATTTGAATGAAATGTCGTGTGAAATGATGTGATCACTAAAATGTAGGGAGATATTGAAGAAAAATAAAAGGCTTGATTAGAAAAAATTTTCCGAAATGAACTCATAATCAGAAATTTTTTTTATCACTTTATTGAAATCGATAAATTACTTTCATAAAGTATTGTGTAAATGTTTTGTGTAGACTATGAGTAGAAATTAGTCATCCTTAATATGACTTCAAATCAAGTCGTTTAGACAGGTCAGTTTTTATCATCGGAAGTTGAATTGATTTTCTGTCGATTGATCGATCAGTTGGTTAACATGCCCTTATAGCTTCTGGTATAATTTATTTATTCACAAAATTTTGTGTATTTTCCACAAATTTTCTGTTTCGGTGGTGAAATATGGGAATCTCAAATCATTATGAATAGTGAGATTGAAGACCTATCATGTGCAATTAATAATAAACGTACTATTTCAGATTGAAGTCTCTGAATAATTTGAATATTTGATGTTTTCGCGGAACCCTAGAATTGGATGAAATATGTTCATATTAATTTGATGATTGCCATTTATATAAGCTTAATATTTTAAGGTCAATTTAGATTTAATTTGTCTACGAGCGAATACATTCGTCGGACCATCATATTTATTTGGTTTTTCTTAGCTTGGATATGTTATTTTCAAGTGAGGTATTTTGACAAGAGGAAGTATGTCCTCTTGTTGATGTGAAATTTACTTGAACTGATTGATAGTCATTGATGTTTAGTCGTTATTTTCGTTGCCATTGTCCAAGATCATTCAAGTTTTGTAGGAGATTTCTATAAGCTGTTGTGGCATTCTCGTTATATGCAAATTCTTATTTGCATCAATATAGTCTTCTATATTGTCTGCAAAAGAAGGTATTTTGGTATTCCTGTTTTCCGGTTATCAATCAGTTAGCTTCTGTAATAAATTCGGAAAATGCGATCTACGATCTACTGAGTATTTCTTTTCAATGTACATTATTAATTTTTATTAACCTCTGTTTGACGAATATCTGATGTTAACAAAACTTAGCTATATTATTATTTTTTTAAATTCTTAAGCGCTGGTAGAAAAAGGTTTTTCTTAACTCCTGCGGAAAGTGCCTTTTATAATAGTTTGACTACTAGGCGAGAAACACCTTGTATAATAAGGAAGAAACTACAGATCATGAACATTTTTCTGAAATAAAACATTGCTTCCTCTTTTGCGAGGCTATATAAACTCCAAAACATCTCATCTTCAAATAGCAGGTTACTCATATACTCATATAAACTAATCTTGGATTTCAGCATGTTCGAATTTTGATCTATTATTAGAAAACAGTTCAGTTTGTGTTTTCCAACTAGAAGTAATGTAGTGATTGGCTGAAATAAAAGGAGAAAATGACCTACTATGCCGAATCTGAATCAACTAATTATTCAGACCTGCTTTTTGTCAGGGATCATGTGAAAGCGTATGTATTATGTTTTGAAATTAACGTTCTCTAAAGAAACACATTTGATTCCATGTTATTCTTTTAATCTGTTAACTCGAAAATATAACTTGCGAAAAAATTGATTATGTTCACGAACCAAACAGAGGTATTGGAGGGTTTTGTGAAGCCCATATTTCTTCAAATTTCTTGCTTATAATATTTGAATTGCCTACATATTGCGTGTTTTTTTTTAGGGTGATAGTACTTTAAATTGAAATAAAACACATTTAAATAAAGATTGAAGCCATTTATGTTTCAAAAATAATTTCCGACATATATCCACCACGACTAGCTCTGAGGAACCGCATTCGACCAGACCATTTTGGATCACTTTTTCGGGTAATTCAGGCCTTATTTCATCAATAACACGAGTTATGTTAGCTTCCAAAGCATCCATTGTTTTTGGTTTATAAGCATAAACCAATGACTTGACATAACCCCAAAGAAAATAATCCAGTGGAGTTATGTCGCATGATCTTGGAGGCCAATTAATTCGACCATTTCTCGAAATAATGTTATCGCCAAATCTTTCTTTCAATAAATCAATTGTTACGGTAGCAGTATGATATGTAGCTACCAAAACACTTCTGGATCGATACCATTCAAATTTTGAAACAAATAATCATTGATCCATCGATCTGTAACGATTACCATTCACTGTATGTACATTAGCTCTAGCATCGTTTTTAAAAAAATACGGACCGATGATACCTCCAGCGTGTAAAGCAAACCATACAGTGCATTTTTTAAGGATGTAATGGAACCTGCAGCAGTTCTTGAGGATTGTTTTCACTCCATATACGTCAATTTGTCTTGTTTACACAGCCGTTCAACCAGAAATGAGCTTAATCACTAAACGCAATTTTACGATAAAAAAGTGGATCAACTTCAAGCTGTTCTAGGACCCAATCAGCAAACAAACGACGCTTATTATGGTCAGTGCCTTTAGATCTTGAAACAGTTGGATCTTATAGGGATGTAGACCAAGATCTTCACGCAAAATTTTCCGTGTGGTGGATGCACAGAGTCCAATTTGTTGTGAACGTCGATGAATAGACAAATCTGGATCATCATTAACACTATGACTTACAGCAGCGATATTTTCTTCTGTATGTACTGTTCTTTGTTTTGTTGTTATTGTTGCATCGAGTAGAGAAAATGTTGTCCGAAATCTATCGATAGTTCGACAAATAAGCGAATAGAACACTGTTTTTGAAAATAAATTTCAACAATTTTTAAACGTTTTTGCGGCGTGAGTCTTTCCATGATAATTTGTCAATGCTTACTGAACATAGCCTCTTCCTTCTGTCAAATCACAGTTATCCCTATCGAAAGTTTTATCACTCTAAAAAAACACCCGATACTCTGAGTGAGAAATCTTGATGAAATATCTTTCTTCCTCAAAAAGCTGTTTGCTGTGCGTTTTCTTACAGAAAATGGATCGCTCTACATTTTCCCCTTTCTGGAAAAAGTTTTCATCGTTGAAGAATGAAAAAATTAAGAATAAAATGAAATGGGAACGAAATTGGCGAGAAAGAATCCTATCCATTTTTTACACTTTTGTGCCAGATCTTATTTGATTACTCAAATGTTTCATTTAACGAATTTTAAGGGGAAAATGGAAATGCTCTCAAACAATTACAGTTATCTCAATTGAAGATGATTTCGTGGTCAATGTCAATTATGTCCGATCATGTGGAGGAAAATTATGTTAAAAATCAATGAATATCATTTAATATTCAATGTACTGAATGCTTCCGCCGTTGAGTTAGGTTACTCTTCGCTGTTTCCAGGCTGTGCCTAGGGTGACGTAAGAAACCGCACAAGTTATATAAGGCCATCGAGGGATCTTCACAGAAGATCAAGGAGTATCAGGATAATATCAATATCAAAGGTGTTAGACATGACTTCAGTCAGTATGTGTAGGAAAAAATTAAAACGCATAAAAGCCTAAATGTAAAAAGAAAATATTTGACCTAGTAACTGATTATGACGTTCTTATTTCCTATGATAGTGTTTTTCAATTATTCTTTAATTTCAAGATCATAAAATTAATTGAAACAAGTTGTAGAAAGTACTATGTTTTACTACCACTAAATTTTAATAATAAAAAAATGAAAATTAATAAATTTAATTTATTGGTGGTAAAACATAGTAATTTCTACAACTTGTTTTAATTATGATCAACTACCAAATATGAAACAGTTCAGTATCATAAGATTAATAATTCAGAGCAAATGGAGTATTCAATTCACACAAAGGTTTATATATTAGGAGTACAAATAGGTTTCCGCCGTTTTTTAACACAAATTAAATATTTATTATAGAAGACGATGTGAGACTGCTTGCTGAGTGACTTCTAATGTTAGAGCAAGTTCTTTTGTGTTTGAGATGAATCTTCCTCCAATAATTCCTCCAATTCTGCATCCTCGTAAATTTTTGGCCTCCCACTGCGATCTTTGTCTTCTACATCGAAATCACCGTTTTTAAACTTTTGAAACCACTCTCGACACGTTCTCTCACTCAAAGCACCCTCACCATATGCTTCTACGAGCAATTAATGCGCCTCAGCACCAGATTTCTTTAAATTAGAGAAGTAAACTAAAATTTCCCGCAAATGACGCTTACTTGGCTCAAATTTTGACATTTTCAACTTATAAAAATCATATTTTATTAATATAAAATTAATGATATTAATAGGTTATGTTGTTCTTGAATGTCCAAACTATTTTTCAAGCCGGTTATCATCTGCGAAAGCTAACCGAAACTCCATGCCGCGCCATCTAGAATAAAACGCCGGAAACTTATTTGTACTCCTAATATTTATTTTTATCACTAGAAATTTAATGAATGTAATGAGTTGTATTGATTGTGAACTTTCAACAACTAACTTCTATGGAATTTGATGCACCTTTTTAAACTTTTCATTCACGGAACCTAGAGCTCATATTCGCTTGTCACGAATTTTGAGATGAATAACCGTACCAAATCTAAATTTTTTACCTACAAGAGAAGTAGATTATAATTAGGATGATTTGATTTGAAACTATCAAACTTTCGATAATAGCTCTTTTATATCTATTTAATATTTAATTACATTATTAACTAGAGAAATGTGGAATTAAACAAAAACGATTGAATTTCTATAGCTTATAATATAAGGAAATTTCAATGGATTTATAGTCCGTCTAGAAAGTATCTAGAATTTATTATTTTTCCTAATTTTAATATACTTCCTTTTTGTAACATTCGAAGAAAAAATTAATGTATAAAAAACGTTGTGCACATAGTCGGCTATCGCCAAAGTTGCATGGCAACACTATTTCTCGAATATTGTTGATTGTCAACAGGTATAGAATTTATGAAATAATGTCGCAACTAGAAAAAAGAAAACAGGTAGAATATATGTATAGACAAGGTTTTCAAAATGTTAAAAAATTAGTGCAATTGACTGAACTGGGAAAAATGCTGTATATGAGACAATGAAAAGAATATAAAATGGCATGGATATGAGACATTGACCAGTTTCAGGAAGATCGCGTAAGATTAATGGAGATATTGATCTTAGGATGACAATCCGCGTCTGGGTTTTCGCAAATTGGCTAACAGATTTGGAAATCAACGAAATATAAAAGTATGTCTAGAAACCGTCCGTATGTCACACAAAAGACAAGACTACATATCAAGGAAAACAAAAAATGACACCTTCACAAAAGGAACGAACTATAGAATTTTGTCAACGTTTTCACTTAAAAATCCTAACAAAACAACCTGTTACCGTTCAAATTTCCCAACAAAATTATTGTTTGGGGAGCAATATCTCAGCGTGCTGCTACCCCTCTCTGTATAGTTGATAGTATCATATATAGTGAAAAGTATTGTGGCATTCTAAATGATTTTCTCCTTGAAACGGCGCATGGTTTAAATCTACAGGTGTGGAGTTTTCAGCAGGAAAATGTAAATGTCAAACTTCGGCCTATACTCAAGCTTGGATGCAAGAATATCTAGTGACAACCATTTCATGGCCAGCAGCTTCACCAGATCTTAGTCCCATTGAAAACGTATGGGGACTTATGAAGATTGAAGTTGAACGATCAGCGCCACGAAATAAAGATGATTCAATTCAGTCAGTTTTACAATCCTGGACTATCATCACCGGAGATTATGGAGGTGATCTAGTTTCGGGTGTACCTCGACGTTTAGTCAAGTGTTTACAGTTGAATGGAGGTTGTATAAGTGAATAAGATGAATATTTTGTTATAATTTTCTAATTTAAGAAGAAAAATATATACTAAATTATTACAACTTAGCTTTGTTTTTTTCTAGACGGACTAGATATACCACCTTGAAGCAGTTGATTGTAAACAAAATGACAACATCAAAGAAATATTCTATCTTTAATGCAAAATATACTTTCGAGAGTATATAAATATTCGTTACCCTCTAAAACTTTTATTCTTATCACTTAGATTATCTTCTTTAGTAGTAATTAATATATTTCTTTTTTCCAGAACATCGTTGTTCATAATCATGAGTTTCGTTTATGCGAAACTTCTGGTTGTCATCTGCATAGCATACGTCATTTCCGATGTAGTCACGCATAATATTCCACTATACTATTATGAAGGCTTCTTCACCTACTTATACGGAATGAGTATACTTTTTCTCCTATATGTTTTCTGCTTCCTTCTCCAAGAGAGCTCTTGCTGTTCTGGTTCAGAGAAAAACGAATCACAGAAGAAATTAACCAAAGATAAAACTAAAGAGAAAGAGAAGGAGAAAAAGAAGGAAGAGGACAAGAAAAAGAAAGAAGATAAAGAGAGAAAGGAGAGAGAAAAGAAAGAAAAAGCTAAAGAGAAGGATAAAGATAAAAAACCGAAAAAGCAAGAGAAGGTAGGAGTAATGAGATCTATAAATACTAACCATCAGTTGAACTAAAATGATTCAGAATTAACTTCTCGTTCACTATTGATGAGCTTGCTATTTACTATTAATAGGAAGTTCTGGTACCAATTTTATAAGCACAGAGAAATTGTTATCTGTTCCTCCATGCTCGATATGGCAGATATGTTGAAGAATTTAAGTTCATCTGAAAATTAGCTTTTTGTTTTCCCTACTACCACGAAACCAAAAATTCAAGACTGCCTTCCATTAAAGCTTTTTATTGTTAGGTTTTTTCATCTCGAAATCACTACAAGAAAGTTTTTTTAAGCTGTAATTTTCAGTTATTTTCGTTTAGTATCTGATATTCATCTCTCTCTCTTATGTCCATATCGAAGTGAAAATTATGAATATTCGAAATAATTTGAATTGCTGAAGCTGAAATAAAATGTCATATATGCAGATTGAGTAGTTGACCCTTAGATTGATATTTCAATCCATGAAATGTTTTTTGAAACTTGATGGACTATAAAAATATGTAACGCTGATATGACGTGAGGAGCTTTAACGCTCTCTTCTATAAATAACCAAAACATCCTTGATTAAACTTTATTCAAAACAGAAACTTTGAGAACACTATATTGATTTCGTTTTTGATTGTCTCGGTCTTTACTTGACGGAAATTCATCTTCAATATAACAAAAACAAATGTTAACTTGCGCTTTTTTATTGACTTAAACGACAATTGTTTCGTCATACCAGTCATACCATGACTTTATCAGGTGAGTATTAAAACTGAGGTATACAATGCAAAATATGACCTTAAATACACAGCTCTGGTACAAAAAATAGAGGGGTGGAAAGAGATGGTATACAATTAATGAAAAATATTAATAAGGGGGGATCTGTTAAAATCTATTTGATCATTCAATAAAATTTGTCTTTCATTATATCTATTGATCTCTAAAGTTTCTAACAGATTTAGTTTCTGACTTTTGTTTTCGATATGTAATATTTCATAGTTCATATTAAAATTATGGCCAGTCTCTGACAAATGGTTGGCATAAGATGAATTCGGTTTATTATGAATGTAACATATTTCATATTCTCGTATTCTTGTTTGGAATGTCTGTCCCACATATACACATGGGCAATCACTATATGTTAACTTGTAAACTCCTGAGTTTTTGTTTTTAGGAATGACGTCTTTATTATTTTTTATTAAGCTGCCTAAAGAATAAATGGTATTAAAACAGATGTTATATTTTTTTTTCTTTAAAGGTGGAAAAGATTGCTAGATATTTAAAGAAAAAAGAAAAATATAACATCTCTTTTAAAACTATTAATTCTTTAGGCAGCTTAATAAAAAATAATAAAGACGTCATTCCCAAAAACAAAAAATCATAAGTTTACATGTTAACATGTAATGATTGCCCATGTGTATATGTGGGACGGACAGGCCGTTCATTCCAAACAAGAATAAGAGAACATGAAAAATGTTACATTAATAATAAATCGAATTCAACTTATGCCAACCATTTTTTAGAGACTGGCTATAATTTTAATATGAACTATGAAATATTACATATCGAAAACAAAAGTCAGAAACTAAATCTGTTAGAAACTTTAGAGATCAATAGATATAATGAAAGACAAATTTTATTGAATGATAAAATAGATTTAAACAGGTCCCCCCTACTCAATATTTTTCATTAATTGTATACCATCTCTTTCCACCCCTCTATTTTTTGTACCAGAGCTGTGCATTTAAGGTCATATTTTGCATTGTATACCTCAGTTTAAATACTCACCTGATAAAGTCATGGTATGACGAAACAATTGTCGTTTAAATCAATAAAATAGCGGAAGTTAACATCTGTTTTTCTCATATATTGATTTCGTACAAGTTTGACAAATGGTCGTAATTGAAGGTTTAGGAAACCCACATTTCTATTTTATTGCATTTTAATGTTTCGAAAATTTCAGGGAAAATCTAGTTTTGTTATTGTGGAATTCATGGAAAATCATGTGTTCACATTTTACTGTAATCGAAGGCAATAAAAATTTATAGAAGAGAAGATTTTTTGAAGGGAATGGATATCATATCATATCTACATGTCTGGATATTTTATTCTGAGAAAAAATGAAATGGTTGTCGGAAATTTCCCAGTTTTCAGAAAATATATAGAGTATACATAAGTTCGTGCGGTTGTTTTTTCAAGAATTGAAGCTTGAGTCTAAAAAATTGAAACACAGAAACTATGTTGTTTAAACTTCAGCGAAATAACAAGTTTGAAAGGAAAGCCTGATGGCACTTCAAAATGGTGTTACCAGATGAAATAATGGAATAATAAACTAATAGCCACATATTAGTGTGGACAGCTCAGTGGTAGAGTATTGGGCTCGTGACCGGAAGGACCGGGTTCGAATCCTGTTCAGATGGAAAAGAAATTTTCTAGTTAGACGGGTGCCGGCCATCATTTCACTGTTGGATCAAAAATTAATAGTGCTGTGACCTAAAGTGGCGCAAGATGGCAGTAACAAAGCCTGCACAGATTACAACTGAACTCTTAACTCGCACAAGCTGAAAAAGCTTCTGATGGATCTTCGAAGAAGATCTGGAAGTATCAGATAATAAAATAATAAAAAAAATGATAATATATCATCAAAACTGCACGAACGTATTTTTACACCTAATATATCAATATAGAAATTTTTTCTACTTTTTCCAAAACTCAGTAAAGCAGTGAAAACTCTGGATAATTTTCTCTCACCATTGTTAGAACAATGTGAGGTTACTTTATTTTGTCACAACTATCATTCCGTAAACGCACGGAATCTATATAATTTCATTTAATTTTATAACTTCAGCGGAGTAATTATATTTAAGATCATAGGATTATGAGACTCCCTCAAAAAATTTGTTGTAAAACAGCCATCCAATTGGTATTTTGGATAAATTATTTGTATTACTCGCATTTCTGGTTAAATTTAATCAATCGATAGAAATGAATAATTCTAGACTTCTCACTCTATATTTTTCAACAATTTTTTTTTTAATTTTAAATATCACACAGATTCATTCTGTTAACCTCCCACAAATTTTTTATTCAAAAATTTTTGAATTAAATATAATAAATGTCACTGTGTCACTTAAGTAGACATATAGAATTAAACACTTATCACACAGCACCAAAGGGAATAAAAGAATTCAAAGAAATATGAATTATCAATTGAAACTACTAAATGAAAACATGAAGGGGACTTAATTTTGTTTCGTTCCTTGTTTTATTGAAACCAAATTCCTTACCAAAAATTCAAAATATAACCTCAAGAACTTCTTCAACAACAACTCAAAATGAATTCCTTCGAAATAGTTCTCAAAACATTGCATTTTTGGAAAGGAATTTGATTTTAATAAAACAAGGAACGAAACAAAATTTTGTCTCCTTCAAGTATTTATGAAGTAGTTTTAATTGATAATTTATATTCCTTTAAATTCTTTTATTCCCTCTGGTACTGTGTGATGAGTGTTTAATTCTACATGTCTACTGAAGTGGTACAGTGTGTTCTTAGACATTTATTTTATTCTATTCAAAAAAAGTTTTTGAAATTAAAATTGTAGGAGGTAAACAGAATAAATCTGTATGATATTCAAAATTTTTAAAGAATCCTATCGAGTAAAAATCCTCATTTTATTATTTTCATTTTTTAAATAATCCATTACATGATTGTTTACATCAAAATTTTAGAAAAGTATATTTTATATATACACAATAAGCAGACTTTGCTCATTTACGAACTAGAATTTTCTGTCGGAGCTTGAAATATTTCAAGTTTTTATTTCTTTCGAAAATAGTCGAACTTACAAATGCACTGAAAGAGAGACACGAATGGGGTACTATTTTATGGATAAAAATATAGCCTCCAGGCGCTATAGCACGAAGAAAATATTATTAGATTAATATGATTGATGCAAAAACCTTTGTAGTGATTTCGAATGATTTCGTCTGATTTCTCATCATCCTCTTTTATGTTGCTTATTTAGTTTATTTATTTTAATTTTTATTTTCCAATACGTTGGCTTGTGCGTGCGTGTAGATGGAAAAATACCCACGTAAGATGCGCGACCTGGTTCAACAGAGAAATATCTCTAATTTTGAAAAGGTGAGATCTTTCTCCGTTATCTAACCTGAAATCCTTCCTTTTGTCTGCTTTTCTTGATCACCTTATGTCCATATCATACACAAGAAATTTGGTCCGAGAACTATTGAAACTTCGTGTTCTGAATTCATGTTTCAATCAACTTTCGTGGAATATTACAAGAATTTTGATAGGTTTTCATACCATATATCATAACTGCACATTTTTGCATAAATTAAAAAAAAAATTATATAAGTTAGTTCAATAAAATGTTCTTAATTTATAAACTTGAAAATTCCATAAACTCAAGGAACGAGCAGATAAAATGTATGTGATGTGGTTAGTGTCTTGTTAAAATCATATCCTTTGAGTATATAAGGAGAGATATTTATACTCAAATGCACTAACTAGCATCATTCCTTAACGAATTCAATGTAACTTTGTCTCAAAAAGAATTGAAATATATTGTTCCTCGTACCGACAACACCCTCAAACGATCATTTTGAGAAATTGGAGGGATAAATGGTGCTTCTTTTCGGATTAGTTTCACTTCAGTAAGGTTAATCATTGTTAAAGCTCATTTCAAAAGATAATGAATTAACAAATTAATTAAAATATTGTCCATCTTACCACTTTTCCACACCCTTCAGATGTAATTTCTGAATCCCGTCTCCGAAAAACTTCTTGTCTTTTGAGGTGATCCAATTTTAAAGTCGATTTCTTCGAAAGAAGCAGAGCGGTGACCTGCCTAATCGTGTTGCATCCGAAAAAGCCAAAAGTCAGAAGGAGAAATGTCCGGAGAATACGGCAGGTTTAGTAAGATATCCCACTTAATCGTTTCTAAATATTTCCGATAACTGTTACGACATGAGGCCAAGCGTTGTCATGCAAAAAATACTTTATCATTTCAGTACTTTATATTCTGGCCGTTTTTCTCAAATGAAATAACTGCATTCTGTACCGATCATCTGTAATGTAATCACCAGGTTTTAGCAGCTCTTGATAGAAAGCGTCCCCTTTGTCCCACTAGATACGCAGCATGACTTTCGAAGCCTAAAAGTTTGGCTTTGGTATTGATGTTGGGGTCAATGGCCGGGAAAAGCGTAGTAATTTCTTCTGTGGTTCTGTGGTTGTTGTAGAAGTTTCACTTCTCGTCACCGGTCACTAAACGGTATGAAAAACTCTATCTTTTTTCCTTTGAAGCAGCTGCTCACAAGAAAATTATTATCTCTTCAGATCTCTTGGTTTCAATTCATAAGGAACCCAATCGCTTTGCTTTTTAATCAGGCCCGTAGATTTCAAACGTACAGACACTGCTTGTTTGGTAAGTCCTACCGTAGTTGCAACCTCGCCCTGCAGATCTCCATTGAGTAATGTCTATAATTCATCGTCTTCGATTTTTTTTTTGGGCTGCCCCGAGCGAGATCTGTCTTCAACGCTGAAATTACTAGTCTCATAGCGCCGAAGCCATTCTCTTCATGACTTGTCAGTTGGAGCATTGCCATCATAAACTTCCACAAGCATACGATGAGCTTCAGCTGCACTTTTGTTTTCAATTAAAACAAAAAATCAAAACTTCTCCTGCTGTTTAGTTATCAAAAACCTAATATTTTCAAGAACGTTACAAGACGTCTTTTATGGATCTCAAACAATTCAAATTGTTTGTTAATGGCAGATGTCCAGTCTGTCTAAAACCGCGGCAATCAGTTGTTACTATTTGAAAATTTGTGCTTCAGCTTCACCTTTTTCCAATTAAACAAAAAATTTAAACTTCCCAGAAATGCTGATTAATTATCGAAAAATTTGAGATTTTCAACAGCGTAACAAAAAACCTTTTGTATGAAACTCAAAACAATTCAATCTGGATGTTATTGGCAGAAGTCCAATCTGTCTTAAACCGCGACAATCGGCCGTTACTATTTAAAAGTGTAATGTTTTTAGAGACCCTTTCAACTTCGTACACCCCCTTCATCGGTGAAATGACCACAGGTGAGCATCATTTGAAAACATGATGCTCTTGAATACTGAAAAACGCTCAGTCTTTCGATTTAAGCAGTGAAACTTCTGAAAAGAATCCAGAGGCTTTAATACATGAATCACCTCGATTTAGAGACGCTAAACTGTTTGTTCTTTTCTGAGAATTTTCATTAGTGATGATTCACATACATTTACGAGCAAATAGATTTGTACTTCATTAAAGGAATTGATTGGTCTCTTCGATCTTATAGTCCAATTTTTGAATGAGGAAAAAACTAGGCAATATTTTTGAATGGAACAAAGCATAATGAATGTATAATTTCCATCCTGCTCCATTCGTTTCGTTCTTGAAAAATTACCAAAACTACATCCTGCTTATCCTCCATTAAATCAACGCACGCGCACTAACAACATGCTTACTCATCATATCAGTTTGAGTTTCCATCAACAGTCTTATTTTGGTTTTGTGGGGTTAGGGCACTTATCGACGCAACTCAGAAGGGGTAGTGGACTCAGGTCTGCCAGTCCCTGTGACCGAAATGAGTGTACAAAATGACGTGCCTGTTGTCTCTCAGGAACAGACAGGACCTGTGTCTCAACCTCCCGCTCCCCCACCACAGCCGCAACCTCCTCAACTTCCAACAGCACCTTTAGCAGTAACGCCTGTTCCTCCTGCCTCTGTAGATTTGGAGCTGGGTACAGTGGCAAAGTGTAAGAGAAAACGAAAAACCACTCAGAACGATCACAGTCACGGTAGTTTTTTCCTCAGGATAGGAGCGATAGGTGAGTATTTTATTATACTATTTTTCACCATTTTGTTGCCTTCCATCGAATGCTTCTCTGCACCTTCATATCATCGACAAGCTTTGTGATGTTGTATATGGATTACACAGATATCAGAGATGGAAATTTGATTTCCGTTCAAGAGAACCAACTGTGATCTCAAGGGAATATAAGGTTACAAGACCAGTGATACTAAATTGAAGAAACACTAAAGGTGCCAACTACATACTTATAATCAAATCAAAACCATAGGGAGATCACGCAGAGACAGTCAAAGCAATAACTCTCTGTGTGAACAGAGTAATATTACAGTAGTAACATATTCGAGCTGAAAGCAGTAGGTACCAGATATTTAATTGGACGTTTTGTACAGATTGTTTCAACACAGTAGCTATCAACAATAATGTATTCCAGGCTTGGGAAAATTGTACAGACATTCGTAAAATATAAAGGGTGTTTCAATAAGAGCCCAAGATTTGAATTGCACGGCATATTTGACACTCATAATGTCACATGATTATGACGTGGCAGATCGAAGGTTGACCGATTGGAGTTGGTAAACATGGAGCATTACACAGTGGAACAACGCGTCCTGTCAAAAATTATTATCAAAATGGTGACAGTTTAATTGCCACTATTCGCGAAGTGGGTCCAATATTAGGTAGAAATAGTGTGCCTAATTCATCTACTGTGAAAAGAATAATCAAAAAATTCGAAAGTACTGGTTCGGTTAGTGATGTTAAACGTACGATACGAGCTCGTAGAGGTCGTTCAGAACAAAACATCACGGCAGTTTGCGAGAGTGTGACAGAAAGGCCATTGACGTCAATTCACCAACGGGCACATTGAAACATTGACGGTCTTGCACGACTTCGCTCCTGGTAGTGTCATTTCCCGATTTGTGACCAGAATTAGCCTCCACGCTCTTGCTATTTAATTGCCTTTAGACTTTTGGCTCTGGTGGAGTTATCTGAAGTCACAGGTTTATGCCAATAAGCCTGCAACCATCGAAGAATTGAAAGCCGAAATTAGACGCTGTATTAATGAAATATCACCACATGTATTCAATAACGTTATTGAAAATTTTGTCAAAAGGGTACGCATATGCTAGCAAAGCCGTGGCAGCATTTACAAGATATTTTGTTTAATGTATAATTGCCAAATGTTTATTTTCTAAATCAATAAATATTTCAATACTTTGTTACAGAAAACCATGTTTTATTGAACACTGAAATCTTGCGCTCCTAATGAAACACCCTCTAATTATTTGTTTTTATAAGAAATGAAGTATAAGAGCTTCCAGTTTCGCCCTCAGTTCCAGAGTTCCGATGATCACCTTTTATGATTTCATAGAGCAGTATTTGAGTTAGTTTATTATGGGGAAGTTTCTGCATCGAATATGCTTTTATAATTTTGTGCTGAATTTCAATTCACAAAATGGCTTTTCAGGCGATAGTACGCTGGTTAAAAGCTCGTATGATGATTGGGTATATTTTAACTGGGATCAAAATTAATTTTCACTTTTAAGTGTGTGAGGTGCAAGCCTGGAAGATTACACCAGATTGCTCCACTGGTGGGGTATCCTTTTCTTTTTAAACCTCTTTCTGTGTTTCACCAAGCCACTTAAAAGCTCTAGTTATTATTCTTTTTGGGCTAATTCTTATAGAATCATCTTGGCACTTCCATGAACATACGTCATATTAAATGTCTCTTCACTTGACTCATTATAAGAATAACAACTGACTATGTGATCACCAAGAGTAAATTATCCTACAAAAATTCAATAGTTTATAGCTACACTTGATTTTACACTCGAAACTTGTTTGATTTTCAACCTGTAAGTTATATCAGTCAGCTTTATCAAACTTCCAGTCAATTCGTAGACGATTTTTTCGAGATATACACGCATTGAAAAGGGTGTTTTTTTTATAGTGATAGAAATTTAAATTGAAATAAAACACATTTAAATTAAGATTGAAGCCGATTTTTTTCTATTTGAAAGATAATTTTATGACATTATGTTTTAAAAATAATTTCCGGCATATGTCCACCACGACTAGCTTTGAGGTACCGCATTCGACCAGACCAATTTTGGACCACTTTTTCGAGTAATTTAGGCCTTATTTAATCAACAACACGAGTTATGTTGGCTTCCAAAGCGTCTATTGTTTCTGGTTTATCAGAATAAACCAATGACTTGACATGACCCCAAAGAAAATAATCCAGTGGAGTTAAGTCGCATGATCTTGGAGGCCAATTAATTGGACCATTTCTCGAAATAATGTTATCGCCAAATCTTTCTTTCAATAAATCAATTGTTACGGTAGCAGCATGAGGTGTAGCACCATCTCATTGGAATCAAAACACTTCTGGGTCGATACCATTCCAATTGTGAAACAAATAATCATTGATCATCGATCTGTAACGAGCACTAGTCACTGCAACATTATCGGCAGCATCGTTTTTAAAGAAATATGGACCGATGATGCCTCCAGCGTGTAAAGCACACCATACAGTGCATTTTTCAGGATGCAATGGAACCTGCAGAACTTCTTGAGGATTGTTTTCACACCATTTACTGCAATTTTGCTTGTTTACATAGCCGTTCAACCAGAAACACAATCTTACGATAAAAAAGTGGATCAACTTCAAGCTGTTCTAGGGCCCAATCAGCAAACAAACGACGCTTATTATGGTTAAGTGAATTTAATTTTTGAACCAGTTGGATCTTGTATGGGTGTAGTCCAAGATCTTTACGCAAAATTTTCGATGTGGTGGATGCACACAGTCCAACTTGTTGTAAACGTGGACGAATAGACAAACCGGAATCATCACTATCACTTACATCACTATGACTTACAGCAGCGATATTTTCTTCTGTACGTACAGTTATTTGTCTTGTTGTTCTTGTTGCATCGAGTACGGTGAATGTTGCCCGAAATCTATCGATAGTTCGACGAATAAGCTTCCCTGATGGAGGATTATGTAAACCATCAATTTCACGAAGTGCTCTATAAGTTTGGCGAATAGAACTCTGATTTTGAAAATAAATTTCAACAATGTTGTAAACGTTGTTGCGGCGTGAGTCTTTCCATGATAATTTGTCAATGCTTACTGAACAAAAATGTTAATACAACATGGCTTCTACCTTCTTGATGATTAAAGTAAAACAACTTAGTTTCCGCTGATTTATTTAATTTCACAACAATTGTTTCGTCATGACAACATGACTTCGTCAGGTGAGTATGGTACAGTGACGAAACAATTGTTGTAAAATTAAATAAATTAGCGGAAATTAAGTTGTTTTACTTTAATCATCAAGATGTATTTCCGACAAGTAGAGACCGATACAATCAAACATCTTCTACCTTCTGTCAAATCACAGTTATCTCTATCGAAAGTTCTATCACTCTAAAAAAAAACACCCGATACGTTGTCAGTTTGTATTGGATAGATGAAGATTAGCATTACTGGTTCGTTAAACCTACGTTCCTACCCTTAATAGCATGCGTAAATGTGGCAAAATTAATATTTACATTGTCTAGATGCCTATTTGTATGAATTTTCTTATAACTATGGATTTCTTTTGTTCCATCGAGTAAGATATGTGCGAAAAATGTGATCTGAGGACTAAGATAATAAGCAAATCCAGGATACATCGATTATTCTGACTCGAATGCTCTCTAAAAATCCCTCCAATATGTGCTCACCAATCCTCAATCTAGAAAACTTTCTTATATACAGGGCTGTCCTATCGAAAATTTGAACGCCCCTCAGAACTCAGAAACGAAGAAATTTCGAAGATTAAAAAAAAAGGTCAACTTCTGGTTTGAGGGAGACGAATTTCCATCATGAGTTTATTCCGAAAAAACACCCCCAACATTTTTTGAACAGAAAAGAGAGGTCGAGTGTTAGTTAGTTTGAAAGTTATTTATGTCCTGTGCAGAACCCAGTTAAACAGAACCTAAGAGTTCAGAAGAATCTAAAAATAATTTTCAAGTTCTGTATTAGGGAGAAAGAATTACTATGACGACATTGTTTCGAAAAATCCACCCGAGGGTGGCAATCCCCAATTTTCTTTAATAGGAAAGGGTGGCGGATATGTTTTAGTTGAAAATTTTTTTTTTCTCTAAACATCCTAGTTGAAGTTTTCAAATGATTTTTTTTAAGCAATTTTATATGAAACATTATTAGAAGGGTAACTCAACCAGAAACCCAATACTTTCAAATGAACCAGATCTGTAAGTAATGATAGGGAACATCCAGAAAAAAAAATGTAAACTATTTAAACGACTAACGTATGTATTGCTCCAACCTCCGTACAATGATTCAGTCTACTTTCAAATCCTTCTCTAACATTTTCGAAAATGTCTGGTGTCAGTAATTGAAAATTATTTTTGGATGGTTCAAAACTCTTAGGTTGTTGAGTTTTGGCGGTTCAACGGTCTTCAAATTCACCTAATAATTTGACAATAATAGATCGATCAAAGATCTCCAATACCGATGAAGTTGTGAGGAGGAAATTCCATGACAAAGTGGTATGAAATGATATAAAAGATAACATCTAATTATCGAACTACATTGTGGTTGACAAGGTAAAATTCAATTGAAGAAGCGCACATATTTCGGGCCAGATTGATGCAAGAGAGCTCGAGAGTTCGGCGCTTATGCTGGAATGACAATAGACGTATCAAGGAACTGGTTATTCATTAACTTTACTTGGTCATGAACTACTTCTACTCTATATTAGATGCTCCATAAATTTACTCTAATAATGGTGTACCACAACCACTACTTGACAAAATATGAATATATATTTTGAAAAATATTCAAATTAATACATACTCGTATCTAAAATAATCATCCCAAAACTACTTTTTTTTATACAGTATGAAATGTTTTGAGATACTCCTTATGTTCTGTGGAAAGATCACCTGAAGATAATTATATTCACTGAAAGTCATCTCTTCTTAGTCTGATAGAGTAATCATCTTGTCTGTTTCAGCATTCGGCTTGGCGACCATGATATATAACGGACTGGAATTTGGCACGTTTTTCGAAATTCCCTTCACTTCACCTTGCTACATGATCTTGAAGGGTGTGAATCCCGTTCTACAAATGATTTTCACCTTTATGCAAATGTATTTTATTTTCATGAATTCGAGAGTAAGTAAAATTTTATACCTTTTCAACTTTTGACGAGCCGTTTGACAAACATTTATATAGATAGAATACATTTCTAATAAGCATCCACTTGCTACCACTATAGCAACGGATTATCGTGAACATTATCTGTCTAGGAATGAGGGGGACAACATTGTGCTGCATTTCTGAAATTGTAATGAAAATTTGTTGATTTGTGTTGCATTGTTAGTTTTTCAATGTTCATAAAGTCAATCGGAACATGTTGTGTGTGAAATACCCACTATTTTTATTATTTGAAAAACTATTTTATGAGACGTACTGAATATGCTGATATTGACAGATGACTTTGACGAATTAATCTTATCAACTTGCTGGATAACTTCCGTTTGTTCTTGGTGACCTTTATAAAATAACTTGCTGGTAGATTTTTCTATTAAATCTGTTTCTGAAGGCAATAAGTCATGCTATTTTCGAGGTTAGTAACATCGTCACCGCATGAGCTAACCATGACCACATCATAACCTTCAGGTCATGGTGGGATGAAGTGCATCATGGTAGGATGAAGTGCATCATGGTAGAATGAAGCGCATCTTAGCATCGATGGATGCCATACTATCTGCCTAACTTATTTCAAAATTAGATGCTCAACATCAGCACTAGGCGTTGACGATTATGACAATGTAGGTTTCGTTCTGGTAGAAGTAAACCTAATCTGGGCGTTTCCGCTAGGACTGTAGAGAATCCTGTACACTCATTCTCTTGCATAGAAATTATATTATCAGCACTGTACCCATACTGTTTGATTCTGTTCTCAGTCTGTTCATACTAATTTGGCCTTCAAACGTTGAATAGCAGGTAGTAAAGAATGTTTGTGATGATAATGAATGGAACTTTTCTTGAATAAAGCAGGCAACAACAAATACAGGTATCCCTGTATTCTTCATAATTTTTTTTTCCTTTTCAGTTGAATATACATCGATTCAAGGTTATTGCACGTTTTGGTTTGATGCACGTTGTAGCCACCAATATATGCGTTTGGATTAGGACTCTCGTTTTAGAGTATATTAAGGAAGTAACATTATATCATCAGAAAATGTACAATTCAACATTTCCATCCGGTTATTCTCCTATCGCAGGTAAGATTTATATATTGCTATTGATCTTTTATCGAATATTCATATACAATCAATATATACATATTGTACGAGATGAATAAGTCCTCAAAGCTGAAGTGAATATATATATGAATTTTTTATTATTATCGGAAAAAATTGAGGGTTTACTTTAAATAAAAAACTTCATCTTTTTTTCCTTGGAAGACCTTGAAAATTTATTCAAAATTGGCATTTTATTTGTCGTCCCTTACAAAGTGGACGAAACTAAAAATATCAAACAACACAGGTTGGTGAATAAAGGATGTATTAGTATTGAATAAACTGATGACAATTTGAAACCATCGTGGTACTTGTCCTCTTGAACCAAACAAAAGAACCCGAAACGGTCGTAAGTCAAATCTCAGTCACATTTTCTTGTGACTCGAGTTTCGGAAAATGAACTATCCCTTCATCAGACAACTCAGTTGTCTGATGATGGGATAGTTCATTTACCGAAACTCGAGTCACAAGAAAATGTGTAATATATATATATATATATATATATATATATTTGGTAGTAAAATATAGTAATTTCTACAATTTATTTTGATTATTTTTACATGAGTAGCATCAAATTCAAATACGTATGCTTTCTGGTTCAATGCTAATTCTAGTATAGCTCAAAACACATGCAACAAGTTTTGAATTTCTGGTATATTTCTTTCGAAAGTTATCGGGCTCACAAAACGAAAGCATATTTGCCCATTCGAGGGTTTGAGGGTTTGAATTTCAATTCGAATTTAGGAGCTCTTCTGAAGAGTTTAAGATATTTTCCTCGACACTCATCAGGAAGGACAAAAAAAATTGATTCAACCACAGAATTTTCTATCAGTAAGTCCTATATATTGCTTATGATCATTTTCGGTTTGAATTGAATAATACAGAAATTTTGATGGAAATGAATTAACTCGTAATTGCCCATTCAGATATCATAGACCGATATTGAATAATTGATGCATATCAATCTTCAAAGAGTTTTGTTTTATACAAACAGGAAATAAACATTTTTTGAACATTAACAATCTAGTTAATTGACATTCAACTGTAGTTATATATAATTGATGCATATCATTCTTCAAAGAGTTTTGTTCTATACAAACAGGAAATAAACATTTTTTGAACATTAACAATCTAGTTAATTGACATTCAACTGTAGTTTTGTCGCTTTATCGACTGATCTTGTCATTTTTAGAGAGCATACGTCTGCATACGTTGAGAAATTCCAACTCGGTTCTTGGAACACATGTTGTACAACCAGATAAAATCATTCCAATACCCTCTACCATTGCTACATCTACCATTATGACAACTCCAACGGTAAATACTTTTCTGTGGAACACAGTTCGTACTGCCGCTACCACACTGAGAAGTGTGCCTACAACTTTACCAACTACCACGACCAGGCGTAAGTCCACCTTTCTCTGTAGATTATCTTCTTTACCAGATGAATACTCCTCTTCGATTTGTAACTAATAAAACTCTCATAATGCTTGTTTCCCTACTAACACTATAATGCTTTCTTTCCAAAACCTGAAGGCTACATCACAACAACAACCAAAGCTATTCCAAGAACTGTTTATAAAATGTTCCAAACGTTTGCACCGACAACTACGAGTACAACTACTACAACTACAAGTACAACAACTCCTATTCCTACAACTCTAATAACTAAAACTACAACTAGAGCGTGGAGAGCTATGACAACAGCTGCTCCACCATATACGTTTCGTAAAGATTTTATGGACTTCATGACATCCGAAAACTTAGCCAAAGGTTGGTTGCTTAGATGTGTGTGCATGTTAACAAAAAAGCTTTCAACTATGAATTAGGGCTCACTTTAGAAGCATGTTATTCATAGAGTTACACCAAGCAATGATTGTGTATCAAAAATAGCACTATGATACCAATTGGATCATCACATGAAGTAGTTATTATTTACTGATTGAAAATCGAATTCTTCCCTTTTTTAGATTATAGAATGAAAACTTACTCTTTAAGTCATGTTGGTACTCTAAAGAAACGACTTATTGAGAATCAAATAACAGATAAAATGTCCATTCGATCGACTTGAAGGATTTATTATTAAGGACTCGAATTTTTTCTCAATAATCCCTAATCTGCTATTTTGCTATGAGGTAGTGCATATTTAAAGGTGCTTTATATGTGTACAACCCAAGCTCTGTCAGATGCATTTGAGCATTGAATCGCCAAATAGAGAACCTTATATTTTAATTTTCAATTGGGAATGATGAAATACATAACACATTTCTTTGAATTTGGTGTTTACAGTTCGAAATCTTTTTAATGGCGAAACATTCATTGATTTTGATTGAACCTCAAAAGTTGCAAATGACAGAATTCAGTAAAAGCGATGTGAGCGCCTTAAGGAAGCCTTGAATTTCTTCTTCATTTAGTGTAGGTTTACGAATATACCAAACTTCTGCAGGTATAAATAAGTAACTATATCCACCCAGGTTATAGATATCTTTGTTTATATGTGAACATTTTATTTACCAACGATATCAGCTAATTCGAATATTGAGATTTATTTGGATATTTCTGATTTTCAGTTGCTGAAGACACCAGCAACTCTCTGAATGTTTCCGAAAGATTGGACGCTTTGTTTCCTCAAGCACTGGTATCTTTTAACTCAACTTTAAACATGTCTGATAGTTCATGTGGACGTTTGAATATAATGGGAACCATCGTGAATGATTCAGCGCCATACCTTTTCCCATTCATAATCGAGTATTCTTTGATTGGAGCAGCTGTGATTTATGTCATGTGGAAGCATATTGGAAAGAATCCTAAGTGAGTTACTCAGATCATTCTTTCACTCAAATTATTCTTCCACTTTCTACCACTTGATAAATAGTAGTCCCGTGCTGAAATCGCAAGAATATAATATGCTAAAAAATTGAAGTGGATATTCGAGAGAAAACTGACTTTTGTACTTGAATCAAATTTTCAGGAATGCTGTACATAATAAGTGGAGAGACGTATGTTTGCGTAGTACACACACAAAAAATATGGTCCTCATGATACTGAATAGCTTAATCACAAAAATCTTATTCCTTGTAGGTGTATGATGTTCTTTTTTTGGTCCGTATGTGTGATAATGAGGTCATTCCGGCAAACATTCTGGAATAGGTTGCACAGTTCCAATTTGAGGGCAAGGAGATCTGCCAGGCAACCGCGATTGGGTAGAGAGCACCGGTATGTAAGATATCTTTGGGCTCTTTAACATGAAAACTGGAATGTGCGCAGATGTAGATCCTGCCTGTTCACAGATGAGTTCAGATTTCATCTGATGAGTCTGATGAGCGGAGTTAACAGTATAACACCTACCGCAGGCATTAGAACAGCTCGGCAATGCTTTGACGGACATTTGGCAACACATTCCTCAAGTTTTTGTTGATGACTTCATTATGATACAATGCCGAATATATAGAGAATAGAGTAAAAGTACTACAAAAAGCTTGAAAGGGCCGCACCCGATGTAAGTAAGTAGTCTTACTTACTGTTGCCATTTGAAGCAGGTTAACCTTTTGTAGACGGTTCGAACTTACCAGTACATATAAAAAATCGCTTTTTTAATTTCCGTGTCTATACAGGGTATCCCAACGAAAATTTGATCCCCCAGAACTCAGGAACGAAGAATTTTCGAAGATTTAAAAAAAGGTCAACTTCTGGTTTAAGGGCGAAGAATTTCCATCAGAAGTTTGTTACGAATAGAACACCTCCATGAAGGTGGCATCAACCCTAACATTTTTGAATAGGGAAGAAATTTGGAATGTTGGTTAGTAATAAAAATTCTCAAATTATACTATCGGAAAGACGAAAAATCTAGATCATCTGCAAGGTATTTTAATAACAATCATCCAGAAAGAAATGTAAGTCACCATATTTTGAACAATATATACGTTAGTTTCTAAATAGTTCAAATTTTTTGCCGGATGTTCCCTATCATTACTTACAAATCTGGTGTATTTGAATGTATTGGGTTTCTGTCTGACCCTTCTGATAATGTTCAATATAAAATTGTTAAAAAATTCACCGAAATTGAAAATTTCAATTAGGATGTTTAGAGAACCAAAAAAGCTTTTTAACGAAAACACATACGCCATCTCATTCCTAATTAAAAAAAAATTGAGGGTTTTTGCCACTCTCAGGTGGTTTTTTCGGAAAAATGTCATCCTAGGAATTTTTCTTCCTAATAGAGAACCTGACAATTAGTTTTGGATTCTTCAAAACTCTTAGGTTCTTGAGTTTGGGCGGTTCAACTCTCCGTTCAACATCATCTCTTGACGGTAAGTTCAATATTGAATTATTTGCTGAATAGTGAACCGATTTTGAAAATTCTAACTGGATTGTGCACAGAATATAAATAACTTTCAAACTTACCAACACTCGACATCTCTTCCCTATTCAAAAAATGTTGGGGGTTGATGCCTGCTTCATGGGGGTGTTTTTTAGGAACAAATTCATGATGGAAAATCGTCTCCCTCAAACAGAAGTTGGTCCGTTTTTTTAAATCTTCGAAAATTCTTCGTTTTTGAGTTCTGGAGGGTCAAATTTCGTTAGGACACCCTGTACTTTTATATTTACGCAAATTGTCCACTTCAATATTTTAGCACTGTAAATGATTATTCTGCTTCATGGAAATTCGTTTTGAAAATAAAAGAGAGTACTTTTATCTAATTTCCATTGAACTTTATTTTTCAGTGAATACCACCAATTTTGGTTGTTAGATTATTTTGATATGATCTAAGCATGATTTACTCCCAAAAAACTGATACGTTTACATGAAGTCGATTAAATGTTCACGTATTTGTATTACCTCATCTTCAGAGTTTAATTTTGATCATCTACTAAATAGAAACTGATGAAATAAATATATAATTGAAAAACCGGATATGTTAGCTCTATAATGTAGATATTATAAAAGTTTTCACTAATAATGTTTTTGTTAGTTTGTAACCACTTGACAATGCTACTCCATTCATAGATACGTAACCGAAGAAGATCTAGAACACAGACTAGAGATAATGCTGTCACGTAGAGCTGCAGCTTTAGCTCATGCTCAACAGCACGGCAGAGTTGATTGTGTTGGAGCTTCCAAAGGACTGTTCTTTGGACTGCTACTGCTAGTTGGATCTTTAATCTGCCTCATACTCTTTTTCGTGCTGATTCATCAGGAGAGGTTCAGTCTTCTGGCCATTTACTTGGCAGATGTTTCTCATTGTGCATTGATGGCTCTCAGCATAATCGCAATCATTATCGGTTTTATAAGGTGAGTACATTTCTGCAGTTGAATAGTTCTTGAATGAGAGTGCCTTTTATTCCACGAATTATATAGTTCAGTAGAATGAGCTTTTTCATCGAAATTCAATTTTTGCTTTAATTTTAGTTGAATTATCTTATGAATTGCTGGTAGTTATGGAATATGCGTATTGAAATTATTACAAATTCTCGACGTGAACTCTAATCAGAGTATCCAGGAATACTCAAGTGGACTACTTTTTGTTTTGCCTTTCTCCTACATAAATTATCCAAATTCCTGAATTTCATCAATCACTTGTAGAAAAATTCGGTTTCTTCTGTATTGAAGGTTGGGCCATCTAGAATTTTGCATTTTGAAGTAGTGATTATTTCGGGTCTGTCATCATTGTTTTGACAGAAGGTTAGTTTAATATTTGACATTAACGAAATGGGTTGATTTACGCTTAATCAAAACTGGAAAATATCAAAAATTCAAGGTTACCATTGTAGTTTAAATTGGTTATATCATTTAATTTTGTGATGCTGCCATAAAATATTTGCAATTTTTTTCAATCAAAAATTTGATCAATGTTTATGAGTACTTTTTATTTCTATATTTGTTCCGTGTTGAATTTTTTTATGAATATTATTGTCACGTGAATCCATTAGATGATCAGTGTGCATTTCATTCATTTCAACTGTCCTGTCCAGCTTCTTTACTGAATATTATTTGCTTGATTTCATGCTTTTTGCCTCATCTCACACTATCACCATTCATTACACATCTGCATACGTCGCTATAAAGGACGAGGTTGAAGGATTCCAAACTCGATTACAGGGTCCAGAATCTGAAATTCAAGGCTGAAGAGCAGACCGATCTTAACGACATATTATTGCGCGTATCAGCATTTGGACTTTTCCTGTATGCCGTCTTCAGCATAATAGCAGGACATCTGAATGCCTTCACCAAGGAACCCAATATGCTGGTAATGATCACCGGATGTCTCTCAGTTGTTCAGGTGAATATACTTTTGTGATTTATTCTTCATATTAAGTAAAGCCCCCTCATGAATTTGTAGAAAACTCAAATTTCCATTGTAGGCATTACTAAACGGATACTTAATCATCATAAATTTATGACACTTAGAGAATTCAAAATTTCAGACGAACTTAGTTAGCATTAGACAATTGTTTCGTTTTTTGGGGAATTATTCAGTAAACTGCATTACTTACTACTCTGTCAAGAAAGTACCGGGAATTTTCAATTAAAACAACATTTTTACATTTAATCGTCAAAATTTATTGGGTCGCCTTCAAAATAGGCTCCATTTGCTCCAATACATCTATGCCAACGGCACTTCCAATTATCAAAACATTTTTTATAGGCGCTTTCCGGGATGGACTTTAGCTCTCGCGCCGAATTTTGTTTTATGGCTTCAATCGACTCAAAACGGGTGCCACGAAGGGGCAATTTTAGTTTTGGGAAGAGGAAAAAGTCGCAGGGAGCCAAATCCGGCGAATACGGTGGTTGTTGAAGCACGTTTGTTGAGTTTTTGGCGAGAGAGTCAGTCACAATCGTAGCTCGGTGAGAAGGCGCGTTATCGTCATGCAAAATCCATGAATTGTTCGCCCACAAATTTGGCCGCTTCTTACGGATACGCTCACGCAAACGTTTCATAACGCCTAGATAATACTCCTTGTTTACCGTCTGACCCCCTGGAACGCATTCGTAGTGCACCACGCCACGGATATCGAAGAAAACAATGAGCATCACCTTCATTTTCGAGCGGCTTTGGCGTGGTTTTTTCGGTTTCGGCTCATTTTTTGCCACCCATTCCGATGATTGCTGGCTTGTTTGCATATCGTACTCGTAGACCCAGGTCTCATCACCAGTTATAATGCGTTCCATGAATGTAGAATCGGAATTACAGCGATCCAGCATGTCTGAAGCAACCTGTTCGCGATGACGTTTTTGAAGAAAATTCAGGTCTTTCGGTACGAGTCGTGCGGCCACCTTTCTCATGCCCAAAAAATTCAATCAAAATCGTACGTGTGGACTCGTGGGATATCTTAAGATCATGTGTTATCTCTCTCAAGCTGGTACGACGGTTTTCCAGCACCCTTTCCTTAATTTTATCGACGTTATCTTCGATCGAAGCCGTCGATGGGCGACCACTTCACGACCGTCCTTGAAGGCTCTGTACCACTGATATGCACGAGTTTTCGATAGAGCATCATCACCAAAGGCCTTTTGCAACATTTTCAATGCATCGGCACACGAAAATTCATTTGCAACACAAAACTTCAAACAAATTCTTTGCTCAACGTAATCACCCATAGTAAAAATCGGCACGCACTCTGACATCGACTGACTTAATCAGCTGTTGCAAACACACTAGTTGACAGATCCCGCTCAAGCTTGGCATAGTAATTAAGGACAGTGGTGCCAACCTAGGAAAAAAAATTTTTACCTGCCTCATTGCCCCGCCAGATTTAAATCGATAATTCCCGGTACTTTCTTGACAGAATGTATAAGTATGAATATTGAAGTCACTAAGTAGTATTCGAACGGAAGATCTCTTAGAGTTCCATGCTAGATACTCTCATCAACGCCACTAGTATGCAATTTTCCAAAAATGAATTGAAAGGGTAAGGCTATTCAATTCACTTCCTGCCGGGATGGGACAAAAATGCTTGGTACCATCAAAACATCATTGATACCTTAATTATCCCCCTGGGCTCTGAATCTGGAGAACGATTAATCTTTGTATGTGATAATGCTAGGCAGCATCAAACTTTCTAGGAATATATAGATTTTCCTAAATTGGAAGTACAAACGAAAAGGGGAGATTCCTCGAATAATTCAAAGAGAAAAAGCCCCACAAACATGGGACAGCAAACGTTTCGTTTTGGAGATACAGGGTGTTAAATTTGACATGGTTATTACAATTTAGAGTTTACACCATGTGACATGCCAATTTTGATTGCTAATCTACAGGCTGGTATCTTTACTGCAACACTTTCGCCGGTTTTACTCCAGAACTTTTTTCTGGTGAGCCACTGTTAGTTGGAAAAATTGTAAAAAGAAGCTTTGTTGTTATACTAAACTTTATGGTCTCTTGTAGCTTTGTCGCATCTGCTACAGATTTCGAGAAATAAATTTTGAACCATTCTCTCGAAATTCTCAGAAAAATCCAAATTTTCATAAAAATCCAGTTAGTAAGCTGCAGTGAATCAATTCATTATTAGTTTTTATGGTTATTTTCCCGATCTGTAGCAATGATTCATAAAGATTCGATACACTCGTATAATCTTCACAAAAAATCTATTACTACAAAAAACGTAAAACTCAAAAATTAATCGTAACAAAATACATAATAACAACAAAGGAACTGAACCACAGCAATTGTTGAAAATGTCCTCCCAAACACTTATACAAGTTTCTTTTCTTCTTCTCATAGACAATCGTACTCTTTCAGCCACTTCCGGAATATTTCTAATTGTATCAAACCCGTCTATTATAAAATTTCTCAGTTCGTCTACGGTGTTCTCTTGCGTTAAGTACACTAGAGATTACAGATGGTCCCATATAAATAAATTTAAACTATTTAAGTCTGGAGATCTGGCGGGCCATGACAGATGTCCACACCGTCCAATCCACCTGTTTTCATAATTTTCGTTCAAATACTCCCTAGCCAAAACTGACAAATGAGCATGAACCACATTTCACGTCGAAGCATAAGAGATTAATCATCCAATAACAAGGGCAAATCGTTTTCTAAAAAATGTTTGTATGATTGACCAGTGAGTCGACCTGGCAAGAAGAAAGGACCAATCAAATAATCGCCATATTACCATCCCACATATTTAATGGAAATTGCTCTTGAAAATGAGTTTCTACAATTTTATGTGGATTCTCCTCAACCCATATGTGTTCATTATGAAAATTGAAGTTTTTGAGAAACTGGCTTCATCAGTGACTAGGATTTGTCAAGCAAAATATGGATTGTTTAATAGTCTATTAAAGTACCACTGACAAAAAATAATCCTGGGATGAAAATCTCGAGGCAGCAGTGCCTGCACCCTCTGAATGTGATAATGATATAGCAAAGAATCTCGCAAGATCCGCAAAATAACTTGACGACTAGTATTTAAAGTGATACTATTTTTTATTGAAGGATATATAAGAGACAATATTTCAATTTTCACAGAAATGTCTATAATACAACAATTGATTCACCACCAAGAGGCTTCTTCAGGTATCTACATTCTACTGGCTGATAGTGTCCAGTGTAACCGAGTTTAAATACAGTGTTAATTTCGTGACAAAATGATGGAAGATAATTTTTCTTGTACTGGTTCCTAGATGTTCTCTTAATCCGTTCAGAACTGCCTTTTCGAATAGTATTGTTCTCACACTTCGTGATCTACCTGCATTACTATTTTTCGTAGAAAAAGATCCAGTTTCTGAAAGAAGCCCGTGAATATTCGATGACCAGGCATCACTTTATTGGGATAGCGTTCTATGTAAAGACGCTTAGCTTCTTTTGGATTTCCATTCATATGATGAAAACGGTAATGAAACTCAATTATGGATTTTAAGAGGTATAATGAGAAAGTGTGCCAAAATACAATAATTTTATCAATACTAAACTCAATAAATTTTAAATAAAGATGACACACTGAATAATTGAGGAGAGGGCGATGCGGATCCCTCAAGTTGTACGAATCATAAATATAATTCTTAATTCTGTTTAAATTCTTCAAACATAGTAATTACGAAGAGATATGTCAACCTACTTCTTAATTTCTGACTGTTATTTAATTAGACAATTTCAACCTAATTAATATACCAAAAATTTTTAGATACTTCTTACCCCTAGACTCCAAGACCATAGATTGAAAAAAAAATGAGCACACGCGATTTTCTACAAGAAACGACCTATTTAACAGGAACAATAAACGATGAAGAATGACTACCGGTACTCTTTAATTCCTTGGTCCCGGAACTATATTCAATTTTTCCAATTCTTCTGACTCAAATCTAAGACTTCCAAAAATAATTATAATAATGCTAAATTCTGAGACCAATTCGAGCCTCGCACCACGATCTTTCTCGACGATCTTACTAGTTTTTCCGATGTGTCAAGACTGTCCAACAAACTCTCATTTGGCCCTCTTAATACTTCCCATGCATAGGTTTTCTCCTTTCAAATTTTTGATCCGTTCACCTGCTCAAAATTGCAACTTAGAACCTCTCAAAATTTCAGCTCTTTGTCGAGTCACACGTGTTAATTTCGACGTCAGCGTTTTTTTTCTGGAAATTTCCGTTCCTAAACCCATCTGAAGGAATATGTTTACGTTTCGTACAATTAGCTCTTATAAACTTTTTTAATGTGTAGTTTGTTATTATAATGTATAGGCCAGAGTGAAATAATTTCCTTTATTGGAGCCGCCGTACGTGGGTGCCTCGAAAGCGAATTCCTAAGTTTAACATTAAGTAGTCTGGAGATTAGAATAAACAAATTAATTCTGAGGAATTGAACCTCGCGTTGAATTTACTTTTGTCCAATGAATTAATTCCTGTATCATTACAGCCCTTTCATGAATTCTAAACCTTGTTGGTTTACCACACCGTTTCTATGTTTATTCAAAATGACTCATGAATATTAACTCTTTTCCACCCCCTTGATGTTATCGTGACACAGATTTAAATCTTTGACTTTATCGTTGTCCATTAATAAATATTCACATTTTGACATGTTCAAGGTAAGTCATGCCCTCTCATATTCCTCCATCAGTTTTCTGATCATAGATGCGAGGTCGCCCTTATCTTCAGCTACTACGATCTGATAATCGGCAAAATATAACTTGAACAACTCCCACTTTCACTACCATATTTATACATAACGCAAATCCGCAATAACTTATTGTTATTGCAATAAAAGTATGAAAGATTTACCTCGAGAAACAATAAAGGATTTAATAATAAGTATGAATAGGCGAGTTGTAGTATTCATTGTACTAAATAGAGAGTTTAATAGGGAATATGAATTTGTCCATATCTATGTTAATTCGCTTTTTCTTCATACTATATTTTTTTATATCTCAAATTTGTCACAATTTTATCCACATTTATTTCATATACATGTATGGAAAAGGCAGTCGGAAACATAGGAAATTCAATATTAGTCAAGAATGCAGTGGAGCAGTGGAAGAATCAAAAATTCAGCGCGATGAGATGACGAACAAACGACTCTCTCTCAATGGTGGTGGGTAGTGAAAACAGACTGCACAGCCTTTCGATCGAAGCATCAACACTGCGTAATGACAATTATTTGTCATTCTTGATAAACACTGAATTTCCTATGTTTACGACTGTCTTTTCCATACCTGTATGTTAATTCTTTGAATCCTACAAACTTGAAGGTTATCATTATTAATCTTTGTTTGAAATTTTATGATATTATACGAGGGAAGAGTTTAAAATGGCACAAACAGTTGCCGATAATATTTATATTACCTACGTATAGCTTAATCATTTCGAGAACCAATGTAGAATTATTATTCCTAATGGTTCTTTTTCGTAGGTGGTACTTCAACTCTTATTCATCGCCGATGTGTCAAGACGTAGAGTTCACCTGCCAGAACATGATCGTTCCAAGCCTGGAAGACAAGTTGTTACATTTTTGCTCATATGCAATGTGACAATGTGGATCATCTACACCTTCGAAATCCAAAAAGTGGAGGCCAATCCAGTTCAATTGGAATTTTATGGATTCTTGGCCTGGTCTATCGTTCAACGTTTCACACTGCCCCTTTGCATTTTCCATCGTTTTCATTCGGCCGTCACACTGGCTGAAATATGGAAAACCAGCTATAAAGCTCGTCTCGAATGAATTTTCCGTTGATTTTGCGTTGGTTTATCCAAACTTTCATCTACACAAATTATTAGCAACAGTAATAATTCTTCCGAATCGAAAAGCTTGGTTACATGGTCATTAGAATAAATAATGACTAATTTGACAAGTTTCCGAGTATTTCAACAAATAAATTGACCAAGGAAGGTCGAAAAATGGTAAATATCAGTTGCAACTGCATAAACGGAAGTGTAAAATATTTCGTGATATACTTACTTGTCTTGTATTCCAAAATATTTATGTGTAGAGGATACTCGACAACATCTTATAGTTTGGAAGATCTGAGGACCAGAAAAGGTGAAATATGATTCAGTTAGGTAGAACATAAATTATACGATAAAACATTTCTCCGATTTTCATGAAAATTCCATAATATTCAACTTATCATGATAAAAAATCTACCACACACATCCAAACCCCTAATAGTGAACTTCATATTGCTGGAACAACAGAATGCCTGAATGAAATTTCTGTTAAATCTCCCAGGCAATTCGAACAATACGTCAATCCTGCAAAGAAAATGGATTTTAGACAAAAATATCCATTTTTTTCGAGACGAATGAAAAAATACCTCAAACGGCTACCAAATTTGTTATAGTTTCGGAAAATCGAACAATTATAAGAGCAGCATTTTCTCCACATTTCATATTTATTACTCGATTGCGGTCTGAAGCGAATACACAATGAATGTAAGGAAAAAGTCAGATGATCGGGGATCACTCCAAAAGCATGTCATGGATTTTCTTAAATTTCAGTAGGCTTCAGGGAATCGTAGAGTAGCTTATCTGACAGCCAAATTTAAACTCCGTATCTTAAAACCTTTTTGCGTGTACGTACCAAAGCGTGAAACATAGATCGATGAGCGTTTACACCTACATAAAATAAAGCCTAACATGTTTTGGTGCATTCTGAAATGAACACATTTTCGTTGACCCTTTTTGACGAAAATTCTGGAAATACTAATCTTATACTGATACAATTTCTATAACTCAGATTTTACTGTCAGACCTGTTGGTTAGATTTTCATGGGGATTCTGAAATGGGATGCTTGACACAGCTGCTCTGATAACTGAAGTTTACTTCAATGTAAACTTGTATCTTGATAGTCCACTAGTACAATTATATTCTTGTAGATCATCACTTAATATATATAATACAGTGAAATTTGACCCCCCCCCCAAGAACCCAGAAACGATGAATTTTCGAAGATTTCAAAACACAGGTCATTTTATGTTTTGAGGGGAACGAATTTCCATCATGAGTTTGTTCTGAAAAAACTACCCCCACGAAGATGGCATTAACCCCAACAGTTTTTGAATAGGGAAGAAATGTCGAGTGTTGGTTAGTTTGAAAGTTATTTATGTTCTGTACACAACCCAGTTAAAATATTCAAAATCGGTTCATTATTCACGAAATAATCTAATATTGAACTAACCTTCAAAAGGTGATGTTGAACAGACTCAAGAACCTAAGAGTTTTGAAGAATCCAAAAATAATTTTTAAGTTCTGTATTAGGAAGAAAGAATTTCGATTACGACATTGTTCCGAAAAAACCACCTAAGGATGGCAACAACCCCCAACATTTTTTTTTAAAGGATGGACATGTTGGATGTTGTTTAGTTGAGCAGTTGAAATTTTCAAATTTCTCCATTTAATGGCTGAACAATTTGAGTTTCTGAATGTTTTTACTTTGGTAACATTCGATTTTCTTATCGTTCATGATGTGAGAATGTGTGAAACGTATGAAATTCATTGCAATATATAGTATATTTTTGAAGATTCTTTCTCAAATGTGTTTCAGTCTTTAGTCTATCATTACTTACAGATCTGGTGTATTTGAATGTATTGGGTTTTTGTTTGAGCTACCCTTCTGATAATATTCAATATCAAATTGCTAAAAAAAATCACCGAATTTCAACTAGGATGTTTATTGAACAAAAAAAAGCTTTTCTACTAAAACACCATCTCTCTCCTATTTAAAAAAAATGGGGGTTGTTGCCACCCTGGTGTTTTTTCAGAACAATGTCGTCATAGGAATGCAGAACTCGAAAATTATATTTGAATTCTTCAAAACTCTTAGATTCTTGAGTTTGGTTGGTTCAACCGCATGTCAACATCACCTTTTGATGGTAAGTTCAAATTACATTATTTCGAGAATAGTGAACTGATTTTGAAAATTTCAACTAGGTTGTGCACAGAACATAAATAACTTTCAAACTAACCAACACTCGACATCTCTTCCCTATTCAAAAAATGTTGGGGGTTGATGCCACCTTCATGGGGGTGGTTTTTTCGGAACAAACACAATATGGAAATTCGTCCACCACAAAAGAGAAGTTGTTTTTTTAAAATCTTCGAAAATTCTTTGTTTCTGAGTTCTGTGGGCGGTTAAATTCTTGTTGGATCACCCTGTATAATGGAAAATAAATAGAATTGTTACGTGATTGTTTTCATACCAAGTTAACCAATCTTCCAAATTACCACTGTCACTTTTCTCGACTACATGGTAATTCGTAATTAAAACCAAGACGAGTACGTATAAAATAAAAATTTTACGATAACTGGCTATGCAGTTTTAACTCAGATTTACACAGATAATTTCATGTAATATACATAAGTCTGATATTTTTGCTCATGGCTTTAAAACTCGAATAGAAATGATAGTTTTTATTTATTTTCGTTTCAAATGTTTTATATTAATTAACTTTATTCTTTTATGTAAATATTTCTCATATAACATATCGCAATTTGTACATAAACGGACAATTTTCGAAAGAAGATGTTCAGAACCTGAGAATTGCTTCATTGACAGAATTTTAATTAAATATCTATATAAACATTGTTGAAAATACGCACAACACAATGTTAATGTGTTTTCCAAAATGTATTGCTGTAAGTGTATCATAGCATGTATGTGTCCAGTTATTTTCTTTACTCTTTGAGACCGAATAAATGTTATAAACAATATTAGTATGACGAAAATACTGGTATATGTTGCCATATAACGTGAAGGAAAAAAGCTATAAAATCACCCTACTTAAAGAGAGGGAGACGTTGAAAGTCCTTATTAGTAGAAAATAAAGAAAAAACATTCGAAAACGATCAAATTGCAGATAGATTAAGAAATTCCTAGTGCTACCGCTTATTGAGAATCGCCAACACTAAAAACAAAATGCAATCTGAATATAATTTACTCGGAATAGAAGAATGCAATGCTCATTTTTACACAAAAGCTCCATTCGGCCATATTGCACAAAGTTTGTTGATAGTCCAAGGTTGCGGGACTGATTGACGTTTGGTGAAATTTTTGGTAACTAGAATTATTGTTTGGAAAACAAAACATCATCTTCGAATGAGAATTTTCCCAAAATGGGTAATGATTCCCAGAATTCCCCATTCACATATTGGATAATATTAATAGTATTCAATATTGTACTGCCATATAATGATTATTGTAAAAAAATATGACTTCAGAGAGATTTAAATTATTTCACATTCCTGTTATATGAAGAGCAGTAATTTCTTTCAACAATATTGTTTATATGAATATTTTCACTTTTTATATGATCTTCTTAGTTAAGCGCTACGAAGTATGATAATGAAGTTGTAGAATACGAAACTATAGTTGTGTAATTGTAAATAACAATAATAATACAGAGTAATATATATCTATATAGTTGAAACTAATTTTAATTCAATGTGATCTTGGATATTATTGTTACCTAACATATGAAAATAGTTTTTATGGATTTCCATTCAATCTTTGATGAGATACCTCATCTGAAAAATTTTATATGGAGAATCTGAAACAAAATTAGATGCTAGTGTAAAACTGACTCGTTCTCATTGGGTGTTCATACTTGCTAGGTATGTACTTAAATTAGGAAGAATCCGTTTTTTATGTAATCTATAAATAGCTGTTCATGTGGACCATCTGAAACAAAAGTAAAATGAGACTCATATAAAAGATTGATCTGTAACAATTTTTTTCTTGACAGAATTTTATACACCTCTTTGCATTTTCGAGAAAACCAATTCCCATATAGTTTGATAAGACTTTGAAAAATATTGTTTGTGATGCATTTTACAAAAACCAGAGAGAAAAAATATTTCAGACATTCTATTCATATATATTAAAATTATAGGTTTGTGGAAAAATATTCCTGAACCAAAAGACAAGGAGAATTGACAATTATGTTTTATTTCATAAGAAAATATAATAAACTTTGAAATTCATACTATTCATCTTCAAATTGAGAACTAATATAAATTCGATAAATGTTCATAAGATTGGTAACCTAGAAGTCAAAAATAATAGTGTTGGATGTCGTAGTTGAAGATGTATACTCATATAACTTCTACAGGGTATCCCATCAAAATTTCACTCATTCATATACAACATTAACGAGAAGAATCTTTTTGTCTTCTTGAAATGAGGGTGGAACATCCTGTATACTAACATGAATAATTAATTGATGGATTTCTCTGAATAATGTCGTTGAAATATTGCAAAAAGCTCAAAACTGGTTGAAGAACGCAAAAATACATAATGTAGCTGTAAGTAGAATGACATGGTCGTTTTATTTATATTGCAAAATTTTATATTTGTAATCTCTGGATAATGAAAGCTTTGAGAATCAAAATTTTTTGAATGAGCAAATATGTTCTTCTGGGAAGAATAAAGAAATTATTAATATCAAATGTTTGTTATTCAGTCACCTTAAATAATATTGAAATTTTATGTTATTCTTTTCACTGAATGGAGGATAGAAGAAAAGTTAACGGAATTTATAATAATTATAGATTGCAGACTTATCATCCAAAAGTTACAGAGAGCAAAAATATCGAATCAATACAGAAGGAAATAAGAATAAATTATAACTATAGAAATTCATTTGAATTAGAACTATTTACAGTGGAAAATTCTTCCTGTGAACTAGAATCAGTTTATGTTTCTCATGCCTCTGTCACCTTAACATTTCCTGCAATTCTTCATTGAAATTCGTTTCCATTCCATAAATATTCGATGAGAAGGAAAATATGATTAACCTGAATGTATAAGAAAGATAATCAACAACCAGTTAGATCCACATTTTTGTGTTCTTTATAATCCAAAATTTGCCGAATGAAAATATCTGAGCTTTTTAAAATATCTCCTCGCATATTCCTATATTGAAAATTACGAAATGTGTAATGCTTCCAAGTGAAGCTTAGGCTAGGTAAGTGTGTCATAAAGTTCAAATATCGCTCAAATTGCCGATTAGGCCACAAATGATTGGCTTGAAATGATACCCAGCACTGCCGTTCATCTGAATGTTATTAGTATAATTCATTTATATTGATCGATTCTTATTTTCAGCAACAGTGAAAACCTTCCGATGTTCATGTTGTTTCATTTCGTTTGTTCACTCGTAAATATGTTACTTATTGTAATACTTATTTGGGTTGAATTAAATCATTAAAATCTTACCTCATTGGTTTTTCTGGTTTATTCATGGGTGACACGATGATGTTTTTTTTATGATATCGTAATTACTTCTCAAAGTAAGAGCTTTACGCGTTTTCTTTGAAAGCACGTCACTCATGTTTGTAGGTTCTCCAATAAACATTAGCGAATAACGACACAAGCACTATTGGTACGCGAGCGCAATGCTCGAGCTTATACGCGATATTTCGGGGAATCCCCTGCTTACTGTGTTAAATAAAGATTTGTTCGTTATAACCGAAATATTTTTCCAATACGTATATCAAAAAAATTTCGTTTTAGCCTAAAGTTCGCAATAAACGGGTTCGTTATTTGCGGAAAAACTAACACATGTTTAATGATACTTTATTTCGTTCCCTAAAAATTGGTTCGTTATTAACGAAAGTTCGCTAAAAACGAAGCTGTTATAAGCGGACATTACTGTAGTTTAAAAAACGGTCAAAACAAATTAATCAATTTGTCATAAGCCTTCCTTATATTCTTACTGGACTACTAGACAAAAAATGGGTTGCTATCTACCAATAATTATGGAAAATTTTCAGACAAATGAATTCTCCCAAAGGAATGGAATTTAAGGTTTGCAACTGAAAAATATGTATTTAATGTATTCGTTCTTTATTTGATGGAAATTCATTTTCAACAAGTAATAAAAAAATCAATTTCCATAATCTCCTTATTGTTGAACTGAAACTGTTTGAAAACTTACACAATAATAATAATGATATTCATTTCCAAAATGATCATCACACAGGTGGACAATAAAGTAGAATTATGTTGAAATAAAGCAATATAAAAATCAAAAGAACACAGTCATGCATATTCTAAGACAGAAGTCTTTAAATTGTGCAAAAGAGTATGGTTCACAATTCAATATAAACAAAAACCAGCCTTACGAAATCGATTGTAATCTGATATGTCCCGAATATCTTTCGGTAGGATATTATACAATTCAATACCCATATACAGGGTGCTTTTTTCAGTAAAGGAATATTTATGGATCGGGAAAAAGTATTCTTGTACTCTTCTGGTGAAATTGTTATTTTTATAACATTCAAAGTAATAGTGATGCAAAAATTACAAAACTTTGTAGCAATAAAAATCTGAAAGAGTTAAAATATTGTTAGCCTTAAAGTAGTTCCTACAAGTTGACCTTAATTTCAAATTGAACATAGTCCTGATTGTTACTCTTTGTGTTACAAAAATATGTTCTACCGACGAGCGGAACCCCAAAATACAATGCCGCAACATAGAATCGACTGAAAATTTGCAAAGTAGATGGTTTTCATTGTGGCTATTTCAACTTGATATCGAATAGCCTTCAGTGTGTAAACTACCGAATTTAACCTTGATATCAGGGATTTACAGTGTTGTTCCCAGTTCAGATGTTTGTCTACTGTGATTCCCAAAAGTCTTGTACTTAAGCTTGTTGGTATCCGCTGGTTCCCAAAGTTGATGCATGCAGGAAAACAAACATTCGTCCTGATGCTGGAAAAAAACATTATGTTTGTTTTATCAGAATTAAGAGTTAGTGAATTACAAATGCACCATTTATTGGCGTTAGATAAAGCAGCTGTTAAGCCCATAGTTACAGATTTTGGATCTTGGAAAAAATGGCAAAAGTGTAAAAACTCGTTTCCAATGCTAGTAATGACGTTTCTTGAAGTGAATCAGGCTTACCTTTCAAAGCCTGTGGTAGATCCTCATCATAGATAATGAATAAAGTGGGTCCTACATTAGTGCCTTGTGGTACGCCATAAGTTATAGTAATTTAATATGACGAATAGTTTTTCTCATTCACATTCAATACGACTATTTGTTTTCTGTCCTTCAAGTATTTTATATATATAAGCTTGAGTGGTACGCCTCTAATACCTTTCATTTTAAGTTTCTGCAAAAGAACTTTGTGATCGACACAATCGAACGCTTTGGAAAGATCCACATACAACCCCGCTGATATTTCATCTTCCTCAAGGCAAGAATATATTTTTTTGTGTGAATTCGAATATTGCCGTTTCAGTGCTTTTGCCCTTCGTTTAGCCATGCTGATTAGTAGATAGAATTTTGAATTTCTGAAAAAATTTTACTAAACGGTTAACAAGAATTTTCTCAAAAATTTTTGCAAAAGATGTGCTTGAACTTATGGGTCTGTAATTGGATAAGTCATTAGGCTTTCTTTTTTTGTGACAAGGTTTCACAATTGCTATCTTTAATGCATCATGAATAATTTCCTGTTTTGAAGGCAGAATTAATGATGAAACAGAGTGGACCCACTATATTGGAAATATGGTGACCCACTATATTGGAAATATCCTGAAGAAAACTTGTTCGGCATCCTCTTTACTGTAGATAAAATCTCGTGAAAAGACCTAGTAATGCTTTTGCTAATTTTGTAATTCTGCTTGGGAATTGACCTGGCGTGTGATGAAACCTCTGAAAAGTAAGTATTAAAGCTATTGGCTAATTCCGACATTGTTCTAAGGTCTCTTCGGTCTGCATTCTCAAAAGGAAGTTTAGTAAGTGGCTTTGTTCGGTTTATAACCTCTCCTATAATATCTCACACTGCTCTTGTTTTATTATCTGCTTTGTCAATAATAGATTTATAATGATTTCTTTTTTGTAGGCCCAAAGCGGTATCATAAGATCTTTTCAGTTTATTATAGACATCCAATAATTCTGGTTTATATCTAGAAAGCACAAAGTACAAATCAAATTCTCTTTTCAACACTTCAGTTTCTTGTAACAATTGAACACTTCCTTGTTTTTTAATATTTATTGTCCTGGGTGGAAAGATGTATCAAATTCACTTTTGAAAATATCGAAAAATTCATTCCACATCCTATTGACTTCAATATCTGAAATTTTATAAATATTCGACCAGTCAACATTATCTCAAAGATTCTTGAAAACTTGATAATTTTTTGTATTGTCTTCTTTGTTTTTTACTGAAATTAAAGTTGAAAGAAGATGTTTTGAAAATGAACTTCTGACTTGTATGATCGGATATATATTCTTCAATAACTGTGGTTTTTCCTTCTACATTTGTAATAATATTATCAAGACATGACGCGGTAAAGGGTGTAGTTGTATGGCAATAAAAGTTATTGGGGTTGTCGTTGATTTTTCCAAACTACATGAAGATATTCAATAGAGGTGGCCTATTGGTATCAGTTTGCTCGTTTAGAAGAATCTTCTGGTAATTATATCGGTTTATTTCAAGTGATTTAGAAATGCTAATCTAGACCCTTTACTATCGATATGGATAATTTTATATCCGGAAATGGAATTTGAAGTGTAGCTCTTTTGATGTTCGTGGATTCTCTTCTTGAATGCTCTGACCAATATAAACCATCGGGCAATCCTTCAGAGTTAACTTATAGACTCCTGATTCATTATCTTTGTTTGAATTATCTTTATTATTTGTAATGTATTTTTCTATGTTATTAATGGTTTTGAAAGCTGCTGTGTAATTAAAAGTTTTCTCAAAATAATGGGCAATGTCTTAGGATATTCTATTTATATGTGAAATTTGTATTTTTTTTTGAAATGGGGTCTTTTGTGGTAGGCTAATCGTGAGTTAATGCTATCTTTTTCTGTTTATTGTTCATCACCTTATCTATAAGGGTTGGCTTGAAACCATCGTTAAATGCTATTTGTTTGATAATATTGATTGAGTTTTTTGGAAAAATTATGGGGGTTCATCGGTACTTTTAGTAATCTATGTTTACAGCTAATATAGGCTGATATTTTTTGATTAAGGTTTATGTATGGTGATATATGTGTTTGTAGGTTTGTGAAGTATGCTTAATTCATGTGAATTATTCAATCTTCTGATATTCAAGTTTAGGAAAGTGATACTCCATTTGTTCATCACAGGTGAATTTGATGGACGGGTGTAGATTGTTAATGAAATTTGAGAATGTGTTCAGTTGTGTATTGGTGTCTTTAAAGCAACATAGAATGCCATCTATAAATCTGAACCAATAAAGCAAATATTTGTTCATTGAGTTTGAATGATATTTTTATTCTAAATCATCCATGAACATTTCTGCAAGAGTAGAGCATAGTGGATTTCCCATGTTAATTTCTCCACAGTGTGGTGAAACAATTGTCGTTCAAGAATAAAAAATTTGTGGAAGTTGAATTTCATTTATTACAAACTGAAAAATTAGGTTTTCGAAAGTTATTACCATTATTTGTTTTTTTTTACATCATAAACCTTTGTCTTAAATTTGCTGTATATTTCTGTATATAGTAAATTAAATTAAGAATCAGGATAAGTATGTAGTGATTTCTTCAAATTATAGGATATTATTCATTCTATCAGATTCGAACTTACCGTTAAAATTGTGAATACGAAAAATATGAGTGGATATCTCTCTCTCAGATGAAACATTTGCAGTTGGTACTTATTTCCAATGGTCCTCTATCATGAAATCGAACTTTACGTTCACCATGTTATTGATAATGCCCAAGTGGAATTATTGAATTATATTTAATGATAAACAGGCCTTAACACTGACTTTTGGTGGAAATACTCCTTACTACAACTTTATACCTGACGAAATACCGGTGAAAGTGATGATATCTGTTCAAAAAATAAGTTGGAGGAGTTGAATCTCACTTTTGTAAATAAGTGAAGAGACCACTGCTCCACTTATTCAATGGAACTGCCTATAGACTATTGGTTTCAAAGTCCTTCATATGGCATTATGAAACCATGAAGATTCATTTGTAATTGCATGTAGTATATGTAATTTAAAAGAATTTGAAAGAATTTCTGTTCAATATTTGTAATTTGCAATTCAATACTGTGTGGCAAATATGCCACATATGCAAATATAAAAACGCTGCCTATTTGTTTATAGAAGTTTAATTTTCATATCTCAATGGAAATAAAAAAATATGATTTTAATTATTTTCCTAAGCTGTTAATTACTGAAAGTGTGAGAGTGAGTAATATCTGTTCCAATCTTTGAGTACTATGATAAAAAATATTATCATTTGTTTCCTCATTATGGAGGATATATCAAATCTTTCCTTCTTTTACAATATTGCATGATATTCTCTATATTTTGAATGAAACTCTTTTTATATGATCATAATATTTCTGTGTCACAGAGAAATATTGTGTAAAGAAAATAAATCAGCATCAGTAATTCCTAATAATAAGAAAATTATTTCAACCAATAAAAAATCAATGGTTGATAAGTTGTCTTTTCTTCGTGGATGATCTGAAACTCTGCCAAAAATTATTTAGATCTGGAACATCTGATAAAATATTGAAAATATTTAATGATGACATGAAAATGTAGTTTGGTCCAGATAAATTCGCTAAGGTCACTCTATCTAAAATGGAAAAAAAACGGAACACTTGAGAGTTATTGACAAAAATACCAAACTCTTTGACCAGGAAGGCGAGTAGTTTTACAAATATCTCGGGATACATGAAAGATACTTTCCAAGCATGATAAAAAAGGGGAGAGAATTTACTGCAAAAAAATGCACAGGCAGTACAGCAAAAGCATGGAAAAGACATCATAAACGGGGATACAACATTCAATTGGCTAAAACAGTGAAGTGAGTAAAGAAACCGTGGCAATAAATGTAGCAGAACAAGATCAAGCAATTTAAACCAATTATATCAGATGAAGAATATACAAGGAACAGGTTGACAACAAGTGCAGAGGATATAAGCATCACAATGAGATAATAAAACATGCCATCCGGATGTCCCATATTAGCTAGACACGAATACCTTAAAACGGAAAACATAGTAGGTACGAACCTTCACAACAGCATTATGAAGCAACTTCAATATACCAGTAGTAGATTCCTAGTAAAGACACGCACCAGAAATAGTGGTTAATAAAATTGAAGAAAACCTAGTTTCATCCACTCTGGGATCACAATGCACAGAACTATCATTGCTAGCAAACTCGATATTATAGTCAGAAATTTACAAAGAAAGAATGCTTGTTAATAGGTCATGCTGCTATGCCACATAATTACAACGTAATAGAGAAAAAGGCACAGAAGATGTTGAAATACAGGAATCCTCGAATCGAAATATAGATAATGTGAGAATGAAAACTCAAAACCGTTGTTGAAGATCAAATTAAGGAATTCAAAGCAGCGCATCATGGGATGTTCCCAGAAGTCAACCCTACTGGCGACAGCTCATATCAGAAGGGCAATATAGAGCAGAAATTCATATTTCTTCATTGATAAGGATTACCCCTGGAAATGGCGTTTTTGTGAAGAATTCAGAAAAGGATTTTCTAATTTCAATAAATCGAGGTGAGAAAATTTGAAGAATGAAATGTTTGCCACTGGAAGGTGTTTTAGTGATAAGATTATGTTGAAAAAATATTTAAAAGGTATATAAAGATAAAAAACCCCTATAAGTATGTCAAGGCAAACTTCGGCTGGTATCAGGGAAATCAAAGACTTATACGATGTACTTTGAAAGCCCAGTAATTGATTTGTAGAAATATTTGTTTTATGAAATTTAAAATATCAATAAAACATAAGACAATTTGCAAAATTCACAAATTATTGTATGTCTTAAAACCAATATTGCAAGTAATGATGAAAATGATTATCGACTCTCATATATTTTTTGGGAATATCTTTTATATCTTTTTGGGTATGGGATATCCAAGTGTCTAATGGTAAGACGAAACTTAGGTCTAATTTTATATTTTATTTATTGCAATACCTTTTTTTTCGAGAGTTTTTCTGGTTCTACTCACAAAATTCTCAAAGGTTATAAACGTTTTTCTACTCGTTGCAATATTCGGTTGATATCTCCGAATTCTCACGAAGTTATTTATCTCAAAGTAAACAATATGACATCATATTTCTTTGTCGATGGTAAACAGGGAAAATAAATCTTTTTAATCGCGTTTATCGAATTTCTTATCGAAAATAGTAGTGATCTACTGTGAATAACACTTATTGGATATAAAAATTATTCATCATATTTCAGATCTCAAGAAACATCAGTGTTAAATGGTGGGCTATCCACGAAATGAGTCGATTTAAAAAAAACTGGGAAATATTGAGAACTTATTTCCAAAGTGGTGAATCTATCAAAACAATTAGATTTCACGGGGAAAATTTAATAGAAATGAAAAACCCTCACGGAAATTTGTGAATCAATTTGTTCGTGAAAAGTGGATCGTTATTTGATAAAACACCCGTTTACGCTCTCGTCCAGTGAATACGCCTGAAAACATTGCTGCTGTAGCCTAGAATGAGGTTGAATCAACATCAACTCTTCAAAGTGCTCAAGAATTGAACATTTCTAGCACTTCTTTGAGGATAATTTTCCATGAAGACCTCGGTATGAAGGCTTAAAATGTTCAACTAGTGTAAGAAATGAAGCTTCGTGACTATCCGATGCGTTTCCACATAATTATCGCAGGGCCGAAGATGAGCATTTTCCCTGGAAAAATTATCTTTAACGATGAAGCCGTTAAGTATAAGTGTTACGCTAACCATCCATAAACGATTGATGCCTTGAAACACGAAATCGAAGTTGGCATTCATGAGACTGAGCCCCAAACAATCGGCAATGTACTGAAAAATTGAGTTTATGAGATGGGGTACTCTAGCTACTCGTGACTGTCATTTGAATAATATTGTTTTTCATTCGTCAGTGACATTGACTCAATGTCAAGGTTCAACATTTATAATGAACTCACAACTTTGAGGAACTATTCATTTTTTATTTATAGCGATCAAAAATGCGAATCTCCAAATAGAAAAAATTATTCTCATACGGCCCTTGATGCTTTCGGATGGCACGAATAAAATTACTATTTTTGTGAACTTTTCGTTTAAATATAACTGATTAGATAAAATATTCGAAAACTTATTGCATTTTTGGTAATTTTAAGATACTAATATATGATTAGCTTTAGATAATTACAATTAATATAATGAAGAATCACTTAAATCCTATTTTGTAGTTGAACTCGGTTAACTCGCTGGTCATGCAATTGTCCTATAAATTTATGAAATACAATACCTTTAGATCCTTTCTGAGTGAAATATTCGAATCGCCTTAGCATGGAAGAGTTAGATCTGGCAATTTAAAACATGTTAAGACCCAAGTCCTCCAGGCAAAGGAAAATCGATAACTTGAAGCTTTGGAGAGATTCAATTCCAACACTGAAAGAGTAAACAATTTAGAAACCTCGAAAACATTATGTAGGTATCGAAGTTAGTTATCAAAATATTTGAAAACTATCAGTTTTGTCCTGCTTGTTTTATCTGATTGTTTGCATTCCTTCAAATATTGACTTAAAATTCAATTAAACCATTACATATTCATCCAAAACTCAGAAGCTCGTTCCTTTTAATTATGATTCCATATTTTTCCCTAAAATATTTGATAATTGGTATTTGATTTCATATCTCAAGAATAGTAGGCATTCAGGAATGAGTTCGGTGAAAAATTAAAACAAATCTTTTTAACACCATTCATTGTGCGGAAACAAGGATCAAAAACCACATTATCGGTCGTATGGGTCAAATTATTCAATGTTCAAACAAATTTATCTTGATAGCAACAAAACTTGTATTAATATTGATTCACCTCCGATCACTTTCGAAATGTTTACGCTTTTGTGATGATTTTCAAACAAATTATGATTGACGGTGAGTAATTGTATTTGTCCAATGATTACCTATTATATGACGGCGAAGGAGTTGATATAGTTATTTAACTTCACTGTTTCCCGTGAAATAATATTGGAGAATAACCAAAAAATATTCTCGAATAAGATTAGTTTTCCAATAATGATATTTAAATTACTTTTCTTAAACTTTCACTCGATCAATCTGAAGGGTGAATATTTTCTTAGAGCTGTTACAAATTATATTGCCAAATGATTGGAAATCATATTATTTCTGCCAACAATTTTAATATTTTTTTAGTTCCAACTCGAGCAAGTAAGAGAATTCTCTAATTTTGAAAAAGCAAATATATCGATCTAAATGTTTATTAAAAATGGATAGGAAATTTGTCGTTGACCTTTCTTGTAAAAAAAAAACTTTTGTAATATTTAAAAAAATATAGTTTCATGATATTGAACTAGATTGTTGAAATATTTTCCTTAAAAGTATTATACATTTTATTTTCGCATCTACTTGTGTCTCTTGTTCTAGGGAACTGCATAATGTCTGTATTCCCACATTTTTAACCGAATATGCTCTTGGATGACTAGATTGGACTCACTGACAATCCAAGGTTATTCTATCCGATTCGTCCGTGAATACTTTATCTTTCGAACAGAAAGAGCTGAAGACTTCGAAATCCCAGGGCAAGTTTGGGATTTGTATGTTTTGGTTGAGTTCGTTAATGGTAAATATCCTATTTTTCCGATAGTTCCAAAACTACTTATACGATAAAAATAAATTGAATAAAATTTTAAATATCATACAGATTCAATCTGTACACCTACAGATTTCAATTTAAAAAAAATTTCATTCGAAAATTTGTAGAATTAAAAATTAAAAATTAAATCAAATAAATGTCTGTAGAACACACTATGTCAATTCAGTAGACACATAGAATTAATACTTCTTACACAGTACCAAAAGGAATGAAAGAAATTCAAAGAAATATAAATCGTCAACCAAAAATTATTGAATAAATACTTGAAGAGTACAAAATTTTGTTTCGTTCCTTGTTTCATGAAAACTAAATTTCTTTCCAAAAATGCAAAACATAACCTCAAGAACTTCTTCAAAAAAAAACTTGGTCAAAATAAGTTCCTTTGAAAAATTCCTAAAACATGTAGAACATCTGTATGAAAAACAATTTAGAATTATTACTTAATTGAAGATGTTCTACACGTTTAAGGAATTTTTTTAAATGAACTGATTCTGAGCCAGTTGCTTTTGAAGAAGTTCTTGAGGTTATGATTTGCATTTTTAGAAAGAAATTTAGTTTTCATGAAACAAGGAACGAAACAAAATTTTGTACTCTTCAAGTATTCGTTTGATAATTTATAGTTGACATTTATATTTCTTTGAATTTCTTTCATTCTCTTTGGTATTGTGTAGAAGTATTGATTCTATATGTCTACTAAATTGACACAGTGTGTTCTAATGACATTTATTTAATTTAATATTAAAAAATTTTTAATAAGTTTTTTTAAAGATGCTAGAAACTTTGGACGAAATATCTGGATTAATTTCGTTATAATGGCGCAGTTATTCATATTTGAAACATTTTATTGTGTTTCCAATAGTTCCGAAACTGCTGATCCGGTCGAACAGAAATTTGGAGTTTAGGTTTACAATAAGGACACAAAGATTATGCAAATTTCATGAGAACTGGCCTTTCGGATGGACGAGAGAAGTCAAAGATGATAATTTCCTAACGAAAACATCTAAACACTTGAAATTTCTAGGGTAGGTTTGAAGTTTATATTTATATCAGTCCTGTTCTAGAATTATTACGATCGGCTACATGGTTCCCAAGTTATTCTCTTTTGATTTTTCATTTTTCAAATATTTTCGGAGGTACAAATCCGATCGATTTCAAATTTAGAATTAAAATGTAAAATAACGACAGGAAGGCTTATGATTTATAAGAATTCATTCAACTCTCGAATCTTTTGAAAAAGACGTCTTGAATCAGCAGATATATCTGTAGAGAAACCAACAAATTTCAATATATCAGGTCACCAGATGGCTAAGATAGATAATTTTTAAGAGATTTTCCGTTTCTTTCAGAGAACAGTTGTAAAATTAATTCTAAGAAGAATGAACTCGTTGTTATAAGATTATTCCTTCTGAAGATATAATTGATCATTTCAATTTTTACCATTAATAGTGAAAATTCATTGATCGCTATTGTGTGAATTTTAATTTGTGTAATAGGTACACCAAGCATGGAGATATATAAGTTTATTATTTTTGCCTAATGAAGGCCAAAGAAATAATGAATCAGAAAATTCGTAGGAAAACTTTACATCCTAGGATATTGAAATAAAATCGAGTCTAGTCTAGACATAAAATCCAAAATTTGATTAGAAATTGGTTGACCAAATTTAAGATATTGCGTATTAAGTTATAGTATTGTCATGAATACTATAGTCAAAAAACAGATTCAAGTTGGAGAATTTGTAGATGCAAGTAAACATTGGAGAAGTTTATTCATTTTGATGAAGGAATACTACCTAATGGTTAGTTTGCTAGAATGCTTATGCATTCTTTGCAAAATTTGAAGAGTTTTTTTTCAATTTGTGAAAGCAGACTTTCGAAACGGGAATTATAAATTTCTAAATTCTTGAAACCCGTTTCAAAATCTTCTAAAATCATCGGGTACGAAAATCGAACACAATCGAAAGAGAAATGAAATGTAAAATAACATACAAGTACTGAATTACTTGTCTACTTATATCCATCATTGATTGTTAAATACATTCCGTTAATTCAGAACACTGATATAAGTCCATTAGAATTTTCTGAAAATTCTTGAATTTTAAAAACTTAAATACATTTGATGTGAGAATTTCGTTTATTTATGAGTCAAATAAACATAATTTTTATCATATATTATTATTTTTGAAGCATAACGTCTTCTGTTTCAAACATATCTCATTAAAAATGGACTTCAACAAAATAATTTTATAATTTAGTTATTTCATTTCAATGACATATGTGAAGATTATATTGATAAAAAAAGTTTATTTTCAAATTTCAAATATCATACGGATTTATTCTGTTAACCTCCTACAAATTTCAATTTCAACAAAATTTAATTCAAAAACTCTAAGAATTAAATTAAATTAATGTCTAAGAACACACTGTGTCAATTCAGTAGACATATAGAATCAAACACATATTACACATTAACAAAGGGATTAAAAAAAATCCAAAGAAACAGAAATTATCGATTAAATCTACTGATTAAATACTTGAAGGTGACAAAATTTTTTTTCGTTCCTTGTTTTATTAAAACTAAATTTCCTTCCAAAAATGCAAAACATAACCTCAAGAATTTCATCAAAAAGAACTTGCTCAATAAAAGTTCCTTCAAAAAAATTCCTAGAACACATTTAAAAATTAACAAAATATATCTAACCATACCAACTGAATGCCGATATCTATACAAACACTATTTAATTAATTCTTCTATCAAGTAAAAAATCTCTTTATTTTTTTATTGCATATATCATAATTTTATATTTTGTTCACATTTATAACATATTATCATTTCGTTTCAATGGAGTCCATAAAATACCTTGCAAACTTTGTGTAGTTTTTGGCGAACATAGAATACGTAGGATTTTTAAAAGTTCACTTCATTCTAGTGTTTGTTCAGATGTCGGCATTCAGTTGGTATGGTAAAATATATTTCGTTAATTATTTTTATTTTTTAAATGTGGAGTAGGGCTGATGAATTTCCGTTGTGATAATTCTAAATTGCTTTTTGAAGATGTTCTGCATGTTTTAGGAATTTTTTTGAAGGAACTTATATTGAGCAAGTTGTTTTTGAAGAAGTTCTTGAAGTTATGTTTTGCATCTTTCCAAGGGAATTTGGTTTTAATAAAACAAAGAACGAGAAAAAATTTTGTCACGTTCAAGTATATTCATTCAGTAGATTTAATCGATAATTTATATTTCTTTGGATTCTTTTATTCCGTTTGGTAATGTGTGATAAGTGTTTAATTCTATGTCTACTTAATTGACACAGTTTTCTCTTAGACATTTACTCAATTAAATTTCAAAAGTTTTTGAACAAGTTTTTTTTTTTATTTAAAATTTGTAGGAGGTTAACACAATAAATCTGTATGATATTTAAAATTTTCAAATCATCCTTTTATCAAGTAAAAAATCTCTTTCTTTTATTTCAAGTTTATTTTCCTTTACCTTCCATTCCACCTGAATCTACTCAATTAATTCTTGTACTATGAAAAATTCATTGAAATAAGATTTATATTTTTTTAATCCTTATAGTACCGCAAAACTTCAGGAATTTTATCCTAATGTCAATTGATAGTTGCTAACTTATAGGATAATTCACAATCTGAATTGACTTGTTCTTTATATTTCTTTGAATATGACGGTATAGAAAAATTCATGACTTTTTAATTTAAATTTCGGCCTTATCAAGAGGCTTTATTATAACAAGTTTGCAGAAATTGCCCTGTTTTACTACCAAAAAGAAACGAAGGTCTTAAAATTTTTCGAGTTTCTAAGTATTACTTCATCTTCAGACAACTGAAAACTTAAGAATAGGTACAAGGTATATGCTACAGATACCATGAATGGTAACATGAGTATAAGTGTTATAAAAAATGGGCAGCGTAAAGAGAACTTCCATACTTGCAACCCATTGCATTAAAGATGATCACCATTTTTCTACCTAGACAATTAAATAATTTTGCACATACTTGTAAAATCAAAAGGGAGAAAGCTTAAGTAATTGTAATCTGTTGTAATTTTCGAATTGGTCCATAATAATATAGTCTGAATACAATGAATGGCAAAATGCATCTATGTTAATCTAAAATATTCTATATATTCAAATGAAACTTCTCTTTACTTTGCTTGTTACTACTTTTCTAACTGCTAGGCATTAATATTCTGCACCCATTTTCAATTTTTCAGTTGTGTTGAAACGGCATTCATAAAAATGTGCAAACTTTTGAAATTTTAGTAGTAAAACATGGCAGTATCTGAAAAATTGTTTCAATTTTAATCAACTACACGGTAGAAATGGCGGAAAAAAGCCTAGGTCAGTTGTCCCGAAAGTTATCATGCCTTGAATCGGTCTGGACGAACAGATGACAAAAATTAATTCAGGAAAATCTACTGACATAAAGTCAGCTTATGCGCTTCTGTACATATCATCTAGGGGCCTCGCGAAATTTTGCGTTAGCCCATTTGTCGTTATTCTACATCTGAATGCTGAATTCAGCGGTCAACACTGCTCAGTACACAAAATGTTTTTTAGCATCTTCTGATTATAGGATCCTAATGAAATATTGCACGAATATGGGCCTTATTATTCTATTCCTAGATATCAATTTCAAATCGCTTGTATATTTAATTTCCAGAATATCGAGAAAAATAAGCGAACATTTCAAAAGAAAATTCTTTCGAAAACACTGAACTGTTTTGGACCATTAATAAACTCAGCGGAGATATTTGGGTTCCAAACCAAATTCGAAAATCTCAAGCCTCTAACTCTTTCCGCTCGATAGTTAAAGAGTTTGCAGACGGTCCGGCCGGTATTTGGTCAAAACCACAGACCTCTGTTCCCTAGAAAAAGCACACAAAAACGACTTTGATCATGAATTATTCATCTATAGGTGCAATGTAATCCTTTTAGATCATTTTATAATTAAAATAGACACATTTGTACGGAACAATTTACCTACAGGTAGTTCGATAAACTCAGATCAGTTCTTGGAACCAACAAATGACATGAAACTCGAAAGTTTCTTACGTGAAACTCTTTTTACCACATTCAACTACGATCAGTGGTTACTGAATTGAAAAACAATACTGACGAAACAAAGATCGAACTTGTACACACTTTGAGCAAGGAATGTTTCACCTATGTGGCAAATTTGATGCAAATTTTCATATTTGATTTTCGAAGTCCGTGGCACAAAAAATTAATAAACGTTATCAGTTCCGTGCGTGAACTCCTAAGTTTACCTTTATTTTCACTAATACACCTTGTTAGATTGAAAGATGAATGACTCAGGTAAAAGTACTCACCTCCGGAAATTGTCACTCATCTATGGGACACACGAAAGTTTGATTTGTGACGGTTTTCGTCACTCCTTTTATATACTGGGGCATAGCCCATATGATAGCGACATATCTTCAACCAATCAATTTGTATTTCTAATATTTTGGTAAGCACTATACGAATACCTCACACTCGAAGATTTTTTTCGAGAAATCTTATCATGTGTAAATAATGATTCTAATATGTATTGAGTGCTTCGGATTCAAATATTTTTATCCTGTCTGAAGATTTTCATCGCAGAATGAATCAATATTCTACATAAACGATATTGCATAACGATTATATAGAGTTTCATGAGTTTCTATTGAACTAGGTTCAAACCGAGATTTTTTGGTGAAATCATAAATAAGTTTTTGTTCAATTATTCATATTGGAAGTATAATTTAATTCGGTTCGTTTTCTAAGTTTGGCTCTAAACCATTAAATTTTTAAATAGTAACAGTTGTTTGCCGCGACATCTACCGCTGACATCCAGTTTGATTTATTTTGAGTTTCATACAAAACGGTTTTTGTTACGCTGTTGATAATGTCAGATTTTTTTATATCTAAACAGCATTTGAGGAAAGCTTCAGTTTTTTGTTTTAATTGGAAAAAATGAATCTGAAGCTCATCGTAGGCTTGTGGAATTTTACGGTGACAATGCTCCAACCGACAAGTCATGTACCACCATTTATACAAGGAAGATCTAACCTTCTACAATAAGAGCATTAGGAGGGTCAAGAGGGACTTGTGGGGCAAGTTCTGTGAGGGTATAAATGATGCCCCCGGGACTGCCAGAATACACTAGATTCTCTCAAGTTGTGAGAACAATCGGTTCGCTCAAACGATCGGAGGGTGGTTTCGCTGGTACCAGAAAAGAAACATTGGAGCTCCTTACGAACAAACACTTCCCTGGATGTCAGTTCTTGAAAGATACTAGCGCCAGATCCAACCCTGATCATTCATCTGGCCTGGGAGGGCCACCTGGAAAATATCCAAAAACATAGTTACGGCACAAGCGGTCAGAGGCGCAATGAAGTCCTTCAAACTTTTCAAAAGAACGGATGTGTTTCTGTCCCTACTTTAATAGGGCATGCATGTGTTGATTCCAAATCTGCTTAAATTATTTAGAACAAGTCTGGCCGCGGGAGAACTGCTGATAAACCGGCAAATCCACCACGGCAAATTCTAAATATTTACTGATAGTCAGTTAGTACTAAAAGCTCTGGAATCCAGCTCTAATACCCCGAGAATAGTCTAGAGTTTCCGCACGGCTTTAAACAGGCTCGGTATGTATAACAAAGTTACTTTTGTTTGGATACCACTCAAACTATTTAGGTAACGAGGAGGCAGATTGGCTGGCGTTTGCTGGAGCCGCGCTGCCTGTGATAGACCCGAAACCATTCCTGGGAATACCACATGACGTGGCTAAGCGGGTGATAACAGACAGAATGAACTCAAGACTAGAGTCTTTCTGGCTGAGCCATTCTGGCCTGAAACATCCGAAGGTATTTTTTGGAATAGCTTCGAAATATAAGATGGCGGACCAAGTGCTAGGTCTGGATAGGGCCAAACTAAGAACACCTGTCGGAATTATGACAGTTCACTGCAGGCGCATTTGCATAAAATCGGTCTGGCTGAAGACGATGAATGCAGGCTGTGTCTTGAGGACACTGAAGCAACCATGCACATCGTCTCAGAGTACCCAGCGGTGAGTCGCATCAGATTCGAGGTCTTTGGTCAGGCTTTTATAGCCCACTGCGGACTGAAAAAATTACCCCGAACAAGATTATCGCTTTTATCCAAAAACTGGTTTAGCGTCGAAGATAGACCTCGCTCGAGAGAGTCGAAAAAATTCGTTGAATTACAGGCATTACTCGATGAAGATCAAAGTCGCAAGACGAGTTTGCACTTAAGGGGTGACTCAATCTATGCGTCAAATATGCAGTATTTTCTTCTATAATTTGTTGCCATTTTAATGATAGCTTCATAAAGCCTCTTTAATAGAAGTCTTGGTCATTATTCGTGAAGAACTCTTGTAATCGATTTTCACAATCATCTCTTGATGCCAATTCCATATCTTTCAGGAAGTTCTGCAATGCGAGAAAAAAGTGGTTATCGCTTGGTGTCAAGTTCAGACTATATGATGGATGCATTAAAACTTCTCAGCCAAGCTCCCGGTGTTTCTGGCGAGTCACTACAGATGTGTGTGGCCCAGTGTAGTCCTGATAGAACACAACAGCTCTTCTTGTGGCCAATTCTTGCCGTTTCTTGTCAATAGCTAGTTTCAAACAATCCAGTTGTTGACAGTAATGATATGAATTTAGTGTTTGGCCATATGAAAGCAAGTCATAATAAATAATTCCTTTTTAGTCTTACGAAATGCACAGTAGAACCTTCCCGGTTTGGCCATCGTTCCAACTGCTTCAGCACGCTTTGACCATGATTGTTTTCACACAATATCATTGTATGTGACCCATTTGTCACCATTCATTCGAGACATGGATCGATTTCGTTCCGTTTGGTCAACGCTTCGCAGTTGGAAATTCGATCCACCATATTTTGTGGTGTTAATTGGTGTGGCACCCAGATATCGAGTTTATTTTTTAATCCAGCCTTGCATAAATGAAATAAAACTGTCTTATGGTTTTATCTCCTTGGCGATGCTATGACTATTAACTTGCCGCTTAACTTCGATTATTCCTGTGATTTCATTGACATTTTCGACGACGGGCATGTCTGTGCGAGGTGCATCTTCAAGAACAAAATTACCTGAACGGAATCGACTAAACTAAAATTTCACATAATTAGATGATCATGAACACCATTCACAATTTCAGGCACCTGCCTTGCATTTTAGCCTTCATCAAAGAAAAACTGTAAAATGTACCAAATTTTCTCTTTGTTGATTTCCATTTTAAACAGTGTGTAGCTCACAACTGATTTGACCAAATAGAAAACAGCGGAATAATTTTTTAGTGTGAAATGTCTCCTCAACAACGAGCATAAATCTTAAATTGTTTGATCGATATTTTACGAGAAATCGATCACTATAGCCACCTGCCTAAAAAATAATGGATTTCTTTTCCCCAACCTTTTATATTGACAAAAAAATTTAAGTGAGTTTTTCGATGTTCAATAGCTCTCATTTTGTTGAGAATAAAATCCATATCGAATTGTTCATAAGATCAGTATTTTGTCTTTAGAATTGACAAATCAAAAAGCTTTCTCTGATGAAGGTGGGTATAAAAACATATTTACGAATGGTCCAAAGACTTCAAAGAAGACCGCCAATGAAATTAAGAATTTGGTACACGAAACTGCTGATTTTACTCGTTTCCTTGTGGTTATCGACAGATATGTCAATGTTTTATACTTCAATTGCGACAAAATATATTTGTGGGCGCTTGCTCTAAGGAGCAGTGTGCCATCGTTTTGCCAAATTTTGAATATCAAAACAAGACAAGCAGGACAAGATGGAAAGTATAATTACCCTACTATACTGTATTAATTCTTCAGAAAACAAAAATTCATCTCATATCGTAAAAGTATGCAAGGGCACACAAAAAAGTCTTATCTTGTTACATCAAGGATAAGAAGGAAAAATTTTATCTAGAAAGGAGCGAAACTGATTTGTAGAAATAGATAAAAAATTTTCATCTTGGGAGCAGATTTTTATAATTAAATTGTAAATTCGTTTTGACTTAACTTTGAATAATGTCAAGGAATTCTTTTAAGTTAAGCAATACTAAGCTTTTGTCCTTCTAATATTTAGTCCCTTATATTTTTTTTATATACATGATGTCCCAACGAAAATTTGACCCCCCAGAACTCAGGAACGAAGAATTTTCCAACATTTTAAACAACAGGTCAAATTCTGTTTTGAGGGGGACGAATTTCCATCATGAGTTTGTTCCGAAAAAAACACTCCCATGAAGGTGGCATCTACCCCCCAAAATTTATTGAATAGGGGAGGAGATGTCGAGTGTTGGTTAATTTGAAAGTTATTTATGTTTTGTGCACAATTCAGTTAAAATTTTTTAAAATTGGTTCACTCTTCACGAAATAATGTAATATTGAACTTACCGTCAAAAGGTGATGTTGAACAGACAGTTAAACCACCTAAACTCAAGAACCTAAGAGTTTTGAAAAATCCAAAAATAATTTTCAACTTCTCTATTAGGAAGAAGGAATTCGAAGAATTCCTATGACGACATTGTTCCGAAAAAAACACCTGAGGTTGGCAACAACCCCTAAATTTTTTTGTTCCCTAAACATCCTAGTTGAAATTCGGTGATTTTTTTTAAGCAATTTGATATTGTACATTATCAGTAGGGTAACTCAAACAGAAACCCAATAGATTCAAATACACCAGATCTGTAAGTAATGATAGAGAACATCCAGAAAAAAATGTAGACTATTTAAAGAACTAACATATGTATTATTCAAATTGACCACCACCAATCTCCACACAATGATATAGTCTACTCTTAAATCCTTCTCTAATATTTTCGAAATGTCCTGTTTTGAAAGAAAAATTCTAAAATCCACACACGCAAAGCATATCACTCTTTGGTACAGGTATGTAGACGATATATTGGCTTGCTTTTGTAGAACACATTCAGAATTAAATGAAACATTAGAATATCTTAATAGTTTGCACAATAAGGTCAAATTCACCATGAAAACACAATTTGATAATAAAATAAATTTTCTGGGCATAACTTTAATTAACAGTTATAATGAAATTTCCTTTGATATATATAGAAAACCCACATCAACTGATACAACAATACCAAATTTTTCAAACCATCCGATCAATCATAAACTAGCTGCTTATAGATCAATGGTACATAGAGCATTTTCAATTCCTTTAGATAATATTGCGTTAAAGAGGGAATTGAATACAATCAGACAAATAGCCACAAAAAATCAGTTCGAAACCAAAACTATAAATTCCATCATAAACAAAAAACAAAAGCAACTAATTCGTAAACAAATTTACCCTATCTCCAAATCAGATCATAATAACAATAAATTCATAACACTAACATATTGTGGACCAATTTCACAAAAAATAGCTGAAATTTTGTCAAAAATTAACATAGTAACAGCTTTCACACCCTCCCATAAAATTTCTAATCTCTTTTTTAATCCGAAAGACAGAGAGAACCGACTGAATAATTCTGGAGTCTATAAATTAAGTTGTCAAGAGTGTAATAGTGTGTATATAGGACACACGGGCTGACCTTTCCATAAAAGGTACAAAGAGCATCAATCTGCTTTTAGAAACGGGAAGAATAATTCCAATTTTGCGAACCATTTCTTCAATACAGATCACACGTTCCCAGAATTGAACAACCTTGTTATCTTGCACGTGGAAGCGAAAGGGAAAAAACTTGACATCCTGGAATCCATAGAAATTGAAAAATATAAGAGGCACGTACCAATAATAAAACTACTAAACGAACAGACGGAACTTAGGAAAAACCCCTCTCTTCGAAGCTCTGCCGAAGCCTACAATCAGTATATATAATAGTTGAGATCTAATTTGTTCATTCGGTTTGAAAATGTAGTAAACACTACGAAACTCGAGTCACTGTATATCAGTTATAATAAAAAGTGATAGAAAACAAAGTAATTTCTTATTTCATTCCATCAAGATTTCCATCGATAAAAATTGGTCCAACAAAATGGTATCCTAATATTCCTACCCAAAACATTTAGTTTTTGAAGAATTTGTGTATGTGTCTCCATGAATAAATGAGGATTACTATTACCCCAGTACCGACAATTATGTCGATTGACTTCCCCATTCAACATAAACTCGTCAGATAATGTTGTATTGTAGAGTCTGTGTGGATTATTATTCAGTAACTCACTAAATTGTTCACAAAACTGAGTCCGACGATCAGGATCATCTTCATTCAACCAGCCTTATCTTATAAGGGTGAAATGTAGCTTTCACAATTCGATGAATGCTAGCTTTCGGAAGATTAGATGCTCGTGCTAAAGTTCTTATAGATTGCCGATTATCCACCTGTAAATGTCTCAATACTGCTATTTAAATAGCTTAATTTCTTACTGTACGCTCAACTTCATGTTTCTTATTCTGAATGGAACCAGTAATTTCCAATTTATTCATCAAATCCTTAACATATTCGTGACTTATAATTATTTCTGTATGATTGTTATTAAAATACCTTGCAGTTAATATAGATTTTTCGTCTTTTTGAAAGTATAATTTGAGAATTTCTATTCTTTCTTCCATAGAATACACCATTTGCACCCACGTAACTAAGTCTCAAACACAATTATGATGCAGAAACTAAAGACTTAATACATTTGAGAAAGAATCTGGAAAAAAATAGTATACATTGTAATGAATTTCATGCATTTCACACATTTTCCCATCATGAACGATAAGAAAATCGAAAGTAAAAACATTCAAAAACTCAAATTGTTCTGCCATTAAATAAACAAATTCGAAGATTTTAACTGCCATGTTTAGAGAACCGAAAACACTCCACAAATAAATAAACCACATCCAACATCCCCTCCCTATTCAAAAAATGTTAGAGGTTGTTGCCATCGTCAGGTGGTTTTTTCGGAACAATATCGTCATAGGAACTCCTTCTCCCTAATACAGAACTTGAAAATTATTTTTGGATTCTTCAAAATTCTTACGTTCTTGAGTTTGGGCGGTTCAACTGTCTGTTCAATATCACCTTTCGACGGTAAGTTCAAATTACATTATTTCTTGAATAGTGAACCGATTTTGAAAATTTTAACTGGGTTGTGTACAGAACACAAATAACATTCAAACTAACTAACACTCGACATCTCTTACCTATTCAAAAAATATTACAGCTGGTTTTTTTGGAACAAACTCATGTTGTGTTATAGTGGAAAGCCAAAACACGAACGAGCCCACTCGGGAGTTGGTATACTTCTACATGAAAAATACGTTGATTTAATAGAAACCATCGACTACGTAAGTGACAGAACACTAAGGGTGACACTTATCTTCCCCAAGGGACATCTACATCTTGTGAGCATCTACGCCCCGGATATGTCAAAGCCAAGAGAAGAATCAGATAGTTTCTATAGAGAGCTACAAAACACCATCAACAAAATTGACAACAACGGAAGAATAATACTTCTCGGTGACTTCAATGCGAGGATCGGATCGGAGGAAATTGCTGGAGTGAAACAACGATTTAATAAATCCGTGTTGAATGAAAATGGAGACCTACTGAACGATTTCTGTGCAAGAAACAAGATGAGAATAAACAACACGTATTTTCCACACAGAGATCAACATAAGTACACCTTCTGCAACACTAGGGGACAAAAGTCTATAATAGACTTTATAATAACTAACAGGATGTTTCACACTGGATGATATACAGGATGTAAGGGTTCTAACCTCTGCCAACACTGGAACAGATCACAACCTAGTTCTCGGAAAATTCTTTTTGGAAAACCATCGCAAAACGAAGCAGATACCAATCATAGTCGAAAAATATAACATGGAATCATTTCTTGAATATTAAAACAAATTGAAATATGTTTATCTTCTACAATTTTAATTTCAAAAAAAAAATTTTTATTCAAAGAACTTTTAGAAATAAATTTATGTCTACACAAGCACCGCTTACATTTAATAGACGTATATAATCAAAACTCAATATATAATGTCAAATGGAATAAATAACCCAACAGATATACGAAAGTAATGGAAGTTATGGAATCATTTGACTACAACACCACCAAAAATCTGAATGAATGCAGGCTAAATCAAAAATTTAGGGCAGAGACCACAACAGGAGAAAGCGTGGAGGGTATCTGGAATATTATTAAAAGATGCATACACGAAGCGGCCGAAGAAGCGATAGGAAAAAGGAAGGTTAATCTGATTTCGAGAAATAACACCAAACCCTGGTTCAGTCATCATGTGAAGGTACTTGCGGAGGAAAAGAAGAAAAGTTATTTACGTTATAAAAGTGCCCCAACCGAAGAGAATTATACCATATATAGAGAAACAAGAAAAAGGGTCAATTTTGAGATCAGGAAAATAAAAAGAGAACATTGGGAGAAGTTCACTGTCGACATGGAACATGATATATATGGAGCACAAAGAAAAGTCTGAAAAATGCTCAAGAACAGAAAAAAGCCCGTAAACGAGTACATCCAAACTAAAAACGTTCCTTTACATGAGTGGGAAACATATTTCAGAAAACTTTACGGAAGCGATGATCAAGAAGCTCAGAGAAATGCACCGGAGGAAGCGACGACAGATGAAGTGACGATTACTCAGGAGAACATTGAGATGAAGATGAAAAAACTGAAAAACCGAAAGTCACCAGGAGTTGATGAGATACCCAACGAACTTTCGAAATATGGCGTATAAGAACTAGCAAAAAAGCTAACCGAACTATTCAACAAGATAATGGCTACATCTGATATACCAACAGAATGGAAGAACAGCATCACGATACCGATCTTCAAAAAGGGACAAAAAACCAACCCGGAGAATTACAGAGGAATTAGCCTACTCTGCACCAGCATGAAACTGTTCACCAGCATAATCAAAGATATCCTTCAGGATGCCATAGAGAATAGAGATGAGCAACAGGGATTTAGGAAAAATAGATCGACAACCGACGCACTGTTCATTTTGAGACAGGTGAAAGAGAAGGCCATCGAGTACAGCTATCAAACATATGTATGTTTCATTGACTTGACAAAAGCATTTGACAGAATAAAACTTCAGCATGTTATCCAAATATTGAGGCAAAAACGAATACCAAACGCGATAATAAACGTCATCAGGAATCTGAATATAGACAATACAACAAGAATAAGAGTTAACAACCAAACAACTGAAGATATACCAACACCACCCGGTATTAGGCAAGGGGATAGCCTCAGCCCATTCCTTTTTAATCTTGTCATGGATGAAATCATACAAGAAATAATATCTATGAAGATGGGATACAGATTGAGCGGCAAACCAATCGGCATGATATGCTTTGCGGATGACGCAGTTATTCTAGCGGAAACCGAAGACGACTTACAAAGACAAATACAAAAGTTTTATCAAATCAGCAGAAATTACAACATGTCCATATGTATTGAAAAAACGAAATGTATGACATTTTCGAAGGATCCATCAAGATGTAAAATAGTTATAGATGGTAAGATAGTGGAACATGATGAAGTTCCGTTACCTAGGAGCGGACATAGCCAGCAATCATAATCCGATAGAGGACATCAAGTCACAGGTCAACAAGGCCTCAGTAATATCCGGCTGTCTAAGAGAAGTTGTTTGGGCAAACAAGTATATGCATGTCGATGGAAAAGTGCGAATATATAAATCCTGTGTGAGGCCGGTCCTGACCTATGGTATCGAGACTCAAGCTGACACGAATAAGACGAAGAACATCCTAAGAACAGCGGAGATGAAAACTCTCAGAACCATCGCAGGAAAAACACTAAGAGACAGAGTTAGAAACAGCGATATAAGGTCTCTCTGTAAAGTTGAAGATATAGTGAGATAGGGAAGGAATAGGAGAAGATATTGGCGAGGCCACGTAGAAAGAATGGACCACAATAGACTAGCATACATCGCTAAGGACGGAAAACCAGCAAGCAGAAGGCCATTAGGAAGATCACCCAAACGATGGAAGGATAGCTGGAGTTCAATCTCCCAGGAAGCCGCTTCCTAAGGGGGAGACCTTCACATTGAACAGACCTTAAGTTCTAGAAGAAGAAGAAACTCATGATGGAAATTCGTCCCCCTCAAAGAAGAAGTTGCCTCTTTTTTTAAATCTTCAAAATTTCTTCATTTCTGAGTTCTGGGAGGAGGGGGTGAAATTTCATAGGGACACCTTGTATAGTATGAATATATGTAAAATTTCAGAGAACATTCATTTCAATATAATCTGTTATCAATCGTTTTGAACTCGAGAGAGTTTTGTCGACTAATACGGCCAGTAATAAATAGTTTATACTCTAATTTCAACATCGAGAAAATTTAGGTTATCTTGGCTATTTAAAATAGGTGAATTTTTTTATATTATCCTTATACTACTTGATCTTCTGTGAAGATCTTACAGAAATTCTTTCAGCTTGTGCGATTTTGGAGTTCAGTTGTGTTCCAGGTAGGCTTTGTTACTGCGATCCTACACCACTTTAGGTCACAGCACTATTAATTTTCAACCCAACAGTGAATTAGTGGCCGAGACCCGTCCAACTAAGAATTTTTTTCCCATCTGAATAGCATTTGCACCCGTGACCTTCTGGTTACGAGTCCAAAGCTCTTAACACTGAGCTATTGACACTTTGAATCCCAAAAATGCTAGAATGGACGAAATATTGTTTTCTATCACTTTTTATTTCTGAATATACAGACTGGAGTTTCGTAGTGTTTACTCCATTCTTAAACTGAATGAAGCAAATTGTATATCAACGATAATATTTACATTTATTATTTTATTCAGTTTGAAAATGGAATCAACACTACGGCGAAACTCGAATAAATGTATATTCAGTTATGAAAAGTGATAAAAATTCCATTTCAAAATGAACTATTATAAACTAATGGACTACTCCATCCAATATTCATAAATTCTAAGAACGAAAAAAAGCAGCTTCAGATTTATGATTTCGCTCTTTGTATGTAATATCCGAATTTTGAGAAGAAAATGCTCTCAAATATATCACTGGATTCACTGATGAAGAATCGATGGGAAGTTAAAAGTTATTCTGAATGGCCAGTTTGCCTGCAAACACCGTAACTTTTGAGCGAATGGAGCTAAAGATGCGAAACCTTCAGAGTAGGTTTAGGGTCCGCATTTCTCGGTTATGTTTGTTAATGGTTAAAATCGGTTCAATGGTTCCGCAGTTATTCACATTTGAAATTTTTCCTTATTTTCCCAATAGCCCTGAAACCATTAATCTGATGGAAATCTAATTTGACATTTGAGTGAATAATAAAACACGAAGATTTATCCCGTTTAAGCGAATGAAAGGAGGTGAAAATGTAAATTTCAGAATGAAAAGACCTAGAGATTCAAAATATTTAGGGTAAATCTGTAGTCTAAATATATCATGCGAAAACTCAGGCAAAACTTCGTGAAAATACATTTCTAGAATTTTTTGAATGATCTTTCTACTGATTTCGACAAAAGGTATGAAAAGAGTATGACCTTTTTTCAATGTGTAACGATGCAGACTGAAGGGAGAAAGATTCAGCCTTTTAAATGTATCTTTCATTTTTATGATACTTTTTTGTTCTTCAGGAGAATAAATCTAAAATTTTATTTTATTTTTGGGCGACATAACACAGTTGTAGCTTCATTAAGAAGTAAATTTCAGTGTTGAAATTTTCAGGGGAAGTAGACTGTTGAACAAGCACGCAAAATCTTTTAACTTCACGTCACTGTTTCATATCTGTTTTTGACATGCAATACATTGATTCATTCACATTCGAAATTCTTGTTTTCTTTCTATAAAGTAAGCAGCGTTTGTGCTTTTCTGGTCAGAAACCTAAAGCAGCTCTTATTTTAGTGCCTTCATTAAGGACTATTAAACCTGACAAACTAAATTTCTCAAATCTATACTGAACTATATGCATATTCCACAAATTCCACCTTTTGAGGTTTTGTAGGATTATCGACGTAATCTGTATTGATTTCATAATTTCCAATAATTCTTGTTCAAATATTCTGCACTACATGTTTGTTCTAAATTAACCTGTTTTCTCGAAATTATTCAAGTATCTTCTGTTAAATAAATATTGATAAGAGATAAAGAGCAAAAAGCAAGTTGTATTAGACACGACATTATGATTTCACAACCGAAAATTATTGAATGGGGTCTATAAATATCAGGACAGATTGTTTCTAGCGTTTGAATCAGATAAAATATTTTTCGTAACATGTTTGAAAATACCCTCTTAAAAAAGTGGGGGTAAATAAAAAAAGATAAGATTTCCTTGATCAATTGTTTCAATTAGGTATCACCATTAGATAGTACCATTTGAATTCAATAGGTGCAAAATTCAAAATATCATACAGATTTCTTCTGTGAAACTTCTACAACTTTTAATTTCAAAAAATATTTATTCAAGAATTTGATAATTTAATTTAAGTCTGAAAATTTTTGAAAAAAATTTTTTTAAATTAATATTTGTAGAAGGTTTACAAAAGAAATCTGTATGATATTTTAAATTTTGTTATAATTCTTCTATCAAGAAAAAAATTCTTTTTTATTAATTTACTGTATATATAAAAATATATTTTGGTTGACGTTTATTACATATTATAATTTGATTTTAAAGGAGTCCTTAAGATATCATGCAAACTTTCTGTATTTCTGTGATGAACATAGAATATTCAGGATGTTTATAAGTTCACATTATTCTAATGTTTGTGCAGTAAATGCAGTCAGTTTGGTGAGTTATCTTTGTTAATTATTTTTATTTTTTAAATATGTCGAGCTGATGATTTACCGTTGTAATAATTCTGAATTGTTTTTCAAGGATGTTCTACGTATTTTAGGAATTTTTTGAAGGAACTTGTTTTGAGCAAGTTATTTTTGAAGAAGTTCTCATAAAACAAGGAATGAAACAAAATTTTGTACTCTTCAAGTATTTATTTAATAATTTTTAGTTGACAATTTATATTTCTTTGAATTTCTTTTATTCCATTTGGTACTGTGTAATAAATATTAATTCTATATGTCTACTAAATTGACATGGTGTGTTCTAAAGACATTTATTTAATTAAATTCTGAAAATTTTTGAATAAAATTTTTTTAAATTAAAACTTGTAGGTTTACAGAAGAAATCTGTATGATATTTTAAAATTTTTAATAATCCTTTCATCAAGAACAAACCTCTCTTTTATAAATTCAATAAGTGCATTACGATCGATTAAATATTATTAATTCAAGATAAATTATTCATTATAATTACATTCTGAATAAATCCACATGGAAAAGGCTTTCGATCGAATTGAGAAATTGAAAATAAGGGAAATTATGTATACCTCAATATACTAAGATTTAAAATTGCTTCATTTTGTGGTGAAGAAACAGTGTCAACATAAATGATGGGCCATCTAGAGTCTGCATTTTGAAGTTATGGTTATTTCGAGTCTGGTTACACTTCTGTCATTCATGTTTTGACAAAAAGTCTGTTTAATATTGAAAATTGGGGAAATGGGCCGACTTATGTTTGAACTGAACTGGAAAATATCAAAAACTTTGAATATTAAAACAAATTGAAATATGTTTATCTTCTACAATTTTAATTTCAAAAAAAATTTTTATTCAAAAACTTTTAGAAATAAATTTGTCTAACAAGCACCGCTTACATTTAATAGACGTATATAATCAAAACTCAATATATAATGTCAAATGGAATAAATAACCAGACAAAATTTTGTTTCTGGTCTTACCTTTAAGAACACAAATTGCCTTTTAAAAACATGAACACACTTAAAGGACTTCTCAAAGAATATAATTTATTTGAAATATTTAATATATTTAAATATTCAAATAAATTATTTCAAAAATCTCTAAAGAAAATGTGCACTATATCTTCAAAAAACAAATATAATTCTAGACAATCCCGTCTTCAGTCCTCTTTTAATATTCCAAATATCATTGTCTAGAATTATATTTGTTTTTTGAAGATATAGTGCGCCCATTTTTTTTTAGAGATTTTTGAAATAATTTATTCGAATATTTAAATATATTAAATATTTCAAATAAATTATATTCTTTGAGGAGGAGTCCTTTAAGTGTGTTCATGTTTTTAAAAGGCAATTTGTGTTCTTAAAGGTAAGACCAGAAACAAAATTTTGTCTCCTTTAAATATTTATTTATTAATTTTAATTACTTTCGTATATCTGTTGGGTGATTTATTTCATTTGACATTATATATTGAGTTTTGATTATATACGTCTATTAAATGTTAGCGGTGCTTGTTAGACATAAATTTATTTCTAAAAGTTTATTGAATAAAATTTTTTTTGAAATTAAAATTGTAGAAGATAAACATATTTCAATTTGTTTTAATATTCAAATTTTGTTATATTTCTTCTATCAAGTAAAAGGCCTTTCTATTTTATATCAAAAACTTCCAATGTGATGAATCTTCTATTCAAATTGTTAGAAATTGACATGGAAAATTCAATAGAAAAGAAATGACTTCACGGCAATTTGTAGATCAATTTGTTCGTGAAAACTTGAAAGCATTGCTGCTGTAGTCCAGAATGTGGCTGAACATCCATCAATATCAACTTGTCATCGTGATCAAGAACTAAAGATTTCTCGCACTTCTCTGAGAAGAATTTTTCATAAAAACCTCTGTATGAAGGCTAACAAAGTTCAATTAGTACAAGAAGTGGAGCCTGGTGACCATCCGTTGCGTTTCCACTTCTCGCAATGCGCTAAAGGTTGCACGGTCGAAGATGAACATTTTCCCAGAAAAATCATCTTTAGCAATCAAGTTCATTTTCACCTTGGAGAGTCCGTTAATGATAAGTGTTACGTCATCCAGAAACAATTAATGCCTTGAAAAATAAAATCGAAGTCGCCATTCATTAGATTAAGCTCCAAACAATCGAAAATTTACTGAAAAATTGGGTTGATCCGATGGTTTTCTGTAGCCAGTCATATCGGTCATTTGAATGATATTTTTTCTAAATGTCAAGATTCAACCTTACTAATAAACTGATAACCCTGAAAAATCTTCATTTTTGAAATTTATAGCCGATCAAAAGTGGAAATTTTAAATGGGCCACCCTGAATTATGCTTCGAAGTGGAGGATTAATTAATTATTCAATTTTCGATTATCAAATAATTTCAAAACCAGAAAATTCAAGTATCAGTTTATTATAATTATAATACAAGAAAACAATATTATAGGTTTGTTTGTTGTCCCTTAGTTTGAAACATTTTATGTTCAAACTGTTTCCAAAACAAAATGAAGTTATTTTATATATCGTAACGTTGAGGTATACAGAATTTCTATTTCTACTGAATTTTTAATTCGATGGAAACCTTGTAACAAATACATTCATTCAGAAATTAGTTATGACAAATAATTTGCCTTAATTGAAAATACGTCCTCCAATGCAATGTTATTTAATTCATATGCAACCCAATGTAATGGTGATTTATATTTGAAACAATCGATTAAGGAAATCTTATGTATTTTTAAGTATGTTACGTTTTCTCATAACTCCACTTTCCAAAGAATAACATTAGATTTTGATGTTTTCAAACAAGAAATATGATTAAAATGTTATTTTTACGGATCCAGATATAATTACTAGTTACAGATGAATGCTTGCGAAAGTTGAAGGGAACTTTTCAGTTTTTCAGATGTATGCTGTTGCCTAGAACTACCACGCAAATATGGTAATGAACAATTGAAACCTAAATTACTATATCTATAGGTTTTTCATCAACATTCAAAGAAATAAAAATGTACAATACGTATAAATATCAAATATATCTTATAGGTCGATTTGATCAATTTGTAAGATTAGGCAGTGGTTAATCAAATGTTAATGATACTTGCAACTATAAGATGAGTACAATATTGAAAATAATTATGAAAAAAGTAGTTGGTATTCTATTATAAATGGATTAAAATTTTCATTTATAAATTAATTTGAATGTGAGTCAATACTTGATATTATTACAAATGCATTAACAAAAACTATATAAGTATGTATATTAACATACAAATACAAGAAAATCCACTTTTCCAAAATTATCTGAAATTCTCAGAACAAAGGATCGAATAAAAATAATCGCACAAGAATTCCAATATTTGATAGCTCTATTTTGGTCTCTAGACCTCTTCAGAAATGTATTGAATTCAGATTCAAATATATCACAAGATCAAAATTTAACTCACCAAATAAGATGAAACCTGTAACGAATAAACTCCAAGTAAGCTTCAAAGTATCCCAAATAAAACAGAAATTATCAACGAGTTCTTACGTATAACCTATAATCTTTTGTGCTCGGAACATAGAAAAACATATAATAACAAAAATTTTTCACCCCAAATAATGTCCCATGATAGGACAAAAACCCAGAATTTTAAAAATAGTAAATAATTAAGGAATATATTGTGGACATTTAGACTCTATATGAATTTATTTTATGATATAGAAATTAAAAAATTTGAATATCAAATCATATTCAATCTGTTAGTCTCCTATAATTTCAAATTGATCAAAAAATTTTATTCAAAAAGTTTTAGAATTAAATTAATGTCTCATAAGCACAGCTTATATTTAATAGACGTATGAAATCAAAACTCAATATACAATATCGAATGGAATAAATAATCCAAAAATTATAAATTGCCAATTGAAATTAATAAATAAATATTTGAAGGAGACAAAATTTTGTTTCTGATCTTACAATTATGAAAACTAATTCCTGTTCAAATATCATAAATTCATGAATTATATTTTCTGAGAATTCCTTAAATTATGTTTTGTATTTTTGGAAAGGAATTAGTTTTCATGATTGTAATATCAAAAACAAAATTTTGTCTCCTTCAAATATTTATTCATTAATTTCAATTGGCAATTTATAATTTTTGGATTATTTATTCTATTTGATATTGTATATAGAGTTCTGATTTTATACGTCTATTAAATATAAGCAGTGCTTATAAGACATTAATTTAATTCTAAAAATTTTTGAATAAAATTTTTTTGAAATTTAAATTATAGGAGACCAATATATTATATCTGCTTTGATATTAAAATTTTGTAATATTACTTCTATCAAGTAAAATATCTCTTTTTATTTTTTTATTTTAAAAATTAATTTGAATGTGAGTCAATACTTGATAGAAGTAAAATTCAAATGACTTTAGATTCAGAAATATATATCAAGTAAAAAGCCTTTTTCTATTTTAAGAAGAGTAAGCTCTTCAACAAACGGAGTGACCCATAGTTCACCTAATAACTTCAAGAACTTATCCCGTTCTGCATCTACAGACACTGCCGTGGAAGAAACAGAATGCTTCACGTCATCGCTATAAAAAAATATTTTCAATATAATTCCTCTGCTGATTTGATAGCGAAAATCACGCACAACTGCTTTTACTTCTAATACAAGAACACAATCAGTAGTCCTTACAAAAATGGCCTTGAAGAGAAACAACAGAAATGTTTTTCTCCTTTTTTAACCCAGTTTTCAAAATGAAGCATTTAAATCTAAGAAGGGAGAATTTTCAGGGAAACTCATCAAGCGAATCAGAGTCTGAAATTAAAAATCTTCTAAATTGAATAAATTTTTTCCAAAAAACTCATCCGTTTTGTAAGATCTGTACATTGTTAATAAGGTAAGAGTAATCTAAAAATTTTTTGCCAACATTTGTTTCCAAAAACTTCATTTTAAACTAGTGTTCTTCAGGGGGTCTCCTAAAGACGCATTTCCCTACCTAGTTATGGATCTGGGAATTTTTTGATTATATCTACATATTGGATGAAATATAACTGACACTCACACATAAAATGAAGGGGAATATCCATTTTTTTATATTAACGGTTCCTTTCATGAAATTCAGTCAGGTTTATTGAAGAAAAATAACTAAACGATTGGTGAACTCATATTATTTTTTAGTCAAGGTGTAATTTTTTTGACAAATCTGTGAAAATTTGATGAATTGTAACTTGAATCATTATTTTTCGGAATGAAAGTCATCGACACGTTTTATCAAATTTATATTCAATTAGAAGATTATCAGTTAAATGTCGCAATATCAAGCATCATTTAGAGGATCGATGTTTCTATAACAAATATAGGTTGTTATTTCAATATTTACATAACTGATATTATTTCATCTCCATTTCTGGATTTTCCAAGTTGCATTGTTTCTCTATATATCATTGTATCCTTTCTCAGAAGATTCAGGGGGAATTCTGTCGTTATTATTATTATATATTGCGAAATGAAAAAAGGAGTTGGTTGGAGCGATTAGATTAGGATTTTGGGCCAAATATGCACCGTTTTGCTTTATAATTTATTGCCATTTTAAAAGTAGCTTGAAAACCCTCTCTCATAGCAAGTCTTGGTCTTCATTGACGAAAAATTCTTGTAATTGATTTTTACAATCTTCTCTTGATGCCAGTTTCTTATCACTCGAGAAAAAGTTTGCAATCGCTTGGTGCCAAGTCCGGACTATATGGTGAATGCAGTGAAACTTCCCTGAGTTTCAGACGTGTGTGGTCTGGCGTTATCCTGATGGACCACAATACCTTTCTGTTGGTCAATTCTGGCCGTTTCTGGTCAATAGCTAGCTTCAAACGTTCCAGTTATTGACAATATAGATACGCATTTAGTGTTTGGCTGTATTGAAGTCAATCATAATGAATGATTTCTTTTCAGCCCCACCAAATGTACAGTAAAACCTTTCTGGCCGTTTATCTTAGTTTGGCCAGCATTTGAGCTGCTTCACCACACTTTAACCTTGATCGTTCTCTCACGATATTGTCGCATGTGACCAATTTTTAATTTCCAGTCACCTTATGTTTAAGAAATGGGTCGATTACATTTCGTTCGGCCAAGTCTTCGCGAATGGAAATTCGATCCATCCTAGTTTTGGTGGTACTTGGTGTAGCGCCCAAACATCGAGCTTCTTTATGAATCCAGCTTTGCGCAAGTAATTTAAAACTGATTTATGGTCGACTTTTAGCTCCTGGGTGATGCTATGACTATAAACATGCCGATTTACTTCGATTATTTCTGTGATTTTGTCGACATTTTCGACGCCGGGGCTGCTTGTGAAATGTCCCCTTGACAATGAGCATAAATCTAAAATTATTTGGTCGAAACTTTACGAGATCTAGATCACTACAGCCATTAACCGAAAAAATAATGGCTTTCTTCTGCCCTAAACTTTGATAATAGTAGACAAGCTAAATGCACATTTTGGTTGTTTAATATCGAAAAACTGCATCCTGCCAGAAAATGTAGAAAATGAATGTTTCTTCAAACCAGTAACATCTAATGAAATATATGATAATGTCCGACAATTGAAAAGCAAAAAAAGTTCAGTTGTGGGTGGATCCTCTGTCAAGGTTCTAGGAGGTATATTCGAACAAATCTTCATCCATCTAGTTCGCTTAATAAATTTGTCGGGTAAGTTTCCAACCCCTCTCAAACTAGCTATCGGGTGTTTTTTTTAGAGTGATAGAACTTTAAATTGAAATAAAACACATTTAAATTAAGATTGAAGCCAAATTTCTTTTTATTTGAAAGATAATTTTATGTTTTCATGTTTTAAAAATAATTTCCGGCATATGTCCACCACGACTAGCTCTGAGGAACCGCATTCGGCCAAAACAATTTTGGACCACTTTTTCGAGTAATTGAGGCCATATTTTATTAATAATACGAGTTATGTTAGCTTCCAAAGCGTACATTGTTTCTGATTTGTCAGCATAAACCAATAACTTGATATAGCCCCAAAAAAATAGTCCAGTGGAATTATGTTGCATGATCTTGGAGGCCAATTAATAGGATCATTTCCCGAAATAATGTTATCGTCAAATCTTTCTTTCAATAAATCAATTGTTACGGTAGCAGCATGAGGTGTAGCACCATCTTGTTGGAACCAAAACACTTCTCGGTCGATACCATTCCAATTTTAAAACAAATAATCATTGATCATCGATCTGTAACGAGCACTGTAGCATTAGTTCCAGCATTGTTTTTAAAGAAATATGGACTAATGATGCCTCCAGCGTGTAGAGCACACCATACAAAGCATTTTTCAGAATGCAATGGAACCTGCAGATTTTCTTGAGGATTGGTTTCACTCCATATAAGGCAATTTTGCTTGTTTACATAGCCGCTCCACCAGAAATGAGCTCCATCACTAAACACAATTTTACGATAAAAAAATGGATCAACTTCAAGCTGTTCTAGGGCCCAATCAGCAAACAAACGACGCTTATTATGATCTAGTGGCTTTAGTTCTTGAACCAGTTGGATCTTGTATGGGTGTAGACCAAGATCTTTATGCAAAATTTTCCATGTGGCGGATGCACAGAGTTCAACTTGTTGTGAACGTCGAAGAATAGACAAATCAGATCAGATCATTATTAACACTATGACTTACAGTAGCGATATTTTCTTCTGTACGTACAGTTCTTCGTTTTGTTGCTGTTGCATCGAGTAGAGAAAGGTTGTCCGATATCTAACGATAGTTCGACGAATAAGCTGCTCTGATGAACGATTATGTAAACAATAAATTTCACGAAGTGTTCTATAAGTTTGGCGAATAGAACACTGATTTTGAAAATGAATTTCAACAATTTGTAAATGTTGTTGCGGCGTGAGTCTTTTCATGATAATTTGTCAATGCTTACCGAACAGAAATGTCAAAACAACATAGCTTCTACCTTCGGTCACATCACAATTATCCCTATCGAAAGTTCTATCATTCTAAAAAAACACCCGATAAATTCATAATAATTTATAAACAGGCAATCCGAAAGACATTCGCCAACTATCGTCCCGTTTCGATCTTGGGTTTATTTTCTGAAGTTTTTGAGGAGGCTGTGTTATAATCGAATCATTGAATTTTTTAATGAATTCAATATCTAACCAGCTTTTAGTATGGCTTCCGCAAAGATTAATCCACTCAAACAGCTACTTTTAGCTTGCTTGAGCAAGTTTATGATTCTCTTGATGGTGGCAGGCATGTGACTGATTTGTTCTTCGATTTATCGAGAGCAATTTGACTGCTTTAATCTTACCTTTGTACGCGTTGGATAACTTATGGCTTAGATGTGTTTATTTGCTATGGTTAGGTGACTTTCTGACGGAGAGGAAAATGTTTGTTGAAATAAATCATGCTTTCTCTGATATTCTTCAGGGATCTGTGCTGGGAACTTTTATATTTCTTCTATTCGTAAATGGCATACTTGAAGCTATTCAATTCATTCAATTCTCTGACATTATTTGCTGATAATAAGTCTATTATTGTATTAGCAGAATCCTTGGAGGAGCTCATGGCGCAGTATTTTTTACCTAAGTTTATCTTTTGGAGTCGGGAAAATGTCATAATGGTTTATATTGAAAAAACGAAATATATTTATTTTCGAAATAGTAATTGCTCGAAGAAAATCTTAGATCGCCGATTTAAACACCTCAATTTTCAGTCAACAGATTGAACAAAATTTTTGAAGATTTATGTGGATTGCCATTTGAGATGAGATGAACTTTTGACTTTGTATGTAAGAAAGTAAACAGTTGATGCTATGCGATATCGCGTGTGCGACTACATCTAGGTATCTATTACGGTTCAGTTCATTGCCACATCTCTTATAATATCATCTTTTTTCGTAATACTCTGAATAGTGGAAGAGTATTAATTGCCCAGAAGAGATTCATATGCCCAATGTTCAATATTCCTTATCCAGAAACCTATAGAGCATATTTCTTAAATCACAATATACTTACCTTTTTTTGTATATATATTTTCAATGCTTGAATGTACGTTAAACAAATCATCATTTAATCAATAAAAATTCCTTATACCACAGTTATGGTACGAGGCATAGTATACCATATCACAAAACTAAGAGATTTGTAGCATCCGCTATGTACCAGGGCTTCATGTTGTATAGTCATTTGCCATCTATGTATAAAGACTTTAGTTACAAAATCCTTGAGAATAAAGTTGAGTTTTCCTTTTACATATGATAATTATAGTGTTCGGGAATATCTGAGGAATAGAAAAGTGTAGGGACATTTTATTTATTTTGTTAATCTAAATAATTTTTTTCTATTTCTTTCGAAAATTGCACTTCTAGCTATAAAAAATAATATAATAAAGATTATTTACGCAATTTAAATGAATTGTGGAAATAATCTGATTTATTTTATTCGATTAAAATGAATTTCTATCAAGTAAGAACCGATATAATTAAATACTCATAGTGATCATGAAAAAGGATGACAGGCTAGTAATTCGAAAACTGACTGAAAACTTCAATATTGATCATTCATTGACTGTACATCGTCTCAGAAAACTAGGAATGTTATGGAAATTGATTCCTCCCACAAATTTTCTCCGAATTATTGCAGAGAAAAGAGCAAATATCACAAAAGTTATTTGATGACAGTAAAATTATTTGTTTCTCCAATCTATATATAGACACCAAATGCTTCAGAAGGCAAATAAATTCTTGAGCGAAATAAGTCACCCGTAAGGCACCTACTAACATCAACAATTCATTCTAATATACTTTTCCATCTACAAACATTGCCCATGGAGAAACTGCATTAGCTGAGTGTTTCATATTATCGTTCCTGAAAAAATCTGTTGACGAAATATCAGCCCTGCTAATTTTAATGGCAAAATCGTGCACAACTGCTTCTAGTTTTACTACAATAACCATAAAAAGCGAGGTCAAGAATGACCTCGAAGAAAAACAACAAGAAAGTAATTTCTTCTTCAAACCCAGGGTTCAAAAGAATGTCTGCATCTAAATCTCCGAGCGAATAAGAATCCGAATACAAATATCTTCTACATTGAATTAATTTCTTTGCTAACTACTCAAACAGTTTTCGGAATGTATTTGTGATGCAGTGAGTGTAAATCTTGCAATTTGTTGCCTACATTTGTTTCCAAAAATATTATTTTACAGTGGTATTTCTTAGGGCGTCCAATATAGAGACTATCCCTATACATATGTATGGATCTCAGAAGAGGGAAAACGCATTTTAAATATTAACGGGTAATTTTAAAGATTCTATCAAAGATTCATCGAAGGAAACTAATTATTCGATCGTTATAGCCATTTTATTCTCATGTCCTTAGAGTAATTTTTATATCAAACATTTTAAATATTTATTTAAGACAGATTTTCCCGGCATAAAAGAGACATCAACACTCTTCATCAAATTCACTTTTAATTAAAAGATATATGTTATCGACAGAATAACATTAATACGAGTATTAAGCATCATTCAGAGGATAAATGTTTGTATGATAAATATAGGTTGCTATTTTAATATTTACATAAATGATATTATTTCATCTCTTTCCTTGGACTTCCCAAGTTGGATGGATTCCCTTTATATCACAAAATTACATTTATTCCATAATACATATTTGTATTTATTCTCAGAAGATTCAAGAAATTTTTGTTTTTATTATTATTGTATATTGTGAAATACAGAAAGTAGGAATTAATAAGATGGATTTAATGAGTAATAATAAAAAAATTTGAAAAGGATATCAAGTACATTATTGAGAAACTTCTTCTTACAATAATGTCGAGACCTAATTGATGTAGTTTTCGCACACTCTTAGTCTTTTTTATTTCAACACAGCAACTTTTGAACTTATTCTTATACAGGTGGTCCAACGAAAACTTAACACCTCGATTTTGCGACTTTAATATGAAAATGTGGAAAATCGCTCGGGCCAGTTAATTTCTGATTCCAGGGGGAACAACTTTTCCGCTTTTTTCATCCCCGTAACTTCAACCCCCTAACGGGGGTGAACAAAACCCCATGATTTTGAATTGGGATGAGGGGTGTTGCGATAATTAATTTTGAAGGTCGTATCGAGTACTATCTGACCCTAAAATTTCGCTTCAAAATATCCATCGATAATGAAATAACAGCGAAAATGGAGAAAGAGGTAATATGGAATTTATCTCGAGAATATTATTCGTATCTGACACATTTCAAAGGTATTTAGTAGTTATGTTTTTTGTGCAAAAAGTATAAATTTCTTTTCCACAAAGTAGAAATGTAGTATGTTTTTGATGTTCCTCAATCTATCGTGAATTTTTAAGAACGTTACAAGTGTGTCAAAGCGATTGTGAATTTGTGGTAGAGTTGAAATGGTGTATTCCGTAGAAAAAAGGATGGAAGTTATAGAATTATTTCTTATAAATAACGACTCTACGGGAACAACAACGGCTTTATTTAACGAATGACATCCTAGAAAAAATGTATCTGCTGCTTACGTTGTGCAACTGGTTGCCAAATATGACGCTAGTGGTTCAGTCGGAAACAAAAAGAGGGTGCATGACAGAGACGAAGCGAGGGACATGGCTATCTTAGGTCATGTAGCAATGGATCCGACCTTGAGTACTATGAAATCGTTCGATGTATCTGGTGTTTCACGAACAACAATCATCAGAATCCTGAAACAACATAAATTCCATCCTTATAAGATACGATTGCTTCAGGAACTGAATGAGGATGATCCCGATCGCCGACTCCAGTTCTGTGAAGTGGTCTGTGAAATGATTAGCGGTAATCAAAACTACATGTTATATATCTGTTTTTCGGACGAATGTTCCTTTTACGGCATTGTAAACCCGCATAACTGTTGGTATTGGTCAGATGAAAATCCAAGATCATTTCGTGAAGAGCACACTCAGCGTCCCCAAAAATTAAATGTTTGGGCGCGTATTTATGGAAATCACATAATCGGCCCTTTTTATACCCGGTAATCTCACTGGCCAAATTTATTTAGATCTATTGGAGAACGCTATTTATCCAGCCCTCATGCAAGTATTGAAGAATGCAGAAGACCATCAAACGATCATTTTCCAACAAGATGGCGCACCATCTCATTTCGTTCAACCGGTGCGTCAGTTCTTAGATGAAAATTTTCCTCACGCCTGGATTGGAAGAAGAGGACACATTGTGTAGCCACCCAGATCACCTGATCTGTCTCAACTAGACATTTTTTCTATAGGGTCACCTGAAATCCAACATTTGCGCTACCCAACTGGATGATTTGCGAACTCTGATCATTAATGAATGCCTTCAAATTACACCAGAAATCTTGAGCAGCGTACGTGAACGTTTTCAGCAAAACTTATGTTACTGCATGAAAGTGAATGGTGCCCATTTTCAGCATTTAATAAACTAATCACAAAAGTAAGTACTCTTCCACTATTTCGTCATTTCGTTATCGATAAAAATTTTGAAGCGAATTGTCAGGATCAGTTAGTATTCGATAAGATATTCAAAATGAGCTATCGCACCACCCTTATCTCTATTCAAAATCAAGGGGTTGTACTTACGGGGATGTTTACCCTCGAATCAGAAATTGACTGGTCCGAGCGATTTTCCACATTTCATTTTAAAGCCAGAAAATCGAGGTGTTAATTTTCGTTGGACCACACTGTATACTTTTACACTTCGAAAGCACTTCATTTTTGTTTATTTATTTGTAGAGTTTATGAACTTATTTGAAATGAGAGAAGCACTCACTTGAAAATGCAGATAGTGCAGGGCACTCACTATAATGCAATTTGTATATGCCGCTTTTTCTCCAATTTTCAGGCAATTTTTTCAACCAAAATTGACTGTAGATTTTTCTAATTTGTACATATGGTGTTGATGTTGTTTTGTTTTTGAGTATATTGCAAATTTGGGTACTTAAAAAACAAAAAAAAACAACATCAACGCCCTATGTACAAGAAAAATCTAGATTCAATTTTGGTTAAAAACAAAGATTGGCTGAAAGTTGGAGAAAAAAGCGGCATATACAAATTGTATTGTAGTGACTGCCCTGCCTTTTACAGAAGTCAAACTGGTCGTTCAATAACATTAGAGTACACGAGCATGAAAAATATATACTCCAAAATGAAACAACTGGTTATTCTATCCATTGAATAAAAAAAACCACTTCTTAGACTTCAGTAAAACCGAAATTCTACATTCAGGTTATTTTAATATTTTAATATTCACAGATATATTCTGTTAGCCTTCTCCATATTTAATTTCAGAAAATTATATTTAATATTATAACTTCTGGAATTAAAATAATGTCATGTAAGTACCACTTACATTCTGTCAAGAAAGTACCGGGAATTATCGATTTAAATCTGGCGGGGCAATGAGGCAGGTAAAAATTTTTTTTCCTAGGTTGGTACCACTGTCCTTAATTACTATGCCAAGCTTGAGCGGGATCTGTCAACTAGTGTGTTTGCAACAGCTGATTAAGTCAGTCGATGTCAGAGTGCGTGCCGATTTTTACTATGGGTGATTACGTTGAGCAAAGAATTTGTTTAAAGTTTTGTGTTGCAAATGAATTTTCGTGTGCCGATGCATTGAAAATGTTGCAAAAGGCCTTTGGTGATAATGCTCTATCGAAAACTCGTGCATATCAGTGGTACAGAGCCTTCAAGGACGGTCGTGAAGTGGTCGAAGACGATCGAAGATAACGTCGATAAAATTAAGGAAAGGGTGCTGGAAAACCGTCGTACCAGCTTGAGAGAGATAGCACATGATCTTAAGGTATCCCACGAGTCCGCACGTACGATTTTGATTGATATTTTGGGCATGAGGAAGGTGGCCGCACGACTCGTACCGAAAGACCTGAATTTTTTTCAAAAACGTCATCGCGAACAGGTTGCTTCAGACATGCTGGATCGCTGTAATTCCGATTCTACATTCATGAAACGCATTATAACTGGTGATGAGACCTGGGTCTACGAGTACGATATGCAAACAAGCCAGCAATAATCGGAATGGGTGGCAAAAAATGAGCCGAAACCGAAAAAACCACGCCAAAGCCGCTCGAAAATGAAGGTGATGCTCATTGTTTTCTTCGATATCCGTGGCATGGTGCACTACGAATTCGTTCCAGAGGGTCAGACGGTAAACAAGGAGTATTACCTAGGCGTTATGAAACGTTTGCGTGAGCGTATCCGTAAGAAGCGGCCGAATTTGTGGGCGAACAACTCATGGATATTGCATGACGATAACGCGCCTTCTCACCGAGCTACGATTGTGACTGACTTTCTCGCCAAAAACTCAACAAACGTGCTTCAGCAACCACCGTATTCGCCGGATTTGGTTCCCTGCGACTTTTTCCTCTTCCCAAAACTAAAATTGTCCCTTCGTGGCACCCGTTTTGAGTCGATTGAAGCCATAAAACAAAATTCGGCGCGAGAGCTAAAGTCCATCCCGGAAAGCGCCTATAAAAAATGTTTCGATAATTGGAAGTGCCGTTGGCATAGATGTATTGGAGCAAATGGAGCCTATTTTGAAGGCGACCCTATAAATTTTGACGATTAAATGTAAAAATGTTGTTTTAAGTGAAAATTCCCGGTACTTTCTTGACAGAGTAGTATATCAAACGACATATAAGATAAACATTCATTATAAGACATCCAAATGATATAAAAAAATCCAATAAATATAAATTAGAATTAAGAATTTCATCATGAAACTATCTCACTTATAATATTCAATATTATTGGATATTTAACTAAGTTACTTTTCAGAAAATCTTAAGATATGTAAAGACATTACTAAAAAACAATTTTTTAATAGACTTTGCTTCGTCAGTACTCAATCGTATTCAATAAAACATAACATCAATCAACAAAAAGTATTTACTCACCTTTAATCCAAAAAGCTTCTTGGTAAATGAATACTGAACATTTAAATGGAGTCTAATGTGGCTCGAAATAAATGGTTTTGTGGTTAACCATTGATCTTAAAGATTTAAAAGCAATTTAACGGCCTCTGTTATAGCACTGTATAAAGAATGTTAAGGAAACCAAATAATTATATATTATAAATAAAATAAAATAAATGGAGGTTTATACTTGATAGAAGGTGTATAAAATTATTTGAATATTTTAATATTTACAGATATATTCTGTTAGCCTTCAACAAAGTAAATCGTTTTTGTTGATTGATGTTATATTTTATTGAATACGATTGAGTACTGACGAAGCAAGGTCTCTTTTAAAACTTGTTTTTTAGTAATGTTTTTACATATATTGAGATTTTCTAAAAGTAACTCAGTTAGATATCCAATAATATTGAATATTCTAAGTAAGATAGTTTTATGATGAAATTCTTAAGATTATGTTAAACATTTTTGAAAGATACTTGTTTCCATAAGAGGGATGAGCAGAAACAAAATTTTGTCCACTCAAAATATTTAATTTATAGGATTTTTGTTAACAATTTAATTAATTGGATTTTGTTATACCATTTGGATATCTTTTAATGAGTGTTTATTTTATATGTCGTTTGATATAAGTGGTACTTATATGACATTAATTTAATTCCTGAAGTTATAATATTAAATATAATTTTTTGAAATTAAATATGTAGGAGGCTAACAGAATATATCTAAATATTTAAATAATTTTATATATCTTCTATCAAGAAGAAACCTCCATTTATTTTATTACATTCAGTTAACAAAATCAAAAATTTGAACCTACTCGAAAATTTTGATATCTCTTCGGCTCATAAAAAATATTTGGCGATAACAGTTGGAATTTCATCTATACCCATTACTGATATCTGTTAATAACTAGTTCCTTTGACAAATAAGCAAATATAGTCAACAGGTATAACTTACTGTTAACAACCTCAAATGAAAAAATACCGTCACTTCTTGTCCGAAATATGCGGAATGTAATGTTAGGTAAATTCACCTTAATTTTGAAAATGGATTGAAACCCGAAACATTTATGTCAACAATATGAATTGAATTTTTGTGAAACTTAAGCCACGTGTATTTGTCAACCTTATTATTATCCAAAATGTTACCAAGTGATTTTCGAGAAATCAATATATACTGTTTATTGCTGAAATGCTCTGAGTTCTACACGAAAGATACATTCTACTCAATTTTCATAATTGAAGTATGGACAAGTCATGCTCTGAACTGAAAATTATGATATGAGCAATTAAAGAAAGAAGCACTTTATTCGCATCGCAAGAACCTAATCAAGTACTTGTAACTTTAAATTTAAATAATCACATATCACCAGCTAGCTTTTCTTTGTTTTATAAATTACATATTATGTGTTTCCATGTCATTGGGTGTCGGCGATCCTGAAGACCCAAGAACTGATAGTGTAGATTCATCAACAATTATTGTTCCTGAAGTCAGATAAAAATCTTGAAGGTAAATAAGAAGAGACAGTTGAGACTCTGGACAGTTGTTGATATAGCAAAATCTTTATTAAAGCATTTTATAATGAAGGAAATCAAATAAATAAAATGGTGCTATTGCTTCAGTTAGAAATAGAATATCGTAGCCATTCCACCTGAAAGTGGGTGAAAGGCTAGTAACATTCAAGTTTCACAGTGACAAATTTTATGCAAATTAAAACTGTTTCAAATAAGTCTATACATATCTACTTTTTTCTGGCTCATCTACAATATGATAACTTTGTTTCGGATCTAAAACACATTGTTGTTTCCATTCATTCGGATTTATCACAATTGGTTTAACAAAATCGACGAAATCGTTAAGGTCACATTCCGGTCCACATCCTACGATATCCAAATGGCACAAACCAGTAGTATTTTTGAAGAAAGCGCTGACATAAAGGTCCGACGTATTCCTTTTTCTCAGTTCAAAGATTACACTCGAGCTGTACGATGGCCAGAAGTTTAAAGGAAATTTGAGGACGCTCAGTAGATCAGCAATATTGATGTCATGTCCTGATATAGCCAACATTTTCCTTCCCTTTTGCCCCATTCCGAAATCTGACTGGAATTCGCTCTTGTCATTTGAGAATGACGTAAGGTATGCTAATATTTCACTGTATAAAGATCCTATTCTGAAACGGGTTGACTCAGAGTCATACGTTCGGATTATGAGATTGTAAATGGCCAGTTCACGTAGTTTTTCAGGATAGACTTGTTTCGTCCACTCTGGTAACGTGAAATTATTTCTTTCTTCGATGAAGAATGTATCGTAGTAAGCGTGTAACCCCTTGAAAGTTGTGATGGGGATGCCCATGTGAACTGATAAATATTGGTAGATTTCTTGGTTTTCTTCATCGATCTTTTTGAAAAAATCTGAATTTAGTATTTTCTCGAGCAGAAATTCTCTAGTTGGGCAGGGATGGTCTGATAGGATCGTGTTGTCTATTTGTGGTGGTTTTGAATGGATTGGTATTGGTTGATAAGGGAGGTAGTGGGGTGGTACTACGGGGTAAAGACCGGCGCTAAAGAGGGACGCGGACATTAGAGTTCTGTCAATACCGGATGAGTATATGAAGAAATCCTTTGAAGCGTATTTTTCTGGCAAAAAATCATTGTAGCGTTGCCTGGCCCATTTCCCTAGTTCATATGCCTGGCGGTGTCCTTCCTGTGAAATAGAAAATTGCTGGAATGTTTTCACTAAACTATAATCTTCATAAACAAAAGAGATTTTAACATAAGGCACTAAAACAAAAATATTAAATATAATATTTGTATGCAGGTTATATAGGCCGGTCTACCTTTTCGTAGAATGAATTTAACTGTCGATAAGTAAAAATGTCAGTACGTTTTCCTTTATTCCATACAGACACGTTATATAACAAGTGTGCCTGAAAACTATCCGACCTTAGTTCATATCTTCGCTCCAGAGTGCTTGAGCGACCTCTGCGAGGCATGAGCTTAACCAGTACTCCCTGAATGCTGTAGTTACCGGCCAGATGCCTTGGGTCGCGCGCAGTGGCTGTTTCGTCGCATTTATCCCTAATAACGTTATTACTAGTAATGAATCATAGGTTTATGATTACGATCCTGAAGCTGAGCAACAATCTTCATATTGGAAGCATTCAGACGAGTCACGGCCGAAAAAAGTACGTCAAAGTCGGCGCCATGTCAAGTCAATGCTGATTATTTTCTTCGAATATGTGGGTGTTGCGCACTACGAATTTGATCCAAGAAGAAAACGACCGCGTTTTTGGTCAAGTGGTGACTGGCTTCTTCACCACGTTAACGCGGTGAAGGTTATCAAACCTTGTACAGTAATTTTGGCGAAACACAAGATTTTACAGCTTCGCCAGCCTCCCTGCAGTCCCAACTTTTGGATGTTCTCAAAATTGAAAATGGTGCTCGAAGAAAAACAGTTTGATGATATGGAGACAATTCAGAGTAATGCGACGCGCGAGCTGAAGACCATTCCAAAATCTGTTTTAGGACTGCTCTAAGATATGATAGCATCACTAGGGGCATGTGGTTCAATCAAATGGTGACTACTTTGAAGGATGCCAAGGCCCGAATGAGGAAGAATAACACAAAGAGATATGATCTCAGATTGGAAACATTTCGGACAGCTCGTATGAAAGTCACACTAATAATAAGTAAATAATGAATTAATATGAAAAAACGAAGGAAAAAAAAACGTCGGCTAACACTCTTGATATCAAGTAAAAAATTAGTTTTAAATAGAATCGAAATATTCAAACTTGCAATAAAAGTACATCTCTAACAAAATTTTCTTAATTTTTTTCTTGAAGCTCGAATAATCTGAAATTCTCAATCATAATAAATTAAGGTGAACTCAAACTTTGATGTTCTATGAGTTGGAATACACATTTTTTTCTGTGTTCTGCATCAAATTCATGATAGTGATTGCACTTTTTGAGTGACTGAATATTACCTCAATTATCCAAGTTTGATCTGAATATCTTCGAAATTAAAGGATTTTCAAGTAAGAGGTTTCATTTAGATATTTAACAAAAACACGGGTATATTTTGAGAGAAATCAATGGATGTTTATTTCATTGTACAGAGGAAGGTATGCCACGGATATGACCATCATCTCCTTTTCATGAAATGTTCCAATTCGCACATTTTCGGCTGTAGGTCCTTAACAACTTCATTAGTTCCATCTTTTAGGTTGTAAAATGATTGTGGAGCATTGGCATAAGTCTTACCTTTCACGTGCTCACACAGAAAAAGTCTAAAGGTGTTAAATCAAAACATCTCGTTCCATTGTATCACCTCTTCGAGAAATGACCAAGAAACTTTTCTTGCAAAATTGCGATTGTTTCATTACTTGTGTGATACATAACGCCGTACACATCAATATACTCCAATTCCGGGCATTAATTGTAGCTCGGTAGCGCAATCCATTTACCATAACAGTTACACCGTCCTCATTTCGAATAAGTAAGGTCCAATCACACCTCGCCAAACAGTGACAAGTTGAGGATGGAGAGGCTTGTCACCAATCATTCTTGGATTATCCGAGACCCAAATGCGACAATTCTGCTAATTAACGTAGCCTCCGAGGTAAAAATGGGCATCATCTCTGAAGATAATTTTTCGATGAAAACCCGGGTCATTCTGATGCAGGGACTGATGCAAGAACGTAATCAGCGAAAATACAACTTTGCTGGTGATCGACCGGCTTGAGTTCTTGTGTCAAATGAACTTTCAAAGCCTTAAGATCTAAGTTGCTGCGTTGCTGAAGCGTTCCATTTTTAGTAATAGCGTAGTTTTTACTTGTCAAATGTCAAAGGATGACAGTTTCAAAAGTGACAACTGCTCAGATAGCGGGATATTCAAAATGAATCCTCTTATTGGAAAACTTTTCATAATAATTATTTACAAAAATATAAAGAAAAAATAAATCTGGAGAACCTTGTGGCTATGAAGCGTTTAGATATTCACAGGACACAGGAAATTGAAAATTCTATCGACTGTTCAATTCATTTTACAAAAAATTTGGAACACCCTGTATGCAGATATATTCTGTTAGCCTTCTACATATTTAATTTCAAAAAATTATATTCAATATTATAACTTCAGGAATTAAATTAATGTCATATAAGCACCACTTATATCAAACGACATATAAAATAAAAATTCATTACAAAACATCCAAATGAGATAACAAAATCCAATAAATATGAATTGTTAACAAAAATCCTATAAATTGAATATCTTGAGTAGACAAAATTTTGTTTCTGCTCATCCCTCTTATGAAAACAGATATCTTTCAAAAATTTTCAACATAATCCTAAGAATTTCATTATAAAACTATCTTACTTGGAATATTCAATATTATTGAATATCTAACAAAGTTACTTCTCAGACAAACTCAAGATATGTAAAAACATTACTGAAAAAATAAACGTTTTTGCTCTTCAGTATTCAGTCACATTTAAAAAATATAACATCAGTCAACAATGTAGAAGGCTAACAGAATATAGCTGCTGATATTGAAATACTTGAAAAATTTTATATTCCTTTCTATCAAGTAAAATCCCATTTATTTTAAGTATTTCAAGTTATACATTGATATAATCGCAGATTCCTCTCATTAAACAAAATACTATTATATTTTTATTTATCATTATTCTATATTCAGCTCAAGTAAATATTCTAAGACAAAGGTAGTCATAAAATAGGTTGTGCAGATAGTCGGCTATGGCTAAAGTTGCATGGCAATACTATTTGTCAAATATTGTTGAATGTCAACAGATATACAATTTATGAAATTATGCCGCAACTAGAAAAAAAAATAGGTAGAAGATGTGTATAGGAAAGGTTTTCGAAACGTTGAAAAATTAGTACAATTGAATGAACTGTGAAAAAGTGCTGTATCCGAGACACTAAAGAAGATGAAAAATGGCATGGATATGAGGCATAGACCAGTTTCAGGAATACCACGTAAGATTAAAGGAAACGATTTAAACGCTTTATTGGCCTTAGGACGACACCATCCGCGCCTGAGGTTTTGCTAACAGATTTGGAAATCAACGAAACATAAAGTATATTCAGAAACCGTTCGTATGTTTCTGAAAAGACAAGGCTACATATCAAGGAAAAGAATACTTATAATGATACCTTAATAAAGGGAACGAAGGATAGAATTTTGTTAACGTTTTCAAGAAGAAGATTCCAAAAATGTTTTTATATCTGATATTTTTTCCAACATGGTAGAAATCACTTGAAAAGCAATACCCCTGCCTGGTGCTACGCCTCTCTGTATAGTTGATGGTACCATTAATAACAAATTAAAAACAATTGTTGTGTAAACAATGAATATTAGCGTGTTAGTGCTTTATTCTAAATCATATGAAATATATTTGTTATGAATACTGCAAAAAGCACTTATTCTCAAACAATTTTAATTGAATTTCAACCACTAAAACATATGTACAATATTGCACAAAGAGTGAGTTCAGCTTGTAAACAAACTGAAGGAGTATATAAGCACATGATGAAATCGTTGAAAGCTTATAACTTTATACCTGAGCTGAATCTAGAGAAAATGGCAAATAAAAAATTGTTTCATCTGATGGGAGGACTCTAGGGTTGAAATAAATGTATAACTCAAAGTGTTATGAGTACCTTACCTCTGTTAATTCTCCGATTGGAACTGGCCATAATGACATGTTGCTATATGGATCATTAGGATGGAATAGTCTTGGTACCCTTGCACCATGTCTAAAAACCTATGGACAAATAGTTAGATATTCATTACTTTCGAAATGATATTCTGAAATTTTTAATTGCAATGTTCTGTTTACAGCAGTTCACGAGTTATCAAAAAAGTGATCATGAAAATCCGAACTAAATAGGTAAACATCATTAATAAGGAGTGTGAGCTATGTTGATAGAATGTTCTATAAATCGAGACAGTGTAACATACATCTGTATTACAAATCTATACTCAAACAAACTCGATCAGCTCACACTCTTTATTTGGTACAGATCAGCTGAATTAATTCATTTAAGTTGGTAAACATATACGAACGGAGGAGAGTTTGTAGGGTAAAGTCGGGTGAGATGGCCGGTTATGTATTTAATTGCAATACTCTGTTAGCCGCAGTTTACGAGTTATCAAAAAAGTGATCATGAAAATCTGAACTAAATTCGTAAACATATAAGAACAGAGGAGAGTTTGTAGTGTAAAGTCGAGTGAGGTGGCAGGTTATGAAAGATGATCAACGAGTCGCTCCATGGCGTTGCCTGTTCTATCCGGCAATAAAGATTTATGTATGAATCCGATAATGTATGAATCATAGACAAACTACTTACTAGAGACCCACAACCAGGGCATAATTTTCACACGAGTTCCTAATTCAGCTCTCAGCCACCAGGCTGTAATTTGAATCAAATCTTTCAGGGCGAGCGAGTTTGAAACAGTATCAGTGATTATCTGGGAGGAATCGACTGGACGTTGAATAGCTTATTTCCAATCAGCTTTATGAAATTGTTTCTTGTACCAATTCACTTCGAGTGTTTCGTTAAACAGTGCAAATTTAAAGGAACATTACAGATTTGAGTGAATATTGCTGAATGTGCTACAGCTTGTTGCAAGGTTTCCTAATTGTAAGGTTGCTCGGAAAGTAATTCCGCTTTTTTTGGGAAAATAAAAGACAATTTTCGTATAATGAATGAATCTTTTATTAAATTATATATTGGTCATTATGGTCCAACACCTTTTTCCATCTTTCTGGTAGTAACACGATTTCATGCTCATAAAATTTTTGGTCTTTACTGGCAAAAAACTGATTCAGGTGATTTTTGACCTCCTCTATTTAACCGTCCAAAAATTTCTGCAATGACCGCATCAAATAATAATTCGAAGGAGGAATATGGTGGGTGTGGCAGTATATCCAATTCAAGCTGCAAAACCTTTTGGCAAATGACCAAACTTGTATAAGGTTTCACATTATCTTGGTGGAACACTACACATTCTCTGTTGATTAATTCTGGTTTGTCCAACTGATGACAGTAGAATTCCGAATTAATTGTTCTGTTACCCGGTAAAAGCCAAAAAAACGATTCTTTTTAAAGCCCACCAAACGAACAGCATCACGTTTTTTTGATGAATATTGGCTTTCGAAATGCTTTGAGCCGGTTCATCTTTTTTACCCCACGATCTTTTGCGTTTGATATTTTTATATATAACCCATTCTCCGTCTCCAGTAATGATGCGCTTAAAAAAGGATAATTTTCGTGAGATTTGAAGAGCGAATCGCAGACGTCAACGCGACGATACAAATTTCTCTCCATGAGAAGATGGAAAACCCATATATCGAGCTTCGAGGTTAAACCCAGGCCTTTCAAGTGACCATAAACAGTTGAATTAGAAAAATTCAACCTCTCACCGATCTCATGTGTTGTTACTCGCCGATTTGCATCAAATAATGCCTTTATCATGTCTTCATGAGGTTCAACTGGCCTTCCGAACGTGCTACATCTTCAACATCACTTACCCCATGGCTCTGCAACCCGGGGTTTATCTTGGACGACTGTACTATTCGCCTTCGTTTATGCCGATCCTCCATCAGTGCTCAGTCTTGCTCTATCTCCATAGCTCTTAGGTCTGCTTTGATGTTGTTACTCCATCTCCTTCTAGGGCACCGCAAAAGTCTTCGTCCGGTTGGTACTTCTTCCCAGGCCAATTTAACTATCCGTGACAATTAGGTTGTCTTTGCACATGGCCTGCTCATTGCGGTCTCCTTGACTTTATCTCTCCCACAATATCTGGGTCTTTGTATAAGTCCGATAATTCCTGATTAGTTCTTACCTATATTGCTGTGTTACTGGTTTCCAAAGCGGTCCAAAAATGTTGCGTATAACCTTTCTTCAAAACCTCTCAACTTCCGTTCCTTCTCCCTAGTCAGGGAACAGGTTTCTCTAGCATTTGTGACAGTTGGTCGTATAACGGTTTTATAAATGATGATTTTCGTTCTCAGCGAAATGATCTTCAACGCCAGTACTTGCATCAGTGCGTAGACACTTGTTTCCTCTTTTGGATTCGAACTTTAATTTCCTCATATCAAAATTGCCGGATCGAAATTTTGCAAACTAGTTCCGGCACTGGCGTACTGTCAACACATCTTCTCCATACACATTGCTAAATTTCTTCCTGGCTTGAACAGCATTTTTAAATTTTTATAGAAAAAAAAACGAAAATATGACGAAAATTCTGCTTGTTGCTATCCATATTTAAAAGGGCACAAACCAAAAACTACTGCGTAGAATTAATTGAACTTTTTCACATACAAGCCTTGCTGTATCAGCGTTTCAAACATATAATTATTATGCAGCTTAAGTGTGAAGTTGGGTTCGAAAAAATACAATTAAATCCTCTGTCGGGAAAAACGAAATTACTTTCCGAAAAACTGAATATATATATTACATATGTAGCTGGATATTTTGAAAAATGAAAATCGGAACGCAATGCTGCCAGATAATATATAAAAGCTGTCTATCATCGTTATTTCGAGAAGAGATATATATATATATATATATTCCCAGGAAAAAAAAAGCTACATATATCTGCAGTACCGTCTCTAATGGATTGAAGTCTTGTATTTCTGTCGACATTAATTAATGTGTAAATAATTTTTTCAGGACTGGTAATAATCAAGAAGAATGTCATTATACAATTTTAATACTGTGATTCATACTTCTTCAGAAAACTTTTAATGAGAGTGTTTTGTACGTTGTTTAGTCTTACAAAAAAAAATTCTGCAGGTATTGGAAAGGAACTGGTTCCATCCATGATACATATTGAGATGCCGTCTCATTTTATCATTTAAGACGAAGAGAAATTTAAGCAATCAAGTATTCGTGAAAAATACTCAATATTGATTATAATTGAAACAAGTTCTAAGAAATTACTATGTTGTACCACCAAAACAATTCAAGAACTCAGACATTTTTAAAAAACAGATTGGGTATAATGCATAATATGTCAAACATGGTTTCATAAAAATTGTTTTCTGTATTTGAATACTTGAGAAAATGGTGCTTAAGGTGCATTCAAACTGAAGCAGAATGAACACTAAAAAATATTTTTTATTTTGTTTCTATGAAAATATATTATTTCCACGTTTTTATATTTTATTCTCATTTCGTTGTCATCTCTCCTTTAATGCATTGCTCAAATAAAAAAAAAATTATCATCCTACCTCTAAATACCAATTTTCAGATGGGTTGGATAAGTAGTTTAAAAAATATTGCGAAAAATGAGAAACTATTTCAAATGTGATTTACTGCGAATTAATTTCGCCCGTTAATGAACGTTTATGAAGTTAAAGCCCCATAACCTAATTTTTGGCGTTGCTCATCAAATCAAATTATACTTTGAATAAAAAATTATTATTATTTGTGTCTTGCTGTATCGCATTAGACTTTCTCCTTCTTATTCAGGAAGAGTTGGGAAAATATTGTGCAGTTTATTCACAGAATTCCAAACTGAAGAGTTAAGAATATGCCAGTACATAAACAGGAAGTGTTGAATCTTCCTATCCCTGACTATGTTTCAATGCCTCAAATGCGTAACAGGAAGGTTATTGAAGTAACTGAATTGAACCTCACTATCTAAGAAGATAATTAAATTTTATATAAAAAACAATAAAGCGAGAAATTTGAGGTCAAGTTGATCATATTCATAAAATTCGGTCAACGTCACTTTAAAGTGAAAATAGCAGCTCAAACAATAACAATGAGATAATTTTATACTGATAAGACTTATCATTTAATTCTGTGGTATATTGAGATACCTTTTTGAATTCTTCGGTGTAATTGATAAAACAATAATCAGTTAGTATGCAAATTTCTGGATAAGCACACTTCATGGGGACAGTAGAGATATGTATTAGACATTAATTGGTTTATTTACAGCCTTAATACATATATAACAAGTATACAAGTTTGAGTTGTTCACACTAAATTGGGGGAGTCGTTTAGGTGTAATTTTGAACTTGAATTTGGGTGAAAACACTATTTTGCTCGTAGAGAAGTAGATCTATGAGTTTCTTCACCGTTGTTCACTTTCACTGGGTTCCCTTTTTCGAGTTACCTTTTGGGTTCGTTTTACACAGCTACTACTTAATTATAAGTAATTGATGCAGATAATAAATTTGCTTCCAGGATTTTCAATGCATTATGCTGTTATCGTGAGAAGGTGTTCCTTGAGCAGTTAAAAGTGATTGCTGATTAAGAGAATTATTTCACTAAATGTGAAAATTATCGAGATAAATAAGATTAAGGCTTGACTGAAAATTAACTAGAGATCGTTTCATAATATGCGTCGTGGGTGGATGGAAAAGGTTGGAAATTTTTGGGTCTGGTTTCGAGAATTCTATGAAAAATATGGACAAATATTTCCGAACCTAAGCTGCTGTACTGGCCTAAATTTCATTTGTAATACCAATCTTTGTTTAATTTCAATTAAGTCGAACAACGTCCTTACGCCACCCTGAGATGATCGTTCTGTTTAGTTTCAAAGTTCCTACTTGTTTCATCCACATTAGTTGTGTCACAATCATTATAATTGATTAGGTTGACTCTCTTTTATTTTTTTTCATTTTGCTTGAGTAGAATATTTCCTAGATTAGAAAAACTTGAGAAGGCCTTTTTGAATTTAAATTTATTGAAATAATTTTTGATTTCTCTGGATATTTGTCGAAAATTTTAAAGCTATGTGGTATTTATGATCCGGATGTGAAAAGTTCATTTATCTGTTTGCTTATTTTATTCAATATCATTCGATTTACCAAATATAAAGAGCTATTATTTCGGTTTATATTATTTAAATAAGAAGTTTCTGTGGAAAAGTTTTCTTGAGACGTAGATATGAGAAACCACCCTACGGAGCATGGAATTGAGAGCAGCAAATTAACCATAAGTTATATTTGAACAGTTTTACACCAGAATCCAAATTTATTTCTATGAATTCAACTCAAAAAAGTTTCCAGTTTTCCCCATTTAGGAAATAATCTCTTTCACGCAAAACGAAAATAAATTACTTAGAAGGTTCTAGGGTCCACAAAATCAGTTGTAATGATTGTAATGCAACTAACGTGGATCAAACAGGTAGGAACTTTCAAATATGAGCTCATGCAGAATGACGACCTTCCTCGAACATGTTAAACCTGTCAATCACCATATAGATAGTAACAACCTTGCTTGGAAATACCCAAAATCCATAAATATCTCGATCTTTCAACGTAGAACACTCAATTAGAAATCGATTATTCCTTACTCCTCAACATGTAAATCATTCCTACCCAATCCTCAACATGATTAACCACGTCCCATCCCCTTCATGATATGATGCCCTATATATCTTACAGCAATCTGTAATCATATACACTTAACATTATGATCGAAACTAGTCGAGTGTCATATTTTTAGTGAATAAATTGTGAAAATTTGATGCGTTTTATTCTCCCATATACGATGTATTTTTATAAAATAAATCTGTCATCATTATTATATAATTTCAGGATTAACCAACATTGATAGTTTTCCTTGAATTGCAGGGTTTAATTTTTACAACTGGTGGAAATACACATCTGAATTTATCGTCTAGTACCTAGGAAGGAGCTCAAAATCGATAATATCTTTGTAATAAGGGGTGGGCATTTTTGATCGGCTATCAATGAAAAACTGATGAATATTTTTTCAAAATTAAGAGATTATTAGAAAGATTAAATCTTGACATTTGCGAATTAAAAACAATATCATTCAAATGACCGCCACGACACAGTACCCCACCCGATTAACCCAATTTTTCAATACATTGTCGATTGTTTGGGACTCAATTTCATGAATGGCAACTAATATTTCATGTTTCAAGGCATCAATCGTGTCTGGATTGTTAGCGTAACACTTATCCTCAATGGATTCCCACAAAAAATAGTCCTCCGAGATGAAAATGAGCTTGATCGCTAAATATGATTTTTTAGGGAAATTTTCATTTTCGGCTATGCGGTTATTATCCCATTGAGCAAATTGGAAACACATTGGATGGTCACGAGGTTTCACTTCCTGCACTAGTTAAACTTTGTAAGTCTTCATACCGAGGTTTTCATGCAAAATTCTCCTCAGAGAAAAGCGGGAAATATTTATTTCTTGAGCACGATGATGAGTTGATGTTGGTGAATGTTTTGCTATATTCTGGGCTACACCATCAATGTTTTCAGGGGTGCTTACTGGCGTTATTTAATCAAATTACGATCCAGTTTTCACGAACAAATTGATCCACAATTTGCCGTGAGGGCATTTATTTCTATGAATTTTTCACGTGAATTCGTAACAGTTTGGATAGAAGATTCATTTTAGAAATAAGTTTTAAATATTTTTCAATTCTGTCCAAGTGTCGTAATGTCAAATATTAACCTTACTTTATGTTAAAATACGAATGACATAAGTGTTGCCAGACTGGAAATAACCACTACTTTAATATGTAAACGGCCCACTTTTTCCAATCAAACGGATAGTATACTATTGTTTTCGCACCTTTCAGCTTTTGATTTTGTTTGCACTGGTTCATTTTCTTGGGACAATCATCACTTTCGATGTGTAAAAATAGGCATAACAAATTATGTTGAATTCGTTGAAGTTGCGCGCACAATATGGAAGAATTAGAATTGTGTTGGCCTTTACTTGATAGAAATTCATAGTACACTATGTATTTGTATAATACAAATACACTGGCGAGGAAAAAAAACGGGTCACTAAGATTTTACACTATTTTTTCCAATAGACTCACGTGTTCAAATTGATTCAATAATATTTTGTTCATCTTTATATTTCATTAGAAAATCAATTAAATATTCACAAAATGTAGACACATATGGGCTAAAAAACTTGATAAAAGAAAGCAGCTTCTAATAATTCTCCACGACAAGTCCATCGTTTATCAGTTGCCTTCCATATTGATCATTAAAAAGTTTGTTTTGCACTCTCTGAAAGAAAAAAATTCATACCAATTGAAAATTGTGCGAGAATAGTGGCACTTATTGGAAATGGGCTGAGCCAGAGATCTGCTGCAAGAAAAATGAATGTTACTGTACTTGAATGAGGTTGGAGTTTCAGGGTTCAACTGGCCAGTACGATGTCCTGACTTGAATCCCTTCGATCATCTATGAGAGCAACTGGGAAAGCGAGTCAGAACTATGGCTCCATTATCCAATAATTTACAAGAGCTCGGTGAAGCCCTTGGTCATGAATGGGAAAATACTCCACAAGGGAATATTCGAAGGCTCATCACGAGCAGGCGAAGATGTTTCGAAGCTGTAATTAGTACTAGGGGACGTCACACGTTATACTGATACTGAAATTTTCAAAGTTACGATACTTGTGTCAATTTGTGTCAATTATTTTTATAGAAATCAAATAAAAAGTTTCATTTTTCTTTGGGCAATTCTCATTTCCCTACCATTTCAGAAGTTTCATGATTCTCGTAAAAATTTTAACTAAGGAAGATTGAACAGTAATGATCAAGTGACCCATTTTTTCTGCCCGCTAGTGTATAGTTAATTTCTAATCGTTATTATGAGTTGAACATATGACGCATTTCACTACATTGTAGCTTCTTCTAATGCTTTTGAAAACACTCAGAAGTCAACATATGTGTGTTTTATTTGAATAGAAAATTTGGAACCTTCTATCTTCGTATGGATTTTGCAATATTTTCCATATATCTTCAGAACTAAAGATTTTAGGAATGAAGTTCTGTAACCAGGAAATATCTTATATCATACGATGATACTTGAAAACTATCCAAAACGATTGAAAAGAATGAAAGAATTAAAGTTCATAATTTATTTTGAAGTTCGAGTTCTTTTGCTTAAATGTTGTAAGGTGAATAAAAATTACTATGAGTATTATCGTTTTATGTGAACACAATGTGTCTTTCGAATAATCTGGAAGACGAATTGAGATATATCAATTTTGAAACGATAAAAATACCCAATTTTTATATAACACAACGGTTTTGTAATACTGTGATTAACTCAAGTGAGTATTGATACATTAGCAATTATATTTAGGAATAAAGAGAAAATTTTGAAATCAACTAAAAAAAGGCTCACTAATTCCTGCATTTTCTCAATATTACAATAATCGTTTTGTCATACCATGATTTCATCAGGTATAATTTGCTCTTTCATTTTTATTTATTGACCTTTTTTGTATTTCCTCTTCGTCTTTTTTACTGTGGAGTAAAGACTGGGGAAATTAAATATTTCAAAAAATATGTTCTCTGAATTCACCTGGTTAGAATGCCAGTAATTTATTTGAATGTCAACTTCATCTGCTTTGTAACAGACTAGAATACATACAGTGGAAAACCTTGATTAAAATCAACGTAGGTAGATAAATGGAGAATTATTGCAAATAAGTTTATATTATTCAGACTGATTGAAAACTTACAATTACGGTTCCTAGAAGTTCATCTCCACAACAGGTATATAACTGGAGTAAAATCCAAAAAATTGCACATTTTAGGAACATTATGATTCGAATGTCTAGCTCGCACACAATCAGTATCAGTCCGAATAATTTCGATAAGAAATCAATACAATTAATTCCCGTGGCGAAATCGAAATGTAAAACGAAGAATGTTCAGTGGCGTGATAATCGAAGGTCTAGTTTAAGGGTAAATAAAACAAGACGATTGAATAATCAGTAACGTTTCAAGGATGTTTGAACCTTTCGTTTTAAAATTTCTTTCAGCAATTAATTGATGACAAAATGATTTTTATTTTGACACATTTCTTCCTTTGTCAATATTGAAGAAAATGTAACTTTAATTTCGATGCGGTCAAGTAAAAAACAAGTATGGATTTATAAAAATTGAAATTGAAATTAAAAAAAGTTCAGAAGTACCCCTTAATATAAAATGCAAACGTTTACTATATAGTGTCCATCTAGAAAGTATCCGGAATGTATTGTTTTTCATAATTTCAATATACTTCTTCTTTGTAACATTCTACGACAAAAGTAATGTATAAAATAGGTTGTGTAAATAGCCAGCTATGGCCAAAGTTGCATGGCAGCACTATTTGTGAAATATTGTTGATTGTCAACAGGTATACAATTTATGAAATAAAATCGCAACTAGAAAAAAGAAAACAGGTCGAATATTTTTATAGAAAAGGTTTTCGAAACGTTAAAAAATTATTGCAATTGACTGAACTGGGAAAAAGTGCTGTATACGAGGCAATAAAAATAATAAAAATTGGCAGGGATATGAGGCATAGGCCAGTTTCAGGAAGACCGCGTAAGATAAAACGCTGTATTGGCCTTAGGACAACACAATCCGCGCCTAGGGTTTTGAAAATTGGCTAACAGATTTGTAAATCAACAAAATATAAAAGTATGTCCAGAAACCGTCCGTATGTCACTGAAAATACAAGGCTGCATATCAAGGAAACCAAACAAATCCGTTTAATTTATAAAGGGAACGAAGGCTAGAATTTTGTCAACGTTTTCAAGAAGATAATTTCAATGTCTTTATATCTGGTGAAAGTTGTTTCCAAATTGGTGGAAATCACTTGAGAATCCTATAAAAACAACCTGCTACCTTTCAAATTTCCAAATTTCTCACCGAAATAATGGTTTGGGAAGCAATATCTTCGCGTGGTGCTACGCCTCTCTGTATGCCATATTTTCAAGCTTGGATACAAGAACACCAAGTGATAACCATTGCATGGCCAGCAGCTTCACCAGATATTAGTCCCATTGAAAAAATTTGGGGACTAATGAAGATTGAAGTTGAACGAGCAACGCCACGAAATAAAGATGATTTTATTCAGTCAGTTTCACAGTTCTGGACTACTAGCACCGAAAATTATGGAAGTGATCTAGTTTCGGGTTTACCTCGACGTTTAGTCAAGTGTTTACAGTTAAATAGAGGTCGTATAAGTAAATAAGATGAATATTTTTTTTTAAATTTTCTAATTCAAGAATAAAAAACATATACCAAATAGTTACAAGTGAGCTTCGTTTTTTCCGGATACTTTAAAGACGGACTATATATTTAATTAATATTGAAATTGATTATTTTGACCCGGAGAAAACCTTCTTTATAAGATAACATGGATACATATTAATAAGAAATATTCAGAAATGTATGTAAACTTGTCATTTGAGGAAGAATGTTTTCCGAGAAAAAATAATTAATTCAATATCAATTAACATAATGAATACATATAAATTTGTTCATACATAAAAACCTGAATATATCCACTTTTTAAAAATAAAAAACTTTCCAAATCAAGAAATTGATTAGTTACATTTTCATACAATCTATGAATTACCATAAAATTAATTTCAGTATTATTTATATATGTAATAAACATTTACATTTACATATTTCAGAGCTCTTCAGACTTTTCTGAGTTCAATATTTAATATTTTAAAAGACCTCATGATTGAAAATTCGCAATTTTTCATAATCAAGTAAGTTTATAAATACTTTATCGATTCACTTCTTTGAAAAAATGCACAAACGTATCATCGAAAAATTCTCGTTAATATAAAAATTGTCCAATAGCATTCGATATTCGAAAAATTAGGTCCATAACTTTCTGCAATTTAATGCTAATTTTCCACCTAAAAATAGGTTTATGAATCTTTTATGTAGATATAAGTATAGAATTTATTGCTAATGAGCTGCTTCCTTTTTTTGAAGTTAGCAGCTCATTTTTTTAATTAAAAAAAACTGCTTATCATATTTTTTCTTCAAAATTATATTAAAAACATAAATAGCTTTTTCCTCACAAAAAATCTAAATTTCTAGTTAACGTACAGTTAGCTCTTTCGGAAATTGAGAAAATAACATTTGTAATAATTTGTTTTGATTCAATTCTTCCATTGCAAAAAATATGTGGCCAGATCTACTTTCATTATGATAATTAATTATCACTTGACTCTCTTATCGTATTTCTTTTATTTGGGGGAGTAACTAATTGTTTGTTCAAATTAATTAAACAATTAACATATATTTCTTTGATGTGCGACGAAGAGGGAATGCGCAATGACTTCGATCTTCATGGATTCGAATATTTTTATTTAGTTTCATCATTTTCAGAAGGTCTGTTTTCATTTTCGGAGATTCCTTTTTTCACGGTTACTACCTATGGAATATTCGCTACACGTGTACGATTCCTTACATGGGTAGATAACCTGAAATTATATCTCTTCCTCTGTTTACGAGGGACGTTAGTTTTGAAGGGCGCACTAGAAGAATTTACTTATTCAATTTCGAGTAGATAATTTTCATTAAGGCCTGACGCAAAGACTTATTACCAACCGATCAGCAGTTTCTTCATAATTCCAAAGGTGACTGTACACTACGGGTTATCATGACCGAGGATTAGTGTATAGGAGAGGGAGAATACTGAATTAAGTAGGACTGTTCGGAGATTAGAGGTAGATCTTGAGAAAAAAAAAACCTGATGTTAGATGGTTTGAGCCTGCCTGAGCACGATAATTCGATTATAAGTGTTCCCACCATATGGAAGGAGATATCTCTCTGAGTCTGATGTTTATCTTATCAAAATGGAGTTGATATCTTATCAATTGAAAGATGGGATGGCTATTAAATAGAATAATCGTCAAGTAAGGACCGATTCAATTAAATTCTAGTTGAATTATAGGATAGTTAGGGATATCCGAAAACTAAGGGCCACTAAAATCTGAAATACGCATAATTTGACGAAAGAACAGAGGGAGAAAAACTATCTTTTGAGAAGACATCTTGTTGACTTTAAGAAACAAAACGTGCAAAATTGTAAAATCAAGGAAAGCAAAATACGAATGGAGGATACCTTCCATACTCTGGATGAGCTTGGGGGATTCCGGGGATAATCTAGACACTGCCGAATAGTGCATCATCGACTCTTGAAGTAAGAAAGGATTATTTGGTGAGAACGAACACAGCAAGTGAACATCGTAATTCAGTTCAAAATAAAAGAATCACAGCTAAAAATGTTAGAGAAGATGTCTGGAGCAAATTTCGGAGAAATTTGAGAAGACCAAACTGCGAACAAATTTCTGGCACATGCAAATGGCAGTTCCTATGATTTTCCGAGAGGGAAGGGTAAGAACAAAATCCAATCGGTCTACTTTTCTTCTGACCTTGGTATACTCTCCACCCCTTCCGACCTTGTCGCAGTGGGGAACCTTTCATGACTTGGGTCCTAGTTTTAATCAGGTGAAATGGAGGACCAAGTCGTGATGCCTAAAGCGGAGGCACGGGTGGTTGTTGCTGCACACGGTTTCCACCTTAAGAAACTTACATGGCTGTACTCAATTGAAGATATATCTTCCAGATTCATCTATCCAACGGACGAGTGCGTTATGTAATATACTGCGTCACTTCTGAAGGATAGATGCCCACAGGAGTATTGGTACTTCTGGCCACCCAATTGGTGCACTCGTGGAAGCAGTGGTTGAAAGCCTGCATGCTAGGTTAGTAGGGTATTCCATTTATCTGGTCGCACGTAATTCTCAGGATTGCTCGAGAAATGCCTTAGGGGTTTCGCGGGTCTTGACAATACACCTTTCGAAGGCTGGAACCCGAATCGATTGTGATACTTCTCTGGTTTGTGGGTCCTGACGATACGGTTGAAGATCGTTGGTGCTCGAACTTGGATCGATTGACAGGCTTCGCGAGGGTTCATGTGTCTTGACGATAAGACCGGTTCTTAGTGCTCGAACCAGGATCGATTGAGGCATCTATTCTTGAGTTAATTCCTGGTTCTTCAATTTACGACTGGGGGGATCCCCCTTGTCAGCAAAAGTAAGCAAAGCTCTTACCCCTTCCCCCCATGCTTACGTAAACATTTTTCAATTAATATATTGATTTTGAAATGTCTACGTCGTTTTCATCGAGCCATTCAATATCATGGTGCTCTAAATTTTGAATAATGCATATCAGTTCATTAGCACGACGAGCAGCGACTCTTACAGGTCTAAGTTTCCTATCAGTGTACTTATTTACTTTTTTATGGATGTGTTCGATTGAGCTATTTGACGGAAGCGTGATAAAGACTGCACGTTTTGCATGTTCGACTTGATAGTCTCAATTTTACCGTCGAACAAAAATAATCGTAGGCCATTTTCAAGAAATCCTAAGCGTAGAGATAAATTGACTGGAAGATTGAGAAATTGCCTTCCTTCATCCAAAACCAAGTCATCAACTGTTTGTTTAACTTTTACAGGTGGTGGAAGAGACTTGATGTCTAGTAATCTAAATAGCCCACTTCTTGGACGATAGCAGTCTACATTTTACAATTTGAAGCAAGTATAGGCTTTTACGCACATGTTCTGAATACCATTTAATGTCTGGAAAGTCAGGAAGATCTTGTTCACCTGCCCCAACATATTTTGCAGTAACATGATAGCCATCAATTTCTGTTGAACTCTATACTTCAGCTAACACATTTCCTGCAAATTCTAAATTAGATCTTTCTAAATTTTCATTAATTGTAACGACGCGTTCATCTAAATGAGACCCAAAATGGTCATGAGGCAATATTAAACCAGCCATTTCCTGACTAGGAGGAGCCATTCTGCGCTCTACTCTGATATACGCACTTCTTCCAGGAGCATTGGTAGCTAAAAACAATGCGTCAAGATCATGTCGCTTAAAGTGTTGTATAGAAAACCCTACGACTTTTTGATAACCCGTATTTTCATCTGGCCCTCCATCAACTTTCATGATTACCACTGGTTTTACGAATTCATGGTCAGTTTTAGCTAATGGTCGAAACTCTTCAAGTTCGAGAAGCGTTTCGAAATCCTGAGCATGAGTATTAGCAGTAGGTGAACCATGCTTTCCACTTCGAATAGCGATGTATGTTGGACCAGAGTATCCAACAGCATGCGGTTGTCCTAGCATACTGGAAATGATTTTGATATCAGCATAAACAGATGGTATTAATTTATGTCGCTCAACGATTACCATATCGTGATCAGGCAATTTGATTCTATATTCCATGTGCATTAGAAGAGGTGCTTGCTTATTTGCCGCAGTTACGCCAATAGGGACCCGAGCTTTATCATCTTGAGATATGAAAAATACTTGATCTGGTCCAAGTATGGATGCCATATTCTCTAAATAATGGATTGATGTTTCAGCGAATTTGTAATCTAAGTGGCTTTTGTGGTGATCAGTTTGAGCTCGAATGAGCTTAACAGGGACAGTCGATACATGTCTTCGCCTCTCTGCAGAATTATATTTTCTGGGAATTAAACGAAGATATATCCCACTGCGACTAATGTCTAATCCTATTTTACGTAATTCTTGTATGAGTTTATCAAGAGTTTTTACACTACGAATAGATTCCGTTCGTCTGCTGTCATCCGCGGTACTCCCAAATAAAGCTATACCCGCCATTGTATTCAATTGTGATGTTTGATTGGTTTCTGGGCAAGGAATCCCTCAGGGATATCTTTTCTTTATTTCTGGATTTTCATGACAAATATCTTCTAACTTTCTTTTCATGCCATCCCTGTGTTTCTTCTGGGCAACTGCATTTTGAATCTTCCTGTTTTGCTGTTTTTATTTCCTCGCGCAACGTAATGATCTGTTTATCAACTTCATTCAGCACGGCTTGGCATAGTATCCCTGACAGAATACAAAGCATTCAGATTTTTTTCGAGCAGAGCAATCTTATAACTTCCTGACAAGGTTTTGCTCTCTGTTTATATGCATTTTCATCATTTTCGCATTGTTGTTGTGATTCAACACCGGGTTTTATTTCTTCATCTTTCTGTTTATTAATATTTGAAGCTGTATAACTTGTGTTTTTTTCTGCAGGCTTACAGGTAATCGTTGCCTATCAATTAAAACATTCTATGGGTACTACTAAAGAATTTTTTATTAAACTAGTAAGTATACATTATTAAAAACTGCATTTAAAGATTATTTAAAGCCATAGTCGAGAATCGAACCCATCGCGTACAGAAAACTAACACCCTGTATTTTGTGACCAATTGACGGAGTCAATCATAAGAAATAATTAATTTATACAATGAATATCACCTCTATACTTTGAAATAGGCCATAATATCTTCTAATCATAAAACGTCTAATTGATTGTTTTATTTACAAAATGTAAAGAGAAAGTTTTTGGCGATTTCTGATATTTCTATTACTCATAGGTACCTAAAATGAATTCGTTACTCACCTAGGAAAAAAATGTAGTAGATTGGATTTATTCTTAGTCACTGCTTGCAATTATTTTTCATTTCTCTTAGATACAATTATATCTAGTTCCTTGTTGGACTTTGTAATTTATAATTTCGCCACACTTCTTTAACCAACTTCTGTACATTTTGTACTTTCGTATTTAAATGAGATTTTTTAAAACTTTCAGACAATTTTTGATATTACTTGTATTTGTCTATTTGAAGCGACATCTTATTAAAACATTAAACTTTGGCTAATGGAATCAACGGTAACACAAATTTTTAACTTGCTTTGCTATGCTTACACCACTTAATATGTCTACTCGTTATAGTATCCAAACGAAACAATACACTCACTGTCAGAGGAAATTTAGACAAGTGAATAGCCCGCGGTAATTCCCCGGCTTGGTTCTAAGCCAGTGCCTAAACATATGGATTATTTTCGGGAATCCCAGAAAATGCGTTTAGTTTTCAAGCAAAGACAATGTGAGGGTTGCCATATGTGTAAAAAAATAAATAACTACCGATCATCCTCTAGACCCCCCTACCCCCCATTTCATCCAAAATAAGCACAGCAAAGACCTCCTCGTCCCCTTATAGTGTTTACGTAATACTTGAACGGCCCCATGGGCCGTTCAGCGTGTGATTTGCGTTACTCGACCCTATTTCAATTTAATCTTTCAGGTTTTCCTGTCCAATGGCCGAGTGCGTTATGTAATTTACTGCGTTACATAGGAAGTATTCGTACTTTCTGGACAGACAATTGGAGTTGAACTCGATACAGTGGTTGAATATCTGTTTGCTAGACTAGAAGGGTATTTCATTCATCTGGCCACGAATAATTCATGATTGCTCCAGAAGTGCTTCAGGAGTTTAGCATGACTTGACGCTAAGACCTATCCTGTTCTGGACCAATTGCGAGACATTTCTGGGGTGTTTGGGTCTTGGCGATACGGTTTTAGTTCGTTTGTGCTCGAATCGGGATCAATTGAAAGACTTCACAAGGGATCCCAGTTCTTGACGGCTGTAAATGCTCGTATCTGCATCGAATCTCCTACAAATTTTAATGATAATTTTTTATTCAAAAACTTTTAGAATTGAATTGAAGAAATGTTTAAGAACAGAACACACAGTGTGTTCTTAGACATTATATATATATATATATATATATATATATATAATGTCTAAGAACACACTGTGTGTTCTGTTCTTAAACATTTCTTCAATTCAATATATATATATATATATATATATATATATATATATATATATATATATATATATATATATATATATATACTACTATAGTATATATATATATTTTTTTTTAGTAGCCCTCACTGGCATGAAGTAATTTTCAACAACATTCATGGTGTAAAAACCATTCGCTCCGTATAGTGCTGCCATCTCTACGCCATAGATTTAACACAGACCTTTGATTCATAACTTTTCTTCTTTATACATTCTATACTTCTGGAAATAACATACTTGTTTTTATTTTCTAAAAAAATACAAATTGATATTATTATCGCACGTCTGAAATTAATTCTATTAATTCCAAACATATTAATAACAGTATGAATGAAACAAAGGATCAATTATTGACCTCAATTCTCAATTGCGGAAGATCCATTTAATTTCTCAATCTATTTGAATACTTGTCGCTATCGGAGTTGGTAGCTGCCGTTCAATTGTTCAGTCAAGGTTGTGTTTACGTTGAAATAGTAGTATTTCGTAAAACGAATATCTTGTCACACGTAAGCATTTCTTATTAATTAAAAAATCCAATTTTTTTGAATAAAAAAACGATTTATTATTGCTTCTCGTTTTTTCTACAAACTTCTGTATAATAACAAATTTTGAGATTCGAATATTTTATTCTTATTCCTGCGACAAATGTATCGGTTCATAAATTAAAAAATTATTTAATTCTAGTTTATAGGAAAGTGGTGAATATTAATCGATATCTCGCTGAATTCGATATAATCAAGAAAAAGTGCGAAAATTTCAAGCCGTAGATAAACAATTACCAAAGTTATTATTAATTGAATGTAACTTAGAGAGGGACATATTTTTCTAATAACTTGAAAATATAGATTAAATAAGATAATTCAAACTTCCACATATATAACAATTGTCGATTAGTTATAATATTGTGAAAAAATAGTTCACAGAATTTTTACAAACTAAATCTGCTTCACGAAATATTCTCCATATAGGTATAGTGTAGGTATTCAATTTAAAAATGGTTGAAAACAATTCTTGCTCACTACAAACATCAAAGAAATTAACGCAGCTCTCAAAAATCTCCAAAATAGACGAATAACTCGTATTCTGTGTAAACCATGTATCTTTTCTGCAGTCCATCACGAGTTAAGTTGCATTATTATAATAATTTTTCATATTTGAATAAATATGGTTATCATTTCAAATGATTTTCAACCAATATATCGGGTGTTTTTTTTAAAGTGGTAAAACTTCCGATAGGGATAACTGTGATTTGACAGAAGGTAGAAGTCATGTTGTTTTGACATTTCCGTTCAGTAAGCAAATTATCATGGAAAGACTTACGCCGCAACAACATTTACAAATTGTTGAAATTTATTCTCAAAATCAGATTTCTATTCGCCAAACTTATAGAGCACTTCGTGAAGTTTATGGTTTACATAATCGTCCATCAGAGTAGCTTATTCGTCGCACTATCAATAGATTCCGGACAACATTTTCTCTTCTCGATGCAACAACAACAACAAGACAAAGAACTGTATTTACAGAAGAAAATATCGCTGCTGTAAGTCATAGTGTTAGTGATGATCCAGATTTGTCTGTTCGTTGACGTTCACAACAAGTTGGACATTGTGCATCCACCACATGGAAAATTTTGCGTAAAGATTTTTGTCTACACCCATACAAGATCCAACTGGTTCAAGGACTGAAGCCAATTGACCATAATAAGCGTAGCTTGTCTGCTGATTGGGCCCTAGAACAGCTTGAAGTTGATCCACATTTTTATCGTGAAATTGTGTTTAGTGATGAAGCTGATTTCTGGTTGAACGGCTATGTAAGCAAGCAAAATTGCTACATATGGAGTGAAAACAATCCTCAAAAAGTTCTGCAGGTTCCATTGCATCCTGAATAATGCACTGAATGGTGTGTTTTATACGCTGGAGGCATCATCGGTCCATATTTCTTCAAAAACGATGCTGGAGCTAATGTTACAGAAGTGTTTTAGATCCAACAAGATGGTGCTGCACCTCATGCTGCTACCGTAACAATTGATTTATTGAAAGAAAAATGGTCCATTTAATTGGCCTCCAAGATCATGCGACATAACTCCCTCGGATTATTTTCTTTGGGGTTATGTCAAGTCATTTGATTATGCTGATAAACCAGAAACAATAAACGCTTTGGAAGCTAACATAACTCGTGTTATTGATGACAGAAGGCCTGAACTACTCGAAAAATTGGTCCAAAATTGGTCTGGTCGAATGCGGATCCTCAAAGCTAGTCGTGGTGGACATATGCCGGAAATTATTTTCAAGATACAAATGTCATAAAATTATCTTTCAAATAAAAAAAAATTAGCTTCAATCTTAATTTAAATGTGTTTTATTTCAATTTAAAGTTCTATCACTAAAGAAAACACCCGATATATTGAACTTCAGCTACTGTCTGTAATATTGATTGATTATATTGAATTTTGGATTAAATGCAGATGAAGTATAGAAGATATGTTTTTTCTAAGATATAAAGCTATTCTCACAGAAAAACTTCATAATAATTCATGACAATACATTTGAAATTTTCTTTTATATTATATAATAATTATAATTTTCCTTCATCTTTAACTCATCTGAAAAAGCTGTATTAATCAGTCCCAATAGCCATGTTGAGTTCTGAAGTATTTTTTTGTTTCATCATAGTGTCAATAAATTTTTGGGTCAACTATTTAATCTTGATAATTTTTGGTTGATAGAATGATGTGATTTATTTTCTCATGGTATCTATGTATGAATATTTATGGTAGATTGAAAATTTAACTCAATTATTAGAGTTATTATGAGTAACTGTAGAGCTAAAAAAATTGATACTATCAAATAACATTCGTTAAGTTTATTCAGTTTATGCTTGATTTCAAATTTTTCTACAGAAGAAAATTCTCTTCAAAATTGTTGTTAATATTAGTTAATAATAAAAAATGTCTCAACACTGGGTCTACTTAAGGACATTCGAAAAATACAACTATTATTCAAAATTTCGAAGCAAAAAAGCTGGATAGAAAAAATTGATAACAATATCATTCAGATATGTGTTGAACAGAGTGTTTCGGATAATATAATCACATTTCAGCAACACCCAGAACGAAATTGTCGTGTTTGTAAGTACTTTTGAAATTAATATAATTCAATTTGAATGCTCTTGAGTAGGATTGAATCATCCGAAGTAGGAATAATTCAGATTTATCATTTAAAATTGAATATTAATCCTCATCAAGAACAACTTCATGAAATCAATTTTTATTGTTATTCTGAGTTTCTGCTTTTTCATGTGTCGTGTGCAGTTCTCTAATATTTGGGATTCCGGAACGTATTCTATTTATGGTATTTCGGTGATTTTGAGAATATTATTCTATGTTTTTTGATTCCTTCGAGGTTATTTCCAATTTATATTTCCAAATTTATTGTATCTTTTGATTTCAACCCTGTTATTCTTCATGAAAATTTCTAAAATACTTATCATTCTAAAAGCTTAATTTTTCTTTAAAATATTTGGCAATATTATCAGATATTCTATTTACGTAAGGAATAGAAATGTATTTTTCTGTTAAATCTTTCATAACAGGATACACTGGATTCAAGGCAATTTTCTTTTATTTTTTTTTAACTATTTCTATCATAATTGGGTTGTATTCGGATGCAGTTTGTTGAAAAATATTCAATTATTCAAAAAGATCCTCTTAATTCAAAGGTACGTTAATTATTCTATGGATCGTACTGTAATATGCTGCCTTTCTTGGATGCATAAAATTTAATGAGGAAAAAAAGAGCCGAATTTCTTGATACAACCGTATCGATTATATACGCCTCAAGTCATGTTCACGAGTACTTTCTTATTTATTGTTCTAATTCACTTATAATATTATAGAACTAATATCATACAACGTGATGAATCCCCTGGTATGTCGAGATAACTTTTCGAATTCTTCTTTAGTGTATAGAACGTTAATTAATTAGTTTGCGAACTCCAGAATAATCATACTTCAAAGGGAATATAGAAAAAAAATAATAGACTCGAACTCGTTTATTTACAGTTTTTATATTACATAGGACATTATATTGGGTTGTCCGGAAAGTAATTTAGTTTTTTTTTGAGAAAGTGAAAGACAATTTTCGTATAATGAATAAATATTTCATTAAAATAAACTGGCCATTCTGGTCAACATCTTTAGCCATCTTTCTGGTAGTAGCATGATTCCACGCTCATAAAACTTTTGGTCTTTGCTGGCAAAAAACTGATTCAGGTGATTTTTGACCTCTTCAATTGAAGTACAGGTTTTACCCTCCAAAATATTTCGCAATGACCGAAACAAAAAATAATCCGAAGGCGCCAGATCTGGAGAATATGGTGGATATGACAGTGTCTCTCATTCAAGCTGAAAAAGCTTTTGGCTAGTGACTAAAGTTGTATGAGGTCTCGCATCATCTTGGTGGAACACAGCAACTTTTCTGTTGATCAATTCTGGCCTTTTCTGTTGAAGTGCATAATTCAGTTTGTCCAGGTGATGACAGTAGACTTCCGAATTAATTGTTGCGTTATCCGGTAAAAGCTCAAAAAAAAACGATTCCAATCCCATCAAACAGACATCATCATCTTTTTTTTAAGGATTTTGGCTTTCGAAATGCTTTGAGTCGGTTCATCATTTTTCCATGATTTCTTGCATTTAACATTGTTATATACATTCTGTCAAGAAAGTACCGGGAATTATCGATTCCTAGCTTGGTACCACTGTCCTTAATTACTATGCCAAGCTTGAGCGGGATCTGTCTACTAGTGTGTTTGCAACAGCTGATTAAGTCAGTCGATGTCAGAGTGCGTGCCGATTTTTACTATGGCTGATTACGTTGAGCAAAGTATTTGTTTAAAGTTTTGTGTTGCAAATGAATTTTCGTGTGCCGATGCATTGAAAATGTTGCAAAAGGCCTTTGGTGATAATGCTCTATCGAAAACTCGTGCATATCAGTGGTACAGAGCCTTCAAGGACGGTCGTGAAGTGGTCGAAGACTTGCCTCGATAACGTCGATAAAATTAAGGAAAGGGGAACCGTCGTACCTGCTTGAGAGAGATAGCACATGATCTTAAGATATCCCACGAGTCCGCACGTACGATTTCGATTGATATTTTGCGCATGAGAAAGGTGGCCGCACGACTCGTACCGAAAGACCTGAATTTTCTTCAAAAACGTCATCGCGAACAGGTTGCTTCAGACATGCTGGATCGCTGTAATTCCGATTCTACATTCATGGTACGCATTATAACTGGTGATGAGACCTGGGTCTATGAGTACGATATGCAAACAAGCCAGCAATCATCGGAATGGGTGGCAAAAAATGAGCCGAAACCGAAAAACCACGCCAAAGCCGCTCGAAAATGAAGGTGATGCTCATTGTTTTCTTCGATATCCGTGGCGTGGTGCACTACGAATTCGTTCCAGAGGGTCAGACGGTAAACAAGGAGTATTATCTAGGCGTTATGAAACGTTTGCGTGAGCGTATCCGTAAGAAGCGGCCAAATTTGTGGGCGAACAACTCATGGATTTTGCATGACGATAACGCGCCTTCTCACCGAGCTACGATTGTGACTGACTTTCCCGCCAAAAACTCAACAAACGTGCTTCAGCAACCACCGTATTCGCCGGATTTGGCTCCCTGCGACTTTTTCCTCTTCCCAAAACTAAAATTGCCCCTTCGTGGCACCCGTTTTGAGGCGATTGAAGCCATAAAAAAAAATTCGGCGCGAGAGCTAAAGTCCATCCCGGAAAGCGCCTATAAAAAATGTTTCGATAATTGGAAGTGCCGTTGGCATAGATGTATTGGAGCAAATGGAGCCCATTTTGAAGGCGACCCAATAAATTTTGACGATTAAATGTAAAAATGTTGTTTTAATTGAAAATTCCCGGTACTTTCTTGACAGAGTAGTACAACCCATTTTTCGTTCCCAGTAATGCTGCACTTCAAAAATTAAGAGAATTATTGTATTGTTGTTTTGTGATGACAACACCATATTACACGTAGAAAAGTAGATCGATAGGCGTTTTTACTGTGGTTCATCTGGGTTCACTGAGTTCCTTTTACAAATGAACCCAACCTTAATTTCATGTATGAATATCATAGATAATATGTTCACTTTCGGACAGTTGCGGATTCGTATTATTACGAGAGGATGAACAAAAATTTTTCTTGAGATTGAATTTGAGAAGTTACAAATGAGTGCGAGAATAGTTCTTTCATTGAGTATGTAATAAAACTGTTCTGTGTTTTGAGTACTTCTTCAACTGAACTGGACTGTGTTTTCTGATAATATTTTAGAGATGTGGATTTTCGCCTTACTGGGATGAAATGAAGAGAGTGAATGCCAGTCTTCAACCTACTGGATCTCTCTGGTTAATGCCGTAGTAGTATGATTTTTCCGACTCAGGATAGTGGGAGAAGATATGCGACTCGGTCTGACTCAGTCGGGGCGACATTTATTGTCTACCTACTGCTCAAGTGACTTATGTCGGATTTTAATTTCTATGAAAAATGGCGGATTTTAGAAAATTTAGCGATCGGGTTTTGTCCGAAAAATAATGTCATTGTAGCAGAGAAAAGGCTGGTGCTACAAGGGATCTTTTAGTTCCAAGTTAAGCTCGACAATATCGTGTTAATTTTCGAAGAAGTTGAAGACAAATAACGTATAAAAATGAAATCAATTAGCGAACTTATGCTATAACACTTATGTCGTTAATAATTATCATGCAAAGATATCAGAATGTCATGGTGCATAATTATATCATAATCATATTGAGAGATAAAATGGTGTGATTTGAAGCAATTATTATAATACATTTCAGTACAGCAGCAATGGCCGATCCTATAGTTAATCTGCCTGACGGTGCTATCAAAGGTCGTTGGCGGACAGATACGATTGGTCAAAAATTTCTCAGTTTCGAAGGAATACCTTATGCAGATCCTCCTGTGGGTGAATTGAGATTTAAGGTAAAAAATACATAAAAAAATATGTCTGTAATTTATTAATTCTAAGCAGAAAATGAACTCAAACGACGCGGTCAAGAGTAATTCTGTCCGGTCGGTCTGTTTTTAAAAACTCTAACGGAAAGTGCCAGAGACTTGAAACTTTCAGGGCAGGTCTGAAGCCTAAATGTCGCGGTTGAGTCCGTTATTATGCAAAATGGGCCCAATGGTTTCGCAGTTACTCACTCGAGACTTTTTAAAATTTTTCCCAGTAATTCCGAAACATCTTATCCGATAGAATGGAAATTCGATACTAGGGAATGTAATAATGATACCAATACTTATATCAAACAGAGAAAATACTGAAATACCCTACTATGAATTTTAATTTTATAATTTTTTTTTTTTTAAACTGAATCAAAGAAATGCCTCAGAGAGCACTGCTCCCTTTTTAAGAGACATATTGAACTAACTCTAATCACACCGTATCAAAGAAGATAAATGGAAATACAGAATATTGATCGAACTTACTGAACAAAAATTTGGTGGAGACAGCGCTATTTCATATCGGTATTGTGAAAAACACACTCCACTCTGAAAATGTCCAACATAAAATTGAGATATTCTTCGAAACAACTTGTTTTTAGAAAAATTTTCTTCAAAAAATCATTCAAAATATGTATCACATCTGTGAAAAATTGCTACTAAGCATACTAATGTAGAGTTACCTTTTTAAATTCTTCCTTGTAATTGATTAACAGTTAACTAATTAGTATGAAAATTCTTGGTAAAGCAAACTTCAAATGGGGTTGAGGAGGATATATGTTAGACTTTAATTGTTTATTTATAGCCTGAATACATATGTTACAAATTTACAAGTTTGATTTGTTAACCCAAATTGAGGGAGTTGTTTCGGTGCAGTTTTAACTTTGAATACGGTGCAAACACTATCTTTTTCTTGGAATAATTCTTCTTTGAGTTTTTTAACCGTTGTTCACGTTGATCGAATACACTTTCATTGGGTTCACCTTCCACAAATTACTATCTAATTATAAATAAATAATTTAGATATTACATTCACTTCCTGGCCTTTATTGAGTTACTGTTTTATTGAGAGAGACGTGAAATTAACGATCAGTCTATTTTGTGCTTTTTGTGCAAGCAACAAAATGCGACTTTTTTGGAGATGTTTCTTTGAGGGTGCTTTGTGACTAACTTGTTTGTACAGAGTGAGTATTAGATGACTGTCTGGTCGAGAGAATGTCTTCAACTGTACCTTTCGGCTAACTGTAGTGAGAGAACTGTTTGTTCGTAACTTGAGAGACAAAGACAGATGAGATTAGAACTGAATATTCGAAGGGGTAGAGAATATTGCGGGACCGTTTGGTCGAAGCACGAAGAGAGGGTCAATGAACGACTTCGAGGGATGTGTTCAACTGTGAAACTTTTGGCTAACTTAGATGAGGGGACTGTTTGATTGTAACTTGAGAGACAAAGAGAAATGTGATTAGAACTTACTTCTAGAGAATGTGTGTGGGTTCAGAACTTAATGTCCGAAGAGAAAATATTGCATGACCGTTTGGTCGAAGCACGAAGAGAGTGTGTGTTCAACTGTGAAACTCTTGGCTAACTTGTTTGTATAGGGTGAGTATTGCGTGACCATCTGGTAGAGGAAATGTCTTCAACTGTACCTTTTGGCTAACTGGTCGAATGAGAGATTGGATGGGGGCACAAAAAGGTGGCCCAGATAGCGAAAAATCTGTCCCTTGGTTTAGGAACGGCGTTGGTTTTTAATGGGTTCCTACGAGAAATGTGAAGGACATATATTTTCATTTCCTAACTGGTGTTTAGGCTCGTTTAGGTTTGTAGGAATTAAATGAGACATATTCGAAAGGGCAAAATTGTTGAACTCTGGGGACGTTATCGTTATATCTACCTGCATAGTAAATTAAAAATTCCTTTTCGAGGCAAACTCTGAACAACATCTTCAAAAATGCATTTGGAGAAGCTAACCAGTTATCATCAGTCCACCTTCAAATCCGCCGAATAAAAACAATCAACAAGAACGCAAACAGTCAACTTAGTGGCTAAACTGAAAAAACCATTCACAACCGATTTTTTCTAAGCACGAATTACTGAATACACGACGTTTTGAATGATCTTTTGGTTTGAGTTCTTGGGTTAAAACAATTTTGTATGGATGTACACCAAGATCTTTTCGTAAAATTCGCCACTAAGAAGTTTGGGAGATAGTTCCTGTGAACGTCGAGAAATCGATACATTTTGGTCTTCACGTTCACTTTCTCTTACGGCAGCAATATTCTATTTGCTTCTTGCATTTCTTTGTCTAACTGGCACTGTAACATCAGGAAGTGTCAAATTTGTTTCAAACTCATTCACTAAACGTTCAACGTTTCTTTTATCCGGACGATTATAACGAGCAAAAATTGTAGGTAAAGCATGTAAAGTTAGAGTAACAGATCGCAATTTTTCATAATAAATTTAGATTATTTGTAAACGTTGTTGGAGTGTGTACCTTCTCATGATTAAATGGTAGACATTGACAAATACAACTGTTAATGTCACAAATAAACAGTGGCTGCCATGCGTGAGTAATATCAATTTAAAAATGAGGCGTTTCCAGTAACACCAGAGCTAGTACAAGGATTGCTATATTTTTTCTCTCAAGAATAAATGGTGTTGAGAAATTGTAATTTTTCGTTTCTTATTAATGACGTATGTAGATATCAAATATAAGGATCGGTTGATTTAAGACAATTTATTTTCAGTTTTCATGAGGGGATTTAAATATAATTAATGTAAAAATTTATAACTTGGAGGAGTAAAAAACAAAAGTATTTTTGCGATCAAAATTCGAATATTGAATCTTTTTATCACTTTCTCTAAAATATCCTCTAATACTTTTCATTTTTCAGTCCCCTGGGCCTGTTAAACCATGGAAGGATGTGAAGGATTGTACACAGTTAGGTTCAGGAAGTTTTTGTTATCAACCAATAGTTACAAAAGTAAGTTTTGATTTTCCTGCTGATATTAATACTAGAGAATGCATGAAAGGTATTTTTCAGAAATATAAATGTAAAGAACCAAATATTTTCTGTTAATCTTCGTTATTATTTCTTCATGATATATACGAATAGTTGCGAAAAAATTTAGGACTTTATTACTTGTCAAAAAATAGGGTGGATCTTTCATATAAACTTAATTTTGTTGAGCCCTATCTGCTTAGTTACAGCAACCTAAAGATGGCGTCCGAAAACCAGTTTCTTATTCTTCTTTGAAACCAAAAAACTGACAAGAATAATATTAAGCAGACATTTTATGCGGGCGAGAAGGCACTCAAAAATAATTTTGGTGGTGTTCTCCTATGATTGCCAGGGGTAGAAAAAACCACCCTTAAACCTTCTTTCGCAAGCAACTTTTTTCAATTTTCGTATTTTACAATAGAAAAATCACAATTTTAGATAGCTTGATCCATTTTTATCAAATAAGGTCTCTTGTAGTTTCCTGCTTGAATTAATGGTTTTTGAGAAAATAATAATTTATGAGTCATAGAGGCTGGAATTATTTCTGAACTAGAATTTATCTAGTAGGCGGATGTCATTTTGTTGTAACAACTGACTTGTTTTGATTACCTTTAATTCAATTACAATTATTTTTTGATCTGGCTCATCATTTCGAGATTTTTGTCACATACATCTTTGAGGGCTAAGTAGAGGGGGCTCAAAAAAATAGAGTTTATATGTAAGACTCATCCTTATTTTTAACACGACACCACGCCTAAATTTTTTCGCAACTATTCAAATAGGGCAGTGGTCAAATTTTTGTTCTCTATACATCTTTAAATTACATCGATATTGATCAAATCTCACTTCTGAAGATAATGAAGTAATGAAGTTACAACATAAAAAATCTTATTACAGTTTTGATATCAAAACTCATTGAAAATATGATTGCTTATGTTCAAACTGAAATAATAAATTTTTTATGCTAGTCATTTGTAGTATAATAGATTTGAAAATATCATTTTCCGCTTTTATATTATTATAAATTACAAGCATAAAAAAGTATTATTACAGTTTGAATAGCAAAACTAATTGAAAATATGATTTCTTATGTTCAAACTGAAATGATTTTTATGGTGGTCACTTGTAGTATAATAGATTTGAAAATTTTATTTTTCGCTTTTGTACAGAATATACTGTGTTAGAAGTTTCTTCATCTATTTAAAATGATATGTAGTGAATTCGAATTAGTAAAACTCGTAAAATGATGAACCATTTGGTGAATATTCAACTCTGATACTGAATTGCTTCAACCTTCACATTGCGTGTGTGAAATCTTTCAATTGATTTCAAAGATTCGTATGAGATTGAATTTTAAATATATATAACATTTCAGGGAATCTCTGGGAAGTTTATAATTCAACGGACTCATGTATTTTTATTCATATCCATAACACAGGTTTTTTTAATAAGGAAGGGTATTATTATAATAATAATAATCTTTATTCATCCTGCCAGAGATTACTACAAATTTATAGGACATGTCAATAATGCAAAAGAAAAAGAGAATATTTACATGATTCACAGAGCTAATACTAAAACTTATCTAACAAATACTCAACACTAGAATAAGCTTTGCCGAGTAACAATGATTTCACATATTTACAGAATTTCTTAGTGCTCAAGGATTTTACACATTCAGGCAATCTGTTAGAAAGAATTATACATCTATATGTAGTTGATGTTTCAAACCTACTAGTATTATGACTCGGTACAAATAGAATTTCCTTATTTCTAGAATCATAGTCATGAAAACTAGAAAGTTTGACATTTATTTTCTCTATTGTATACGAGGCATGCATAAATGAAGATACAAAGAGAGCTCAATATTTCATGCTTCCTGAAAATAGGCCTACAAGAATCACGCGGTTCTAATCCAAAAATCATCCTTATAATACGTTTCTGAGCTACAAAATATATGTTGAACTCTGCAGAAACACCCCAAGTCTCAATATTGTACGCAATATGATTATATGCAAGGCTATAGTACACTCCAATTAAAGCATTTGCAAGTAAGGAATGCTTGACTCTGCTGATGGCATAGAAAGAGGAACTAAGTTTTTTACTAATACATTCAACATGGTCAGTCCATCTCAAGCCTCTGTCCACAAACACACCCAGGAACTTAGTTGAGTTGCATGATATTAGTGTGGTTATACCGTTGTTCGGAGTTAGGGGGATAGTTTTCCTCAATTCGAATTTTATACAAAAACAGTTTTGCTTTGATTCATTACAAGAGAATTATCCCTACACCATTGATTTAAACAATTAATGAGTTGTTCAGATAGGTTTTTCAGTTCGTTCAATTCTGAAGCTGCTATTAGAAATAACGTATCATCAGCAAAATTGTAACCTTCCTTAATTTTAAGTGTCTAGGTAGATCGTCCGTGAACAGAATAAACAAAAATAGACTCAGAACAGAACCCTGTGGAACACCAAGGTCTAAACCGTACTCATTGGAAGAACAGTTATCAACTTTAACTAAAATGTTCCTATCTGTTATGAAACTTGCAATCCAGCTGGGAAAGTTGCCCCTGAAGCCTAAGTTATGTAATTTACTTTCAAGAAAACTAGAGTCAATGCTATCAAAAGCCCGCGACAAAATACAGACCACCCACCAGAAATCCACCATCCAATGAGTCCTGTATTGTCTGGACAAATTCAGTGTCCGGGTTCACCGGCCAGTTCTAAATCCATGCTGACTATGAGTAATTAAATTAAATTTTTCTAGAAATCTCATCATTCGGTCAATAACCACACTCTCTACAATTTTCAAGAATATATCGTATGTTTTTTCAGAGTGATGGAATTTTAAATTGAAATAAAACACATTTAAATTAAGATTGAAGCTAATTTTTTTTTATTTGAAAGATAATTTTATGAAATTTATGTTTTGAAAATAATTTCCGGTATATGTCCACCACGACTAGCTCTGAGGAACCGCATTCGACCAGACCAATTTTGGACCATTTTTTCGAGTAATTCAGGCCTTGTTTCATCAATAATACGAGTTATGTTGGCTTCCAAAGCGTCTATTGTTTCTGGTTTACCAGCATAATCAAATGACTTGACACAACCCCAACGAAAATAATCCAGTGGAGTTATGTCGCATGATCTTGGAGGACAATTAATTAGACCATTTCTCCAAATAATATTATCGCCAAATCTTTCTTTCAATAAATCAATTGTTGCGGTAGAAGCATGAGGTGTAGCACCATCTTGTTGGAACCAAAACACTTCTGAGTCGATATCATTCAAATTTTGAAACAAATAATCATTGACCATCGATCTGTAACGAGCACCATTCACTGTAACATTAGCTCCAGCATCGTTTTTAACGAAATATGGACCGATGATGCCTCCAGCGTGTAAAGTACACCATTCAGTGCATTTTTCAGGATGCAGTGGAACCTGCAGAACTTCTTGAGGATTGTTTCCACTCCTTATAGGGCATATTTGACAGTTTACATACCCGTTCAACCAGAAATGAGCCTCATCACTAAACACAATTTTACGATAAAAAGTGGATAAACTTCAAGCTGTTCTAGGGCTCAATCAGCAAACAAACGACGCTTATTATGGTCAAGTGGCTTTAGTTATTGAACCAGTTGGATCTATTATGGGTGTAGACCAAGATCTTTACGCAAAATTTTCAATGTGGTGGATGCACAGAGTCCAACTTTTTGTGAACGTCAACGAATAGACAAATCTGTATCATCATCAACACTATGACTTACAGCAGCGATATTTTCTTCTGTACGTACAGTTTTTTGTATTGTTGTTCTTGTTGAGTCGAGTAGAGAAAATGTTGTCCGAAATCTATCGATAGTTCGACGACTAAGCTGCTCTGAGGGACGATTATGTAAACCATAAATTTCACGAAGTGCTCTATAAGTTTGGCGAATACAACACAAATTTTGAAAATAAATTTCAACAATTTGTAAACGTTGTTGCGGCGTGAGTCTTTCCATGATAGTTTGTCAATGCTTACTGCACAGAAATATCAAACTAACATAGCTTCTACCTTCTGGCAAATCACAGTTATCCCTATCGAAAGTTCTATCACTCTAAAAAAACACCAGATATATAATAGTATACAAGATTATCGCGATTGCTGTAAACGCAACAATCCACCTTGCACTTGTTCGTAGTGTAATTGTCGTTATTTTAGCTTGGTATCACATACAGTGGTACCAATATAGAATTGTTTTTCGTTATAAATGTTTTACTTCAATTCCTCATCGTCGTTCTGGTTTATCATTATTAGACAAAGTAAGTTGGAAACCACTGCACACAGAGAGTTCTTTGAAGTCAAAATCATCGCTACTCAAAAAAAATACCGTCCACTGAAACTTATCGCAATTACTTGAGATTTAGTAATTTGCAGTTGCTTGTTATTTCAAAATACTGAAATTAATAGGCAAAATATTATTGTAAACTAACCATGGTGCGAAACAAAGTTACAGATTGAAAGAGTTAAGCGTTAAAGAGCATCATTCTCGAGAAAAAAAGGTTTAATGATGTGATGCGTGCTGAAGGATTTAATGACTTTCATTTTATATTTTTTTAGAACACTCCGATCACTTTGTCAGTGGCTTTTTTAGAATGCATAATTTTTTTTTGAGAATGCTGCTTCGTAACGCGTTCAGCTGAATATACTCCATTTTCAATTCAAAGAATATCCTCTTCATTGATTGAAAATCCAGTAAGATCAGTAGCCTAGGAATCAGTGATCATTTTATGAAAATACTCTCAATTATCTCCGCCGCTGATAGAAATTGGTTTTTTCATTACCACCAAACAATATAGCGCATATAAAAATCTTCGCATGGTAAATTCCTTATACAGGTGGTCCAATTTTTGTAGAATTACTTCATTATTCTATAGAATGTTTAATTATTGTTTGATTGATTCGGTCTCTACTTGGTGTACACTCATTTTAATCAAAAAATATATAAGAGAAAGTATTTTAATTTACACAAAAATAATTATAATACAACAATTGTTTCACCACGATGTTGCTTCTTCAGTAGATATAATAAAATTCTAATAGCTGATGGTGTCCAGTGTAATAGAGGTTAAATACAGTTAAGTACGTGACAAAATAATGGAAAAACAAGTCATAAGAACTTAGGGTGTTTATTGTAGTTTGCGGCCAAAAAATGCCAAAGATATTCAGTAATGGGGATTCTTCAACATCTGTTTGTTCATTCAAAAGGATTTTACGGGCATTGTACCTATTGATTTCAAGAAATTCTTAAAGTGCTAATCTAGAACATTTGCTTTTGACGTGGATAATTTCATAGTCATTATTGAAAATATGCCTGAATTCTTTAAGATTAGCATATAGATCGTTAAATAAGTGCTCTATAATAATTTCTTGGCACATTGTTTTTATTTTGATATACTCATAAATAAGGATGGAAAATTATACCATCCTTCACAAAAAATGGTCTTCACGAATCTCTTCTTGCCATTCCATACTCTTTACTTTCCTCAAATGAAAGGGTTTTGGACAACTTTCCACAGACATAATCGACATGATTCGCCAAATTCTATTCATTGTCCAATATAATTCCCAGGAAAATTGCACTCGCTTGATATACGCTGAATTCACACAGCGTATATCATATCTCAACTTGCCAGGGCGAGTTGTATCCTCTCATTGAAAACAGCCATGCATTTCGAATGCACAATGATGGACGTGTCAGCACAGTACAAACATTGCCAATTTTTTTCATGATGTTCAGGTCATTAATGTTAATTTGAAAAAGTATGGTCCTCAATACACATACATCTTTTTCTGAGGAAGTTACACAATTCCAATAATCTCTCTGAGTTCTAGTGCCTAGATAAGACTCTAATAACTCGAGTACACTGCCCTTGAAACCATAAGCGTGCGGTTTCTTCAGTAACACTGCATGTGAAAAAGCTTTGCTCAAGTCGAAAATAAGCATCTGCACAAATTCGCTTTTATCCATAGTCTCAATAATTTCGTTTGAGCGCTTTTGTGGTGCTTCGTTTATTTCTTTATTCGTGTTGCTCACTGGTAAAATATTTTTATTTTCCATCCAGTTCTTTATAAATGTTTCTAATATTTTTGACAAGCATGGCGCAGTAGCAATGGGTCTGTAATCATCAGAGTTATTTGTATCTCCCTTTCCCTTATAGACGGGAATAATTTAAGCAGTTTTCAGGAAAAAAACCTTCACGAAAACATTCGTTCAAAATTATAGTGATAGACTATATACATATAATTATTTTTATTTTTGTATTCCTGCAATCAAACCGCCTTTTCGATTCACAAATTATGAACAAGCATTCATCACTTTGATTTTTTCGCTGAGTGTTTTGAGTTGAATATTCTTGTAATATGTATAAATAAAATAATTTTATATTTCAAAATTTCATAACATAAATAGAGGTTAATTCTTGATAGAAGGTATATAAAATTATTTGAATATTTTAATATTAGCCTTCTACATATTTAATTTCAAAATTATATTCCATGATTACAACTTTTGAAAATAAATTAAAATAATGTCATATAAGTACCACTTATATCAAATGACATCATTATAAGACATCCAAATGGTATAACAAAATCCAATAAATAAAAATTTTTAACCAAAATCCTATAAATTAAATATTTTGTATGGACAAAATTTTGTTTCTTCTGATCAATCTTATGAAAACAAATATCTCAAAAGTGTCTAACATAATCTTAAGAATTTCATCATAAAACTATCTTACTTAGAATATTCAATATTATTGGATATCTAAGTAAGTTACTTTATATAAAAACTCAAGATATGTAAAAACATTACTGAAAAACAAGTTTTTAGAGAGACTTTGCTTCGTCAGTATTCAAATAATTCATATTCAATAAATATAACATCACTTAACAACAAACGAAGCAAAGTCTCTCTTGAAACTTGTTTTTCAGTAATTTTTTACATATATTGAGTTTTTATATAAAGCAACTTAGACATCCAATAATATTGAATATTCTAAGTAAGATAGTTTTATGATGAAATACTTAAGATTATGTTAGACATTTTTGGAAGATATTTGTTTTCATAAGATTGATCAGCAGAAACAAAATTTTGTCTATTCAAAATATTTAATTTATAGGATTTTGGTTAACAATTTTTATTTATTGGATTTTGTTATACCATTTGGATGTCTCATAATGAATGTTTATTTTATATGTCATTTGATATAAGTGGTACTTATATGACATTATTTTAATTTATTTTCAGAAGTTATAATCATTAAATATAATTTTTTGAAATTAAATATGTAGAAGGCTAATATTTAAATAATTTTATATACCTTCTATCAAGAGTTAACCTCTATTTATGTTATTTTATTCATAATATATAATTATTTGGTTTCCTTGACATTCTTTATACAGATAGTCCTTGTGCTATAACAGAGGCCGTTAAATTGTCTTTCAATCCTTTAGATCAAGGGTAAACCACAGAAATATTTACATATAGTTAACCGTTACACTATATTTAAAGATTTTTCAGTTTACCAGAAGTTTTCTAAATGGTTGAAAGGTGAGTAAATATTTGTTGTTGATTGATGTTATATTTATTGAATATGAATTTTTGAATACTAACGAAGCAAAGTCTCTCTTAAAACTTTTTTTTCAGTAATGTTTTTACATATCTTGAGTTTTTATATAAAGTAACTTAGTTAGATATCCAATAATATTGAATATTCTAAGTAAGATAGTTTTATGATGTAATTCTTAAGATTATGTTAGACATTTTTGAAAGATATTTGTTTTAAGATTCATCAGCAGAAACAAAATTTTGTCTAATCAAAATATTTAATTTATAGGATTTTGGTTAACAATTTTTATTTATTGGATTTTGTTATACCATTTGGATGTCGTATAATGAATGTTTATTTTATATGTCATTTGATATAAGTGGTACTTATATGACATTATTTCAATTCATTTTCAGAAGTTATAATCATTAAATATATTTTTTTGAAATTAAATATGTAGAAGGCTAATATTAAAATATTTAAATAAAATTTCATAAACCATTCCCACGCCTTTTTTAAAATTTTTTTTCGCGTATGGTTGCAAGGAAGAAAATCACGTAGGATACAAAAAAATTTCCAAACCAAACAAAAAATTAAATCATACTATGGCAAATGGTTAAAGGCGTACGATAAAAACTTTCGGGTTAAAAAAGAGAATGAATGAAATAATAAAAAGATTAAACTTAAATAAAGATTCACCCTCTATGTTACCGCAGCATTTCTGGTCGCCATTCCATTTAGACATCAGAATGCAGAAGGTATACAGAAAAATCTAAAAAAATTGAGACTTGAACATAGGTGGGTTATGTTGCGTTTGCTTTACTTGATTCACAAAAAATTTCTGTCTTGAAATTGAAAGCATTCTATCGACTGTCGAAGATGTTCTACAAAATGTAGAACATCACCTATGTCTATAAACTTTTCACGAAATAATCGCAGAAGTACAGTTTTTTGGCAGTCATAAGGGACTTAGTCTGCAGGGTACATTTTATTCTTATAATTTAGGTTGAAACTAAGTTTTTTCCATATTTTGTACACTTGAATACGTCATGAGACATGTTATAAACCTTTAAGTAATTTCGACCAAAATATTTTAATTCGTTCACCTATTTTACTGCCATCCAGTTTTACGCTGTAGTAGAAGTTTCCAGTCTCAATCTCATCGGGATCTTTCAATTTGATTGAGAATTTTTGGCAAAGTGACAAATAAAGGATGGAACAGTTAAAAAATCTAGTTCGAAAAAAATCATATCATGAGAATATTCAAGATTTTAACATAATTATTTTTCCACAGGATCCTACTGGAAAAATGCTGATAGATTATGTCCTCGAAGGAAGTGAGGATTGCTTAAACCTGAATGTTTATACCCGTCAGGTAAGAAAAAGATTCACTTATATTTAGTGTTATAAATCCTGCTCCTATATTTCTTTTTATTACATCCATTCTAATTGAAATAAATATATTAGTCCTTTGATAAAGGGTTTGTCAATAAGAGGTTTCATTTTGAATAGCCCGCTAGCTGAGCAGCTTTCACTTTTGAAGCTATAATATTTTGACATTTGACAAGTAAAAACCACACCATTCCTAAAATTGGAACAATGCAGGATTCAAAAACGCACTGAAATTGTTAAAATCCGCTAAAAAATGATGAAAATTTTGCAGTCAGTTCGCTAAGCTAATGCACTTTTGGATCGTCGTGAGGCACTTTCTACGCCGGCAATAGTGATACTGATGGAAAAATTTGAGCTGCCAGGATAATCTCATGAAAATAAAAATTACATGTTCAAAAGGTATACGAAATGCGCCATTACATATTGACAAGAATATATTGAACAAAACGTACGCTTTCCATATTTAATGCCGAAATCAGATATCAAAATTTCAAAGAATTTTCGCAATGTCTTTTCACGAAATTATGAAAGAGTCTTCGTGTCATTTTTCATATCTGAATACTAAATTTTAACTCGATCGAATTTCTCCTTTCGAAACTATTGCAAAAACGAAGTTTCAACAAGAATAACTCAAGTACCGTTGAGCCAATTGTGCATTTTTTAAGATAACTGATATATGAAAACTCCAATTCTTCCATCGAAATTTCAAGACTCTGGGTCTTTTTCTCGTTTAAATAGGTAAATTATTTCAGAGATAATTGACAAATCAAATGAATTTGTGCTGTTCAAAAAATGTTAATATGGATTTCTATCAAATAAAAGCCGATTCCAGAAAATAATAAATAATTGATTGATTTCGAGTGCATTTTATTCTACAAAAGAATTTTTGAGTTTCAGTATTTCTTGAAATTATTTATCTGACAAACCATGTTGATATTGACGCTAATAAATTATTATTAGTGATGTTTATTCCGTCTTCTCCCAATAATTCTTTCACAAACGTATCAATCATAAATATTCAAGAATAGCATTCGTTAATGAAAATTAATTTTCATGGAATACTTAGTATAATCTAATTATGTATATTGGTATTATATCTAATTCAAGCGGAAGTATAATATATAATATTATTAAGAATATAATGAAATAGTCTTTAATGTGAGATGAATTGTTGATATCTCTTTATTCAAAGTATTCGATATTGTATTTTTATTCGTGGAAAATTCGCCTGATCTAATTAAAACCAGCATGCAAAAGATTCCCCCAGGTGGAAATTTTTTGGCATATTTTTTGAATTTTTATGTGTTGAAATATTCTGAGTATGTTACAAAAGGTATCAATTTTTTACCCACTTCATTTCGAAAAAACTTGCAGAAATTTTTATCTTGAGCTCTCATCAAATAATAGAAAAAACTAAATGATTAATGTGAAAATTCAAGAATATCTAGACTTATGATTTTTTTTCAGATGAACAATTCTTCGAGTAAACCAAAACCAGTGATGGTGTTCATACATGGTGGGGCTTATGTTACGGGTAACACTAAAAATTATGGACCTGAAAGACTACTAACTCAAGATGTAGTTTTGGTACATCTCCACTATCGTTTAGGAGTATTCGGTAATTAAAAAAGCATAATGTTAATTCTTCATTTTCTATATTTGTTTAATGTTCCATTGAATCAGTGTCCACCTGTTGAAAGTTCATACCAACTAATATTGAATAAGTTTATTCTGATTTTGAAAAATTTTTATTGTTCTTTAATACAACAATTGTTTCGCTCTCACAGTAGCATCTTCAGTTAGCTGATATCTTACATTTTAAATAACTTAATTTGTTTCCGAGATCTATTGCTATTTACATTAGAGTAGGTACAAAAATTTTTTCTTAGTGCTCAATAAAAATTTTTGTACCTACTCTAATAATAATAACAACCCATTTCGAAAACAAATTCAGTTATTCAAAATGTAAGATACCTCCTACTTAAAGATGCTACTGTGATAGCGAAACAATTGTTGTATTAAATAACAATAAAAATTTGTGAAAATCAGAATAGTCTTATTCAATATCATTCTATAGTGCCTTTAGAAAGTATCCGAATTTATTATTTTTCATAATTTTAATATACTTTTTTTTTGGAACATTCTAAGACAAAAGTAATGTATAAAATAGGTTGTTCAGATAGTCAACTATGACCAAAATTGCATGGTAATTCATGAAATAATGTCGCAACTATAAGGAAGGAAACAGTTTGAATATTTGTATAGAAAAGGTTTTCGAAACGTTAAAAAATTAGTGCAATTGACTGAACTGGGAAAAAGTGCTGTATATGAGACAATAAAGAGGTTAAAAAATGGCATGAATATGACGCATAGACCAGTTTCAGGAAGACCGCCAAAGATTAAAGGGAACAATTTAATCGCTTTATCGGCCTTAGGACAACACAATCCGCGTCTGGGATTTTGCAGATTGGCTAACAGATTTGGAAATCAACGAAATATAAAAGTATGTCCAGAAACCGTCCGTATGTCAGTGAAAAGACAAGGCTACATATCAAGGAAACCAAAAATATCCATATAATGACACCTTTATAAAAGGAACGAAAGATAGATTTTGTGGCATTCGAAACGATTTTCTCCTTGAAACGGCGAATGCTTTATATCTAGAGGGGTGGCGTTTTCTGCAGGATAATGCAAATACCATACTTAGGCCTATTATCAAGCTTGGATGTAAGAACACCAAGTAACAACCATTTCATGGCCAGCAGCTTCAGCAGATCTTAGACCTATTGAAAACATATGGGGAATAAGGAAGATTTAAGTTGAATGAGCAGCCCCATGAAATAAAGATGATTAAATTCAGTCATTTATACAGTCCTAACATCACCGAAATTTCATCTTGAACGTTTATTCATAAGATAGTCACGTTCATTCACACATTTTCATTTTGATTTTCAGGCTTTCTAGCTATGGAAGATGATAATCTAGAAGTATCTGGTAATGCAGCAATGAAAGACAAGATATTAGCCCTAAAGTGGGTTCAGAAGAATATATCGCTATTTAATGGTGACCCCCAGAACGTCACGTTATTTGGATTTAGTGCTGGTGGTTCTTCAGTTGCTTATTTGATGCTCTCACCAGCAGCTGCAGGTACCTTAATAACTTTACTTTTCACATTATTTAATCATCGAATTTTCTGAATATTATGCTATTGCTTTGATATTTCACGCCTTCAATAACCTTGCTAATTTTTTGTGTCGTAAAAGGATAAAGTTTTTACGACAAAAAGAGGACTATCCTCCTTTAGGAAGGAGTATTCACATTATGTAGAGTTTTTTATATAGAGACTTATGTACACCGACTTAGCTGTTTTTTGTTCTAAGCTCCCCGAGTTTCACATCCCAACATCCCAATGTCACATCCCAATGTCTTTGGTGATAGAATTTTAGATGAAATAGTGGTCTCCACATGATCGGATCATTTTGGTTTCAGCACTGCAGAATCTGATTAATTTTACCTGAGCATTAATGTGATTACTCAATAATATGTCTCCTACATGAGATTGAAAGACCAATAGAAAACACTTCATATGTCCTGAATATCAAATTTTATAATATTACTAAATGATTAACCAGGATTTGCAACACTTAACGTACAAGTAATAAAGAATTCGAGATATATTTTCAGAGAGAGAGAGAGATAGAGAGAAGATATATATTGTTCTAGTAAATGGTTAATGACTTGCGTTTTTCTGGCAGTGTAAATTTGTGTATTGAGAAGAAAAAAGTTTAAAGTATGGAGCTGAGTTGTTTTATCGAGTATTTTCTTTTGTTTTGTTCTTGGTTGGGATATTCTAGAATAACGGGCTGGAGGGTTTCGAGGTTGTGTGGTTTGCTCACAAAATTCACTCCTAAGGTTTGAAATCTACTTAGAATAGGGTATTTCTTCATTTTTTGTAGAGAAGGTTATTTGACTGAAATATAATTCATCCGTCGAAGCTGGTGCATAACAAAACGATTTTTTATATTCAAATTGAATATTGTTATTAAAACTGTTATTCAATATAAAACTGTTATTCAATATAAAGGCTTCATAATACTTCATCAAATTACGACCAACCTATCAAATAATTTCATCACTGTGCTGAAGCTTCAACCTTCAAATTCCTCAATGATCGAGATTTCATTTGAAATCAATTTTCACATTTCGCTCTACATAAATTTTAATCGATTTTATCTTTCAGGTCTTTTTCACAAAGCAATCATTCAAAGTTGTTGTGCCCTAAACAACGCTTTAAGAGGTTATGGACCAAATGCGAAGAAGTTGGCCGCAGCTCTTTCATGCCAAGAAACAGATGAACGAGAAGTTTTACGATTTCTCCAGAACTTACCAGCAGAAAAACTATACGAGGGTCAGCTCAAATTCAAAGATGTAAGTAGAAACAAACGTGCATATTTCTACCGCAACCAATTCAATAGTATTGATTTTTTCAGATTTGGTACCCTTGTACCTTCAGAATGTTTAGTCCGATTGTGGAATCAAAAAATAGTAGAGATCCGTTTCTCACAGAAGATCCGATGGAATTGCTTAAAACGGGAAGATATCACCAGGTTCCCACAATGATAACATATGCAGATATGGAAAGCATATTATTCATGGAACTGGATGAAAGGTGCCCATTTAATGCTAAATGTTATGAAGAAGAGACTCTCACGCCTATTTGGTTTGGCTTTGAGCAAGGAAGTCAACAATTTCAGGAAATTGCTAAGAAAATAAAAAAATTTTACTATGGTGACTCAACTCCTGAATACTACAGCTTGTCAACTGTAAATGTTAGTTGAAGTGAACATTATAGAAAAAAAGTGGTTTTTTACTTGATAAAAGGATTATTACAATATCTCAAATATTATACAGATTCATTCTGTTAACCTCGCTACAAATTTTAATTTTAATTTCATAAAAATTTTTACCTCAAAAACTCTTTAGGATTGAAGTAAATAAATGTCTTAGAGAACACAACTCCAATTAAGTGGACATATAGAATTAGTACTCATTACACAGCAACAAAAGAAATATATGAATTCCAAAAAATATAAATTATTGATTAAAAATATCAATAAGCACTTGAAGGACACAAAATTTTGTTTCGTATCAGTGTATCGGGTATTTTTTTTAGAGTGATTGAACTTTCGAAAGGGATAACTGTGATTTGACAGAAGGTAGAAGTTATGTTGTTTTGACATTTCTGTTCAATAAGCATTGACAAATTATCATGGAAAGACTCACGCCACAACAACGTTTACAAATCTGTGTTCTATTCGCCAAACTTATAGAGAGCCCTTCGTGAAATTTATGGTTTTATGGTTATGGCAGCTTATTCGTCGAACTATCGATAGATTTCGGACAACTTTTTCTCTACTCGATACAACAACAAGACAAAGAACTGTACGTACAGAAGAGAATATCGCTGCTGTGAGTCATAGTGTTAATGATGATCCCGATTTATCTATTCGTCGACATTCACAACGAGTTGGACTCTGTGCATCCACCACATGCAAAATTCTGCGTAAAGATCTTGGGTCTACACTCATACAAGATCCAACTGGTTCAAGAACTAAAGCCACTTCACCATAATGAGCGTCGTTTGTTTGCTGATTGGGCCCTAGAACAGCTGGAAGTTGATCCACTTTTTTATCGTAAAATTGTGTTTAGTGATGAAGCTCATTTCTGGTTGAACGGCTATGTAAACAGGCAAAGTTGCCGTATATGGAGTGAAAACAATCCTCAAGAAGTTCTGCAGGTTCTATTGCATCCTGAAAAATGCACTGTATGGTGTGCTTTACACGCTGGAGTCATCATCGCTCCGTATTTCTTTAAAAACGATGCTGAAGCTAATCTTACAGTGAATGGTGCTCGTTACAGATCGATGATCAATGATTATTTGTTTCATAATTTGAATGGTATCGACTCAGAAGTGTTTTGGTTCCAACAAGATGGTGCTACACTTCATGCTGTTACCGTAACAATTGATTTATTGAAAGAAAGATTTGGCGATTACATTATTTCGAGAAATGGTTCAACTAATTGGCCTCCAAGATCATGCGACAAAACTCCACTGGTTTATTTTCTTTGGGGTTATGTGAAGTGATTGGTTTATGCTGATAAACCAGAAACAATAGACACTTTGGAAACCAACATAATTCCTGTTATTGATAAAATAAAGCCTGAATTTCTCGAAAAAGTGGTCCAAAATTGGTCTGGTCGAATGCGGTTTCTCAGAGCTAGTCGTGGTGGATATATGCCGGAAATTATTTTTAAGACATAAATGTAATGAAATTTTCTTTCAAATAAAAAGAAATTCGGCTTCAATCTGAATTTACATATGTTTTATTTCAATTTAAAATTCTATCACTCTAACAAAAACACCCGATATTATGAAAACCAAATTCCTATCCAAAAATACGTCGTAACTTCAAGAATTTCTTCATGTATTAATTCTATTTGTCTATTTGTCAGTATTTTTTAGGGCATTTATTTAATTTAATTCTAAAAGATTTTGAATAAAAATTTTCTGAAATTAAAGTTTGTAGGAGGTTAACAGAATAAATCTGTTTGATATTTAAAAAATTTCAAAAGTTTTGATGTTTGTGTTAATACCTATTCATATATATTGCATGTATTTTGATTCATACAAGCGGGGATTTGGAGGAAATATTAGGCTTTTGGCAGTCCATCAACATTAAGGCAATTGATGAGAAAGCCTATATAACTAGAAATCTACAAAAATAGTTATAATATGTGTATTAATATATTTATTAGTTGTTCTTGATGTGAGATAGTTGTTTGCGTGTATTTGCTTACTAACTAAAATGTATATGTAGAATCAGTAGAGGCTAGTTTTGAAGGCCTAGGCTCACAAAATTTTCGATTCTTAGAAATGGATTTGAAATGCTAGAATGGCGGATTGTGGGCTCTGAAGTTGTTCGCTATATTTGAAGTCTATATCTGCTCTAATACAGACTCATTTACTTGGGAAAACAGTTTACCAATCAATGGTTTGTCTCATTACTTGAATCAATTGTACCTTACGTCATCACATAATGAATCAAAATTTAATTTCAGATGTTTTCTGATAATGGAATCTTGAGAGGAATGATCAAGACTGCCAAGTATCTGGCGGAAACATCTAAAGAACCTACATATCTTTGTGTATTCACTATACCGAGTAAACATGGGGATAAGTATTCTTCGAAAAATTTAAATGGTAAGTTAAGTTACTTATTGTTCGTTGAATAGTTGAGGTTCTCGACATTTAATGTATTTCATGTTCGGTCTCAACCTAGCTAAAGTAGCAACGTAATTTTTTTTAGACTTCTTATGAATTCTTGTTGCTGAAATAATGAAGAACAATCTTTTTTATATCTGCTTTTCATATTATCTATAAAAATATGAGTTTTTGTGGAATCAAGGTCAAAAGAAACTATAGGTGTATAGTTTCTTTTGATCTGCCTTGATTCCACAAAAATTCCCATATTGTTATAGATAATATGAAAAGCAGATATAATAAAGATTGTTCTTCACAAGAATTCATAAAAAGTTTAAAACAAATTACGTTGTTAAGTTAGCTAGCTTAAGACCGAAAAAGAACTTTGTGAAGAGTACAATATTTTATTGCTTATGTAAACGTTTTAATTATATGTAATGAATAAATAAAAACAGGAAATCTAGTTCTCAACTGATTGGTACTATAAGGTGTTATGCACATTTTTGGCTCGCAAAAATGTTGGTGATTAGAAAATTCGTATAGCAGATAGCACGTCCGGACAATGACGTAATTACATTAATTTTTCAAGAAATTTGGTGAAAATAGGTCCAATATCCACAAGCAGAGGAATATTCCACAGAATTTGTATGAGTTATTTATGATTTTGTATTGATGAATCCATTGTTAAAGCAACTGAGATCTACCAAAGGATAGTATGTAAACGGCTAAACGGCAACACACAATACATGATTGTTACCCAAGTGGTTTACCTTCAGAACTAATAGTTGCAAATGAGAACCATATGGAATAAATATTAAACCTTTTGAAAAAAAAAGTAACTGATAAGCTAAAATCGGATTTTTTCTTTATTGAAGGAAATAAGTTATGAAAATAAAATTCTATTTCAGTATGGTGTCAAAAAGATATATATATATTACCATTTGCATTTAATTGCAAAGAAACGAATTACAAATATCTTCGCTGTCAGGTACAACTGAAACTTACTAGCGATATCTCACATATACCACAAACATATGGCTTTCCTAAAGAGACCTAAGTCCTTTCTTTTCCCCGTTTTCTTTGCGAATCGAGGAAGCTATTGTATGGCTTTGATGTCACACTTTACTCTATCAGCGTATTGAAAAGTCTTTATTCAATTAAAACCGCAGAAAACAGAAAGCATCACATTTGGTTGGCTTCCTTGAAGCGTGAAGAACTTTTGTCCAAATGTTTTTTCTATTCGTCGGTCGCCAAAAACGGAAAAATGTTGCAACAACTAGATTCATGTTCAATTTTTCAGTTAAAAATCTTATGGTATGATCTAACTGAGATGTTCTTCTCTAATTCAATCAATTCACACAAGATTGATCTTCCTCGAAATTTATGAGTAGAAATTACTCCAATTCATTGAAGTTGAAGTCCATTCGCAACATTCGCAACCAACGATTCACCATCACCACAATAAAATAAATACAAATAGAATAAAAATTAATAGCGACATGAAATATCCTGGACCAATTGATGATCAATGAAATCTTAAACAGCAAGGCTCTAGATTACAGAAATTATTGAACTACGCGTAATTCTGAATTGAGTAGACCTCGTATACCATTTCCAATGTTATTCAAATTTCTCATGTTATCTTTTCAGGAGCGAATCATGGGGTAGAAATACCATACCTTTTCAAAACGAATGAAGCTACAAACGATGAAATGGAGAATACTGCTCAGAAAATCCTGAAGTTATGGACGAATTTTGCAAAACATGGAAAACCCACAATTGAAAAAGACGATATTATAGCTATCGACTGGAAGCCTGCAACCAAAGAAAATTTTTATTACCTGGAAATAGGGGAAAATTTAACTTTGAAACAAGATCCTGCAGCGGAGAGAATGACTTTTTGGGATCAACTCTATCAGTCATATCCGCAAACAGCAGATTACTAATATATCTTAATTACAATATTGCAATTTCAATATGAAGGGTTTGTTGTCCCCTATTAATATTAATCACTGCCGTTTACTTTTCTAGTTCTAAACGATATAAGTATTGGGTTGTTCGAAGGTTAATTTCGTTTTTTTTTTTGAGAAAATGAAGGACAATTTTCGTATAATGAATAAATATTTTATTAAATTATATATTGGTCAATCTGGTCCAACACTTCTTGCCATCTTTCGGTTAATAGCATGATTTCAGCCTCATAAAATTTTTGGTCTTTGCTGGCAAAAAACTTATCCAGGTGATTTTTGACCTCTTCATTTGAAGTGAAGGTTTTACCGTCCAAAATATTTTGCAATTACTGGAACAAATAATAATCCGAAGGCACTAGATCTGGAGAGTATGGTGGGTGGCAGTTTATACCATTCAAACTGTAAAAGCTATTTGCGTGTGACCAAACAGTTATGAGGTCTCGCATTATCTTGATGAAACCCTACACCTTTTCTGTTGATTAATTCTGGTCTTTTCTGTTGAAGTGCATCATTCAGTTTGTCGAGCTGATCACAGTAGACTTTCCATTAAGATCCCACCAAACAATCACTTTTCGTCCCCAGTAATGATGCGCTTCAAAAATGGATCATTTTCGTGACGTTCAACCTCTCACATGTTGTTATTCGCCGATTTGCACCAATTAATGCCTTGATCGTGTCTTTATCAGCTTCAACCGACCTTCCGGAACGCGATGCATCTTCGATATCAAAATTGCTGGATCGAAATTTTTCAAACCAGTTCTGGCACTGGCGTACTGTCAACACATCTTCTGCATACACATCGCTTAATTTCTTTCTTGTTTGAACAGCAATTTTTCATATTAAAAAAGTGAAATATGACGAAAATTCTGCTAATGGCTCTTCATATTTAAAAGGGCACCAACCATGAACTACTGCGTAGAATTAATTGAACTTTCACAAACATTGTTATATCAGTGCGGACGAGCATTGGGCTCGTGACCGGAAGGTCCGATTCCTGTTCAGGTGGAAAATAAAGTTGGACGGGTGTCAGCCACTATTTCACTGTTGGGTCAAAAATTAACAGTGCTGTGACCTAAAGTGGCGCAAGATCGCAGTAACAAAGCCTACCCAGAACGCAACTGAATTCCTAACGTGCATAGGCTTAAAAAGCTTCTGAGGTGTCTTCACGAGAGGATCTAGGAGTATCAGAATGATAATAATAATAATAATAAATAATAATAATATATCAGGTCTCAAAACGAATAATATTTATGCGGTTTAAGTGTGAAGTTAGACTCGAAAAATACGATTAAATCCTCTGTCGGGAAAAAACGAAATTACGTTCCGAACAACCTTATATTTTTAGCCATACTAATATTTTTAAAATGTCGTAAACTTCATGGTTATACAGGATTGACTCAAATCGAATACTTTCCAATAATCTAAATGGACTATTGAAGTATTTCGTTCGTTACTTTTTGGTTCTTGATCATTATTAACACACATTGTTAGAAGCTACTATATTCAGGTATCAAAAAATATCTTATTTTTGACTTTTTCGGTAGTGCAACAGTAGAAATTTCTAAAAACTTGTTCTAAAGAGAGTAGTTGAGTGTCATTTGTGCTATTTTTCTTTCAATAAGTGCCTCCGTACATTTGTGACTTAGAGATTGAGGTAGTTTATTGAAGATTTAGGACAAACAACGAATCCTCGAAAAATTAATCAGTCAAAAATAAACCATCTCAGGAAGTATAATTGATAATAGTGTTCAACTATATTCATTAAATGTTCAAGACTCGAAAACATTTTTTTTTCGAAATATTCCTAGTTCTCGATATGCATTTAGTCAAGAAAACAGCAGAAATTGATAATATGAAAATTATGAAGAGCACTGACGTGCAATCGGAAACTTTTGCGCGCTTTTTCAACAATCTTGCTCCGTCTCATTAGAGATGGCCCTGTCTACCCTAAACATAATTCATTATTTTCTTATTGATACTTAGGTCTTTTCATGTTGATATTTCGATCTAGCAGTTTTTAAGCTGTTTTATTCGATACTTCAGCTCATTTGTTTTCTAATGATTATATGGAGCCTTAGAAAACATTAAAAGCCTTTAAAGTGTATATTTATTGCCTGTTAAGACGACGCAGCTTCCGGAATTATAAACTCTTTTATCCTGTCCTTATCTACTAGCAATGATCTCATAATTTTTCTATAACCAATAAGAAAGTTTTATCTCTTTTTGTTAGAACGGGTGAATTGAGATCCCTATAATATTTCGTCTTTGAACCGACTGTAAAAATATTATCTTTTTGGAAATCAAACGCTTGTTACATTGCAGTCCAAGCTATCGCATTATTACTCGAATAGTTATCACACTGTCATGTTTGGCTTCGGCCAAATTATTGCATTATCATTGTGATAATCACATTTGTCGTTTGTGGTTTCTGCCCACATTATTTCATTACTCTCAAATGGTAACACTTTGCCGCTTGTGTTTCTACAAAAGATTATCGCGATTAGTATAAACATAGTGTTACGTCTATTAGGAGACGGTCCTGCTTGCGTTATATATAGTTCATTATTGTTGTTATGGTAGGTGGCCTTGAAAACGTTTAAATCTATCATGTTGATATTTCCAATCGACTTGTTGCTGATCCATATTAACTTTGAGAAATTATTACTTGAGACATTTCAGATTATTTTGACTCTAATGGGTATATATGGGCCTTAGAAAACATGGAAAGATTTGGATGCCCTTGATATATTTAGTGCTTAGTGTTAAGTTTTATTCAAGGCAGTGTAAATTATATTCTCTATCATTCCTTCTTTATCGATCAGCACACACTCGAAATGTAACATCCCAAATTCCCATTCCAAGAGAACTGGTACCGATAAGAATCTATTCCATTGGGACTTCACAGCCCACAAATATTATTTCCAATCAAGTTTGTCGTTTTACCTCCCTTTTGTCTTGATGAAATAAATTCATTCTCCCCTACTATGTTATAAATAAACTTTGAATATCAAAACAGATTTAATCTGTTAGTCTTCTACAATTTTAATTTCAAAAAATTTATTCAAGAAACTTTAAGAATTAAATTAGTACTTTATAAGCACTGCTTGTATTTAATAGATGTATAAAAGGAAAATCATTATACAATGTCAAATGGAATTAAGAAAACCTCAACGAATATAAATTTTCAATTAAAATTAATAAATAAATAAATGTTTTTTTGTTTCATTCCAGGCATGCGTACTGAATTCATCAGACAAGCGTACACAGCCCTGCTTGTAAAAATATTTTTATTTATTTATTTATTAATTTTAATTGACAATTTATATTCGTTGGGTTTTTCTTAATTCCATTTGATATTGTATAATGAGTTTCTATTTTATAAATCTATTAAATATGAGCAGTGCTTATAAGACATTAATTTAATTCTTAAAGTTTATTGAATGAATTTTTTGAAATTAAAATTGTAGAAGACTAACAGATTAAATCTGTTTCGATATTCAAATTTGGTAATAATCCTTCTATCAAGTGAAAAACCGCTTCTTATTATTTTATGTTATTAATATACCCTGTAATATATGTAATAGTCAAATTAGTCGCTTGTCTCTTGTACAAATTCGGGATTCCTAGAAACGTAGTAATCCACCTTACATTTGTTCATAGCGTAAATGTCATTACATAAGCTTGGTATTATATACAGTGATACTAGAATATAATCCTTTTTTGTTATGTGTTTCAATTCAATTCCGCATCGTCGGTTGCCATTATTAGATGAAGGAAGTCGAAAACCACTGCACACAGAGTGTTATTTGAAGTTAAAATCACCGCAACTCAACAAAGATACAGTCCACAAACTTAGCGTAATTAATCATTGTGATTAATTAATTTGCAATTGTTCGTTGTTTCAAATTACTGAAATAATAAACAAACTACTGCGGTAAACTAACCGTGGTACGAAACACATAGTAATCCACATACTGCATCACTTTAGGTATCATACACTGATACTAAAATTATATATTGTTATATGAGTGTTCACGTGTTTTACTGCTATTCCTAATCCGTTGGTTAATCTCATCAGAATAAACCAAGCGAGTTCATCATCGAGAAAGCTACATACAAGTGCTCTTGAAGTTAAATTCTTCGCTACATCACGTTGAATACAGTCCACTAAATCTTTCATAATTAGCCATTGAGATTAATTAATTTGCAATTGTCTGTTATTTCAAAATACTGAAATAACAGGCTTACAATTCTATTTTCTCTGAAAATTTCAAATGTGTGAAATACTTCTTAAAGAAGCTACATATGATGAATAAAAATGCAAGAATTCTGTGTTCTGTCATCCGAAAGTCAAATAAACGTTATTTTTTACAGTTTTACGACTTTTTCTCTGAAGAAATGCAAAATCTCATGAAAATAGAAAATACACAATTAAAAGTTCTTTCCTTCTCCCTACAATATGTCAAGAAAGTGTAGAAATAGAATATATTGAACAAATCTTCATACACTGTTGATACTCTTTTCAGAAATAAGACAAAAAATACAAATCCTAATAGCTCAGAAACCAGTCTTAGACTAGGTGCAGCGTGATTTTTTGAAATTTATTAGGAGTACAAATAAGTTTCCGCCGTTTTATTGTAGATGGCGCGGCACGGAGTTTCGGTTAGCTTTCGCAGATGATAACCAGCTTAAAAAATAGTTTGGATATTCAAGAACCACATAACCTATTGATATCATTGATTTTATATTGGTAAAATATAATTTTTATAAGTTTAAAATGTCAAAATTTGAGCCAAATAAACGTCATTTGCGGGAAATATTAGTTTACTTCTTTAATTTAAAGAAATCTGCTGCTGAGGCGAATCAATTGCTCGTAGAAGCATATGGTGAGGGTGCTTTGAGTGGGAGAACGTGTCGAGAGTGGTTTCAAAAGTTTAAAAACGGTGATTTCGTCGTAGAAGACAAAGATCGCAGTGGAAGGCCAAACATTTACGAATATGCAGAATTGGAGGAATTATTGGAGGAAGATTCATCTCAAACACAAAAAGAACCTGCTCTAACATTAGAAGTCACTCAGCAAGCAGTCTCACATCGTTTAAAATCATTAGGAATGATTCATAAAAAAGGAAATTGGGTTCCGTACGAATTAAAGCCGAGAGATATTGAACAATGCTCGTCCACATGTTGCGGCTCCCGTGAAAAAGTACTTGGAAACACTTGATTGGGAAGTGTTACCCCACCCGCCGTATTCACCAGACATTGCACCGACCGATTATCACCTGTTCCGGTCCATGGCACATGCTCTGACGGCGCAGCGGTTCACATCTTATGAGGATACCAAAAATTGGGTTGATTCAAAAGACAAGGAGTTCTTCAGACGTGGGATTCGGATGCTACCTGAGAGATGGGAAAAAGTGGTTGCAAGTGATGGGCAATATTTTAAATAAATTTATATTACCGTTCTTCTAAAATGAATATTTAATTTGTGTTAAAAAACGGCGGAAACTTATTTGTACTCCTAATATTCCTAAACTGTTTTCGGCAGAAAGAATGAACAGTATATAAATTTTTTTCGATTATATCGTTTTTCTTGCCAATATTAATGATAGGAGAAGAATGAAGCCTTTTTACGGAGTATTGTTAATTTTTAAAAGATTTTTCGTTTTTCAGAAGAACACCTTTAATATTTCAAAACATGACGTTTAGTGAACTAACGGATGGCAGAACAGAGAATTCTTTGTTTCGTCACGTGTATTTAGCTTCTTCCAGAAGTAATCGCAAAATTATAAATTGACTGTTGAAAAATGGCGCAAAAGCTTCAAATTTAATTTCAGTACTTTTCTGGTTATATCCTATAACATGAAATATAATTATTTTGAAAATTTTCAAATATAATACAAATTTATTCTGTCAACCTTCTACAAATTCTTATTTCGAAAAAAAATTTTTCATTCAAAAACTTTAAGAATTAAACTAAATAAATGTCTAAGAATACACACTGTGCCACTTCAGTAGACACATAGAATTAAACACTTATCACACAGTACTAAAGATAATAAAAGAATTCAAAGAAATATTAATTATCAATTGAATCTACTGAAAAAAATTGACGGGGACAAAATTATTATTATTATTTAGTAGATTTAATTGGTAATTTATATTTCTTTGAATTATTTTATTCCCTTTGGTATAGTGTGATAAGTGTTTAATTCTATATGTTTACTTAAGTGGCACAGAGTGTTCTTAGACATTTAATTTATTTAATTCTAAAAGTTTTTTAATAGAAAACTTTTTCAAATTGAAATTTTCACGAGGTTAACAGAATAAATCTGTATGATATTTAAAATTTCAAAAAAATTCTTCTATCAAGTAACAAACCTCTTCTTATTATAAAATTATTTTGTATAAAGCTCCCCTCACATCATTTTCGAAACAAAAAAGCAGGCAAAAGCTTCCAATTTCACGTCAGTGCTGTACACCATTTGTTTTTCTAGTATTAGGAGTAGAAATGAGTTGGTGATTTAAGGATGAAGAATTTAGAGGCAAGGTTCGATTAATTTTTATCATCAACGCAAGAGGAACTCGGAAAACGCTTGGAGTCACTCATCCAAACATTTGCCATTGTTTAAAAGCAATGAAAATGATGCATATGAACTGAAGCCAAGAGGCGTCGAGCGCCGTTTTCCAAGTGTGATCAACTGCTCCACTGCGTCGAATTATGAATGACGATGAAAAGTGGGTCCATTACGATAATCCAATATGTCGAGCAACGTACGAATGTCTCATCATTGTCATTGTCGTCATTGTGACAAGTCGAATATTCATGGCCAGAAGATCATGCTGTCTATTTGGGACCAGCTGGGTGTGGTGTATTATGAGTTTTTACAGTCGAACGAAAGGATCACATGTCTACCGATGGCCATTGATGCGTGTCAGCCGACCATTGTGAGCAGAATGGCCGCAGTACGCCAACAGACACGATTAAGTTATTGACAATGCATGACAATCCACGGGCACATCGGGGGGTCCTACTTCTCCTGCTGTGCAGCTCATATATTGCTCCTTTTGATTACTATGTCTTTCTATCGACGCAACATGGCCTGGCCCTGGCTGAGCAGCACTTCTCCAATTACCATGAAGTCAAAAAAGATCGATGCATCAATAGCGGCCAAAAAGCCAGACTTTTTTCGCGTTGATTTCCGTCAATTGCCAGAAAGATGGGAAAAAGTAGAGGCTAGCGACGAAAAATACTTTGAACTTTGAATGTATTACCAACTTTTCACAATAAAGCTTCCACTTTCTACAAAAAACTTCATGAACTTATTTATACTCCCAATATGATATTTAAAAAATTTCTTTTTCTTCCTAGCATCTAACGACTCTTTCGACCTGAGCGATTTGCGAATACTCTCTCATTCTAAGGTTGTGCAGCCCAAAGTATTACTATGCACCGCCACTGAGTAAAGGTACTTTGAATATTACTGGTTATCCATTTAGTTTAGATTCTACCTCTATAAATTGAAAACATATAAATTTATAATTTCGTTATTAGTTTGAATGGTAATTATTTTAAAATTGATACAATGCAATGACAACAAGATAGAGGAGTCCCATGTTCATGTTATGGATCCTTGAAATGGTTTTTTTAGGAGATAAGTATTGGATGATGATGAAATTGTGTTAGTGTAACAGTGATGGCCGAACCTTTAGTTACGTTATCTGATGGTCCTATAAAAGGACGATGGCGAACAGACACAAAGGGTCATAAATTCCTCAGTTTTGAAGGAATACCGTATGGGGAACCTCCTTTAGGAGAACTTAGATTCAAGGTATAATATTTCATTTAATGAAATTCATAAATAATATACGCAGATTCTTGATTCCATATATTCACAAACTATTTATATCTACTTATCTAATACTATGTCAATGGCGTAACCAGAGTTTGTTCAGGAATTATATTCAGAAGTATTAAACTGCTGTATTTATATCTCTTTCGGACAAAAAAAAATTAGTGTTATAAATGAATGTACTAAATGAAATTCAAATAAGAACTTATTTACAGCTAAAATAAACTGAAAAGCCGGTAGTATTTCTTGATAAGGACACATATATCAATATAATGATGCGTATAATGGAACAAAATGTTTATTAAATAATATGAAATGAGGTCAATCTGATTTTCAAAAATTTTTATTGTTATTATTATACAACAATTGTTTCGCTATCACTGGTTATTCAAAAATGGAAGATATCACCTTCCGGAAGATGCCACTGTGATTGAGAAACAATTGTCGTATTATAATAACAATAAAAATTTGTAAAAATCAGAATAACCATATTTAATATTATTTAAAAAGGAAATTCATGAATTGAAGACTGATTCAATTAAACAATTGAAAAAAACAATATAATGAGAAAATCCTTTTTGTATTTGAAAATAAATGAGAGTTAATTAGAATGGCTTATTTCTTGCGGAGAGAAAGGTTGTTATTTTGGAATTTCAAAATTTTTTCATATTTGTTTTGTTTTCGGTGTGAAACCAAAAATAGACTACAGAAATGATAAAATGTTAATTCAAAATGTAACTTTTATACGTATTTCGTTGTTGCTAATCTTCAGATATACCCAACATTTAAAATTAATTACAATAACAATATTTCAAACGTACAAATTGAAGAAACGATCTGAGCAAAAACCCAAACACTGTCAGCTATGCTCATACTAAGGATTTTATCCTAAGGTTATCAACAGATATTCCACGACTCACAGAAGAATCTGATTTTTTTTTTCCAATCTCAATATAGTTTTTTCCATTATCCTGAAAAAGTTTCATTGGGTAAATTGGCTCTAAAAGTCATTACATACTTATTTAAAAAAATTAAATGTTCTTCTAGACAAGTATTAATTTTATAATGTATAAAATGGAAGTTTTTCAAATTTCTGATATGAATTTTCAATTATAAATTAGATTTTTTACCAAGTAGAATGAAATTTATAATTTATATAATTATTTATTATAAATGAGCGTATAATTGCATTGAGAATAATCCAAATTAGTGAAACCTTCTAAAAATTGTAGGAAAGATTTTAAATTTATGTAAAGATTATAAAGAAGAACTGAAATGAAATGAAACTTAGCTGTAAGCTATTACAAATAATTGAAATGCTTCATGACAAGTGACACATCTGTTCATAACCTTGAAGCTAAAATTTCAAAGTTATTATCAGGCAATGACATAGGCGGAGCTGAAAGTTTCTAGTTTTTTGTTCAGATTTTTTCTTGGATTGGTTATTGTGTTGAATAAGAATGTTAGGGATATCTGACGCTTGGTGAAAACCATAAAATACGTATAATAGATTTCATTTTTAATTAAGTATTTCATCGTTTATGTAGCCTTTTTTGGGTTTTTACACCAATGAATGAAGTTATGTATACGTATTGTATACAATGTCATGAAAAACAATTTGTTGTGAAAATTCTTCAGATTTTTTATATTTATTTTTTATCATAAATGAAAATAAAATAGAAAGGCCTTTTACTTGATATAATGTCAAATGGAATAAATAACCCAAGAGATATACGAAAGTAATTAAAATTAATGAATAAATATTTAAAGGAGACAAAATTTTGTTTCTGGTCTTACCTTTAAGAACACCAATTGCCTTTTAAAAAACATGAACACACTTAAAGGACTTCTCAAAGAATATAATTTATTTGAAATATTTAATATATTTAAATATTCGAATAAGTTAATTCAAAAATCTCTAAAAAATGTGCACTATATCTTCAAAAAACAAATATAATTCTAAGCAATCGCGTCTTCAGCCCTCAGTTAATATTCCAAATATCAAAATCAAAAAACTAACCTATATCTCTCCACGTGTTGAAAGACTAAAGCTTCGAAACACAGATCAACTATATAATTCAAGATTTATCTATGTTCTAACAAAATCAAAGAACAGTGTGAGTTATTTTAAGGTTTATTTATATTCACTGACATTCCATAATGAGATTTATTGAAGCCAAAATATAATTATATATTATATATAAAATATTTATTCCATCTGACATTATATATTGAGTTTTGATTATATAAGTCTATTAAATGTAAGCGGTGCTTGTTTTAGACATAAATTTCATTCTAAAAGTTTTTTGAATAAAAAAAATTTTTTGAAATTAAAATTGTAGAAGATAAACATATTTCAATTTGTTTTAATATTAAAATTTTGTTATATTTCTTCTATCAAGTAAAAGACCTTTCTATTTTATTTTATATATAATATATAATAATATTTTGGCTTCAATAAATCTCATTATGGAATGTCAATGAATTTAAATAAACCTTAAAATAACTCACACTGTTCTTTGATTTTGTTAGAACATAGATCAATCTTGAATTATATAGTTGATCTGTGTTTCGAAGCTTTAGTCTTTTAACACGTGGAGAGATATAGGTTAGTTTTTTGATTTTGATATTTGGAATATTAAATGAGGGCTGAAGACGGGATTGCTTAGAATTATATTTGTTTTTTGAAGATATAGTGCACATGTTTTAGAGATTTTTGAATTAACTTATTCGAATATTTAAATATATTAAATATTTCAAATAAATTATATTCTTTGAGAAGTCCTTTAAGTGTGTTCATGTTTTTTAAAAGGCAATTGGTGTTCTTAAAGGTAAGACCAGAAACAAAATTTTGTCTCCTTTAAATATTTATTTATTTATTTTAATTACTTTCGTATATCTGTTGGGTTATTTATTCCATCTGACATTATATATTGAGTTTTGATTATATACGTCTATTAAATGTAAGCGGTGCTTGTTTTAGACATAAATTTAATTCTGAAAGTTTTTTGAATAAAAAAAAAAAAATTTTTGAAATTAAAATTGTAGAAGATAAACATATTTCAATTTAAAATAGAATAGAAAGGCTTTTTACTTGATAGAAGAAATATAACAAAATTTGAATATCAAAACAAATTGAAATATGTTTATCTTCTATAATTTTAATTTCCAAAAGAATTTTTTTATTCAAAAAAATAATATATATATATACAATATATATATACAAAAAAAAATATTTCAATTTGTTTTAAGATTCAAATTTTCATAAATGAAAACATTTACCCACTATACTCAAATTTATAATTTTCAGAATTGTCGTGATTTTGAACCCGACTGATCCCTGAAATATTTCACAAGGAGAGAATTTAAATAAAGTAATTTTCAACGCTCTTCTCAACGTAACTAAATATTGCATATATTGAATCGGGGCACAATTAATTGGAACTAACGAAAATAAAAAAAAAAATTCTTCTGTTAAAGTAGTTAATTTTCAGGACCCTGTTCCAATGAAACCCTGGACTGAGATGAAAGATTGTACAAAATTGGGTCCAGGAAGCTTATGTAAGCAACCAAGAATATCACAGGTTAGTGTTTTCCCTACATCTATATAATTCAGAATGTAAATATCAGCTTGTAGAAAACCTCAGAGCTTTGAATGTTCTTAAGAAATGGTCATTCATTTTAAAAATGTAAATATTTGTTCGTGCATGATTTTAAATCTACTTGAGTAGGTACTTTATCGACCTCGTTCATGTGGTTGCTTCAAATCTGCTGCTAATTCAATCTGTCATTTGTATCTATGAACTCAATATAGAACTTCAAATATCATATTTTAATTTGAAAAAAAATTTTCTTCCAAAAACTTTTAGAATTGAATTAAATAAATGTCTTGAAAACACACTGTGTCCATTGAGTAGACCTATAGAATTAATACTTATCACACAGTACCAAAGGGAATGCAATAAATTCAAAGAAATATAAGTTATCAATTAAAAATTATTAAATAAATACTTGAAAAGTACAAAATTTTGTTTCGTTCCTTATTTTATGAAAACTAAATCCCTTTCTTAATATGCAAAACATAACCCTAAGAACTTCTTCAATAACAACTGGCTCAAAATAAGTTCCTTCAAAAAAATCCTGAAACATGCTTTATTTAAAACATGCGGTATTTAAAATTTTGTAATAATCCTTTTATCAAGTGAAAACCTCTTTTTATTTTTTTATTGTATATATAATAATTATATATTTTGATTTACGCTCATTACATATGATAATTTGGTTTTAAAGAGGAACATAGAATACATAGGATGTTTATATGTTCACTTCATTCTAGTGTTTGTCCAGTAAACAGCCGTCAGTTGGTTCAGTAAGATATTTTTTTTTAATTATTTTTATTTTTCAAATATGAAGTTGAGCTGATGAGTTACCATTGTGATAATTCTAAATTTCTTTTTAAAGATGTTCTGCATGTTTTAGGAATTAGTATATTTTAAAGGAATTTATTTTGAGCAAGTTGTTTTGAAGAAGTTCTTGAGGTTATGTTTTGCATTTTTGGAAAGGAATTTAGATTTCATAAAACAAGGAACGAAACCAAATTTTGTACTCTTCAAGTATTTATTTTATAATTTTTAGTTGACAATTTATATTTCTTTGAATTTCTTTCATTCCCTTTGGTACTGTGTAATAAGTATTAATTTTATATTTCTACTTAATTGACACAGTGTGTTCTAAAGACATTAATTCAATTCTAAAAATTTTTGAATAAAAAAATTTTTTAATATTAAAATTTGTAGGAGGTTGACAGAATAAATCTGTATGATATTTTAAATTTTGTGATAATCCTTCTATCAAGAAAAAACCTCTTCCTATTATTTTATTGTATATATAATAATTATATATTTTGGTTTACGCTCATTACATACTATCATTCGGTTTTAAAGGAGTCCATATAATACCTTGCAAACTTTATGTAATTTCTGTGCCGACCATAGAAAACGTAGGATATTTATAAGTTCACTTCATTCTAGTGTTTGTCCCGTGAATAGCATTCAGTTGGTTTGGTAAGAAATTTTTTGGTAATTATTTTTATTTTTTAAATACGAAGTTGAACTGATGATTCCGTTGTAATAATTCTAAATTGCTTTATAAAGTTGTGCTGCATGTTTCAGGAACGTATTTTGAGCTCTTCAATTCCTTTTGATACTGCGTAATAATTATTAATTCTATATGTCTACTAAATTGACAAAGTGTGTTGTGAACAAATTTATTTAATTTAATTCTAAAAGTATGACGGTTCAAATGTTATACAAAATATAAGCCTTCAAAAATACCAATGTATGTGAAAGAAGTATTTTCAACCAAAACCTTATTTATTTTCTTATAAACAAAATGGTATCCAATAAACAAAAAAAAAATGGCATTAAATCTCGTGTACCCAATCATAAAAGAGGACAATACACAGAAATATTTTTCGTTATCTTATGTCAATGGATTATCTGAAAATATTGCCAAATATTTCAAAAGTTGTTTCAATTATAAGGCGGCTTTTAAGATAATCAATAACCTTAGTACCTACATAAAAAACAATAAAGATCGTACAAATAAAGAAAATAAATCCGGAGTCTACAAGTTGACTTTCAAAGATTGCCCTTTAGTATACATTGGCCAGGCTGGTAGATCATTCAAGAAACGTGTCCAAGAACACCAAAGGGGTTATATATCCAATTCTGTACATTCGACATACGCTAATCATCTTAAGGAATTCAGGCATATTTTCAACAATAATTATGAAATTATCCACGTGGAAAGCAAAAGTTCAGATTAACACTTTTAGAATTTCTTGAAATCAACAGGTATAATGCCCGTAAAATCCTTGCGAACGAACAAACAGATGTTGATCATTCCCCATTACTGAATATTTTTCCTTAATGGCATTTTTAGCGGCAAACTCCAATAAACACCTAGAGTTTTTATGACTTGTGCTTCCATTATTTGGTCACGTACCTAAAAATGTATTTAAACTCGGTTACACTGAATACCATCAGACAGTACAATGTAATAACTGAAGAAGCCACATCGTGGTGAAATAATTGTTGTAGTAGTACAAACATTTTTGTGGAAATAAATTACTGTCTCATATACATTTTTCTGATTACTTATGGTCCATGGAAACAAAAGAAAGGTTTTATCTGCAAAAATATTTGTGGACAAATTTCGACAATTCACATGTTTTCTGGTAAAAAAACAATGAAATCAAATTTTACATTTTACGTGGAATGAAAGTTCGATTCACATTCAAAATGAAATGTGAAAACATGGCAAGGATAATGAAGAAATTCATTAACGTTACAACTCGGTACCAACAATTGGTTCATTTCTGTTATAATATTTACATGTAAATTACAATAAAATTAAGAGGTGTTCCAGATTATCAAGGATCATAACCTAACTAATTGAATAAAGGCATAGGTTAATAAATAATGAGACAATTATTGCAAATTTAAAATATCAAATTTCAATTTCAAATTAAATAAGAAACAGATTGAATAAACATATTTAGAACACACCATATCAAATTAGCAGACATATATAATAGAATTAATTCCTATTAGACACTACCAAAAGGAAAGAAAGAAACTAGAAGAAATTTAAATTGTCAACTAAAAATTAGTGAATAAATAATTGAATAGTACAAAATTTTGTTTCATTCCTTTTATGAAAACTAAATTCCCCTTCAAAAATGCAAAACATAATCTCAGGAACCTCTTCGAAAATAACTTGCTCAAAATAAGTTCCTTTGTTATTTTATTGTATATATAATAATTATATATTATGGTTTACGCTTATTACATATTATCGTAGCCAGGGGGGACGGGCGCCCGAGTATATTAAATAGCTATTTTTTGAAATTCGTACAATATTATCACTTCTTTCCCTTTCTGGTATCATTAGATGAGGACGCTAGAATTTTTTTATTGTGAGACCCCCACTCAAAGGAAAATCCTGGCTACGTGTCTGTTTGGAGTCCATGAAATACCCTGCAAACTTTATGTTATTTCTGTGACGAACATAGGATTTTTACAAGTACACTGTATTCAAGTGTTTGTATAGCAAACAGCATGTAGTCGGTTTGGTAAGATATCTCTGTTAATTATTTTTATTTTTTAAATACGAAGTCGAGCTGAGGATTTACTGTCGTAATAATTCTGAATTATTTTCTAAAGATATTCAACATGTTTCAGGAACTTTTTCAAAGGAACTTGTTTTGAGCAAGTTATTTTTGAAGAAGTTCTTGTGGTTATGTTTTTAATTTTTGGAAGGAAATTTAGTTTTCATAAAACAAGGAATGAAAAAAAATTTTGTACTTGTTCTAAGTATTTATTTAATATTTTTTAGTTGACATTATACATTTCTATGAATTTCTTTCATTTCCTTTGGTACTGTGTAATAAGTATAAATTCTATATATCTACTAAAAATTTTTGAATACAAATATTTTTGAAATTAAAATTTGTGGAAGGTTTCCAGAAGAAATTTGTATGATATTTAAAAAAATTTTTATAATCCTTCTATAAAGAAAAAAATTCTTTTTGCCATAATATATATTTGTCCTGGTTCCAACACTAACATAATTCTAGATTTTAATGAATAGAAGACAGACGTTTTTATGTGGATTATAATGGCATTCATCAGAAATTATACGAAACAAAAGACTTCTCGCCTATTAAAATAATTTATTAGCATATCTAGAATTTTTCAGTTCAAAAATCGGTGACCAGATTGGTATAGTTACTTATGTGTATATAATAGTTTGTACATTCAAGGTCCGGTGCTTTTGATAATTTTGACTCCTTCAACCAAAAGGAAAATTTGAAAAATCAACAGATAACATTTAATGATGAGATATTAATGTAAAAGTGTGCTTCATGTAATAATCTCATGTGGGTCTTTGTATGATTTTAATAGAAAAAAACTACCAGGATATAGTTTATATTATTCGTTGAAATTGTTCCAGAATTCCGTAACCGGAGAACTGATGAAGGAATACGTACTGGAAGGGAGTGAGGACTGCTTGAACCTAAATGTTTATACACGACAGGTGAATAATTTATGGAACATCTCTTAGTTCTATCATGTTTAGTGCATAACTCATCAGAACTAAAGGGTGAGCTATCTTGAGCTTCCATTTTAAAGTTGTGTTATTTCGAATCTGAAAACACTTCTGTCATTCTTGTTTTGACAGCAAGTCAGTTGAATATATGAGATTAACGAAATGGGTCGATTTACCCTTGAACGTAACTAGGAAATATTGAAATATTATTTTCAAAGTGGGAATCTTCTATCCAAACTATTACAAATTAACGTGGAGAATTCAAGAGAAATGAAATACCCTCACGACAATTTGTGAATCAAATTGGTCGCGAAAACTGGATTTATCATTGATAAAACAACTTGTTCACGTTCTCATCTAGCCCCAAACAATAGACAATGTACTGAAACATTGGGTTGATCGTCGTGGCGGTTTTTGAATGATATTGTTTTTCATTCTTCAACCCTTCTAATAAACTCACAATTTTGAAACAACATTCATTACTTTTTTATTTATAGCCTTATAAATGCAAATTATATACTTATAAATGCAAATTTTCAATGGGCCACCCTTTATTATGGATCTTAACGGAAACTAGTAATAATGATAAAATCTATTCTAAATTAATGATTGTAGTTTTTCCAAATTGTCAGTAATTTTCGAATATTGAGCTGCTATTGAATGAACAGATTGGACTCACTGATAAAGAATTCAATATCAAAAGTAATTCTGTCCAGCCGGTCTGTCCGTAAACATGCTTGAGCTTGAGCCTATAAACTTTCAGGGAAGGTTTGAGGTCTAAATGCCGCAACTGAGTTCGTTAATGGCTATAACCTCTCTAACGGAAAAAATCTAGAGACTTGAGTAGGTTGAGGTCCAAATATTTTGGTTGCGTTCGTTAATGGCGAACTCGGTCCAACGATTCTTCAGTTCAAAATATCATACAGATTTCTTCTGTAAACCTTCTAAAAATTTAAATTTCCTTTGGTACTGTGTAATAAGTATTAATTCTATGTCTACTAAATTGACACGCTGTGTTATAAACTACAAATTTAAATTTTCTTTGGTACTGTGTAATAAGTATTAATTCTATGTCTACTAAATTGACACGCTGTGTTATGAGGACACTCATTTAATTTAGTTCTAAAAATTTTTGAATACAAATTTTTTTTTAAATTAAAAGGTTTACAGAAGAAATCTGTATGATATTTTGAATTTTGTAATAATCCTATAAAAAAAACCTCTTCTTATTATACTATTATATACATAATAATTATATATTTTGGTTTAAGCTTATTACATATTATTATTTGGTTTTAAAGGAGACCATAAAATACCTTGCAAACTTTATGTTATTTCTGTGACGAACATAGAATACTAAGGATGTTTATAAGTCCACTTTATTCTAATGTTTGTAAGGTAAGTAGCATGCAGTCGGTTCAGTAAGATATCGTTGTTAATTATTTTTATTTTTTAGACATGAAGTCGAGTTTTTTTTTCAGATACCGTTGTTATAATTCTGAATTGTTTTTTAGAGATGTTCTACATTTTGTAGGAATTTTTCGAAAGAAACTTATTTCGAGCAAGTTTTTTTCTAAGAAGTTCTTGAGGTTATGTTTTGCATTTTTGAAAGGGAACATGGTTTTTCACAAAACAAGGAATGAAACAAAATTTAGTACTCTTCAAGTATTTATTCAATAATTTTTGGTTGACAATTTATATTTCTTTGTCAATTGTTTGCTCAGCTGGACGATTATGTTGACCATAATCTGCTCGTACTGCATGAAACGTACTCACATTCAGCAGTAGATGAATGATCCATATTGTTAAATGGCTAACATTCAACTTAACATATAAGGCTTCTGGATCACAGTTCTACTCGACATATGTCATTGAAACATGGCTGTGAAATCCGGACCACGAAATGGATAACTGCGTAAAAGAGCTCTATAGATTCAGATCTGAATTGATTAGATTTGATCTTTTTTAGCTTAGAAGCTCTCAGAGCTTTTGAATTATCATAATTTCATCATTTCAGCTGAAGACTTCCTCAGGTGAATTAAAACCTGTGATGGTTTATATACATGGAGGGGCTTATATTATGGGTAACATAATTCCTTATGGACCCGAAAGATTACTAACTCAAGATGTTGTCTTGGTACATCTACACTATCGTTTGGGAGTATTTGGTAGCTATTTATTCAAATTTTTGCTTATCTACTTGTGAGCTGTTTTATTCTCAGAATTGTGAAAGGGCATAAAAATAGGAGCGGTGTTACTTGAAAAAAGGCATTTTCGATATATTAAATATACAACAGATTAAGTCTGCTAACCTCACTTCGAATTTTAATTTTAAAAAATTTCAGGTTCCAAATTATGAATGACATAAAAATTTATAATGAATTTATAGTACACCTAGATTAGAATATTTAAATATTTAGTTTGTTTTGCCGTTTAGAATGGAATATATTTCACTTCCTTGAGAGTGAATAACACTACAGATTGATTTTAAAATTTTTCTGCCATAGTTGTAATTGCCTGTTCGATAAACTCTGTTATGCAGAGTTGGAAAAAAAATAATCATTATTGATTATTTTTTTCCTAATATAAATATCGTGATATCCCTATGAATATCCAGTCAACAATTATCGAACCTTTTTATTTCAGGTTTCCTAGCTATGAATGACCCCGAGCTAGGTATATCTGGTAATGCAGCCATGAAAGATAAAATATTAGCTTTGAAGTGGGTGCAAAGAAATATAACTCTGTTTAATGGGAATCCACATAATGTTACTATTTTTGGACATAGTGCAGGTGCTTGTTCAGTTGCCCTTTTGACTATGTCACCAGCTGCATCAGGTATGTTGAAAAAGCAGTATTATTCATCAGTTGAAGATAGCATATTTTGAATATCAGAATGGGTTATATCAAATCGCGCAGAATTTAAACGTAAGATTCACAGGTAACATTTTGGATCAGAGAAAACCTGTGAAATGGCAAAGCGAACAAAAAGTTCCACTCAAATTCTATTTTTTTCGTTCCGAAGTACGTTTGGTACGTTTGATTTTTTAGCGAACTTGTAAGCTAACGCAAGCGCAGTCGTATTAAGCTCTTTTCGAAGCGATTCTCAGCAGATTCGTCTTCGTTGCAGACAAAGCTAGAAGCATAAATTTTCAGTTATTAAGAGACATATAGAACCATTTCATTAATATTAAACTTTCTGTCAAAACACGAATGACACTAGTGTTGCCATGCTCGAATTAACTACTACCTCAAAATGCAAACCCTTGATGGCTCACCCTTTATGAAATATCGAGGAGTCATTATAGAAAGAGATATGTTAAATGGGATCAACACGTCCGAATGTTGGTACAAAAAGTAAGTTTTTTTGAGCATGCCCAATAAATTGCTAAGGAGTATCTATTTCGCAAAGTCACATTCACAATTATGATATGGTATTAAACAGGGTGTCCCAAACAGGTATGTTGAAAAAGCAGTATTATTCATCAGTTGAAGATAGCATATTTTGAATATCAGAATGGGTTATATCAAATCGCGCAGAATTTAAACGTAAGATTCACAGGTAACATTTTGGATCAGAGAAAACCTGTGAAATGGCAAAGCGAACAAAAAGTTCCACTCAAATTCTATTTTTTTCGTTCCGAAGTACGTTTGGTACGTTTGATTTTTTAGCGAACTTGTAAGCTAACGCAAGCGCAGTCGTATTAAGCTCTTTTCGAAGCGATTCTCAGCAGATTCGTCTTCGTTGCAGACAAAGCTAGAAGCATAAATTTTCAGTTATTAAGAGACATATAGAACCATTTCATTAATATTAAACTTTCTGTCAAAACACGAATGACACTAGTGTTGCCATGCTCGAATTAACTACTACCTCAAAATGCAAACCCTTGATGGCTCACCCTTTATGAAATATCGAGGAGTCATTATAGAAAGAGATATGTTAAATGGGATCAACACGTCCGAATGTTGGTACAAAAAGTAAGTTTTTTTGAGCATGCCCAATAAATTGCTAAGGAGTATCTATTTCGCAAAGTCACATTCACAATTATGATATGGTATTAAACAGGGTGTCCCAACGAAAACTTGAAACCCCAAAACTAAGAAACGAAGACTTTTCGAAGTTTTTAAAAAATTTGGTCAACTCCTGTTATAAGGGGAAGAAATTTTTATTATGAGTTTGTTCGGAAAAAACCTCTACCATGAAGGCAACATTTTTTGAATAGGGAAGAGATGTCGAGTGTTGGTTAGTTTGAAAGTTATTTATGTTCTGTGCACAACCCACTTAAAATTTTTATAATTGGTTTACTATTCACGAAATAATGTAATTTTGAACTAACCGTCAAAAGGTGATGTTGAACAGACAGTTGAACCGCTCAAACTAGAGAACCTAAGAGTTTTGAACATTCCAAAAATAGTTTTCAAGTTCTGTATTAGGGAGAAAGAATTCCTATGATGACACTGTTCGGAAAAATACCACCTGAGAATGGCAACAACCCCCAACATTTTTTGAATAGGGAGGAGATGTTGGATGTGGTTTAGTTGAGAAGTTTTTTTCTGTTCTCTAAACATCGCAGTTGAAATTGAAACCAAGAATTATGAAGAATCCAAAAATAATTTTCAAGTTCTGTATTAGGGAGAAAGAATTCCTATGACGACATTGTTCCGATGTGTTTTAGTTAAAGAGATTTTTTGTTTTCTGAACATCCTAGTTGAAATTTTCAAATTCGGTGATTTTTTTTTAAGCAATTTGATATTGAACATTATCAGAAGGTCAACTTAAACAGAAACCCAATACATTCAAATAGACCAAATCTGTAAGTAACGATAGGAAACATCCGGAAAAAATTGAACTATTTAAAGAACTAACATATGTATTGTCCAAAATGATCACCACCAACCTCCATACAATGATACTTTCTGTCCATTTTCAAATCCTTCTCTAACATTTTCGAAAATGTCTGGTGTCAGTAATTGGCATTCCGTGATTATTCTTTGTCGCATTTCTACAAGATTTTCAGGTGAAGTTGCATAGACTTTGTACTTCAAATATCTCAACAAAAAAAAACCAATGGCAATAGATGGGGTGATCTTGCTGGTCACTCTATAGGACCCCTCCTGCCAATCCAACGTTCCAATGTTCGTTCAAAAATTGTCGAACACGGATATCGAAATGTGGTAGAGCACCATCCTGCTGAAATTTGAGTTCATTTCCTAAAAGGTTGTCGTCGTTTTCCAGAATGTCAGTAATCATTGGACCAATAATGTCTTCTAATAAATTCAAATAAGTTGTTCCATCAAGATTCCCATTGATAAAAATTGGTCCAACAATATGGTTTCCTAATATTCCTACCCAAATATTTAATTTCTGGGGAATTTGTGTATGTGCCTCCATAAATAAATGAGGATTACTATCACTGCAGTACCGACAGTTATATCTATTGACTTCTCCATTCAACATAAAGGTACACCCATCAGGAAAGATTGTATTGTAGAGTCGGTGTGAGTTATTATTCAGTAACTCACTAAATTGTTCACAAAACTGAGTCCGACGGTCAGGATCATCTTTACTCAACTGTTGCACCAGCCTTATCTTGTAAGGGTGAAATTTATGAGCTTTCACAATTCGGTGAATGCTAGATTTCGGAAGATTAGATGCTCATGCTTAAGTTCGTATAGATTGCCGATTATACATGTATAAATCTCCCAATACTGCTATTTCAATAGCTTCATTCGGACTGGACGCTCAACTTCGTGTTTCTTATTCTGAAGGTACCAGTAGTTTCCATTGTATTTATCAAATGCTTAACATAGTGGTGAATTGCATTTCTTTCGGGATGATTGTTAATAAAATAACTTTCAGTTAGTCTAGAATTTTCGTCATTCCTACAGTATAATTTGAGAAATTCTATTCTTTCTTCCATAGAATAAACCATTGTCGCCCACGTAAGTCTCAAAGCCAATAATGATGCAGAAACGAAAGACTGAAACACATTTGAAAAAGAATCTTGAAAAAAATTGTATACATTGTAATGAATATTATGCGTTTCACACATTTTCCCATCAGGAACGTAAGAAAATTGATGTAGCGTTTGATATCCTCTGCAATATTATCTATCAATATTATGTGCAGATTTCAATGATGTGATGACTTTGCTTCGTCAGTACTCAATTAATTCATATTCAATGAAATATAACATCAATCAACAACAAATATTTACTCACCCTTCAACAATTTAGAAATTCTGGTAAATGAATACTGAAAAATTTAAATAGAGTAAGGTTAACAACAAATAAATAATTCTGTGGTTTACCCTTGATCTAAAAGATTGAAAGACAATTTAACGGCATATGTTATAGCAAAAGGACTATCTGTATAAAGAATGTTAAGGAAACCAAATAATTATGTATTATGAATAAAATAACATAAATAGAGATTTATTCTTGATAGAAGGTATATAAAATTATTTAAATATTTCAATATTAGCCTTCTACATATTTAAATTCGAAAAATTATATTTAAAAATTATAACTTCAAGAATTAAATTAAAATAATGTCATATAAGTACCACTTATATCAAACGACATATAAAATAAACATTCATTATAAGACATCCAAATGATATAACAAAATCCAATAAATAAAAAAGGTTATCCTATAAATTAAATATTTTGAATAGACAAAATTTTGTTTCTGCTCATCAATATTATGAAAACAACAATCTTTCAAAAATGTTTAACATAATCTTAAGAATTTCATCATAAAACTATCTTACCTAGAATATTCAATATTATTGGATATCTAACTAAGTTACTTTCTATAAAATCTCAATATATGTAAAAACATTGCTGAAAAACAAGTTTTAAGAGAGACTTTTTCAGTATTCATTTACCAGAAGTTCTGAATTGTTGAAGGGTGAGTAAATATTTGTTGTTGATTAATGTTATATTTTATTGAATATGAATTATTTGAATACAGACGAAGCAGAGTCTCTCTTAAAACTTGTTTTTCAGTAATGTTTTTACATATCTTGAGATTTTATAGAATGTAACTTAGTTAGATATCCAATAATATTGAATATTCTAAGTAAGATAGTTTTATGATGAAATTCTTAAGATTATGTTAAACATTTTTGAAAGATTGTTGTTTTCATAATATTGATGAGCAGAAACAAAATTTTGTCTATTCAAAATATTTAATTTATAGGATAACCTTTTTTATTTATTGGATTTTGTTATATCATTTGGATGTCTTATAATGAATGTTTATTTTATATGTCGTTTGATATAAGTGGTACTCATATGACATGATTTTAATTTAATTCCTGAAGTTATAATTATTAAATATAATTTTTTGAAATTAAATATTTAGAAGGCTAATATTAAAATATTTAAATAATTTTATATACCTTCTATCAAGTATTAACCTCTATTTATGTTATCTAGAACAAAGGAATAAGATCATGTAATTCGATCGTAGGCAGGAGAACATTCAAAACGATGTTATGCTATAGTGTATGACATGTCCAGAGATGATATAATTTAAAATGGTGACTAAAATTTAACCGAAGAATATTATAATAGGAAATATGAAATGAACAGAAAGTATTTCGAATTGGACCAGTGCCACTTGCATCTAAGTAAAAGTTCAAAACTACAATACAGCCTAATAGGTTTTGTTCCGACTCGAAAAACTTTCTGTTACTCTTTATTATATTGGTAATAAATATTGGTCATATTAATGAATTCATTTAGCGAAAAATGAATTGTGAATTACCGCTTAATTATTAGACGTTTTTCTAAAAACTAAAACTTCAATCTAGCATCATGGCTTAACACTTCAAGCGTTCAAGGTGAAACGAATGAAGTTTATCGTTTGCACTTTCACAAAGACAAGACAAATTTTGGCGAGTGAATAAAACAAGATTGTGTTTGGCATTTCAGCTCCAAAAAAATCCAACTTCAAAATTGCTTCCCTTGTAGAATTCAACCGTTGGAATGTTTTTATGTTGCAGAATGACTCTAAGTAAACGTTTTATACTTTCCATTTACATATATCTTGTTTGTCGGAGAATTAATCTACAATACTTGCCTAGCGTTAATAAATAGAAATCAATAAATATCTTACAACGTGAACTTGCAGGTCTCTTCCACAAGGCCATAATTCAAAGTTGTTGTGCCTTGAACAGCTCCGTTAGAGGTCATGGAAAAAATTCGAAAAAGCTTGCCGAAGCCCTTTCATGCAAAGAAACAGATGAAAGAGAAAAACTCCGATTTCTTCAGGCTCTACCACCAGAAAAATTATATGAGGGCCAATTGAAACTCAAAGATGTAAGAAGCTACGTGACAGCAGGTTGAATTAAACTTATCTGCAAAATTTTAGTATATTATAGTTAATTGTTTTGAAGCCATTCAGAAAATTATTGGATTACCTGTGTATTAGTTGATAAAGAATCTGGTGTTTCAATGCATAGTCGATTTCTATATTGAATCCATATTATTATTATTAAGAGTGAACTGAAGATTTTTTTATGCGCGTTTTTCTTGAATATTATTGAAGTATATCTTGAGCTACAACTTTCCATTCATTCAAGAGTTCTTGTGTATTCCAACAGCTGATATAAGGCGGCATTCTGCCACAAAGTGCTCAGGAGATCTTTCTTCTCCCCACATTCATCGTTTTCGGTCGAAGTAGTTACTAAGTTAACGAAACGCGTCATGTGAACAACTCAAGATAAAAATTCAACCAAAGTGTACAATGGCCAACACGATTCGAACTTTTTTTTAATCTTCAGTACTTACTATTCAGTACTTTTATTTGCAAAACTTGTTGAGCAGATTATCTTTAAGTGTAGTTGATCATTCTGTTATATGTTTAGATATGGCATCCTTGCTTTTTGAGGATATGGGGCCCTGTAGTGGAACCGAAAAACAATATAGATCCATTTTTGACGGAAGATCCAATAGAATTGTTAAAAACGGGTAGATACAACCACGTTCCGACAATGATAGGCTATGCAGATATGGAATCTATCCTAATCATGGAATTCGATGAAAAGGCAACATTCAACGTGATATGTTTTGAAGAGGATACTCTAACACCTGTATGGTTTGGCTTCGAAAGAGGAACTGAAGAATTCCAAACTATTGCGAAAAAGATCCGAGGTTTTTACTTTGGTGATTCTGAGCCAGAATTTTATAGTTTACCAACAGTTAATGTGAGTGGAAGAGTTTACGAATAGTATAATTTGTTTTGTATTATTTTGTGTCATTACGATAGTAACGGGTTTCCCAAAAGGAATGATACAATTCAAAATGGTTATGATGGCAACACTCTATATTATTTTTGAGATTTTAAATGTTATTCGTGTTCAGTTACGTCATTTAATCATGGAAAGATACACGTTTCAGCAACGTTCAGTAATTGTTAAATTATTTCATCGAAATCAGTGCTCATTTGTGAGAAATTCAAGTTCATGTAGGACATTATTCAGTTAATCGACTCATTAATTGTTGAATTGTAGATAAATTTGAAAGTTAATTTTCTTTACTTTATACAAAAGTCATGTCAGTATGACAAATAAATGCACGCACCCAAGGAAATATTGACTTGGTTGCAGGAAGTGTAAGGAAAAATGCAAATTTATCGGTTTCATATCGTTCTCGAATATCAAATCTTTCTCAAACAAAAACTTGGAGAATTTTAAGAGAAGATTTGAGTTTACATCCTTAGAAAATTCAATCAGTTCAAGAACTGAAGCCGTTTGACCAACGTAAACATCGCTTATTTTCTGATTTTGCTCTTGAGCAACTTAAAAATGATGAATAATTTTACTGAAAAATATATTCGTTGATGGAACTCATTTTTGGTTGAACAGTTATGTGAACAAACAGATTTGCAGAATTTGGAGTGATGAAAATCCACACGAAACTGTTCAGACACCATTACATACAGATAAAGTGACTTTGTGGTGTGCAATGGACGCTGGCAGAGTCACTGATCCATATTTATTCTAAGAAAGTGATTAAAGAGTTACAGAATAATGTTAAATAAATTTTCTTTCCTGCTATTGTTAACAATAATCTATAGGATATGTGGTTTCAACAAGATAGTGCCACTTGGCACACAGCCACCTCAACAATCGATTTATTGAAAACAAAATTTAGTGATAAAATTTTCTTAAGAAATGGTCCAATTAATTACCCTTCCAGGTTGTTGTGATTTTTGTCTTTGACGATATGTTAAGTCACAGGATTATGCTGATAATCCAACAATAACTAAGCAATTAGTAATAAACATTGAACGTACCATTGATGAAATACAGCCAAATTTATGTCAGAGAGTGATGAAAATGGGGTTAACAGAATGCAGTACTTACGAAGAAGTGGTTGTTATTTCAATTATATTATTTTCCATACATAATGTTATGATGTAACATGTCCATTTGAAAAGAATAGTTTCTCACTGAATAACTTATTTGGAATATTATTAAAAGATGCATACACGAAGCGGCCGAAGAAGCGATAGGAAAAAGGAAGGTTAATCTGAATTCGAGAAATAACACCAAACCCTGGTTCAGTCATCATGTGAAGGTACTTGCGGAGGAAAGGAAGAAAAGTTATTTACGTTATAAAAGTGCCCCAACCGAAGAGAATTATACCATTAATAGAGAAACAAGGAATAGGGTCAATTTTGAGATCAGGAAAATAAAAAGAGAACATTGGGAGAAGTTCACTGTCGACATGGAACATGATATATATGGAGCACAAAGAAAAGTCTGGAAAATGCTCAAGAACAGAAAAAAGCCCGTAAACGAGTACATCCAAACTAAAAACGTTCCTTTACATGAGTGGGAAACATATTTTAGAAAACTTTACAGAAGCGATGATCAAGAAGCTCAGAGAAATGCACCGGAGGAAGAGACGACAGATGAAGTGACGATTACTCAGGAGAACATTGAGATGAAGATGAAAAAACTGAAAAACCAAAAGTCACCAGGAGTTGATGAGATACCCAACGAACTTTTGAAATATGGCGGACAAGAACTAGCAAAAAAGCTAACCGAACTATTCAACAAGATAATGGCTACATCTGATATACCAACAGAATAGAAGAAGAGCATCACGATACCGATCTTCAAAAAGGGACAAAAAACCAACCCGGAGAATTACAGATGAATTAGCCTACTCTGCACCAGCATGAAACTGTTCACCAGCATAATCAAAGATATCCTTCAGGATGCCATAGAGAATAGAGATGAGCAACAGGGATTCAGGAAAAATAGATCGACAACCGACGCACTGTTCATTTTGAGACAGGTGAAAGAGAAGGCCATCGAGTACAGCTATCCAACATATGTATGTTTCATTGACTTGACAAAGGAATTTGTCAGAATAAAACTTCAGCATGTTATCTAAATATTGAGGCAAAAACGAATACCAAACGCGATAATAAACGTCATCAGGAATCTGAATATAGACAATACAACAAGAATAAGAGTTAACAACCAAACAACTGAAGATATACCAACACCAGCCGATATTAGGCAAGGGGATAGCCTCAGCCCATTCCTTTTTAATCTTGTCATGGATGAAATCATACAAGAAATAATATCTATGAAGATGGGATACAGATTGAGCGGCAAACCAATCGGCATGATATGCTTTGCGGATGACGCAGTTATTCTAGCCGAAACCGAAGACGTCTTACAGAGACAAATACAAAAGTTTTATCAGATCAGTAGAAATTACAACATGTCCATATCTATTGAAAAAACGAAATGTATGACATTTTCGAAGGAACCATCAAGATGTAAAATAGTTATAGTTGGTAAGATAGTGGAACAAGTGATTAAGTTCCGTTACCTAGGAGCGGACATAGCCAGCAATCATAATCCGATAGAGGACATCAAGTCACAGGTCAACAAGGCCTCAGTAATATCCGGCTGTCTAAGAGAAGTTGTTTGGGCAAACAAGCATATACATGTCGATGGAAAAGTGCGAATATATAAATCCTGTGTTAGGCCGGTCCTGACCTATGGTATCGAGACTCGAGCTGACACGAATAAGACGAAGAACATCCTAAGAACAGCGGAGATGAAAACTCTCAGAACCATCGCAGGAAAAACATCAAGAGACAGAGTTAGAAACAGCGATATAAGATCTCTCTGTAAAGTTGAAGATATAGTGAGATGGGGAAGGAGGAGGAGAAGATATTGGCGAGACCACGTAGAAAGAATGGACCACAATAGACTAGCATACATCGCTAAGGACGGAAAACCAGCAAGTAGAAGGCCATTAGGAAGACCACCCAAACGATGGAAGGATAGCTGGAGTTCAATCTCCCAGGAAGCCGCTTCCTAAGGGGGAGACCTTCACAGCGAACAGACCTTAAGGTCTAGAAGAAGAAGAAATTTTTAACTTGTATCATCGCTATTGAAAAACCCATTAACAAAAACGAACATAGTAAAAAAGAATCACTTAGTCATGCATCCATATAAAGAAATGGGAAGGGTCTTTCATTAAGATTTGTTTTTTAAATAAAACACATTATTTATTTGAATATTGTTGAAATGTTTATCTCATCATGAAGTACAATGGATATCATTAGTTATGAAATAAAACATCATTCCACCACGAAAACTCTGGCAGTAATGAAGTCGTTGAACCCAATTTGACACTCTCACACAAATCAATATTGATCTTTAAATCGAATAAATTTGCTGCAATTTGCTGCAAACTAATGACTTAATATAAATCTAAAGAAAGAAGTCCAATGGAGTTAAATCTCTGAGAATGATTTTCTCATGAAAATCTGCATCATTTTTGATTTTTTCTGAGCACCGATTACTGAATACGCGACGTTTAAAATGATCTTTTGGTTTGAGTTCTTAGGTTAGAACAATTTTGTATGGACGTAAACCAAGGTCTTGTCGTAAAATTCGCCACAAAGACGTCTGGGAAATGCCTAGTTCTTGTGAACGTCAGAAATCGATACATTTTGGTCTTTACGGACACTTTCACGTACGGCAGCAAAAATTCTCTTCACTTCTTGCATTTCTTTGTCTCACTGGTACTGTAACATCATGGAGTGTAAAATTTGATTCAAACATCTTCACTACACGTTCTCGACCGTTCTTTCGTCCGGACGATTATAACAACAAAAAATTGGAGTTAAAGCACGTAAAGTTGGAGTAACAGATCCCTTTTTTTCATAATGAATTTGGATTATTTGTAAACGTTGTTGGATAGTGTACCTTTCCATGATTAAATGTTTGTCATTGACAAATACAACTGTCAATGTTTCAAATAAACAGTGACTGCTATGCGTGAGTAATGTCAATTCAAAAACGGGGCATTCCCATCTTTATTATAAATGATATTAATAACGTGAAATTGTTTCGTGTCTCCAAAATATAAAAAGTTAGAAGTCTTGGAACTTTGTCCTAGTACCCACTAATCAATACACCAATGGTATTAATAACATCGTTAACAAGTAAACTGGAACGGCAATAGCACTCTAGTCCATCATAACCAATCAGAAGGAATTATATCATTATAATAACTTTAAATTCAGAATAATAGCTTGAAACTTCTTCAATATATATTGAAGATTATATACTTAAATGGCAAAATAATATCATAATATACATAATCAATATTGAATATTTGTCAATGTCTACGAAAAACCTTTTTGCTTTAATACAACTGTATTGATACATCATATACAGATATGTACATAAACATACATATACAGAAAAATCTAATATTCCAAACTCATATAAAATTCTCGAAATAAAGGATAGCTAAAACTTATTGAATCAGAATTCCAACATTTTATAAAAAATTTGTCTTGATTCTCTATTCAAATATGTATCAAATGTCAGATTCAAATAAATTACAAAAATAATTTTTTAACTTGGAATGAATGAACCTTAATATATTAAACGTAATGGTTTGAATCGTTGAATCAAGGCAAACAAACATGCTGAGTGTTGGTAGATTTAAGAAGTAGATAAGGAATTATTGTTAAAAAAATTTTCTATACAGTTCGTAAGTATTTCAGCGATAAGCTGGAAAATTACTGAACTTTTCCACCTTGACCTGTCCTATACATATTCTGTTGTGTCTTAAAGGATTAATGAATTATTATTATTATCGAAAATGAGAAAGTAATAGGGAGTCGATCTGGATCGGCATTTACGATGCGAAGAACATGTGAAGGTTCTGACGGGAAAACTTGGAAGGTAGATCTTTAAATTTTATTGTTTAAGGGAAATATTGAATAAAAATAATTTTCTAAGGGTTCACAGTTCACTTGTTGAGCCGATAATGAGATATAGTATCAATGTGTTTGGGGAAGCGGCGGATTATTGTCACGAAAATGCTGTGTATCTCTTTAAGCTGGCACAGAATATAATTCTAAAAAAAACCATCTAAACTCCACCTTTGTCATTGTATAAAAAAGCGAATGTGTTTTTTAGAGTGATAGAACTTTAAATTGAAATAAAACACATTCAAATTAAGGTTGAAGCCAAATTTTGTTTTATTTGAAAGAACATTTTATAACATTTATGTTTTAAGAATAATTGTCGGCATATATCCACCACGACTAGCTCTGAGAAACCGCATTCGACCAGACCAATTTTGGACCACTTTTTCGAGTAATTCAGGCTTTATTTCATCAAAAACAGGCGTTATGTTGGCTTCCGAAGCGTCTATTGTTTCTGGTTCATCAGCATAAACCAATGACTTCACATAACCCCAAAGAAAATAATCCAGTGGAGTTATGTCGCATGATCTTGGAGGCCAATTAATTGGACCATTTCTCGAAATAATGTTATCGCCAAATCTTTCTTTCAATAAATCAATTGTTACGGTAGCAGCATGAGGTGTAGCACCACCTTGTTGGAACCAAAACACTTCTGGGTCAATACCATTCAAATTTTGAAACAAATAATCATCGATCTGTAACGAGCACTATTCACTGTAACATTAGCTCCAGCATCGTTTTTAAAGAAATATGTACCGATAATGCCTCCAGCGTATAAAGTACATCATACAATGCATTTTCAGAATGCAATGGAACCTGCAGAATTTCTTGAGGATTGTTTTCACTCCATATATGCATTTTGCTTGTTTACATAGCCCTTCAACCAGAAATGAGCTTCATCACTAAACACGATAAAACGATAAAAAAGTGGATCAACTTCAAGCTGTTCTAGGGCCCAAGCAGCAAACGAACGACGCTTATTATAATCAAGGGGCTTTAGTTCTTGAACCAGTTGGATCTTGTATGGGTGTAGACCAAGATCTTTACGTAATATTTTCCATGTGGTGGAGTCCAACTTGTTGTGAACGTCAACGAATAGACAAATCTGGATTATCATTAACACTATGACTTACAGCAGTGATATTTTCTTCTGTACGTACAGTTCTTTGTCTTGTTGTTGTTGTTGCATCGAGTAGAGAAAGTGTTGTCCGAAATCTATCGATAGTTCGACGAATAAGCTGCTTTGATGGACGATTATGTAAATCATTAATTTCACGAAGTTTGGCGAATAGAACACTGGTTTTAAAATGAATTTCAACAATTTGTAAACGTTATTGCGGCGTGGGTCGTACCATGATAATTTGTCAATGCTTACTGAACAGAAATGTCAAAACAACATGGCTTCTACCTTCTGTCAAATCACAGTTATTCCTATCGAAACTTTTATAACTCTAAAAAAAAACGGATAGTTACTGTTTTACCGCATCACATAACTAGGCAAGCTGATCACCTGGAGGTATCTTTTCACAGGAAATTTAAGAACAAAAATAAAACGATACGAAAATTTGAATAGTTCTTTAAAGTCTTCAATTTACCTATTTCCACAAACTTTTTCGGTAAAGATTTCTGATGTGTGTGCTTTTGTTCTGATCTCGATTATCGTCCACACTAATTTATATGTTTACATTCCATTTAGTTGATTTGTATTCTTTTGTTTCTCATTTGGTTCGTTCATTCATTTTGTTCTGTATTTGGCATTAATAGCGAATAACATAATTTTATGCAAACCGCAGGAGTTTTTTCACACACGAACTATCAGTTTAAGTGACATTCTTAAACATATGTAAGAAAAGGAATTATTAATGAAAAGAAATTTCTTTGGTTTAAATCTATGATGGTATTTTATATTATGTGATTTGTAATCGAAAATGAATTAATGTCAATTAATGTAAATTCACTGAATTATTACGAGTTCATAAATTTTTCAGATGATTTCCGATATGGCACTGATACAGGGTGTCATAAGATCTACCGAGTATCTCGCAGAAACCTCCAAAGAACCCACTTTCTTATACAGGATTAGTAAACCCAGCAAGCATGGTGAAAATTTTTCTTCAAAAAATTTGAATGGTGAGTAGATATATAGTCTGCTTCAGGAGGGAATTTATTGTTAACTTTTAAATCAAATAATTTGAAAAGATGAAATTGAGCATACGGAAACTGTTTCGAAAATTCTCTTTTGATAGTAAAATGGCCATAATAATATCGCTGGTCTTATCAATCCAACTTGGTTTTAGCAGGTAGATACTGAGAATACTAGGAGTAGGAGTGTCATCATTAGACTTTTTTTTTAGTATCTGTCACTGAAGTGTAAACAGTTTCTATGTACTCAGAAAATGTCAACTTTTGTACCTAATAATGTATTTATGAAGAAAAAGCCTGCCGTCATCGTATTTTAGTGAATGTTTATGGTGACAATGCTCTCACTGAACGAGTCAGCAGTGGTTTGCTCGATTTAAAAGTGGTAGTTTTGATTTGGAAGACTAAGAACGACCCGGAGCGTCACCTAAAATTAAAGATGAAGAATTAGAGGCAAATCTCGCTGAAGATTCATCACAAATGCAAGAAAAACTCCCAAAAACACTTAGATTCGCTTAACCAGCCATTTTCCATCGTAAGAATGATCCCAAGAATAGGAAATTGGCTGACGAATGAACCGAAACCAAGAGAGTTGGAAAGCCCTTTTTTACACGTGGGACAACTGCACGTACAAAAGAAAGGGTTTTTTTGCATCCAATTGTGACTGGCGATTAAAAGTAGGTCCGTTACGATAATCCAAAACGTCGGGCAACGTATGAGTACTCCGGCCATCAACTATCAAGCCGAATATTCATGGGATTCATGGGGAGATCATGCTGTGTATTTGGTGGGACCAGATAGCTATGGTGTATTATGAGCTGCTTCAATAAAACAGAAGAATTACAGGGAAGGTCTAAATTACGACAATTGATGCGTTTGAGCCGAGCATTGCGAGAAAAACGACCGCAAACGTCGACAGATACGACAAAGTTATTTTGCAGCATGGCACATGTTGCATCGCCATACTTAAAAACGCTCAAAAAGTAAGTACTACCCACACTAGCCGTACAGCCCAGATATTAGTCCTTCCGATTACCATGTCTTCCAATAGATGCAACATGGCAGGGCCGACCAGCACTTCTCCAATAACTGTAAAGTCAAATTCCTAATAAAGCATTCATTTTCGACAAAAAATCACGTACTTATTTATATTCGAAGTAACAATTATTTTTCTTACTAAAAATTTTAAAGTGAAGAAAATATTGTGAACAAATAATTTCAATTTTCATATTTAACTGATAATCATTTAATTTCAAAATGAATAGATGATATTTAATATAGTAATATATAAGGTTGTTCGGAAAGTCATTTCGTTTTTTCCCGACTTGTATTTTTCCGAACCCAACTTCACACTTAAGCCAAGCAAGGCTTGTCTGTTAAAAATTTCAATTAATTCTACAGAATAGTTTTTGATTGGTGCCCTTTTAAATATGGAGAGCAATAAGCAGTATTTTCGTCATATTTTACTTTTTTACTATAGAAAAGGTAGAAATGCTGTTCAAGCCAGAAAGAAATGAACCGATGTGTATGGAGAAGATGCCAGAAGATGCAAGTTGACAGTACGCCAGTGCCAAAACTGGTTTGCAAATTCCAATCTAGCAATTTCGATGTCGAAGCTGCACCACATTCCAGAAGGCTAGTTGAAGCTGATAAAGACACGATTAAGGCATAAGTTGATGCAAATCGGCGAATAACAACACGTGAGATCGCTGAGAGTTTAAATTTATCGAATTCAAATGCTTGTGGCCACTTGAAAGGCCTGGGTTTAACCTCGAAACTCAATATATGGGTTCCTCATGTTCTCACGGAGAGAAATTTAGGTCGTCGCGTTAACGTCTGTGATTCGTTTCTCAAACGTCATGGAAATGATCCATTTTTAAGCGCATCATTACTGGGGACGAAAAATGGGTTGTATATAATAATGTCAATTGCAAGAGATCATGGAGCAAAAAAGATGAACCGGCTCGAAGCATTTCGAAAGCCAATATCCATCGAAAAAAGTTGATACTGTCTGTTTGGTGGGATTTTTGAGGAATCGTTTTTTTGGTGTTGAGCTGTTACCGGATAACACAACAATTAATTCGAAAGTCTACTGTTATCAGCTAGACAAACTGAATGATGCACTTCAACAGAAAAGGCCAGAATTAATCAACACAAAATGTGTAGTGTTCCACCAAGATAATGCGAGATTTCATATAAGTTTAGTCAGTCGCCGAAAGCTTTTAAAGCTTGAAAGGGATACACTGTCACCATATTACCCAGATCTGGCGCCTTCGGATTATTATTTGTTACGGTCATTGCAAAATTTTTTGGACGGTAAAACCTTTACTTCAAGTGAAAAGATCAGAAATTACCTGGATCAGTTTTTTGCCAGCAAAGACCAAATTTCATTAGCTTGAAGTCAAGCTTCTATCAAAAAGAAGGCAAAAAGTGTTGGACCAGAATGGCCAACATTGAATTTAATAAAATATTTATTCATTATACGAAAATTGTCTTTCATTTTCCAAAAAAAACAGAATTACTTTCCGAACTACCTAATAATATCAGTGTGCATTTGAAAATGTATTTCAATCCTACTACGTCGAAAAAGTATTTTGGGGCACTCTTCTTTTAGAGTCTGCAGTGCATTTCTACAAAGTGTAATAAAAAGTAACAATGCTGTTAAAAGGAAGCCCAAATCATTCTGACTCTAAGGATGAACACTTTTATCCAATATGGATTTAACTGGATCGGTCCTTACTTGATGAAAATTCATTTTAATTCAATACAATAAAACGATAAAAAATTGAATAATATAAATATTTTAAAAAATTTTAAACAATTTTAAAAAATATTTATATTATTTTATATACCTTCTATCAAGAATGACCTCTATTTACGTTATGATAAAAAATTGTACCAATTATTATTAATAACAACAATTTTTTTTCCAACACTGTGGTTTCCTCAGGTTTACATTTTGAACTAACTCTAAAAATTACATCTGCACTTATTATATATCTTTAAAAACTCGAAAAAAGGGGAGATAAAAATAACTAATAATTTTCGGAAATAAAGATGAAAATATGTGCAAAAAAGGAAAAGAAATAGCCATCAATTTACAGGAATAATCGATAAAGAGAAATATTGAAAAATAGGATACAGTTCAGATTTATTGTCTTTATTTATTTGATTTTTGGGAATTCATATAAAAATTAACGAAGCTCAAACAAGGAAGACAATAAATCTGAAGCCTATGAGTTAACTTCCAATAATTGCCTTATAGTGTGAATTGGTCGAACAGGTAGTTCCTTCTGTGTGTTCTTGTTGAACAGCTCCAAAAAGAATTTGGAATCATAGATTCGTTATTGTTTTTGGTCCACTGTTTTCAAATGTGACGCTCACTTCGAAGCCAGCTTTCTCATAGACAAATTGAACCTACATGTTCCTCTGATGTTTTTAGAATGCATGTAAAACGATTTGGAGGACTTTTTTATGTTTTCCGGTGTCACCACCTCTTGGACGACCAGGGCGTGGGACATTATTGATGTTCGTGCGACCACTTTAAAATTCAGGAAAGCGATCAATAATAGTCGACTTTCCTGGTGAAGTTCTTTTTAGAGTGATAGAAAAATGCACTGTATGGTGTGCTTTACACGCTGGAAGCATCATCGGTCTATATTTCTTTAAAAACGATGTTGGAGCTAATGTAACAGTGAATGGTGCTCGTTACAGATCGATGATCAATGATTATTGGTTTCAAAATTTGAGTGGGATCGACCCAGAAGTGTTTTGGTTCCAACAAAATGCTGCTACCGTAACAATTGATTTATTGAAAGAATGATTTGGCGATAACATTATTTCGAGAAATGGTCCAATTAATTGGCATCCAAGATCATGCGACATAACTCCACTGGATTATTTTCTTTGGAGTTATATCAAGTCAATGGTTTATGCTGATAAACCAGAAACGAAAGACGCTTTGGAAGCGTAACTCGTTTTATTGATGAAATAAGGCCTGAAATACTCGAAAAAGTGTTCCAAAATTGGTCTGGTCGAATGCGATTCCTCAGATCTAGTCGTGGTGGACATATGCCAGAAATTATTTTTAAAACATAAATGTCATTAAATTATCTTTCAAAAAAAAATTGGGTTCAATCTTAATTAAAATGTGTTTTATTTCAATTTAAAGTAATACCACTCTAAAAAATACACCCGATACATTTCAAGCAAAGCTTTCCTTTCTACGGTGTTTTTGCTCAAAAAGAAGCAATGTTTCATCAACCTATGAAATTTTTTTCATTGTTTTGAAAAACAGAAGAGTTGTCTCTCCAAAACTAATCTAACTTCAGAACATAACTCCAGATTGGCAAGATATTTTTACAACCATCTTCTGAAAGTTAGTACTTTTATATGTGGTGTATATATCTATTAAGCAGATAGTTTATCAGGCCAGAAAAATAATAGCAGACGTAACAGTCTTAAATTCACCTTGCAAATTTCATGTCTCAGAGTTGTTTCTTTTAGAAACAACATAGCTTATACTCAGCCTAAATTGGATTTTTCCTCTCTATGTTCAGTCAGCCAGTCCTCCTATGTCCTTCTTATCTTTCTTATCTTCTTATCTCTTTAGTCAGTTCTTTGTACCTTTCAACATTTTCACCCTTGAATCTTCTTCAGAAAAGCCAGAATGAAAGCAGAGGATGAAAGATCTGAAGATGTAGAAAAAGATTCAGTTTATGAAAGACGCCTGTGAATATGAGAGAACATCTGATGACCAGGCATCACTCTATTGGGATGATATTTATGTAACGTTAAAAACTAATAATGAATTTTATCAATAAGGAGTATGCTACTTATAAGCATTACGGCAAATTATGGTCGGATTTGAGCATGAGGAAAGTTTATTCTGCGTTAGTAACGTGAAAATATCGAGAATACATTTCTTTACTTGAATTAACTCGCAAAGGTAATGTGTCGATAGCTCAGTGGTAAGAGCCTGAGACTGGGAACTGAAAGGTTGTAACGTTAAAAAACGCTCCAGTGTTGATTTGAATTTCAATAGCTTAAAAATGCTGGAATAATGTGATTAAACTAAGCCCATTAAGAAGTTGGATTTCCGCAATGAAAGTTGACGCTGTTATTGCATGTGCTGTAGAGTTGTATTGTTTTCAAGAAGTGTATAATTTCCAGATTTCTTTCTTTCGTATTGTGAGGTTACACGAAGATACACATTGTGGTATTTTTATCGAATTAACGTAAATAATCCATGAAAATCGTGGAATATTGAATTTTTATTGTTTTTTAAAAGACGTCTAATCAGAAGGCGTCTTAGTACCGGAGATCTTATTACCGGATGATCTTAGAACTGAACAATCTTGTTGGAGTGCTTTTTTGGTTGGATTTTCTTAATACTAGACAATCCTCCTTCTGTCATCTTAGTTCCGAATGCTCTACTGGTCATTTGGAACAATTCGAAACTGAAGACCTACTGATTATATGCAGAATAGGAACTATCATTAAAGAAAGCACTATCACTTCGACACATTGGAAAACAATATTCTAGGAGAACCTCAAAGATAAGTCCTTATGTAAATCTCGGATATCAGGCTAAGTATGAAACTGTATTATATTGTAAATAAGAGTCACTTTTTTAATTGTAAAGTTTAAATAAGTGGATAGTGAGTTTGCATTTTCACTATCAGGTTGACAATTTGGGATTCATTTAGGAAAGATAAATTTTATTTATCTTTTCATTGGCGCACTATAAGGCATTTTACGAAGTAGGATGTTTCATGTGCGGAAGGACAAAATCGCGTTGCAAACTATAGCGTTTCAGTTTCACTTTCTCTTATCTTTTTATCATAACCTTCGCTGTAGTGGGTTAGCGATTTTCGTTTCAAGGTCCCGTTTTCAAGTCCCGTCAAGTAGGAAAGAAATTATCTAATTGGACCGGTTTCGGCCACCGTTTCACTGTTGGGTCGAAAATTAAGCGAAAATAGCGTAAGATCGCAGTAATAAAGCCTAACCAGAACACAACTGAAATCCCAACTTGCACAAGCTGAAAAAGCTTCTGAGGGATCTTCACAGAAGATCTAAGATCATTAAGATAATATATCAATATATCAATCATATAAGGACTTTTTTTAGTTGAAAATGGAAACATACACACATTTGTTAGAATGGTAGGGCCTCTGATAGCACGCAAGCAGTGAGCTGCAGTCATTATCTTGATTATTCTGTTATTATTATTATTAAACAGAAGAATTTTTATCATGGGCACGCTTTATAGACCTCCTGGGGAAAGTTTTCCCAATTTTTTAGAAACATTCGAGGATACTATTATATTTCCTCGGTCGTGGCGGAGTGTGATGAATTTATTTGCGGCGGAGATATAAATATTGATTTTTTGAGTCAGTTTGACAATAAAAAGTTGGTTCTGAAAGGTCTATCGCTTTATTTGATCTGGTGCAAGTTATAGAGAGCCCTACTCGGTTCGGCAATACGTCCTCTACACTACTGGACGTTATCTTGCTCGGAAATGACATGAAACAAAATTTTAAATTCGGATCACCAAATATGGATTCAATTTCTGATCACTGTTTGGCTTATGGTGAGGCTACTAATGATGGCTTGAACAGAGATGTGGTGGTTCTTAGGGCTAGATGCATGCGCTGGTTGGATCATGATGTTCTGAGCGCTTGTTTGACGATAACTCCATTTCCAAACGTTTTGTATATAAACGATATTAATACTAAAGTTAATTATTTCACTCACTTAATGATAAGTCTGTTCAATGAGGTGGCGCCCATAAAATGCCGAGAAAATTATAAACCGTGTTTCACATCTACTATTAAGGTGATGACTTGTCTCAAACATAAGGCGCTTGAAAGATTCCAAAGAAACAAAACAGCTGAGAATTGGGAAAATTATAAAATTATCCGTAATGAAACTGGTGCTACTGTCAATCGTGACAAGCAGGCTTATCTGCAATTTTCAATTGAGAACGAGAAAAATCGTAAAGTTTTCTGGAGGAGACTCTCTGAGCTTAACATACATAATAGATCGTCAAATAAGAGAATACCGGTGAGCATGGATTTGCCGGAGGAGTTGAACCAATTCTTTCTTCAGCTGTCATACGGTCAAAATTTCAACGATGCTTCAATGATTGATTTTTATAACACAAGAAGTTTCACGTCTTTTGAGGAGGAACTAATTTTTACATTAACCGATGAGGAGGAAGTTACGGAGTTCTTGAGATCTACCAGATTTAATGCTACGGGTCCGGATGGGTTGAATATTTAAATGCTGCTTAAGTGCAGTCCGCATATTCTGAAGTTTTTGGTTAACATTTTCAACACTTGTTTGCTGGATTCAAAGTTTCCAGAGATGTGGAAGATTTGGAGGGTTTTACCGCTTCCAAAGGTTACTGAACCTACTAGTTGGAATTACCTCCGCCCAATTTTCATTTTATCGCCGTGTTCTAAGATTTTTGAAAAAGTTTTGGTAAGTAGAATTGTGTCACACCTGGAGAGATATAATATTTCACCACCTCGTCAGTCTGGTTTTAGGAGGGTATATAGTTGTTGCACAGCTCTCCTTGATGTTATCGACTCCATCATCGCTAAGGTAGATTGTGGTGAAATCTGTGTTTTGACATTATTAGATTACTCCAAGGCATTTGATAAAGTGGATCAGGATATACTCATTGCGATTCTAAAGCATACAGGTTTCTCTGCATCTGCTGTTGACTTAATGGTTGATTATCTTCAGAACCGGTGCCAGTTCGTTGAAACATCATCAGGTAGATCTAAGATTGGCACTATAAGATGTGGGGTGCCACAGGGCTCTTTACTTGCTCCTGTTTTGTTCTGCATTTACACTTTTTTCATTACGAAAGGACTGAGATTTTGCACTGATTATCAGTACGCTGATGACACTCAGCTCTTATATTCGTTTAGGGCATCAGATGTTGAGCAAGCAGCTGAGAAGATCACGCTGATCTGGCTTGCTTGGGGGATAATTATCTAAAACACCATTTATTGTTAAATCCGGATAAAACTAAGGTTCTTGTTTTTGGCAGGGTGCTAGAGTCTGTCACTGATAAGTTGGATTTGAATGGAACTAGGGTTGCTCCTGTAAAATCTGCTCGTAATTTGGGAGTTATTCTGGATACAGACCTTCGGTTCACTGAGCATGTGTCATCCTGTGTTCAAAAAGCTTATGTTGAATTAAGACGGTTGTGGCCACATAGACACCTGCTGTCAGAACAAAATAAAACATTACTTACGGATTCTCTAGTTCTGAGTCATTTCAACTTTTGTGACGCTGTTTACGGTCACTGCTTGCGTCTGGCGGATAAGATGAGAATTCAGAGAGTTAAGCGCTCATGTTTGAGATTCATATTTGGCATCAGAAAGTTTGAACCAGTTATTCATAAACTGAAGACCTGTCGCTGGTTGAGCATGGAGCAGAGACGTGAGCTACACTTTGCAGTTTTGTTCCATTCAATTGTATGGTTTAAATCTCCTCCCTATTTATATAATAAGATACGGTTCAGGTCTGATGTACATAATGTAAATGTAAGGTTCAGGGGCATGCTTTCCCCACCTGTGTTCAGGACTGCCTTGTTCTGACGCTCATTTTCTTTTTCTATATACTCCTTATATAGTCGCGTTTTGGCTCCTCTCAAACTTTATAGACCGTTGAGTTTTAAGTTTAAGTATAAGAAGTTTTTACTAGGTTCAAATAATTGATTGTGATTTTGATATTGATAAGTTTCCGTTTAGTTGGTGTATAGTCCTATGATCTGTGTGTGCTTATTCTGTATGAATAATATTAAATTAATTGTGGAACATGGATAAAATAGTAAGGTTCTTTTTTTCTAGTCTTGTAACCATGGGTCCTACAGTAATAACAGTTTTGCTGATGTAGCTCCTTTTGCAGTGTATATTTTTAATATAGTAGAAGTGTAATTTTTTTGTGTTCAATTTCTGCAATAAACATAATATTATTATTATTACTTATCATGGTGGAATATTGAAATAAAACAATTAACTTCATATGATGTTCACAAATTTTTGCTTCTAAGCATACTGACACGACCGGTTTTATATGCTACATCATTAATAAGTATCATGATAGTGAAATTTAAAAAAAATCTTAAGAATTCTTAACTTTGATATTTCCAGGAGCAACACACGGAGCAGAGCTACCATACCTATTTAAAATGGGTGAAATAACAGATGAATCAATGGATCAAGATGCACAGATAATTCTGAAGCTATGGACCAATTTTGCCAAATATGGTAACCCTACTGCACAAAAAGACCATCTAATTTCTGTTGATTGGAAACCTGCAACCAAAGAACATTTATACTTCTTGGATATTGGAGAGAAATTAACTCTAGGAGAAGATCCTGAAGCGGAAAGGATGCTTTTTTGGCGTCAACTGTATCAGTCCTACCCGCAAACTAAGGACTACTAAGAAGTTGAATAAAGTGGTACATGTCATCTTGTTTATTCAAAAATTCAATTAAAACAAATATAACGTAGATAAGTGTTTAATTCTTTGAACAGAATAATATCAATTAAATGAATTTTAAAGATGATATTGGACAGATGGCGTACGTTACTGTCCATGCAATGCATTAATCGAACTATGAGTTTCGTTCATCTATTTACAACATATCGACCATTATGATGACAACTTGTTCTTCAGGTGAGCTGGGGTTCTAGGAGAATACGCTTCTCTTCATTCAGTTGATTGCATCTGGTTTCTCAGTATCAAACTTGTCTTTGGAAGATCCATGAATGTCTAAACCAAACCTTCTGGTTTGAATCGTTCATGCAATAAATTCCTGAAGGAACAGAAAATGTCATCAAAATTTAAAATACATCGTGTACTGTTCGGTATTCTAAGAACTCTCACCTTTCTAACGTGATCGTCTAATGTGGGGAGAGAAGGACGCTACGTTGTGTAGGCAACCCAAATTATACCTAGACCAGGGAAAGGAATCAATGGCGGGAAGTTCAAATATTCAAAACAACAGTGAAGTCGAATAATATATTTATAGTGATAATAATGAAAGCAAACAATCCCCAATTAATGGAAACAAACATTCATCAGCCTACTGATACAATTACTTTACTCGGGTGTTCGGAAAGGACCTAATAGCACTCCGGGTAAAAGTAACTACCTTATTTCTACATATTGTTAAGTCGATACTGGTCTCGCATATGATATAATTCTTACATAGCGAAGGAGACTCACAGCCAGCATTTACCTACGACTGTAACTCCTGTAGCCAGTGCTGAACCTTCAGCTAGCTGGGCCGCGCAGGATGGGATCAGGATTGGCAGAAAGTTGGATGATATGGTATTCCAGGAGATCACCTTGAAGGGATCTAACATTACTCGAGTCAACTGGAAACGTAACTATCAAGAGGCCTCCTCAGGTTAGCCAGGGCCTAGAAAGGCTCAGATATGAAGCAATGTGAACCACAATCCTGGGGCTCTCATAATACTTCTCATACACCTAAATACCGAATGATTTTAATCCGATCAGTAGTTTCAGAACTATCAGGAAAAATGGAAAAGTTTCAAGTGTAACAACCGCGTAAACATTAGATCGATTTAACTTTACAAAGGAAAACCTTCAAGGATAAGATTGGGAATTCTCAATAATGTCGAGATAAGAAATCGACAAGTCGAAAGATCTGGATGGTCTAGACGTGTGTAAGTGTTTTGAGGCGTTGAGAACTTCGAAAAGAATCGATGTAGGAAATTTTTGAGTAGGGGAAAGAACTAATCGTTTTGCAAGTTGGAAAAAAGGGAGTCGGGGTGAGCGCTAGTGACAGACAGTCACTAATTGGTTCGTGGTCGGTATACTTTAGTTTAAATCTGTTCGAAAAGTAGGGCTAAAATAAAGTTTTTGTTCTGGAAAAGGTGTTGTGCCTTCAGGGTGAGGCCAACACCCCTGAGTAGAGGATTCAGCTTTTGAACATTGTGTCTGGTTTTGTGGATAGATGTCCCGGAAAGGTAGGACCATTACTTGAATTGACCTTTCAACATATTTCTTACCTGCATGCGTCTTTATCTTCATTCTATTCATTTCAATCCAATGGTGGTCAACAATGGTACTTTGTTTCAAATCAGAGTGTTTAAAGTTAATTGAATGTGGATCCACGATTGAATAACTGACACAACAACGTTGTGTTCTCAGAATGTCGCACCAAGACATTCCTGAACAACATTACTAGATATAAATAGTATAACGAATAGGTAATTAAATCCGCACTAGAATAAGGTGCAACAAAATATTTGTCCCAACCAGACATTTCTGCCCAATGATATCCCAGATTATGATAATCTTATTAGATAGAAGGTGTGTGAATGTGGAATGCCCGACCAAATGGTTATTGTTAAACTACCTCAAAGATCTTTGTTCCAGATTGTTATCGCCAAGTTATCTGTGTATTCATTCAATTGAATGCTGTACTTACCTTTATTTGCACATTATTAATTTTATGAATAAATTAATCTACAGAAAGGGTTGGAGAATGTGTGGGAGCTGAAGAAAGGTCGAGACTCATTTTTCTGACTTTCTTTTTTACTCAAGCGTCACCTCGCTCCCATACATCAACTCAGATGCTTGACCATGCCTTCCAGAACCAAATATTCTAATTTTAGTTAAGCTTGCATTCTGGACCTCCCGTCATTGCTTCCTCACTCTTGAATGTAAGTTGGGTTGTCTACATAACGTAAAACCTTGTTTCCCTTTCGCTTACGATAAAAAGGTTTCCAGAAAGAACCCTCAAGGACGGAACACTAAACCGGGTAACTATGAATAAATTCAATTAAAATGCTTGTCATATTTCTGAAAACGCGTTTAACCTATTTATTGAGAAACATTCAATTCCATTTCAATCTACATGTTCGTAAATATCCTGATGTCGACATCTAGCGCAAAGAAATGGTAACAGGCGTTAGTTGACTGTTTTTTCAAATTTTGGAAGAAAAAATTCGGTTGAAATCTCCATCAGATATTTAAAGCATCTTGTTATCAAACATAATTTGCGAGTTTGTCTTTATTAATTGAAATCACGAACAAGCACGGTTTTGTTAATGCTATTAACTCATTTCCTGTGCGATATCTTGGGAATTAGAGTTTAAAAGAAGAAAATCGAACAAAGTCACTTATTGATATCTAGCAGTATAAAGCAACGAAATATTATGAATTGAAGAACTCTAAATAATTATTAAACAATAAAGAGTATGTTACAGAACATCTTGAATAGATTACTGAAGGTATCACACATGTTATATTAGTACTTGCACTGCCTCCTAGATGTCAGCACCTATCTGAACGTTGGTTTGAAATCAACACGTTTGTCTGTTCATATGTTTCCTTAATTTTATGAAAATGTTTAATTTGAATGTGTTCCATGTGTCAACTTATTATTGACGTTGCCAAATATTTATGAATATTTACTTCAGATTTTTCCACCTATATTAAATTTCTTCTATCTGCAGAAAATAATATAAAAATATGAAATAATATGTATTGGAAATTTACTACGAAGAATTGTCTTGAATATTACTGATAATAGCTGGATTAATTTTCCGAAACCTCTACATATTATATTTCAAAAATCTCTTGGAAGCCTTTCAGAATCAAATTGAATAAACTGCCCTAGAAAACACTGTTTCACTTTATAGAAATATTATCAATTATGTGAGTGGCAGCTAATCAATAAAGAATCAGAAGAAAACATGAAGTGTTGACCAAAATTATACACCTAAATCCATCACACAAGAGAAATTCGTTTCAACTGGATATTCAGGAATAACAAATTCAATCACCAGAAAATTGACCACATGGATTCAAAAAGGTGTTTTTATTACCCTTTTCTAAAAATTTCTCCGGAAGAAAAATCTTAAATTCTAATCAGTTGAGAGATATTATTATCATTATCCTGATACTCCTAGATCTTCTGTGAAGATCCCTCAGAAGCTTTTTTTGAGCGTGTGCAAGTTAGAAGTTCAGTTGTGTTCTGGGTATGCTTTGTTACTGCGATCTTGCGCCACTTTAGGTCACAGCACTGTTAATTTTTGACCCAACAGGGAAATGGTGGCAGACACCCGTGCAACTAGAAAGTTTCTTTTCTGCCTGAACAGGATTCGAACCCGAACCTTCCGGTCACGAGCTCGATGCTCTTCCACTGAGCTATCCACTCTATTTGGATGCTAAATGAAAACAACCAATAAAATATATTGACATACCTTCATTTAGCTATACAATAATAGATATTATTGAAAAACTTTTGATTAAAAATAACAGCGATCCAGCAAGAAGGAACGATATTTTAATAGTCTGGAAATTTGTCTGGAACAAAACTATTTTCAATTCAGTGTTACTATTTATATAAACGTTGAATTATAGGAAATCCAAAAGTCCAATTTCAGAAGAAATTTTTATAGATAATTAAGAAAGATAATTAATTCACTTAAATCCCCCGAGCAATGTTTCATTTATTTGCTTAGATATATAGAGAATATTATTTGCAGAGACGTCTTGTCCTATGAGGCAGGTGAGGTAATAAATTCTGGAAATTACACGTATTAATCGAATGAATCGATTTTTTTTTTTCAGAAGTCCATTTCATCATCAATTTCACATCATATGGTACGGCACTAATAAATCTGTTATAATATCCATGCTCAATCTCACGATGCTTGTATATTCATCACACTTCCTCTTTAAGCAGTAAACGGTTCGAGGCATGCCTCACATGCTTCCTTGTCTAGTGCGTTATCTACATCGGCGGCTTCTAAAGATAGATTTGAGACATGCCTCGCCGAAGGGCGAACTGCAATTATCCTGCACTATTCGGGTTAATCGGAAAGCGGAAAATTTGGTTACTTTTCGCTTTGTTGTGATTTGGTGGTAGCGTTTGCTGTGTCGCGACGATGTAATATACAACGAATATACATGAGCAAGTACCGCAGTTTAACCTATAGACTCCAGACTTTTTGTTTTTATGGATCAGTTTATGGATCATTATTATTTTTTATTAAATGTCCTAACGTGTTTCTTGTTTTAAATGAAATGTTGCAGTTAATCTTTTTCTTTAAATATCTTGCTATTTTTTCGTACTTTTTGTTTATGTAAGTTAAAGATATATATTTTGTATCAATAGCTATTTTTGGATATACAAGCGATATTGACAGTTTAAATTGCATTCGTTTCAATAATTCATTCATAATCAACGGATTCAAACCATTGTTAAATGCAATCTGTTTTATTATTATTATAAAATTATTATTGATACAAAATATATTTCTTTAACGTACATAAACAGAAAGTCCGAAAAAAAGGAAAGATATATAAAGAGAAAGAGTAACTGCCACATTTCATTTAAAACAAGAAACACGTTAGGAAATTCAATAAAAAATAATAAAGATTTGATCCATAAAAAAAAGTCTGGGGTCTAAAGGTTAAACTGCGGTACTTGTCTATGTGTATACGTTGGTCAGACAGGTATATCTTTCGGTTCTAGGATACGTGAACACCAGAAAGCATATCTTGGAAAAAACGGAATTTCAAAATATGCTGACCATCTTTTGGAGACAGGACAAGTTTTTTTACAATAACTACAAAATCTTACACCTAGAACCTCAGGTTGAACTACCTAGAAGCCCTCGAAATTAACAGACACAAAAAAAAACAGATTCTCCAAAACGACCAGACGGACCTCAATAAATCCCTCTTACTCAACCTTTTCTGAAACTTTGTGTAATAATAAGAAAACAAATGAATGTAAATTCCCACTACCTTCTTTTCTGTACATTTTGAATATTTAAATAACTCAATCTCAAATATGTAGTTAGTAACATACTCACCTGACGAAGTCATGTTGTCATGACGAAACAATTGTTGTGAAATTAAATAAATTAGCGGCATTTGAGTTATTTTACTTTAATCATCAAAGTAGATTAAGTTCTTTTCGACGTGGTCGTCGATATTGATTACGTACAAAATATTTTGAGTAATATAAATATGTTAGGAAAAAAGTGAACATCACATTTAGAAAGTACTGATATTGCACTAAGTTTTGAATAGGGAATTCTCGATAATTACTCCACATCTTGAATTCACAATCAAGGGTTATTTCGTTGGTTGTTTCTAAATCAATTACATAACTTTATTAATTTTTGAAATCAGTCCATGGATCATTACTTCTATCATTCAAACACATGAATCATGATAAAGCAGATTGATGTTTGGGAAATATATTACTGATTTGTGAATATGTGAGTCCAAAAATGGCAATAAATTACTAATTTTGTCATATTGTTGTACATTATCTGTTTTTATATTTGTCCTATGTGTTTGTCTAGCAAGCGTTGCACCTGAAGAAGAATTACCTTACCTTTCCAAAATTCTAACTTGACGATGATTCTGAGTAAATACGATGAGTGAATAGTCACAATTACTTATTTCTACTATTAAATTCAATCTTCAATGTTTGACGAAGAACTTAAGAATATTTTGAATTGTTGGTATCTTTGGGGAAGGAGAGGCTACAGTCCCAAAGCCCCTCTCTTACACGGAACATTTCGATTTACTGCATTTTCTACCAATATGGATTAACACATCTTACTATTATTTAATTATTTTAATATTAGCCTTCTACATATTTAATTTCAAAAAATTATATCAATAGCTTCAGGAATTAAATTGAAATAATGTCATATAAGTACCACTTATATCGAACGACATATAAAATAAACATTCATTATAAGACATCCAAATGATATAACAAAATCCAATAAATAAAAATTGTTAACCAAAATTCTATAAATTGAATATATTGATTAGACAAAATTTTGTTTCTGCTCATCAATCTTATGAAAACCAATATCTTTCAAGAACATCCAAATGATATAACAAAATCCAATAAATAAAAATTGTTAACCAAAATTCTATAAATTAAATATTTTGAATAGATAAAATAATTAAATAATATAGCATAAATAGAGGTAAATACTTGATAGAAGGTGTATAAAATTATTCAAATATTTTAATATTAGCCTTCTACATATTTAATTTCAAAAAATTATATTTAATAATTATAACTTCAGGAATTAAATTAAATTAATGTCATATAAGTACCACTTATATCAAACGACATATAAAATAAACATTCATTATAAGATATCCAAATGATATAACAAAATCCAATAAATAAAAATTGTTAACCAAAATTCTATAAATTGAATATATTGATTAGACAAAATTTTGTTTCTGCTCATCAATCATATGAAAACAGATATCTTTCAAAAATGTTTAACATAATCTTAGGAATTTCATCATAAAACTACAAATAAGTTTCCGCCGTTTTTTAACACAAATTAAATATTTATTATAGAAGAACGGTAATATAAATTTATTTAAACTATTGCCTATCACTTGCAACCACTTTTCGCCATCTCTCAGGCAGTATTCGAATCCCACATCTGAAGAACTCCTTGTCTTTTGAGGCTATCCACGAATCAACCCAATTTTTGGTATCCTCATAAGATGTGAACCGCTGCGCCGTCAGAGCATGTGCCATGGACCGGAACAGGTGATAAGCGGACGGTGCAATGTCTGGTGAATACGGCGGGTGGGGTAACACTTCCCAATCAAGTGTTTCCAAATACTTTTTCACGGGAGTCGCAACATGTGGACGAGCATTGTTCAATATCTCTCGGCTTTAATTCGTACGGAACCCAATTTCCTTGTTTATGAATCATTCCTAATGATTTTAAACGATGTGAGACTGCTTGCTGAGTAACTTCTAATGTTAGAGCAAGTTCTTTTTGTGTTTTTGAGATGAATCTTCCTCTAATAATTCCTCCACTTCTGCATCCTCGTAAATTTTTGGCCTTCCACTGCGATCTTTGTCTTCTACGTCGAAATCACCGTTTTTAAACTTTTGAAACCACTCTCGACACGTTCTCTCACTCAAAGCACCCTCACCATATGCTTCTACGAGCAATTGATGCGCCTCAGCAGATTTCTTTAAATTAAAGAAGTAAACTAATATTTCCCGCAAATGACGCTTACTTGGCTCAAATTTTGACGTTTTCAACTCATAAAAATTATATTTTACCAATATAAAATCAATGATATTAATAGGTTATGTTGTTCTTGAATGTGCAAACTATTTTTTAAGCCGGTTATCATCTGCGAAAGCTAACCGAAACTCCGTGCCGCGCCATCTACAATAAAACGGCGGAAAGTTATTTGTACTCCTAATATCTTACTCAGAATACTCAATATTATTGGATATCTAACTAAGTTACTTTCTATAAAATCTCAAGATATGTAAAAAAAATAACTGAAAAACAAGGTTTAAGAGAGACTTTGCTTCGTCAGTACTCAATTAATTCATATTCAATAAAATATAACATCCATCAACAACAAATATTTACTCAACTTTCAACAATTCAGAAAACTTTTGGTAAATGAATACTGAAAAATTTAAATGGAGTGTAATGTTAACTACAAATAAATAATTCTGTGGTTTACACTTGATCTAAAAGATTAAAAGGCAATTTAACGGCCTCTGTTATAGCACAAGGATTATCTGTATAAAGAATGTTAAGGAAACCAAGTAATTATATATTATGAATAAAATAACGTCAATAGAGGTTAATACTTGATAGAAGGTATATAAAATTATTTTATATTTTTATTGATTTAAATATTTTAATATTAGCCTTCTACATATTTGATCTCAAATAATTATAACTTCAGGAATTAAATTAAATTAATGTCAGATTAGTACCACTTATATCAAACAACATATAAAATAAACATTCATTATAAGACATCCAAATATAATTTTTTTAAATAAAATATGAAGAAGGCTAATATTAAAATATTCAAATAATTTTGTATACCTTCTATCAAGTACTAACCTCTATTTATATTATTTTATTCATAATATATAATTATTTGGTTTCCTTAACATTCTTTATACAGATAGTCCTACTATAACAGAGACCGTTAAATTGCCTTTTAATCTCTTAGATCAAGGGTAAACCACAGAATTATTTATTTGTAGTTAATATTACACTCCATTTAAATTTTTCAGTATTCATTTACCAGAAGTTTTCTGAATTGCTGAAAGGTGAGTGAATATTTGTTGTTGATTGATGTTATATTTCATTGAATATGAATTGAGTACTGACGAAGCAAAGTCTCTCTCAAAACTTGTTTTTCAGTAATGTTTTTACATATCTTGAGATTTTATAGAAAGTAACTTAGTTAGAAATCCAATAATATTGAATATTCTTAGTAAGATTGTTTTATGATGAAATTCTTAAGATTATGTTAAATATTTTTTGAAGATATCTGTTTTCATAAGATTGATGAGCAGAAACAAAATTTTGTCTACTCAAAATATTCAATTTATAGGATTTTGGTTAACAATTTTTATTTATTGGATTATGATATATCATTTGGATGTCTTAAATGATTATATTATTTTATTTGTCGTTTGATATGAGTGGTACTTATATGACATTAATTTAATTTAATTCCTGAAGTTATAATTATTAAAAATAATTTTTTGAAATTAAATATCTAGAAGGCTAATATTAAAATGGTTAAATAATTTTATTTACCTTCTATCAAGTATTAAGCTCTATTTATGTTATTTTAACACATCTCACCGTTGAAGAGCGAATGTTTCTGACTGCTGAAAGCAAAGTGTAGAGCCTCGTTTCGATCGAAGCATCCTCCCTCCCCACTAGTCACTGAGAGAGAACAGCCGTTTATTCGTCATCGCATCACGCTGAGGTTTTGATACTTTCACTGCTCCATTGGATGTCTTGATTAACATTGAATTTTCTATGTTTCCGACTCTCTTTTCTATACCTGTATATGTGTATCATTTAATTGAAGTGTAAAATGGATTTCTATCCAGTAAAGGCCAATAAGATTCGGAAACTAAAATTAGTAATTTTTTATCTCATTCTATTTTAAAATGAACGATCACAACGTGACGGACTGCTCCATGCAATATTTAACAATATGTTTTCCTTGTGCGACCAAAAGAATTTCATCTCTTATAGCTACTGAAAGACATTTCTTCCTGTCAGAAGGTTTTCTTCGATTAATTATCAACCAGCACAACCCTTCAGCAAAACGATACGGCATGCATGTGCGAACCCAATTGCTATGCGTCGAAATGATCAACAGTCCGTGAATGGTATGCAAGATTGGTAGCCCTTGGTCGGCATTCACAAACCTATTGAACAGTTCAATTTGCAGGACGAAAAGCCGAGCCGATGTGGATGTTCACTTTCCGTGATAATTTAACGATGCCCACCCGTTACCCTCATGCATGCAAACACGTTTCTTTGTGATATCCTGGAGCAGCGACCAACAGCCAGCATGTTCTCACCTTCTAGCTAGGAAATATTAATTCTAATGATTCGATGTAGTCTTCGATAATGAATAAAGTTGGTGAAAGAGAATACACTCTCATGGATTACATATAATGAGAAAGAACCCTTTACACCAAATATAAGTAGTCGTTAAAAAAAACTATTGCTTTATAGATCACTAGAATGTTGAGCAAAAGTCTTACTCAAATAAATTAATTCGCCTGATCTGTACCAAAAAACTTTAATAAGGAGTATGAGCTATGGTAATAGGAAGTTCTAGAAATCGAGAGTGTGTAAAATAATTCTGTATAACAATTGTACATATATAATCTATCCAGAAAGTATCCAGAATTTATTATTTTTCATAATCTTTATATACTACTTTTTTGTAACACTGTAAGACAAAAGTAATTTTTTATGAAAATATTTATAACAATCAATTTGTCCCAAAATTTAAAAAACGAAGAAATTTTCCACGATAATTTTCTCCCAGAACTATACAACTTGTGAAACAAAAAAATTAATTATTCAAAAGGTGGAAAACTTATAAGAATGCAGGCGATTATTCACTGTACAAAATGTTTCGGAGTCATTCTAAGCTTTTGATAAAAAGAGACTTTAAAATTTATATCGATTCATTAGAGGCAAACATAACTATGGACCCTAAACTTTTTTGGGATTATACATCTATAAAAAAGCAAATGTCTAGTGCTATTCCCTTCGAAATGAAACTTCATCAAAAAATAACCAGGGGTGGAGAAAATATTTGTAAGCTTTTTGCATCGTATTTTAAGAGTGTGTTTGAATTGGAGCGTTCTTACTTTAATATTGACTTAGATAAGCAATACCATTTAAGCGTTAGTGATCTTCTATTTTCCTTTGAAGAGGTTAAGATTGGTCTTGAACAGATTCTTTCTAAGACGGGTGCTGGTCCGGACAAGTTACCCTCAATTTTCATCAAAACGTGTGCCGATGCTCTCAGTACCTGTTACACTTTTATTTAACAAATCTTTCCATTCTGGTGTTTTTCCTCGAAGATGGAAGGAGACTGCTTGGTTGCCAATTTTGAAGTCTGGTCCTTTTGATCAGATCAGTAATTATAGACCTACAAGCAAATTATCAATAATTCCTAAAGTTCTTGAAAAATTCATTTACCATCATATTTTTTCAATAGTCACAAGTCAAATTTTAATAGAACAGCATGGTTTCTTTCCGGGTAGATCACTGGAGACAAATCTTTTCCACTGCATATAATATGTCCAAGCTGTTTGGACGAGCAGGTTCAGGTTGACGCTGTGTGCGCCGATTTCAGCCAGACCTTTGACAAAATTAGCCATAATATTCTTCTTTCTCATCTTGATAGACTTGGTGTTTCCGGAAGTCTCCTGAGATGGGTTAGGTCCTATATTGGAAATAGGTCTCAGTTTGTGACTATACATGGCTTTAGATCATGTGAGTATATCGCAAGCTCCGGAGTTCCCCAGGGATCTCATCTGGGACCCCTATTCTTTTTGATTTTTATAAATTCCATTTCTTCTTGTTTTCAATATTGTAAGTTCCTTTTGTATGCTGATGACATAAAATTGTTTACTAGAGTATTGTCACTGACTGATTGCTATAACTTACAATCAGATGTTGATCGAATGGTGAATTATTGTAGTGAAAATAGTTTATTTCTGAATTTGTCAAAATGTACCTTCATGACATTTACCAGAAATATTAATAGATTTTATTTTTGTTATCGGATTGGTGATGCTTCAATTCAGAGAAGGTACCATATTAAAGACCTTGGAGTAATATTTGATTCTAAATTGATTTTTGACGCCCATATTGAATCAACAGTTAATTCCTGCTCTAGAATGTTGGGCTTTATTTTCAGGCGGTCTAAAATATTCCGTAGTCTTGAACCTGTAACATGCTTATTCAATGCTTACATATTGAGTCGCCTCTGTTTTGCAAGCGTGATTTGGTGCCCGCAGTGCAAGGTCTACATTAACCGACTGGAGAATATCCAAAATAAATTTCTCAAATACTTATGTATGAAGTCGAAATATTAGTATAATAGTGGTAGTATTGCGGATGTCAGGTCGCGCTTTCGAGTTGTATCTCTTCAAGACAGGAGGACTATGTCAGATCTACTTTTTGTTCATAAAGTCTTCAACAATATAATTTGTCATCATATAATACTTGGAATGTTCTCCATCAACGTCCCTAATGTTAACGTTAGGAATATAGAATGTAGAACTCTCCATTGGTGAGGATGATCAAAACTACAAATAAATATCATAATCTCGACATATTTCTCTTATCTTTCACTCAGTTGAAAAATTGGCTCAAAACCTACTTTCTTTAGTCTGGTTCATTCACTATTATTTTTTTATATAGAATTATTTCTTATTTCTCATGTTTTCATGCCAATTATTTGTTACTTTACTTTAGCTCATAGTTGATTTATATATTGCATTGCGCTTAATTGCTGTACATGATATCCTGTGGATACTATGTTGGACGCAAGTCTGTTTGTATCTCAAATTAATGAATAAATAAATAATGTAAAAAATAGGTTGTGCAGATAGTCGACTATCGCCGAAGTTACATGGCAACACTATTTGTATTATATTTTGATTGTCAGTAGGTATACACTTTATGAAATAATATCGGAACTAGAAAAAAGGAAATAGGTAGAATATTTGTATAGAAAAGGTTTTCGAAACGTTAAAAAATTTGTTCAATTGACAGAACTGGGAAACAGTGGTGTATATGAAACAATAAAGAGGATAAAAATGGCATGGATATGCGGCATAGACCAATTTCAGGAAGACCGCGTAAGATTAAAGGAAACAATTTAAACGCTTTATTGGCCTTACGACGACAGAATCCGTGCCTGGGGTTTCGCAAATTGGCTAACAGATTTGGAAATCAACGAAATATCAAAGTAGTCCAGAAACCGTCCGCATCTCACTGAAAGGACAAGGCTACATATCAAGGAAACAAAAAAAAATCACTGAAATGTCATCTTTACGAAAAGAACGAAGAATAGAATTTTGTCAACGTTTTCAAGAAGATAATTTTATTTATAATATGTCTTTATATCTGATGAAAGTTATTTTCAACTTGGTGAAAGTCACTTAAAAATCATATCAAAACAACCTGTTATCGTTAAAATTTCCAATTTTCCCACCAAAATGATGGTTTGGAGAGCAATATCTCAGCGTGGTGCTACCCTTCTCTATATAGTTGATGGTACCATAATTAGTGAAAAGTATTGCGATATTCTAAACGATTTTCTCCTTGAGCGTGCTTTATATGTAGAGGGGTGGCGTTTTCAGCAGGATAATGCAAGATGCCATACTTCGGTCTATACTCAAGCTTGGAAGCAAGTGACAACCATTTCATGGCCAGCAGCTTCACCAGATCTTAGTCCCATTGAAAACATATGGGGACTAATGAAGATTGAAGTTGAACCAGCGCCATGAGATGAATATGATTTAATTCAGCCAGTTTTACAGTCTTGGACTACCATCACCGAAAATTATGGAGGTGATCTGCCGGACGTTTTGGATTATCGTAACCAAAATTTTATTGACAATCACAATTCGATGCAAAAACCCCTTCATTTTTTGACGTTGGAGCAGTTTTTCACACGTGAAAAAACGGCGTTCGACGTCAAGACGACAAGATGAACTTTCAAAAACACTTGGAGTCATCCCTCCAGCTATTTGTCATCGTTTAAAAGCAATGAGAATGATCTGAAATGTAGGAAATTCGGTGCCGCATGAACTGAAGCCAAGAGACGTCGAACATCGTTGGAAACAACTTTCATCAGATATAAAGACATTATTAAAATCATCTTCTTGAAAACGTTGACAAAATTCTATCCTTCGTTTCTTAAACAGAAATGTCATTGAAGGAATTTTTTTTGGTTTCCCTGATATGTAGTATATTTTCAGTAACATACGAACGGTTTCTGACATACTTTTATATTTCGTAGATTTCCAAATCTGTTAGCTGTTTTGCGTATCCCCAGTTGCGGATTGTGTCGTCCTAATCCTTCAATATTACGCGATCTTTGGAAACTGGTCTATGCCTCATATCTATGCCATTTTTATCCTCTTTATCGTCTCATATAAAGCACTTTTTCAGTTCAATCAATTGCACTAATTTTTAAAGTTTCGAAAACCTTTTCTATACAAATATTCTACCTGTTTTATTTTTTCTAGTTCCGACATTATTTCATAAACTGTATACCTGTTAACAATCAACAATATTTAACAAATAGTGTTGCCATGCAACTGTTGGCCATAGCCGACTATCTGCACGTATTTTATACATTACTTTTGTCTTAAAATGTTACAAAAAATATCAATATTTGCGTATAACGACAAGTGATCAGCCTAATATTTATACTTAGTGAACGAGACAATTTTTTAAATACGTAGAAATTGTTATGAGTTCATATATCGTTTAATTAAAGATCCTGGAGCAGAGGATTCAGGTTCACCATATTCGGAAGAAATAACTACAAGCGGTTAGGTCCCATTACCTCATTTTTTGACGCAATCAGTTTTTTCGTTTGGACCCCAATTTTGGAGTTTTTCTCTTTGGTTATGAGGAGACCCTAACTTTTTTCTTCAAGAAAACTGGAGTAATTGGATAAATTTATGTTGGTACGTTATATATTCCCCTTACTATTCTATTCAACCGATCGTTCAAGCAGTGTGAAATGGAAAACTGCTCACGTGGTTCCAATTCCGAAAATGAGCGATAAACAAAATATTGAAAATTATAGGCCCATAAGCGAATCAAGTATTTCAAGCAGAATCCTCGAGTTTTATCTCTTATTATTCCTGAACATGAATTTGTTCCTAAAAGATCTACTGTATCCAATATGGTCCTTTATTTAGACTATATTCTAGAAGCAATGGACAGTCAGATGCAGGTTGATTCTGTGTACACCGATTTTTCGAAGGCCTTCGATAAGCTTGATTATAACATCCCGATGAAAAAATTGTCTGAGATAGGTTTGCCTGGAGACTTGCTACGTTGGTTATCTTCATATCTCCATAATAGATCTCAAATTGTTATCGTTAATGGATATTTTTCATCATCTTTCTATGTGACCTTGGGGATTCCTCAGGGACCTCTCCTTGGGCCCCTTTTATTTATAGTATATATGAATGATTTATGTGGATGTTTTAAATTTTGTAAATTTCTGCTATTTGTAGACGATGTGAAGATCTTTTCCAGTATAGCTGACGCTTTAACTTCCAACAAGACTTAACTGCATTCAATAACTTCTGCATCGAAAATGAACTATTTCCTAACTTTAATGAGTTTAACTGCATAACACTCAGTCGTTAACTAAAAATCAATCATTTTGACTACTATTTGAGTGACAGTTGTTTACAGCGTCGTCTTAACGTGAGGATAAAATAGAATAGAAAGGCCTTTTACTTGATAGAAGAAATATAACAAAATTTGAATATTAAAACATATTGAAATATGTTTGTCTTCTACAATTTTAATTTCAAAAAATTTTTATTTAAAAACTTTTAGAATTAAGTTTATGCCTACAACAAGCACTGCTTACATTTAATAGACGTATATAATCAAAACTCAATATATAATGTCAAATGGAATAAATAACCCAACAGATATACGAAAGTAATTAAAATTAATAAATAAATATTTAAAGGAGACAAAATTTTGTTTCTGACCTCACCTTTAAGAACACCAATTGCCTTTTAAAAACATGAACACACTTAAAGGACTTCTCAAAGAATATAATTTATTTGAAATATTTAATATATTTAAGTATTCGAATAAGTTATTTCAAAAATTTCTAAAAAATGTGCACTATATCTTCAAAAAAACAAATATAATTCTAAGCAATCCCGTCTTCAGTCCTCATTTAATATTGCAAATATCAAAATCAAAAAACTAACCTATATCTCTCCACGTGTTAAAAGACTAAAGCTTCGAAACACAGATCAACTATATAATTCAAGATTGATCTATGTTCTAACAAAATCAAAGAACAGTGTGAGTTATTTTTAGGTTTATTTAATTAAATTCATTGACATTCCATAATGAGATTTATTGAAGCCAAAATATAATTATATATTATATGTAAAATAAAATAGAATAGAAAGGCCTTTTACTTGATAGAAGAAATATAACACAATTTGAATATTAAAACATATTGAAATATGTTTGTCTTTTACAATTTTAATTTCAAAAAATTTTTATTCAAAAACTTTTAGAATTAAATTTATGTCTACAACAAGTACTGCTTACATTTAATAGACGTATATAATCAAAACTCAATATATAATGTCAAATGGAATAAATAACCCAACAGATATACGAAAGTAATTAAAATTAATAAATAAATATTTAAAGGAGACAAAATTTTGTTTCTGGTCTTACCTTTAAGAACATTTGACATTATATATTGAGTTTTGATTATATACGCCTATTAAATGAAAGCAGTGCTTGTTGTAGACATAAATTTAATTCTAAAAGTTTTTGAATAAAAATTTTTTGAAATTAAAATTGTAGAAGACAAACATATTTCAATATGTTTTAATATTCAAATTTTAACGTGTGTAATATTTGATACAAAAATGTTGTTTGATTCACACATCGATTATGTGGTGACCAAAAGTAGCCAGATGCTGGAATTTGTGATGAGACTTCCACTAAGGCCTTGATTTGCCTTCATTTACACTAGGTTATCTTATGCATCGGCTGTTTGGTCACCACAATATGACGTCTACAAGCACAGATTGGAGATGGTGAAGGATAAATTTCTGAGATATTTAGATTATAAGGTTAGAGGCAGTTACAATTTCATGGCGAGTATGACTAGCCTTAGGAAAAATTATGGGTTCGTCTCATTGGAAAACTGTCGAGAACATAGCCATGTTATGTTTTTGTATGAATTGTTGAATGGTTATATTATCCTACGTGAGGATTTATGTTCCATTTAGACCGTTAAGAGGTTATGCTATTTTTGAGGTTATTTTTTATAGATCGAATTTGTAAAACACTCTCCGGTCAACAGAACCATGAAACTGTATAATTCTAAGTATAAGGACAATGATATATTTTTACTGTCAATTGATTATTAAGCTGTTAAATTAATATTTTATATTTTTTTAAGTTTCTTACGCATTATAAGTTTCATCTTCTTAAACTGGTGAGATGTGTAGATTTGGGGTTGATCTGATGTTGCACATATTGTAAAAGTTTTTTTATTTTGCCGTGGATGTCATTTTGGGCTTATGCCTGTTGATATCCAATTCGACCAATTAATAAATAAATAAAATCTTCATTAGATTTGAATGTTCAATATGAACTGACTGAATCTAATGAAAATACAACATACTACTCTGTCAAGAAAGTACCGGGAATTTTCAATTAAGTCAGTCACAATCGTAGCTCGGTGAGAAGGCGCGTTATCGTCATGCAAAATCCATGAGTTGTTCGCCCACAAATTTGGCCGCTTCTTACGGATACGCTCACGCAAACGTTTCATAACGCCTAGGTAATACTCCTTGTTTACCGTCTGACCCTCTGGAACGAATTCGTAGTGCACCACGCCACGGATATCGAAGAAAACAATGAGCATCACCTTCATTTTCGAGCGGCTTTGGCGTGGTTTTTTCGGTTTCGGCTCATTTTTTGCCACCCATTTCGATGATTGCTGGCTTGTTTGCATATCGTACTCGTAGACCCAGGTTTCATCACCAGTTATAATGCGTTCCATGAATGTAGAATTGGAATTACAGCGATCCAGCATGTCTGAAGCAACCTGTTCGCGATGACGTTTTTGAAGAAAATTCAGGTCTTTCGGTACGAGTCGTGCGGCCACCTTTCTCATGCCCAAAATATCAATCAAAATCGTACGTTCGGACTCGTGGGATATCTTAAGATCATGTGCTATATCTCTCAAGCTGGTACGACGGTTTTCCAGCACCCTTTCCTTAATTTTATCGACGTTATCTTCGATCGAAGCCGTCGATGGGCGACCACTTCACGACCGTCCTTGAAGGCTCTGTACCACTGATATGCACGAGTTTTCGATAGAGCATTATCACCAAAGGCCTTTTGCAACATTTTCAATGCGTGCGGCCACCTTTCTCATGCCCAAAATATCAATCAAAATCGTACGTGCGGACTCGTGGGATATCTTAAGATCATGTGCTATATCTCTCAAGCTGGTACGACGGTTTTCCAGCACCCTTTCCTTAATTTTATCGACGTTATCTTCGATCGAAGCCGTCGATGGGCGACCACTTCACGACCGTCCTTGAAGACTCTGTACCACTGATATGCACGAGTTTTCGATAGAGCATTATCACCAAAGGCCTTTTGCAACATTTTCAATGCATCGGCACACGAAAATTCATTTGCAACACAAAACTTTAAACAAATTCTTTGCTCAACGTAATCACCCATAGTAAAAATCGGCACGCACTCTGACATCGACTGACTTAATCAGCTGTTGCAAACACACTAGTTGACAGATCCCGCTCAAGCTTGGCATAGTAATTAAGGACAATGGTACCAACCTAGGAAAAAAAAATTTTACCTGCCTCATTACCCCGCCAGATTTAAATCGATAATTCCCGGTACTTTCTTTACAGAATGTATAAATATATTTCGTTTTGAATGAAATAAACTTGATTGAGTGGTAACTAATAACTCTGAGCTATTTAAAAATTATGAATATCACACTCCTCTTTTCCCTACGATGCAGGTAGGCTACGGTCGCAGATATAACAGGCTTACAAAGTGACCACGCCTGATTTGTTGGCACCAAACGGCTTTACGCTGTAATGATCAACTGACAAATTATTTCCGGGATCTAGTCACAGGATGAATGGAAGCAGAGGGTTGATGAAAAATATCCCTCAACATATACTGAAGATATATATACTGAAACTGTTCTAGAAAGGATTTTCATGCAGAGCCTAGGAATTGAATAATGATAGGAGAAAATATCGATATGCAAAAGTTGTATGTAAGTAAAAGAGTAAAATTTTTTATTGTTCAAAAGTTTCATGGTAGCTGAGATGAACTTATTTTACATCTACCTAATTGAAAGTTTTTTAGAATAAGCCAATAAGAAGTCCGTATCAAATTTTAAAAAAATATTTAGTTTACGAGTGTGTTTAACGCATTCTTGTGCTACATTTTTTGAAATGTCGAGCTCAAATTTGATAGAAATACTCTGATAGTCGATCTTTAGATTAAAATAATAGGAAGAGGTTTTTTACTTGATAGAAGGATTATTACAACCTTTAGATATCAAAACAGATTTCATCTGTTAGTCTCCTACAATTTTAATTTCAAAAAATGTTATTCAAAAACTTTCAGAATTAAATTAATGTCTTATAAGCACTGCTTATATTTAATAGACGTAAAATGAAAACTCATTATATAATATCAAATGGAATAAAAAAACCCAACAAATATGAATTGTCAATTAAAATTAATAAATATATTTATATATTTATCCGTCTATTAAATATAAGCAGTGCTTATAAGACATTAATTTAATTCTGAAAGTTTTTGAATAACATTTTTTGAAATTAAAATTGTAGGAGACTAACAGATGAAATCTGCTTTGATATCTAAAGTTTGTAATAATCCTTATATCAAGTAAAAAACCTCTTCCTATTATTTTAATCTAAAGATCGACTATCAGAGTATTTTTATCAAATTTGAGATCGATATTTCAAAAAATGTGGTAGCACAAGAAAACGTTAAACAAACTTATAAACTTAATATTTTCTAAAATTTTATACGGACTTCTTATTGGCTTATTATCGGAGTATTTCTATCAAAATTGAGCTCGATATTTCAAAAATTGATTTTACGTCTATTAAATATAAGCAGTTATAAGACATTTATTTAATTCTGAAAGTTTTTGAATAAAATTTTTTTAAATAAAAAATAATTGGAGATTAAGAGATTAAAACTGTTTTTTGTTCTAAGTTTGATTAACTCAATTGAACGTTAACAAACTGTTTCAGTCATTAATAAGGAGTATGAGCTATGGTAATAGAAAGTTCTTCCTCCTTAATAATGATTTGTGGTACAGATCAGCTGAATTAGTTTATTATAAACTGTTTTAGATTTACACAGCACCAAAAGGGAATAAAAGAATTCAAAGAAATATGAATTATTGATTAAAATAACTAAATTGATACTTAAAGGATACAAAATTTTGTTTCGTACCTTGTTTCATGAAAACCAAACTCCTTTCCAAAAATGCAAAACATAACCTCAAGAACTTCTTCAAGAACAACTTGCACAAAATAAATTCCTTCAAAAGAATTCTTAAAACATGCAGAACATCTTCAACAATCCATTTGGAATTATTATAACGGAAACTCATCTCATCACATTTGAAAAAATAAAAATAATGAAGAAAATATATCTTATCATACCAACTGAATGCCGATATCTGAACAAACACTAGAATGAAGTGAATAAGTTCTTGAGCTTATGTTCTGCATTTTTGGAAAGGAATTCGGTTTTAATAAAACAAGGAATGAAACAATATGTTGTCCCGTTCGAGTATTTATTCAGTAGATTCAATTGATAATTCACATTTGTTTTTTTTAGAGTGATGGACTTTCGATAGGGATAACTGTGATTTGACAGAAGGTAGAAGCCATGTTGTTTTGACATTTCTGTTAAGTAAGCATTGACAAATTATCATGGAATGAGTCACGCCGCAACACTGTTTACAAATTGTTGAAATTCATTTTCAAAATCAGTATTCTATTCGCCAAACTCATAGAGCACTTCGTGAAATTTATGGTTTACATAATTGTCGAAATATCGATAGATTTCGGACATTCTCTCTACTCGATGCAACAACAACACGGAAAAGAACTGTACGTGCAGAAGAAAATATCGCTGCTGTAAGGGATAGTGTTAATAATGATCCAGATTTGTCTATTCGTCGGTTTTCACAAAAAGTTGGACTCTGTGCATCCACCACATGGAAAATTTTGCGTAAAGATCTTGGTCTACACCCATACAAGGTCCAACTGGTTCAAGAACTGAAGCCACTTGACCATAATAAGCGTCGTTTGTTTGCTGTTTGGGCCCTAGAAGAACTTGAAGTTGATCCCACTTTTTTATCGTGAAATTGTGTTTAGTGATGAAGCTCATATCTGGTTGAACGGCTATTAAAACAAGAAAATGGCCGTATATGGAATGAGAACAATCCTCAAGAAGTTCTGCAGGTTCCATTGCATCCTGAAAAATGCACTGCATGGTGTGCTTTACACGCTGGAGGCATCATCGGTCTATATTTCTTTAAAAACGATGCTGGAGCTAATGTAACAGTGAATGGTGCTCGTTACAGATCGATGATCAATGATTATTTGTTTCAAAATTTGAATGGTATCGACCCAGAAGTGTTTTGGTTCAAACAAGATGGTGCTACACCTTATGCTGCTACCGTAACAATTTATTTATTGGAAGAAAGATTTGGCGACAACATTATTTCGAGAAATGGTCCAATTAATTGGTCTCCAAGATCATGCGACATAACTCCACTGGATTATTTTCCCTGGGGTAATATCAAGTCATTGGTTTATGCTGAAAACAATAGACGCTTTGGAAGCCAACATAACTCGTGTTTGATTGTATCGGTCTCTACTTGTCGGAAATACATCTCGATGATTAAAGTAAAACAACTTAATTTCCGCTAATTTATTTGATTTCACAACAATTGTTTCGTCATGACAACATGACTTCGTCAGGTGAGTATGGTACATCTTTCGTGTTATTGATGAAATAAGGCCTGAGTTACTCAAAAAAGTATTCCAAAATTGGTCTAGTCGAATGCGGTTCCTCAGAGCTAGTCGTGGTGGACATATGCCGGAAATTATTTTTAAAATGAAATTATCTTTCAAATAAAAAAAAATTTGGTTCAATCTTAATTTAAATGTGTTTTATTTCAATTTAAAGTAATACCACTCTAAAAAAACACCCGATATCTAAGTGACACAGTGTGTTTTTAGATATTTATTTAATTTAATTCCAAAAGTTTTTGTTTGAAAATTTTTAGAATTTAAAATGTCTAGGAGGTTAACAGAATAAATCTGTATGATGTTCAAAATTTTTAGATAATTCTTTTATCGAGTAAAAAACCTCTTTTCATTATATTATTCCTTAGAACTACTTTTAAAACCTTTGTGTATTTTCAATGGACGAACATAAAATGCGAACGTTTTACCTTCTAGAAATCATTACAGTTCTATCTTAGTTCTTGGAAAAACCACATGGTCGTCGAGTATAATATATTTTTAATTGGTGATTTTTATTTTGTGGACACGAAGTTGGACTAGAATTCAAAATAGCCTATTTGAATAAGTGCTTCATGTTTCTGAAGAGTTTTATTAGAGTAGCTTTTAAGAGAGAGTTATTCTTGAAGAATCTGAAATTTTCCTTATCTGATATTAGCGTAAGTGTGTCCTCTTGCACGTTTCCTCGCCCCTAAAAACCCAATCGAAGAAAGCGCAACAGGGGTTAGTGAGATCTCCCTGCAATTACAGTAACCGACCTTACAATCACTAAGTCTTCCTGCTGATGAGAAAGGAACGCGGACTACCCTCCCAATGTATAATGAGCACCGACTGCTACGGTGGACCTGTCGATTTTTCGATTTTCCTTTCAACGTCCTGTAAGGTCCTTTCCTTTATTCGACTACGTTAATTATGTCGATTTAAAGGTTATCGAGGGGTGTTTCACGGCGATCGGGCACAAAAGAGTGTATTGACATATTTGATTTTCAAATTCTGACATATCTTGAGGGTCGCTCTATTCCGGTCCCTTCTGGATTAAGAAACATCAACGAACATTCGGTTTATGGTGTAAAATCGAATTGCGTATTCATAGCCGGGCGAAACCACACCTGTTGTTTATACGACTCATTTAAACTTACATCTTTGGAGCATGTATATTTTATATATATTCCGGTTTTCCAATAAGATGTTTCATTTTGATATTAAAAAAATGAGTATAGTTCAAGAGAAATCAATGGAGGTAAATGTCATTGTGATGAGGAAGATATTTCATTTAAAATGGAAAACGATATCACCCAAATGGTCGCCACAGCTACGGTTGCTGCAGCATACAGCGTCCACATCAATATCTTCAAATTTCGGCTTCAAAAAAACATTAATCAAATCTCTGTACCGTAATCCATTCACATATGCAACATCCTTATTTTCAAATAAGTAAGGTCCAATCCCACCGCCAGCTCAAAAACTCCACCACACAGTGACACATTGAGGATGGAGGGGCTTTTCAACAATCATTCTTGGATTTTGCGCACCTCAAATGCCACAATTCTGCTTACTAACATAGTCTCCAAGGTGAAAATGGGCCTCATCATTGAAAATGATTTTTCGATGAAAATCTGGATCATTTTGATGCATTTCAAGGACCCAATCAGCAGAGATACGACGTTGCTGGGGATCGACCGACTTGAGTTCTTATGTTAACTTAACTTTTAAAGCCTTAAGACCTAAGTCTTATGCAAAATACGGTGTAAAGCCGTTTGTGGAATGCCTCTTTCCAAAGATCGACAGGGAATCGACAAACCTTGGTCAACACTACGGGCTACAGCAGCAATATTCTCAGTTGTTCTTGAGCGACGCACACGGTTTCGTCACATCACTAACTTTTCCTAACAGCTCGAATTTTTCTACCAGTTTCACTATTGCCGGTCGAGAAGGCGCTTCACGACAACCCAAAAGTACTTTAGCTTTGTGAATCGTGACTGCAGAATTTTCACCATTTTTGTAGTAAATTTTAAAAATTTCAATTCGTTGCTGAAGCTCTTTTTGTTCCATTTATGACTTTAATTACGTAGTTTTTGCATATCAATAATCAAAAAATGGCAGCTCTAAAAGTTACAGCAGCCCAGAGAGCGAGCTGTTTAAAATGAAACCTCTTATTGGAAAACCCTTTTGTAATTGAAAGAACTCTGATAAAATAAACTGCTCGTCAAGAGTTTTTGCATATTTTTCGTATTATCTCAATTTTTTCGATCGCATAAGCTTATGAAGTTTAATCATTTTTTGTCCATGTTTAAGAAATGCACATTTTAATGATTTTCTCTTCAGCCTGTATTTTGTTTTCAATAAGATCAAACAGTTCTGTGCAACTAAAAATCCAATTTTCATTATGCCAGGATAGTTTTATCAGAGGACGATACTACAAGTGCAAGTTACCAATTTCTGCCATAATTGTCAAAGTGGTGATTTCACACCTGAAGAAGAAATATTCACTTAATACCCTCGAAAACTCTAGAACTCACAGAGACCTGATGTTTCTTTTGAAAGTGGTTCGGGGTTATATATATAAGGTTGTTCGAAAAGTAATTTCGTCTTTTCCCGACAGAGGATTTAATTGTATTTTTCAGAACCCAACTTCACATTTAAGGCGCATAGTCATTATATGTTTTGATAGGTGATATAGCAAAGCTTGTGTGTGAAAAAGTTCAATTAATTCTGGGTAGTAGATTTTGGTTGGTGCCCCTTTAAATATGAAGAGCAATAAGCTGCATTTTGGTCATATTTTACTTTTTCACTATAGAAGAAGAAAAAGAGCCAAAAAGAAATTAACCGATGTGTATGAAATAGATGGGTTGACAGTACACCAGTGCCAGAAAAAAAATCAAATAAAGGTGATGCTGTCTGGTGGGATTTTAAAGGAATCGTTTCTTTTTGAGCCTTTACCGGATAATATAATGATTAATTCGGAAGTCTGCTGAATAATGCACTTCAACAGAAAAGGCCAGAATTATTCAACAGAAAAGGTGTAGTGTTTCACCAAGATAATGCGAGATCTCATACAAGTTTGGTCAGTTGCTCAAAGCTTTTACAGCTTGAATGGGATACACTGCCATACTCATCATATTCTCCAGACCTGGCGCCTTCGAATTATTATCGCAAAATTTTTGGACGGAAAAACATTTACTTCAAATGAAAAGATCACTTGGATCAGTTTTTTACAGCAAAGACCAAAAATTTTATGAGCGTGGAAACATGTTACTACCAGAAAGATGGAAAAAGGTGTTAGACCAAAATGGCCAATATATAATTCAATAAAATATTTATTCATTATACGGTAATTGTCTTTCATTTTGCAAAAAAAAAACGAAATTGCTTTCCTAAAAATCCAATAGGTTTCTCCAGATCTTCTGGGAAATCAACCATTTTAAAGGGTTCAAAATTACAGGATGAATCCAGAAAGAAACACCCCGTTATGCAGAATTTGTCGGATGTATAACAATTTACACGCAAGGGCAATATTTAATTTCGAAAATTATTATAAAAAGATTTTGCTTCATATATGTTTTGAATTAAAAAAAAAGAATAGTACCAGCTGATTGCCGTGCTTTCAGACACTTTGACCTTCTGCCGATAACATACAGTTTGAATCGGTTTGATTTTCACACAAAACGTTTTTGTTACGCTATTGAAAATGTCAATTTTTTTCATAAATAAACAACATTTCCAGGAAGTTTTAATTTGTTGTTTCAATTGTAGAAATCCTGCAGCTGAAGCTCATCGTATGCTTATAGAAGTTCACGGTAACAATGTTCCAACTGACAAGTTATGTAAAGAATAGTTTCGGCTCTTCAAAAGTGATTTCAAGGTTGAAGATAGACCTCGCTCAGGACACCCAAAAAAATTGGAAGATGATGAATTACAGACATTACTCGTCTAAGATCCGAGTCTAACGCAAGACGAATTGGCACTCACGTTAGGGACGATCCAAAGAGCAGTGTCTGTATGTTTGAAATGTATGGGCCTGACTCAAAAGCACGGCAACAGGCTTCCTTATGAATTAAAAACAAGAGATCTGGAGAGGCGAATTTTTTCTTGGGATTATCTGCATTCAAGGCAAAAAAGCGGTTTTTCACACCGAGAAATGAATCTCAAAGAAGAAAAAGTCTACGCTTTGTCACCATAATAAATATAAATCAACATATATTTGTGTATTATCCAATTCAAGTGTACAATGAATTTGTATCGAATAAATGCCAACTGGATAAGAGCAATGGTGATAAATCAAATTGAAGTTGTTCATTTGTAATTGGTAGCTTCTTACCATGTGCTAAACAAATTTCCAAACTTTCTAAAAGGTCCATTCTTCTGCTTTTATTACCTATTCAGTACAACTGAGTTTTTACACGTAGGTAATAAAAGTAGAAGAATGGACTTTTAAGAAAGCTTGGAAATTTGTTCAGCATATAGTAAGAAGCTACCAATTACAAATGAACAACTTCAATTTAATTTATCACCATTGCTATTATCTGTAAAAGATCAGGACCCAACTAACACCATATTTTTACACTATGATTGTTTCGGTCTTTACTTGACGGAAATTCATCTTGAAAATATGAATAAAAACAGTATTCTAATTTCCGCTAACATTTTATTAACACTACGATCGTTACGTCATACCATGACTTCATCAGGTGAGTATTACAAGATACTGAGTATACCATGAACAAGAAATTCATTTTATAGTACAAGGATATAACAAAAATAGAGGGGGTGAAGAGAGTTTTACAATTCTTTTGGGAATCTGAAAAATGATTCAAAAAAAATTCAACAAAGGGGAGTTACTTAATTCTGTTTGGTTATTCAATAATAATTTTCTTTTATGATATCTATTAATTTCTAAAGTTTCTAACAAGTTTAATCTGAAACTTTTGTTGTCTGAGTGTAAAATTTCAAAGTTACTATTAAAACTATGTCCTGTGTCTAGAAGGTGCTCTGCGTAGGTTGAATTTCCCTTTTTGTTACAATAACATTTTTCATGTTCCCTAAGTCTCGTCTGGAACGATCTTCCTGTCTGACCAACATATACAAAATGGCAAGTACCGCAAGTTATATTATTTTATTATATTATAAGTTAACTTGCGGTACTTGCCATTTTGTATATGTTGGTCAGACAGTAAAATCGTTCCAGACGAGACTTAGGGAACATGAAAAATGTTATTGTAACAAAAAGGGAAATTCAACCTACGCAGAGCACCTTCTAGACACAGGACATAGTTTTAATAGTAACTTTGAAATTTTACACTCAGACAACAAAAGTTTCAGATTAAACTTGTTAGAAACTTTAGAAATTAATAGATATCATAAAAGAAAAATATTATTGAATAACCAAACAGAATTAAGTAGCTCCCCTTTGTTGAATCTTTTTTGAATCATTTTTCAGATTCCCAAAAGAATTGTAAAACTCTCTTCACCCCCTCTATTTTTGTTATATCCATGTACTATAAAATGAATTTCTTGTTCATGGTATACTCAGTATCTTGTAATACTCATCTGAAGAAGTCATGGTATGACGTAACGATCGTAGTGTTAATAAAATATTAGCGGAAATTAGAATATTGTTTTTATTAATATTTTTACACTGTTCAAAATTGTACATGTGATCTACCCAACCATTATAAATAGGATTTTAGGTTTTGTCCTCTTCAGTTTTGAAAATGGGCTGAAAACCCGAAACATATATGTCAACAGACATAAAATAAACAGTGAAACTTAAGCCAAGTTGTATTTATTCACCGTATAATTTGTTTATATGTAACACAAAGTGCAAAAACATAGTATAATAAAACCTCCTAAAAAAAAGCAGTTTTGCTAAACTCATATAGCTTTTAAGTTGCTCGCTTGCTGCGCTCGCTCGTACTCAAAAGATATATTCATTTAGTAAAATTTTGCTTTTTCTATACTTATTGTTAATTAATATACTATTTCGCTTTTATCTCAAAGGGTTTTCCAATAAGAGATTGAATAGCCCATTATCTGCACATTTGTCAATTTTGACGCTGTCATCTCTTGACATTTGGCAAGTGAGAACTACGCCATTACTAAAAATTGAACGCTTTAACAACGCAGTGAAAATGTTAAAGTTCAGTGCAAAAATGGTTCGCAGTTCATAAAATTAAAGCAATTTTGGATCATCGTGAAGGACCTTCTCGGCCGGTAATACTGAAACTGGTGAAAAAATTCAAGCTGTTGGGACAAGTTAGTGATGTGAAAAATCGAAACCGTATGCGTCGCTGAAGAATAACTGACAATATTGCTGCTGTAGCCCGTGGTGTTGAAGAATACCCCAGGTTTGTCAATTCCTCGTCAATCTTTGGAATTCGGCATTCCACAAACGACATTACACCGTATTTTGCATAAGGACTTATGTCTTGAGGCTTTTAAAGTTCAGTTAACACACGAACTCAAGCCGGTCGATCAGCAAAATGATCGGGATTTTGATCGAAAAAACATCTTCAGTGATGAGGCCCATTTTATCATCGGAGGCTACGGATTTGGGGGATCCGTACATTTAAGAATTATTGTTGAAAAACCTATCCATCCTCAACGTGCCACTGTTTGGTGCGGTTTTTTGGCGGGCGGTGGGATTAGACCTTACTTATTAGAAAATAAGGCCATCGAGATCTTGTGATTGAACACATTTAGACTTTTTTCTTTGGGGCCACGTGAAAATCAGGTCTATGTCACTGCTCAACAATCGATTCAAGGCCTTAAAGATGGAATTCATAAATTTATTGAAGACATACAGCCGCAAATGTGATTTTTTTTATTATCAAAATGAAACCTCTAATTCTTAAACTCTTCATATTGTTTCTTTTATCAATTTTGAAATAATATTATTCATACTGGAAAACCTTTCAATGATATAGGAGATTAATGCTCCTTACGGCAAGCGAAAGCTTCTATGCTTTTCATCACGAGTTGTTTAGAAAAAATCGCAAATAGGAGCAGTCGCGATGCCTAGCGTCTCGCTGGGTCGTCGGCGTCGTGCTCAATGATTCGAGCGGACATATATTATTTTTGTGGCCGGGGTGTAAATATGATGTCACGGGGCCATTTATTAGGGCCCCGCCAGCGGGTATGGACGGGAAACCGCCTCCGCCGAGGTGTCAAATTCTGTGGTATTTATGTGCGCGGGGAGACGCCAACTCGAAGTTTGGCACTGTTGAGATCTTAAATCATCTATTGTGCATCCTTTGGATTCATTCTTATTTTGACAAAATTGCGGATGTGCAGGTGGTATCCGATAGAATGTCCGATTAGGCACTTCTCAAATTGGTACAACATAATAGGTTGAAAAAAAGAAATCCATTATTTTTTTGGTAAATGACTGCAGTGATCGATATCTCGTGAAGAATCGATCAACCAAATCAAGATTTATGCTCATTGTCAAGGTAACATTTCACACTAAAAAAATTCTTTTGCCGTTTTTTTCTTGGTCCATTCTTTCGTGAATTACAGGGTGTTAAAAATGGAAGTTAACAAAGAGAAAGTTCGGTACATTTTACAGTTTTTCTTTGATAAAGGCGAAAATGCAAGCCAGGCGGCTGAAATTTTGAATGGTGTTCATGGTCCTGATACTGTAACACCTAATTACGTGCAATTTTGGTTTCGTCGATTCAGTTAAGGTATTTTTTATGTTGATGAGTCAGGCTCGTCGTCGAAAATGTCGATAAAATCACAGAAATATTCGAAGTTGACCGTGATATTAGTAGTCGTAGCATCGCCCTGAAGCTAAGGATCGACCATGAAACAGTTTTAAATCATTTCCGCAAAGCTTGATTCAGAAAGAAGCTCGATGTTTGGGTGCCATACTAATTAACAACAGAAAACATGATGAATCGAATTTTCATCTATGCCTTGGCTAAACGGAATTAACTCGATCCATTTCTTAAATGGGTGGTGACTGGACGTGAGAAATGTGCCGCATAAGAAAATATTCTGCTAAAATGATCATGAACAAAGCGCAGTGAAGTAGTTAAAAGAGTTGCCAAACCAGGACTAAAGGCCAGGAAGGTTCTACTGTGCATTTGGTGGGACTGAAAAAGAACCTTTTATTATGAGTTACTTCCATATCGCTAATCACTAAATTTGTAACTGTCAACAACTGGACCGTTTGAAGCTAGTGATTGACTAGAAACGGCCAGAATTAACCATCAAAAGAGATGTTGTGTTTCATTAGGACAACGCTAGGCCACACAGGTCTATAGTGACTCGCCAGAAACTCCAAGAGCTTGTTTGGGAAGTTTTAATGCATCCTCCACATAGATCAGACATGGGACAAATCGATTACCATCAGTTTCTCGTATTTCAAAACTTCCTGAGTGATAAGAAATTGGTATCAATAGAAGACTGTGAAGATCGATTACAAGAGTTTTTCGCCAATAAGGACCAAGACTTTTATGAGAGGGGCACGATGAAGCTACCTTTAAAATGGCAACAATTTATGGAACAAAACGACAATTCGAATCAGGTTAAATAGAGTCTTTCATTTTAGGCAGAAATTTTAATTTTTTCTCCTTCAACCTATTATATGCCTAAATGAGGGCTTATTAGGATATAATGATAATAACAATAGAATTTACAGTTAATTACAACAAAGGTGAATAAACTGAAAAAGATGTGGAGTTTTTCACTCTTGAGGAGGTGGAAAGTGTGTACTGCTCTTTATATAAATTAGTCCCATTCTAAACAGTCTAAAGTATACATTCCTTCTGTAGGCGCATTGTAATGCGTATCCATTACATATTCTCATTTCACTGATAATTTGGCAGATTTCGTTTTCATCGATAGTACTTCACTTGTTCGGAAATTCACGTAAAAATATCCAAAAGTAGATGTACAATAGTTTCTATCCACTATAAATTCTAACATTGATATTTTAGGAGATTTTGTCTCCATCAGTATTACACTTGTTTTGGAATGATGTTTCATTAACTTTCGGATAACAGAACAGAGAATTCTGTATTTTTATTCATCATGCTCCGCCTCATTAGAGACGGTCCTGTCTACGCTAAACTTAATTAATTCTTTTCTTATCGATAGTAAGGTCTTTTCATGTTGATATTTCGATCAAGCATTTTTTCAGCTGTGCCCTACGAACTTTGAAGTGTTATTCAACACTTCGCGTCATTTGTTTTCTAATGATAATTTATGGCCTTAGAAAACATGGAAAGTCTTTAGAGCATTTTGATATATTTATTGCCTGTAAATTTCGACGAAGCAGCATTCGGAATTATAAACTGTTTCATCCTATTCCTATCTACTAGCATTGATCTCATAAGTTTTCTATAGGCAATGATTTCCAATCAATTCTGTTAATTTCCTTCTTTTTGTTAGAAGGATTGAGACACCTCTAACATTCAGTTTTTGAACAGTTAAGTCATTATCATTTCGGTAATGAAACGCGTCGCTTATGACAGTTCGTTTCAAGCTCTCGCATCATTAACCTTTCGGTAATCAACCTTGTCGTATGTGGTGGCTTTTGGCCATATTATGCGCTGTGATAGTCAACTCGTCGCTTGTGACCTTTCGGTCCGAACTATTGCATCTTTACACGAGTAGTAATCACCCTGTCGTTTTTGGCTTCGGCCAAATTATTGCATTATCATTGTGATAATCACATTTGTCATTTATGGATTCGACCCACATTATTCCATTACTCTCGGGTAATAATCACCCTTTGTCGCTTGTGTTTTCACACAAGAGTATCGCGATTACTATAAACATAGTAATCCATATACTCATTGCTTTAGTTTGATATTATATACAGTGATGCCAAAATATAATTGTTGTTGAAGTATACGTATTTTTTACTTCAATTCCTTATCATATTCGTTGGTTTATCTAATTAGATAAACAAAGCTAGTTTATCATTAAATTAAGATTGAAGCCAATTTTTGTTATTTGAGAGATAATTTTATGACTTATGTCTTAAAAATAATTTCGGGCATATATCTACCAGGACTATCTCTGAGGAACCGCATTCGACCAGACCAATTTTGGACCACTTTTTCCAGTAATTCATACCTTATTTCATCAATAACACGAGTTATGTTAGCGTCTATTGTTTCTGGTTTGTCAGCATGAACCAATGACTTGACATAATTCCAAAGAAAATAATCCAGTGGAGTTATGTCGCATGATCTTGGAGGCCAATTAATTGGACCATTTCTCGAAATAATTTTATCGCCAAATCTTTCTTTCAATAAAACAATTGTTACGGTAGCCTCATGAGGTGTAGCACCATCTTGTTGGAACCGAAACACTTCTGGGTCCATACCATAAAATTGTGAAACAAATAATCATTGATCGTCGATTTGTAACGAGCACCATTCACTGTAACATTAGCTCCAGCATCGTTTTTAAAGAAATATGGACCGATTATGCCTCTAGCGTGTAAAGCACACCACACAGTGCATTTTTTAGGATGCAATGCAACCTGCAGAACTTCTTGAGGATTGTTTTCACTCCATATACGGCAATTTGGCTTGTTTACATAGCCGTTCAACCAGAAATGAGCTTCATCACTAAACACAATTTTACAATAAACTTCAACTAGGGCCCAATCAGCCAACACCTATCGAAAGTTTTATCACTCTAGAAAAACACCCGATACATTGAGCGATCCGTTTGCAAAATTTGATAATCTTGATTTCAAAATCAGCAAAACGACTAAATCGATCAATGCGAGATTACAATTATTAGTTTGTCTACGATTTTATGCAACTGGTGGTTTCTAAATGACGATAGAAGATCGCATCAACCTTGCAGAATAATGAGTATGCAGAATTATTAAAAGGGTATCAGTTGAAATTGCCCGTTTGAAACTGCCCTCCATTTTGCACACACACAAGTAATACTAATAACGTAGTTCGTAGTAGTATGGTGTGACAAGCATATAAACAATAACATTCTGTTTCTAAATGCTAACACTACATTAACAGCGCTACCATAGAAATATATACATTCTTATTTCCCTCCTTTCTATCTCTATAGTATACCGATATAATTTTAGAATGTACGACTTTAACAGATTGTTTTCTTGGATGAGCTGATCCACGCAATCAACTACCTGCACTTGTTTTGTTGAACCCAAATTCGTTCATCCGTTTGTCAAATTTGACAAGAGAATCTGTTGATCTAGTGATCACCGAATCTTTATGAAACCTAGCATTAGATTGTGAGAATATAATCCTGTATGAAGGGAAAGTGATCTTTGTCCAAAATTAGTGTGGTTTTGTTCGTACAGATTCGAATGTACCCTGGGAGTAGTACTTCACGTCAATCATTCATTACACAATCGAAAAACAATGGACTTCAATAAAGCCAAATGAAAGAAATCACGAATTTTCCCAAAACACCCCAAATTGTCGAACAAAACGTTCAGTTAATTATTTATAAGAAAGCTTCGAATTCCACAGGTCCAGCCTTATTGAATCGATGGGCGGAACTGTATTCTTTTCTCACCAGCAGGGTAGCCCAGGTGATTGAACGTTAGGTTACAGTAATTGCGAGGTAGTTCTCATGGAACACCCTGTTTATTCTGAGGGATGTTTTGGGGCGCGGAAGCGTTTTCAAGACACGCTCTCCAAGGTTATTGTGAAGAAAAGCGTCGCCGTTTGACTACTGACTGCCTCGTCTTGTTTGAAAAAAGGCGACGTGTATGCAAATTGACTCTAATTATCGATGGAATTTTGTCTCCCTGCTGGTTTCAGGAGTAAAAAGGGGGTAGGGGGTAGTGTATTCTATTGAAAATAAATGAGGAAAAAATATTCCACCAAGCAGAAATGAACAATGGGTTTTCAATAGTTAAATACTCTTCCTCGAAGAATGTCAAGAAAAGCAATAGATCGCTCAATGAAACACAAAATCAGTATAGGGAGTGTTCTGACCAAATTTATTTCTGAGTACGTCCGAAATCCTCATTAGAGTGCTTACACTGCTGATAACACTGGTCGACAAGATTTTTGTAAAACAAAGCAGATCTTTATTTTTTTGATGGAAATATCCTTCTAATAATAGAAAAATATTCTTAAAGCCCTAAAACGTACCACTTTTCAATAGCTCAATAAGACGATTTTACATTAGCAAGTTGTCAATTTTATGAGGGGACGATTAAAAGGATGCATTTCATAACAGGAAAAGGACCTAAACAATAATAGACATAAAATTAAGACTAAAAATCAGTCTTTTGTTGAGCTTCCCTTTGTGTAGATAAGAAAATGTTTTAAGGCGGAAAATGTCGAGACAGACTGTTGCAAAATCTATCCTGACAAATTTTGTTATATTTGTGAAGAATTCATCGTGGAATCACAAACTATTTTCTGTAAATGTTAAAAAGCCTACTTTCAATATTTTGGTGTTTTAGTTGAAGATCAAGACAAGGCTATCCATGTGTGCTGTGTTAGTGGTAGCGTATCATTGGTGAAGTGGATGAATGGGAAGAGAAAAAGCATATCTCTATGGTATGGCGAGAACCCATTAATCATTTAGAAGATTGCTATTTTTAACTGACAAAGGCTGAAGATTATTCCAAAAGGGTGAAGCACAAGATCGACTATTCAAATTTGCAAACTGCAATACGACCTGTTCCTCATAATGCAGATTCACCAGTGATATTGAGCATTCCCACTCTGAGTGGCGTTCATTTATAGATTAGTATAAATACAGTTTCAAAGCTTTGTTATTGCATAATGGAAATTAAAAACCCTCTATACCAGTTGGCCATCAGTATGGGTTGGTTTCCGGAAACCAACCCATACTGATAGCACAATTCATTTCAGTTCAATTCGCCCATTTTCCCAAAAATTAGCAGCATACAATAGTATATTATATATATTAGCCAACAGTGTTTTTCAGAGTGATAGAACTTTCGATAGGGATAACTTTCATTTGACAGAAGGTAGAAGCCATGTTGTTTTGACATTTCTATTCAGTAAGCATTGACAAATTATCATGAAAAGACCCATGCCGCAACAAAGTTTACAAATTGTTGAACTTTATTTTCAAAATCAGTGTTCTATTCGCCGAACTTATAAAGCACTTCGTGAAATTTATGGTTTACATAATGGTCCATCAGAGCAGCTTATTCGTCAAACTATCGATAGATTTCGGACATCATTTTCTCTACTCAATGCAACAACAACAAGACGAAGAACTGTAAGTACAGAAAAAAATATCGCTGCTGTAAGTCGTAGTGTTAATGATGCTCCAGATTTGTCTATTCGTCGACGTTCACAACAAGTTGTACTCCGTGCATCCACCACACAAATTTTGCATAAAGATCTTGGTCTACATCATAATAATCTTGACCATAATAAGTCTCGTTTGTTCTGCTGATTGGGCACTAGAACAGCTTGAAGTTGATCCACTTTTTTATCGTAGAATTGTGTTTAGTGATGAAGCTCAATTGTGGTTGAACGGCTATGTAAACAAGCAAAATTGCCGTATATGGATTGAAAACAATCCTAATTCCATTGCATCCCGAAAAATGCACTGTATGGTGTGCTTTACACGCTGGAGGCATCATCAGTCCATATTCCTTTAAAAACGATGTTGGAGCTACTGTTACAGTGACTTGTGCTCGTTACAGATCGATGATCAATGATTATTTGTTTCAAAATTTGAATGGTATCGACTCAGAAGAGTTTCGGTTCCAACAACATGGTGCTACACCTCATGCTGCTACCGTAACAATTGATTTATTGAAAGAAAATTTGGCGATAACATTATTTCGAGAAATGGTCCAATTAGTTAGCCTCCAAAATCATGCGACATAACTCCACTGGATTATTTTCCTTGGGGTTATGTCAACCAGATTGCGTTGAACAACGGTGTCCATGTTCTAATTATCGAAAATCTTTTTCGGATTAAATCCATTAGAAACATAAGAAATTAATAGATATCATAAAAACATATATTATTAAACAACCAAACAGAATTGATTAGCTCCCCTCTATTAAATCTTTTTTCAATCATTTTGTCGGAATTCCCAAAGAATTGTAAAACTTTCTTCATCCCCTTTATTTTTTTTTTATGAACCTGCCCTATATATAGAAATTCTCAAACATTGTAAAATCAGTATCTAGTAGTACTCACCTGAAGAAGTCATGGTATGACGAAGCGATTGTAGTGAAATAAAATATTAGCGGAAATAGAATATTATTTTTATTCATAATTGTTTAGTGCACATTTCGTTGCATTTGAGAATATTATGTGACCATATACCAGCAGTGGTTTGTAGATCATTTTGAAAATATCAGTGGATGTTTTGGTGTTGATGCTTAGATTTCTGAATGTGCGTTATCTGAAGTGTCCGACTCGTGTGATGGCTGCTTTTTTCTTGGTTTTTATGTGATGCTTGAAAGTCAGTTTGTTGTCTATCAGTATTCCCAGATATTTGCAATTAGTAGCTCGTATGATTTTTTCATTGCCAATTTTGAGACTTGGAGAGTTGTTCCCTATGGTGTGGTAGAATACAATGAACTTGAACTTTCTTGATCTGTGATCATTTTGCTTCTTGAGTTAATATGATTTTATAGGGATGCAAATCAATCCTTATGCAATATTCTCCAAGTTGACGTCGGAGAAAGCCCCAGTTGTAATTAAATCGACAAATTTGGCTCATGGACAACACTGGCCGCTGCAGCTGTAATGTTCTCCTTACTGTGCACATTTCGTCATCTTTTTGGTGGCTTATGTTTCGCAAAGATATACTCAGTGCAGCGTATAACCTACGCAGATGGTGACCCAATTCTCGAGTGAATAAACGTTTAGTATCCATAAAACCTAAGCAAAAACGAAAATAGCCAAATTTTGTTTCGGAATTTTACCTTCGTCACAATTCAATCCCTAACGCATTCCCATTTTTTTGCCATTCATTCACAGAGCACTCTTAAAAATAGATTCCCCGAAGTCTATCGTTGGCATTCGGCCTACAATCTCCCGCTATCTTTTCGACCATACGGTCACGCAACACACACATACACAAATTCTGTGTAAGCAAATAAGCTATAAACACATTTTCTCTTTGTCTCAACGCTCGAGTTATAATAACAAATCTCTCTCTCTGCTCTGGAATGAGTTTATATTCGCATTGACTTTAACCTTCTAAGCATCATCCTAACTTGATAACACAGTGAGGAACTGAAAGGCCTGGAAGTGAATGTATTATCTACATTATTTGTTTGTTATTAGTTATTACATGTATAAAGTGATCCTAGAAAAAATGAACTCAGTGAAAGTGAACAACAGTGGAAAAGCTCAAAGAATTACTACTGCACGAACTAGATAGTGTTTTCACCACAGTTATAGTTCAAACTACAACGCAACAACTACCTTAACCTTTGGATAAAACAATCCCACAATTGTACATTTGTAACATATGTATTTAGGCTGCAATTAAGCAATTTAAAGCCAATTAGACATCCCTCTGTTACACACCATTTTGAAGTATGCTTATCCTGGAATTTGCATACTAATTCATGGACGTTAAACAATTACTAGGAAGAATTCATAAAGGTATCTCTATATAGTATACAATTCTTTCAGGTACGACACCTCCCTCGCTTGAATATCAATGAATTTCTTCCATAATTCAGTCGCTCACTATAGCGCAAAATTTGAAGGAATCGTTCGCCCTGAATTTTCCTCTGTATATTTTCCTTGATTATTGTGAAAATTCGGCATCGACTGAAAAGCAACAAATCATAACGTTCATTGTTGTCTCCTGTACAACGAGTTACATCTCTAAACAATCCACGAATAGGAAGAAGCCATTCAGATATCCAGAAACTCTCCGTACACGCTGTCGTATTCCTTCAGTTGTAATTATCTTTCTCAGTTCGTTTCTCTCATTATCACAGTTTGAATTAAATAATCAGGGAGCGGAAGAACAAACGGACTGTGATAACTTCGTAAATAGGTGTGTTGTGTTGACTTGACTTCGTACGTCTTTCGTAGGAACCCTTATACACTCAATTAAAATGGTCTTGTAAGAGGGGGGCTGTATCTCGAGAAGTTTTCCTCCTCTCTTTCTATCCGTATCTTTGGCCCCCTCTTTCTGAAGGTATTGCATTAGATATTTATCACGCTAGAATTAATGTTTTAATAAACGTAGATAGGAAAAGTTTTGTGTTTCTCTATCCAATCAAGGGTCGAAGCAGACTCCTAAAAGTAGAATATCCCTTTGTTATTCGGGAAAAGGGTTTGTAAGTCATATTGCATTCCGCTCATATTTTCGTCGGTAAAATAAGTTTTTATATTGAGAATTATTTTCAGTAAAAAATGGATATAACATTTATAAATGTGGTTTCCGAATGACAAATTTAAATTTCCTTTTACTGATATTTAAAATCAATGAGAAATTAAAAAGAAATCCACCAAATAGTCAAGATTCAAAAGCACAAAGCATATTATCGAGAGAAGCACTGAGGTGAAGTGCTCGCTTATTCAAATAAACTACGATCATCACGAATTTAATGAGGTTGACAAATACACTTGGGTTAATTTCACAAACATTTTATTCATGTTGTTAATATATATGATATAAGACATACAATATACTATTTATATTACGTATATCTACTACTAATAATAATACCTGACACCGGGTACATATATTCTAATACAGTCCACTTACGTCTAATCCCTGACACCAAGTTTTCACACACGGACTATTTATATTGGTTATATCTTGAGGACTGCAATGCAACGTTGATTCCGAAATACATAGGTTATTTTGATATATTGGCAATATATCGAACCAGCCCTTTAATCTCTAGGTAGATCGATCTCATTGAAATTTTATTTGCAATAAACTAAATGCAAATTTACAGGGTATACCAGAAATCAACGTCAAGCCGGAACTGGGTGGAGGCAAGTCGTTATAGTTATCAGAAAAATATAAAAAAAAACTATTTGGCATGTTTTCAAAATTGATAGACATTTAAAAAAATTCTAAATATTCAATACCCTGTGATGGTCCTTTTACTCTTGTTGCCACAAAAATTTTTTCAGATATTTTTGTTATTGTGTAATCCCGAATAATGCTTTTCTAAACTGTTATCAAAACTCCAAAACCAGCTGCTTCTGCTTGGATGAAAAAGACACATTTTTCCCAACAAAAATTTCAAAATAAAAATTCCAAATAAAACCGTGTATTTAAGTTCTCCGGCAGCTCGATTGGACCAATAACTGTGCATTCAAAATTCCCGTCCATATGTTTATTTTAAACTGGTAATGGAATCTATCTTCTGGTACTAAATTTGGATTTTGCATATGACATTCATGTAAATTATGGAGGTTCATGTAACCATCCTTTTTGAATGTTGATTCATCGGTCCATAGAATTTTTTCAAAGAATCGTCTCGGTAATTAATGAAGTTTAACTAAGGTAGATAAATTTGTTGAAAACGGGATTATTTCCAAAAAAAATTGTCTACAATTTCAGCAAGAATTTATTAAATGTTATACCATTTTAGAATCCTTACTGAATGCGCCAAATTTTGACGTCACTTGCCAATTTCGCGTAGTACAATTTTTTTTCTGTCAGTTTGAACGGGGCAAAATATTTATTTTGAAAATTTTTTTGGGAAAAATGTCTCTTTTTCATTCAAGTCTGGGTTCGAAATTCTTATAACAGTTTAGAGAATCATTTTTCAGGGTTAGATAACAAATAAATATTTGGAAAAAGTGAAGATGTGACAACAGAAGTAAAAAGACCGTCACAGGGTGTAGAATTTTCAGAATTTTTTTTGAATGTCTATCATTTCGAAAGCATATTACACAGATTTTTTTTAATATTCTTCTGATAACCATAACGACTTGCCTCATCACCCAGTTCCGCCTTGATATTTTGGACACCCTGTAAATATGCAATTAGTTTATTGAAAATGGAATTTAAATTAGATCGGAAAGGGCTAGTTAGATATATTGCCAATATATTAAAATAACCTATGTGTTTCGAAATCAACGTTGCATTGCATACGTTAACATATGATCAATATAAATAGTCTGAGTGTGAAAAGCTGGTTTCAGGAATTATTATTATTATTAGATATAACTAATATAAATAGAGTAGATTGTATATAAAATATACCTGCTGACTGGGATTGGAGATAAGTGGACTGTAGTAAAATGTATGTACCTGATGTCAGGGATTAAATGAATACTACACTTGAACAAGTGTAGACAATATACTGAAGTATAAAAATATGGGTCATAAAATGATTAAAGTATACAAGAATAACTTACTGAACTTTTTCTGTGTGTTGAGTTTTGGAATAGAATGAATGCTATCCATGTGGATGAGTTATAGGAAAATAACATGGAATTTAGTCTATGGTTTATGTGGTTACTCTTCTTTCATAGAGCAACTCAGTTCGTTTGGAAGTAACCATGGTATACAGATTATACATTATACAATAGTACTTAAATAAACTTAAACAATGTGTATGCGCAAGTGACCTGTACATGAGGTTACCTAGAGTAGCGGGAGTTTGAGCCTTAACACACCCTGTGAATGTTTCAAAACTAAGGAGAATTTACTTGACATTACAATGTATATATTTCTGATAACAGATGGAAGTGACGGGTTTTTTTATTTGAGGTTGTTATTAGTAAGTTATACCTGTTGGACGATATTTGCTTATTTTTCAATGGAACTAGTCACTAACAGATGTCATTATTGAGGATAGATGAAATGCCAACTGATCAGTTATTATCGGCAAATGTTTTTTATGAGCCAAAGAGATCTCCATATATTCGAGTAGGTCGAACTTTTTACTTTTGTTACCTGAATGTAGAATTTCGGTTTCACCAAAGTCTATACAGTGGTTTTCTTTTATGCAATGAGCATAAAAACCAGTTGTTGTTTCATTTTGGGTTTATTATATTCTTCTACTCTAATGTCAATTGAACGACGAGTTTCGCATATGTAAAAGGCAGGATATTCACTTCAATGTAATTTGTATAAGCCGCTTTTTCATCAATTTTCAGGCAATCTTTGTTGTTATATATCAGGTATGTTAACAACATAAATTAAATTTTTGTGAAACTTGAGCCAAGTGTATTTGTCTACCTTATTAATATCCGAAATGTTTCATCAAGTAATTTAAGAGAAATCAATATATTTTATCCTCACGAAATTTTGTATTAGTCTTCTTGTGGTATTTTACCTAAATGCTAAATTTAAACTCGATCTTATGATTGTTGCTATGGTTATGGTAGCGCTCAACGTTGCTTTGATCACGATTTTTTTCAATCTTTCACTCAGTTAATTCTTACGAAATTCTGCCCGAATAGGAGCGTCATTATTCTACTTCTATATGCCAAAATTTAGATCGATCAGACTCATAATTTCTAGAATATTAGAAAACATTTCAAATGAATATTATTCCGGATCTATTGAGATGATTTAGCGATTCAATGAACATGACCGAAGTATTCGGACCTCACAGCTACCCTGAAATTTTCAAGTCTCTAGCTCTTTCCGCTCATAAGTTATGGAGTGTTTAGACGGATAGGCCGGGCAGAATTATAATCCATTTAGAAAGTAACCGTAATTTATTATTTTTCATAATTTTCATATACTTCTTTTTTGTAACATTCTGAGACAAAAGTAATGTGTGGAGATAGTCGGCTATGGCCAAAGTTGTATGGCAATAAAATTTTTTAAATATTGTTGATATTCAACAGGTATACAATTCATGAAATAATGTCACAACTAGAAAAAAGAAAACAATTAGAATATTTGTATAGAAAAGGTTTTCGAAAGGTTAAAAAATTAGTGCAAATGACTGAACTGAGAAAAAGTGCTGTATATGAGACAATTAAGAGGATAAAAAATGGCATGAATATGAGGCATAGACAAATTTCAGGAAGACCGCGTAAGATTAAAGAAAAATATTCAAACGTTTTATTGTCTTTAGAACGACACAATCCCGTCAGGGGTTTCGCAAATTGGCTAACAGATTTGGACATCAACGAGATATAAAAGTATGTCCAGAAACCGTCCGTATGTCACTAAAAAGATAAGGCTACATATCAAGGAAAGCAAAAAATCCGTATAATAACACCTTCAAAGAGGAACGTAGAATTTTATCAACGTTTTCAAGAAGATAATTTCAATAATGTCTTTATATCTGATGTAAGTTGTTTCGAACTTGGTGGAAATCACTTAAAAATCCTATCAAAACAACTTGTTTTTGTTACCGTTCAAATTTCCAAATGTCCCACCAGAATAATGGTTTGGGGAGCAATATATCAGCGTGGTGCTATGCCTCTCTGTATAGTTGATGCTACCATTAATAGGAAAAAGTATTGTGGCATTCTAAACGTTTTTCTCCTTGAAACGGCGCATGCTTTATATCCAAAGGAGTTGCGATTTCAGCAGGGTAATGCAAGATATCATACTTCGGCCTATAATCAAGCTTGGATGCAAGAACACCAACTGATGATCGGCAGCCTTACCAGATTAGTCTCATTGAAAACATATGAGGGCTAATTATAGAGGTGATCTAGTTTCGCGTGTTCCTCGGCGTTTAGTCAAGTGTTTACAATTAAATGGAGGTTTCATAAGTAAATAGGATGAATATTTTGTTATAATTTTGTAATTCAAGAATTAAAAATATATACAATTGAGCTTTGTTTTTTTGCGGATACTTTTTAGACGGGCTATACTTTTGACCTCGGATTCTTCATAATTACAGACATTTGGGCAAAACGATAACACTCTGTTCTCTAGAACAAGCGAACAGAAAAATATTCATGATGAGAATTTGGTGGGGTTCTAAAATGTTCCATTTAAAGATTTTAATTCAAAAAATGACAGTTAAATCATAAAAAGTCCTGTTAAAATTGATTTTATTTGAAAGATTTTGATATAATTACCGGTGAAAGTTTTACTTGACATTTCTGTATAACTGTTTATTTCAATGGTAGATTGCGTAACATCAAATTGTTATATGAAAGAAATTCTGTTGTCGCTTGTCTCTCTTACTGCCGGAAACCCAAAAATTGGGGGAACGAAAATCTCATTCGAAACTTCCGTGCCGCGTACATGAAAAAATAAAACGGAACAAAATCGAAAACGCCACGAATTTTTGGTCCTGCAACGAAATACCAATAATATCCGAGGCCAGAATCGGGTTGTAATTTCAGCGGGTCCCTTGACTACAAACCGGAAATAATTCTTAATTTCTATTTGCGAAAATAATAACAGCCAGTGAGGTATGTAAAGAATTTATATTCGGGTAACGTGGTTCCCGTGTTATTGTAGATTTACAGGGGCACTCTTCCAGAACGTGACTTTGCCGCGCCGCCTCGGTTTTCTGGGAGACGAACTTTGGCCCCGCAGTTAAACTTACACTCAGATATTCTGGAAGAGGAATGGGAGAAGGAATATTGCCCTCGGTATTAGATTTGCAGTTTCCTAATCTTTCAGACTCATACCAAACTACTTTACATTACCGCCAGTACAATTAATTAATTAAACACTATAATTTAAAAATTTTATGTCATTAAAGCGTTTTTTTTTTTGCCCAGTTATCAATTACATAATAGCGTATACACAACCGAAGTCTTATGGAATCACTCAGTATTTAACAGAATCATTTGTCCTTTCAAATAATTAGTATTATGCCGAGGATTTTTTTCATTCAATAATACGAAAAGTATATCCGTTATTTTAAATTCATAACAATCACAAGAATATTACAGGTAGTAGCTGAATAAATTTTTCGAAACCACTACAGATCTAATCTAAAAAATCTATAGTGTTATGGACATTTGAAGGGTTTTCCAATAAGAGGTTTCATTTTGAATAGCTCGTTATTTGGGCACCTTTGTGTCGTCGTGAAGTACCTTCTCGGCCAGCAATAGTGAAACTGGTGGAAACATTTGAACACTTCGGACAACTTAGTGATGTAAAGAATCGAAACCGTGTGCGTAGCTCAAGAACAACTGAGAATATTGCTGCTATAGCCGGTAGTGTTAACGAAAATCCAGGTAGGTCGATCTTGGGAATTAGGCATTCTACAAACGACATTACACTGTACTTTCCATGAAGACTTACGGCCAGTTTCATAAACAGCATCAAAAGGCCCCTTAATGAAAAAGGATCTTAAATGGGTCCATCAGTTTCATAAACGCACATCGACCGTCCTTTACTTAAAGTTTCCTTTGATGCACCAGTCATATGCTTCCGACTGTTGGCTATCATGAGAACTAATGATTTTACGAATATATTCTGTAAAAATTGTGAGTTATGCGTCGGAAGCAAAAAGAAAAGCATAAATCAGTCTTAGCATAAACATGCTTATGTGCAGAAGACAGTATATGGGAATTTATCTCATCATTACGTGCGAATTGCTATATTTTAGTATACGTGAGTTATATGAATGAATATGGAAGAAAAGAGAAAATAAAGTATTACTTTGAAACCTGAGGGGGAACTACGTCTCTTGGAATTGATTGAAAAAGAGAATTTTTATGTTATAGGATAAAGTCGGGCAGAGTATAGCAACTGCTTTCAATGCAATAGCTCTCCATTGGAGAAATGGGTACTAGTTCAAATCCGAATATGACAATATAAAAACTAACACTAGAAAGGTGGTAGCTACTCAACGCAGTCATATTAAAGGGACTGGTGGTGGGGCTCCATTGAAATTGAGGGAACCAATTTCCAAACAGTTGAGCCCAAATGTTACGAACCCACTTGCCGAAGCGAAGGAGATGTATTATGTAAAAATAGCTCTAATAGAAGCTCAGATAGTGTATATCAAGAAAGAGAATAGAAAAAAAGAAGAGGGGCATTCGAAACTTAAAATATTAGGTGTTTTTTTAGAGTGATAGAACTTTCGATAGGGATAACTGTGATTTGACAGAAGGTAGAAGGTATGTTGTTTTGACATTTCTGTTCACTAAACATTGATAAATTATCATGGAAAGACTCATGCCGCAACAACGTTTACCGATAGTTGAAATTTATTTTCAAAATCAGTGTTCTATTCGCCAAACTTATAGAGCACTTCGTGAAATTTATGGTTTACAAGTACAGAAGAAAATATCTCTGCTGTAAGTTATAGTGTTAATGATGATCCAGAGTTATGTATTCATCGACGTTCACCACAAATTGCTCTCTGTGCATTCACCTCATGGAAAATTTTGCGTAAAGATTTTGGTCTACACCGTTACAAGATCCAACTGGTTCAAGAACTAAGGCCACTTGACCATAATAAGCGTCGTTCGTTTGCTGATTGGGCTCTAGAACAGCTTGAAGTTGATCCACTTTTTTATCGTAAAATTGTGTTTAGTGATGAAGCTCATTTCTGGTTGAACGGCTACGTATACAAGCAAAATTGCCGTATATGGAATGAAAACAATCCTCAAGAAGTTCTGCAGGTTCCATTGCGTCCTGAAAAATGCACTGTATGGTGTGCTTTATACGCTGGAGGTATCATCGGTCCATGTTACAGTGAATGGTGCTCGATACAGATCGATGATCAATGATTATTTGTTTCAAAATTAGAATATTATCGACATAGAAATGTTTTGGTTCCAACGAGATGGTGCTACACCTCATGCTGCTACCGTAACAATTGATTTATTGAAAGAAGTATTTGGTGATAGCATTATTTCGAGAAATGGTCCAATTAATTGGCCCCCAAGATCATGCGACATAACTCCACTGACTTATTTTCTTTCGGAATATGTCAAGTCATTGGTTTATGCTGATAAACCAGAAACAATAGACGCTTTGGAAGCTAACATAACTCGTGTTATTGATGAAATAAGGCCTGAATTACTCGAAAAAGTGGTCCAAAATTGGTCTGGTCGAATACGGTTCCTCAGAGTTAGTCGTGGTGGACATATGCCGGAAATTATTTTTGAAACATAAATGTCATAAAATTATCTTTCAAATAAAAATAATTTGGCTTTAATCTTAATTTGAATGTGTTTTGTTTCAACTAAAAGTTGTATCACTCTAAAAAAAACACCCGATGTATATGAAAAAGGACCATATTGTGCGAGTTTAAAATTTTTAAATGAGATGCCTATGAAAATGATAATTATAGATTGTTAAGGGTTTTTAAGAGACCAATCTTTAATTTTATTATTGCTATTGAACCCTATAATTTAGAGGAATATTTAAATTTTATTTGTAACTTTTTGGGTGCATATTTTAGTTAAGTTTTGATGACGGTTTTCAACCCACTCTACAGTTGTTATGAATGTTATTAAAATATCGTAAGAATTTCAATATTTAAAAAGCCATTATTAGTAAGACTCATTATACTTTAATTTTGATGAGTGTTAATATAATAGGTTAGTAAGGAACGGTTTTTTACTTGATAGATTATTACAAAATTTGAATATCCAAACAGATTTAATCTGTTTGTCTTCTACAATTTTAATTTGAAAAAATTTTTTCAAAGAAACTCTAAAAATTGAATTAATGTCTTTATAAGCTCTGCTCATATGTAATAGACGTATAAATCGTAATTCATCATACAATATCAAATGGAATAACCAACGAATGTAAATTGTCAATCAAAATTAACAAATAATAAACATTTTTTGTTTCGTTTCAGGCATGCGTACTGAACTCTTCAGACAAACGTACGAAGCCCTGTTTGTTAGTATACAAAATGTATTATATTGTTTTCTGATCCTATAATTATGAAAACTAACTCTTTCTCAAAAATATAAAACATAATTTTAAGAACTTCTCAAAAACAATTATAATTTATTTGAAATATTTAATATATTTAAATAAATTACTTCAAAAAATTCTCAAAACATGTAGCACATCCTCGAAAAATAATCAAACTTCAGATAAGACCAGTTCAACTTTACATATAAAAAATAATAAAATCAATTAACAATAAATAGACTTACCGGATGCAATCTACAGAAATATGTGATTTTCAGGAACATTCACATAGGTACATCTAATATCCAAGGTACTCTATGTTTTATGCTCATAACAAAATCACACAAAGTTTATAAGGCACTTTAATGGTCTTAGTTAAAAAGCATCAACACTGTATAATAAATTTCTTTTATTAAAAACCTGATATAATTATATATTATATATGAAATAAAATAATAAGGAACGGTTTTTTACTTGGTAGTTGGATTATCACAAAATGTGAATATCAAAACAGATTTAATCTGTTAGTCTTCTACAATTTTAATTTAAAAAAATTAATTAGAGAAACTTTAAGAATTGAATTAATGTCTTTATAAGCACTGCTCATATTTAATAGACGTATAAAATCGTAATTCATCATACAATATCAAATGGAATTAAGAAAAACCAACGAATATAAATTGTCAATCAAAATCAACAAATAAACGAACATTTTTTGTTTCGTTCCAGGCATGCGTTTTATATGTAAAGTTGAACTGGTCTTATCTGAATTTTAATTATTTTTTGAGGATGTGCTACATGTTTTGAGAATTTTTTGAAGTAATTTATTTAAATATATCAAATATTTCAAATAAATTAGTTTTTGAGAAGTTCTTAAAATTATGTTTTATATTTTTTGAGGAAGAGTTAGTTTTCATAAATATAGGATCAGAAAACAATACATTTTGTAACAAACAGGGCTTCGTACGTTTGTCTGAAGAGTTCAGTACGCATGCCTGGAGCGAATTTTTTGAAGTAATTTATTTAAATATATTAAATATTTCAAATAAAGTGGTTTTTGAGAAGTTCTTGAAATTATGTTTTATACTTTCGAGAAAGAGTTAGTTTTCATGAATATAGGATCAGAAAACAATACATTTTGTAACAAACAGGGCTTCGTACGTTTGTCTGAAGAGTTCAGTACGCATGCCTGGAGCGAAACAAAAAATGTATATTCATTAATTTTAATTGAAAATTTAAATTCGTTGGTTTTGCTCAATTCCATTTGATATTGTATGATGAATTTCGATTTTATACGTCTATTAAATATGAGCAGTGCTTATAAAGACATTAATTTAATTATTGAAATTTCTTTAATACATTTTTTTAAATTAAAATTGTAGAAGACTAACAGATTAAATCTGTTTTGATATTTAAATTTTGTTGATAGGTTATAAAGTGACAGCAGAATAAAGCTTTCTAAGTCTAATCAGTGGTAAATGTTAAAAAATTTTATTCAACTATTTATATACAGACATTCAACGCATTTAGTTCTCAGTAACCACAAAATCTCAATGATACACTAATCTTTTCACGAAGTCATTCCACGGTTTATCCAATAAATCACTTGATACTGCGAAACTTATTTAGCAGTTGACTCCAACAATGAAACTGTTACCAGAGACTCCGACCATTGTTACGTTAAGAACAAATGAGTAGAAACATGACTGAACATGAATACTTCGACCCTCTCGTAAAGGTACAATATTTTCGCCCTCGAGTGGGGATCGGAAGCTTTAATAAGGCATTGAATCTTTTCATAGTCAACAGCTAAAAAAAATTAGTAGCGTACAATATTTTGAACCGATAATACAGTAGTTGGCGGGCAAGAAAGTGGTAACAATAGACCTAAAGGTGGACTGAGTGAACACAAATAAGTGTATTAGTATTAGTCGGATGGAACATTGAAAATGTTCAGTTTAGAATGAGTAATGGCCACCCGTCGAGCCGGACCTGACGATGGGACGCGAATTACATGGGTGCACTAGTTCTATGGGTGCATCCAGATTGTCGTTATGCGATTAACCACAATCGCGTTATATTTGCACCCCGGGTGGATATTGGGACCGATCGGCTGCGTTGTTGAATGGAAAATCGCTGATTTTATCAGGATATTACGGTTGTTCCTTAGGGCACTAAATAATCAGTTATAAAAAGCACGCAGTAACTGCGAATATAAAATTTTCTTTATATGTAATACTATGACTGAAAATAAATTCAATTTTATATTTAAATATGGGGGGTTCTAAGAAATAATGAAATATTTTATTTCTATTTCAGGCACCGCCGAAATCTCCTGAAATTATAATTAGGAGTATTGAAAAGCTCCTGCGGTTTTTTGTCGAAACTTGAAGCTTTATTGTAAAAAATTGGCAAGAAATTCAAAGTTCAAAGTATTGTCCTTCTCTAGCTACTTTTTCCCATTTTCCTGGCGATTGACGAATCCCATTGCGAAAATAGTCCAGGTCTTTGACCACTATTGATGCATCGATCAATTTTTTTAATTCATCGTAATTAGTAAGCCAGGCCATGTTGCATCAATTAGAACAGAAGGTAATCGGAAGGAGCAATGTCTGGGCTATACGGCGGATGGGTTAAGACTTTCCATTTGAGTACGCAACATGTGTCATGCTGCAAAATATCTTTGTCGTATCTATCCGCGTATTGCGGCCGTTTTTCTTGCAATGCTACTATCAATTTTCATTGGTAGACATCCCGTGTGATCCTTTCATTCGATTGTGGCAGCTCATAATACACCACACCTAGTTGATCCCACAAAATAGACAGCTTGATCTTGTGGCCAGGAATAATCGAATTGACAATTGATGATGATATCGGTTTTTTCTTAGAGTGATAAAACTTTAAATTAAAATATTATAAAATACAGTGAAATTAAGATTGAAGCCAATTTTCTTTTTAATTTGAAAGATAATTTTATGACATTTATGTAATAATTCCCGGCATATGTCCACCACTCTAGCTCTGAGGAACCGCATTCGACCAGACCAATTTTGGACCACTTTTTCGAGTAATTCAGGCCTTATTTCATCAATGACACGAGTTATGTTGGCTTCCAAAGCGTCTATTATTTCCATCATCTTGTTGGAACCAAAATACTTCTGGGTCAATACCATTCAAATTTTGAAACAAATAATCGTTGATCATCGATCTGTAATGAGCACTATTCACTGTAACATTAGCTCCAGCATCGTTTTTAAAGAAATATGGACCGATGATGCCTCCAGCGTGTAAAGCACACATAGCCGTTCAACCAGAAATGAGCTTCATCACTAAACACAATTTTACGATAAAAAAGTGGATCAACTTCAAGCTGTTCTAGGGCCCAATCAGCAAACAAACGACGCTTATTAGGGTCAAGTGGCTCTAGTTCTTGAACCAGTTGGATTTTGTACGGGTGTAGACCAAGGTCTTTACGCAAAATTTTCCATGTGGTGGATGCACAGAGTCCAACTTGTTGTGAACGTCGACGAATAGACAAATCTGGATCATCATTATTACTATGACTTACAGCAACGATATTTTCTTCTGTACGTACAGTTCTTTGTCTTGTTGCTGCATCGAGTAGAGAAAAAGTTGTCCGAAATCTATCGATAGTTCGACGAATAAGCTGCTCTGATGGATGATTATGTAAACCAAAAATTTCACGGAGTGCTCTATAAGTTTGGCGAATAGAACACTGATTTTGAAAATAAATTTCAACAATTTGTAAACGTTGTTGCGGCGTGAGTCTTTCCATGATAATTGGTCAATGCCTTCTGTCAAATCACAGTTATCCCTATCGAAAGTTCTATCACTTTAAAATGAACGCCCTATATACATCTATACATTGCTCGACGTTTTTGATAATCGTTCTGCAGGTTCCATTGCATCCTGAAAAATGCAGTGTATTGTGTGTTTTACACGCTGGGGGCATCATCGGTCCATATTTATTTGAAAACGAGGCTGGGCTAATGTAACAGTAAATGGTACTCGTTACAGATCGATGATCAACGATTAGTTGTTTCAAAATTTGAATGGTATCGACCCAGAAATATTTTGGTTCCAACAAAATGGTGCTACACCTCATGCTGCTACCGTAACAATTGATTTATTGAAAGAAAGATTTGGCGATAACATCATTTCGAGAAATGGTCCAATTAATTGAACTCCAAGATAATGCGACATAACTCCACTGGATTATTTTCTTTGGAGTTATGTCAAATCCTTGGTTTATGCTGATGAACCAGAAACAATAGACGCTTTGGAAGCCAACATAACTCGTGTTATTGATGAAATAAGGCCTGAATTACTCGAAAAATAGTCCAAAATTGGTCTGGTCGAATGCGGTTCCTCAGAGCTGGTCGTGGTGGACATATGCTGGTAATCATTTTCAAAACATAAGTGTCATAAAATTATCTTTCAAATAAAAAAAAATTTGGCTTCAATCTCAATTTGAATGTGTTTTATTTCAATTTAAATTTCAATAAAATAAAATAGAAATTTAATTTGTTTTGATATTCAAATTTTAAATTCCTATCACTCTAAAAGAACACCCGTTATAAAGAAACCGACGAATTCATTAGAAAGATTACTAAAGCTTTGTTCTTCGACATTTCGAACCATTTGTCAAACCAGTGCCAGCTTGATTTTATTTCTAATTCTTTTCCCATCTGATTTCAGCAAATATTATTTTAAACTTTTTCGTATCAAAATGTAACAGTGAATATAGAATTAAGAGGGATGGAGCTTCTAAATCATATTTTCTCATTTTCATTTAATTTTCCGTCTCTTTTGGAGAACAGTTCAAAAATAGTAAAAAAAGACCTTTATTTGACAGAACAGAACAGAGAATGGTATGTTTTTAATCATCATATGTAGCTTCTGAAGTAACTCACATATTTGAAGTTTTCAGGATGGACTGTTGACCGAGCGGCCAAAACCCCCTGAATTCATGTCAGTGCCTTTCACCCCTTTTTTGAATTCAACATTAATTTCTGTTAAATTGATGATTAAAGTTAAATCTTAATTTCCACTAATTTATTTAATTTCACAACAATTGTTTCGTCATGACAACATAACTTCGTCAGGTGAGTATGGTACTAACTACATATTTGAGAGAGTTCTTTAAATATTCAAAACGTACAGAAAAGAAGGTAGTGGGAATTTACAGTAATTTGTTTTCTTATTATCACACGAAGTTTCAGAAAAGGTTAAGTAAGGGGGATTTATTGAGGTCCGTCTGGTCGTTCAGGAGAATCTGTTTTTTATTGTATCTGTTAATTTCGAGGGCTTCTAGGTAGTTCAACCTGAGGTTCTTGTTTTCTAGGTATAATATTTTGTAGTTATTGTCAAAATCATGTCCTGTCTCCAAAAGATGGTCAGCATATGTTGAATTTCCATTTTTACCTAGTGTTCACGTATCCTAGTGCCGAAAGATCTACCTGTCTGACCAACGTATACAGATGGGCAAGTACCGCCTATAGACTCCAGACCTTTCGTTTTTATGGATCAAATCTTTATTATTTTCTATTGAATTTCTTAACGTGTGTCTTGTTTTAAATGAAATGTTGCAGATACTCTTTTTCTTTAAATATCTTGCTATTTTTTCGTACTTTTTGTTTATGTACGTTAAAGAAATATATTTTGTATCAATAGCTATTGTTGGATATACAAGCGATATTGACTGTTTAAATTGCATTCGTTTCAATAATTTATTTATGATCAACGGATTGGAACCATGGTTAAATGCAATCTGTTTTATTATATCCAGTTCTCTATCAAAATTCTCTTGTGTCATAGGTACGTTGATTAGTCTAAATATCATGCTATTATAAGCTGCTAGTTTTTGAGAATGTGGATGATTAGAATGTGAGTGGATCGTATAATCTGCATGGGTGGGTTTCCGGAAAATTGAAAAGTCATGTTTATTGTTGATTTTTGAAATTTTTGAATCAAGAGAATTGATGCTGTTATTTTGTTCTATTTCATTAGTAAATTATTGTGGGAGATAATGTATTTATAAACTTTAAAAACATCGCAAGCTATCTACTGGTACCAGTGAACAAACATAAAATATCATCCACGTAACGATACCAATAAATAAAATATTTAAAGAAGGGGCTCTTTTGGATTTTGGTTTCCAGGAAGTCAATAAATATTTCGGATAATATGGGACTTAGTGGGTTTCCCATAGTGAAACCATCATTGGCTTCGTAAAATATTTCACTAAATAAAAAATAATTTTGGTCCAAACAAACCTTTAAGATTTCGATAATCTCTTGTTTTATAACCGGATTAGTTCTATTTTTTACTAATAGCATTTCTATTAGATTTTTTGATTCTTTAACTGGTATGCAAGGGAAAAAATTTTGCACGTCCAAAGAAATGCGTTTAGTATTATTCGGAATATATATATATATATATATATATATATATATATATATATATATATATATATATATATATATATATATATATATAAGAATGTAATCAATTCTTATTTTTATAATTGAATAAATAGAATATTTGATGTCATGATTCTGGAAGAATTTATTTTCTTTAGTTTAAAATATACCTTTCACAAAATGAAATAATTACATACAAAGAAATACATAGAATTAAAAAAATAGCTTACTAACCTGGAAGAATCAAAACAAAGCTATTTCTTCGGGTTTCTCAATTCACATTTCTAACAGTAACTGAATATGACATGTGACAGTCTTAGGTTAAAATCTTAGACATAGAACATAGAAGTCACAAATTTGTTTTCCCTAAAAATAACAGTTTTATTTTCACATCCCTCCACGCAAAGTATGCACCCCTCATTACATATTTGCGTTTTCACATGGGAGCAACTTAGTTACACGAAAATAGTTATTGTCCTTTCTTTTATTTCCAAGATCTATCTCATATATAGTGTTAGAAATTTTTTTCACTATTGGAAAAGGTCCTATTCTTATTTCATCAATATAATTCAGGCAGAATAAATTCAGGTTATAATTTCTGATAATATTATTCAATATACGTTGAAATATGGCCGGGGATGTTTTAAATCCAAAGGTAAACATTTCCATTGCCAGTGACCATTCTGTGTCACAAAAGCAGTCTTATATCTATCTTTGATACGAATAGGAATCGACCAAAAGGCAGCATTTACATCTAATGTAGTAAAGAATTTTGCATTTCTGGTCTTGACTAAGATTTCATCAATGAATGGGAAAGACTGTGGTTCGGGAACAATTAATTTATTGAGTTCACGAAAATCGACACATAATCTTGTTTTAGACCCTTCATCTCTCTTATATGCTTAAATGACTGGTGATGCAGAAGGTGAGGAGGACTCCTCAATCAGATTCGCTTTCAACAATCTTCCTATTTGGAATTCTATCTCTTTTTGATCCTCCATTGACAATCTATATGGTTTTTTTGCTACAAATTTGTATTCTAAAAGTTGTATATGTGCCTCATTATTTTGCACCTGACCAATATCAAACTTGTGCTGAGCAAAAATATGGTCATATATTTTTTTTTAAACTTCAATTTAATTCCTCTGATTCGTTTTCAAATGGTCTAATTTTGCTTCGAAAAGTTCTGTTGTTATCCTTTCATTGAAATTGATGGTGTAATCATTATTATTATTATTATGGACACAATCGATCTTTCTCTCTTCATTCATATCTAATCTTTGATAAATATTCAAATCAAAATCTTGTTTTAATTGAAAATTGGAAATAAAATCTAGTCCGAGAATATCATACTCGAAATTTTTCTCATTAACTACAAAAAATACAACTTCTTTTTTGATATTATTGATTCTCATTTTTGTAATTATTTTTCGTGCAAATTTTGCCTGCCACTGACTGTTTTGAATGTGTTTCTTTTATCTTGAATGCGTAGACATAAGTTTTCTGCTACTTTGGAATTTAGAAGACTAACATTTGAGCCCGAATCATAAATTCCACATAATTCATTATTATTTATGAACACCATCAATTTTATCAATGGCAGCAGTCTTAGTTTTTTTGGTTTGAAATGGCCTGATTTAATTTATCCTGTACCCCAACATTGTTCACAGTTGTTACTGGGTACGTTCTTTTGTTCAAAATTATTGGATTAATTCCTTAGCCGACAAAACGTCCCCGAATGAAATCTACCTGAAAAACCATTTTTCACAAATTGAGCATGGTTCCTTCTTAACTGGTTTAGTATTTGTTTGTGAATAGGAAGGAATTTGTTAGGCAGATTTATTCATTCTATGATTTTCTTTATTTCGATCGTTGTCATATTTTTTTGAACTTTCCAGCTTTCGCAACTCACCCAATAATTTCTCGAAAGTTGTTACATTTGATCGATCAATTCTATCTTATGAAATATTTGGCAAACTTGTCACAATTAAATCAATTAATGTGTCAGTTGGAAAATTATTTCGGAGATTTAACAACAAATTTTCTTTCCTGAAAGCGTAGTCAACTAAACTTTCTCCTATGTACCTAAATGAATAGGCCTCTCTATATTTATGCCTTGTTTCACAAAAACTCTCTAGGCAGTTATCATTCCATATTTTAAAACTTTTGTCTAAACCTAATGTAATTAATTTAGAATCAAACCATTCTTTCTCTGTTCCATCCAGAAACAACCGTAAAATCAAAATTTTGTCTCTATCTTCTTCTACTTCACAACGCGTGCATTCCGTCTCGAATTTTTCTAACCTTAAATTCACTGAAACACTCTTACCATCAAAATTATTCAGCACAAAATCCTCCTTTATCCTCTTGAAATACTTTTCATTTTTCTTGCTTTTTCTTGAAAGTTCTACCGTATCCTGTGGTTTTGGTGATTCTTGTCCAAATACTGTTCTCACGTATGCGGGTGAATAAATCAGTTGTAGATATTCATTCTTAAACATCACATCTTCTTCGGCATCAAAATATATTTCTTTCAATTCCGGAGTTAATGAAATGACACACGTAAAAAATGAACCTCTTACTTTAATCGATTTCAAGATATTCTTCACCTTCGGTAGAGCCAAAAGTTCATGATGGTCAGATATATCCTGTTTGTCCTCTGGTATTTCATAATATGTTTTTCCGTTCCCGTAGTTGGAATCCATTTGAATTTGTATGTATTTTTCTTTTTATCAGTATTGGAGGCTTCCAAACCGATACAAATCTTCATGGATGTCGTCATTACAGCTTACATTTTTGATTTATAAGAAGGTAATCAATTTTTATTTTTATAACTGAAGAAATCGACGATTTGATGTCATGATTCTGGAAGAGTTTATTTTCTTTAGTTTAAAATATACCAGAATAACATACACAGAATCAAATAATAACATACAAAGAAATACAAAGAAATTAAAAAATAGCTTACTAACCTGGAAGAAATCAAAAACAATGCTATTTCTTCGGGTTTCTCAATTCACATTTCTATCAGTAACTAAATATATATAAATATATATATATATATATATATATATATATATATATATATATATTCTCTATCAGGTTATATCAATTTTTAAAGGCAAACTTTGGTTTAAAGTTTGTTTCTTTTTGAATAATTTTGATTAGTTCTTTCGATAATTTATATGAAGGTGCTATGATGAATGAAACTACTGGTCTAATAGGTTTATTTTCTTTATATAATTTTATAAGGGAATATATCATTGGTGGTTGTGGGTTCATTAACGTTAATTTTTAAATTGGGGTATTATTGAAAAGCGCTGTTGAGTTTTTGATGACTGATTTGATCTGTTTTTGGTATTTAGTAGTAGAATCGTTTTTAATTATTTTACATTTACTGGGATGCAAGAATGTGAAATTTTTATTGATTATTGATATATTCATTTCTTTCGATTGCAATTACTGTGTTTTCTTTATCCGCGCTTGTGAACACTAAATTATTATCTGAAATTTTATTTCTTATTGTTCCAACTGTGTTTTTGATATCAATAATATTGTAGGCAGGTAATGGTTTCTTTATCTGATTAATCAACATATATTTATCTTCATTAGTTTAAATTAGCTGAAATTAAGTTGCTTCACTTTAATCATCAAGATATATTTTCGATAAGTAAAGACCGATACAATCAAACATTCTGTTAAATCGATATTGTCTAGTTTTACCCCTAAGAATATAGCCCATAAATTTAAATCTTGCACATATTCTATGACGATAAATCTCAAGCTCATTTGTCCCTTTAATATTCTTACCTAAATGTCAGGATGTCAAATGAAGTAAACAATGATTCCTGGGATTTACTATCTTAAATACGAAACCCTCTGTCCACCCTTTCGTTTTTGCCTGGAACACAATCACATTATAGCGGCCAGAGACTTGATCCATACAAATGGCTCTTTAATATAGAGCTTAATAGTAACATATTGCGATTCTCAGGGGACAGAAGGATCCCTTGGGTATCTCCCGACATCAGCGCTACAACCTTGGTGACTTCCAAACCCTCGTTTCGGCTGTGGAAGACCACTGGACCTCTCTCTTGTCCTGTCCAGAAATATGAACTGGAACCGATTCGATAATAATGAGATCGTACGGATGAGATAATAGGAACAGATAGTAGATAGTCTCTTATCAGTGTACTTTGACAAGTTCATTACAGGACAATCTAAAGGGGACATCGACGTCAAGATTAATGTGTTTATTGACGGTCGAATTCAAACCTCTGGAAATATTGTTATAGAATTGGCGCCTTCACTTCTTTTTATTTGCATTCAAATTTTGGATTGACCAACTAACCCCTGTATTTTGGTTGAAATTTAAATTTAATTTTGTAAATTATTAATTGAGACTCTTCAGGGACGATTCTAACTTAAATTTCGAGAGTTATTTGATATTTGCACAATTGACACAAAATTATCCAATTTTTTTATCTATATAATCCTATTAAAGTAAATAAAAACAATTTGGCTTGAGTTTCACTGTTTATTTAATGTCTGTTGACATATATGTGTTGAAATGGGCTAAAAGCCCGGAACATATAAGTCAACAGACATCGAATAAATAGTGAAACTTAAGCGAAGTTTTTTTTATTTACTTTATTAATTTGGAAATGTGATATGCGAGAAATCAATACCATCTACATAATCTTATTTAACCAACCTAGATTACAGTTGAAAACATTGTTATTATTGAAGTTTAACTGCATACATTTGATTGCAAAAAAGTCACACAATGATTGTCTGTAACTAATGCTAAGTATGAACGTCACTATCTGAGATTGCAGAAAGGAGACTATGTTGATAAATAAAGTCAAATTAGATCAAAATATTTGAGTTTTCTTCACTAAATTGAAAACAATATTCAATAAGGTTTTTCTGATTTTTCGGAATTTTATTATTATAATACAGCGATCGTTTCGCTAACACAGTAGCATCTTCAGGTAGGTGCTGTATCTTTCATTTTTGAATAACTAAATTTAAAAGGCTTCCTTTTATATTGTAGCAAAAAATTTTAAATATCATACAGATTTATTCTGTTAACCTCCTACAAATTTTAATTCTAAAAAAATTTTCATTCCAAAAATTCTAGAATTGAATAAAATTAATGTCTAAGAACACAATGTGTCAATTTAGTAGATATATAAAATCAAACGCTTAACATACATTACCAAAGGGAATAAAACAATTCAAAGAAATATAAATTATCAATTAAATCTGAATCTGAATAAATATTGAAGAGGACAAAATTTTGTTTCGTTCCTTGTTTTATTAAAACCAAATTCCTTTCCAAGAATGCAAAACATAACCTAAAGAAGTTCTCCAAAAACAACTTGCTCAAAATAAGTTCCTTCAAAAAGATTCCTAAAACATGCAGAACATCTTCAAAAAGCAATTAAGAATTATTACAACGAAAATTCATCAGCCCTACTCCACATAGAATGAAGGTAACTTTTGAAAATTCTACGTATTCTATGTTCGCCACAGAAAGCACACAAAGTTTGCAAGGTATTTTATGGATTCCCTTTAAACCAAATTATAATTTGTTATGAATGTTATAAATGGAAGCAAAAAAAAATAATCGTTATTAAATTTTGTTCCTGGAATACATTACAATTCTTGAAATAACTTTTATCCGAACATCTGAAAAAAAGACGGATTTGCTTACAAATCCCTGGGTCCCACCATCAAATTACGATTTTGGTTCTGATGCCAGCATCCATTTGAAAAGAAAATTTAACCGCTGCGGGTTAGATCACTGAGTTCTTTTTCCTCCTAGTATTACTACAGATAAAGGAGTTTTGGGGTCATTCATGGTAAGGTCATACACGAAGTTTAAAGATATACATGAAGATTGTAGAAAACACGTCGGCAGTCACTACAACAAAACTTCAACAGCTGCTGCAAAAGCATTGCTTGAAAATGTTCTAGTTGATGTACAGTTGCAAAGTGGTCACCAAAAGATGATTGAAGAAAACAGACAAATATTGTCATCAATTATTTCTTGTATCATATTTTGTGGAACTCATGATTTGCCACTTAAAGGAAATGAAGTAGATGAGCGGGTTTTCTTCGACCTTTTAAATTTCGGAATTGACTGTGGTGATCTGAAGCTAAATCATTACTTGGATACATGTCGAAAAAATGCAGTCTACACTTCACCAAAAATTCAGAATAAAATTATAGGATTATGTGTTCAAGTTGTCAAAGAAAAAATTATTGATGACTATAAACAAGCAAAAGCTTACGCTGTAGTAGCCGATGAAACAGAAGATATCGCTAGAAAACAGCTTTCTATCGGATTGCGATTTTATGATGGGAATCAACAAAAAATCAGAAAGGAATTTGAAGGCTTTGTTGAGCTGAAATCTTAAGATGCCCCAACAATCGCTAGTACAATTCAGAGATTTTTAGTTGATCAAAGTCTTTCAACAAAGAATTGTGTTGGATTTAGATTTGACGGATGTTCTACGATGACTGGAAAAGAAGGTGGTGTACAGGCCATTTTGAGGAAAAATTACAATAAATCTTTATTTTTTCATTGCTCAAGCCACAAACTAAATCTTGTGGTCAATAATGCTAGCACACTACCGGAAATAAGAAACTTGATTGCAGCTGGATACAATATTCTTCTTTGGTGAGTAGCCAACCTGCAGGACTTCGGCTCCTAATTTATCAAAGTTCTGTGAGACCAAATGGTCTGAGAAATACAAGGGCATTCTGATGCTCTTGTAATTCTGGAATCTTCAATGCGCTAGAGCATCTCTCGATCGAAGGAAAATATGCTACAAGAAAATTTGCCTATCAATTGCACTGTGCAGTAATTAAACCAATTTTCATTATAGGTTTAGTCATTATTGCAAAGTACTCTGCGATTTTCGAACCCGTTGTGAACGTTCTATAAGGTAAAAATATGGATTTGATTATGATGAGGAAACACATTGGTGAAATCCTTGATGTCATCAAGAACAATCGACTAGAAATTGGACATGTTTCTGAGGAACTACTTAAAAATCACATGATATCGCGGAGAAAATCGGCGTTGAGTTAACAGTTCCACGAATTGTTAGCAAATACACAGAAGTAATCCGCCATCTGAGACTGCGATTGAATATTGGAGACGATCCCTCATCTTGACTCTTTAACCTTATCATTAAATGTTAGATTCTCACACGAGAATACACCTGCTTTTGCCTTATTCCATCTTCATTCTTATACATGCTAAAAAGGACTTCAGAAGATTTGAAAAAAACGCAAAATCTTTCATGGAATTTTTGTGTTAGGTGATATCTCTGCAGAATTAGATTTGTGGTATAATCTGTGAAAAAAGAAAGATTTTGCAGGGGACAAATTAAAGGATATTGAAGTGGCTGCTTTTTTGGAGGAGGCTAATATTTTTTCCCTGCAATAAGGCATGCACTTCTCATTTTAAGTGCTTTCCATACACTACGTCTACTGTTGAACGATCTTTCAGCACCCTTCGGAGGGTAAAGACCTGGCTGAGAAGTACAATAGGAGAGGACAGATTGACTGGGTTGAGTTTCATGAGCGTCCATCGTAAATATTTCAAAGAAAATCATGACTCGATTGAAATGAGAGTTTTGAACAAGTTTTCTACAAATCCAAGAAAAATGATAATAGTATAAGGCATAAAACTAGAATACATTTTTTTTTCAAGCAAATAATTGTAATAACTTAATTGATGAAGAACTGTTATAATTATACATATTTTTCTAGATTTAATCCTGGGTACGCCCTTGGTTTTTCCCGATATTTGTATTTCTGCTTGAAACAAAGAAAGTGAAATTGTAGATACCTCCGACTTCACTCAATAACCAACAATGTACACTTGGACACATGCTGTCGAAGTTTTCTATAATTCCTATATCGCTCTTTTCCATTGATTCACAAAAAGGTTTGAAAAGTCTTGCGATAAGTAAAAAGCTACGAATTTCAATTCTACAGGCCCCAGACTACGCCAAGTTGAAATACTTCGTGGTGATTCATTTGAAGGAAGACACTACTCTTTTCGTTTTGGATTATCATACAAGACCCATTTGTCGTCTCTAATGATCAAGTGATCAAAAAACGGTTCTGTATGATGCCGTTGAAGCAATACGTTGCGTGTGATGGATCGGTTGGCTTTGTTCTCTTCGGAATTATGGGGAACCCAAACACCTGCTCTGCTTATTTTTCCAATATGCTGCAAATGTCCTTCGATGGTCGACCAAGATTGGTTACTGGTGTTTGAGAGTTCCTCGATTGTAAGCTGACAAATGACAATCAAATATCGACATGCGCAGAAACGACATTTTTTCCGATCCCCCATTATTTAATACAGTTAAACTTCAACTGTATTTGAGTAAGGAAAAGTAACACTTTGCACTTGTTAAGAAAATAATTATACACCAAAATATATTCGCGGATAGTTCCACAGTGTGTTCACCCCTTTAGATATCAGCACACATCACCCGCATTTTTAATACGAGGGATATGTTATCTTTCCCCATGCGTCCGGGTGAGAAGTATGACGGCTTGTGATGAGTTTTTAAATCGGTATTGTCAGCACTACGTACGAATGGTGCTTCGTATGATATGATGTTATCAAGGTTCCAAATTACGACTGCTTCATTAATGGGGTTGTTGTGAAAGTAATCACTATAAGCTGGATTTTCGGGTTTAATAGTTTCAAAATTAATGAAAAAAGGAAAAATTATAATTTAAAATAGCAATTAGAATCTACTTGGCAAAAGTTCCAATTTTGAATTAAAAATTGATATCAGAAATCTGAAGAACTCTGCAAAATATATTAGGAAATATATATTGGATTAAATTTTAATATCAAAACAAATTAAATATAATGTTGTCTTTTACAATTTTAATTTCAAAAAATTTTATTGAAAAAACTTTTAGAATTAAATTAATGTCTAAAATAAGCACCGCTTACGTGTAATAGACGTATATAATAAAAAAAACTCAATATATAATGTCAAATGGAATAAATAAACCAATAGATATACGAAAGTCATTAAAATTAATAAATAAATATTTAAAGGAGACAAAATTTTGTTTCTGGTTTTACCTTTAAGAACACCAATTGCCTTTTAAAAACATGAACACACTTTAAGGACTTCTCAAAGAATATAATTTATTTGAAGTATTCAATATATTTAAATATTCGAATAAGTTAATTCAGAAATCTCTCAAAACATGCACTATATCTTCAAAAAACAAATATAATTCTAAATAATTCCTTCATCGGTCCTAAATAATATTCCAAATATCAAAAAAAAAAAAAAAAACCTATATCACAACGCACACGTGGTAACAATGATGCTTCGAAAATAAACCAACTTTAGATTTGAAGCTTGATCTATGTTCTAACAAAATCAAAGAACAGTGTAAGTTATTTTTAAGTTTATTTAAATTCACAGACATTCCATAATGAGATTTATTGAAGCCAAAATATAATTATATATTATATATAAAATAAAATAGAAAAAGGCTTTTTACTTGATAGAAGAAATATAAAAAAATTTGAATATCAAAACAAATTAAATGTAATATGTTGTCTTCTACAATTTTAATTTCAAAAAATTTTATTCAAAAAACTTTTAGAATTAAATTAATGTCTAAAATAAGCACCGCTCACGTGTAATAGACGTATATAATAAAGTGATGTTTGCTTAGAAAAACATTGTTTTTCCATTTCATGACATTGTTTATAATATTAATACGTTACTGTAAAACACAAAAAAGGCTACGGAGATGATAAAATACCCAATTAAAAATATGAGCGCACATATTTCATGGTCCTCATATAGTTCTAACGTTAAAATTAAACACAATAACAAGATTCAAACATATTTCTGAACAAAAACCCAAACACTAGCAGTTCGGTCAGATAATAGCTTTGGGATTACAAACACAGAATTTTATTTTAAGGTTATCAACATATATGTCAACAAGTCATGGAAGCATCTGAATTTTTCTTTTTAACAATGTCTATGTAGATTTAAAATATTTTCTATAAGCCTTAACAGGTTTCACTGGGTGACTTGATTACAGACTTAGTCATATAATTATTTTAAATATGAATTTCAGTCTACTCAGAACAGGCTTGAATACAGTAAGAAGATTACAAACTTACCCATTCAAGAAAAATTCTGAACAAAAGCCACAAGACTGTCAGGTATGGGCACATGAAATTTAAAACACAGAACGTTTTTAAAATTATCAACAGATATGTAATCAAGTCACAGAAGTATCTGAATTATATTCCTCAAAAATCTAACCCTAAGTTTAGAATATTTTCCATAATCCTCAAAAGGTTCTGAGTAAATTGGCTCAGAAAGCGATTACACAGTTATTTGAATAATTATATAAATTATGAATTTGAGGCTACTCGGTGAAAGTTTTAAATTTGAATTGAAAAGTAGTATCAGAAACCTTGAAAACTTTCACAATATATTTGAAAAAATTTATTTTCCAACTGAAACCTTTTAAAGATTATAGAAAAGATTTTAAATTTGCGTAAAGATTATTAAGAAGAATTAAGATGCTTCTATGAGTTGTTGACATATCTGTTCATGAATTCGGTGTTTTTAATTTCAAACTGATTATCAGGCAGTAAATGAACTAAGAGCTGACAGTAGGTATTTGTTCAGATTTTTTCTTGAATTGTTAAGCTTCTAACTATGCCATTGTGTTTAATTCTAAATTTCAGAGTGATCTGTTGATTGTGAACCACGATGAAATACGTATGCTTATATTTTGAATAAGGTATTGTATCTTATCATTTCTTCAGTATTTCTGGAGTTTCACATCAAGAATAAATTTACCTATAAATGTTGTATATAATGTCATAAAGAAGACGTACATGTTTTTCTAATCAAGTATTAATTTCAAAATAATATGATATATCTTTTTTGGTATATGTTATGGAAGGTTCTCAGATTTATGTTATTAATTTTCAAACTAGAAAAATGTTTCTTTATAGGTATTATTTAAAATTCTTACATATTTCATTGAATCAGCCTTTACTTGATGAAAATTCATATTAAATAAGGTTATTCTTATTTTCACAAATTTTCATTGTTATTTAATACAACAATTGTTTCGCTATCACAGTAGCATCTTCAGGTGATTATTCAAAATATAAACCTATCTGAAAATACCTCTGTGATAGCGAAACAATTGTATTAAATAAAAATAGAAATTTGTGAAAATCAGAATAACCTTATTTGATATTATTTAAAATTTAATTAATAAATAATAGCTAATTTTAATTACTAGGAACTAGGTAACTAGGAATCATGTGCTCATATAGGAATATACCATTCGGAAATTATTGAAAGCGTCTTCAGTTCTATACAGAAGTGGCCCTAAATTGGAGATATCAGGTGTTTTTTTTGTTTTAGAATGATAGAGCTTTTGATAGGGTTAACTGTGATTTGACAGAAGGTAGAAGCCATGATGTTTTGACATTTCTGTTCAGTAAGCATTGACAAATTATCATGGAAAGGCTTACGCCGCAATAACGTTTACAAATTGTTGAAATTCATTTTCAAAATCAGTGTTCTATTCGCCAAACTTATAGAGCACTTCGTGAAATTTATGGTGTACATAATCGTCCATCTGAGCAGCTTATTCGTCGAACTATCGATAGAATTCAGACAAAATTTGCTCTATTCGATGCAACAACAACAAGACAGAAGAAAATATCGGTACTGTAAGTCATAGTGTTAAAGATGATCTAGATTTGTTTATTTGTCGACGTTCACAACAAGTTGGTCTCTGTGCATCCATCACATGGAAAATTTTGCCTAAAGTTCTTAGTCTACACCCATACAAGATCCAACTGGTTCAAGAACTAAAGCCACTTGACCATAATGAGGGCCATTTGTTTTCTTATGGGGCCCTAGAACAGCTTGAAGTTGATCCACTTTTTATTGTAAAATTGTGTTTAGTGATGAAGCTCATTTCTAGTTGAACGGCTATTTTAACAAGCAAAATTGCCATATATGGTGTGAAAACAATCCTTAGGAAGTCCTGGAGGTTCCATTGCATCCTGAAAAATGCACTCTATGGTGTGCTTCACATACTGGAGGCATCATCGGTCCATATTTCTTCAAAAACGATGCTGGAGCTAATGTTACAGCAAATGGTGCTCGTTACAGATCGATGATCAATGATTATTTGTTTCAAAATTTGAATGTATCGACCCAAAAGCGTTTTGGTTCCAACTCCTCGTGCCGCTACGGTAACAATTGATTTATTGAAAGAAAGATTTGGCTCCTAGAATCTCATAGAATTATCTTTCAAATAAAAAAAATTGGCTCCAATTTTAATTCAAATTTGTTTTATTTCAATTTAAAGTTCTTTCACTCTAAACAAAACACCCGAAATAAACCAATAGGGATTAAAAGATTTAGTTGGTATGTAGATATATATCTTTTTGAGTTATTCTTTGTGATTGATCACTTAGTTAGCAAATTCTAGGATGAATATACTTCATAGAGATTGAAAGAGATATAATAAAGACTATAATTTGGTTATTTACAGCCCTTATATATATATATTTATATATATATATATATATATATATATATATATATATATATATATATATATAGTTTTTAGCATTAGATATATTTCGTAAATAGCATTTTCATATTATTGATGACGAATAACCGTCATTAATTGCTATTTATTTAATTAAATTCAACTTTTGTTTAAAATTATTCGGAAATAAATGAATTCTTAATATTTTATGTGTAATGCTATAAGCTGATAATTTATTCACTGAATTCATCTGATAATATATTCACATAGAGATCCGATAGTTTTACCAAAGGTAGAAAAAATTTTTACTGTCGCCTCATCGCGAAAGAGAAATCATTTAAATACAGTATGTTAGCAAATTATGTACTTGTTGTTTATGAACATTTGAAAAAATTACTATTTAAACGAAATGCGTCATGTGACCAAATCACATTAATAGACAGAAATCAACATTTATTATTTAATTAAAGAATAAAAATTGCAAGAGATATCTGATGTTCCTTTACAATTCGAATTTTAATTTTCGAAAGCTCAATATACAGAAGTTATAACTGAATCTTGATAACTACTTCTACTCTCTATTCTTTTTTTTAATTATTCAATTTCTCTAGAGTTTTTTATTGGTTCGTCGTAAAACATTGATTTTGGTAATTTATGTCGTCTTTGTCATGTTCTTCAGGCAAATTGAATAGATGAGCTCGAATTCGAAACAAATTGTTTCTTGAAGACTTTCTGAAGAAAGAAATGAGCAAATCTCACTTTTTGAAATAGTCTGTAGTTACGTTTTTTTTTTTCATGGATATTAAACCATCTTAATGGTTCAAAAGCATGTTTCAAGAAAAAATCTTCAATATTGGGATTATGCTCGGTGTACTCAATATGAATGTTCATTACTCTGAGTGATAAATATAGATGTTTATTACTATTAGAGGTTAGGAAGATCACTTTTTGAGATTTTAAACGAAAACAGGATGAAGGATGTGCTTAGAATGAATTTCTCTCTGATTGGCTGCGACCTTATTTAAATTAATAAATGCTGTTTTGGACTGAATAAGAAGAAGCACTTTGTATAATAACACGATGAATTAAATTAATCAGAAAACAAGCGCCCATAAGAATGAAAAAATCATTCAATGATGATCAAAAGTAATTGAAACAAATTGTAGAAATTACTATGTTTTACTACCAAAAATATATATTACACATTTTCTTGTGACTCACAAAGAAGATGCACCAATTCGCCCAGTCGTTTCCTTTATTAGCAGCCCTACCTATAAAATGGAGAAAAAATTAAATGAAATGTTCAAAAGGCTTACTAATTTCACTCCGAAATACACAATAAAAAATTCCATAGAATTAACAACAAAATAAAAAAATTTTTCTTTACCAAATAATTCCTACCTAGTATGCCTGGATGTGGATAATATGTTTCCAAATATACCGAGAAATGATAGCATTCATTTAGCTTCAGAAATTCTTGAAAAATCACATGTAAATCCCGTAATACACGGTGATTTCATTGCCCTTTTAGAACAATGCCTGCACAAAAACTATTTTCAATTTAATAATAAAATATACGAATAATTAAACGGCCTAGCTATGGGCTCACCACTGAGTCCACTCCTTGCAGACATATTCATGTCAGAAATAGAAAATAAAATCTTCAATTCGAAACTACCTGTAAATGTTCATTTCTGGTACAGATACGTAGACGATATTCTTACGTGTATCTCCGGAACATCCAGACAACTGAGCCAATTTTTGAAAATCTTGAATAATATTCACCCAAAAATACCCATATTCACAAAAAATGTCAGCCTATCAATCGATGATCCATAGAGCTTTCGCATTACCCTTATCAAAAAATGACCGCGAAGCTGAAGCCCAAATTATAAAACCAACAGCCGCGAACAACGGTTCCAACCCCAATATAATAGATAATCTAATTCAACAGAAACTATCTAAAATAGCTATGAGCCAAAATTATCCCATCATAAAAACAGAAGAAAAAAATAATTCATTTCTTTGTTGTACTTTGGTAGCATAAGTCAAAAAGTGGCCAATAGTTTTTCAGAATCAGATGTCAATATTGCCTTCAAAACGCAAAACACATGATCATCGGTATTATTTAACGCAAAGGACCCTACTCCAAACATACACAAATCAGGAGTTTATGAGTTATCTTGTTCTACGTGCAGTAATAAATATATAGGACAAACAGGACGTTCCTTCAAGACGAGGTTTAAGGAACATAAAATGAGTTTCAGGAAAAATAAACAAAATTTTACTTTTGCCACTCATTGTCTAGAAAACGGTCATTCCTTTCCCACAATAGATAATCTTAAAATTTTACATGTAGAATCAAAAGGGAAGAAACTCGATTATCTAGAATCTGTTGAAATTTTCGAATTAGTTCACAATAACAATAATGTAAAAATAATGAATGACTGTACGGAGCTATGTAAATCGAAAATATTTGAGATATTTAAAAAGTAACGTCTGTTTAAAACCTCTTTCAACGAACATAAAATGAATTTAATGAAAAGTAAACAAAAATTCAACTTTTGCCACTCATTCCTTAGAAAACAGTAATTCCTTTCGACAAAAGAAAATCTTAAGAAAATTGTACATGTAGATTCAAAAAAAAAGAAACTTGATTATTGAAATTTTCAAATTCGTTCACAATAAAAATAATGTAAAAAATAATGAATGACTGTATGGAGCTTTCTAAATCCAAGTATTTGAGATATACAACAAAATATTATGAAAATAATGAATTAGTACGGAGCTATGTAACCCCCAAAAATTATTTGAGATATTTAAATGGGTACCATCTGTTTAACAACCTTCTTCGTCGATTTCCGACATTCCGACATTCCGATATTTTCTTTTTTAACCCAGTTTTTCATCACATTCCGATTGTAAACATCTGTACCACTATGAGGTATTACCGAGAATCTGTTGAAATATTCAAAATATTTATCACTTTTGTTTAAATAGCACTGTACGACTGTTAGGTCTTCAGTTGTCTGATGATAGTTCATTTCCCGAAACTCGAGTCACAAGAAAATGTGTAATATATATTTTTTGGTAGTAAAACATATTAATTTCTACAATTTGTTTTAAATATGATCAACCACCAAATAGTAACGGCTGAAACAATTCAGTATATGATCAAAAGTGATGGTGATATGACTTTTTTTCGATTATCGTGTTGTTGTCTACTTTGAGAGAGTGTACATGAGAATATTGAACCTTGGGAGCGTCTGAAATCACCAGCTCGTCGAAAAATAATAGATTTGGAGGGAAAAATTCGTATATTCGCAACATCTCACAAGTCTATCATTGTGAACGAATTTCTGGCCAAAAAGTCAATGAATTTTATTGAACCGCCCTATTACCCTGATATGGGTCTGACCGACTTTTTTCTCTCTCCGAAACTCAATTACTTGGAGGCTCCTACACACTATGGAAATTGGACCATAGATAACGTATGGCGTTGTAGCGTGGTGAAAGAAGGGCCAACAAACGATTGGCCAACATGAGCTCACTTGACTACAGAGACAGGCTTGCCTTGCAATTACAGATGCGTTTCGCAAGGTCCCGATTTGAATAATTTCCCATTTACCATACTCAAATTCGTGTTAACATATTCGTAATAAGCTTTTAAACTATGAAAGAAAAGCCATACGAGCTTTCGCAACTGGAAGAAAGAGCCTCGAGGATCGAGATAGCGTCAGCGAGCTGATCTAGCAACGACACAATGGCGGGCGTGCAGCGGTCAGCCGGCGAATAAACGGCCGAACATGACGCATGGGATTGTAAATCAGGAAAGTGACGGCGTGATCTCGCCAGAACACGGCATAAATTAGATTGTATTATCGGCCTGGTTCAGCAATGGGCGACAGAATGCGAAGTTAGCTCTACATTCTTGCTGATTAAATGTGATGGATGACCCCCGTGTTGACCCGAAACACTGTCCATCCAGCAAACTGGAAATTCCGTCTGAGGGATTGCTTTGCGGCTTTTTCCTGCCTTTATGAGGCGCGTCATTTTTATTTATATTGTTGGCAATTAGGTTGCTTCCAAGCAGAGAAAATCGTTAACGATATAGCCCTATGAAAAACGTTTGTTTAGTGCCGAACTAGGGTGAAGGTATGAAGTTTCCAATCAGGACAAAGAGTTTTCAAAATGAAATGTAAAAATTTTCAAAATATTTCGGAAAAAAGTGAAATTTATTCACTTAACTATTTGTATAACTTCACAATTATGTTCTGATTGTTTTGCAATTAATTTAAATTTTTGGGGGTTGTATTCACACTAAGCAAAAATTCTGAAAGTCTGCCATATGTAATGTTATGTTATGTTATTTATGGCGAGCGGGTGTCTGCCCACCCTACCAATGCGTCCGCACGGACTATTGTGGTTCACCCCTAATTTATATCTTCCCGACGAGATCCAGTTTTTGGATAAAACCGATAATCTTGTTCAGGGGTTATTTTTTCAGTTCGCAGTGGGCTATAAAAGCCTGTCCAAAGACCTCGAATCTGATGCGACTCACCGCTGGACACTCTGGGACGATATGCATGGCTGTTTCAGTGTCCTCAAGACACAACCTGCATTAATCGTCTTCAGCCAGACCGATTTTGTGCAAATGCGCTTTCAGTCTGCAGTGACCAGTCATAATTCCGAAAAGTGTTCTTAGTTTGGCCCTATCCAGACCTAGCGCTAGGTTCGCCATCTTTTTGTTCGAAGCTGCTTCAAGGAACAACTTCGAATGTTTCAGGCCAGAATGGCTCCGCCAGAAAGACTTTAGCCTTGAGTTCATTCTGTCTGTTATCGCCTCGTTAGCCATGTCATGAGGTATTCCCAGGAATGGTTCCGGTCCTACCAGAGGCAGCGCAGCTCTAGCAAACGCCAGCCAATCTGCCTCCTCAATACCCAAATAGTTTGAGTGGCTCGGTATCCAAATCAGAGTCACTCCGTTATACATACCGAGCCTGTTTAAAGGCGTGCGGCAACTCCAGACTCTTCTTGAGGTACAAGAGCTGGATTCCAGAGCTTTTAGTACTGACTGACTATCAGTAAATATTTAGATTTTACCGTGGTGGATTTGCCGTTTTATCAGCAGTTTTGCCGCGGTCTCAATGGCAAATAGTTCTGCCTGGAATATGGTTGCGTTTTGACCGAGACTCAATGAGATGTTAATTTTCGGTTTGCTCCCATAGACTCCCGCTCCTGTTCCGTTCGTCGTTCGCGAGCCGTCTATGAACAAGCCAAGGTGGGTTCTCAATAGAACCTCAGCATACTGGGTCCATTCGTACCGGCTGGGGACAAAGTCTGCCATAACCATAGACTTATTATCCTAAGGAAACGAAACATTCCTTTATTGAAATCTTATTTGTTGCAAGGCCAACATTCAGATTGTTTAGATAAAGAAGAATATAGCAGAACTTACGAGTGCGACAAGGATGAACAATTCTGATAGCTCTGTGCTGGCAACGTTGTAATAAATTCAATATTCTTCAAATTCATTACACCACGGGCATATAATAAAAGATTCTTACATGTAATTAAATCATTATGGGAATTCTTATTATTGTTGATTCTCGATAATTTGAATCTAAAGGGACCAACGAAAACGTTCAAATTACCGAGAGTTCAAATAAGCAAGAGTTTTTACTTAAAAGTAATAATAACATTCCATATGAGCACGGACAACTCCCTTGTAGAGCAATGGGCTCGTGACCGAAAGGTCCGGGTTCGAATCCTGTCCTGGTGGAAAAGAAATTTTCTAGTTGGACAGGTGTCAGCCACCATTTCACTGTTCGGTCAAAAATAAACAGTGCTGTGGCCTAAAGTGGCGCAAGATAGCAGTAATAAAGCCTACCCAGAACACAACTGAACTCCAAACTCGCAAAAGCTGAAAAAGCTTCTGAGAAATCTTCACAGAAGATCCAGTAGTATTAGGATAATAATAATAAAATGTACTTTCTACATACGTAATCTTCATATAGTCTTACATAAGTACACATATAAAACATGGGTAAAAGTTAATTTTGTAAAGAAGTTCGTAAAGTTCTTCTGATTTAGTGACTTCCATCTAGGGTTTTTTATAGTGATGAGAGCCGAGAATAAATCATCATTTGGTCGCTCCCAGAGGGCATAATAGCGTAGAGTGATCTTGCCTACCTCAGTGTGTCCAGAGTTGGTAGTTGCTCTTCATCAGTTTCTTCCTCATCCTCATCTTGACAGGACTGAAGTTCAGCATCGGTTAGAATACCGTGACATCTATAACTTCATCAACCTGAACATAATCCCCAAACTTTAACCCTTCACAGTTAGGTAGGAGGCTCAGTTTTGAGTCTGGTGGAAGAGAATTTATAACTTCGGGTGACTCTGATGGCTGTTCTTCGTTTTCTCCTCGCTTAACAAATATGCACTTTCTTAACCAGTTATGAAGGGTAGTACGGTTGACAGGCCTTATAAATTTTGTTTATTGCGGTCCAAACTGTTATGTTTATCTTCTCACCCTTTTAAATGCTCTCCAGAACAAGTGAAACAATTTCTCTGCGGTAAAGAGTTTTAAAATTATGAATAATGCCTTGGTCTAGTGGTTGTAATCTTGATGTCGTGTTGGAAGGAAAAAATCATAATATTTTACATTTTTCCTCTTTCACATCAGTAATTTTCAATTAAAAATTGATTGAGTTTATCAATCCATTTGGAATAAAAGGAGTTATCCACACTGTAGTTTTTTTCGTGATGGCGTGCCGGTTTTCGAAATTCGAGAGCCAGCCCTTACTTGCTGCAAATTCTTCAATTCCGAGAGCCTTAGCTAAAGACTCGGCATTTTCCATCAAAATGAAACCACCGATGGGAACATTGTTTTCTCTACACTGACGAATCCACTGAAGTAAGGACTCCTCCAGACGGGGAAATTCAGGCTGATGAAGCCTTTTTCTTCCTAAACTTGAGATACTTCCAGTGAGTCGTTTAAAATATCAAACTGTTTCGCAACATCTTTTTTCAATGTTGCAGTAACACGTATTTTCTCATCAATTCAAAGACACTTATTCTCTCTTCCACTCATTTTTGTTCCGAAGACTCGAAAAACCGGTTATAGTTCAACGCAATTCAAAGGAAGACTGCGCAAACTCAATGAGGACAAGCCAGTGCAAGATAAAACTAATCACAGAAGTGGGGGAAATTATGTGTTTGGGTGCTCTGACTTCAAATTAAAGAGTGTTGATGAGCAAGATGCCACAGCTTCTACTTCAAATTACCAGGGGACCAAAACGTCTATGGCCATCCATAACCTTTTAAAAAATTCACCCTTCCCATTAGAAATTGCTGTAATTCCCATAACTATTATGACTGGTCAAAAAAAGTTATTGCAGAATGGACGTGAATTTTATGCACATTTCGTCACTGAAAGGAAAACATTCAAAATTTCAGAGTCAGCTTATTATTTACTCATCTAAATTCACAAATCTCTGTATTCTTCATATAAAGATCCAAACTTTTTCCAATTATCTTCTCCACTTTTGCATAACCCGCAAACTACTGAATGAATATTAAAACCAAACCAATTCAGCATGACAACTTTAATTTTCAGTCCGAATTTCTTCTGAACACCTTAATTAATTTTGATAAATTTGTTTTCCACCCTCAATATTTACTGAGCGATTACAAAAAAACAGGAGAAGTCTTTCGGTATAATAATCAAATTTCATATCAACTTCCGCGAATTTACATTCAGCAGTTTAGAATAATAAGTCTATATAGCTTTCGCACGTATCCTGATTAAAATTGACTAGTTCGTAAAATATGTATATTGCTTTTGAAATTAAAATTTACGAAATTTGGTAAAGAAAAATGAAATTTTCACCAAGAATTTCCAGCCAATGAGTGGTTTACAGTAAACATAAAAATTCTCAGAAGATCTCAAAATATTTTGAATTCAACGTCAACACCTCCAAGTTTTTTCAAGAAATATATTTCTTTATTTTATTTTTTTATGGAAACTTAATCAAAGGAAAGCAAGACATGAATAGACAACACTGGATTTTTTTACAAAATGTTAAGAACTCATCCTCACTATTTTAAAATACAATTTACAAATGAAAAAAAAAATTATTTGATATTTAAATTTGTTATAACTTGAAATATGATTATAATTATCTCCATATTCAAACACAGAATTAACATGATTAAATAATATTTAAATAAGGTTATTCTGATTTTCACAAATTTTTATTGATATGTTCACAACAATTGTTTCGCTATCACAGTAGCATCATCAGGCAAGATCACATTTTGAATAACTAAGCTTGTTTCCGAAATTCGTTGCTATTTATATTACAGTAAGTACAATAAATTTTTATTGAGGACTAAAACCTAAAAGAGGGTCTCTGCAAATTCCAGCTCATCTGAATATATTTAACAGAGGTGAGTTATTTAAATCTATTTGTTCGTTAAGTAATATTCCAATTTTATTATGTTTATTTATCTCTAGGGATTCTAACAGATTTAAGGCATAACTTTTGCTTTCTAGATGTAGAATTTCAAAGTTATGGTTGAAAGTATGTCCTGTTTCTAACAAATGGTTGGAATATGTAGAATTGCTTTTATTATTGAGGAAACTCTTCAAATGTTCACAAATTCTATGACGGAAAGTTCTTCCAGTCTGTCCCATGTAAACTTTAGGGCAATCACCGCAGGTTAACTTATAAACCCCCGATTTATCATCTTTATGTGTACAGTCTTTATCATTTTTAATAAATTTACTCTAGTTTGAATTCGTTTTAAATGAAGTCCTCAAATTATATTTATTTTTGAGGTATGTAGCAATTTTCTCAGAACTACCTTCAGTGTATTTTAAGGAAATGTATTTAGAATTTTCTTTTATATTAGGAAACACCATATTTAAAGCTATTTTATTATTTTTATTCATCAACAATTTGTTGATAGACAAATTGTATTGTATTTAATGCTATTTTATTATTTTTATTCATCAACAATTTGTTGATAGACCAATTTTTGATGAATAAAAATAATAAAATAGCTTTAAATATGGTGTTTCCTAATATAAATGAAAATTTTGAATACATTTCCTTAAAATACACTAAAGGTATTTCTGAGAAAATTGCTACATACCTCAAAAATAAATATAATTTGAGGACTTCATTTAAAACGAATTCAAACTTGAGTAAATTTATTAAAAATAATAAAGACTGTACACATAAAGATGATAAATCGGGGGTTTATAAGTGCGGTGATTGCCCTAAAGTTTACATAGGCAGACTGGAAGAACTTTCCGTCATAGTATTTGTGAACATTTGAAGAGTTTCCTCAATAATAAAAGTAATTCTACATATTCCAACCATTTGTTAGAAACAGGACATACTTTCAACCATAACTTTGAAATTCTATATATAGAAAGCAAAAGTTATGCCTTAAATCTGTTAGAATCCCTAGAGATAAATAAACATAACAAAATTGGAATATTACTTAACGAACAAATAGATTTAAATAACACACCTCTGTTGAATATATTCAGAGAAGCTGGAATTTGCAGAGACCCTTTTTTGGGTTTTAGTGCTCAATAAAAATTTATTGTACTTACTGTAATATAAATAGCAGGGAATTTCGGAAAGAAGCTTAGTTATTCAAAATGTGATCTTGCCTGATGATGCTACTGTGATAGCGAAACAATTGTTGTGAACATATCAATAAAAATTTGTGAAAATCAGAATAACCTTATTTAAATATTATTTAATATGGATTTTCACCAAGTAAGGACTGATACAATTCAGTATTAACATGATTGTTCATGTGGAAATCTATATTGTTTCTCATTTTATATACTCATACTTCCATAAAGTTTCTCATTCCATTCCATAAACTCATGATCTTTACACCTATTAATTTCTATAATTGGAATATAAATTTTTGATTATAATAAATGTTTTTTATTGATTCATTAGAACCATATTATTCCGAAATGTTTCACCATTTACATAAATCCATTTTCCTCAAAGAATTTTTATTTATTTTGGTATAGTATTGAATTCTCCATACTTGTATATTATAATTTGATGTACTTTAAATATTGAAATAATTAAAAATTATTAAACTGAACATTTTCCCTTTGTCCTGTTAAAACTAGGCTGTACAGTATGTTTTCTACTTCTTTCAGTTTATAGAAGAAGAAAGTATAAATTCAACAACTGTCACTGAATTGAATTTATTTTCAACCTGATCCTATATCACTTATTATTCCATACAATAAATATTATGGATGATTTAAAAAAAACTTTAAATAATGTTTGAAGGTAAGGGATGGGTCATTTAAAACTTGTAGTTTTGAAGTAGTTGTAGTTGAAGGAAAATGCCAAGAGGGCTGGCTCTTGAATTTCAACAGCCGGCACGCCATCACGTTTAAACAAATCTGCGGAGAGAACGCAGTATGGACAGCTGCCTTTGTTCGGAATGGATTCATAAACTCAATCAATTTTTGAACGATTATGAACCAAAACACATACTCAATCTAGACGAAACCGGCCCTTTTTATAAATATCTTCCTGATCGCACCCTGACCTTCAAAGACGAAAAGTGTCATGGTGGTAAACCTAGCAGGGATAGAATAACTGTCCTTCTAGTCTGTAATTTAGACGGATCTGAAAAATTGGAACAACTCATCGTTGGAAAATTAGCGAAACCACGTTGTTTCAAAGGAATAAAATCTCTCTCAACGAGTCATCGTTCGAAAAAAAATCATGGATGATGACAGAGTTGTTCAATTAATAGCTGAACTCGGTTAATAGTGATATGAAAAAATAAAAACACAAAATATTATTGTTTTTGGACAACTGTACCGTACATAATAATCCACCACCATTAGACAACATTAAATTGATTGACATAACAGTTTTAATCGCTATAAACAAAATTCATAAGGCCTGGAGAAATGTCAACCCTACTTACCTGCATAATTGCTTTAGAAAGTGCGAATTTGTTAAGCGAGGAGAAAATGTAGCCATCACAGTCGCCCAAAGTTATAAATTCTCTTCCGCCAGACCCAAATTGGAGCCTCCTACCTAACTGTGAAGAATTAACGTTTGAGGATTATGTTCAGGTTGATGTAGATATAGTTGTCCACGGTTTTCTAACCGATGCTGAACTTCAGGCCTGTCAGGATGAGGATGGGGAAGAAACTGATGAAGAGCACACACCAACTCTGGACACACTGAGCGAGGCAAGACCTTCTCTGAGCACTCTACGCTTCTGAGCCCTCTGGGCGCAAAGAAATGATGATTTCTTCTCGGCCCTCAACACTATAGAAAACGCCGTGGACAATGCCGGATATTTTAATTACTTTCAATCAAACTCTTGTTTATTTGAACTCTGGGTAATTTAAACTTTTTCGTTGGTCCCTTGAGATTCAAATTATTTACTATATTTTTGTGAATATTTTCCAAACTGCAGATTCGATTGATCTAAATAAAATTTGGGATTTGGAAAGATTATGATATTGCTCATATTCTAACGAAATTTCATGAGGATCGTGCAGTTTAAAGATCCAAAACAAAGACATGTATTTTGTCAACAAAGCAGTGTTGGGCGCTAAAGATATCATAGCATCAATCCCATGATCTAGTTTAAATTTAGCATTTAGATTTTCAGGCTAATACAAAATTTTTCGATGATAGTGGGTGATATGAGCTAGCACGCAAAACGTAAAACAAAGCGAGTAACTGCAAGCTGATAAACATTGAACATTCATATTGGATATGTTCATAGTAATATATACATATGGAGAAGTTCACCTACGTTTGAAAATCAACTGGATATTAGATATTCACGAATCACAGATGACATTTCTTGTCCTTTTCGCATTTTTTAAATTCCATTTCGGAAGTTTCCGTTTTGATCCCCGTGAATGAAATATCGAGTTTCTTCGTTTCTCAGCTCCAGTCCTGTATACCCCGAGTATTATATACACGCCTGGCTAACTGCGCAAACAAGTGGAAAATGAATTTCCTTCCCGGCTTCGAGAACTGGTTAATTTACTAGCAGTCTGTTTATAGACAGATATATGAGGCTCGCGTACAAAATCAATCAGCCAGCGCCAAGGCAGTCTTGCAAGATGGCGATAAGATTTATACCGCTAATGCCTTCATGGGGCTTAAAGGGAGGCATAGAAGAAGAATGAACTGTTCTCCTTCTATAAATAACCAGAACGATTGAGCGGCGATGCTGAAATACACCTAGTTACCTTTTGGCTTTCAGATTCGTAGGCTTGAAGCTGTTTCAGTTATATTCGTTTACTTCAATTTTTTTGTCAAATTTTATGAATATAAATTAGCATTCTTCTCAGAATTATATTAATTGGCAGTGGCTTCCTCCATTAAGATTCTTCGAATAATATTCACTTGAATCGACCAGCTAAAATGTTTTAAAACTCCAACGAGTTTTCAGTCTACGTTTTCGAGAATATATAGATGTTTTCCGAGGAATGAGAAAAAAAATGCTGAAACATGAATAAACAGACTGAAGTATGACTACAGAAACAGAAATAAATGGATTCTCCCACAACACCGCATCAAAAGAACCCAAGATAGCTTCAACTTTATGGATGTTAAGTTGAAAAACAAGCTTCCTCATTCCACTTTCTTATTTCAAACTTCAAATTCAGGACTAAACCTTTTTTCGCATAGTTAGGAAGCAACTTGTATTATATAACTGAAAATATGATAAAATCACTCAGTTGGCCCAGGAACTGTTAGATGACTTGTATATTGCAAATCAAACTGTACGAATGTTTCAATTACTTCAATTTGAATTTCAGACAAATATTAATTTTTCGTTTTTCATAACCTCCCCTTTTTGTAGAAAACCTAATCAATGTATTTTGTGGATCAAGAAAGAAAAAATTAAAAAAGTAACTATGGTTTACTAACAAGAAAATTGAGATGTGTACACATGTTTCTGGTTACAATTCGAGGATGAAGATGAAGTTTCACTTCATCTTCACACAACTGAAAATTCAACAAATGTATAGAACACAGTTTTCATGAAGAATCAAGTACAAAAAAAGTGTTATGAAATGTCTATAGAAATGGAGGAAACCGGTTAACAGGTGTTATTTGAATATGTTAAATATTTTGGATTTATAAAGATCCGTATGATCATTCATTATTTACAAATTACTTTTATCATGAACTTATTTGAAAATTTCAACAGACCCTAAATAATAAAGCTTACTGGCTTTTTATTCTGCATGTAAGATTTTTAGATTTATCTTTTGTAGAAAAATGGTGGCCATTTCGTATGAAATGGGTTGCAAATGTGTGTTCGCTTATGTTTGGTGACATTCGTTTGATATTCTTTGAATCTTGTCTTTAATGAATGCCCCCTTTGTCCTATTGATGTACTATTACAAGTTTATCATGTTCACTCATAACCTGACGATTCGTCTATTTTTGGTGTTGGAACTTCTGCAGTGAATATTAAAGATGTTTCTTCTTTTTTTGCTTTAAAAATAATACTAAAATCTCATTTTGAAAGTCCACTTCTTCACTCATGTGCCAAAGTAAAATAAATAAATCAGTTTTTTTATTTTTACAGTTTTATGATGAAGTTTAGTCCGTCTTGCAATTATCGGGAGTTTATTATTTTTCATAATTTCAATATACTAAATTTTTGTAACATTCTAAGACAAAAGTAATGTATAAAATAGGTTGTGCAGATAGTCGGCTATGTCCAAAGTTGCATGGCATCACTATTCGTCAAATAGTATTGATTTTCAACAGGTATACAATTTATGAAATAATGTCGCAACTAAAAAAAAAGAAAACAGGTAGAATATTTGTATAGAAAAAAGTTTCCGAAACGTTAAAAAATAGTGCAATTGACTGAACTGTGAAAAAGTGCTGTATATATGACAATAAAGAGGATCAAAAATGGCATGGATATGAGGAATAGACCACGTAAGATTTAAGCCTTAAGACGACACAATTCGCGCCTGGGGTTTGAAAATTGACTTACAGATTTGAAAATCAACGAAATATAAAAGTATGTCCAGAAACCGTCCGTATGTCACTGAAAAGAGAAGGCTACATATCAAGGAAATCAAATATCCCTATAATGACACCTTCAGAAAAGGAACGAAGGATAGAATTTTATCAACGTTTTCAAGAATATAATTTTAAATATGTCTTTATATCTGATGGAAGTTGTTTCAAACTTAAAAAATCCTGTTGCCGTTCAAATTTCCCACCAAAATAATGGTTTGGGGAGCAATATCTCAGCGTGGTGCTATGCCTTCTCTGTACAGGTAATAGTGAAAAGTATTGTGGCATTTTAACGATTTTCTCCTTTAAACGGCGCATCCTTTATATCCAGAGAGGTGGCGTTTTCAGCAGGATAATGCAAGATGCCATACTTCGGACTATACTCAAGCTTGAATGCAAGAACACCAAGTGACAACCATTTAATGGCCAGCAGCTTTACCAGATCTTAGTCCCATTGAAAACATATGACGACTAACAAAGATTGAAGTTGAACTAGCACCGCCCCGAAATAAAGATGTTTTAATTCAGTCAGTTTTACAGTCCTGGACTATCATCATCGAAAATTATGGAGGTGATCTAATTTCGGATGTACTTCGACGTTTAGTCAAGTGTTTACAGTTAAATAGAAGTTGTATAAGTAAATAAAATGAATATTCTGTTATAATTTTCTAATTCAAGAATTAAAAATTTATACTAAATAATTAATCAAAAAATATTTGTGGAAATGAAATACTGTCTCCTATATATTTTTAATTACAATGAGTTTCCATCAATAAAATAATTATTAAATAATTACAATAGAGCTTTGTCTTTTCCAGATACTTTCTAGACGGACTATATATTTGGTTTAGGGTTATTACATATTGTTTCTGTTTAATCTTTCAAAAAAACTGTTTAAACTAAAACATTCATTTCTTTATCGGACTTTGGTGGCATCAAAAAAAGAGGCTGATAGTCTTTCAAATTAAGATATCAATTTTGCTTTCATACCACATGATAAAATAACATCTTTATAATTTAATGCAGAAGACCTAACTCTGTGTTAAAAATAATTTTTTGTATTTTATCGCCTTCAAAGTAGGTCTCTTCCGAAATAATACACTTATGTTAATGAATATTTTCGAATTCATCTGCAGAAATCAACTTCAGAATCCATCGATAATTGTTTAGTGTGCCTTCTATCGACTGGAAATGATCATCTGAGTTTGGGAAAAAAAAAATTTAATTTCGAATCTTGAAGAATTTCCGACAAGTAAAAATCGAAGAAATTAAATGGTTTTATGATATAACTAGCAAGAGTGAAGAAAACCACTTTTTATTTCAGTCAAAATTTCTGCATTGATTTTGATTCTTTATTAGTTAATTTCCAGCACATGTGATGATAATATATATATATCTATAAAGTGATACAGTGTATTTAGAACATGTTCTTAAAATTTAATTCTAAATGTTTCCATGAGATTTATTTAGATTAAAATCTGTAGAGGTTCTGGTGAATTAATTCCAACTATTATTCTGTAATATGCAAATACTTCTTCGTAGTAATTTTCAACTTTTATACTTCAATAATTGAGAAATTTCTTCATATTACATCACATGCAAGTGGCGGTTATCTAATTTAGAGTCTAAGTCGTATCTTCTTTCAGTGTATATTTCTGTGATATAACCTGATTTTTGTTTAGGCCATGCCTACCCCAAGATTGCTTAGTTGTTGCAGAAATGTGTTGTGTTAAAAAAGGTATTGTTATATATTTTTAAATGATTATTTTATTTATCCAAATAACTCCTTACTGATTATATTTTGGGTCCGAATGTATAAGGTTTTTCTCTGGAGAATGTGCTAAATATTCTTTAAAAAAGGAAAATAAAAAAGGGCCGTTTTTGAACTATATGCTGAACATTTTTTGGTGATGGAACTTGTGATTCTTTTATATTCATTCGAAAAATATATATGTTAAAGTGATGTCTAAATAATTTCATCATTAATTTATATTTCTTTTGATTCTTTTTTAGTTAGTTTCCATCACATGTGATGAAAATATACGTATATGTCTATAAAGTGATACAATGTATTTAGGACATGTTTTTGAATTTTATTCTAAATGTTTTCATGAGATTTATTTAGATTGAAATCTGTAGAGGTACTGGTGAATCAATTCCAACTATTATTCTGTAATATTCTTAAAATTCGTATCAAATTCCCACCAATAAAACTTTTATTTGTATAATACTAATAATATATTATACCCGTCGTAAAATCTCACAATTCAGAAGATCTTTAAGCTCAATCTCTTATTATCTCATTTCTATAGCATCCAAACTTATGAATGAAACTATCCAAAACATCGTCGAAGTAGCAAAATTCAAAAGCCTTCATTCACCACTTCAAGAATGATCCCAACCATGTGAATCTCCAAGATAAGCACATAAATAACTAATATCCGAGCTCATTGATACATAGTGTCATTTTTTCCCACCTCTTCGAATGTTTACAGCGGGTTCGCGACATAAAGAAAATAAATATAACTAATAGCTACTTCAGTGACATACCACGTAGCATGTTAACACAGGGAATAAAGGTACAAAAGTGAAGTGTGTAACAATAGAGACGAGGTCTGGAGGGCAGCTGTGGACCCTTACAAAACGGCATGTTTTGTGCTACTAAAGACCCTCTACAACCTCATACTATGCTCTGTCATCAATTATAACGAATTAGGTATTGAAAGTGACTTCAACAACTCGCCATTTATATGAGGAATTACAGATAGACTGGAGATGCAATATGTTCAGGGAGGTTATTTGCTCGTGAAATATGGCTCTTGAAAAAAATGCTATCTTCCTCACTATTGTATATTTCTTTGATAACAGAATAAATCAAACGTAGCAGCATTTATTTAAAAATTCTTATAAACTGCCTGAAGTTTGCGGTTGGTTTTAACTGAAATATAATAGCAATTTGATTCGAAATAAAAATATTAGGTTTATCACAATTCATTAGGAAAGCAAACACGAGTTTCGGTCTCCTAGGATCTTTCTTAAAGGATTCGAATAATATAATACCTTACCTCAAAAGCTTCTTATATAAAGACTAAAATAATAAAAACGGGAGGGGGATTACTTGATACAAGGTTTTTTCAATATCTTGAATATCAAATAGAGTCATTCTGTTATACATTTGATTGATTCGGTCTTTACTTGGTGGAAACTCATTTTAATTGAAAAAATATATATGAGACAGTAATTTATTTCCTCAAAGATGTTTGTACTACTACAACAATTGTTTCACCACGATGTGGCTTCTTCAGATATTACATTGAACTATCTGGTGGTATTCAGTGTCACCGAGTTTAAATACATTGTTAAGTACGTGACTAAATAATGGAAGCACAAGTCATAAAAACTCTAGGTGGTTATTGGAGTTTGCCGCTAAAAATGCCATTCAGGAAAGATATTCAGTAATGGAGACTTATCAACATCTGTTTGTTCGTTCAAAATGATTTTACGGGCATTATACCTGTTGATTTCAAGAAATTCTAAAAGTGTTAATCTAGAACTTTTGCTTTCAATGTGGATAATTTCATGACTATTGTTGAAATTATGCCTGAATTCCTTAAGATGATTAGCATAGGTTGAATGTACAGAATCGGATATATAACCCCTTTGGTGTTCTTGGACACGTTTCTTGAATGATCTACCAGTCTGGCCAATATATACTAAAGGGCAATCTTTGCAAGTCAACTTGTACACTCCGGATTTATTTTCTTTATTTGTTCGATTTTTATTGTTTTTTATGTAGGTACTAAGGTTATTAATTGTCTTAAAAGCCGCGTTATAATTGAAAAAACTTTTGAAATATTTTGCAATATTTTCAGATAATCCATTGACATAAGATAAAAAAAAATATTTCTGTGTATTGTCCTCTTTTATGATTGGGTACACGAGATTTAATGCCATTTTCTTTTGTTTATTGGATACTATTTTGTCTATAAGAAAGGGGTTGTAACCGTTGTTTGACGCTATTTGTTTAATAATATTTAATTCTTTCAAAAATTTATCTGAATTCAAAGGGACATTCAATAATCTATGAATAAAACTATTATATGCTGACATCTTTTGGTTGGTGGGGTGATATGATTTGAAGTTTTATGTATTGTGATGTCTGTATGTGTGGGTTTGTGAAAAATACTAAAATCATGTAAATTATTAAGTCTTGTTATTGTGAGGTAAAGAAAATTAATACTTTGATTCTTTTCTTCTTCGATTGTGAATTTGATTTTTGGTTTATTGATGAAATTCGTGAAAATATGTAGTTGTCTACATATCTATACCAATAAAGGAAATATTTGCTTATCGGATTTAGGTGTATTTTTGATTCTACATCGTCCATAAATATTTCAGCAAAAATTGAACTGAGTGGATTTCCCATTATTATAACTTTGTTAGAAATATAGACGGTTCCGTTAAATTGACGGAAACGTCTATATTTCTCAGCGTGATGCGATGACGAATAAACGACCGTTCTCTCAATGGCAGTGGCGAGTGGAGGGAATACTTCGATCGGATGGCACATCCTTCGTAATTCGTGAAATTTCACCTGCAATTCCATACCAATTTATTAGAATTCAGCAATCAATTAGACGCGCAAATCCGATATTTACCGAAGCCAGCTGATGTTAACAAATCTTTCGCTCATATCCTTTCTCCTCATATTTCCAAATTCAATTAACGCCAGCTCAGTTAACATTAACATGATAATGCGAGTCCGAAATGGCATTCGCCATTTCTCGACTAATTGAACAAGTGATATACGATAATAAGACATCATTGCTTTCTGAATGAAGCGCTGTATGCTTTCGGATCCGCACAAACGGCTTCTTCACCCTTCATAATGGACCCAACGACACAAATCGAGGCTGACTCTCACAATTGCAAGAGGCGAGACTAATCCAGTTTAGCGTAACACTATTTCCCTCTTATATACAACCATAACTACATCTCAATTCTCATTGTTAGACTGCCCCGAAAATAGCATTGTCCGCGATTTATTTCGGCTGTTCCGACGCTGTACGAAAAATTGATTGATGAGTTTGAGATCGGGAGGTGTATTTGAAATCGGAAACTAGACCTAGTCTTATCCGGTTTAGAGTGACAAAATTTAACGTTTGAGGAGCTAAGACTTTTTGACAAATATGTGACGTTGAAATATACTGGATATTCGAAAGAAAACCGACTTTTTGCACTTGCATCAAATTTTTAGGATTGCTGTACGTACCATATGGAGAGGCGTTTGTTTGCGTATTACACACACAAAAAATGGTCTTTATGACACTGAATGCCTTAATTACAAAAAATTCTTTTTTTGTGGTGCGTATGTGGGATAATGTACTATTGCAATCGATCTGGTATTGTCTAGTATTGTTGTGTATTAATAAAATGAATGGAGTATGCGGATGGCTCTAGGTGAAACATCATAAAAATTTTATTAAAAACAATTCACACAGTTTTTCTGTTTCACAGGTCATTTAGAATCTTGACACATGTTTCTGTCTTTCGACCATCTTGAAAGGAGTACAAAACTAAAATTAAAATTGAAACGGTTCTTTATTACACTAAGGACAAATAACAGAATCCAATATAGGGGTATTCCTAAAGAATATTTGGGAATTTGTTAGATTCTCATTCTTCTCATTGGCTTTTTTGATTGAAAAAATCTCCAACAGTCCATCAATTTACCCTTTTTTACATTATATAGTGAAGTGACATCTTTCTCATCAAGAAAATGATTATTTTCTATACAATGTAATGCGAAACTGGTAAATTTCTGGTTTTTCAACATAGACATGCTATGTTCTTTGATTATATGTTGTAAACATCGGCCTGTCTGTCCAATATATTAGGAGTACAAATAAGTTTCCGCCGTTTTATTGTAGATGGCGCGGCACGGAGTTTCGGTTAGCTTTCGCAGATGATAACCGGCTTAAAAAATAGTTTGGATATTTAAGAACAACATGACCTATTAATATCATTGATTTTATATTGGTAAAATATAATTTTTATAAGTTGAAAATGTCAATATTTGAGCCAAGTAAGCGTCATTTGCGGGAAATATTAGTTTACTTCTTTAATTTAAAGAAATCTGCTGCTGAGGCGCATCAATTGCTCGTAGAAGCATATGGTGAGGTTGCTTTGAATGAGAGAACGTGTCGAGAATGGTTTCAAAAGTTTAAAAACGGTGATTTCGACGTAGAAGACAAAGATCGCAGTGAAAGGCCAAAAATTTACGAGGATGCAGAATTGGAGGAATTATTGGAGGAAGATTCATCTCAAACACAAAAAGAACTTGCTCTAACATTAGAAGTCACTCAGCAAGCAGTCTCACATCGTTTAAAATCATTCTTCTATAATAAATATTTAATTTGTGTTAAAAAACGGCGGAAACTTATTTGTACTCCTTATATGTAGCATTACAATCATGACATTTTATTCCCATTGTCTGCTGAAACCTTTTTATAAGCTATTGAAAACCATATTTTCTTTTCTTCATAAGCATCATTGATATTGATATAAAATTTTAAGTTTTCTTTTTAATAATTTTGTCAATGATTTCAATTCTATAGCCATTGTTCACCACTATAGCATTAATCATATTAAATTTTGAATACAAAATTCAATCAGTCTTACCAATATTTAAAATGAAATTTATATCAATTATATCCTTAAAAAAAGAAAATATGGTTTGAAATGGCTTAAATAAAAAGTCTCAGCAGTAGGATCTTTAATGGTCTTCATAAAATGGTAATTAATTCGTTAGCAGTAAATAGAAATAATTCAGCTTAGATGTTGGTAAACTATTGTTTAGGATCCCCAACTTTTCCGAATCAGGAATTTATGAAATTAAATGTTATAATTGTAATGCTACATATATAGGACAGACAGGCCGATGTTCACAACATAGAATCAAAGAACATTCGATGCCTATTTTGAAAAATCAGAAATCAACCGGCTTTGCAGAACATTATTGTATAGAAAATAATCATGTTTACTGAAAAAGATGTCACTTTACTGTATAATGTTAAAACGGGTAAATTGATGGACTATTTGGAGATTATTTTCAATCAAAAGAGCCATTGAGATAAAGGAGAATTTAACAAATTCCCAAATACTCTTTGGTAACAAGCCTATATGCTGTTATTTCCATGCGCCGTAAAAAAACCAAGATGTCCTAAGTGTAATAAAAGAACCTTAAGTAACTTAAGTTAAGTAAGTTACTTTTTGTGCTCCTTTGAACATGATCGAAAAATCGAAACACGTGTCAGGATTCTTAATAACCTGTGAAACATAAAAACTGTGTGATTTTTTTTTAATAAAATTGTTGTGTATTAATTGACACGAGGTTTTCATGCATTCAGAAAACGTCCAACTTGAACAATTAGTGTTTTGGTTGAACGAGGGTTTAAATCAACTGTCTATGGGTTTTGCAAAGTAGAGTTAGTAGAACGTGGAATCGCTATCGTATTAGTGGAAGTGAGGCATATATTCTTGGGGTAGAAGAGCAGGAGCTCCAACCATCGCATAAGATCGACTAATACGGTTAACTGCACGACGAAATCCCTTCTTCACAGCATACCAAATTAATAGCTGATTCCGGTAAGCTAGCGGTAGGATAGTTTCAGGTCAAACAATCCTGAATAAGTTACATAGTTTTAATTTGAGGGCAAGAAGATCCGCCAAGCATCCGTGGTTGAGAAGAAAACACCGGGCGATATTGTTGGGCTCTTGAATATGTGATCTAGAACGCAAACAGATGGAGATCCTGTCTGATCACGGATGAGTCCAGTTTTGTATCAGTCTGATGAGCGAATGCTGATGTGGCGAGAACAGGGTCAACAGTATAATGAACATTTTATAACGCCAACAACTTGTTTTTAGTGGTAACTCTGTGTGCGTTTGGGGAGAAGTTTATTTTAATGGTTGCACAGAACTTATTATCCTCATTAACGCAAGCATCACAGCGCTAAGGTGTGATTTTATTGTAGAACCAATTATTGTTCTCCTTGCAGCAGCCATTGTTGACAATTTTACGTTAATCAACGATAATACTCGTCCACATCGGAAAAGAATGATCATTTACTGCATAGAAATTCATAGTATTAACCGAATTGATTGGCCCGCTGTCTCTACAGACCGAAATTGTATTGAACATGTCTGGTCTGCAGTATCACAGCAGACCGCTTACCTGACCCCCCGGTAACATTAAAACAGCTCGCTAATGCTTTGACTGACATTTGGCAAAAAATTCCTCGAGCGCTCATTGATAACATCATTAACACAATGCCGAATAGAGTAAGAGTACTACGAAGAGCTAGAGGAGTCTCCACCCGATATTAAACCGTTATTTCAAGGTTTTTCTAACAGAAGGAATCTTTTTTTAAGCCTGCAGACTCCACCAGTTCAGAACCTTTATTTTGTTTATTTCTTTGTTTTGTTGCCGCTCTAAAACAGTTTCTTACTGTTACCATTTCAGGAAAGTTAACCGTATAAGTATAGGTATATAGGTAATACACCTAACTTGATACATCCCAATATATAAAATCGCCTTTTATTTCCCTTTATATTTCATTATATGTAAGCAAATTATCCACTTCAGTTTTTGAGCAGTGTATGAATACTTATTAATGAATAAATCAAAACAATCCTTCATAGAGACTTTTTCAAGATTCTGGTCGAACCTTCTTTTAAGTGACATTTTGTTTCAATTTCACATTTTTTTACGTGGGTAATTTTTGGTATGAATTAAATTTTTCGTTCATCCCGAATTTTTAGTTCATATGAGAATTTTCCTGGATTCGGAAGAACCCTTTCTGGTAGCCAACTCCTTAACTAGTGAAAAAATCTATTCAACATCTACCAGGGACGATTCCGCCATTTTCACACAGCGAACTGCACATCGAAGTTATTGAAGGATCAAAACATTGAACAGACTCTGAATATTATCAGTTTTTTTAGGGCTTAATTTATTTATCCTACAAGTGTCCCCACATTTCAACCATTGTAATCATTTCGTGAGCATTGTTTCCTATTACCACATCGGCAGAGAACAAAAATATAACTTACAGGATAATATGAAGAAAATGATTGAAAAATTTCTTATTATCACTTTCAGAGAAAATATTGACAATATGCAAACTAAATCACGTAAAACTTACCAAAGAAACGTGATTCTGCTAGAAGCGATCAAAATTCAATTATTATTGTGTCAATAGTGGTAAGAGCTTTAGGCTCGTAACCGAAAGGTCGCGGGTTCAAATCCAGTTCAGGTGAGAATGAAAATTTCTAGTCAGACGGGTTTCGGCCACCAGTTCACTGTTGGGTCGAAAATTAACACTGCTGTTACCTAAAGTGGCGTAAGATTGCAGTAACAAAGCCTACCCAGAACACAACTGAACTCCTAATTTGCACAAGCTGAAAAAGCTTCTGAGAGATCTTCACAGAAGATCTAGGAATATCAGGATAAAGAAAATAAGGAAAGGACATCACTTCCCATAATAATCAATTTGAATGTGAGTCAATACTTGATAGAAGTAAAATTTATATGACTTTGAATTCAGAATTATATATTCTAACTTCTACAATATATCCGGTGTATTTTAGAATGATAGAACTTAAAATTGAAATAAAACACATTTAAATTAAGATTGAAGCAAATTTTTTTCACTTGAAAGTTGATTTTATGACATATATGTTTTAAAAACAATTTTCGGCATTTTCGTGTTATTTCATCAATAACACGAGTTATGTTGGCTTCCAAAGTGTCTATTGTTTCTGGTTTATCAGCGTAAACCAATGACTTGACATAACCCCAAAGAAAATAATCGAGTGGAGTTATGTCGCATGATCTTGGAGGCTAATTAATTGGACCATTTATCGATATAATGGTATCGCCAAATATTTCTTTCAATAAATCAATTGTTACGGTAGCAGCATGAGATGTAGCACTACCTTGTTAGAACCAAAACACTTCTGGGTCGATACCATTCAAATTTTGAAACAAATAGTCATTGATAATCGAACTGTAACGAACACCATTCACTGTAACATTAGATCCAGCATCGTTTTTGAAGAAATATGGACCGATGATGCTTCCAGCGTGTAAAGCACACCATACAGTGCATTTTTCAGGATGCAATGGCACCTGCAGAACTTCTTGAGGATTGTTTTCACTCCATATACGGCAATTTTGCTTGTTTACATAGCCGTTTAACCAGAAATGAGCTTCACCACTAAACACAATTTTACGATGAAAAAGTGGATCAACTTCAAGCTGTTCTAGGGCCCAATCAGCAAACAAACGACGCTCATTATGGTCAAGTGGCTTTAGTTCTTGAATCAGTTGGATCTTGTATGGGTTTAGACGAAAATCTTTACGCAAAAATTTCCATGTGGTGGATGCACAGAGTCCAACTTGTTGTGAACGTCGACAAATAGACAAATCTAGATCATCATTAACACTATGACTTACAGCAGCGATATTTTCTTCTGTACGTACAGTTCTTCGTCTTGTTGTTGTTGTTGCATCAAGTAGAGAAAATGTTGTCTGAAATTTATCGATAGTTCGACGAATGAGCTGCTCTGATGGACGATTATGTAAACCATAAATTTCACGAAGTGCTCTCTAAGTTTGGCGAATAGAACACTGATTTTGAAATTAATTTCAACAATTTGTAAACGTTGTTGCGGCGTGAGTCTTTCCATGATAATTTGTCAATGCTTACTGAACAGAAATGTCAAAACAACATGTCTTCTACCTTCTATCAACATTCAATCACAGTTATCCCTATCGAAAGTTCTATCACCCTAAAAAACACCCGATATATTGAAACTATATACAAAAGCTATCAAATTGATATCCTTATATATAATCAATATAAAATATTTTTCAATGTCTCAGAAAGAACCTTTTTACATCCCGACGTGAAACGTATTAATGCAAATGTATTAACAAAAACTATATAAGTATGTATACATGAAATCCCACTATTCCAGAATAATCTAAAATTCTCAAAATAAAGGATCAAATAAAAATAATTGGACGAAAATTCCAACATTTGATAGCTATTTCGATCTCTAGACCTCTTCAGATATGTATTGAATTTAGATTCAAGATCAAAATTTAACTCACCAAATAAGATAAAACCTGCAACAAATAAACGCGAAGTAGGCTTTAAAGAATCTAAAATAAAACATAAATGATCAAATCCTATAACTATTTGTTCCAGCAACACAGAAAAACATAACATAACTTATTCACCCCAAATAATGCCCCATGATGAGAAGAATAACCGGAATTTCAAAAATAATAAATAATTAAGGAATATATTTTGGGGACACCTTATGACAGTTGTATGACTTACATTATTTTCACGGGCAATTTCACGTGTACTTGTCGTTGGATCATCTGCAATTTTCTGATGAAACTATCGTCACAAAACTTTATACACTTAAATATCGAATTTTATTCCGATAAGGTCAATGATTCCAAAACTACTGTTAAAATAACAAAAAGATTCAAATGTGAATAACTTCGTAACCATTGGACCGGATTCATTCGATTACTTGAGCAATTGTAGGTATAAGGTGCGTGTTTATTTTCTTATATTTTTAAATTCGTTATATACTTTCATTGAGTAACTTGTTGTGTCTTCCAAAAGTGATTTTATGCTAATAATGAATAATAACCAAAACATCAAGAAGTGCTGATATATGAGGAACGTTTCTTTCAACAATGTCGACATTGTCAACCCCCATGTTCCTATGTCAAATTGAGACAAATTGTACCTTTTCTATTATAATTCTATAACTAACAACATGAAGTAAATATATCTCTTTTTCAGCGATCATCAATCTTTGTCAAATGGTACCTTTGTGATCTTTCAAGATTCTGGTTCTGTTGTAGATAAATGATAAATTCTTCAGTAAGAATATTCACATATTATTTTGAATTTTTTGACAGGATTTATAAACCAACCGAATCAAAGGAACATACTTTACAATATATGGTATTTTTATAGATATTATTATCCTGATACTCCTAGATCTTCTGTGAAGATCCCTCAGAAGCTTTTTCAGCTTGTGCGAGTTAGGAGTTCAGTTGTGTTCTGTGTAGGCTTTGTTACTGCGATCTTGCGCCACTTTAGGTCACAGCACTGTTAATTTTTGACCCAACAGTGAAATGGTGGCAGATACCCGTCCAACTAGAAAATTTCTTTTCTACCTGAACAGGATTCGAACCTGGACCTCCCGGTCACGAGTCCGATGCTCTCCCGCTGAGCTATCCACACTCAATTATATACCAATCATATACCACATAATAATTCACCTATACAGAATGTCTACTTTTAAAAGGGATAAACTTCAAGAGGATATTAAACAAGTTACTTGAAACAAAGATGTCATATAACACATGGTCGAAATGTTGATGGTTATTCTTCAATTTAACATTTTTTGATTTCACTAATTATTTCAAGTTTTTCCATAAAATCAATCATACTTCAGCTATCCTTGTAGCCTATCAAATTTAACTACATATCTGGAAACGGCATTAAATTTGCTACAAGATAAGTTCTGTGTGCCAAAAAATTCTTATTGCGGGCGTGGTAAGGAGATGAATATTACGATTCTGAAGTGAACAAAATCAGTCACATTTTTCCAATCCTTTTATGAAAAATCATGTATTATGGACATGTTTTCTTTTCCGCCAAATACATCATTAAGTATGCTTTCGAATTACATATCAACTTTTGTGCTAGCTACTTGTCCTCTGCTATAATATCATTGCTAAGAAGATAACAACGAAAAGTTAAAATATTCCAAACGTAAATCTGCTCTTGAAGCTCTTCATGATTGAATATCGAAGTAATTCTTATGAAAATCATGAATTCATCTATCGAATCAAAATAATTCAAACAAAAAAACTCAATTTCAATAATACAGAAATGTCTTGTTCAATACATTTCACACATCGTTTTCGCACCGAATCTACAACACTGCGAAGTTCATAACGTCTCTGACCCATTTCTACACAGCCCAATTTTATTCTTTCGATCAGATCCTCTCGAGTCTGAACTCGAATCTGGTATACTTTTTCTTTCAAGGTGTTCCAGTCATAAAAATTCAACGGCGTTCCAATCCATTGCAACCCAAAATATTCTTTCATAAGTCCCGTACATTCCGACTATTATGAGCTGAGAAACCATCCACTTGAAACCTGACTTTTTGTAGGTTAGCCAAGAGCATTTCATCCAATATGTCTGTTAAGCTGCTTTAGATTAATGTGATGAATTCTTTAGCGTTGAGGCGATCGGAAAGTATTGTTGATCCGAAAAATTCACCTCTCATAACTCCTAAACACACGTTGACCCTTAACTCAAGTTGGAAATGAGAAACAATAGTCGCATGGGGGTTTTCTCTTATCCATGCATGGCTATTTCGCAAATTTATCATACCCGATTTTGTGAAAGGGGCCTCATCAGTACATAATATCCTATCGCCCCCCTACTCTCCTAACTTATTCAGCTACCACCTACAAAATTTTAGTCTTTTCTCAGTCTCTACAGGTCACAGATCCTGCATCTTTTTCAAATGGTATAACCGTTTTTTTTAATTCTGGGTGTACTGTAGAATGATGAATCCTCAATGTACAATCAATTCGAGCAGTAGTTGTTGGGTTCTCCCCGACAGCTTGAAGTATAGCAGGTGCATGCTGGCCTTGGTAACTATTTCGACCACCTTCTCTGATTCGGAAACCATCAAATGAGTCTGTTTCACCTAATCGCCTGAACACGTGTACAAATGTCTTTCTATTTGGTTATCGTCTGCTGGGAAAACGCAAACCATACTCTCGAATTGCTGAGCTAGCATTTCCATTCGCAAATCCATAAATGAACAATATTTCGCGATATGTTTGAAAAAAACAGGCATAATTTTCTCGATTTTTATAGAATACTCATTATAAATTGAGTTAATTCGTTAGATTTAAGAAAACGTACTAATACCCAAAATTATTGAGCTTTAGAAACTGTCAGATGTTAAATTCAATGTTTCCTTTGATATTCAATCACAAGGAGCTTCAAGATCAAATTTAGGTTTGGAATATTTCAACTTTTCGTCATTACGTAACGGCGGTTCAACAATTTTGTTAACATACTCTTCAGCGATGGAGCAAACTTTCATCTGAATGGTCATGTCAATAAACAGAATTGTCGGTACCGAGCAGAGGAAAATCCGAGACGAAATCATGAACGACCTCTGCACAGCGCAAAGATCTTTGCTTGGGCTGAAGATCGACGAAGCCGTCCACTCAACGTGAATATTGATCGTTATTGCGATATGCAGCGAAACTTTTTGGGTCCAGAGTTACAGAAATTTCAAGGATTCAACTCGAAAACGTGGTTTCAACAAGATGGGCCACCGTAACGAATTATTCCCTAATAAGGTCATTTCGCGAAGGGATAACATCAACTGACCTCTCAGAAGCTCCGACCTTAGTCCACTTGATTCTTTTCATGGAGATACCTTAAAAGAAAGGTCTATGAGAATAATCCGATGAACCTGACGTTATTAAAAAAAACATCTGATCAGAAATGGCAGCAATATCGAGAGCTATGTGTCAGCGTGTGATCTCCAATCTTCGTTCCCGATTAGAAGAGTGCCAGCAGCATACGGTCACCATTTAGATAACATCATCTTTTCCAAATAATTTTCCACTTCATATTGTAATAATTAACAATGAACTTTTTTTTAATTTTAAGTATGTACTTAGTTTTTGTTTTATCGAAGTGACAAATAGCCCATACCCTTTTTGGACACCTTGTGTTTATGTGTCTAAATATTTATATAATCTTTTCCTTGATAAAGGTCGGGAACTTGACATGACGATATTCATGCTGAAGGAAGCAAACTGTTGAGTTGACAAGTACTCTAACTCACCATGCAGATGACATCAAATTATTGCTAAATCTTCATTCGAAATACTTAATCTTAATTCTAACTCACAAAAACAACCTAGTTTTAGCTTCCACAATACATTATATCCAACAGATAAAAATGCAGCCTGAGAAACTGTTTCAGCTTCTTGTTTCATCCCGGAAATAAGAGCCGTGTAATGAACCACTTATCGGAGACGAGATCGCAATTTCCCCTTCCTCATGAACCATGTAAATATTCCTCGGGGCACGATAGACACGGGCATTAAAAACAGAACCCGTCGAAAAAAGTCGGAGAGGTGAAAGACAGACCACAGATCAGGTAATCCAATATGGCGAAACCCGATACCCACGTATCGAATATAGAGTGCGGGGCGGCCGGCCGGCGAAGAAATGCACATGCACACAGATGCATAGATAACTAGATACTTTTTAAAAACCACCTGTTAATTTGACCGTAGGAAAAGCGATATGACAGCCCGACCACCTTGGACGCAAAAAACGGAAAAATAGGAGCGGTCAGACATGTCTCGAGAAGTCGAGTCAAATTAAGCGTGCTGGGATTTTATCGGGGCCGGACCCCGCATTGATGACAGGGACATGTCATTCGATCGCGCTGGAATTTGTAGGAAATGGGTGAAGTCGAAAATATGCGTCATTGGCATGCATTATTGTTATAGTCGTTTTTGCGCTAGGAACGCTATTATTCCCTAAAAATGTCATTATTGCAGTGTTAAGAAATGTGAAAAGTACTGAAGTGAAGTCAGGAGCTTCTGCGTACTTTTCATATCACCCACAATCCTCACAAATTTGGCATTAACCTTCATAGACAAACTATTATGTAAACCGCCAATTAAGGCAAAATTCTTGTGTTGTTTCGTTAGTTCAGAGAATTAACATGGCGTCTGATGTTGCCTACGTCATCATGATGGTCATGCTCAACTACCATAGACAAACTTCTTGGATAAACTAGTATGTAGCTATGGTATGTAGTTTATCTAGACTGAAGCCATTTTGACTAAGATAAATGTGTAAAATATTCGAATATATGTGACAAATCTATTAGATATGATGGACAAGTTTCCTCAGATTTTCTTTTTCAAATTGTTTTTAGTACTACACTTCCGAGTATTTCGTGAACCAAGTGAAAATATTATTAGATAATATGGGCTATAGTAGGTGTGTAATATCCGGTTGTGAAGTCAAATAACTCTCTTCACAGACATCGCTTCCGTAACTACAAGAACGACTTATCGGGATTCCTGAAATGGTTTTTAAAGTGATAGAACTTTGAATTGAAATAAAACACATTGAGATTGACCCCAAATTTTTATTATTTGAAAGATAATTTCATGACATTTACGTTTTGAGAATAATTTCCGGCATATGTCCACCACGATTAGTTCTGAGGAACCGCGTTCGACCAGACCAATTTTGGACCGATTTTTCGAGTAATTCAGGACTTATTCCATCAATAACACGAGTTATGTTAGCTTCCAGAGCGTCTATTGTTTCTGGTTCATCAGCATAAACCAAGAACTTGACATAACTCCAAAGAAAATAATCCAGTGGAGTTATGTCGCATGATCTTGAAGGCCCATTAATTGGACCATTTATTGAAATAATGTTATCGCCAAATCTTTCTTTCAATAAATCAATTGTTACGGTAGCAGCATGAGTTGTAGCACCATCTTGTTGGAACCAAAACACTTCTGGGTTGATACCATTCAAATTTTCAGGATGCAATGGAACCTGCAGAACTTCTTGAGGATTGTTTTCACTCCATATATGGCAATTTTGATTGTTTATTTAGCCGTTCAACCAGAAAGGAGGTTGATCACTAAACACAATTTTACGATAAAAAAGTGGATCAACTTCAAGTTGTCAAGGGCTCAATCAGCAAACAAACGACGATTATTATGGTCAAGTGACTTTAGTTTTTGAACCAGTTGGAACTTGTATGGGTGTAGACCAAGATCTTCACCCAAAATTTGCCATGTGTTGGATGCACATAGTCCAACTTGTTGTGAACGTCAACGAATAGACAAATCTGGGTCATCATTAACACTATAACTTACAGCAGCGATATTTTCTTCTGTACTTACAGTTCTTTGTCTTATTGTTGCTGTTGTTGCATGGAGTAGAGAAAATGTTGTCCGAAATCTATCGATAGATCGACGAAGAAGCTGCTCTGATGGACGATTATATAAACCATAAATTTCACGAAGTGCTCTATAGGTTTGGCGAATATAACACTGATTTTGAAAATAAATTTCAACAATTTGTAAACGTTGTTGCTGCGTGAGTCTTTCCATGATGATTTGTCAATGTTTACTGAACGTTTTCACATTTGCACTTCTCTACATGCAATGCGAAATTTAAGACAGATTCTGTGTTTAATATTTTTATTCACTGTGAAAATTACTCAGTGTGTTTGAAATGAACTGGTAAAAGAGTTACCGTAAGCAAACTAAATGACAGGATGCTCCGCTAGATGACTGTTGTGCCAACTTAGTAACAAAAAATATTCATAATAATCGCTTCAACTGGAATTTTCAAATCATTAATCCTCGGTATATTCTTAACTGACATTATTTTGCTGATTCTGAACACAAAATTTCATAATTAAAGAAATATTTCCGGGTTAAAACGAAAATTTCATACTTCAGTTTTTTATTGAATAAGCCAAATTTACCTGGAATTGTCCATGACTTTGCTGACACTCTTATTCAAGTTCTACCCCTTCCTAGTTTCATTCTACCTAGGCCTTACTAGGCTCAATTAGTTATTGAGCGTTCCTGAGTAAAGTTGAGCTACTGATCTTTATAGATTTTTGCCATTGTTTAGTGAGTGGTAAAATACCGAACCAAAACCATCCAGAAAGAGACGTAGCTGTAATTCAAACATATGATTTTCGTTTTATCTACAAAGGAATTGTGTTCTAACAGCAATAAGACTTTAATTGAATCTGTCCTTACTCGATAAAAATTCATTTTACTAAAATAAAATAATATTTTCACAATTAAAATAAAATAGAAAAAGGCTTTTTACTTGATAGAAGAAATATAACAAAATTTGAATATCAAAACAGATTTAATCTGTTAGTCTTCTAAAATTTTAATTTCAAAAAAATGTTCATTAAAAAAACTTTTAGAATTAAATTAATGTCTACAATAAGCACCGATTATATTCAAAATCAAAACTCAATATACAATGTCAAATGGAATAAATAAACCAACCAATATAAAAAAGGGCAATTAAAATTAATAAATAAATATTTGAAGGAGACAAAATTTTGTTTCTGATCTTACCAGAGTAAAACCAATTCCTTTTCAAAAACATAAAACACAACTTAAGGATTTCTCAAAAAAAAATAATTTGTCATTATAAAATAAAACACTTGTTTACATTTTCTACTTTATTTTTGGTATTGACGTACGTTTCGTCTTTGCTAGAAAGACTTCATCAGAATACAGTATTCAGAATACAGTATTCTGATGAAGTCTTTCTAGCAAAGACGAAACGTACGTCAATACCAAAAATAAAGTAGAAAATGTAAACAAGTGTTTTATTTTATAATGACAATTACAACTGATTTCTACCAAGCAACGGCCCAATCTATCATAAAAAATAATTTATTTGAAATAATTAATATATTTAAATATTCAAATAAGTTAATTCAGAAATCTCTCAAAACATGCAATATATCTTCAAAAAACAATAAGAATACGGATAATCTCTTCAAGGGCCCTAGATAACATTTAAAATATCAAAATCAACTAACCATCAGTATATCATACCTTAGAATGTAACACGGAACTTGTTTGAAACAGACTAACTTTGAAAATCCTGGTAGTCAGTTCGTCACAAAATCACAGAAAATTCAATGTATTAAATCAATATATTAAATGTTTCAAATAAATTATATTTTTTGAGAAATCCTTAAGTTGTGTTTCATGTTTTTGAAAAGGAATTGGTTTCATTATGGTAAGATCAGAAACAAAATTTTGTCTCCTTCAAATATTTATTTATCAATTTTAATTGCCTTTTTTATATTGGTTGGTTTATTTATTCAATTTGACATTGTATATTGAGTTTTGAATATATACGTCTATTAAATATAAGCGGTGCTTATTGTAGACATTAATTTAATTCTAAAAGTTTCTTGAATAAAAATTTTTTTGAAATTAAAATTGTAGAAGACTAACAGATTATATCTGTTTTGATATTCAAATTTTCACAATTCATTAATTTACAACAAGTATTTTGCAACACGGTTGCTCTTTCAGGTTTACATTTTGAACTAACTCTAAATTATACAAATTCACATCTTGTATAGCTATGTCAAACCAAAACTTCAGAAAAGGGTGTTACAAATAACAGTCCATTTTCGAAAATAAAGATGAATAGAAATATGCAGAAAAGGGATACAAATTCTGGAATTTTATTTTTTGGCGGAGTCCAATGTAATATTGATTACAAATTTTCAATTCACCTGAAAGAGTGCATAATGTTTCTACCTGTTCTACCAATACAGAGTTTTGAGCAATCTGAACAATTGAATTTAAATATATCTCGATAATTGAAATTTAACCATTTTGCTTTTATTTTTTTGTATTTTATTATCTGTTGACTTTTTCAAAACCTACGAAAATACTGTTCAAGCCCAGCAAAGGCTCAAAAATATTACCAGGAAAAGTGTTCAGCCGAAGCAACATTTGCCGATGGTATGCGGATTTTAAACGCGGTCGAACAAATACAGAAGACGCGGAACTCCTAGAATTCCAATTGTGGTGGTTAGGCCAGAAAACGTTCAAAAAAATCTGGAAATCATTATGTCTTAACAAAAGGATTTTATGCATCGGTACCTATCAATAGATGGATTCATCACTATACGCCCGAAATGAATAGCGTCATTCTAGTAGAGGGGACAGCAGTCAGTAGAGAGGACAACAGTCAGCAGGCAAGGCCATGGTCTCTGCATTTTAAGAAACACACAAAATTTTGCTCATCAACTCTCCTTCAAACGATCAGACGACTACTACATGGAGTTACTGAATCGATTAGATGAAGCAGTTAAGTAGAAAAATCCTCACATGGCAATGAAAAAAACGCTATTCCACCAAGGATAATCCACAATTCAATGAAAACGATGGTGAAATTGAACGATCTACGATTCAAACTGCTTGCAATTCCCTCACATTCAGCAGATCTGACCCCATCTGACTTCTATTAGCAGATCTCAAAGAGATTCCCCAAGGAAAGAGATTTGGTTTCAATAATGATGTTATAGACGCAACTGAGCAGCCTTATACGTGATTATGCATGCTACTTATGTCTGGACGATCGACGAAATCCATATAGGTAGATTTGAGTTGTTAACTGTTACACAGATGTTATTGGGTTCTTTATGAATTGGAACCAAGAGATCTGAAAAGGCGATTATTTTGTTGTGAGCAGCTGTTTCAAAGGCAAAAAAGGGGTTGTACCGGGTAGTCAGTGGTGACGAAAAGTGCATCTTCTACAACAACTACAAGAAAAATAAACACTTTGTCCGGCCAATCGTTGCTGACAATTAACTGCAACATCAACCAAAAAGCTGAACATTCATGGTTCGAAAATTATGCTGTGTATCTGGTGGGAACAAAGAAGCATTATGTAGGTACTACAAGCTGGACACCTGTAACGTGTGATCGTATCAGCGATCAGCAATTACTCCGTTTGAACTGTGTATTGCTCGAAAAACGGCCGGAATATAAGGATGGAAATGATACAATTATTCTTTCGCATGAAAACTCCACCTGACGTTAAAAAAATTGACAAAAAATATTTAGAAACGATCAAATGGTATATCTTACCGCACCCACCATATTATCCGAACATTTCCCCTTCTGACTACTGTTTCGCCTGATGCAACACGATTTGGAAGGTCACTGCTTCACTTCTTTCGAAGAAATCGAAAATTGGCTTCATAATTGGATCGCCTTAAAAGACAAGACATTTTTGCGAGACGGAATTTAGAAATTGTTCGAGAAGTCGGGAAAAGTTGTGAGCAGTGATGAATAATATTTCGATTAATCTGTTAATTTATTATCTTTTGAAATAAATGCGGGCCTAAAATACTCCCAATCGAAGATATTCTACTCTGCAAAAAAACAGCGATTAGTTAATCGTATTTAATATCTACCCTCCTGTAGTATTTATAATGTGTGATAAAGTTCATATTTTGAGATTTAGAAAGAACAAAATTTCTATTTTTCTCTAGCATTATTCATGCAGCCCATTGGCGGATTTTTTCTCATTCGATTTGAACCTTATTTGAGCTTATTCAAACTTCTTTTATTAGTTCCTTAGAAAATTATGGACCTCACAAAAAGCCTGACGACCGGATGAACGGAGAGAATTGAATTTGATAATGAATTATTCATCTATAGATACTGTTATTGTCAAAGGTTATTCAAAATTCTCCAAATCTCCACTAAATGGTGCACAGGAAGAAGCGCTCAAAAACAAGGACAATAATTTTGCTGATCAATCATATCTACTGTGCACCTCTATTTTAGAAAAATGATAATTTTAATGTGTTTTTCCAACTTTTGATTGAAAGTTTTTGGTATGAAAATTGACGAAACTAGTCGCAGTAGACTGATTCCGAAACAACGCGCTTCTTGTGTGAAATTTCCAAAAACTATCTCAATTAAAAGGTGCTCAGGCGGAGCTTGCACCACAAAGGCGTGGTCACATAAAGTGGCGCCCCTCATATACACGTGCTTATCTTTCAGCAACATACGGCGACCATAAAACGGCAGTTGTTGTCGATAGTACGAGTTGAGCTTCCAAGCCTCGTTCGATATCCGAAGTGGAGGACCAATCTTATTTCATATTCGTTCACATCGATGATATTCAGGTCGTGAAAGATATCTAGTGAAGATGAAGAGTGTTCCTGCATTTATAGTCAGACGGAAAATTACAAAATTTTTTCGTCAATATATTTCAAGACATGATTCTAAAGGTCGAAATTCGGTTAAAATTTTTGATGAACCTGCTCCAAAAAACGCACCTCTGGGGGGGTTAGACCCTTTTCATCGTGACCCCAAAAGCCCATATTTTCGCGATTATTTTATTGAAGTTTGGCAGATACCAATGCAATTCAATATGCGGAATGAGCCGAATTGTTTGGGGATAACAAAAAAAGTAATTTTTATCATTGGCGAAGATAATTGGTGGGACTCACATAGAAATACTCTTTCCTTTAAAGAAAAAGGGTAGACTTAGTTGAAAGTATTATGAAACACCACTCGAGAAAATAAGGTTTTATAATGTGAAGCATCCTAACAGATCCACTGAATTTTACCTCAAAAAATCCAATAGACGCCTATTACTTTCTCAGAGGCTCTATTAGAATGCATCACTTCATGCAATTGTGTGTTTTTCGAGACTGGTACTTCGTGATGCTTCACACATTTTTATTAAGAAGAATTTGAAAAATCTTATTTTTTGATTAATAATTCAATCAGATTACTAAATCAAGAATTGTAAGCATTTTTGGAAATTTCCTCCATCTAAAACTTGTAAATTGTTCATGAGATATTCAAAATTTATTTAAATATAATTTTCTATGCTCCTAGTGCTATTACTGTGGTGAAATTTTTCATGAACACTCAAACATTCTACATTTAACTCTTTAATTTCAACATTTGTATTTCATGACCACATGAACTTCTCACTTAAACTTATGAAGAATTCCGTAAATTTCAAGTCACTAAGTTAGTTCTTTCGAAAATGATCGTGCTGGGATTGGAAGCATCCGATCCCATGGGTAGAATGGAATTTTATCGATATTTTTCCATCTGAAGGTATAATAAAATCATTGGAGACGATGTATGGAAACACAAAAAGTATATGTGGAGACTTCAAAAATTGTCGGTAAGCACGATAATATTCGAACGACTTGACTTAAGGAATTTGAATCTACTGGGCAAATATATATATGTCAGATATTGAAGATAGAACGCTATATTTTATCAAATTCAACAGAGTGCTATCGTTTCGTTGAATAATGAGCAAAATAGGTCCAACAGTTTCGAAGTTATTCACATTTTTTCCTACTTTTCTTAATATTTTTCTAACTACAAATCCGATCGATCTAAAGTTTAATATTTAGTAGAAAAATGATAACAGGCATTCTCGTGCGAAATTTCATGATAGTGGAGCAGCATTAAGCTTTACATTAAGCACTCTAACTTTCGAACTGGGTCTCTACCCAAAAAAACTTAGGTTTTTAAATAAATTTTAATTTAATATCTGAACACTAAATAAATTATGTGTAGGTTCACAGAATGTTGTGTTCTTATATTTGAATATTAAAATTCTTCGAGTATGAGGTGAATAATTTTTGAATCATATTCTATTAAGGTTGCTGCAAAATGAACAGTCTCTTCTCATTCTATACCCGTCATTTTTGATGGGATTTAAATTAGGTGAACGTGATGGTCCTGGCAGAATATTAACTTCTGCTTGTTAGAGAAAGTCCATAGATCGTCGAGCAGTATGCAGACGTGTTGTGTTGTCTTGCTGAAGAAGTGTGGACACCCATTTAGAAAAAAAGTAAACTATTTATTACTATATATGAGTGCCGACAACTGATGTGATGCGCATGCTCGGAAACGAAACGCCGTCTCCCGAACTGAGAGAAGGAAGTTCCCTCGCAACATCCACATACCACTCGAGCTTCATTGGTGACCGCGACGTGACTGGGGGGGTTTGCTTTAAAAGCGAACCAACCCATTCATTAGGTGGCCCTAAGTGCCCCCTATCCATATTTCCGAGATGGCCCTTTCCTTTCGTTCCACAGATCCCCGCTGGAGATGGCACCGCGACCAGCCCAGCGGCGCGGTCCCTTGCATGCTACCAACGCCCTATTTCGTGACCTTATCGACGCTCACTGGAGGGGGAGTGTGTAGCGAACAATTTCTTCGCTCCTCGTCCAGAAACCTGCCTTCCTCTGTCGTAGTTTTACCGGCGTACCAATAGAAGACCCGACCAGTCAACAGAATCGTGACTAACTGTCCCCATCAGGTTCAAATAGAGCAAGGCACCGCGATTGACGATCAGCTTCCAAGCGGACGCATGGTCACCGGCATCACAGGCAGAGCCTGCGCATCAAGCCTGTCTGACGAGTTTCAGATGCGCGTGCTCGGAAACGAAACGCCGTCTCCCTAAGTAAGAGGTGGAAGCTCCCTTGCAACATCCGCTTTCACACGAGAGCTTCAGAAACATGAAACTACCAGAAAGATGGCAAAAAGGTATTCGACCAGAATAGTCAATATATAATTCTTAAAAAAAATCATTCATTAAACGGAAATTGTCTTTCATTTTCCCAAAAAAACGGAATTACTTTCCGAACAACCCAATATAACAAATAAAATATAAGGGTTCGAGATGGTGATTGAAGAATATAACCCTCATATGTCTGAAAGAAACTAATTATTATAATTTTGTATGTTTTCAAAAATTTTTACATGCAACTAACGTCAGACCTAACCACATATATAGTGGTGTAATGATTTTGGTCCGAGATAACATACAGGAAAATTAATTATACGGACAAATCTGGGAGAGTCATAAGTTTTGCTGCTAATAGAGCTCATGTGGAGATACTCAACATCGTTCAATGACAGTTACTTAAGATCATACTTCGAAAAAACCTCCTCTTACCCACTGATGAACTTTATAAGATTTCAAGAGTGCTGGATGTGAGACAGTTATACTTCTCAAAAATTATTGCCCTTATAAAAAAAAAGATCCTACTCCAACCAGTAGATCATACTCATTTGACAAGATATAAACTTACCAGTTTTCAGACACATCGAGACCTCAAAACAGCAAGACAAAGTTGCTAGCAACCAGGATGTTTGGTTTTTTACATGATGAAAACTAAAATATGGCTTCTTAATACTGATAGAAAACGAATACACGAGTTGATAAATAGTGGCATATAAAAAATATACTAACCTGGTGATTCTGTAACTGGACTAAAGTAAGAAGTTTCAAGTGCTTGCTAGATGCTATGCTTTTCCGGATGACAATTCTGCCGAGTGCTATAAACTGTTTCAGAAGAATGATTATTCAAGTATTTCTCCAAAAATTGAGAATAATTTCCCCGAAATTGATCTCAAGATTAAATGATGCATGCTGAACATCTCTTCTATTTTGGGTGAAATTGTTTGGTTTCCCTACATGTCTGGTCATCCTACTTCGCTATATGTGTATATGTCCGCATTTTTTTTTCATTTTTGAAACGACTAGTAAAATCTTTTAGGTTCCTTAGTGTTCGAACTAAGAAGCGAACTATTCATTAGTGAGCCTATGTTCATCATCTTGTTTAAAATAAAATAATACGAAGAGGTTTTTACTTGATAGAAGGAATATTACAAAATTCCAATATCAAAACAGATTTAATCTGTTAGTCTCCTATAATTTTAATTTAAAAAAAATTGTATTCAAAAATTTTTAGAATTAAATTAATATTATAAGCACAGCTTATATTAATTATTTTAATTCTAATTCTATATTAAAAAAATTGAATATCAAAACAGATTTAATCTGTTGGTCTCCCATAATTTTAATTTAAAAAAAATTTAATTCAAAAATTTTTAGAATTAAATTAATGTCTTATAAGCGCAGCTTATATTAATTAATTTTATTCTAAAAATTTTTGAACAAAATTTTTTTGAAATTAAAATTATAGGAGACTAACAGATTAAATCTGTTTTGATATTCAAATTTTGTAATATTCTTTCTATCAAGTAAAAACCTCTTCTCATTATTTTATTTTATATATAATATATAATTATACTAGGTTAGAATAAACCTCATTATGGAATATCAAGTGGTTTGAAGAAAGAAATATAACACAGCTTTCTGTGATTTTTGTGACGAACATAGAATATCTTGGAGTTTAAAGTTTTATGTGTTGAAATCAGGTTGTTAGGTGAGATATATTTGTTGTTATTTTTTAAATGTGAAGTTGAAGCGATGAAGACCTTATCGGAATTCTAATTGTTTTTTTAAGATATAATAGATGTTTTGGGAGATTTTTGGAGTAACTTATTTAACTATTTAAATATATTAATAGTTCCAATAAATTATATTTTCTGAGAAGTCCTTGAATCATGTTTTGTATTTTTGAGAAGGAATAAGTTTTCATAATTTAAGATCAGAAACAAAATTTCGTCTCCTTCAAATATTTATGTATTAATTTTAATTGACAATTTATATTTGTTGGGTTATTTATTCCATTTGATATTGTATATTGATTGTCTATTTTATACGTCTATTAAATATAAGCTGCGCTTATGAGACATTAATTTAATTCTAAAAATTTTTTAATGAAAGTTTTCTGAAATTAAAACTATAGGAGACCCACAGATCATCTTGTTTGTTTGCCATATCGTTTTTTTATTTAGATGTAAAATATTTTTTTTTTTTATTCTATTCAAATTTATATTAATTATAGTGCAAATAAACTACTATTATTATATTATTATATTGGTATTCATAAACGAACTTCCTGTAGAGGCTACTTTAAAAAAACTCAACTCTCTCCTGTATTTATATCTATAAAACTATGCTATTAATCAAAAATAATCTGAACGTCTTCATTAAGACTGCTGACAACCATAATAACAACACAAGGCATAGTGATCTTCTTCGAATACCATCCCATCGAAAAACTTTCTATGAAAAGAGTCCATCTTATACTGGTATACAGTTGTTTAAAACTACTAATCTCTATAAGGAAATCCAAAATTACAAGATGTTTAAAAAATCTCACAAGGATCTTCTGTTACAATACTCATACCATAGTCTACGTGAATATATGGAATGCAGCTTTTAGCGCTTTTGTATCTTTTGTATGTACATATTCAGTTTATTCTGTTTTCTCTACTAACTTTTCCAATATCATGAGAATGGTCTCAATGGAATAAAATATTATTTATTTATCATTTATTTTGGTATCACAAATTATTGAAAGTCATTTTATTGTAAATCCATGAGTGGGTTAACGCTCCAAACGTCATTGCAGCGGTTTTATAATTTTTGTAGAATATTTTCCCCCTTTCTTTGATACACAATCGAAGATATTCCTGAATATGAATAACAATAGCCCTTCTCTCATTCCTAAAACGAACGAAGTTCCATCGATAATTAGAGCAATTTGCATACATGCCGATTTCTTTCATGCAAAGTCAATAGTCAAGCGGTGACGCTTTTCTTCACATTACCCTCAGGGAGTGTGTCTTGAAAACGCTTCCGCGCCCCAAAACATCTCTCAGAATAAACAGGGTGTTCCATGAGAACTACCTCGCAATTACCGTAACCTAACGTTCAATCACCTGGACTACCCTGCTGCTGAGAAAAGAACACAGTTCCACCCATCGATTCATTAGGGGCTGGCCTGTGTAATTCGAGGCTTTCTTATAATTCTGTTCCACAATTTGGGGTGTTTTGGGAAAAGTATAGATTTCTTTTATTCGGTTTTATTGAAGGCTATTGTTTTTTTGGTGATGACTGACATGTAGGAATTATTCCCAAGGGACAGTCGTGTGGAATACGGGGCTTTCTTGTAATAATTATTGCAGCATTCTTTGATTGATTCGGTCTTTACTTGGTGGGACTCATTTTAATTAAAAAATCTATAGGAGACAGTATTTTAATTTCCACAAAAATGTTTATAAATACAACAATTGTTTCACCACGATGTGGCTTCTTCAGGTATCTACATTCTACTGGCTGATGGTGTCCAGTGTTAAGTACGTTACAAAAAAAAGGAAGAACAACTCATAAAGACTCAAGGTGTTTATTGGAGTTTGCCGCTAAAGAATGCCATTAGGGAAAGATATTCAGTAATAGAAACTTGTCAGAATCTGTTTGTTCATTCAAGAGGATTTCACCAGCATTGTACCTCTTGATTTCAAGAAATTCTGAAAGTGTTTTACTAGAACTTTTACTTTCAACGCGGATAATTTCGTAGTTATTGTTGAAATTATGCCTAAATTCCTTAAGATGATTAGCATATGTCGAATGTACGGAATCCGATATGTAACTCCTTTGATGTCCTTGGATTCTCTTCTTGAAAGATCTACCTGTTTGGCCAATATATACAACGATTGCTCTTTAGTATATATTGGCCAATATATACAACGATTGCCCTTTAGTATATATTGGCTAGACATTCAAGAAAAGAATCCAAGAACACCAAAGAAGTTACATATCGGATTCCATACATTCGACATATGCTAATCGTCTTAAGGAATTCAGGCATAATTTCAACAATAACTATGAAATTATACACGTCGAAAGCAAAAGTTCTAGATTAAACCTTTTAGAATTTCCTTGAATCAATGGATACAATGCCCGTAAAATTATTATGAATGAACAAACAGATATTGACAAGTCTTCATTACTGAGTATCTTTCCCTAATGGCATGTTTTAGCGGCAAGGTTTTGAGTTTTTATGACTTGTTCTTCCATTATTTTGTCACGTACTTAACACTGTATTTAAACTTGGCTACACTGGATACCATCAGCCAGTAGAATGTAGACACCTGAAGAAACCACATCGTGGTGGAACAATTCTTGTATTATGAACACAAAATGGCCATAAATAACGAATAACCCTGTATGATAATTTATTAACATTTCCACGAACTTGGCCTTTTAAAAATAACCACTTGGTGTATTTTGGAAAAACATTTAGGTCGTTTATATCGTGAGGACTCGATTACTAAGGCTACTCGATCATAATGAGCATAGTGAGTTTCGTGATTGGGCTATAGAGTAACTTTAAATCGATCCAAATTTTTCAAAATTATCATACTTTAGATGCATTCCATTACTATTTAAATTATTTTAAAAACAAGTGTATAATTTCTGGTGTATAAATAGTGAACGATAAATACACGAAAAGAAAATATTAATAGTTGGTCTGGTTCATAGCATAAGCTCATCATCGATCCTTATTCTTGTGAACATGAAAATGGTGATGCAGTGATAGTGAGAATTGACCGTGACCGTTCACAGTTAAAAGATATAACATATCGGACCAATGGTTTTGGGAGATTCTTTATATTGTATTCTATTCAGATAAGAAATAACTCATCCTTATTGAGAACCTTTTATTTGGTGTCACCAGACAAATTTTGACGATGACGTTTTCAGTAAGTTTTGACTTTTTAACAACCGATTTAAGCATTTAAACAAACTATGTAAATTGATAAGAAGTAGAATGAAGAATGAAGTAGATAACATGATGAAATCATTAAAAATAAGAAAGGTATAGGAACTGATTCAATTTCCTCTAAAAATTCAAAGTTGATAACTATTATTATTATTATTATTATTATTTTATTATTATGTCAACATTTTGCTCATTGCGTTAATTTAGTAGTTGTGCCGATTATTAAAAAAGATGATATCCACAGTGTAATTAACTATAGATCTATTTCTATTTTGGATATATTTTCTAAGGTCTTCGAGAGAATTGTATTCAATAGAATGATGAAGTACCTTGATAAATTCATTTCGGAACATATCGGGTGTTTCTTTAGAGTGATAGAACTTTCGATAGGGATAACTGTGTTTTGACAGAAGGTAGAAGCCATGGTGTTTTCACATTTCTGTTCAGTAAGCATTGAAAAATTATCATGGAAAGACTCACACCGCAACAACGTTTACAAATTGTTGAAATTTATTTTCAAAATCAGTGTTCTATTCGCCAAACTTATAAAGCACTTCGTGAAATTTATGGTTTACATAATCGTCCATCAGAGCAGCTTATTCGTCGAACTGTCGATAGATTTCGGACAACATTTTCTCTACTCGATGCAACAACAACAAGACAAAGAACTGCATTTACAGAAGAAAATATCGCTGCTGTAAGTCATAGTGTTAGTGATGATTCAGATTTGTCTATTCGTCGACGTTCACAACAAGTTGGACTCTGTGCATCCACTACATGGAAAATTTTTCGTAAAGATCTTGGTCTACACCCATACAAGATCCAACTGGTTCAAGAACTAAAGCCACTTGACCATAATAAGCGTCGTTTGTTTGCTAATTGGGTCCTGAACAGCTTGAAGTTGATTCACTTTTTTATCGTAAAATTATGTTTAGTGGTGAATCTCATTTCTGGTTAAACGGCTATGTAAACAAGCAAAATTGCCGTATATGGACTGAAAACAATCCTCAAGAAGTTCTGCAGGTTCCATTGCATCCTAAAAAATGCACTGTATGGTATGCTTTACACGCTGGAGACATCATCGGCTACTGTTACAATGAATGGTGCTCATTACAGATCGATGACCAATGATTATTTGTTTCAAAACTTGAGTGGTATCGACCCAGCAGTGTTTTGGTTCCAACAAGATGGTGCTACCGTAACAATTGATTTATTGAAAGAAAAATTTGGCGATAATTTTATTTCGAGAGATGGTCCAATTAATTTTCTTTGGGGTTATGTTAAATCATTGGTTTATGCTGATAAACCAGAAACAATAGACGCTTTGGAAGCCAACATAATTCTTGTTATTGATGAAATAAGGCCTGAAATACTCGAAAAAGTGGTTCAAAGTTGGTCTGATCGAATGCGTTTTGTCAGAGCTAGTCGTGTGGATATATGCCGGGAATTATTTTCAAAACATAAATATCATAAAATTATCTTTCAAATAAAGAAAAATTGGCTTCAATCTTAATTTAAATGTGTTTTATTTCGATTTAAAATTTTATTACTCTAAAAAAAACACCCGATACTAAATAATGCCCAGCATGGGTTTAGATCTGGTCGCTCAACCCTTACAGCGGCAACCTACTTTGTTCAGTTCTTTTATGAATGCCTTAACAACGGGTTGTATGTTGCCGGTTTATATTTTGACCTCTCGAGAGCTTTCGATAGTCTCTCCCTTGAATTTTTAATTGATAAATGTTACAACCTGAGGTGTGTTTTTGGATTGGTTACGCAGCTTTCTCGACGGTTAATCCATGTCAGTAAGAGTAAAAACTCGTTATGTAATGAAAACGGTATGAATATGGGAGTGCCACAGGATTCAGTCCTTGAGCTACTTCTATTCTTAATTTTTATTAATGATCTTTCTCTTAATTTGCGAAATATGCTTGTTAATATGCATACCCGTCAGGATCTTTCATCGCCGATGAAAAAGTGCATAATTAGCTTGTTTTCTGACAATGCTCCCGTGGTAGTTGCAATTGCTATGCGAGTGTCTTTTGCGGAGCTTTGTATATTGGTGTAATGAAAATAATTTGATCAACTTTGTTAAAACAGTTTGCATTCAATTCACAATTGGACTAAAGGAACATATGCTGATCATTCGCATATGATCATTCCATCTAAGGATAGTACTGAATTTCTTGGCATTTATGTAGGCAAAAATTTGAAATGGAGTACACATGTAGATAGAATATTTATGCAGAAAACTTAATAGTTCTTATCATGCCTTAAGTAGGATGAAAAGTTATTTCTTGGCATTTATGTAGGCAAAAATTTGAAGTGGAGTACACATGTAGATAGAATACTTATGCAGAAAACTTAATAGTTCTTATCATGCCTTAAGTAGGATGAAAAGTTTACTTTCCATAGAATCTCTTATAGAAGTTTATTTTAGTTTGATATATAGCCACTTGTCATATAATGCTCTGCTATGTAGAAATTCCTCAGATGTTGGCAGGGCTTTCATACTACAAAAACGTATTTTGCTAACAATACCTCCTGTTCTCCTCCTGAAGGCCTTTTGCAGAAAATTGTATCCTAACTTTGTCGTCCATATACATTTTGAGATGTCTAATATATGCGAAAGAGAAGAGGGTAAGATGGTTAAGTTTTCTAGCTTTCATAGCTACAATTCAAGAAGTGAAGGAACATTATACTACTCTGTCAAGAAAGTACCGGGAATTTTCAATTAAAACAACATTTTTACATTTAATCGTCAAAATTTATTGGGTCGCCTTCAAAATAGGCTCCATTTGCCCCAATACATCTATGCCAACGGCACTTCTAATTATCGAAACATTTTTTATAGGCGCTTTCCGGGATGGACTTTAGCTCTCGCGCCGAATTTTGTTTTATGGCTTCAATCGACTCAAAACGGGTGCCACGAAGGGGCAATTTTAGTTTTGGGAAGAGGAAAAAGTCGCAGGGAGCCAAATCCGGCGAATACGGTGGTTGCTGAAGCACGTTTGTTGAGTTTTTGGCGAGAAAGTCAGTCACAATCGTAGCTCGGTGAGAAGGCGCGTTATCGTCATACAAAATCCATGAGTTGTTCGCCCACAAATTTGGCCGCTTCTTACGGATACGCTCACGCAAACGTTTCATAACGCCTAGGTAATACTCCTTGTTTACCGTCTGACCCTGTGGAATGAATTCGTAGTGCACCACGCCACGGATATCGAAGAAAACAATGAGCATCACCTTCATTTTCGAGCGGCTTTGGCGTGGTTTTTTCGGTTTCGGCTCATTTTTTGCCACCCATTCCGATGATTGCTGGCTTGTTTGCATATCGTACTCGTAGACCCAGGTCTCATCACCAGTTATAATGCGTTCCATGAATGTAGAATCGGAATTACAGCGATCCAGCATGTCTGAAGCAACCTGTTCGCGATGACGTTTTTGAAGAAAATTCAGGTCTTTCGGTACGAGTCGTGCGGCCACCTTTCTCATGCCCAAAATATCAATCAAAATCGTACATGCGGACTCGTGGGATATCTTAAGATCATGTGCTATCTTTCTGAAGCTGGTACGACGGTTTTCCAGCACCCTTTCCTTAATTTTATCGACGTTATCTTCGATCGAAGCCGTCGATGAGCGACCACTTCACGACCGTCCTTGAAGGCTCTGTACCACTGATATGCACGAGTTTTCGATAGAGCATTATCACCAAAGGCCTTTTGCAACATTTTCAATGCATCAGCACACGAAAATTTATTTGCAACACAAAACTTTAAACAAATTCTTTGCTCAACGTAATCACCCATAGTAAAAATCGGCAGGCACTCTGACATCGACTGACTTAATCAGCTGTTGCAAACACACTAGTTGATAGATCCCGCTCAAGCTTGGCATAGTAATTAAGGACAGTGGTACCAACCTAGGAAAAAAAATTTTTACCTGCCTCATTGCCCCGCCAGATTTAAATCGATAATTCCCGGTACTTTCTTGACAGAATGTATATCCCCAATATAGAACTTCTAAATTTGAGATGTCTCCATTATACCAGAGCATGAAGCTCTCAATTCAAATGCAAAAGAAAAAATTTTATTACCTCTGTGATGTATTAGTCAATGATTAATTATGTATTTAATTTTTTTCACCTGTCTTATACACTAATCAATAGCGTAACAAAAAACTTTTTGCATTAAACTCAAGACAATTGAAACTGGATATTAGCGGCAAATATCCAATCTGTCTAAAACAGCTTCAATGAGGTGTTACTATTAATGAATTAGATGGTGTTAGAGTGATCTTCCGAAAATTAACTGAATTAATTTGAACTCCCTATGTACGATATAATATTATAATGTCGAATCTATACTATCTTTCATGTTTTTATCCTAGAAACCTAGTTAATAAGATTGTGGTGAAATATCTGCCAAATAAGGCCGCAGAAGGGTAAATCAGTTTTTCGTCTCTATTATCGGTTTGGCTCAACCACATCTATTCCGTCGCTCTTCCAGATCATTTCCCGAAATGAAAATACCAATAAGAAGCAATGATTTCATTAGGTGTTCATGTTTGTTTGGTGTCCACGCGACCAATTTGGCAGTCACTGAATCTCATTCATGCGATTAATGTACTACGTTCACCTTTCGAGGTTGCAGGTCCATGCTTACTCTAATAGAAAAAACGCAATTGTACACACCGACATGCCCCATTTGGTCTTCGTGAAGCATCTTTCCGATACCCAGCTGAATGAGCTCACTCTTCTTCACACTATATGCTTCATTTAACTCGCACATACTTGTTTGAATATCCACTTGTTGCGTTAATGTTTGGATTTCATTCTGGATCTTGTCGAGCAAAATTGAAATAATGATTTGTGGAGTATGGAGTAAAATAATTTTTTATTCTTAAGGTTTCGAAGCTTCAATTCCTGTTGGATAGTGAAATAATTATTAAAATAAACTGAATTTAATTAATTGAGTATCTTTATTATTATGCATATAATATTAACAACCTACTAACCAAAATAAAAGAATAGCAGAATATCCTAATATGGCAAACATATCGTCTTAATAAGTATTTTTAAGTACTACTCTGCCAAGAAAGTACCGGCAATTTTCAATTAAAACAACATTTTTACATTTAATCGTCAAAATTTATTGGGTCGCCTTCAAAATAGGCTCCATTTGCATTGTGGTTTTTTCGGTTTCGGCTCATTTTTTGCCACCCATTCCGATGATTGCTGGCTTGTTTGCATTTCGTACTCGTAGACCAGGTCTCATCATCAGTTATAATGCGTTCCATGAATGTAGAATCGGAATTACAGCGATCCAGCATGTCTGAAGCAACCTGTTCGCGATGACGTTTTTGAAGAAAATTTAGGTCTTTCGGTACGAGTCGTGTGGCCACCTTTCTCATGCCCAAAATATCAATCAAAATCGTACGTGCGGTCTCGTGGGATATCTTAAGATCATGTGCTATCTCTCTCAAGCTGGTACGACGGTTTTCCAGCACCCTTTCCTCAATTTTATCGACGTTATCTTCGATCGAAGCCGTCGATGGGCGACCACTTCACGACCGTCCTTGAAGGCTCTGTACCACTGATATGCACGAGTTTTCGATAGAGCATTATCACCAAAGGCCTTTTGCAACATTTTCAATGCATCAGCACACGAAAATTTATTTGCAACACAAAACTTTAAACAAATTCTTTGCTCAACGTAATCACCCATAGTAAAAATCGGCAGGCACTCTGACATCGACTGACTTAATCAGCTGTTGCAAACACACTAGTTGATAGATCCCGCTCAAGCTTGGCATAGTAATTAAGGACAGTGGTACCAACCTAGGAAAAAAAATTTTTACCTGCCTCATTGCCCCGCCAGATTTAAATCGATAATTCCCGGTACTTTCTTGACAGAATGTAAGTACTCTCATGAATTTCATATAATAAAACACCAAATATTATAACTCGTTGGACTATCTAATGATAAATATATCACTAAAATGACGAAGAAAAGTGTCACCATTATACAGGGTGTCCCAACGAAAATTTGACCCTTACTAGAACTCAGAAACGAAGAATTTTCGAAGATTTTAAAAAACAAGTCAACTTCTGTTTTGACTAGGACGAATTTTCATCATGGGTTTGTTCAGGAAAACCATCCCTATGAAGATGGCATCATTTAATAGGGAAGAGATGTCGAGTGTTGGTTAGTTTGAAAGTTATTCAGGTTCTATACATAACCCAGTTAAAATTTTCAAAATTGGTTCATTATTCACATAATTCTGTAATATTGAACTTACCGTTGCCACCCTTAGGTGTTTTTTTCGGAACAATGTTGTTCTAGGAATTCTTTCTACCTAACACAGAAATCGAAAATTATTTTTGGATCCTTCAAAACTCTTAAGTTCTTGAGTATGGGCGGTTCAACTGTCTGTTCAACATCATCTTTTGACGGTAAGTTCAATATTATATTATTTCGTGAATAATGAACTGATTTTGAAAATTTTAACTAGGTTGTTTACAGAACATAAATAACTTTCAAACTAACCGAAACTCGACATTACTTTCTTATTCAAAAAATGTTTGGGGTTGACGCCACCTTCATGGGTGTGTTTTTTTCGAAACAAACTCATGATGAAAATTCGTTTCCCTCAAACGGAAGTTGACCTGTTTTTTGAAATCTTCGGAAATTCTTCGTTTCTGAGTTCTGGGGAGGCCCAATTTTCCTTGGGAGACCCTGTATTTAAGTTGACTGATTACGAACTAATTAGATCAAATCCATTTGAATAAGATCAATTCTGACAGAACTATTTATAACTCAACACATGAAAACACTTACAAGCCAAAATTTTCAAGAAAAAGCCTGTTCGGAGTACACATCAACTAGACGATTGGAAATTCTTCAAATGTAAATCAAAATCAATAAATATTTTCAGAAATTCAAAAAGAATTGAAAGGGAAGGGAGTATTCACTTTATCATTATTGAATGTAAAAAAAGAGCCAAAGATTTGAAAAATCAAAGTAATTTTAATTCCATCACCTGGGTGATTCCGTTCTGTGATATTCAATGTCCTGTATTGTTTGTTCTCATTAATTAATAATCAATTTATGAAATATTTGTGCTTATTGGAAAATTATGAACATATTTCAACATTATTTTCATATAATATAATATAACTTGCCACTTACAGAAAACTTACAATATATCACTTAAATGTCAGTACCGTATCATGTCCATTTCTAGAATTTATTTATAAATTGTTAGTTTTTTGTCGTAATAAATGATTTAAACTAATTACCTCATAAATTCTAATGTTTATGATCAAACTGAACAAAATTGACACATTTTTTGTTAAAGGTATTGAGTTAACATTGAATTCCGGTTCAATAACTTTTGTCTTTAAATTTTAAGGAATTTTTGAATTTGAACTTGTGCGGCTCGAGCGCCATCTACATTGAGAATTATGAAACGTCTAGTTCTGTCAAAACAGAATTTATAAATAAATTTAATCATTTTCTCAAACAATTTCTACCGAATTTATTTTATGTCAGTACCATGGATAAAGGAGTCAATACCGTGGAACATAAAATTTGAAATTTGTTTCTCGTTCTTGATGCTTCGAAGTTGTAGTAAAATCCTCTCAGATTTTTATTTTGACATTAAAATAGATAAATAATATGCATAAAAAAATTGAAAAAGTTTAATTCCAAAATCTTAAAATTTTTAATCAAAAAAATCACAGAACAGAATCACCCACTTATCTTGAAACTATCAAAGAAAACGATTGAAAACTTTGTTGTTATTATGAAACGTATGTTACTTTTAATGGAAATATTGACAATATGCAAGCTTAATCACACAAAATTTATTGAAGCAATGTAGTCTTCAACCAAAATTGAATTAATTTAAGGAAAGAAAGTGTCTACAATCATTTGAAAACATTGTATACAAAAATTATAATACAAGAAGTTTTTGATTGTCTCGGTCTTTACTGGACAGAAATTCGTCTTCAATATGAGAAAAAGAAATATTAACTTCCGCTATTTTATTGATCTTCACGACAATTGTTTCGTCATACCATGACTTCATCAGGAGAGTATTGAAACTGCGGTATTCAATGCAAAACATGACCTTAAATTCAAACGAAATAAAATTTATTTCATTTACTTAAACAGGCCAAAAAACTAAAAATATTGCTACATATTTAAAGAAAAAAGAAAATTATAACATTTCTTTTAGAACCATTAATTCATTAGGCAGTTCAATAAAAAATAATGAAGACTTCATTCCTAAAAACAAAAAATCAGGAGTTTACAAGTAAGCATGTAGTGATTGCCCATGTGTGTATGTGGGACAGACAGGTCATTCCAAACAAGGTTACGAGAACTTGAAAAATGTTACATTAATAATAAACCAAATTCAACATATGCCAAACATTTGTTAGAGACAGGTCATAATTTTAATCCTAACTATGAAATATTACATATCGAAAACAAAAGTCATAAACTAAATATGTTCAAAATTTAAGAGATCAATAGATGTAATAGAAGACAAATTTTAATGAATGGTCAAATAGATTTAAACAGATCTCCCATACTTAACATTTTTCATTAATTGTAAACCATCTCTTGTCACCCGTCTATTTTTTGTACCAGAGCTTTGTATTTAAGGTCATATTTTGCGTGGTATACCTCAGTTTTAATACTCAACTGATGAAGTCATGGTATGACGAAACAATTGTCGTGAAGATCAATAAAATATCTGAAGTTAATATTTGTTCTTCTTATATTCATGATGTTTTTGTCCTGAATAAATTTGTTAGAAACTATAAGCTGAAAAAATTGAATTATTTTCGTAGATAATTATTAGTGAATATATTAAGTTAGAAGCCTCAGAAGTTAAGAACTTTTGGAAATTGTGATACTCACATTAATTTTAATGAATATTAAAACTTAAACTGAACAAAATCAAGTGAAACTGGTACCAAAATTTAGAGAAGAATTCAGAATAATTTTCTAGAGTAACTTCAGCACAGCAAATACGGTTATTTTCATGTAAGTAGCACAAGAATAATTTTTGAAGAATTTTGAAAAATTCTTTGGGATATTCGATTTTTTCGGGGAGGCTAAAGGATCGGCCATCAAGTTTTCATTTAGAAGAAGTGGTTATTTCGAGTCTGTCAACACTTCTATCATTTGTGTTTTGACAGAAAGTCAGCTTAGTATTCGACATTAACGAAATGGGTCGATTTACTCTTGAACAAGACTGGGAAATATCGAAAACTTATTTCCATAGTGGGGAATCTTCTATCCAAATTATTAGAAATTGACGTAAAAAATTCAATAGAAATGAAATGCCCTTATGGCAATCTCAAACAATCCAAAATAACTGAAAAAGTGGATTGATCGGAAGGGTACTGTAGCCAGTCGTGGTTATCATATGGATGATATTGTTTTTCATCAGTAAATGTCGAGGTTCAACCTTTCTAATGAACTCATAACTTCTGAAAAATATTCATTAGTTTGTTTATTCATAGCCGATCATGAATGCAAATTATAAATGGCCAACCCTATATAAATAGAAGTGGCACAGCCAACATCAGGTAGTATCAAAATCATCTCATTAGTCCTTTCGAAATCTTCCAACGAAAATATTTCCCAGAACCTTAAAAGAAGATTATATTATTTAATTGCATTAAATCAAGCAATACGTTACCTGAACATATAATGGAAAGATTCAACATTTAAATCGTGCATCAAACAACAAAATCAACTAAAAAATATGATATGATTGGCTAGATAGAATCCAAAACCTTCTAGAGAAAAATAGTTGAGCTAGGGATGAGTTGGAGACTCTAGAATTAGCGGAAAATCCTCTGAAACAATCCAGAGACAATTAAAGAGGAATATTATTTAAATGAAATTGATACTCACCAAAGTTACAAACTATTTAAATTTTGTACAATTTGTCCTTGTATAATCCAGTGCATTTTACGGTATGCCATAAGAATTTTAAGGTTGGATTTAGTAGAACATAGGTTAGTTTGTTCACAGTTTTTATATCTCAAATTAAATTCTTTTAAAAAGAGTTATCAGAAATTATATTAGAAATTCAAATTAGAACCCTCCGTATTATATCAAATCAAAAGTAATTAAATTTAAAAATACGAGTTATAATTACAAAAAATAGAGTTATAACTAATTAAGCCAGCACTCTAAAATACAACCTATATATAAAATGATTGGAGTATGCGGTTGGCTGTAGTTGAAACATTATAACAATTTCATTCAAAAAATTCACATAGTTTTTATATTTCACAGTTTTTATTCAGAATCCTGATATGTGTTTCGGTTTTTCCACCATCTTCAAAGGAACAATAGAAGGAGTACAAAAAGTAACTAAACTTAAAATTGAAAAAAGTTCTGTTATGACACTTTGGACATCTGTGCAATTTTATGGCGCACGCAATAACAGCATCCAATATGAGGGTGTCCCCGAAGAGTATTTGGGAATTTGTTAAATTCTCTTTTTTCTCAATGGATTTTTTGATTGATAGAATCTCCAAATAGTTCATCAACTCACCTTTTTTAATATTATAATATATAGAAAAATGACATCTATCTAATTAAAAAAATGATTATTTTCTATACAATGTTCTGCAAAACCGGTTGATTTCTGGTTTTTCAAAATAAACATCCTATGTTCTTTGATTCTTTGTTGTCCACATCGGCCTGTCTGTCCTATATGTATGTAGCATTTCAATCATCACATTAGATTTGATAAATCATTTATCAAACTTTGTGAATTTTTCAAATAAAATTACAACCTATATATACAAGGGTAAGAAAAAAATAATGAACTAAAATTTTACCCAAAGCATTTCATATGAAATTGAAATCCAACAAGATTCTTAATAAGGAATTCATAAGAAATTGGCTTATAACGCGAAGCTAACAGAACTTATAAGAATATATAAAAATTCATTCATTAAGATGACTCCATAATAGTACTAACTTCATTGTGAAATCGAAAGCTTGACTTTTTTCAAAAGATGAAGCCACATGAGAAGTTTTCCTGAAATTTGAAATCAATAATTTATATCGTTGAGCCAACAGTTTTCTAATTCTTTAATTTTTATAGTTATTCAAGTATTATATGGAACTTAAACTTCTTTCGATTCGATTTTCAAAAAACGAAAAAACGACTTAGATATATCAAAATATTCATAATCAATAAAGGAACTGTTCCGTCTCATTGAAGACGACCCTGTCTGCGTTCGACATAATTCATTCTTTTATTATCGATACTTTTCATGTTGACAATTTCAGTCTAGCAGTTTTGAGTTTTGTCATTCGAAGTGTGAATGTTATTCGACACTTCAGCTTATTTGTTTTTTAATGTTTATATATGGCTTTGGAAAACATGGAAAGTCTTTTGGAAATTTTGGTATATTTAGCCTGTTGATTCACATGACACAGTATACGGAAATATAAACTGTTTCTTTCCTTATCTACTAGCATTGATGTCATTATTTTGCTATAATTAATAAGAAGGTTTATTTCATTCATTCAGTCCACCTACAATGGACCTTCTAATCGATTTCGTAAATTTCCTTCTTTTTGTTAGAAGGGATGCATTGAGCATCTCTACCTTTCAGTCTTTGACAGAAACAGACTGTAAAATCAATATTCTCGTCAAACTTGTGGTATGTAGCTTCTGCTACATTATGAATTATTATTCGGGTAGTCAAACTTGTCGGATGTAGCATTTGCTACATCATACACTGTCTCCGGATAGTCGAACTTGTCGCTTATGACATTTCGGTCCAAGCAATTGCGGTTAGTATTATTAATATAGTAATTCAATCGATCACCAAAGTATTGGTAAATTCATTACATTTGTTTTCAGTTTAATAATCATACATTTTGACTTGGTTTATATACAGTGAACAAAGAATTATAGTTCGTTGTTATATAAGTGTTCGAGTGTTCAACTTTAAATCCTTATCATTTTCGTTGGTTTATCTTATTAGATAAATAAAGCTAGTTCTTCATCGACATAACTCCATACAAGTGTTCTTGAAGTTGAATTCTTCGGTATACTACGACAAATTCAGTACAATAAATCCATCGAAATTATTCATCGAGATTAATTAATTTGCAATTGTCTGTTATTTCAAAATACTGAAATAATAGGCAAAATACTGCGGTAAACAAACCGTGGTACGAACCAGGAACCATGAGTCATGCTCACATGCTGATATCGAAAAAGATTCCGACATTCTTAAGACAGTCGAGATCGATTTGTATTCGAGATTTCCATGGTAGAGATCGACAGGAGTTGAAGAATATCATTTTGTTGCAGTTCCTATCCGTCTTTTAGGTTTCTGTTAGATTTGGAATTAAAGAATAGGGTTACTGAATGTTTTATAAAGCAATGAAAATTATCTTACAATAATTGACAGTGTATCTGGGATCAATTTAAATACCAAGCAAGCAGAGTTCAGGAAATTTATTTCGGTTATATTCACGCTTAGTTGAAAGAAAAATCTCAAGACATAAATATGAACCACATAAAATCCAAAACGTTCTATGGATATGGATTTTCTATATTTCATCTAGAATGACATATGAAAATAGGAATTTCTTATTTTTTTTAATATAATTTTCCATATATGCTGGAAAATATTTCTTGGAACAACTGAACGTAGAAGAATTAGTTTTATAGATGATTTCGATAATCATTTTTATTTTAAATTTTCATAGATGCACTTTTTGGTTGAATGATTCACTTTGATTGAGTTCTACGCCCTGTTACTTATTTTTGCAAACAAGCCCTCTATATTCTGGAAAAATATGGAAATGATGGAAATATGCGATAGTTGCACTGTTTTTAATTTTTGTGATGCTTTGCTGATACGAGCACATTTGAATCTTCGAATTCATATTCCATTCCTCCACCATTCGTCATTTGAATCGATCAATAAAATGAGATTCTTGAATTGAAAATCGAATTAGAATGAACACTATAATTTGATTTTCAATTCTGCGTTCGGACACGTAGTTGGGGGTCATATGTCAATCGCTCATGTTTGTACATGTGCAAACACATGCCTTCGTATGGATGAAGTTCATTGGATTGTATTAAAAACCCTATGTATGAGAATTCAGAAAAAATTTATAACAAGGTAGGACACATGTACCTTACGATTTCAATACGAGTTCGTCTATACTCTTATAATAAATTTCCAGTCGTTAATTCAACTTCATTGGCCACGGACGATTGAAAAATCGACATAAAAGTTTCGAACAATCGTTACAAACTTTGATATTCTTCAGCCATTTCGATTATATTTGTCCATTCTAATTTTTTCGAATAATTATTAGGTCGAAATACTTTTCGGCAGAATGGACTGAACTCGCTAATCCGATGAATTAAACTATCAGCTATAAATTTTTCACCCAAGAAAGTGACGAAATTGTTCAATTGAACATGAAGTATACAGGGTCCTGCAACAGTGCGTTCTTCTTCATTAGCTGCCGAACCAGACATCTTAGAAATTTCGTTCGAAAACAGATTTCTTGTATTTATATTTCGGCATCTCGAGAAATAATTTTCCAGTATACAGGGTTTTCCCAAAAAAATATTCAACGAACGGGTGATTTTTCAAATGGATTGGCCTGTATATTTTCATGTATTTTCAATGAACTTCACCATCTCTATTGAAACACAAAATCTTAGAAATATTTTTTAACAGATCTTATTCGGAGAAGATTGGAAAAGCACAGCACTCCGCTAAAAGAACTAAGGCGATTGCAAAACAAAACGTAACACGAATATGATACAAATTCTTGGTTACTGGAAGATTCATATAGTCATCATAACAAAAAAATTAATCTGCCATACACAGTATGTTCGTTATTGATTGCCAAATATGATGAACTTTATATTAATATTTCTCGATTTTTTCAAATATAATGCCCTATTTATTTCTCTGCTATAAATCAGAGAATTGAATGCTTCACATTTTTTCTGAATCAACCATGGGGTTATTTCCACTCCTGTGTTTGACAAATAGAAATATGCCATCGCAAAAGAAACTTTGATTTGAATATGAACAGATAACTCAAGGATTCAAAAAATGATTGAAACCATGGAACCTGCTGTAAAAATTATTGAGGTTATATTCGCTACAGAATTACTCGATCATGGGCATCCCCAATATGACGGCTGTCCGAAGTTAATTGATAAATGGGGGTAGCCTTTCGCTCGGATATTTCTCGATATTCTCTGATGTAACATCCTGAAGTTCTTATGATTATCGAAATTCTCAAAAAATAGATAGTTCTAGAAATACTTAGAAAGATTTTTTCACCCCTGATTCTACGTGTCATAAATCCTCAGTACTGCGGCAGGTATCCAAATTTAAAATCAAGTTGCCAAGATTTTCAAACGGGAATTTCGTTTCGATTCTCAATTTTTATTTCAACATAGCTGGTAAAATGAAAAATGTGTTCTAAAGCAACAAACGATTTGCATTGATTGTTATTACAAACGAAAAACATAATTAAGTTATTACGGATATTCAGAATATTCTCAAAATCATAACATAGGTGTGAGAATATCGTTAATACAAAATATGTTTTTCCTATTACGTATAACATATGGATCAAATAGTCGAAAAATAAAAAACAGGGCTGCTACATCTATCTGTATTTAACTGATATTGATTTCAGATATATCATTGTTTATAGGCATTTCAAACATTGTTTGTTTAGTAAAATCTATTTTAGTGCACAGAGTCGCGATTTGGATAAGTCAGGATGAATTTTAATGAAATTATGGTGACTGATATGATTTTCATTTCATACCACAGAAACTGTTTATTAGCAAGTAAAACTTATGATGCAGAATATTCTGAGAGAAGACATCCAAATGAATCGAGTTTTGGGAGGCTTTTAAACAGATTTTTACAAACAGGAAACATGGAGTACAAAAAACAAAAAAGGACAAAATCAGCCACAAGCGAAGACAAAGCGCTTGAGGTATAACTGACCATAACAGAAGATCCACACACAAGCCAGAGGAAGGTTGATGAAGCCTGCGTTATTAGTGAGCGTTCAGTTCAAAGAATCCTCAAAAAACATAAGTTTCATGCCAACCACATTCAGATGCACCAAGCGTTTTTGGATGTTGATTCTGAAAACCGTCTTAATTTCTGCAACTGGAACAGTTCACAAATTGAACATAATTCATAATTTTTTTAATTCAGCTGTATTCAGTGATGAAGGGACTTTCCACAATCCTGGTTTTGTCGATAGACATAATTTCCATTATTATTCAATAGAAAATCCGAGAATAATAAAAGAAGTTGACCATCAACAAAAGTGGTTATTAAATGTTTGGGGAGGAGTTATTAACAATCATGTGATAGGTCCTCATTTTTTCGAAGAACATCTCAACGTTGATGACATTGTCACATCTATTCCATCTGACCGAGCAGATGCGCCCCCCAGGCATTAGATCTTGACGTGATGGGGGCGCTCTCTTGACTAGGACCCTAGATTCGTCCCGGCGAATTGGAGGGTTAAGTCTTGGTGTCTAACGTAATGCCATTTCGCGCCAGTTACTGGACCTGTATGGTGAAAGATCTCCGAATGGGGCCCTAGTTTTACTCAGGTGAAATGGAGGGCTGAGCCGGTTGATTAACTCAGTGACAAGGAGTCTGTCGCAGCACAGGGCTTCTCCCTTAAAACTGGCGTACTCTACCCTATCGCAGTATAAATCTCCGGATTCTGTGTAATGGCCGAGTGCGTTATGTAGCATACTGCGTTACCTCGGGGGGGTGGTCTTGCCCACAGGTGTTACTTGTACCATGGACTCGAGGGGGCAGTGGTTGAAAGTCCGCATGCTGGACTAGGGGGTATTTCATTTATCTGTTCGCAGACCCCCATTTTCGGGATATTCTCATGAAACGACTCGGGGTTTAACGGGACTTGACGGTTCGACCGGCCTGTCCTGGCCCCTGGATCTGTGCGTAACAATTTAGGGTTTGTGGATTTCGACGAAATGGCTCCGCCATTAGTGCTTGACGCCAGGATCCATCAAATGACTTCACATGGGTTCGGTGGGTCAGGACGTATAGTCCGCTAGACGGTGCTCGTACCAGGATCAATTGTAGTCGTCAATCTGGAGTTTATCTTAGTTCATGGGACTGCGTTCGGGTGGATGGATAAGAATTCCCTCCGGCGGGTGAGTTGCGTCTCAAACCAACTCGGGTACTGACTTGCTGAGCCAGTAGAGGTTGGATAGTGCTTCGCTGCTACCAGTCACACGGTTCTGGCTTTCGAGTCGGGGCCCAAACTGGAAGCTGGTGGGTTCATCTCTTGGGAGGGGTTCTCGCCACGCGCGATGATATGGCGTAATCCTTATCACACTTTCTACCTCTAGGGGTGGACTGTGGAGACTGCTTGGTAGTCACTTGGAAAAGAGGTCTTCCTCAAATAGCCAATAACTATTCTGGTAGAATTCACCTGACCGAGCAGATGAAATCTTAACAGTTGTCAACAGCATTCATCACCGCTTAAAATTCACCATTGAATTAGAAACAGAAAACAACTCAATACATTTCCTAGATACACTACTAATAAGAAGGAAAGACAAAATAATAACAGACTGGTACCAGAAAACAACATTTTCTGGAAGAATTCTGAATTTTCACCCAAATCATAATATGACACAAAAAATTAATATCATAAATAATTTGAAATGAGATTTGAATAGCGAATTTCATAAAAATAACATCACTAAAATAAAATCAATACTAGAAAATAATGGTTATCCACCAAGTTCATAAACAAAATTCTTAACAGAGAAGTCACTTCGCAAATCCAACAACAAGAGGAGAAGAAAGCCCAAAAATATTTCGAATTGATGTACATAGAAAATTTGGCAGAAAGAATTGAAAAAATATTCACCAAAATAAACATAAACGTAGCATTTAAATCTGACAACATAGTTAAACAACTTTTCACCAAAACTAAAAGTGCAACTCCGAAGGAATTCATTAGTGATACCATATATAAAATATTCTGCAACGACAGTCAATCAACATACATTGGTCAAACTGATCGGTATCTAAAGGACAGGATCTCTGAACACAAAAGAGTCTCCTTGAATATCCTTAATCCACTAAAATACAAAAAAGAAAATAACACCGCTTTAGCAGAACATGTGAAAAACACCCTTCATTCCTTCAATTTTGATCCTGGATCTAGGCAGAATTTTAGGCAAACAAAAAAACTTAAAAAAACCTTTAATGCATGAGATGATATCAAGCAAGACCCAAACTCAATTAATAAGAGAACCGACATTGAAAGTCTAAACACGGCAAATTGTTATTCAATAGAAAATATAGGACATAAATATGAAAAAATAAAACAATTGTCCAAACAATATTTAAATCCATTCTCCAACTCGATCGTGCCATCGTTATACACGCTTCCTCCGAAAGCCGCAGATTATTCCACCTTAATCTTTCGATAGTCTCCCATGCTGCCAGTTGTTGTCATTTCCAAAAATTTTACATTTTCCATACTACCAAAACCACATGAGATAGAAATGTAAGTTGAAGAATTCTATTTGATCCATCAACAAAGAAACAGAAAATTTTCCTGACTTATTAAAAACAAATTGTAGAAATGTTCGAGTTCTCGTTCAATTATTTTTATTTGATCCTTTATTTTGATAATTTTAGATAATTTTGGAATAGTGGGTTTTCTTGTTATTGTATGTTAATATACATACTTATATAGTTTTTGTTAATACATTTGTATTAATACATTTCAAGTCGGGATGTAAAAAGGTTTTTTCCGAGACATTGAAAAATATTTTATATTGATTATATATAAGGATATATCAATTTGATAGTTTTTGTATATGGTTTCAATATATAATGTAGAAGTTAGAATATATAATTCTGAATTTGAAGTCAATTAAATTTTACTTCTATCAAGTATTGAAATTGGTTTTTTAAATTATGAAATAATTTCATATAGAGTCTTTATATCCACAATATATTCCTTAATTATTTATTATTTTTGAAATTCTGATTATTTTTCTTATTATGGGACATTATTTGGGGTGAATAGGTTTTATTATTATTTTTCTGTGTTCCGAGTACAAAAAGTTATAGGTTATACGTAACAATACGTTGATCATTTCTGTTTTATTTTGGATACTTTAAAGCTTACTTCAAGTATTCGGTCCATGTTTTATCTTATTTTGGTAAGTTGAATTTTGATCTTGTTATATATTTGAATCTGAACTCAATACATTTCTGATGAGGCCATATAGGCCGAAATAGCTATCAAATGTTCGAGTTCTCGTTCAATTATTTTTATTTGATCCTTTATTTTGATAATTTTAGATAATTTTGGAATAGTGGATTTTTTTGTATTTGTATGTTAATATACATACTTATATAGTTTTTGTTAATACATTTGTATTAATACATTTCAAGTCGGGATGTAAAAAGGTTTTTTCCGAGACATTGAAAAATATTTTATATTGATTATATATAAGGATATCAATTTGATAGTTTTTGTACATAGTTTCAATATATAATGTAGAAGTTAGAATATATAATTCTGAATTTAAAGTCATTTAAACTTTACTTCTATCAAGTATTGACTCACATTAAAATTGGTTCTTTAAATTATGAAATAATTTCACATAGAGTCTTTATATCCACAATATATTCCTCAATTATTTATTATTTCTGAAATTCTGGTTATTTTTCTTATCATGGGACATTATTTGGGGTGAATAAGTTTTGTTATTATTTTTCTGTGTTCCGAGTACAAATAGTTATAGATTATACGTAACAATACATTGATCATTTCTGTTTTATTTTGGATACTTTAAAGCTTACTTCAAGTTTATTCGTTCCATGTTTTATCATATTTTGGTAAGTTGAATTTTGATCTTGTTATATATTTGAATGTGAACTCAATACATTTCTGATGAGGCCATATAGGCCGAAATAGCTATCAAATATTCGAGTTCTCGTTCAATTATTTTTATTTGATCCTTTATTTTGATAATTTTAGATAATTTTGGAATAGTGGATTTTCTTGTATTTGTATGTTAATATACATACTTATATAGTTTTTGTTAATACATTTGTATTAATACATTTCAAGTTGGGATGTAAAAAGGTTTTTTCCGAGACATTGAAAAATATTTTATATTGATTATATATAGGGATATGAATTTGATAGTTTTTGTATATAGTCTCAATATATAATGTAGAAGTTAGAATATATAATTCTGAATTTAAAGTCATAGAAGTTACTGTTTTACTACCAAAAAATATATATTACACATTTTCTTGTGACTCGAGTTTCGGAAAATGAACTATCCCATCATCAGACAACCTCACTTATATTAAAAAAAATTATATTTGTTTTGTATTGATTTTGAAATTGTATTGTAATAACGTAACATCAGGCAACTAAAAAAAACGGATTTTGTAGCTCTCGTTCATGTTTTTCATTTCAGAGCCCTGATGAAAATTATGTAATAAAATCGAATCAAGTTGGCCTTTTTCTTACAAAGTTGGTGTTATTATAACGCAGGACCTAGAACCTGTTAAAGAATTATCGAATTGTTGTATACATAGGTCTTATCTTAATCAATTATATTATTTTTTCCCTTTTTCTCAATAAACATCATTTAGTGGTCCCAAATTGCTTTCTTAAGATTTGGATATCCCGCTAATTACAAGTAGGTACCCTATTTCAACTCATGATTTTTTAATGACACGTGAAGTATTCAAATCGGAGATTTTTTTCAACACTTTCTTATTTCGTCTGTTGAAATATTTTTCAGAAATGCAAGGATTGAAGTCCAGTTCTCAAACGAAGTTCTAAAGTTGTCTGATTCGGCTGGACCAGGCGGCACCAGGTGTAAAATAAATTTGCCAAAGTATTTTCAGAACCTTTCAATATTTAGTTCGGCGTAAAAGAACCGAATTATAGATCGGTAAATATCTGTGCAAAATTCTACCCATTTTGCAATCAATTTCGGACAGTTTGTATATTGGAGTGATGGGAATGATGATCTATCGGGTGTTTTTTTTTTGAGTGATAGAACTTTAAATTGAAATGAAACACATTTAAATTAAGATTGAAGCCATTTTTTTTATTTGAAAGATAAGTATATAACATTTATGTTTTAAAAATAATTTCCGGCATATGTCCACCACGACTAGCTCTGAGGAACCGCATTCGACCAGACCAATTTTGGACCACTTTTTCGAGTAATTCTGGCCTTATTTCATCAATAACACGAGTTATGTTGGCTTCCAAAGCGTCTATTGTTTCTGGTTTATCAGCATAAACCAATGACTTGACATAACCTCAAAGAAAAAAATCCAGTAGAGTTTTGTCGCATGATCTTGGAGGCTAATTAATTGGACCATTTCTCGAAATAATATTATTGCCAAATTTTTCTTTTAATAAATCAATTGTTCCGGTAGCAGCATGAGGTGTAGCATCATCTTTTTCGAGCCAAAACACTTCTGGGTCGATACTATTCAAACTTTGAAACAAATAATCATTGATCTTCGATCTGTAACCAGCACCATTCACTGTAACATTAGCTCCAGCATCGTTTTTGAAGAAAATTAATGAAAAACAAAATCATGTCTGTATTCGTGGCAGTAAGGAGAATAGGGAAAAAAATATAACGTGAAAATTTATTTGTTTATAACAAATTGTTCATTATATAAACAATGAAAATTTAAAAAGAAAAGAAAATTAATTCATGATTTTCAAAGAAAAAATGGTTTCTTAATATTAGAAGTTAGAAGTGGGAGAAAACGATTGTTGATTAACAAATGCGTTTATAAGCAATAAAAAAATTTTTTTGGGGAAAAATTTTTTTTTAAATCATTGCATCAAAGATTGATATTCCTTAAAAAAATTCTCAATTATTTTATAAAAAACGCATTTGTTTATAACAATTTTTTAAACAATAGGAGATAAAAATTTTAAAAAAATATTTCTATGTAGCTTCCTACAACATAAAAAAGTTAGTTTCCGAAAATTGATTTTGTTCAAGAAAATCCGTGCTAAAGGATCTACTTCATGTTGGACATCAAGAGGCATTATAGATGTTATATGTGACAATAAAAAAAGAAAAATTCTGAACGAAACGGATCTGAATAACTTGTAAGTCCAAAGGGAAACTTTGTCTCATTGTGATGCCGAGCGTTATTGCGTTGTTGCTTTTTCTTTGCTTATACATATAGTATATTTATATAGGTATTTGTTCAGCCTTATTTGGTGTTTTTTTCTGTTTGATAACTTGTTGGTTTTTTGTTTCTTTTATATTGAATAGTTTCAGCTCTGATAAATTATAGTTTATAGTGTTTTAAAATACTACGTAAAAAGCAATTTCAAATTTTGTATTGTATACATATTAAGTTTTGTAAATTCACTCATAGGCTGTTCTGTTTTTGATCATTGTTGATTTTGCTCATCCTTCTGAAACTTGTTCGTTGTTTTAGATTTTACTTGGGATAATTTAATACTGATATTTTGTTGTCAACGAGTGTTCACTTCAAACACATTCTACTGAAACAAATATTTGTGAATACTCGTTAACTTTTTTTTGATATTTATTATTTTTGATTTTGCTCATTGCCCTGATTTCATGTTATCTCCTTAAGCTTTTATTTTAGTCAAAATTTATTTATTTTTTAGGTATTAAACCTTTATTCAACTGTGAAGTCACTTTGCATCTTTTATTATTTTATTGCATGAAATATTTGTGCTTTTGCTCAATGGATGCCACCAAAAAATACATGTTGAAAATTATTGATTATATCCTTGCGTCTGATGTCGAATTGGTGAAGGTTTCTGGGGTGTTGCCTGTGCCGCAGGTGAGTGATCACGACCTTGTTCATCGCACTGTTGATTTTCGAGTTCAGAGGACAAGTCCAGTCTTTAGTACTTCTAGAGATTTCAAAAATCTAAATTATGTCCAATTCAAATATGATCTAATGTCCATTCCGTGGAATAACATTTATGACAAGGCAACGGTTGATGAGAAGGTCGATTTTATTACCTCGAATATCATCACTCTATTGAATCTACGTGCCCCGTATAGAACATATAAAATTTCGAAAAAATATGCGCCATGGTTAACTGACAGCCTGAAGGATATGATTAAGATGAGAAACAAGGTTCAAAAGGACTAGGCGGATCGGTGTTAGGAATACTTATAAACAACTCAGAAATTTTATCACAGCCGCTGTTAAAAAGGAAAATAAAAATTACTACACTAAACATATTAACGACTCTGATAATCTTAAAACTTCTTGGGCCTATCTGAAGAGAATCGGTTTCATCAAAAGTAAGAATATAGTATTGCCCTCTGAGTTTAATGATATCGATAGTATGAATCGTCATTTTTTGAATTCTGTACCTGATCTGTCTCCTGAGGGTGACTTGTTAGCTTTTTATTCTAATCGAGTAAGTTGACTTTGTTGACACTCTTAGATTACTCTAAAGCTTTCGACAGCCTCAATCACAAAATGTTTGACGCAATTTTAGTACATCTTGGTTTTTCTGCGGATTCGGTTAGGCTTCTTTCCTCTTATTTGGTGAATCGGTTTCAGGCGGTTTTTCATGGTGCTAGAGTGTTATCCTTTTTAGAAATATGCAAAGGTGTACCGCAGGGTTCCATATTGGCACCACTGCTTTTTATCATGTATATTTCGGTATTCATAAAGTTTATAATATCTAGTTTGATGTATATTTACGCGGATGACAGTCAATTATATATCTCATTCTACCCGAATGAAAGTGTCCAAGCTATTACAGCATTAAATCTGGATTTGAGTATCATTCATGAGGTAGGCACGAAGCACTGCTTGCATCTCAATACCAACAAAACATCTTCTATCTATCTTGTTATCTTGCTATCTTGTTTGGAAGACGAAATGACAGAAAGAGGTTTCTCGATTGTGGTTACCCCATTGCTATTGGCCCTGAAAGAGTTGAGTTGTGCGATAAAGTTAGAGATTTGGGTGTTTGGTTAGATTGCAAAATGCGATTCACAGAACATATTTCTTTTTGTTTGCGAAAGGCTTATGGTATGCTGAAAATTATTTATGGGCACAGGGAATTTTTGTCGAGAAAAGTAAAAGTAATGCTTTGTGAATCTCTTGTTCTTTCTCATATAAACTAAGCTGACGATTTATGGTCACTGCCTTAATTTTACAGATAAGCGCCACGTCCAAAAACTTCAGAACTCTTGTCTACAGTTAATTTTTGGTATAAGAAAATTCGATAAAATAAGCCATACTTTGCGGGATGTAAATTGGCTCAGCATGTAAAATAGGAGATTTCTCCACTCGGCCATATTATTCATGAAAATTATGAACTCCACGCCTTATCTTTACAACAAGATCACTTACCGTTCTGATGTCCATAATTTGAATATCCGTTTTAGGGATACACTAACTTCGCCTCTATATGTAACTCAGTTTTTTCGACGGTAATTTTCATATTTTATCACATCATGCATCAATAGCATTTCTGTGGACGTCAGGAAAGTGACTGATATAGGTCATGTTAAAACCTTGTTGTACAGACAGCTTATTAATCAACAGGTGGAACTGTTGTCGAGGTGAATTAAAGAATACTTTTTTTTATTATGATTTTATTATCAGGGTAATGATAGCATATCAATGAGGTTTGTATTTATTTCTAATACTTAATTCTGTTAATCGAGCTTGAACTTTTTGTTCGTTTTTGTTTCAATGAATTGAGGGTTAGATTGAACATTGCACTTTCTTAATGTACTGGATCCCGCCCTTTCATTATGTAAATAATAATGTAATTTACTGAAATAAAATTGATTGAATAAAGGCCTTTATTATTATTATTATTATATTATAGCAATCTTTAAGATACTTAGTCTCGGTAGCGACTAAATCATATTCAAACCCGATTCGAGCAGAAATTCGAGCTTTGGCTACGTCATCACAACCAGTCTTAGCTATTTTCAGGATACTTTCTTTGAACGAAAGTGTAGTCAGATAATAGCTGGATTCACTCTGTGGATTTTAATCTAAATAAATTTCTTGAAAACATTTGGAATTAAATTTTGAACATGCTCTAGATAACAATGTATCACTTAATAAATATATTCATTATCATCACATGTGGTACAAATTAACTAATAAAGAATGAAAAGAAATATAAAATAATGACCAAATTATTTGAACATCACACCAAAACCAAATTTGTTCCGATTGGATATTAAGGAATTATAAGTTCACTTACCAGAAAATAATGCACATAGAATTCAAAAAGGTTCCTTTTTTATTTTCCTTTTCACAAAATAGATAGCATATTTTTCTTTAAAAATATGCTATGCCGATACTGCAGGGCTTTCTTCTTCTCTAACTCTTCATTTAATTCATTGCCGCAAAATAAACAACACGGCATGAAACAAAAAGCAGATTCACTTACTCGTGCTCTAGTACGACTTATTTTTGATGAACCAGCTACTTCTTCTAGGCGTCTTCTTTTAACCGCAGTAATGCTAATATTTCGAGTGTAATTTTTTCGACACTGTACATGAATTTATGCAGATCTCTTTCAACATTTGCATCAATCAATCTCTGTATGACGCTCAACAGTAGCAAGTCCACTTTTAGTCGAAGGTTGACTAGAAATAAAGCAGAATTGTGAATTTTTTTTTTAATTCTTTGAATCGCCATATCATGGAAATGGTGAAATTTAGGAAAAAAGTGTGGAAACATTTTTTGTAGAGAATTAGATTATCTGCAATTTTTGTTGGAAATATTTCTGATGTTAAACTCACCGTTTAGCTGGAAAACGCAAGAAACCCATTTTTGCAAACTTTGCCATCAATAAAATTTTTTGCACAATGGAGATCGATGGGGATCTTTCACAATTAATATATAATATAGTATTCTGAAAATTGATACCAATTTTCAGCTCTATGAGAATTTTTGTAACCTTATCTCTATTCTTAGGATCATCTTGACTGAACTATAATAATATGGCAGGCGAATACACAGTATAAATGAATATGAGTTAATAATTGTATTTTCTGAGGTGTTAACACTAGACTTTACACAAAAATTAGTCTAATGTCTAATTTTTTACAACTTCTACTCTGAACGTAGGAACAAAAATATCCCTAAGGTTACTTCTGAGAAAGTATGTGTCATTCAATTCTCTACATTATTGTGAAAAACAAATGCAAGACATTTAAAAAAATTAAGAAATAAAAATTTGTTCTTGAGTTCTTGATATTTGGCCATTAATAACGACAGGTTGATCATTTAGGAATGATGACTAGGAAATCTCATTCAAAAAAATTTCTGATCAAATTGGTGTAACTATTGCTTCTGTTAATCGTTAGATGACTTTTAGCGAATGTTCCCTCAACTTTTTGCAATTTTCGCTGAATAATATCTATTATATCTTACGTCAAGGCAGAGATATTGAAGCTCATTGAAAATCCTTCACCTAGATAATGAACCATGTCACAAAATTGCAGGAATTACACTTGAAATTGCTTCTGCGCGTATCCAATCCTGCCGATTTGGTCTCCATTTTATCTCTTTGCAGGTCTGAAAATAAACTCACCAGATAAAGATTTGCCTCTAATATTGTGAAAAGTCAAATTTGATCAAAAAAGTTGTTCTTTATTTAATACATCATCCGATTGTCACACTTTATTTTCGCCGTTAAAATCCGGGCATTCTGAAATATTGACGTGCAGGTCTATCCATGGTACATTTTGTCAAGTATCAATTATAAATACCCCTAGTCGATATGATTCCGCAGTTCAACGCCAGGAACGAATTACTTCGTAATTCTTATCGGCGTCCATTTTGAATATATTAGTTGAATTTGATTGATTGAAAACTTAGTGGAATCGAACGAGTTAAAAGTTGGATTGCCGAACTCTCTTTTGAAAATTATATAGTCCGTCTAGAAAGTATCCGGAATTTTTTATTTTTCATAATTTTAATAGACTCCTTTTTTGTAACATTCTAAAAAAAAGTAATGTATGGAATAGGTTATACAGATAGTCGGCCTGAATTGTTGTAAGACAGATGTCTTTCATTCCCTTTTTTGGGATCACTTGGCTCTTTTGTTGGATTATTATTTTGATCATTCTGGTGCAATGCTCGAGGAAAGTACAAAAAAAATTATGTAGAAATATATCAGATGTATCAATTTTCAATTGGAGTGAATGAATTTGAATGTTTCATTAACATGATCAAGGTGTTAATTGATGAACATTATCCACTGGAAAGTCGAAATATTGTTTTAGGCTAATCTAAAGGTTAGATAACAACTGAATTAAAACGAGCAGGTGTTGAATTGAAAATTTTGTTCTGGCTCCAGTCCAACTTGTCAGTTGAATTGTGAGAAATTTACAAAATACAATTACAGTTTACTAATTAAATCCTCAAAATAGGCATATCATCACAACCTCTTAGAAAGTTCTGAGAATAAGTGTGAAACAGTAAAATTCTTTTAAACACCGATGGAGTTTATTGTTCTTAACCAATTGAAGTGGATAATCTTATAAATGATTCAGTCTGTTCTGGTGTTTTTCCAAACGTACTAAAAAGTGCCTTTGTTCTACCTGTCTTCAAGAAAAATTATCCAGAGAATATTTAACTATCGACCCATTTTGGTTATTGAGTGTGTTCTCCTAAATCTTTGAGGAAATAGTTTTGGGTCGAATTATGAAGTTTTTGGACAGAATCAACATAAACCCAGATAGTCAACACGGTTTCAGAACCGGACGGTCAACTGAGTGTGCTGATCTGGATTTTGTTCATTCGATTCAATTTTCGTTGATTGTTGCGGGTTTGTTCTTCGATATTTCACATGCTTCCGATACCATTTCACCAGAGTTTTTGATGAGCAAGCTGTACAATCTTGGATTTCGTGGAGTATTCCTGGATTGGATTAAACACTATCTGACAGACAGAAGATTACGTCTTAGAATTTATGATGTTTTTTTCTGATGAAAATGAGGTTGATCTTGGTGTTCCGCAAGGGTCAGTTTTAAGACCTGTCTTATTCATACTTTTTGTAAATGACCTTCCACACCATATTAGAACAAAAGTCATTATATTTATAGATATCGTTTCTTGTAACAGCTGAGAATCTGAAGGAACTCAAAGAATTAGGTCAATCACTCTAGGAGGCCTTCGCTAATTGGTGTGAGATGAATGCACTTGTTTTCAATTTAGATAAAATACAAGTGATCAAATTTGGATTGAAGAAGGGAAATTCATTGGTTGTGAAACATGGCCATTGTGGTCTGCTTTCCGAAAGGGCTACAAAAATCCTAAGTTTTTATATTGATGAGTGTTTGAGGTGGTCTAATTATATTTCATGTCAGCAGGAAGCTCAGTTCTTCCTTTTATGCAATTCGTTGAATCGTGATTCTCTCCCACTCACTGCTGTCTTGAATGTTTATTATAGCTTGGTGTATAGTCACCTGGCATATGATATTTTGATCTGGGGCTGCTCTATGGATTTCATCAGAGTATTTAAAGCTCAGAAACGCATCCTTCGAATGATATTCGGTCTTAGCCCACGAACATCCTGTAAATCTTTATTTATAAAACATGATATACTAACAGCCCCTTGTATATATTTATACAAATGTCTTTTCCGTATTGAGAAAAATGAAGGTCATACTCCTAAACTTTCCAGCTTTCATAATTATAGTACAAGAAATAATAGAACGTTTTTTGTACCTGAACATAGAACTATCCAAATATGAAAAATCAGCCAAATATAAGAGCATTATTTTGTATAATCATCTACCTGATTCAATTAAGTCACTTAATTTGTCTATCTTCTGCCAGGAAATAAAATATTCAGTTTTAAGTAAATGTTATTATAGTGTGAATGAATATCTTAATGACAATTGTATTGAATGATTTGTTTTTTCTTCTTCTTTTTGCAGATGTATGCATTATTAGAACTTGTCATATACACTGTATTGTGTCTAAATGAACCAATAAAGACTATTCTATTCTATTTCATTTTTTCTATGTGCAGAAACCTTCCGTATGTCACTAAAAAGACAAGGCTACATATCAAGGAAACCAAAAAAAAATCCCTATAATGACACCTTTACAAAAGGAACGAATGATAGAATTTTGTCAACGTGTTCAATAAGATAATTTTAATAATCTCTTTACATCTGATGAAAGTTGTTTCCACCTTGGTGAAAATCACTTAAAAATCCTATCAGAACAACCTGTTATCGTTTAAATTTCCAAATTTCCCACCAAAATAATGGTTTGGGGAGCAATATCTCAGCGTGGTGCTACGCCTCTCTGTATAGTTGATGGTACCATTAATAGTGAAAAGTATTATGGCATTCTAAACGATTTTTTCCTTGAAAAGATGCATGCTTTATATCCTGAAGGGTTGCGTTTTTAGCAGGATAATGGAAGATGCCATACTTCGGCCTATACTCAAGCTTAATTATATCCCTGCTGGTGTGTAAGCTAATTCTTGTTGAATTCCATACTTCGACCTGTTCGATTTCTAAGAAATCGAACAGGTGGAATTGGAAAGAGATCATTTCTTATGAGTTGGTTTCACATGGCTAAACACTAAATTCGACTGTCACCAACTGCACCGTTTGTAGCTAGCGATTGACCAGATATGGCTAGAATTGATCAACAGAAAAGGTGTTGTGTTCCAGCAGGACAATGCCAGGCCACACACGTCTGTCTCCGGAAAGCTTCGGAAGTTTTAATGAATCCAACATATAGTACAGCACCAAGCAATCACCATATTTTTCTCGCATTGCAAAATTTCCTGAGTGACAAGAAAATAGCATAAAGACAAAATTGTGAAAATCGATTACTAAAGTTTTTCGCCCAGTAAAACCAAGAATTCTACGAGATAGAGGCATTATGACGTTGTTTATTCGACTGAAGTCGGACACGTGAATTCTACCAGTTAGTGTATTGTCATGTTAGCGTAGCTCTTTCACCAAGCGACCAGTTAGGAGTCTCCACAGTCAGCTTCTAGAAGCAGAAAGTGTGATAAGGGTTACGCCTTATCATCGCGCGTGGCGAAAACCCCTCCGAAAATATGAACCCACCAGCTTCGAGTTTGGGCTTCAGTTAGAACACCTACACCGTGATTGGTAGCAGCGAAGCACTATCCAACCTCTACTGGCTCTGCATGGTCAGTACCTGAGTCAGTTGATACGCAACTCACACGCCGAAGGGGCTTCTTATGCACCCAAACTCAGTCCCATGAACCAAGATTGATGCCTGAATTAATCCTGGTAAGAGTACTGTCAATCCCGCATGTACGTCAAGACCCACGAACCCCTGTGAAGTCTTTCAATCGATCCTGGTTCAGGACGAAGCCGGTCGAACCGCCAAGTCCCGCTTAACCCTGAAGCATGTCTCGAGATATCATGAACATGAGTTTATTGAAGTTCAAACAAAAATAATTGATTTTTTCCCTAACTATCATCATCACATACTATAGCATAACCTACGATGGTGAAACTACTCTAAAAGGCACATCATTTCCTCTTCCTTTTCCATCACCATACAGTTTGTAACAATTCAATAAATCAAATGGCTTGGGTATATTTCCTTCTTCAAACTATAAATATCCTCCACCCTGAGTTTAGTATATTACCTTGACATCCTGCTTAAAGAAGATGGAGCCGATTTTTAACTATCTAGCCGTTGCTACTGAAAACTCTGAAACTGTATGTGACTCGATATGTTAATTGATGAATAAAATTTCACAAATTCCAACGAATGGTTTCTCGCGACGTTTGCCCTTTTCAAACAACAAATTTACATCCGCCAGGATCGTAGAACATCGTTATCATATTATAACTCCTTCCCCACACCCCACTGCCTAACTTTCAACGCCTGCCTTCGCCCCCGCCAGGCCACACAGACTCGCCCGTAATGTTATTAGATAAGAGCCGGCAGTCAGAACAGAATACATATTTTATGAAATTATCAGATTGCAGGCAAAAGCACAAATAATTTTAATGAAAATTCTGTCGCAAAAGGCCGAGGGGAGGCCGGGCGGGGGGGCAGGAATGACATCAGCTGTTACGTTCGGTCCAGTGGATTTCTCCCTTTCTGGCGCGATGCGTTGAGCGCGGGTTCGCCCTTCACGGCGTGCGACACAGACGCTCCCGGCATGATTCAGAAGGATTATGCTCAAATCACCGTAACATTTAATCCCAATTTGTTTCTCTTTGGGTCAGAGTCCTTATTACCGATCCGATACTTGCGTATGCACGTTCACACGTGTTCGCTCTTCCAGAATCAATTCCGAGAGGTTCCGTTTCGTTTGGCATCTCGAAATTCTGTTTCGGTTTATCATTCACAACGAGGACGTTGCAGATTTCATGCCAAGGTTTTTATTTCTTCCCCATCATTCGTCTTCCATTCTACCTAAATGTTTATCAGAGAATCGATTACATTTTTAGGAGTATAAATAAGTTCGTGAGGTTTCACTTCGCAGATTGAGACTTTATTGTGAAAAACTGGTTATAAAGGGTGTTTGAATAAAAGCGCTAGATTTGAATTGCGCGCCATATTTGACATTCATAATGTCACATTATTATGACGTAACAGATCGAAAAAATGACAGATGGGAGTTAGTAAACATGGAGCATTTCACGGTAGAACAACGCGTCCTGATTGTCAAAAATTATTATCAAAATGGTGAATGTTTTATTGCCACCATTCGTGAAGTGCGCCTAATTATCGGTCGAAATAATGTGCCTAATTCATCTACTGTGAAAAGAATAATCAAAAAATTCGAAAGTACTGGTTCGGTTAGTGATGTGAAACATACGATACGACCTCGTAGAGGTCGTTCAGAACAAAACATCATGGCAGTTCGCGAGCGTGTGACAGAAAGGCCTGAGACGTCAATTCGCCATCGGGCACAAGAATTGGACATTCCAACAAGCACTCTTCAGCAAATTCTCACTAAAGATTTACAGCTGCATGCCTACAAAATCCAACTGACTCAACAACTTCTGCCAGTAGACCATGAACAGCGAAGAGAATTCACCAATTCGATCCTTGAGCAGCCTGCTGATTTTGCAAACAAAATCATTTTCAGTGATGAGGCGCATTTTCACATCGATGGCTTCGTTAATAGGCAAAACTGTCTCATTTGGGGCTTAGAAAATCAACGAATGATTCATCAGAAAGCAATGCATCCAAAACGGGTCACTGTATGGTGTGCATTATGGTCTGGAGGAATAATTGAACCGTTTTTCTTCGAAAACGAAGAAGGTAATGCAGTAACAGTGAATGGCGAACGTTATCCTGCTATGATAACACAGTTTCTTGTGCCTCATTTGGAAGCTATTGATCTTGACGACATGTGGTTTTGGCAGAACGGTGCCACATGTCATACCGCCCGTAAAACAATGACGATCTTGCACGAGTTTTCTCCTGGTCGTGTCATTTCCTGATTTGGTGACCAGAATTGGCCTCCACACTCTTGCGATTTAACGCCTTCAGACTTCTGGCTGTGGGGTTATCTGAAGTCACAGGTTCATGCCAATAAGCCTGCAACCATCCAAGCATTGAAAGTCGAAATCAGACGTTGTATCAATGAAATACCATACATTTATTCAAGAACGTTATTGAAAATTTCGTCAAAAGTTAAAGCATATGCCAGCAAAGCCAGTGGCGGCCATTTACAAGATATTTTGTTTCATACATAATTCCCAAATATTCATTTTCTAAATCAATAAATATTTCAATACTTTGCTATAGAAAACCATGTTTTATTGAACACTGAAATCCTGCGCTCTTAATGTAACACTCATTACATTTAAAGTTTAAAGTATTGACTGTCGCTGGGGACTACTTTTTTTTCCATTTTCCTGACAATTGACGGATTCATCGCGAAAAAAGCCGGCCGTTTCGCCGCCATCCACGCATCGATCCATTTTTTGACTTCATCGTAATTGGAGAAGTGCTAATCAGCCAGTCCATGTTGCATCAATCGGAGGAGATGGTAATCGGAAGAAGTAATATCTGGGCTGTACGACGGGTGAGGTAGGACTTCCCATTTTAGCGTTTCTAAGTAGATTTCAACGGGCGACGTAACATGTGTCATGCTGCAAATTATCTTTGTCGTATCTGTCGATGTATTCGCCCAATGGTCGGCTCAAATGCATCAATTGTCATCAGTAGACTTCCCTTGTGATCCTTTCGTTCGGTTGTAGCAGATCATAATACACCACACCCAGCTGGTCCCATCAACGTTTTGAATTATCGCAATGGACCCTCTTTAATGATAATAATTATTAATAATTTATTTAATCCCTTAGGACACCAAAGTATAAGACGAGTCAAGTGAACAAAAGCATTTCAACCATCCTAAATAATTAGGCAATCCCTATAAAATTCTGTTGTGAAATAATAACATTTAGTTAACAATAGATGTTTAACTTTTTTCTTCAACGCTATATAATCGGGAGATTTTAAAGATGTAGGAAGGCATCTATACATTTCAACACTCTGATAGATTGGGTAATTTTCAAATTAATGAGTTCTGTGTTTAGCTATAAGTAAAATATTTGATTTCTACTTCTACTTTACCTGATCCACTGATAAAATAGAAAAAGGCTTCTTACTTGATAGAGGAAATATAACAAAATTTGAATGTCAAAACAGATTTAATCTGTTAGTCTTCTACAATTTCAATTTCAGAAAAATTTTTATTCAAAAAACTTTTAGAATTAAATTAATGTCTACAATAAGCACCACTTATATTTAATAGCCGTATATAATCAAAAGTCAATATATAATGTTAAATGGAATAAAAAACAAACAGATACAAAAAAAGTCAAAATTAATAAATAAATATTTATTAACTTATTATTTTATATTAATTTTGTTTCTGATCTTACCATTATGAACACCAATTGCTTTTCAAAAACATGAACTTAACTTAAGGACTTCTATATAATTTATTTGAAATATTTAATATATTTAAATATTCAAATAAGTGAATTCAAAAATCTCTCAGATCAGAAACAAAATTTTGTCTCCTTTAAAATTTTTTTTTTTTAATTTTAATGACTTTTTTATATATGTTGTTTATTTATTCCATTTGATATTACATATTGAGTTTTGATTATATATTATTGAATATAAGCGGTGCTCATTGTAGATATTAATTTAATTCTTAAAGTTTTTTGAATGAAAATTTTTTTGAAATTAAAATTATAGAAGACTAACAAATTGAATCTGTTTTGATATTCAAATTTTGTTATATTTCTTCTATCAAGTAAAAAGCCTTTTTGTATTTTATTTTATACATAATATATAATTATATTTAGGCTTGAATAAATCTCATTATGGAATGTCAATGGTCAACCTTATAATACCTTACACTTTTCTGTGATTTTGTTAAGAACATAGACTATCTTGAATTTTAAAGTTATTCTGTTTAAAGCAATTTATCCTGTTACCACGTGGAGGTAAGATATAGTGATAGTTATTTGATTTTGATATTTGGAATATTATTTAGAGCCGATGAAGAGATTATCAGAATTCTAATTGTTTTTTGAAGATATGGTGCATGTTTTGAGAGATTTTTGAATCAACTTATTTGAATGTTTAAATATATTAAATATTTCAAATAAATTATATTTTTTGAGAAGTCGTTAATTTGTGTTCATGTTTTTGAAAAGCAACTGGTGTTCATAATGGTAAGATCAGGAACAACATTTTGTCTCCTTTAAATATTTATTTATTAATTTTTATAACTGTTTTTATATCAGTTGGTTTATTTATTTCATTTGACATTATATATTGAGTTTTGATTATATACGTCTATTAAATATAAGCGGTGCTTATTGTAGACATTAATTTAATTCTAAAAGCTTTTTGAATAGAAATTTTTTTTGAAATTAAAGTTGTAGAACACTAGCAGATTAAATCTGTTTTGATATTCAAATTTTGATCCCTTGATTTTCATTTTCTTTAGCATATAGTGAATGTATGTATGATTTATGTATGTATTCTTGGGAAATAAATATAATATTTTTTAATTTACTTTTACTTTTAGCTACCCCACGTTGGTAGAGCCAATTCATTATAAAATAAATTGAATAAATGAATTATCAAGTATAATTAATTTTCCGTTAATTTATTATGAAATAAATATATGATTTTTATTATTATCAATTACTTAGCAGAATTAATTATCAAAGTTTTCTTTTTGATAAGTTTACTTTTGTAAGTTAATTTTGTATGTAATTTAGGTAGGAATAATCAGTAACGCTGCTCCTGTTGGCTTAAATTGAGTGAAATGTTTCAACCATTTGAGAAACATCTGTTTTGTCATGCTCCTTTTACTAGATATTTCTACGACCGATCCCGGAAGTAAATTATCACTAAAGGTGTCTTGTTTTCTCTGGACCTTGTAAACAATGAATTGTTTGCCCAGAGTCACAGCAACTGTGACATTTTCTGCGTGTTCATTTGAAATCAGATGGACATGTTTCGAACCTAAAACCTAAAACACATTGAGAATGGTGCAGAGTGGGCCGACAACCTCTTTCAACTATATTAAATATTTTATGTGGAGTGTTTTTAACATTCAGTTTATCAATTACACCTGACAATTTGGTGAAATAATCTTTTACAATGAACGAGTTTAATTTTTGAACCATTGTCCAATTCATTGCTTGAGATCTTCTTTCAGAAAGATCAGGGCGTCTTTGCATGCAAGTTTAATAGCAGCTATAGCCTGCCATTCAATGATCGTTGTTTGGTTACGTACTTACTACATTTTTCTTACAATAAGTGAAAAGATTTTCTTGTTGTTTTATTAAAACGGACCTTCTTCCATGTCGTCTCGCATGTAGAGTCTTGAAGAAACAATTCGCAGATTTGAAATTAACAGGGGGAACAAAGCTTCGGACTTCAAGTCAGTGTAGTTTTATTTTTATTCCTTTTTAGACTCATAATATTATTTTAAGTACTTTGATTTGATTCATTGATAATGTCATACAGTGTCACCTTTGTAGTGACACCACCAAATTAAGGTGGTGTGCCAGTGTCATAAATTCATGTTCAAGATGTTCAAAATTTAATTTTCAGATAAGACAATTTCTAGCCAATGGAACTCCATTCTATTGAATATGACGATTCCTGCTCTCGATGCAGGATTAAATCTTGTATATGGTGTAGCATTTTATAGAGTCATCTGTGATAGTTTTTCAGTTATTGAGCATATTTAAGTTTTTTCATGTATGAAAGTTGAAAACGAACGATCATAAGCCATATGCCTACGTTTCGCCCTATTGTCTGGTCAATTCAAGGTTACACAAAACAAAAATTATAATTAACAAAAATTAAAAGAAAGAATATAATGTAAAAATAAAACATATTTCAAGCAGTGATCCGTTCAAGTTTATTTAGTTAAGGACAAATATTAATCATATTACCAGCATTACAAAGAAATACATGAAAAAATATGTCAAAGTCGTTCAAAAAATTGGTTTCACCACAATATGAATTTAATTCATTCATCTTCAATTTTCTAGGGCTCATTCTAAATTTTTCATTTTTAATTATATAGAGGATACTATCTCTCAGACCAATTTTAATTGATAATTTTATTTCTTCAAAGTGTATTTGCTTTAAATTCATGTACGCTATTAGTTCACTGTACTGTAGTACTGACTATGGTGAAAAAATTGCGCCAAAACAAAGGAAAAATAACCTACTCTCACAACAAGAGATCAAAACACTCCCTAATAATTCTCAAACCTTGAGGGATTTATATTACAAATTCGATCCTAATTCAATTTTTCACTTCCTCGACTCTCAACCCCTTATCGAACTGCAGACACCTTGCCCGCAGCCATCGAAATCGTCGAATCATCCACTTCATTAATGAGACTCTAAGAGGTTGTATCACATTACGCACCCTGAACTTCCCTTTCCTGTACACGGCAAAGCGACCTCAGTCGGTTGGCGATCTTACTACGGCGCTTGTACACCAGTGGCTCCCTCTCGTCGACGAGAAGACTCACGCTCCAATAAGCAATTTCATAAACAGATCGATCTGTGGCTCCGCCCCGCTCTCGCCTTATTGGTTTCCTTTGAGTGGATTAGTCCGTGTACCGAATGAATGGGTCGACGATTGGTCCTTTAGGACGAACATGACAGTTGTGTACACCTAGAGAGGTGTAGTGTCGTGTGCATTTAGAGAGTCAGTCTATCGTTTGTCCGGTCGAGGCAGAGGTGATTCGACCGCGGTAAAATCGCTGTTTAACGATTCATTGACTCTTAAGAGTTCCAATCAACTATTTCCGAATTGTTTAATTGCCTCTAAATAATTCAATTTCGTTACTTTGCGATTATTTTCAGTTTTGTTGGTTGGTTCCATCTGGTGACTTTTTGTGATTATGTTCAGTGACACTTGTTAAAAAATTCAAGAGTAGACTTCGAAAACTTTTAGCTTGTGAGTAACGAATACCAATTTTGATCAAATGAAACCTTTAGAATATTAAACCCGTAGAGATTGTAAATGTGCCTGGTATACACCAGATTCATCAAATATTTCATGAGAAAGTGGTTTGAACATTTGGACTTTTTCTCCTATTATAACTTTTTTGCTCATTGTGAAGTAACGGTTTTACTTCTAGTGTGTTTTCATACATTAATCATTTCAAAGAAATATTGCAACAATTCTAGCGATATTCTTGAATGATTTTAAGTGAAGACTATTGAGATTATGTTGAGTATATTATTTCAAAAAAAAAGTTATTTCGCAATTCTTCCTTGAATTTTTTCGTGCGTGTTTGAATAAAATCCGTAATGTTGTTCTAAATCAACCAGTTATTTTTGTACCTAGGTTTTAATTTTCTAAAAACAAACAGTACCAGCACTAGCTATTCTTTATCGACTTGTAGAAAGGACTTTACTTTACACTTCCTAGAAATTCTCAAATTACGGACCAGTAAATATTCCGGTTAAATATTCTGTATAGAGCGTATCACAATTTATAATTTGTACGAATATCTCTCGAGAAATATTTTTGTCAAATTCAGACCCAATGTTCACCGTTTAAAATAAAATTATTATAATGCAGAGATGAAACAATTATTGTTGGGTAATAATTTCTTTTGTACCATATTTCATGAATTCTAATACTTTAGGAGAGAATTTTTGTACCGACGGCGGGCAAATATAATTTTACGCCCTCAAAATACGGCACATTTCAACAAAGCGTTAATATTTTGCGAATTTATTTCCCGAATATTTTTTATATATTGAAATATTGGAATGATCCATTAAAAATTTGTGATCAAATTTAGTTCTCTCAGTTCGGTTGTTATTTGGTAGTTTATGAATTGAATGACAAAAAATAAATATCCTAGAGGCTTAATATTTCATTAAAGATCCCTATGAAAAACCAAGTTATTTCTATTTGAAATGGAAAAGAAATCATGGTTCTTTGTCATTTCATTAGCAACCATTTGAAGTTTTTTGTAATTTTTATGTGTGTCAAAACACTCTAAAATGTAAAAGTTTGTCCTTTCAATTCGAAGCCGATTTAAATTGAAACGTTTGATTGCGAATTAGGCTGTTTGATACTACGCCACATAAGTTATTTTTTAGAGCAATTCTGTCAATGAAATCATAAATTAAACAAAACAAAAAAAAGTCTTTGTATCTAATGACCTATCTGTGTACTTTATAATCTGCATGTAAATTCGTATTCTGAAATTTTCAAAATATAAAATTTCTAATATTTATTACCTACCCCACAGAAGATTATGTTCTTTCTAGTTATTTCTTTCGAAAAGTATTTTGCTTATTAACGATTAGATAAAAAGCACTTACTTACTTACTAGCGGATTTTATGGACAATCTCATTCTGTTTCAGCTTTAAATCTATCCTACAAATTTAAAGTCTCTCTTTTTTTCGAGAGGTATCGTACTTCTTTCTAAAGGGTCATGTAAAAGAAAGCATCTAGTTGACTTCAAGACCTCAACTTTATGATGAATTGATAGGAAAATATTTCTGATATAGATATAAGCGAATTTTATGAACAATTTTATTCTTTCTTAGATTAAAATCTAAAATTTAAAGTCTCTAAGCTGTTTCTTTCGAAAGGTATCATGCTTACGAATGATCGAATAAAGGAAAGCACCCTCTTAACCAGAAGACTTCAACATGCTAATAAATTAATAGAAAAAACAATTTGTGTAGATAATCGTGAATTTCCTGGACAATTTTATTTTAGGTTGAAATCTATTCCACAAATTTAAATTATCTAAGCGGTTTTTTTCGAAAGGTACCGTGGTTATAAACGATCGGATGAAGAAAACATTTACTTGACTTAAACTTTGTGATAAATTGACTCAAATATATTTTTAATGTAAATATTAGCGGATTTTATGGACAATTTTATTCTATTTTGGGTTGAAATCTATCCTTAAAATTTAAAATTTCTAAGCTAAAGGTATTCTGCTTATAAACGAATGGAATTATATAGAAAATATCTATTTGGCGTCAAGATTGTTAACCTGCTGATAAAATAATAGGAATAAAATCAAATTTTTTCGAATTCCATAGACGATTGCTCTTTATATTTTAGTTTAAAATCTAACCTACAGATTTGAAGTCTTTAAGATGTTTCTTTCGAAGGATTTGGTGCTTATAAACAATCGGTTATAGAAAAGTATTTAATTGCTGTCAAAAGTTCTAACGAACTGATAGATTTATATCTAAGTATAATTTAATGAAGTTTTGATTAGTACATATTTTTTTAGATATTCAGATCTACTGGTTGACTATTTAATATGAAATTTTCCAGAAATGCATAATCTAATGCATAGAGTCCCGCGATTTCAAGAATAAACTAATTTTCTCTTGATAACAGCTATGTTTCCGATATTTTAAGAAAGTCACTTCTTACATACAATGTACTTACAAATTTTCACCTAAATCTAAAGAATTATCATCGAAATAATAAAAGCATATCAAATACTGTTTTTACTCATCTAGAAATAATTTAGCAAAATACAGCAATCCTTTGTGACAAGTAGAACACTTCTATAAACGTCATTTTGTTTCGTAAAATTCTCCATTGTTCATGAGCTTCTATCAGGTATTTTGTATTTCTCAACAATAAGTTGCACAATATTGTATTGTTGGAAACCAAAATCAAGAAAAATTTGCCCTAGCATAAAAATTCATCAAGCTAATGGTTGATGTCACAATTTTGACTGGAAGAGTTTCTTGTAGAAAGACAAAGTAAAATTAAGCATTGTGAAATTTTCTGAGTAAGTGTATAAAATGTACTCAAACGAAGTATACATTAAAATAAACAACCCTCACAAACAAAACAAAATCAGGATACCCAGACCTCTTTGAAATCTCTGCAGTAACGTGAAAACGTTTTTCTAAATGATCCTCTCATAATCAAATTTCAATTGCTATCACATCATGTGGAATTAAGCTACTTCTTGCTTATATAGTTAAGGAGAACTATATATGTAAATGAATAAGTTGCTGTGGAATTCCATTTCTTTTTGTTAGTAGCTATACACTAACGTACCAGTAGCTAGCCCCGGTACGTTTTTGGAACGTAATTAATTCAATGAGTAACTAACTTAGTAGATTAAATAATATAACCGATTCATAAAATTTTTTCGGGTAGTTCGATGAGCCGGTAGGGGAAATGAACCGGTGGGACATTTGCGACGAGAGAGCGTGTCTGATTGTTCTCTGTGATCTCTGAAAATCTGGTAAAATTGAGAAATATCACATTCAATTTAGTTCGTAGTATAGTAAATAAAGATAAAATCGTACGAGAATTAAAGTGCTTTTATTGGTTAGATTGGTCTTTCGGCATTCGACACGTATCCCTGATTTTTTTCAGGTCCCAACGGAAACAAGACTTAAGCCTCTCATAAAGAGCATTTTATATGTGATTCGGTATTCAAGGACGATGACTAATTATTATTATATAATAGGATAATTCATTGAGATACTAACCCAACGCAAAAAGATAATATGATAAATATATAAGGGATGTGTTATTATTTAAATCAGATTTGTAAATCGAAAAAATCAGAACTGTACATTAGGCAAATGGGATTGAGATTTCGGTATATTTAAATTTATCCTTCCTTTATGGGCTTCATTGATGCTGGGTTTCATAAAGATTCGGTCGTCATGGATCAACAGATACTCTTGTTAAATTTGACAAACGGATCAACGAATTTGGGTTTCACAAAACAAATTCAGGTTGTGAATCATGTGGATCAGTTGATCCGCGAAAACAATCTGATAATGGCGCACTAAAATTTGATCTCTACACCATAGAAATAGAAAGAAGAAAAATAAGAATGTATATATTTCTGTGGTAGCGCTGTTTATGTAGGATTAAAATTTAAATACGGATTGTTACTTTTTCTATTCTTGTCATACCATACTATTACGAAATATACTAACTGACAAAGAAACTGCAACACCCAGAAGGAGCTGTATAAATTTACAATTTTTTTTGGTGAAACATAGATAGAATAGCAATGAGTAATGACTGAAATTTGATGAAACAAAACGAAGGCTTAACAATTTTTTTTAATAAATTTATTAATAATGTATTTGCCCGCCGCGATTATCTATACACTCCCCAACACGTCTTGGCATTGATGCAATAAGATGGTCTATTTCTTCTTGAGGGATACTATCCCAAGCTACCTGTAGTTCATGTCTCAGAGCCGCCAAAGTCCATGAGGGCTGAGGTAAATTCCCAAGCCTTCTTCTCTAGATGTCCCAAACATGCTCTATGGATGAAAGATCGAGGGATCTGGGCGGCCATGGCGAAAGATTCACAAGGGTAGCTTCAGAAAAGTTTAAACTACATGAGGTCGAGTATTATCTTGCTGAAATATTAGATTCTCGAGCCGGTTAAGGTAAGGGAGAACATATGGCTCCACTATTTCTTGAAGGTAACGCAGCGCTGTCATGTTTCCTCGAATAAAGACTAAGGGTGACCTACTAGCATATGTATATATGTACATGACGCTCAATATAAAACTGAGGTTCACGTCTTTCTCCCCGACGTCGTCTAACTCTTCTTCGGCCATCATGTGCACCCAAGGAGAATCGAGATTCATCAGAAAAGACGACCTGATGCCATTCCACATTTCAATGTTGACGTTCTCTGCACCACTGTAATCGTTGCCGGCGATGCTCAACCGTCAGATAGAACACAAGATGGGGTCCATAATGCTGCAGTCCAAAAGACCTTATCCGGCGGTAAACCGTTGGGACCGTTACAAGATGGCCTTGTTCTCTTAACCACTCATCAGCCAAACATCGAGTGGTCACAAATCGGTCTCTAATAGCCACAAGTTTTAGACGTCGATCTTGGCCATCTTTTGCCATGGCCACCCAGATCCCCCGATCTTTCGCCCATAGAGCACGTTTGGGACATCATGGGTAAAAGGCTTGGAAATTTACCCCAGCCCCGACGGACTTTGGCGGCTCTGAGACATGAACTACAGGTAGCTGGGGATAGTATCCCTCAAGAAGAAATAGACCATCTTATTGCATCAATGCCAAGACGTGTTGGGGAGTATAGATAATCGCAGTGGACAAACACATTATTAACAAATTTAAAAATTATGAACCCTTCGTTGTTTCTTCAAATTTCAATCATTTACTTCTTGCTATACTATCTATGTTTTAACAAAAAAAAATTAATATTTGAACAGCTCCTTCTGGGTGTTGTAGTTTCTTTGTCAGTTAGTATATGTTATAAAAATTGAAATAGCTTTCTCCATTCAAACAATTCGGCTTAAGGCCCGATCAAAGAGTCATTTATAATTCCCACCCAGGCATTTATGATGGATTTGCCTTGATGGCTCAACTTAAAACTTGGTGGAGTTTTCGTCTGTCTAAACGTATTATGAAAATTGACTACACCATTTCTCGTGAATCTGGTTTCATCAGCGAACATAATAATGTTCCCGAAGTCAGCATTCAGACTTTACTGCTCTGTTAACCAATAATAGAATTCCAATCTTGTTGGAAAGTCTTCCGGTTTCAAATTTTGAACCTTTTGCAGGTGATATAGATAGAGTAATTGCTCATGGAGAACTTTCCACATCGTGCTCTTCGGAATTGTTTTTGTACCGAAATTCTTCGCACACTAATATTTGGATTTGCTGCTGCAACTTCCAAAACGGCTTCTTCATTTTCAACAGTACGGGTAGAACTATCTTTAACACATTCAGATTTGAAAGGGATAAAAGTGCCCTATTCGCAAAATCACCGGTGGAGGTTCTCGAACGTTTTCTCGCAAGGAAGGACTCGCTCATAGAATTGTCTGTCAGCACGTGAATTCCCATCAGCTTTTCCATACAGAAAATGCATATCGGCTATTTCTTGAATATGGAAACATTTTTATCAATTCAGATTATTTTTTTGATACAGGAATGTACAAAGAGCCCACTCAATTTTCCTGTATTATTGATAATGTCAAACTGACAAACGCCTATTATGTTTTTCCAGATAAGCATCCATGGCTCAGTTAAAATGCATATCATCATAAAATCACTTTTTTTCTCGAGAATGGTGCTCCGTAACGCTTTCAACGAAGAGTACCTTTTTTCTTCAAAACTGTATGATGAATATTTCTTTGATTAAAATTTCAATTTGATCACTCAGTCAAAAGTTAGAAGTAATTTTATGAAAGACTCCCCAATTATTTCCGCCACTGATGAGAATAAGTAAAACTCACCGTTTAGCTGGCAAACGCAAAAATACCATTTTTGCAGACTTTCATCGTCAATAAATTTTTTCACTTTGGGGGATTAATGGGAATTTTCACAATCAATTTAAAATAGTATTCTGAAAATTCATACCAATTTTGAACTGTATCGGAATTTTTGTAACCTTTATTTTTAGGACTAACTTGACTGGACTAATACTCCTGAACATAAAACTTCAAAATCTGTCATAACGTCTACGCCTTGATTTTGCACAACTTCATAAAAGGTTTAGGTGCAGAAAAACAATAAATCCTTTCCCACTGAACCTTCAGCATTATTCAAACAGTTGATTATGCGAGTAGGGGTGGTGGACACATTCTCACAGTCTCGTAGACGACAACGACGCTCTCGAGCTGAAGCGTCCCTGTCACCCCAACGAATCGCATTTAGAGCGCCGGAAACGCTTCAAAGACCGCAGAATTCAATGAGTGAGGGTTTTAACTACCTCTTAGTTTCATTGTCGATTCTCTTATTGATAAGGTTAATGAAATTAATCCTCGCTCTCTGGTCTGTTCCCGCCCGTGCGTCTGTTCCGTTCAAGGCCTCCTTCGTTTATTCGGTTGAGAGGGATGGCAGTGGATTTCATTTCAATCCCGTAGGAATGCGTTTTCCGATGAAGGATTGGGATTTCCATTTTTGGAAATGTCTCCATTGAATTTTATCCTCCTTTCATTCTTCTTTCTCAGCTTCTGCTCAACCTTAGATTCAGTAACATTTGAATTGGATTTCCTGCCTGAAGTTCGGAGTTATAGAAATTATTAATTTTTCGCTTCTTTTAAAGTAGAATTTATAGATTTTTATTTAGTTCTGGAATCAGAAATCTCAAGAGGGATAATCCACTAATAGTGATGGACAAAAATTAAATAATGATCACAAAATATATATCTTGTCTATAAATCAACATCAGAAATAATGAAACAAAATTAGAAATACAAATTAGAACCAGATAAGGATTAGAAATAAGTTCGTGCGACTTCAATAACAAATGTCACTACTAAAGGGTCTTTCATTAACAGGGCCCCATTTTGTTTTGTAAATAAAACACATTACTCATTTGAAATAAATGGAGTTCAATCGCTGAGAATGATTTTCTTACGAAAATCTGCATCATTTCCGATTTTTTCTAAGCGCCATTTACTGAATACACGACGCTTTAAATGATCTCTTGGTTTGAGTTCTTGGGTTAAAACAATTTTGTATGGATGTAAACCAAGGACTTTTCTCAAAATTTGCCACAAAGACGTCTGGAAGATGCCTAGTTCTTGAGCACGTCGAGAAATCGATAAATGTTGGTCTTCACGAACACTTTCACTCACGGTAGCAATATTCATTTCTTCGTTCCACTGGCACTGTAACATCATGAAGTGTAAAATTTGTTTCAAAATTCTTCACCAAACGTTCAACTGTTCTTTTATCCGAACGATTATAACGACCAAAAATTGGAGTTAAAGCACGCAATGTTAGATTTACAGATCGCGACTTTTCATAATAAATTTGGATTATTTGTAAACGTTGTTGGAGTGTGTACCTCTCCAAGATTAAATGGTAGATATTGAAAATATAACTGTCAATGTCACAAATAAATGATAGTTGCCATGGGTGAGTAATGTTAATTTGAAAATGGGGTGTTTCCATTGAAAGACCTTTTAGTTTATTATTATATTGTTATAATAATTATAATATGTTGTATTCGCCGGCATTACAGCATTGTACTGAAGATAAGCCAAACAGCACTTATAGTAACATATTCGTTTTCGAAGTTTCTTATTATTTACATCTATGGTGATGCGTTCAATAGTATTCAACTGGTATATATTTTCAGATTTAGAGTGGGAGCTTCTGAAAGGACGTCGCCATCATTCTACCGGCACAGCAGTTGGGGGCGGCGGTGGCACCATGGCCGACCGCCCTAACCTCCATGGACGATATGGCCCATAAAGGTAAAGGTAATGTATGAACGAATCGGTCTTTGAGTTTATACTCCAGCAATCAACAGCTAATAATCTATTAACAACCTTTTTTTGATAAAAAATGAAATCAGATCTAAGAGCAGTGGCGTGAATTCCTTTCGGGTTGAAACCAAGCGATCTGGAAAGGCGATTATTTTCTCGTAATTTATTAATCCATTATCATTTGAAATAAATGCATTTTTTGAGCTAGCAAACGGGCTGAATTAATCTGTACTCCCAATAGAAGATTTAATTAATCACTCTCAATTTTTATACAATATGTCTTTGCTCGTTTTTACTTCATATGAATTTTGTCTCTGAAAGTTATCAAATATAATTTCATGAAGTCTAGTACGGATCAATGTGAACATGTCCATTTAATTGGGATAACGACAGTCCTGTACCGAATTTAACAGTTTTTTTTATATAGAACCCTTAACCTCTTAGTACGTCTTGAATATATTTTAGTTGTTTTGTCAGTTACTCTAACATGCTTGACCATACAACTGAAAAGTTTCTACAATCGGCCAATAGTTTCAGTTTCGTTTCATGTTTTCAAAAACATGTTAAAATATTCCATGGAAAGCAAGGATTAGCATGGAAATCAATTACTAAATTGTTTTGAGAATCCGATTGTCAATATGCATAAATAGATTACTCAGCTTGGATTCAAGAGAATAAAAGAAAAAATGATAGAAGCTATTATTCATATATAGTTTTAAGAAGGAAAAACTGCAAAAAATTAAAGTCAGAAAATCCTGAAAACCTTCATAATATACAATCTGTCAAGAAAGTACCGGGAATTATCGATTTAAATCTGGCGGGGCAATGAGGCAGGTAAAAGTTTATTTTCCTAGGTTGGTACCACTATCCTTAATTTAATTACTATGCCAAGCTTGAGCGGGATCTGTCAACTAGTGTGTTTGCAACAGCTGATTAAGTCAGTCGATGTCAGAGTGCGTGCCGATTTTTACTATGGGTGATTACGTTGAGCAAAGAATTTGTTTAAAGTTTTGTGTTGCAAATGAATTTTCGTGTGCCGATGCATTGAAAATGTTGCAAAAGGCCTTCGGTGATAATGCTCTATCGAAAACTCGTGCATATCAGTGGTACAGAGCCTTCAAGGACGGTCGTGAAGTGGTCGCCCATCGACGGCTTCGATCGAAGATAACGTCGATAAAATTAAGGGAAGGGTGCTGGAAAACCGTCGTACCAGCTTGAGAGAGATAGCACATGATCTTAAGATATCCCACGAGTCCGCACGTACGATTTTGATTGATATTTTGGGCATGAGAAAGGTGGCCGTACGACTCGTACCGAAAGACCTGAATTTTCTTCAAAAACGTCATCGCGAACAGGTTGCTTCAGACATGCTGGATCGCTGTAATTCCGATTCTACATTCATGTAACGCATTATAACTGGTGATGAGACCTGGGTCTACGAGTACGATATGCAAACAAGCCAGCAATCATCGGAATGGGTGGCAAAAAATGAGCCGAAACCGAAAAAACCACGCCAAAGCCGCTCGAAAATGAAGGTGATGCTCATTGTTTTCTTCGATATCCGTGGCGTGGTGCACTACGAATTCGTTCCAGAGGGTCAGACGGTAAACAAGGAGTATTACCTAGGCGTTATGAAACGTTTGCGTGAGCGTATCCGTAAGAAGCGGCCAAATTTGTGGGCGAACAACTCATGGATTTTGCATGACGATAACGCGCCTTCTCACCGAGCTACGATTGTGACTGACTTTCTCGCCAAAAACTCAACAAACGTGCTTCAGCAACCACCGTATTCGCCGGATTTGGCTCCCTGCGACTTTTTTCTCTTCCCAAAACTAAAATTGTTCCCTCGTGGCACCCGTTTTGAGTCGATTGAAGCCATAAAACAAAATTCGGCGCGAGAGCTAAAGTCCATCCCGGAAAGCGCCTATAAAAAATGTTTCGATAATTGGAAGTGCCGTTGGCATAGATGTATTGGAGCAAATGGAGCCTATTTTGAAGGCGACCCAATAAATTTTGACGATTAAATGTAAAAATGTTGTTTTAATTGAAAATTCCCGGTACTTTCTTGACAGGGTAGTATATCGGATGTTTTTTTAGAGTGATATAACTTTCGAACGGGATAATTGTGATCTGACAGAAGGCAGAAGCCATGTTGTCTTGACATTTCTGTTCAGTAAGCATTGACAAATTATCATGGAAAGACTCACGCCGCAACAACGTTTACAAATTTTTGAAATTTATTTTCAAAATCAGTGCCCTATTCGTCAAACTTTAGAGCACTTCGTGAAATTTATGGTTTACATAATCATCCATCAAAGCAGCTTATTCGTCGAACTATCGATAGATTTCGGACAACATTTTCTCTACTCGATGCAGGAACAACAAGACAAAGAACTGTTCGTACAGAAGAAATTATCGCTGCTGTAAATCAAAGTGTAAGTGATGATCCAAATTTGTCTATTCGTCGACGTTCACAACAAGTTGAACTCTGTGCATCCACCACATGGAAAATTTTGCGTAAAGATCTTTGACTACACTCATACAAGATCCAACTGGTTCAAGAACTAAAGCCACTTGACCATAATAAGCGTCGTTTGTTTGCTGATTGAGCTCTTGATAGCTTGAAGTTGATCCACTTTTTTACCGTAAAATTATGTTCAATGATGAAGCTCATTTCTGGTTGAACGGCTAAGTAAACAAGCTAAATTGCCGTATAGAAGAAGTTATGCAGGTTCCACTGCATCCTGAAATATGCACTGTTGGTGTGCTTTACGCGCTGGATGCATGATCGGTCCATATTTCTTTAAAAACGTTACTGGAGCTAATGTTACAGTGAATGGTGCTCTTACAGATCGATGATCAATGATTATTTGTTTCAAATTTGAATGGTATGGACCCAGAAGTGTTTCGGTTCCAACAAGATGGTGCTACACCTCGTGCTGCTACGTAACAATTGATTTATTGAAAGAAAGATTTAGCGATGATATTATTTCGAGAAATAGTCCAATTAATTGGCCTCCAAGTTCATGTGACATAACTCCACTGGACTATTTTCTTTGGGGTTATGTCAAGTCATTGGCTTATGCTGATGAACCGGAAACAATAGACGCTTTGGAAGCCAACATAACTCTTGTTATTGATGAAATAAGGACTGAATTACTCGAAAAAGTGGTCCAAAATTGGTCTGGTTGAATGCGGTTCCTCAGAGCTAGTCGTGGTAGATATATGCCGGACATTATTTTTAAAACATAAATGTCATAAAATTATCTTTCAAATAAAAAAATTGGCTTCAATCAATGTGTTTTATTTCAGTTTAAAGTTTTATCACTCTAAAAAATAACACCCGATACATGTAGTGTTATGGAATTCATAAGTAAAATTAATAATCATACAAAAATATCAATCAAAAGACTCACCGATGTAAACTAGTTGACTCTTGAAAGTGCAAATAGATTAAAATCAATTGAATAAGATCAATTCTTCTGACAGCAATATTAATAATTCAACTCATAATAATACTCATAAGCCAAAATTTTGCAGAAAAAGCATATTTGGCGTACATATCCAATAGACGAGTGAAAATTCTTTAAACTTTTGTTGAACTCTTGTTGAAAGATTTAAACAGAATTCATAGGGATTATTCAATTCACTATTATTCAATGTAAAGACAGTCAAAGTTGCAAGATGTCATTTGAATAAATTTATCTAATCTGAAATTGATAAAGAAAATGAAAACAAAATTATTTATTATCATGAATCCTATATTAATTTTAGTGTAATTATTGACAATGAACAAGTTAAAACAAATCTAACTCACCAAAGTAAAGTAGAATTAGCAAAATCAATCAAAATTCAATTAATTCAAGGAAATATAATATCTACCTGATAAATGTTGAAAATAAGTATGTGAGAAGTAACAAATAATATAATTTGAAATTAACGATATTGAAACTTTGGACTTATTTCTTCTTTTTCGAGCAGGTCTAGAATAAATGCAAGTTAAGTGAAGGATAATAATTAATTCTTCAACTTACCGAATTGAACCAATCTGCTTCTCAAACAAATTCAGTGAATTGAACAAATTTACTAAACATTACCTCAGTCTACTGAAAAGCATTAAATATTTTAAATTATTCATAATTTTTATAACTGTCAAAAAGTTATTGACTCTATCCCAAAAAGGGTTAATTTTCAAACTTCTCTGACATCGGCGCAAATCTCTTTATCTTTAAATTCAACCTGTTCATATAAAAAAAATTTCAAACCTCCTTACGCCCGAAGGCGTGTGTGACCAAAGTGCTTCCGCGCCCCATAACTTCCCACAATAATCCACAGGGTGTTCCGTGAGACCAACCTTGTAATTACTGTAACTAACGTTCGATTGATCTGAATGTGTCCCGCTGTTGAGAAAAGATCCACCTGGGGTAGCCCTCTATAGACGTGCGGAGCTGTCGAAGGAGTCTATTCTTCAGGTATTCGACCCTTGCATTTCACCCCGCGTGTCGGTATGTAGGTATCGCAATCACGCTCAACAGGGTGTCGATTTGAACTCTGTTTATTAGGATGTTGGAAAATCGATGGAAAAACGAGTTGGAGAATTTTTCCGTGCGGGAATCCTGAAATAAACTAATGCATTCATAAGTAAAATGAATCCAAACAATGAGATATGCTTAATTTAGAATTTATCCGGAAAAATTATATGAAATTTATATTGATTTTCTGAAATTTATATTGATTATCGTTTTGAAATAATAGGTTGGAGAAAAATAAATCCACTATTTTTTCTGTTAGATGGCTGTGGTGATCGATATTTCCTAAAATATCGATCAAACAATTTCAGAATTATACTCGTTGTCAAGGTGACATTTCATACTGAAAACATGCTCTTACTGTTTTTTGTTTGGTCCATTCAGTTGTGTTTCGTAACACGATTAGTTTACCGCAGTATTTTGCCTATTATTTCAGTATTTTAAAATAACAGGCACTTGCAAATTAACGAGTTACAATGATTAATCACGATAAGTTTGTGAACTGCATCTTTGTGGAGTAGCGGTGATTTTAACTTCAAAGAACACTCTGTGAGCAGTGGGGTCCAACTTCCTTTTTCAGACGCAATATTCTCTTCACTTCTTGCATTTCTTTGTATCACTGTCACTGTAACATCATGAAGTGTAAAATTTGATTCAACTAGACGACTATAACGACCAAAAATTGGAGTTAAAGCACTTGTTAGAGTAACAGATCGCGAATTTTCATAATGAATTTGGATTATTTCTAAACGTTGTTAGAGTGTATACCTTTCCATGATTAAATGGTAGACATTGAAAAATAAAATTGTCAGTGTCACAAATAAACAATGGCTGCCATGCGTAAGAAATGTCAATTCAAAAATGTAGGCGTTCCTATTGAAGTACCCTTTACTTTCGACATTTCATCCGTATTATTCATAATAGACCATATAGAGGGTGTTTCACGAATGATTGTACAGGCTTTCAGGGCAGATGCAGGACATTTTGTTGAGTCTGAATCAGTGCTCAAAATATGTCCTAACTATATTCCTTTAAGAGTTACAGGATGTTTTATGTATTTTATCAAAATCTTTTTATCGGCATACCTCTTGAACGCCTGCATGGATCTTCATGAAAACTTGAGGGAATGAGTATAGGCTAATGCCAAATATTTTCCCATAATGACTTATTGATAGCACAGGTCCGAACTGAGAAAATTGAATTCTTTATCCCACTTCTTGTCAAACACCCTGTACCTCCAATTTTCAAAAAACGAAATTCTCCTCAGAATCTACAATAAATAATCTTTCAAACAGGCCTATTAGGATCAATGGCACACTTCGCATCATCATTTTATGAACCACTAAATATTAGAAATTTTCAATTTATAGTAAACACGGACCTGTGAATCTCCGAATAATGCGTCTATTCATATTGAATCGATTTAAATTCTCAGTAACATGACTCAGGTATTGTGCTTCATCTTATTCCATCAATACATGAATGTAGAGGCAGCATCAAATATTTCTTCAAAACTAAATTTAACCGAAAACTCGAATTAACATTGAACATTTAATTGGACTATTATAAAATGGACTAAATAATAAAAATATAAAATGTATCTTATGAACATTTGTGGAACTGAAAAAAATTGACAATAAATAAGAGAAAAAATTATAACTTGTTTTCGAAAATACCCCCTCTCTCTTCTGAATATTTTCTAGCTCTTGTAATCAAATGAACAACAGCTTTCTTCAAAATTTCCAGTCGATTTGGTATTGCTTCACATGCAGCTTGATTACGATTAATCAGATGCTCCCTCTATGATTTCTTCAGAGTAAACTTCATTTTTATGTGCCCTCAGAGAAAATAATCCAAGCATGTAAGATCTGGGGATCTTGCAGGCCAGTCATGAGGTCCCGCTCTACCAAACCAATGATCTGGATAAACTTCATTCAAATGTGCTACAATTTCACGGGTAAAATGTGCCGGAGCTTCATCATGTTGGAAGTATATTCCTCTTGGAATATTGCTTCCATCATTCAAGAGCCCTGGCAAATGCTCGATTGAAAATTGTAGATATGACACTCCATTCAGCCTGTGTGGAAGAATATATGGTCCAATTAGGCGATTATTGTAAATTCCACATCAAATATTGACTGAAAAACGATGTTGTGAATTGCGTTTCCTAGTCACTTTCGGATTTACTCTGGACCAAATATGTGCATTGCGAACATTCAAAATGTCATCTTTTGTGAAGGTCGCTTCATCAGTAAAAAGCGTTCTGAAGATAGCTCGCTGGTTCCGCAAAACCCATCTGCAAAATCGCATCCTCGGTAGTTCATCGCCTGGCTCCAAGGTTTAGACAAATTGTAAATTAAATGGATGCCATTTTTCACGGTGCAGAACTCGCCAGACCTGACAATGTGGCAAACCTAAAACTGAACTAAGACGCGGAGTGCTGGTTGTGGGATTTTCTTAGACAGTTTCTATTATATCTTCATGGTTTACCATCGAACTTGGTCTTTCTCGTTTACTTACTGACGGAAAGTGTCCAGTTTCACGAAGTGAGCGATTAACATGTTCGAATGTTTGGTGGTTAGGAATTCGACGATCCAGATATAGCCTTCGACATTCCCTAGCAGCTTCACGACTATTGCACTTACAAAATCCATAAACTAACAACATATCAGTATACTCAGTATTCGTAAAGGACGGTATTTCGATAATTCTCTTAATGAACATTTTATAAAAACACAACAATCTACCACTTCCGTATTTTTCTATTTCAATAATTAGCGGACAATGCTTTGAAATGTCAAAATTTTTAGCATGAACCACTTAGATTTTGAAATGGGTTGAATTCAGATTAAACGAATTTGTGATCTTTCACATTGAAAGCATTGAAAATAAACGATATCTTGAGCTTCAGATCGATTCAAGTAGCATGTGAGAAGATAAATAGTGGATCAGAAAAAAAGGCTAATGAAAGCTGCAGAACATTCAAGAGGTAGCAGGTGTCAAAAAGAAATAGGGAAATTTTCGAGAACAAATCACATACGAAAATTGATGGGGGAAGGTGTATAAAAGAATTTATTTGCGAAAGTGTAAGATGTCGAAAAGTATTTCGTTTTGTATGCGTGTGTCTATGAATCGAAATTTCCAGATATTCAAAAGCTCATAAAATATTGATGCGAAGTGTGCCGTTATTTCAAATGAGCTTGTTTGAAAGAGTCTTCATTGTAGATTTGAGAAGAATTTCACTTTTCAAAAATTCGATGTACAGAGTGTTTTACAAGATGTGGGATAAAGAATAAAGTCCGGACCTGCGCTATCGACAAGTGATGAGGTGCAAATATTAGGCATTGGCCTATACCCATTCCCTAAAATTTTCATAAAGATCTATGCAGGCGTTCCAGAGTTATGCCGATCTCTTAAACTAATATAGTTAGGATATATTTCGAGCACTGATTCAGACTCACCAGAATGTCCTGCATCTGCCTTGAAAGCCTGTACAATAATTCGTGAAACACCCTGTATAATATAGTTCGTTGAAATCAGGTTATTAAGGAGCTTTGAAAAAATTATAAATATATACAGGGTGACATACATCAATATGTACGAATTTAGCGAGTCCTCAATCGTGGAACAACCGAATATCGCATTGGGATAATCCGATCGTTCCGGGAAGATAAAACGCGGGTGTCGTGGACCGGAGAAATTGATCGTCGTTGCGTGTTGCCGTCGACAAATCTCGGTTGACGTCCCCCCGGCTAAGGCCCAGCCGGCCGGATCGGGGTGTGAATAGGAAATAGACCCCGATATAAACCTTTTTCCCCGAACGATGTCGCCCTCGGAGAATGACGGAACGAGACGCCGGTCCACGGACCGCTTTTTTATGAATCGGCGACTCTTCCTTCCGCCACTTTCCACGGAAATTTACTGACTAAGAAACCATTTCGTTTCATCGATTGTTTGGACCGTTCTTTCCGGAGGGATCGGGGATGGCGGTTTAGTGACCTTTGGTCACTTCGCGGCGGATGGGAGGTTAGAACTGAACGGGACAATGAGTCGTATGTGTTTTTCGGAATGAAAACTTTTGGACGGAATTGATATTCCATTAAATGTAGATGTAAAGAATTGCTTGGTATACATATAGAGTTAAATTTTTGAATTCTTCGTAAGTCATTGATTAAACGTTATCCAATTAGTATGCAAATTCTAGGTTAAGCATACTTCAAATAAGTTTGAGGGAGGGATGTATCTAAGTCTTTAACTGGTTTATTTGCAGCTTAAATACATATATTAAAAACGTTCATTGTTGGGATTATTTTACCCAAAAGTTGAGGGAATTATTTCGGCGTAGTTTGAACTCATCTTATTGCGATGAAAACACTATCTTGTTCGTGGAAAAATATTTCTTTGAGCTTTTTCACCGTTATCCACTTGCACCGAGTTCACTCGGTTTCACAAACTACTATCTCATTACAAAAAAAGAAGATAATACGTTCACTTTCAAGCCTCTTAATTCGTTATGGTTTACTAAGAGAGATAGAAACGTGATTATAACTTGAGAGAACATAAAACTAGCAAGCGGTTTATCTTGTGCTTTCTTGGCAAGCGACAAAATGCGAATTTTTCGCGAATGTATCTTCAACGCTGAAAAAATTGACAAAAATAGGACCTTTACGGAATGTGTCTTCAACGGTGCTTTTTAGCTATTTGACAAAAAAGTGAACTTTTAGGGGCCGAAATGTGGTCAGGTAGAATTGCGAGACGATATTCGGCTATTGTCGTCTAGAAACGGCGTCGGTTTTAATGGGTTTCTACTCTCCCATTTAGATTTCTAAACGTTTTGGAAGACCTAGATTTCTGACTTTGGAAACGTAATTGTTACGTAAAGGGTATTTCATTAACAGTGCCCCAGTTTTTGTTGTGAATAAAACAATCTATTTATTTGAAAATGATTGAAATTTTTATTTCATTATAAAGAACAATGGATACCATTAGTTATGAAATAAATCTTCATTCAAATGTTCATCAAAAAACGCTGGCAGGAATGAAGTCGTTGAACCCAATTTTCCACGACTCTTTCACACAAATCAGGTCGTATGTTAGCAATTACTCGTTCAATATTGATCTGTTAATCGTCTAAATTTGTTAGATGATTGCTGTAAACCAACGACTTAATGTAAGCCCAAAGAAAGAAGTCCAATGTATCGGGTGTTTTTTTTTTTAGAGTGTTAGAACTTTCGATAGGAATAACTGTGATTTGACAGAAGGTAGAAGCCATACTGTTTTGACATTTCTGTTCAGTGAGCATTGACAAATTATCGTGGAAAGACTCAAGCCGCAACAATGTTCACAAATTGTTGAAATTTATTTTCAATATCAGTGTTCTATTCGCCAAACTTATAGAGCACTTTGTAAAATTTATGGTTTACATAATCGTTTATCAGAGCAGCTGATTCGTCGAACTATCGATAGATTTCGGACAACATTTTCTCTACTCGATGCAACAACAACAACAAGAAGACAAAGAACTGTACGTACAGAAGAAAATATCGCAGCTGTAAGTCATAGTGTTAATGATGATCTAGATTTGTCTATTCTTCGACGTTCACAAGTTGGACTCTGTGCATCCACCACATGAAAAATTTTGCGTAAAGATCTTGGTCTACACCAATACAAGATCCAATTGGTTCAAGAACTGAAGCTACTTGACCATAATAAGCGTTGTTTGTTTGCCTATTGGGCCTTAGAACAGTTTGAAGTTGATCCATTTTTTTATCGTAAAATTGTGTTTAGTGATGAAGCTCATTTCTGGTTAAACGGCTATGTAAACAAGCAAAATTGCCGTATATGGAGTGAAATAATCCTCAAGAAGTTCTGCATCCTGAAAAATGCACTGTATGGTACTACACGCTGGAGGCATCATCGGTCCATATTTCTTTAAAAAAGATGCTGGAGCTAATGTTACACTGAATGGTTCTCGTTACAGGTCGATAATCAATGATTATTTGTTTCAATATTTGAATGGTATCGACCCAGAAGTGTTTTAGTTCCAACAAGATGGTGCTTCACCTCATGCTGCTACCGTAACAATTGATTTATTGAAAGAAAGATTTGGCGCTAACATTATTTCGAGAAATGGTCCAATTAATTGGCCTCCAAGATCATGTGATATAACTCAACTGGATTATTTTCTTTGGGGTTATGTCAAGTCATTGGTTTATGCTAATAAACCAGAAACAATAGACGCTTTAGAAGCCAACATAACTCGTGTTATCGATGAAATACGGCCTGAATTACTCAAAAAAGTGTTCCAAAACTGGTCTGGCCGAATGCGGTTCCTCAGAGCTAGTCGTGGTGAACACCGGAAATTATTCAATCTCAATTTAAATGTGTTTTATTCCAATTTAACACCTGATAGTTAAATCGCAAGGACGAGGCGGATAATTTATCGGTCCATCATTTTCGATTTTTTCTAAGCACCAATTACTGAATACACGATGCTTTAAATGATCTGTTGGTTTGAGTTCTAGGGTTGAAACAATTTTGTATGGATTTAAACCAAGGTCTTTTTGTAAAATTCGCCACAAAGCTTAGTTCTTGTGAACGTCGAAAAATCGATAAATTTTGGTCGAACACTTTCACGTACGGCAGCAATATTTTCTTCACTTTTTGCATTTCTTTGCCTCACTGGCACAGTAACATTATGAAGTGTAAAATTTGTTTCAAACTTCTTGTGCGAGAAATGTTCGGTTGTTGAACACGATGACGAATTGATGGATGTTCAGCCGCTCCCTCGGCTGCAACAGCATTGTTTTAGATGTTCTCACTGGACGAGAACGTGAACGGGTTATTCCATCAAATAATATCCAGTTTCCACGAACAAATTGATACACAAATGGCCGTGAGGGCATTTCATTTCCATTAAATTTTCCACGTAAATTTCTAACAGTTTGGATAGAAGATTTAACACTTTGGAAATAATGTTTTCCAGTATTGCTCAAGCGTAAGTCGATCTATTTCGTTGATGAAAAATGGTAAGCTAATTTTATATCAAAATACGAATGACAGAAGTGTTTTCAGATTCGAAATAACCACTACTTCAAAATGCAAACTCTAGATGGCCGACTCTTTATAGCCATCAAAGACAGCTTGTAATACACCTGTTTGAAAATGAACTAACACTACGTAACTCCGGTAACTCTATATCTTTCAATAAAAAGTGGTACAAAACAAACTGATTTTTTTTAGTTCATTTCAAGGAAACTTTGACCACTACTACTCGAATGTTTCACCTTCCAAATCCAATCGCAAAATTCACCAGTTGACTTGGACAAGTCTAATCCATGTGAAAAGCATATCTTCAGTCCACTTGTTCGAACAGAAGCTATATTTTCTTATATACGAGAACTACGAGGTCGTGTTGTGTTTTCAATAACACTATCAGGAAAAGCAGAAAAGCGACCAAATTTAACGCGTAATATTTCTTGAATAGTAACGAAATCAACAAAACCTTACTGAACACAAATAATTATATATTAAAACAAAAATGGCCGTGATAAGTTGTCAGAATTATTGGAAAGCAGGCTACATACAGAAGCGCCATAGTCTCAACTTAAACGCACTACTGAAAGTAGGCAGAAGTTGGGAAACATTTCCAGCATTTCCAGACACCGGTCCTGAATGAATATCACCGAATTTCTCAATTATCCAGCCGATAAAGTCCCTCTACCACAAGACCCTGAACTTTTCACCCTTATTGAGCGATATTTGAAGCCAAAATTCTCTATAAATATAAGATATCAGCTATATCGTCCACGGAAAAGAAAGCCAGTAAATCACGAGAATCAGTCCTTCGAAAACACAAAAGTCCTTTATTCGTATCTTCGCGTGACAAATGGAATCTGGTAGTGAAAGGTGAGCACTTTTCCGTTTTTATATATCGGTCGGATCACGCATGAAGAAATCTGCCTTGATGGAAGACCAGCGAGGTTGCAAGGGGGCGAAAAGTCGTCGTCACTAAGAATGCAGACCCGTTCGCACCTCGTGACAGTGCGGGGATGAAAGTGAGAGTGGTGACTAATGGACTAGCCTTCATTTGTCTACGGGGTTTTTTCATTTTTTCTTTCCATGGTGGAATATTTTCGTTAGGCGATATTCCGGATAGTTTTCTAACCTGGTTTTCCCTGCCAGTTAATCTATGTAATAGGACCATCTAAATTAATGAAGTTTTCCACAAAATTATTCGCTCTGCTTGTACCTAACATGAAATGAATGCTTTGCTCCCATAATTATCTAACAAACAAAATTTTAATCTATTATACAGAGGTATAATTTTCTCTTTGATTTCATTAAAATCATTTCCGTCCATTATGTTGTTTGGTAAACAAATGAAGTGAGTATAATTTTTATTATGAAGATTATGGACAATATAAGACCAAAAATACGAGAGTGGTTCAAATATGACAAATACTCTAACACGTTTTTTTATTATCGAAAAATTTACAAAAAATCACATTTTTTCTAGGTAATTCCCCTCACTATTTACACATTTTGTCCACCTTTCCGGAAGTTTCTTGATGCCTGTATCGAAAAATTCCTTGGTCAACTCGGATAGCCATGTGCGCACGAACCCCACTACCTCGTCGTCGGTGTTGAACTTTGACCTCCCAGGACCTCTTCAGTGGTCCAAACATGTGGTAGTCGCAGGGCGATAAATCCGGACTGTAGGGGGGGGTGTTCCAGTACCTTTCCCCCAATTCCAATCGAGCGTGAGACGCGCGGTAAAGGGCGCGCGTTATGCCACAGGAGAATCGCACTTCGTGCTGGAATGCTCCTTCGTTTCGAACGATAAGCGGGTTTCACGTGTGTTTTCAGAAGGTTAGAGTAGTATGCAGCATGGATGGTACGTTGAGTGCACCGGAAATAGACGTACAGTACGCCCTGCCGGTCCCAGAACACAGTACACATTACCTTACCCGCGGACCAGGTTGTCTTCGCTTTGACTGACGCCCATTCCTCCTTCTTCTCCACTCTTTACTTGACACCTTGGTTTCGGGAGTGTAATAGTGTACCCATGTTCTGTCTGTAATGAAGATTCACGTTAAAAAACCATCCCCCTCGCGTCAGTAAGCGGAGACAAACTTCCAACCGCGTTAATTTTTGCCCAAAGTTCAACAGTTTAGGAACCCATCGCTCCGTTATTTTGCGATATTGAAGGTTTTCGTGGATGATAGACTCTACACTACCAATACTGATGCCGACTTCAGCCGAAATGTCTCGAACATTCAACCTACGGTCCTCCAAAATGAGTTGTTCTACGCGGCGAATGTTGTCTGGTGTGGCTCTGGCTCGCAGTCGACGATCATGCGGCTTTTTCTCGACGGTTTCGCGGCCATTTTTGAATGCTTTGGCCCATTTGAACACGGCAGCTCTACTCAGGCACTCACTACCGAACTGCTTTTGCAAACGCACAAAAATATCCGTGTTTTCAACGTCTTTTCCCACTAAAAAACTAATGATAATACGTTGCGCAACGGCAGTCGGCATTTGACGTTCACTCATGGTTGTAGCACACGCGTGAAACACGTGCTCCGACGAAAACAAATGCCACACTGTTCGTAAGAGACCCAGCTAACACATACTCAAGCCACGACCTTCGAAACATACATGCGCGCCATCTACAGAGTTTGTCTCGATCATATTTGAACTACCCTCGTACTAGACCCAACATTCTTTGAATAAGGAAGAGATGTCAAGAGTTCGTTAGTTTGAAAGTTATTTATATTATGTGCACAACTCAGTTGAAATTTTCAAAATCGGTTCACTATTCACGAAATAATGTCATTTTAACCGTCAAAAGGTGATGTTGAACAGGCAGTTGGACCGCCCAAACTCAATATCTACTCCCTTTTCAAAAAATGTTGGTGGTTGTTGCCATTCTCAGGTGGTGTTTTCAGAACAATGTCGTCATAAGAATTCTTTCTCCCTCTTACAGAACTTGAAAATTGTTTTTGGATTTTTCAAAACTCAAAGGTTCTTGAGTTTGGGCGGTTCAATTGTCTGTTCAATATCAACTTTTGATGGTGAGTTCAGTATTACATTATTTAGTGAATAGTAAACCGATTTTGAAAATTTGAACTGGATTATGCGCAGAACATAAATAACTTTCAAACTTGCCAACATTCGACATCTCTTCCCTTTAGAAAATGTTAAGGGTTGATGTCACCTTCATGGGGGTGTTTATTTCGAAACAAACACATGATGGAAATTCGTCCCCTCAAAACAGAAGTTGACCTTTTTTTTTCAATCTTCGAAAATTCTTTGTTTCAGAGTTCTGGAGGGGGTGTGAATTTTTCGTTGGGACACCCTGTATTGGCAAAAATATAACAAATTTCCAAACGTAGCGAAACTATTGAACCGATTTTGCCCATTAAAGTGTTCGCTCGAAGTATTTAGATTTCAAATTTTCACTGCAAGTGTCAAGGCTCTAGCTTTTTTTGTTAGAAAGAAACTGTGTTTGAGAACAGACCGACTGGACGGAATTACTGTTGATGTCGAATTCCTCATTAGTGAGTGTAACCTAGTCGCTCAAGATCATTTTTGGTTCAAAATTCGAAAATTACAGATATTTGGGCCAAACAGCAACACGCTTATTCCTGGAGTAGCCCGCAAAAATTATTATTATTTTTTTTTAATATTGAAACATATTGAAATATGTTTCTCTTCTACTTTCTTTTAATATTCAAATCTTGTTATATTTCTTCTATCAAGTAAAAGGCCTTTCTATTCTATTTTATTTTATTATTATTTTTATTGTCTCTTCCCCTGATATCATTACATATTGCCAGATTGCTTTGTTATCAGATTCATGGCTTCTTCTTTTATATCAATAATTTGAAAATATGCTAAAAACCCGAAACATATATGTCAACAGACATGAAATAAACAGTGAAAATCAAGCCAAGCTGTTTTTATTCACTTTATTAATTTAAAAATGTTTCACCAAGTGGTATTCGAGAAATCAATATTTCTGTTATAGTAATCAGACCAGGCTGTCAAAGAGGATTAACATATTTTTCTTCCCATGATTATAAATGGTTTGTATGAATTATAACATGATTTCACTGTTAAGAATATTTCTAATCTAGATTAACTTTCCTTTATATCAGGTGTTTTTTTCAGAGTGATAGAATTTTAAATTAAAATAAAACACATTCAAATTAAGATTGAAGCCAATTTCTTTTTTAATTGAAAGGTAATTTTATGAAATTTATGTTTTAAAAATAATTCCTGGCATATGTCAACCACGACTAGCTCTGAGGAACCGCATTCGACCAGACCAATTTTGGACCACTTTTTCTAGTAATTCAGGCCTTATTTCATCGATAACACGAGTTATGTTGGCTTCCAAAGCGTCTATTGTTTCTGGTTTATCAGCATAAACCAAGGACTTGAAATAACCCCAAAATAGACCAGTGGAGTTATGTCGCATGATCATGGAGGCCAGTTAATTGGAACATTTCTCGAAATAATGTTATCGCCAAATATTTCTTTCAATAAATCAATTGTTACGGTAACAGCATGAGGTGTAGCACCATCTTGTTGGAACCAAAACACTTCTGGGTCGATACCATTTAAATTTTGAAATAAATACTCATTGATCATCGATCTGTAACGAGCACCATTCATTATAACATTAGCTCCAGCATCGTTTTTAAAGAAATATGGACCGATCATGCATCCAGCGTGTAAAGCACACTATTTTTCAGGATGCAATGAAACCTGCAGAACTTCTTGAGGATTGTTTTCACTCCATATACGGCAATTTTGCTTGTTTACATAGCCGTTCAACCAGAAATGAGCTTCATCACTAAACACAATTTTACGATAAAAAAAATGTGGATCAACTTTAAGCTGTTCTAGGGCCCAATCAGCAAACAAACGACGCTTATTATGGTCAAGTGGCTTTAGTTCTTGAACCAGTTGGATCTTGTATGAGTGTAGACCAAGATCTTTACGCAAAATTTTCCATGTGTTGGATATACAGAGTCCAACTTGCTGTGAACTTCGACGAAGAGACAAATCTGGATCATCATTACCACTTTGACTTACAGCAGCGATGTTTTCTTCTGCACGTACAGTTCTTTGTCTTGTTGTTGTTACATCGAGTGGAGAAAATGTTGTCCGAAATCTATCGATAGTTCCACGAATAAGTTGCTCTGATGAACGATTATGTACACTACCCCTATCGAAAGTTCTATCACTCTAAAAAAAAACACCCGATATCATAGACTGCAGCTCATTCTGGAAGTTTTTTTTTGTTATCACTATGAAACCGATAAACTGACTTCTATTCATTCGATGTTATAATAGTTAATACTGATTTTTACTTTTAAAACCATAAAATATTCATTTCGCCCACTTTTCCGTATTTGACAATTGATTTTAAAACATCTATCATTCGTGACTGTTAGGCGAAGAGAAAAACATTTTCTCACACTTCGATTCGAAACTATTCAACCATGAATTCATCAATTATTTTCAGTTGAAAATGAGAAATCGTTCTTTCTCATTAATATTTCTCATTGGTCACGCCATACAACTGAGCCTCTAGCAAAACCCAGCTCAGTCCGGTTTTGGTCTCACCAAAATCAAGTTCCAGAAATATGTATGAGTTTGGCAACCCTGAACCGGTCCTGGGATGGGCGGAGGAAGGAAGCACTCCACGGTAAGAAATCAGGAGTGTGTATAGAATGGCAGGGAAATCGCGGGGTGTTCCACAAAGACCTAAAGACATCCCCCTCTCATCTTCTGGCTTTAGAACCTCTGTTACCCCCTTTGTGCGGCCCATTCATATTATTTATTATTGTTGTGTTGGCATCACTTGCTGAAATCTGATTTATCGCCAGCACCGTTACGTTCCTCAATAACTCTCTCCTCCGGCTGCTGCGTTGGATGTTTTGAGAAACTGGATCTTTTATGAAAAGAGATGATATAATGATGTGGCTAGTCTATTCAGTAGACTTAATCTACGGACTTGTCGAATTTTATTTGGATTTATACGGATATTTTCGTATTTTCGCTTTAATTCAGATATACAGACTGAATCAAGAATATTACCAAACACATGGTAACATTTCATCAAATAGTGGCAGATTTAGATGCTAATGATGTAAGTATTGTGAGAATCTAAAAATTTTAATCGATTGTGTCTAAAAGGTTCTTTCTTCACTCAATGTATATCATGTAACCAAAAAAATTTCTTGTGGTTTCTGAGTGAAGCAGTGTATTTTCTAAGTTCTGATCTATCAAACTTCCTTATACCTATGTCGTCTATTTCAATGTGAATTCTTATTGGTACATATCAACTACTGGGTCACATCATACTTCCAGACAGAATAGTCAATCTTGGATCAAAACATCATTGAAAACATATATTGCGAAAACCTTCAATTAGTATATACAGCTCTTCCAAAGCAGATTCCGTCAGATATTGTTAATAATTTTGTTTCATATGTATATATCGAATATTTCTTTTAAAGTGATAGAACTTCAAATTGAAATAAAACACATTCAAATTAAGATTGAAGCCAAATTCTTTTTTTATTTGAAAGATAATTTTATGACCACTATGTTTTAAAAATAATTTCCGGCATATGTCCACCACGACTAGCTCTGAGGAACCGCATTTGATCAGACCAATTTTAGAACACTTTTTCGAGTAATTCAGGCCTTATTTCACCAATAACACAAGTTATGTTGGCTTCCAAAGCGTCTATGGTTTCTGGTTTATCGGCATAAACCAATGACTTGACATAACCACAAAGAAAATAATCCAGTGGAGTTATGTCGCATGATCTTGGAGGCCAATTAAGTGGACCATTTCTCTAAATAATGTTAATGCCAAATTTTTCTTTCAATAAATCAATTGTTACGGTAGCAACATCAGGTGTAGTACCATCCTCTTGGAACCAAAACACTTCTGGGTCGATACCATTCAAATTTTGAAACAAATAATCATTGATCATCGATCTGTAACGAGCATCATTCTCTGTAACATTAGCTCCAGCATCGTTTTTAAAGAAATATGAACCGATGATGCCTCCAGCGTGTAAAACACACAATACATTGCATTTTTCAGGATGCAATGGAACCTGCAGAACTTCTTGAGGATTGTTTTCAGTCCATATACGGCAATTTTGCTTGTTTACATAGTCGTTCAACCAAAAATGAGCTTCATACCTAAATACAATTTTACGATATGAAAGTGTATCAACTTCAAGCTGTTCTAGGGCCCAATCAGCAAACAAACGGCGCTTATTATGGTCAAGTGGCTTTAGTTCTTGAACCAGTTGGATCTTGTATGGGCGTAAGCTAAGATCTTCACTCAAAATTTTCCATGTGGTGGATGCACAGAGTCCAACTTGTTGTGAACGTCGACGAATAGATAAATCCGGATCATTATTAACACTATGACTTACAGCAGCGATATTTTCTTCTGTGCGTACAGTTCTTTGTCTTGTCGTTGTTGTTGCATCGAATAGAGAAAATGTTGTCCGAAATCTATCGATAGTTCGACGAATAAGCTGCTCTGATGGACGATTATGTAAACCATAAATTTCACGAAGTACTCTATAAGTTTGGCGAATAGAACACTGATTTTGAAAATAAATTTCAACAATTTGTAAACGTTGTAACGGCGTGAGTCTTTCCATGATAATTTGTCAATGCTTACTGCACAGAAATGTCAAAACAATATGGCTTCTACCTTCTGTCAAATCACAGTTATCCCTATCGAAAGTTCTATCACTCTAAAAAAACACCTGATATATATATATATATATATATATATATATATATATATATATATATAAATATATATATATATATATATATATATATATAGATTCTGCCCCTGATAATCTCCACGAATGGATTGGTTGAGAGCCACCTGGCAGAAAATACGGAACTCCTTGAACTGGATCAGGAGTTGATAAGTAAAGCTCAGAAGGAGGTGATCCTCTGGACAACAAGAATTGTTAGAATGTTCCTTACAGCTGCCTAGAAGGTCCTTGGTCGTTAAGACCCGGACCTTCTAGAGGAAACTCCCATAATGGTGATTATTAAAAAAAAAAAAAAAAAAAAAAAAAAAAAAAAAAAAAAAAAAAAAAAAAAAAATATATATATATATATATATATATACTACTCTGACAACAAAGCACCGGGAATTTTCAATTAAAACAACATTTTTACATTTAATCGTCAAAATTTATTGGGTCGCCTTCAAAATAGGCTCCATTTGCTCCAATACATCTATGCCAACGGCACTTCCAATTATCGAAACATTTTTTATAGGCGCTTTCCGGGATGGACGTTAGCTCTCGCGCCGAATTTTGTTTTATGGCTTCAATCCACTCAAAACGGGTGCCACGAAGGGGCAATTTTAGTTTTGGGAAGAGGAAAAAGTCGCAGGGAGCCAAATCCGGCGAATACGGTGGTTGCTGAAGCACGTTTGTTGAGTTTTTGGCGAGAAAGTCAGTCACAATCGTAGCTCGGTGAGAAGGCGCGTTATCGTCATGCAAAATCCATGAGTTGTTCGCCCACAAATTTGGCCGCTTCTTACGGATAGGCTCACGCAAACGTTTCATAACGCCTAGGTAGTACTCCTTGTTTACCGTCTGACCCTCTGGAACGAATTCGTAGTGCACCACGCCACGGATATCGAAGAAAACAATGAGCATCACCTTCATTTTCGAACGGCTTGGGCGTGGTTTTTTCGGTTTCAGCCCATTTTTTGCCACCCATTCCGATGATTGCTGGCTTGTTTGCATATCGTACTCGTAGACCCAGGTCTCATCACCAGTTATAATGCGTTCCATGAATGTAGAATCGGAATTACAGCGATCCAGCATGTCTGAAGCAACCTGTTCGCGATGACGTTTTTGAAGAATATTCAGGTCTTTCGGTACGAGTCGTGCGGCCACCTTTCTCATGCCCAAAATATCAATTAAAATCGTACGTGCGGACTCGTGGGATATCTTAAGATCATGTGCTATCTCTCAAGCTGGTACGACGGTTTTCCAGCACCCTTACCTTAATTTTATCGACGTTATCTTCGATCGAAGCCGTCGATGGTCGACCACTTCATGACCGTCCTTGAAGGCTCTGTACCACTGATATGCACGAGTTTTCGATAGAGCATTATCACCAAAGGCCTTTTGCAACATTTTTAATGCATCGGCACACGAAAATTCATTTGCAACACAAAACTTTAAACAAATTCTTTGCTCATTGTAATCACCCATCGTAAAAATCGGCACGCACTCTGACATCGACTGACTTAATCAGCTGTTGCAAACACACTAGTTGACAGATCCCGCTCAAGCTTGGCATAGTAATTAAGGACAGTGGTACCAACCTAGGAAAAAAAATAATAATTCCCGGTACTTTCTTGACAGAATGTATATATATATATATATATATATATATATATATATATATTTAATTGATCTCCTGAACATGAATCTGAGGTCAGAACAGCTCTTTCTTAGTTTAGAAGTTTTGAGCGCCATTGATTGTTTCCACCATAAAAACAATTACTCAGATCTTTCATGCAGTTCACAAATTATCTTTTTCTTGACGACTCTTGTCATTTCACGTTAAAAATATTTAATTTTCGATTTGAAAATATCGAAACCCATTGAATATTATTCTAAGAAATTCCACCATTCTTAAAAGAAAATTTGGCAATAGTCAATTTCATTGCAATACGAAAGAACCAAATGATAACTTATGGGTGATTTAATCATATTAGAATAATATCGAAATCCATTAGATTTTATTCTAAGGAATTTCACCCATTCTTACAAAAAGAATTTGACAATAGTCAATTTGATTGCAATACAAAAGAACCAAATGATAAATTATGGGTTATTTAATCACAAAGAAAATCCAAAATGATGCGTGAGATATATACAGTTTTAATATGAAATATCCATAATCAAATACTATGATATTGATTAATTTTATAAAAAGGAGATTTCTGCAACAGTATTGAAATGAATATGGAAACAATATACAAAGACATTCATAATTTTCATCGTAATATTCAATAACGAAAACAATTAAAAATACTTGAAATGAAATTTGACATTAGGTACCTTGAACGTAATTTTAAATAATTTGATGTGAAAGAATCTAATACATAATAATACATCAAATAATTTAACTTGAAATTTTTACATGTTTATTTGAATTATTCCATTCAATGTAGGGTTTTAAATCAGTTTTCATTGGCTTGAAATTGACTCTTTCAAATATTGTGTATTTTCACTGAGAAAAAAATTTGCATAAGAATTTCTAAGTGTCTCTTGACTGTTCCAATATTTATTGAAATGCTGATCCAGGAATTTATGATACATAATAATGAAACAATTAATGTTCCATTATTGATTTAACCACGATATTTTGTATTAAAATTAAGTAAATCTCAGGTGTCCTAGTAGATTTTAATTATAATCCAAGTACCTATAAGATATCAGTTCATTAGTTTCGTATCTCCTGCCACAATTAGTGTACTATCAATTAAAATGACTGACTTTATCAATTATTGAAGTTACTTAATAAAATTGGTGAAAAGCATTGACGTGAAGTCAGGAGTTTTTGCGTACTTGTTCATATCCATCACGATCCTCATGAAATTTTGCATTAGCCTTCTTGTCGTTACTTTACCTCTAAATGCTAAATTTTAACCCATTCGTGGGACTGTTGCTACGGTTTCGGTGACACTTTACGCTGCTCCGCTCATAAAATATTTTTTTTATCTTGTTATTATACGATATTCATGAAATTTTGCATTAGTACACATGGATCAGTTTTTTGCCAGCAAAGACCAAGAATTTTACGAAAGTAGAAACATGCTACTACCAGAGAGATGGCATAAGGTAATGGACGGAAATGGCCAATATATAATTTAGTAAAATATTCATTCATTATAAAATTGTCTTTCATTTTCCCAAAAAAAAACGAAATTACTTTCCGAACAACCCACTATATACTTACAGACTGAAAAAATTCCAGAATGTATCGAATTCTGTCCTTTGTCCTAAAACCACAACATTTAAAAAATAATAAAATAAAATAGTATGTCGACAGAACCACCCGAAGATAACAAAACAAAATGGCGAATGCGAAGGTTTACTGATTCGCCAATCATAACTACTTTTTCTATTAAGTTATGTAACCACAATTCCTGATGGTATTTGATATTTTCATATTTTGACACCGATATGGGATATTTTGAATGAAACACGGCGAATCGTTAAAATGTTCGAGTATAATTTGTGAACTACCCATATAAAATTATCTTCAATATCTCGTGGACTCCGAAATGAAAATTTTTAAATTGCAGTCTCGATGGTATGCTATTGCAAATATACATATATACTGTCTATTCGTCAACATGAAATTTATTCACTATTAGTATGAACGTTAATGTGCTTAAATAAAAAAAAACTTCACTGCATTCGTTTCGCCGAATATTTGAGGTTGAGAAAATATTAAAGCAAAATCCGTCCATTTTACTATATCCAGAAATTTCCTGTAAAACAGATGGAACATTGTGCAAAAAATGCCTATTAATCATATTTTAATAACTAACACTCATTTGTTCTCGAAAGTGTGATCGATTCCCAGTTCCAGAGCAAAATTTACATCCCCAGAACCAGTGTGTGTTCAAACTCTTAAGGATATGTCCTTGTTGCTTCAGACCACTCTTGCCATTCCGTTGGCAATTATAATTTATTCGATTTTATGTAGATTTCGTGTTCACCGTGGAAATCAGTTTTCTGGGCAAATATTTACCCTATTTCCCGAGTAAACGTGAAAAATCGATCAGGAAATACGGAGCACGGAAAATGCTCTGTTACAGTTCGTTTAGAATTCATTTATTTAAGTCTTCAAGATATTTAGCGGGTCCTCATAGTGACAGCTAAATGGATTTAATCCATTTGTCACACCTTAGCCAGTTGGCTAATCATGAGTTTATGAAGAATTTGAAATAAAACACAAAGAAGGATGAAAATAAAAATTTTACGCAATTTACCGACTTCACAAACTAATATCTCGACGAATAAAGCATAGTTGAAAATTATAATAAGTTGGAAAACAATAATTCCAATGATTCTGAAATTTTTTTCAACATCATTGCACTAGAATATGAACTAAGGTCGACAAAGTTTCAATCTAGATAGATTAAGATAAAAAGAAATAACTATTTAGTATAATAAAGAGAGGTTTTTTACTTGATAGAAGTATTATTTGAAATTTTTTAAATATTATACAGGTTTATTCTCTTAACCTCCTAAAAATTTTAATTTCAAAAAAATATTTATTCAGAAACTTTTAGAATTAAATTGAATAAATGTCCAAGAACACACCATGTCAATTTAGTAGACATAGAATTAAACACTTAACACAGAGTACCAAAGGAAATGAAAGAATTCAAAGAAATATAAATTATAAATTGAATCTACCAAATAAATACTTGAAGGGTACAAAATTTTATTTCGTTTCTTGTTTTATTGAAACCAAATTCCTTTTCAAAAATTCAAAAAATAATTTGAATATCAAAACAGATTTAATATGTCAGTCTTCTACAATTTTAATTTCAAAAAAATTTTATTCGAAAAACTTTAAGAATTAAATTAATGTCTTATAAGCACCTCTTATATTTAATAGGCCTATACAATCAACACTCAATATACAATATCAAATTGAATAAATAAACCAACAAATATAAATTACAATTAAAATTAATAATTAAATATTTGAAGGAGACAAAATTTTGTTTCTGATCTTACCATTATGAACACCAATTCACTTTCAAAACATAAAACTTAATTTAAGGACTTCTCAAAAATATAATTTATTTAAAATATTCAATATATTAAAATATTCAAATAAGTTAATTAAAAAATCTCTCAAAACATGCACTATATCTTCAAAAAACAATTAGGCTTCCGATAATCTCTTCATCGGCCCTAAATCAAATTTAAAATAAAAATCAACTAACAATCAATATCGCTTACCTCTGAGTGGTAACCGGATTATTGCTTTAACAAACTAACTTTAAAATCAAGATATTCTAAGTTCGTCACGAAAATACCAGAAAAGTGTAAGGTAGTATAAGGTTTTCTTTAAATCATTGACATTCCATAATGAGAATTTATTCGAGCCTAAATATTATTTTATTTTATACAAAACATAAACACAAGAAAAGAACTTGCTGAAGATGAGTTCCTCCAAAAAATTCCTAAAATATGCAAAGCATCTTCAAAAAGCAATTTAGAATTATAACGAAAACTCATCAGCCTACTTCACATTTAAAAACTAAAAATTATTAATAAAATATATCTTACCACATAATACCTACTGAATATAGCTATCTGAAAAAACACTAGAATGAAGTGAACTTCTAAAAATTCTACGTATTCTATGTTCGCCACAGAAACTACACAAAGTTTGCAAGGTATTTTATGGACTTCTTTAAAACCAAATGATAATATGTTATAAGTGAAAACCAAAATATTATATATAATTTTTATGTATACAATAAAATAATAAAAATAGATTTTTTACTTGATTGAAAGATTATTTAGAAATTCTTGAATATTACACAGATATATTCTGTTAAACTCCTAATGATTTCAAATAAAAAAAAAAATTATTCAAAAACTTTCAGAATTAAATCAAATAAATTTGTAAGCACAAACCGTGTTAATTAAGTAGACATATTGAATTAAACACTCATCACACACTACCAAAGGAACGAAAAGAATTCAAAGAAATATAAATTATCAATTAAATCCACGAAATAAATATCGGGTGTTTTTTTAGAGTGTTAGAACTTTCGATAGGGAAAACTGTGATTTGACAGAGGGTAGACGCCATGTTGTTTTGACATTTCTAATCAGTAAGCATTGACAAATTATCATGGAAAGACTCACGCTGCAACAACGTTTACAAATTGTTGAAATTTATTTTAAAAATCGCCAAACATATAGAGCACTCCATGAAATTTATGGTTCACATAATAGTCCATCAGAGCAGCTTATTCGTCGAACTATCGATAGATTTCGGACAGCATTTTCTCTACTCGATGCAACAACAACAACAAGATAAAGAACTGTATGTATTGAAGAAAATATCGCTGATGTAGGTCATAGTGTTAATGATGTTCCAGATTTATCTATTCGTCGACGTTCACAACAAGTTGGACTCTGTGCATTCACCACATGGAAAATTTTGCGTAAAAATCTTGGTCTACACCGATACAAGATCCAACTGGTTCAATAACTAAAGCCACTTGACCATAAAATGCGTCGTTTGTTTGCTGATTGGGCTCTAGAACAGCTTGAAGTTGACCTACTTTTTTATCGTAAAATTGTGTTTAGTGATGAAACTCATTTCTGGTTGAACGGCTATGTGAACAAGCAAAATTGCCGTATATGGAGTGAAAACAATCCTCAAGAAGCTCTGGAGGTTCCATTGCTTCCTGAAAAATCTATGGTGTGCTTTACACGCTGAAGGCATCATCAGTCCATATTTCTTTAAAAACGATGCTGAGGCTAATGTTATAGTGAATGGCGCTCATTACAGATCGATGATCAATGATTATTTGTTTCAAAATTTGAATAGTATCGACCCAGAAGTGTTTTGGTTCCAACAAGATGGTGCTACACCTCATGCTGCTACCGTAACAATTGATTTATTGAAAGAAAGATTTGGCGATAACATTATTTCGAGAAATGGTCCAATTAATTGGTCTCCAAGATCATGCGACATAACTCCACTGGATTATTTTCTTTGTGGTTATGTCAAGTCATTGGTTTATGCTAATAAATCGGAAACAATAGACGCTTTGGAAACCAACATAACTCGTGTGATTGGTGAAATAAGGCCTGAATTACTCGAAAAAGTGGTCCAAAATTGGTCTGATCGAATGCGGTTCCTCAGAGTTAGTCGTGGTGGACATATGCTGGAAATTATTTCTAAAACATAAATGTCATGAAATTATCTTTCAAATAAAAAAAAATGTTGGCTTCAATCTTAAAAGGAATGTGTTTTATTTCAATTTCTATCACTCTAAAAAAAAACCGATACTTGAAGGGTACAAAATTTTGTTTCGTTCCTTGTTTCATTAAAACCGAATTCCTTTCTATAAATGCAAAACATAACCTCAAGAACTTCTTCGAAAATAACTTGCTGAAAATAAGTTGCTTCAAAAAAATTCCTAAAACATTCTATTTGCCCGATATCAGAATTAACATGCATCTAAAGAATCTGCCCTCTAGCGTCTTTTTACACTAGGCAATAATTATCTACTTTGACTTATAAAATTCGAAAGAGTTATAATTAGGTAACTTGCTGAAGTTATAAATTTGAATCAAAAATGTATTCGAGACCTATTGATTAAATTCAGCAAATGGCGAGTTCAAATAAATAAGTAAAATTAAAACCACTATGAATGTAAAATCTCAATAAAGCTTCTGGAGTAAAGTGATTTTTTTATGAATAGTTGAGTGCTCGACCTTTATCAATAATATACTATTTCCTAGCCACTGAGTAGCAAGGAAACAACGCACAATTGAAAACTATTAACCGTGTATCATCTTTCACCTCGGACAAACCTGAATGGTTACGGGTTAAACCTAGCAGAAAGTCTAGTTTTATACGACATTTACGATTTGCGAAGTGTACATGCCGTAATTTTATATCGGACATTTACTACGTTCCTCGTATTTCACGACTGCATTGCTTCAATTTCCGTCAGGTAATAAAATGATTTGAATAAAAGCAACAATATATAATTCATGGATTTACCATATTCAGTCAGGTGGCTGTAATAATGCACCAAATTTTATTCTATTTGTGATTCAGTCTTGAGTTTGTCCCATACTAATGAATTTTATTGTCGATTTACGCTTGAACAGAACTGGAAAATATTAAAAACTTATTTCCAAAGTGGTGAATCTTCTATCCAAACTGTCAAGTGGAATATTCAATAGAAATGAAACGCTCTCGCGGCAATTTGTGAATCAATTTGTTCGCGATAAATGGATCATTATTTGATAAAACTATATGTTTACGTTCTCGTCCCGTGAACACACCTCAAAACATTGCTTTAGTCCAGATTGTGACTGAACATCCACCAACATCAACTCGTCCGTTACCATTTGGTAGTTGAGCATAATTGAAGCAAGCTGTAGAAATTATTATGTTTTACTACGAATAAATTGATATTTTACACATTTAATTGTGACTCAAATTTTGGGAATTAACTATCCCATCTTCAGACTTTTGAAGTCTTAACAAGCAGGACAGGGTATTTATGAATATACAGACAAAAGAAGTGATAAAAACAGGTTGAAAAAGAGAGGGCTTACAACTATAAGAATGTCGGCACGCCAAAGAAGATTGGTAAACAGATAATACTTATTTAAATATCTTGAATATTCTGGATTTGCATAGATTCGTATAGTCACTCCTTGACTTATGCCATCGCAGTACGATAGAGAAATGAATTTTTTGCTTTCTTTAGTTCTTACTGTGTATATAAAAAAGCCGGTCTTTTTTCGCGATGGAGTTCGTCAAATACCAGAAAGATGGGAAAAAATGGTGTCAAGCGACTGACAATACAAAATTATATATATCATACAGATTTATTCTGTTAACCTTCTACAAATTTTAGTTTAAAAAATTTTTTATTCGAAAACTCTTTAGAATTGAATTAAATAAATGTCTTGGAAGAACACTGTGTCAGTTTAATAGACATATAGAATTACCACTCATTACACAGTACGAAAAAGGAATAAAAGTATTCAAAGAAATATAAATTATCTATTAAAATTACTAAATAAATACTTGAAGGATTTAGAATTTCGTTCCGTACCTTGTATTATGAAAACCAAATCCCTTTCCAAAAATGCAAAACTTAACCTCGAGAACTTCTTCGAAAACAACTTAATTCAAAATTTTAAATATCATACAGATTTATTTTGTAATAATACTTCTGTCAAGAAAAAGCCTCTTTTTATTTTTTTATTTTTTATATTACAAGTTACTTCGAATAAGTTCCTTCAAAAAATTCCTAAAATATCTTCAAAAAGCACTTTAGAATTCTAACAACGAAAAACTCGTCAGCCATACTTGATATTTAAGAAATAATCAACAATAATATCTTACCAGACTAGCTACGTGTGAAAAAAACATTAGAATTAAGTGAACTCTTAAAAATCCTACGTATTCTATGTTCGTAGGAGATTAACAGAATAAATATGTATGATATTTAAAATTTTGCAATAATCCTTCTATCAAGTAAAAACCTCTTTTTATTATTTTACTGATAATACTTTGAATTTTGTATGTATAACAAATGTTTCACAATAAAGCTTCGATTTAGTACAAAAATCGCACCAACTTATGTATACCTCTCACAATTAAAAGGTCTTTCAATGGGAACGCCCCATTTTTAAATTGACATTACTATTACTCACTCATGGCAGCCATTGTTTATTTGTGAAATTGACAATTGTATTTGTCAATGTCTACCATTTAATCATGAAAAGGTACACACTTCAACAACGTTTACAAATAACCCAATTTTACAATGAAAAATCGCGATCTGTTACTCTAACTTTTACGTGTTTTAACTCCAATTTTTTTTCATTATTATCGTCCGGATAAAAGAACAGTTGAACGTTTAGTCTAGAAATTTGAAACAAATTTCACACTCCATGATGTTACAGTGCCAGTGTGACAAAGAAATGCAAGAAGTGAAGAGAATATTGCTGCCGTACGTGAAAGTGTTCGTGAAAACCAAATTTTATCGATTTCTCGACGAAATAGGCATCTCCCAGACGTCTTTGTGGCAAATTTCATGAAAAGACCTTGGTTTACATCCATACAAAATTGTTTTAACCCAAGAACTCCAACTGAAAGATCATTCAAAGCGTCGTGTATTCAGTAATTGGGGCTTAGAGAAAATCATTCACGATTTAACTCCATTGAACTTTTTTCTTTGGGGTTACATTAAATCTTTGGTTTACAGCAGTCATCCAGCAAATTAAGACGATTCACAGATCAATATTGAACGAGTAATTGCTAACATACGACCTGATTTGTGTGAGAGAGTCATGGAAAATTGGATTCAACAACTTCATTCCTGCCAGCGTTTCCGTGGTATGGAGCCTCATCATCAACTGTTAAGCCGAATAATCCTGACTAGAAGATCATGCTGTGTGTTTGGTGGGACAAAATTCGATTTTGTACAAAAACATCACTACTTATACCCCTCACAATTATTTGTTTGCTTTGACCTGTACGTAATTCGTGAAACTTGATTGTCAAATAATTTAATCGTCACATGTAAAGATTTTTCCGAATCCTGAAGCGTACTGCAGTATGGAGAATTGCAAGCGCCTTATATGGATTTTTATATTCCTTTAAAATTCATGTTATCTGGGAAAAACTCACTCCGTTCTTCATCACCCATAAGGGGTTGTGAAATGCCGTCAAAAGATCCTACTTTCGCAAATTTCAAGCAGAATACCGTCATCGTAGAAATGAGTTGGAAGGAGCCGTAATGAATTCAAATGATTCAGATATTATTGTAAACACGCCGACATAATAGGTCGGTCGTTTACAAAGGACTACCGGCAAGTCGGCACCAATGCTCCTATCGTCAAACATGCCATGAATGAGCCCTACAGGGATGCCTATTCGGATCAGATAGATCCTTGTTGTTGTCCTGGGCACGGACGATTGCACCAAGGCTACGTCCGCTGTAAAGGGATTATCAATTAGACCACCAAAATTTTAATTTGAAAAGAGCTAACACAAAGGCTTATTATTTATTATTATTGTTGATATAATTATGAGTAATGGTTATAATATAATTTATTTAAATGAATGGAGTATGCGGTTGGTCCGAGGTGAAACACTTTAACAATTTTATTTAGAAAAAATCACACACTTTTTGTTTCACAATTTATTCAGAATCCACACATGATTTGGTCTTTTGACCATCTTCAAAGGACTACAAAAAAAAACTCAACTTAAAATTGAAAAGGATCTTTTATTACACTTAGGACATCTGTGTATTTTTTTGACGCATGTAAATAACAACATCCAATATAGAGGTGTTGCCAAAGAGTATTTGGAAATTTGTTAAATTCTCCCTTTTCTCAATGGCTTTCTTGATTGAAAGAATCTCCAAATAGTCCATCAATGTACCTCCTTTTTAACATTATATAGTAAAGTGACATCTTTCTCATTAAAAAGATGGTTATTTTCAATACAGTATTCTGCAACAATTGTTTATCACAATAGCGTCATCAGGAAGGTTTACATTTTGAATAACTAAACCTGCGTGATGATGCTACTGTGATAGCGAAATAATTGTTGTGAACATAAGAATGAAAATTTTGAAAATCAGAAATACCTGATTTGAATTTTATTTAATATGGATTTCACCAAGTAAGGACTGATTCAGTTCAATGGAAATTAATTCTTTAGCAGTTAATAGAAATAATTTAGCTAGGATGTTGGTAAACAATTAAGAGGAACCCCAACTTTTCCGAATCGGGGATTTATCAAATTAAATGTGATGATTGTGATGCTACATATATAGCACAGACAGGCCGATGTTCACAACATAGAATCAAAGAACATAGGATATCTATTTTGAAAAACCAGAAATCAACCGATTTTGCAGAACATTGTATAGGAAATAATCGTTTTTTTAATGAGAAAGATGTCACGTTACCATATAATGTTAATAAGGGTAAAATAATGGACTATTTAGAGATTCTTTCAATCAAAAATCCATGAGAGAAAGAAGAATTTAACAAATTCCTGAATACTCTTTGGGAACACCCCTATATTGGATGCTGTTATTTCCATGTGCCATGAAAATACACAGATGTCCTAAGATCCTTTTCAATATTTAGTTTAGTTCCTTTTTGTCTCCCTTTGAAGATGATCGAAAGACTGAAACACGTGTCAGGATTCTGAATAAACTGTGTGAATTTTATTAATAAAATTGTTATAATGTTTCACCTTGAGCCAACATTAAATACGGCTTCAACTGTGGTGGAATGATCGGTTTCATATTGTGGAATATTCAATAACAGAGAACACCCCTGTACAAAACCGAACTACATCAAACAAATGCTTACGATCGGTCAACAAACGTGAAAGTTACAATTTGTTTCGGTTTTTCTGTTCCTGACGAGGGTGTTGAACATTTCAATATTCTCTTGTCCACGAGCATGGCTTTGTTCGTATGGGGTGTGTCGTCCTCTGCAACTTGTTCTCCCATTGTTATATCGCCGTTTCTGCGTCTTCTTTCATTCGAATAAGGTATCATGTGGTGTTGTACTTTTTTACAGATAGATATTGTATTTGAGAGAAGTTTATAATTCTTGTATCTCTTATATTTTTCTTGTTCTGTATGTTTAAAAGAACCCATTATGTTAGATATGAGAACGTAATATTTGAAATATGCTGAAACTTTATTGTCTCAGTCATATATTTTAGTGAAAATCGAGAATATAAATACAAATGAATAGTTAGGTACTTCAAAATATCCAGCAAAAGGATCAAGTTAACATTGACACGTGTTTCGATCGTTTATTTTCAGAACCGCCTTCTAAAGGACACGAAAAGTACCTAAACTTGAATTTACTGAAGTTCCTATTCATATATATTTCGAATATACTACTCTGTCAAGAAAGTACCGGGAATTTTCAATTAAAACAACATTTTTACATTTAATCGTCAAAATTTATTGGGTCGCCTTCAAAATAGGCTCCATTTGCTCCAATACATTTATGCCAACGGCACTTCCAATTATCGAAACATTTTTTATAGGCGCTTTCCGGGATGGACTTTAGCTCTCGCGCCAAATTTTATTTTATGGCTTCAATCGACTCAAAACGGGTGCCACGAAGGGGCAATTTTAGTTTTGGGAAGAGGAAAAAGTCGCAGGGAGCCAAATCCGGCGAATACGGTGGTTGCTGAAGTACGTTTGTTGAGTTTTTGGCGAGAAAGTCAGTCACAATCGTAGCTCGGTGAGAAGGCGCGTTATCGTCATGCAAAATCCATGAGTTGTTCGCCCACAAATTTGGCCGCTTCTTACGGATACGCTCACGCAAACGTTTCATAACGCCTAGGTAATACTCCTTGTTTACCGTCTGACCCTCTGGAACAAATTCGTAGTGCACCACGCCACGGATATCGAAGAAAACAATGAGCATCACCTTCATTTTCGAGCGGCTTTGGCGTGGTTTTTTCGGTTTCGGCTCATTTTTTGCCACCCATTCCGATAATTGCTGGCTTGTTTGCATATCGTACTCGTAGACCCAGGTCTCATCACCAGTTATAATGCGTTCCATGAATGTAGAATCGGAATTACAGCGATCCAGCATGTCTGAAGCAACCTGTTCGCGATGACGTTTTTGAAGAAAATTCAGGTCTTTCGGTACGAGTCGTGCGGCCACCTTTCTCATGCCCAAAATATCAATCAAAATCGTACGTGCGGACTCGTGGGATATCTTAAGATCATGTGCTATCTCTCTCAAGCTGGTACGACGGTTTTCCAGCACCCTTTCCTTAATTTTATCGACGTTATCTTCGATCGAAGCCGTCGATGGGCGACCACTTCACGACCGTTCTTGAAGGCTCTGTACCACTGATATGCACGAGTTTTCGATAGAGCATTATCACCAAAGGCCTTTTGCAACATTTTCAATGCATCGGCACACGAAAATTCATTTGCAACACAAAACTTTAAACAAATTCTTTGCTCAACGTAATCACCCATAGTAAAAATCGGCACGCACTCTGACATCGACTAACTTAATCAGCTGTTGCAAACACACTAGTTGACCTGCCTCATTGCCCCGCCAGATTTAAATCAATAATTCCCGGTACTTTTTTGACAGAATGTATATGAAATTTTTATGATGCATTGCTATATGATGGGTGTTTCCGAAGAGTATTTGTAAATTCGTTAAATTAGCTACATTCTGAATATATTTTTTCAAATTGGCAACTAATGTTCTACCTATTGCATTGATCAATGTAATCGATTGATCAATATTTTTGAATAGTTGAAATGAGCTGGTAGATCAAATTATTTGTCTGTGATCTCCGAAAATCTGACAAATCTGCAATTCAAATCTTGAAGTAGCTCAATATGGTATGCTACATATGTGTATTGTCGCGCTCTAGATGTCGCTATTGTGTGGTAAAACATTAATGTGCCTATACAGGACAAATATAGGTGTGTTGCATTCGTCGGGATTACAGCATTGTACTGAAGATATGCCAAAAAGCTTTGAAACATGCATGTCTGCTGCTTATGCTTGACGATCAACAAAACCTCCCCGCTTTAATATCGGGCGTTTTTTTTAGAGTGATAGAACTTTAAATTGAAATGAAATAAATTTAAATTAAGATTGAAGCCAAATTTTTTTTATTTGAAAGATACTTTTATGACATTAATGTTTTAAAAATAATTTCCGGCATATATCTACCACGATTAGCTCTGAGAAACCGCATTCGACCAGACCAATTTTGGACTACTTTTTCGAGTAATTCAGGCCTTATTTCATCAATAACAGGAGTTATGTTGGCTTCCACAGTGTCTATTGTTTCTGGTTTATCAGCATAAACCAATGACTTGATATAACCCCAAAGAAAATAATCCAGTGGAGTTATGTCCCATAATCTTAGAGGCCAATTAATTGGATCATTTCTCGAATTAATGTTATCGCCAAATATGTCTTTCAATAAATCAATTGTTACGGTAGCAGCATGAGGTGTAGCACCTCTTGTTGGAACCAAAACACTTCTGGGACGATACCATTCAAATTTTGAAACAAATAATTATTGATCATCGATCTGTAACGAACACCATTCACTGTAACATTAGCTCCAGCATCGTTTTTAAAGAAATATGGACCGATGAGGTATCATCGGTCATCATTTACACGCTGGAGGTATCCAGCCTGTAAAGCATACCATACAGTGCATTTTTCAGGATGCAATGGAACCTGCAGAACTTCTTAAGGATTGTTTTCACTCCATATACGGCAATTTTGCTTGTTTAAAGGGCCGTTCAACCAGAAATGAGCTTCATCACTAAACCAATTTTACGATAAAAAAATGGATCAACTTCAAGCTGTTCTAGGGCCCAATCAGCAAACAAACGACGCTTATTATGGTCAAGTGGCTTTAGTTCTTGTATGGGTGTAGACCAAGATCTTCAGGAAAAATTTTTCATGTGGTGGATGCACAGAGTCCAACTTGGTGTGAACGTCGATGAATAGATAAATAATCATTAACACTATGACTTACAGCAGCGATATTTTCTTCAGTACGTACAGTTCTTTGTCTTGTTGTTGTTGTTGCATCGAGTAGAGAAAATGTTGTCCGAAATCTATCGATAGTTCGACGAATAAGCTGCTCTGATGGACCATTATGTAAACCATAAATTTCACGAAGTGCTCTATAAGATCGGCGAATAGAACACTGATTTTGAAAATGAATTTCAACAATTTGTAAACGTTGTTGCAGCGTGAGTCTTTCCATGATTCTTACTGAATAGAAATGTCAAAACAACATGGCTTCTACCTTCTGTCAAATCACAGTTATCCCTATCGAAAGTTCTATCACTCTAAAAAAAAACACCCGATACATTATTCGGTACCAAAGTTGACATTTTCAGAGCACACAGAAACAAACTATGTTGTTTACATTTAAGCCAAATGACAGATACATATTTGTTGTAGGGCATACGTTTTCCCATGGAAATAAATTATGGCAATCTGTTCAATGCGATAAATGATATTCAACAGTTACCACTGATAATCGATTGAGTTTTTTTTTCCAAACTGTGGCATCTCCATTGCGCTAACTTCACCATTCCTCGGCATTCTGCCCAACTTCTCCAAAAACGGAACAATATATGGCATGAATATGCATTCAATTCTAGCCGGAAACTCCAAGGAATTTAACAAGATGCACCCCCAGACAAACACCATTAAAATTCAGATCCCATTCGACACAATTCATCAACATTTAGGAAGAGGAAGCAGATGAGTGACGGGGTTTGCGCAAAATACTCCAATTGCGGATTTCTCGGGCTTCCTTCACACTTGTCAGTTCGTTTTCACGGAGGAACGCTGACAGCCGGATAGTTCGCAGTCCCCGCACGTATCACGGTATAAATTGCAAAAAGTCCCGAGGGAACGGCCCTTCTTCGACTGTCGATGTTGGGCTAGATGCGGTTGAGGTGGGTGTCGAGCCAGTGGCGTTGGAAGAACCTCAAGCACATGCTATATTTCCTTGATCTAATCTTCACGTGTTAGAAGTGGGAGAACAACGGAGATACAGGGTTATCCATTTTGTGCTTCCGAAAGTAAACGTAAAGAAAACACTCTTTCATCTAGAATATCGACCAAAATTTTATTTCAATACAATTAAAATGTCCTTCGCGTGATCTCTTATAGGACTGGATCATTGTGAGGTAATTTTCGATCACTCTCTGGCATATTTCGGACAATATCTCACCAATAACTTGACGGATGTTGGTTTTCATCCGAAGGCGATAAATAACAAGATCTTGGTCTACAATTCACATCACCGAAACGACAAATTACGCGTCTAGGGAATTTTTCTTGCTATAAAGCCAAAACAGGTTGTGTTGTGTGGCTTGTAGCACCATCTTGCTGAAACCACATCTCTTCCAATTCAATATCATTAATTTCAGGCCAAAAGAAATCGGTAATCATTTGGCTATAGCGATGAGAATTGATGGTTTGAGTGACACCTTTCTCATTTTCAAAGAAGTATTGACCAATCACTCCACCAGACTAAATCGCACATCATACAGTGACTTTTTGTGTATGTAATGGTCTCTCTGAGGAACAGATGAGTTGCTTGTTTACATAGCCACCAAGTGATGAGGATGAAACAGCCGTAACTGTTAATGGAAACTACGATGTAACTCGAATTTTTACTGCCAGAACTTGAGAAAATCATACAATAGATGTGGTTCCAACAAGATGGTGCTACATGCCATACGAACTATGCTCGCTTTGTCAAAGGAAAGGTATGACGACGAGGATGTGCGAAAGCACAGGTCTATACCAACAAGGCACTGACTTCGGATCAGTGACACCTTTCTCATTTTCAAAGAAGTATTGACCAATCACTCCACCAGACTAAATCGCACATCATACAGTGACTTTTTGTGTATGTAATGGTCTCTCTGAGGAACAGATGCGTTGCTTGTTTACATAGCCACAAGTGATGAGGATGAAACAGCCGTAACTGTTAATGGAAACTACGATGTAACTCGAATTTTTACTGTCAGAACTTGAGAACATCATACAATAGATATGGTTCCAACAAGATGGTGCTACATGCCATACGAACTATGCTCGCTTTGTCAAAGGAAAGGTATGACGACGAGGATGTGCCAAAGCACAGTTCTATACCAAGAAGGCACTGACTTCGGATCAGTTGAAAGAGAATCTTTGTTAAGTTATTGGCGAAATACAGCCGAAATTATTCCACAGGGTGATCAAAAATTGGAGCGATCAGATGCGTGAGTGTAAACGAAGCCGTGGTGAACATTTGAAAGGTATCTTGTTCAGAAAATAATTGCATTGTTCAAGCTTCAAAATAAATCAAGATATTCAGTATGTTCCATTTAAAATTAAAATCCTATCATTCTTAATAGAAGACTTTTTAGATGTAAACTCAATAGGAAAATCTGCTGATTTGTTAATTGTATACTACTTACACAGCCTTGCTTGCATTATTATATGCCAAAGAGGACTTAAAACAAAACGATTATTTTTATAAATTTTTTGAGTAACAACCAAACATCATCGAAGTGTGTATTACGCCATAATGAATTGTCAAATTACACACATCGTCAAAAGTCTTGGGCCCCCTAGGTTTCTCAAGAAATAAACAATCTGTTCTGGAAATGAGATTAATAATAATTAATATTTTCCTCTACTTCAACTGCAATATAGTTGATAGAAAATCTTTGTTTGTTACTATTTGCTTTATGCAGGATAGGAAAAATGAGAAAAAACTTTCATTTTGTCAATTATTTATTATTGATTAATTACAGTTATTCCACAACTGAATCCAAATTCAATAATTCGTATTACAACCTCTTCTTTCAATCAACTGCCCAATACGCCTAGGCATCCCACGAATCAAGTCATTAATAAAATTTTCGGGCATATCGTTCCATTCTTTCTGAAGGGCTAAACTCACTTCCTGAAAAGTTAAAGATGGGTCTTGTCGATTGTATATTACTTTCCCTAAGTAATCCCATATGTGCTCAATTGGATACATATCTGGTGAGTTTGCTGGCCAGTTCATTCTCTGGATATTGGTCTCTTGAAGAATGTTTTGAACCCTTCGTGTGCGGTGTAGTGAGGCGTTATCATCCTGATAAATGAAATTATCCCCAATTTCGTTGCGCAGAGAAACAATGATTGGTTCGATGATGTTTTCTACGTAGATGGCACCCGCTATTGTTCGTTCAACGATAAGGTACGGCGACCGAACATTATACCCCCAAAGCATATTATTGATATGCCTTGAAAGGGCACAACTTTCCGGGCAAAATTGAGTCGCTCTAGTCTGCCTGGACCTCTCCAAAACCTTTCTCGTCGGTTATCACTTTGTAAACCGAACCGTCACTCGTCCGAAATAGTACGTTGCGCCATTGTGGTAAAAGCCAGTCTTCGTAGTGTTCTGCCCATTGCCGACGGGTAGCTGTATGTCTAGGTGATAGCCGAGGTACTCTTAAAGGTCTTCTCGACCTTAAATTTGAGGAATACAACCGTATTGTTATGGTACTGGTTGAGACTACTCGTCTATAGGTCCTCAAAAAATTACTTCGAAGGGTTGTTACAAATACCGTTCGATTCCTTCGAGTAAAATTTGCGATATAATGGTCTTCCCTTGCAGATGTTACTCTGGGTCGACCAGACATCGGTCTCCGGGCACCGCTGCCGGGCTTCAGGAAAGGACCACTATGCGCCTTACTGAAGTCCGTGGAATATTCAAACGTTGCGCAATCTGATGTTTCGACAAAGCTTCTTGATGTAGAGCTACTATTCTTGCCCGATCAAACTGAGAAATTGGATGTCCCGGCATATTCCACGGAATATTTTCAATATTACAACTCTCGTCATTCGCTGAAAACTGATTAACTTCGAATACACCTGTATTCTCCCGAACAACAAACATTTTTTGTCATGTTAAATTCAACAAGTTGAGAGTTGATAGGGGGCAAAACTATTGACGATGTGTGTATACTAAACACAAATTAAAACTAGTGGCATATTTAAAAGAATATTGCCAAATATTGGCAAATCCATTACATAAATCCTTATTTAAAATGGAAAATCTCATACTGAACCCACGCCACTGTTCCTTCGTCACAGTTGGCCGCGAAAGCAGCCCCCGTCGAAAAGTTCTGATTATAGAAAGGACCCCTAACTCACTAACGTGCTTATAGCGGATTAAACGGTGTATAGTTCTACTTAATTATTTTCGAATTAGTAATGCTCCTATTGTGAGGGTTGCAAGCCGCGTCATAAATATTTGACGATACTATTTGGAAAAGAACAGCAGAGTGTTGATTCAGATATTTGTTCACGGGCTGTCAAACGTTATTTACATTATGATTTTTCTATTGTGGGGAGGTTTGTTCTGTATCAATTGACGCTACGGTTTAAGACCTCATTAATGATTGCAACCAATTTGTTTATACAATTGAAAGTGGGTCATGACCTCTTGTACAGTTATCTTTCCATTCATTTCCATATCCTGTCAAATCCTATTCAATGATTATTTAAACATTTTAATATTTACAGATATATTATGTTAGCCTTCTACATATTTAATTTCAAAAAATTATATATAATATTATAACTTCAGGAATTAAATTAATGTCATATAAGTACAACATTCATTAAAAGACATCCAAAAGATATAACAAAGTCCAATAAATGTAAATTGTTAACAAAAATCCTATAAATTGAATATTTCGAGTAGACTAAATTTTGTTTCTGCTCGTCCCTCTTATGAAAACAAATATCTTTCAAAAATGTTTAAAATAATCTTAAAAATTTCATCATAAAACTATCTTACTTAGAATATTCAATATTATTGGATATCTAAGTTACTTTTTGGGAAATCGCAAGATACGTCTACTCAAAATATTTAATTTATAAGAATTTTGTTAACAATTTATATTTATTGGATTTTGTTATATTATTTGGATATCCTTTAATGAATGTTTATCTTATATGGCGTTTGATATAAGTGGTACTTATATGACATAAATGTAATTCCTGTAGTTAGAATATTAAATATAATTTTTTTAAATTAAATATGTAGAAGACAAATAGAATATATCTGTGAATATTAAAATATTTATATAATTTTATTTACCTTCTATCAAGCATAAACCTCCATTTATTTTATTTTATTCATAATAAATAATAATTTAGTTTCCTTAACATTCTTTATACAGATGGTCCTTGTGCTATAACAGAGGCCGTTAAATTACCTTTCAATCTTTAAGATCAATTTTAGAATTATTTATTTCGAGCCATATTAGACTCCATTCAAATTTAAATTTAAATTCATTTATCAATAAGCTTTCTGAATTGAAGGGTAAGTAAAAACTTTTGTTGATTGATGTTATATTTTATTGAATACGAATGAGTACTGACGAATCAAAGTCTCTCTTAAAACTTGTTTTTTATTAATGTTTTTACATATCTTGAGGTTTTCTAAAAAATAACTTAGTAAGATATCCAATAATATTGAATATTCTAAGTTATTAAAACAAATTGTAGAAATTACTATGTTTTACTACCAAAAACTATATATTACACATTTTCTTGTGACTCGAGTTTCGGGAAATGTACTATCCCATCATCAAACAACTGAAGACCTAACAGTGGTACAGTGGTATTTGAACAAAAGTGATAAATATCTTGAATATTTCAACAGATTCTCGGTATTACCTAATAGTGGTTCAGAGGTTTACAATCGGAACGTGATAAAAAACCGGGTTGAAAAGAGGGGCCGTCTAACAGATATCGGAATGTCGGCAATCGACAAAGAAGGTTGTTAAACGGATGGTACCCATTTAAATATCTCAAATAATTTTTGCGGTTACATACTTCCGTACAGTCATTCATTATTTTTACATTATTTTGTTGTATATCTCAAATATTTGGATTCACAAAGCTCCATACAGTCATTCATTATTTTTTACATTATTTTTATTGTGAACGAATTTGAAAATTTCAATAATCAAGTTTCTTTTCTTTTGAATCTACATGTAAAATTTTTCTGAAACTTGAATATTGAAATTTTCAAATTCGTTCACAATAAAAATAATGTAAAAAATAATGAATGACTGAATGGAGCTTTGTGAATCCAAATATTTGAGATATACAACAAAATAATGTAAAAATAATGAATGACTGTACGGAGCTATGTAACCCCAAAAATTATTTGAGATATTTGAATTGGTACCATCTGTTTAACAACCTTCTTTGGCGATTGCCGACATTCCGATATCTGTTAGAAGACCCTTCTTTTTTAACCCGGTTTTTTATCACGTTCCGATTGTAAACCTCTATACCACTATTAGGTGTTACCGAGAATCTGTTGAAATATTCAAAATATTTATCACTTTTGTTTAAATACCACTGTACCACTGTTAGGTCTTCCGTTGTCTGATGATGGGATAGTTCATTTCCCGAAACTCGAGTCACAAGAAAATGTGTAATATATATATTTTGGTAGTAAAACATAGTAATTTCTACAATTTGTTTTAATTATTATCAACTACCAAATACTAACGGCTGAAACAATTCAGTATATTCTAAGTGAGATAGTTTCATGATGAAATTCTTAAGATTATGTTAAACATTTTTGAAAGATATTTGTTTTCATAAGAGGGATGAGCAGAAACAAAATTTTGTCTACTCAAAGTATTCAATTTATAAGATTTTTGTTAACAATTTATATGTATTGGATTTTGTTATATCATTTGGATGTCTTATAATGAATGTTTATTCTATATGTTGTTTGATATAAGTGGTACTTATATGACATTAATTTAATTCCTGAAGTCATAATATTAAATATAATTTTATGAACTTAAAAATGTAGACGGCTAACAGAATATGTCTATAAATATTAAAATATTTAAATAATTTTATATACCTTCTATCAAGCATAAACCTCCATTTATTTTATTTCATTCTATTCAATAAGTTTACGTAATTATTATTATTTCATCAGGTTCACTAAATATAGATATAAAGCTATTCAACTGTTGGAATCTAATTGTATTTGGCAAATATTGAGTAGACGACCTCACTTCAACTTTTATTGACAACAATAGAAGTTTAAGCAAGCCCTACATAATATAAAAACAAAACTTACATTGTAGGACGTAGCTTTACTTCAAAAAGTCGGAGCGAGACTAAAAAGATACCTCATTTCCTAATCCTGCGTCCCAGGTTAACTCTTAATCATAGAAAAAGCATACAAATTCATAGTTCCTTCAGAGCAGAGAAACATTCTCGCATGTTGACCTTAGCCAAATATTCTCCTATTAACCAGCTGAAATGAGAACACAGGTTTGTTCGTTTCAAGACTTTCAGAAAATTTGGATTTATCATAATCCAATTTACATTAGTTGTATTTTTCACAATGCTCTTGCCTTAAGGGGTTTAGTATTTGGAAATGATTGCAAATTAATTATTCGATATTATTCTGCAAACAAGAATTTTTTCCACTTTTTCCAGATATAACTACTTCAATTAGTTTTCTTTTCCAGGTAATTCAAGATGATTCTTCATCTTGATTAGGGAAAATGAGGATCCTATCATGTGGTGCCGGGGATGTTCTGCTTCTCGTTTACAAAACTTCAGTTTTCGGAAATCAAAATACCCTAGATAGACCAAATATGTTTATGTTCATCAATTTTTGGTTTCACTGTAGCCCTAAAATAAGCAATCAATTTCGAAGAGAAGGGAAAAGTAATAATTGGTAAATTATTAATTTGACTTCCCGAAGTTTGAAGCTGATGGGGAAACTTTGGAATTCAATTCTGTTTTCTATACTTTACGCGCATTTGCGCTATCTTTGTGTGTCGAAAAAGATCTATATTATTTGACACTGAGCTACATAAATTGTACTAATCATCAACTTTTGAAAATTTCTTTAAATATTATTCTATATGTAGATAAAAATATTAACAAAATGAATAGATGATTCATTGCTTCCAGTTGAAGACATGTTTATGATTCAAATTTCAACTGAAAATTTGTTGTTTTTTCTCTGCTAACATTGAAGAAATACAACTGACTTCAAAAAGACACATGTTTTACAAGAAATTTCTATAATTCGAAGTTCAAATAATACACTTGAAAATTTAGTTTTAATTCAATTCCGATAAAGTTCGCCATAGCAATTTACCGAAAAAACGCCAAACATATATCTAAGGAGATATTATTTTTTTAATTTCCTGTCTTAGATGATGGTATGTTGCTCTACTGGATGTTACTCACAAATTGGTTTAATCTACTTCGGAAAATAGGGATTATCCCAATATCTATCATTATTTGGTATGATAGTCCGTATCAAGACTATCTATCCGGCAATCCAAAGTTGAATCGTTACTTTCATGGGAGGTAAAACTCATCTAAATAAAGTATTTGCAAACCAAACCAAAGTTGCAAAATATCCAAGTTCGAGAGAGTGGTAAAACGTGTCTCAATATTATCCTGATAAACTTGCACAGAAAATATAAGTTATTCTCTATCATTCTCTATTTGTCCAGCAAAGCCGTTGAAGATCATTTATAGACTTTATTTCTTGATGTCCGTCATTTCGAAATTTTTACCCATTCCATAAAACGTTTTGTCCATTTTATAATATCATTCCATGAACATTGGCGTCGTCATTGACTTGATTAACTGAAAAACCAATAAGAAGACGTAAAAATCAGACACGAAACAGGTATTTCAATTCCGCGTGATAAATTTTAGTCAAAATTCACCTGAAGGGTGAACTTAATGATCAAATTAAGCACCGACATAAAAGTTTATGTCAATTTTGAGTGATTTCACTTTCCCTTTTTTGCGCTCAACTAGTGTTGTGATCTTACTGATGTTTAAAAACGGCACACGTTTGAAAACACTACTTTTCGATTTATTTCCATTTAAAGTTGAAGGTCATTGTGTTTGATGAAGTTTTGTCAACGGTAACGAAGCTGGAGCATCTTCGAGATGTCGACCATATGGTGGGACCCCCATAGTACGCAAGGTTGTGTCAGTTGACTGGGCTCGTTCTTAGCTTGTGCCCACTTGACTATGATATGCACACTTTCTAGAAATACCCAAGACTGACATGAGTGAGTCAATATCGAGTCTAATGGAAGGACTCTGTTGTTGTGCAGGTCATAGCGGTGTGAACCAGCTAGGAGGGGTGTTTGTCAGCGGGCGCCCCCTGCCGGACTCTACGAGACAGAAGATAGTTGAATTGGCACACTCGGGAGCCAGACCCTGCGACATCTCCAGAATACTGCAGGTTTCCAATGGGTGTGTTTCCAAGATTCTTGGCAGGTATGATAGTTGATAATGAATATTTTTCACCTTGAGTTTGAAGAATTGACAAATAAGAGATTTGCTGTAACGCCCCTTATTTACAGAGTTCGTCAAATGAAGCGTTATCAATTTTGGATTTGTAGATCTAATGGGGGATGATTTAAACAGTTCATATTTTTACACATAGTAACGGTCTATCTTATTGTTTACAATCATAAGAAAATTTACCGTTTTTAATTGTAGCCAAAGAAGAATATAAAAAATGGATTACTGAAGAGATAGGTTGCCTTGGCAAAAAAAACCGCAGCCAGATCATTATAAGCTCATAGCAGATCTTGCAGTTATATCTAACAATTTCGCGTTACAATAAGACGGTTAGCATGGCTAAATGTTTTGCAAACAGAAATAGCATCAGACTCGAATGCAACATCAGACCACAGCAAAATTGCCTGAACGTGTCGCATACTAAAAAATGAATTTTAATTGAAACCCGACAAAATCCAGAAGTAAAAATTCTACTTACACTATAACCTTAAGATCATACTCAAATATCAACACACCGAAATCATTTGACACAACAGGGAATTTGGCATTTCCTGATAACAATATTTTTACCGTTCAGAAGGAGGTAAACAAACAAAAAATGTAAACAAATTAGATATAGTTCACAAAACCGTATTGCTCTTCTTGAACAAGCACCTGCTTCAAGGATTGATTGGGCTGATGTATCTGCAAATAGAAGCTTTCCGTTAGTTTTTATCAACCAAGGCATTAAAGTGACCTAGTAAGTATACAGGGTGACAAGAAAAATCTCGGACAAACTTTTTTCATTTAAATTTATTGAAAAAAAAGAAATTTAATAAAACAATAACCTATAATAATAACATAAACATTTCGTAATAATGCATTTGGGCGGTTTCGAAATGGCTCCCTTTGGTGGCGATACAAAGCTTTAGACGCTTCTTGAAATTTTCGGCAATGAGCCGCAGCTCTTCGGGCGTTAATCGGACGCATTCCCGGCGCAGGGATTGCTTCAGCGACTCCAAACTTTTGTGGGGTTTAGCACACGCCCTAAGCTCCAAAATCGACCACTCGCTGTAGTTAATTGGGTTGAGATCCAGCGAGTAGGGCGGCAATTCTGTGATGAAACGTGAATTCTACTAGGTTTTCATATTGGCATAGTGAGCATAGCTCTTCACCAAGTGGCTACTCAGCAATCTCCACAGTCCACCCCTAGAGGTATAAAGTGTGATAAGGATTACGTCATATCATCGCGCGAAGCGAGAACCCCTCCGAAAGATGAACTCACCGGCTTTCAGTTTGGGCCCCGGCTCGAAAACCAGAACCGTCTGAATTCTTATCCAAGCACCCGAACGCAGTCCAATGAACTAAGATAATCTCAAGATTGATGACTTCTATTGATCCTGGTACGAGCACCGTCAACACAGCCTGTTCGTCTTGACCCACCGAACCCAAGTAAAGTCATTTGATTGATCCTGGCATCAAGCACTAACGGCTAAGCCATTTCCTCGAGATCTACAAACCCTAAAAAGTTACGCATTGATACGGGGCCAGGACAAGGCCGGTTGAACCGTCAAGTCCCGCTAAACCCCGAGTCATTTCATGAGAATATCCCGAACATGGGGGTCTGCGAACAGATAAATGAAATACCTCCCTAGTCCAGCATGCGGACTTTCAACCACTGCCCCCTCGAGTTCAACACCATTGGGGTGGCCAGCTGGTACAAGTAACACCTGAGAGCAATCCACCCCCTATTTTTTCTACTGTGAAAAGCTTCTCGTCTGTGAAGAGAATGCACTCCCATTGCTGACCAGCGGCGAGACGAAGGAGTTGGTGGCACCTTTGGAGTCTTTTCATCTGTGAGGAGTTGAACTTTTTGGAGCTTGTATGGATTGAGGTTGAGCTCCTTTTTTGACATTTGACGAATGAATTCACGGTTGATACCGGTCTTACGGACTATTTTCCTCATGGAGACACTCGGATTTCGATTGACTCTCTTCTTGACGATGTTGTGATTGCTAGGCGTATTGACAGTGCGTTTTCTCCCACTTCCTGGACGACGACCATCATTACCAAGCTCCTTGAAATGCCAAATTGCATCGGACATGGTTTATCGAGGCACTACTATGAACTATATAGACAATTATAATATATGGGTTACCTACTACCCAGCACGGTTTTAGATCAGCCAAACTTTTTTCTCATTGTGTTTGTGCATTAAGGTCTCGATTTTCGATTTATTACGATCTTTCGACAGCTTCAAATTTTTGTTTTCCCATTAAAAATTTGAGATTAGACTTGTTGGATGATACTTCAGTTAGGATTAGCGCCATTTCGTCTGAAGTATTGCAGACTTTGCGGTATTTGAATAATGTTATAGAAACTAAGCAAAGTACAAGATTTCTCGGAATTTAACTAGATCAAAACTTCAACTGGGGCTCGAGTGTCCATTCAAAAAGGTTCTTCGCATAATGTTTAATATTGCATCTCTAACTTAATGCAGACTTTAACAACAGCTGTTTCATCAATATTTATTTCGGGTGGCTTTTATATTTTATGGAGAATGAAAACCATTGAACAAAGCTTCAAGTATTTCATAATTATAACATGAGAAATGAAAGGTTATTCTGTCCATCCTGAATGATAGAAAAACAAAGTTTGAAATACATCCCTTATATCAATATAGGAACTTTCAAATAATCTATTACTATGCAATCTCTTAGTTTGAGGAATTTAGAATCTAAAAAAAAACTGTTCGTAAAATGTTATAACAAGGTTAGCGAATACATTTTGATGGATTCAGATTATTTGATAATTCTGACTTGTGCTATACATTGTGAGATATCTTGCAGGATGAATAAATTATTATTATTTGTTGGCAATAACGAATCCTAATTCGATATGTTGTTTGCACACGTTGGCATAGGTATCTCAAGAATGTTAAGACTAATGATGTTGTCCTGAGTAGTTCTTGTATTACTAGAGTAAATTTTATGTTCCATATAAACCTGCAGGAATAAATCACCATACATTGTCAAATTTGACTGGATAGTTCACTGAATCCTTTCTGAAATTACATCTTCACATAAACCGCTCCTGCAACAGCGTTATTATAGGTTTGATAATAAATTTCAATAATTTTACAACTGTGTGCTGTTAAATGATCCATGTTGTTCTATAATATTCAACTTGCAAAACTGTCAAATAATTCATTTGTGAAGTTATTGCCTAAATTTCACTTCTTAATACTGAATTAGATAATACTGAGTAAAAAAATCTTGAAACGATGAAACTTGAATAGTTTTGTATCGGTATCTCTTCATTTGATGAACTTAAAATCAGTTTTTCTCTCTTCAAAAATGAAGATCTTTCGGCCAAAAAAAAGTTGATGCTCAGCTTCATGGTGATTTGCTATCTTTTTAATTTCACAGAGTCATTTGGAGATGAGTTTTAGTTTTTCATTTTGCCTTTCTCTCGTATTCTGTCATATGAAAGTCAACTTTATTATCGATGGAATCCATATCTGCAAGAGTTGTTGATCAAGACAATTTCGAATTTCCATATTACTGACGATGGAAACCTATATTTCGACGTAAATTCTACGTAGAAAAAACCTTTTCTTCTAGAGATTTCTCTGTAAAAAATAGTATACAATTTGAAGTTTTTCAAGGGGAAAATATTTTGAATTTCCGTAGAGTACACTGCTGGGCATAGGTTCCCCATTTTCATGCCATCAATTTTTATGCTAGTCTATTCTGGTTCAGTTCCCTGTACCCTATTTATGGTGTCTGTCCACCTACTAGTAGGTCTTCCTCTGCTTTAGGAAGACTCTTATCTTGGTCACTATTTAAAAATTTGCCTGATCCATCGTCCATTCATCACCCTTGCTACACTCCCAGCTCAATTCAATGTTTGTTTATCGCGTCAAAGACGAATTTAATTCTCAATCGAGCTCGACAATTAAGTTAGGAATTTTTCTTGAACGTTTGAAGAAAACCTCTCGAATTTAGCAGAATGAACCTGTGATACTAAGATCTACCGATATTTGATTCATTTCTTCTATTTTGTGGTATTAAATTTGAACAATTTTTTCAGATATTACGAAACTGGCTCAATTCGTCCACGTGCAATAGGAGGTTCGAAACCTCGAGTAGCCACAGCAGAAGTTGTGAGCAAGATTTCGAGCTATAAAAGGGAGTGCCCATCCATATTTGCCTGGGAAATAAGAGATCGGTTGCTACAAGAGGGAGTTTGTACCAACGACAACATCCCCAGTGTGAGTTCATCTAATGTTTTTAAATTAATTGTTTATGCATTAACTGAAAGTTGCCTCAATAAAACCAAAATATTTTTTCGAATCGTGTTAGCATTTCCTTGATATAAATCCATTGTACACTTTAATTAAATAATACACATATATGTTGATTTCTACTTATTCTTGTAAGTTGCTCACATGACGCGTTTCGTTATATAGTAACTTCTTCAAATGCTTATAAACAACTGGTAAAAAATTTGGAAACGTACGATATTTAAATCGTTTCTGTTTTGAGATGAGGCTAAAATAATATATTATCATTACTTTTGGTAAAACCACCGGGCCCCTAGGTGAATATATCTTAAAGAGGTGACTTAGTTAACTCAGTTTGTTCGTTCAATAAAATTCTTGAATTTATTGATCAGTCTATGTCTAAATTTTCTAACAAGTTCAGTTTTAGACCTTTATTTTCTTTATGCAAAATCTTAAAACGCTCATCAATATCATGTTTCTATTTTATTATATGTTACGCATACGCGGAATCAAACTTATTATTAAAGAGCATCCTTCATTCTTATGTCAAAGGACAATGTCCACCATTTTTTTCATCGAAAAATCCACACTCAGATGAAGTAATTAAACGTGAAAGTTTAACGAGTCCTCCAAAAATTAATGAGCTTAAGATCTTCCATATAAATATTTAGTGTACAACTAACAAGTTGTATAGTCTGGAAGTGCTGTTAACTGATAAACTACCTGATATTGTGTGCATCTCTAAACATTGGTGTGACGCCTCTACATTGGATGTGATTAATATTCCTGGGTATATTCAGGCTGATTCTTTCTGCCATCCCACCAGAGGACATGTGAGATCGTATCTTCCTGTTAAACATCTCGATGTCTCCAGGTTTTCGGAGGAGATCCATTGTGAGGTCTGTGGTATTATGGTGCTTAATGATAGTAAATTGGGTATATTAAGTGCTAACAGACCGCCAAAGGGCGATTTTGAACTTTTTCTGAACATAATGTGTCAAGTGTTTCAATATTGCTCTGGTTAAGTTGAAACTCTCTTCGTTTGTGGGGATCTCAACGTAGATTTCCTTACAAATAGTAAAAACAATAATTCGTTCTGTGACTTACTAGATTGTTTTGATTTAAAAGTAACTTCTATGTCTCCAACTAGAATTTTCACTAACATCAATGGTAACACATCTAGTACTAAGATTGATTATATCCTAACAAATGTTGAACTAGATTGGTGTAAGACCAGCTTGTTGGAAGCTTCTCTTAGTGATCACAAAGTAATCTCCTTGGGTGTATACTTATTGTTCTACGATCGACTCTAATGAAGTTAAACCACCTGCAAAAACTATGCAAATTGTTTCCGAGCGTAATTTGAATTTCTTTACATCAAAATTGTATGATTTGCGTTTTGATGATTTATATAATTGCAGTGATGTGAATGCTTGCTGTCGGATAGTTGTAGATAAATTTCAATCCATAATGAAAGAATGTTTTCCTGTAAAAAAAGGCATTTGTCAAAATAACTTAAACAAAGGTTGGATAAATAATTGAGTTAGACAGGCTAGTGCGAACTTTCTTTACTTTCTTTACTGGCTTCATGCAAATATCAAATCTCTTCATTCTTTGGAAATTTAAAAAAAAGCCAAAATAGAGCACAATTTGTTGCTTCGCAGAACTAAGTGTCTTCATTATGATAAATATCTGCTTGAATCTGATAACAAAAATAGAGCCATTTGGAATGTTGTCAAACACGTAACGGGTCATAAACGTGCAGGTATTCTTGATATTTCCCTAAATATGGAAAACACTATCTGTTCTGAGTCTGCGACGGTAGCTGAAGCTTTCGAAGAATATTTTTCTGATCTTGCTGCCTCTCGGCTGAAATTGTGGCGGTCAATTCTCAAAGAACTGTAGAACTAGTTCTATGTCCTTATAAACTTTCTATTTCTATCCTGTTATTGATGATGAAGTTTTCGATGTAATTAGAAATCTAAAAAATAAAAACAGTACAGGAATTGATTATATATCCAGCCGAATCCTAAAGGCCTCGAGAGAGTTTATATCCGGACACCTAACTCATCTCATTAATTTCTCTGTCACTAATGTCGTATTTCTGGGCCTTCTTGAGAATGCGATAGTTGTTTCTGTTTTAAAAGAATAAAAATGACGTTCATATCATTTCAAACTACCGGCCTATATCTGTGCTGAGCGTTATTTCCAAGGTAATTGAGAATATTGTTCTTAAGGGAATTACTCATTTTTTGGATAAATACAGTGTAATTTCTGACGCTCAGCATGGATTTGAGTCTGGTCATTCTACAGAGACACCAGCATTTAGGTTCACTGAATTTATTCATAAAAGTCTCGACGAGGGTCGATATGTAGCAGGGTTATTTTTTGACTTTTCCTGTGCATTCGATGATCTTTCGTTCAAGTCCATGAGGAAAAAATTTTATAATTTGGGGTTTAGAGGTGTATTCCTTGACTGGTTGTATAGTTTCATTTTCGGTAGGACCATGAAAGATAAGGTTAAGAATATTTTCAGTAGGAAATATGATATCACGTCTGGACTGCCCCAAGGCTCTGTCCTGAGTCCACTTTTATTTATACTTTTTATTGATGATTTACCAGATACCTGAAATCAGTATTGGTGCTTATTTTTGCAGATGATTTTTCTGTTGGCATTACTGCCTCGAATGTCTCTCAATTTTTTGATGCCTGTAAATGTCTCATTCAAAATTTGACAGATTGGTGCCAGAAAAATGCACTGTTGTTGAATGTGGAGAAAACGAAATGTATTTATTTCGGTAACAAAAACATTGGACGTGACCCTTTGACTGGTACCTGTTCTAATACTTCAATAAAATTTGAAGAATGTATCAAGTTTTTAGGTATATACATTGACGAATACCTTAGGTGGAGTCATCCACATTGATTTACTGATTAAGAAATTAAATTTATCCTATTGGGCAATATACCGAGTTAAGAACTGTTTTTCTACTGAATGTTTGCTTAATTTGTACTACTGTTTGGTTCACAGTCATATATCATATTTTTACTGTGGGGTCATTCCACTGATGTGAATTTTGAGCAACAAAGGTTCTATATCTTTGTTACTCAAAAGAAGGTCCTGCGCTTGATCTTCGGTATTGACTCGAGGTCCTCTGCAGGCCTTTCTTTGTTGAAAATAAAATTTTAACGGTTCCATATGTATATATTTTCAAGTCACTGCTCTTAATGAGACAGAATTTGGAAACACTGGAGAAATTGTCTAGTCATTACTCTTATAGAACGAGAAATGCAGAAATCCTGTCACTTCCTAAACATTGAACTACTAAATTCGAACATTCACCTATTTATCAAGGTATTAAAATATACAATAAGTTACCAGAATGTTTTGAAAATATGAATTTTGTCCGGTTTAAGAGAGAAACTAGAAACTATGTTGTGTGGAAGAGGATGTTCGACATATTAACTTAATTTCTGCTTCATGCTTGAACAATGCACTTATGTTCGGAATAAGATATTGTTCAAATGTCCATCATGGCTTCGTTAACACTGACGCAACCAATCGCTGCAACTTTTTATTACTCTATTCCATATTTCGCCATTCAATTGACGAACATTCTCTTTCAAGTTATCCAAAGTTTATGGCTTATTGGCATAAACTTGTCCTTTCGAACACCCCCAAAGTTAATAATCCAGGGGTACTAAATTGAGTAACTCTAGCGGCCAATTCACAAATCTTCATGTTGAAAAGAGCGTAGCATCAGTACTTCCATCCTGCTTGGCAATTTTGCTTATTAACAAAGTCATTCAACCAAAAATCAGGATTGTTCAGCGCTCAAAGACCCAGTCAGCAAACTATTGACGCAATCCGAGAACATTTGGCTTCAGATCTTCAGTCAATACGACTTTTTATGGATGCAACCTCAGATACTTACGCAATATTTTCCATTTCATAAGGTAGGATAAATATTCGAAGGATATTTCAATAATTCCAGTAAATTCAATATTGAGTATTCCAGTATAAATATGGGAAAAGCTTCCAACACAGATCAAATCGTGTTAATAAATAGACCCAGTTGCCGAATTGTAAGCGATACTCATCCACCTTGTTCGAATACATTACGTGATGGTTCGTTACGAAGACACAAAGGCGACATAACTTCTAGACAATCCTACACACAAACCCTTTATAACAACATCAAGCGGTTCAGTTTAATCAGTTTGTCATTATCGGTTTAACCTAGGTGATGAACCCCCCTACCCTCAGACGCATTAGCCGTCGTGAGGCGTCGTTTTCGCGTCTTGAGCGTCGTTATCATCCCCTCTTTATGTACGCGTACTCGACGCTTGCAGATTTGTAATTTATCAACCCCGAAACGCGATAACGCGAACGTCTCAAAAGATGATGAAAGATTTATGTTCGAACCATTACTTTCATTTTGCTCCTCAAGCAATTTCGAAACTTCAAAATCTTATCTGGGAGGTTGGGCGAACGGATACAGAATATGCTGTTCGCGTATTTCGATTCTTTCGTTTTTAATTGGTTCCAGATCGTTTGGTTCCAGTGGAGTAACATTACAAAAGGTGTTCGTGCCATTTGTTTATCCTGGTAGTTTTGTTTTATTTTTTGATGAATGAAACGATCGTTTCATTTATTTGATGATTCACCTAATATGGGTTTTCCTAACTGTCTTATTCTAAGTATGAACCTGGAAACGATGATTCAGTTTTGATCAGTTCCATTGGGGCAATTTCTCAGAAAATCCTACGATCGGAAGATATGGAAATCGTAATATGGTAAATAAAGGATTTTCCAATAAGAGGTTTAAATATATAAAACTTAAATCTCTCAAAATCCCCCTAACGCATTTTCTTCGATGTTGTTTATTTTCCCCCATACCAAACACAGAAATAAAAAACATATTTAAAGACTTTTTACAAAAAACTCTATCACTGATCACTCAAATTATACGTTAAACAATGGCTTTACTGGAAATATGCCTGAAACAATGTTATTGATTTCTCGCATATCACTTGGTAAAACATGTTTAAATTAATAAAGTAAATAAAAACAACTTGGCTTAAGTTTCACTTTTTATTTGATTTCTGTTAACAAATATGTTTCGGGTTTTTAGGCCATTTTCACAACAGAGCAAAACAAAACTTAAAATCCTATTTATAATGGTAGGGTAGATACAGGTATCATTCTGAGGAGAGTAAAAATATGGTGTTAGTTCGGTCCTTATCTTTTACAGAAAAGAGCATTGGTGATAAATTAAATTGGAGTTGTTCATTTGTGATTGGTAGCTTGTTTCCATGTGCTAAACATATGGAAAAGCACATTGGAAGAAGCTACCAAGTAATTTATTTACCTTATAAAGAGATTTAATTTTGAATAGCCCACTAACTGGGCAGCTTTAACTTTTGAAGCTCGCATCTTTGGATATTTGATATTACGCCATTACTAAAAGAAGAACGATACACGCTTCAACAACGTAATGAAATTGTTAAAATTCGCTACAAAAATGGTGAAAATTTTGCAGTCACAGTTCGCAAAACGAAAGCACTTTTGGATCGTCGGCAATAGGGAAGCTGGTGGGAAAATTTAAGCTATTGGGACAAGTTAGTGATGTGAAGAATCGAAACCCTGTGCGTCACTCAAGGAATACTGAGAATATTGCTGCTGTAGTATCTTTGGAATAAGGCATTTTTTATGTGCGGGATAGGGAGATAGTGATGAAGACGACGTTTATTTTCAACAAGATAGCGATACAAGCCTCACAAGCAACAAAACAATCCCAAATTTGCAATAAAAGGCCGTATTTTTTATCAAAGAGGCCATAAAAATTGGCCACCGATATCTTGCGATTCAACACCTTTAGACTATTTTCTTTGGGTCCATGTGAAAGATTAAATCTACTCCAATGCTCCACAATCGATTCAAGACCTTAAAGATGGAATTCGTGAAGTTATCGAGGAAATACAGCTGCAAATGTGCGAATTTTCGTCATGCAAAATTTCATGAAAAATGTATGGTGCTGATGTAATTTACTATTGTTAATGGAAAACCTCTTCACAATGAAATGAACATCCATTGATTTCTCTTAAAATATGCCCTTTTTTTTCAATATCAAAATGAAACCTGTTATTGGAAAACCCTTCAAAAAAGTTAGAAATGTCATCAGATTTGTGGATGATACAGAGATTCTCGCAAACTCGGTAGATCAATTACAATTAATATTAGACAGGCTGAATTTTCAGTAGTCATGATATCAACTAAAAATGAACATCAAACATATATTATTCGCGTTGGAAAAGTTTTTGTAATCACCCAATATTTTCGTAACTGTAGTTTCAATCGATCTGAAATTCAGCATTGGGAAGTAGAATAATAACACGGATGTTCGTGGCAAATTTCGTGGCGATCGTATTATTAGAAGTCTCAAAAAAAATTTGAGCGGATCAGCGTACAGCGCTACCTTAAACACTATAACTTTCGAACGAAAAAAGATAGAGACTTGAGACCATTTGGGTAGATTTGGAGATTGAAAATCTCGGTTGAGTTTGTTATTCAGTGGAATTAGTCCAATAGTTTCTCAGTTATTCACATTTGAAATTTTCTTTTATTTTTATCAACATTATCCAAAGTACGAATCTGATTGATCTGTAATTTGCGCCCCCCAGGCATTAGATCTTGGCGAGATGGGGGCGCTTGTCAGGACTAGGATCCTAGTTTCCTCCCGGCGAAATGGAGGGTTAAGTCTTGGTGCCTAACGTAATGCCATTCGCGCCAGTCACTGGACCTGTATGGTGGAAAATCTCCGAATGGGGGCCTAGTTTTGCCGTTCTGGTGAAATGAAGGGCTGAGCCGGTTGATTAACTCAGTGACAGGCAGTCTGTCGCAGCACAGGGATTCTCCCTTAAAACTTAGTCAGGACGTACAAGACGTTAGACGATGCTCGTACCAGGATCAATAGTAGTCATCAATCTTGAAATTATCTTAGTTCATGGGCCTGCGTTCGGTTGGATGCTCGAATTCCTTCCGGCGGGTGAGTTGCGTCACAAACCAACTCGGGGACTGACCTGTAGAGCTAGTAGAGGTTGAATAGTGCTTCGCTGCTACCAGTCAGACGGTTCTGGCTTTCAAGTCGGGGCCCAAACTGGAAGCAGGTGGGTTCACCTCTTCAGAGGGGTCTCGCTTAGCGCGATGATATGGCGTAATCCTTATCACACTTTCTACCTCCTGGGGTGGACTGTGGAGACTGCTGAGTAGTCACTTGGATAAGAGTTATGCTCGCATGCAAATAACATTACCTGGTAGAATTCACGTGACCTGGAATTTGAGAATTAGAAGAGCAATGGTAACGCACACCAGACATTTTCAATCGGTGGGCTTGGATCTATTGAATTAGGAAATAAGTTGACTAACGTAGAAACAACTTGATAATATGGTCACCTATGATACCTGACCAAACGTTTACCTTTTGAAGATACCGCGTATATGTCTCACGCATGCAATGAGCATTTTCCGCTGACCAATATCTACAATTTTGTCGGTTTACCTTCCCGTTCAATGTAAATGTTGATTCATCAGAAAGAAGGGTTTTACCAACAGCTATTTCATTTCTGTTCAGTTTATTCATCATTATTTCGAAGGAATGCATTCAACGATGTGGGTTGGCTTCTGTTAGCTTCATTTTATATGGATGAAGTGTTTTTTTGAGGAGACGATTGTATGTATATCCCCGTAACCGATCATCATAAAAATCTCAATTCGGTGAGTTTTAGTTAGATATTTCATTATTACTTCTACGATAAATATGTTTTCAATCAAGAATTTACTATTTGAATGTGAATCTCAACACAGCAACAACTGACTGATAACAATTCACATTATTTGTAGATTTTCCTTATTTATTAGCATATCTAGATAGTTTTTAAGGTATTCATGAAAAAATTTGTCAACAAAACCAAGATCCACGGACGTACCAAGAATTGATTGATAGTTCAGAAATTTCATTTTTCTTTATTTAAGTTATATAAAAAATACTATTTAAAATAAAGAAAATGGACTATGCTGGATTTGCGCGAATCGCCCTTTATATTTAAATTTATGCTTAAAAAGAGCTCCATTGAATTTGAAAGTTGACTTGTCCCAGTATTTTTTATAATTTTCTAACATAAGGGCATAGAATTTAATTCCATAAAAGGTTTTCACACTATATAATCATGATAGTATAATCCTAATTAAATAATTACATGTATAATTATCTAACGGTGATAAGTATTGCTCCAAGGACAGATACTAAAACGTCTTCATTCTAAAGGAGTTTAAAAATATTTCACCTGTTTCAACTATGTTATCGAAAATTTTACGAATTGATTTTGAATTCCGGATTTAGAATATTTAGATTCAATATTATTGTTGTATACGGGTATGGAAAAGACAGTCGGAAATTCAGTGTTAATCAAGAATGCAGTGGAGCAGTGGAAGAATCAAAACCGCAGCGCGATGAGATGACGAATAAATGATTGTTCCCTCTCAATGGCAGTGCGCAGTGTTGATGCTTCGATCGAAAGGCTGTACAGTCTGTTTTCACGCCCCACTACCCTCTCAAACAGTCGTTTGTTCGTCATCGCATCACGCAGAGGTTTTGATTCTTCCATTGCTTCGCTGCATTCTTGATTAACACTGAATTTTCCGACTGTCTTTTTCATACCTGTATAATGAGAATTTCCATAAAAAATAAAATTATTATTATTATTTATTTATGATGAGAGCCAAGATATATTCTTGAAATTGAATTGCATTGAATATATTTTATATAAAAATTTATCTATCTCCAATAAATGCAGGAAAATAACATTTTTTTCGACCCCTAATCATTTGAATGTAATAAATTATTCAGATTATTGAATAAATAAAATCTGTAAACTTTAGAAATTGCATATTCCGCGGTTGCGGACCGTTTCCTCTCGCCTACAACTTCTTTCTCTAATATGTATACATATAACTCATTCCAAACTTGTCACATATTTTCTAACAAACTTCTAAAATAATTATACAAATAGAACTTTTTCCAAATAACATTCAACTCAAAGGAGAAAATGGGATATTCCAACACATCCCAGCGAAAATTTAATGAAAATATTTCAATAAATTCCTGATTATCCTCGACAGGAAAACCTAGAGACGAAAGGGGATACGGAGAACTTGCGCATTTTCGTGAAAAATCCATAACGTTTTTGTTTTGAGGAAGATCGGGGCTTCAGGGATGAGTGGTTGCTATGGAAATTTGCATGCATCCAATAAACGGTTCTCTGAAGATTTAGTCATCTTCGAAACAAAGCAACCCACGTCGGACCAGATCCGGACTGAATCTTACCGAGATAACGTTTTACATGATGATTGTTTCAATGAAATTGAGGCTAGCCTGAATTTCCCACGTATACAGGGTCTTCCTAAATTGGAGGTATAAACGAAGAGGGAAGATTCCTTGAATCATTTTATTAAACAAAAGTCTCATAAATATGAAACCGCAAATGTTCCGTTCCGGAGATAGAGGGTGTTAAAGTTTGAATTTATTTCAAGTTTTTTTGTTTAATAGTCTGTTGAAGTACCACTGACAAAAATAATTCTGGGATGAAAATCTCGTAGCAGGAGCGCCTGCAATCTCTGAATGCGATAAGAATATTCTTATCTTATCTAGCAAAGAATCCCGTAAGATCCGCCAAACAACTTGATGACTTGTATTTAAAGTAGCACTAATTTTTCTTGTACTGTTTCGTGGATATTCTAGACACTTTGTGGTCTACCTGCATTAATATTTTTCGTAGAAAAGATCTAGTTTCTGAAAAACGCCTGTGAATATGAGAGAACATTCAATAACCCAGGTATCACTCTATTGTCCATGTAAAAACGCTTAGCTTTTCTTGAATTTCCAATTGCAAGATCATACATGGAATGCATGTCAGCCATTCGTGAAATTCGGCATGTTTTCATATTAAATTTCAACAACCTATACTTTTTAAAACGCAGGAGTTTAATTTGATGTGTCAAAACTAACAATGAATTTATTCACCAAAGCTTACTAACTGAATTTTCATGACAATTTGAGTTTTTCTGAGGTTTTCGGGAGGACCGTTCAAAATTTTTTTTTCGAAATGGGTAGCAGATACGGCAAAACTACTAGGGATCATAAAGTTTAGTATAACAAAAAAAATCCTTCCTCATACAATTTTTCAAACTAACAGTGACTCACCAAAGAAAAGTTCTGGAGTAAAACAGAACAAAAATATCACCCTGTAGATTTTCAATCGAAAGTGACATGTCACATGGTGTGAGTTCTAAATTGTAATATCTATGTCAAATTTCAGTTGAATATCTTGTGAAATTCAGATACTATGAAAAAACTTCAAATTGTTCAAGCTTAAATCGATCCATTTCGTTAATGTCATATATTAAACTAACTTTCTATCAAAACACGAACGACAGAAGTGTTACTGAATTGTTTCAGCCGTTACTATTTGGTAGTTGATCATAATTAAAACAAATTGAAAAAATTACTATGTTTTACTACCAATAAAAATATATATTACACATTTTATTGTGACTCGAGTTTCGAGAAATGAACTATCCCATCATCAGACAACTAAAGACCTAACAGTGGTACAGAGGTATTTAAACAAAAGTGATACATATTTTGAATATTTCAATAGATTCTAGGTAACACCTAATAGTGGTACAGAGGTTTACAAGCAGAACGTGATGAAAAATCGGGTTAAAAAAGAGGAGCCTTCTAACAGATATCGGAATGTCGGCAATGGACAAAGAAGGTTGTTAAACAGATGGTACCCATTTAAATATCTCAAATAATTTTTGGGGTTACATAGCTCCGTACAGTTATTCATTATTTTTATTTTTTTTATTATTTTTACATTATTTTGTTGTATATCTCAAATATGTAAATCCAAATATTTGAGATCTACAACAAAATAATGTAAAAATAATGAATGACTGTACGGAGCTATGTAACCCCAAAAATTATTTGAGATATTTAAATGGGTACCATCTGTTTAACAACCTTCTTTGTCGATTGTCGACATTCCGATATCTGTTAGAAGGCCCCTCTTTTTTAACCCGATTTTTCATCACGTTCCGTTTGTAAGCCTCTGTACCACTATTAGGTGTTACCTTGAATCTATTGAAATATTCAAAATATGTATCACTTTTGTTTAAATACCTCTGTACCACTGTTAGATCTTCAGTTGTCTGATGATGGGATAGTTCATTTCCCGAAACTCGAGTCACAAGAAAATGTGTAATATATATTTTTATTGATAGTAAAACAGGGTAATTTTTACAATTTGTTTTAATTTTAAGACAGAAGTGTTGCCAAATTCGAAATAAACACTACCTATTTCTTGAATAAGGCACTAAATGCCGATTGGGCAAGTTGATGTCTACTTGGATAGTTTCGTCATGATTTTTACAGTTTCGATTAGAATACTCGTATACAAACACAATATCTGCCTGCTCCTGAGCAGACAAAGAGTGCATTGTTTATTCCAGTGTCAACTGAATAACTGAAATGACACCAGTTGTCAACTGAATAACTGAAATGACACCAGTTGTCAACTGAATAACTGAAATGACACCAGTTGTCAACAACCGGGTTTTTTGTTTGTCGGTCTACATTTAATTTAAACATGAAAATATATTTCTTCGAATGCTGGTATCTTCTAAACTTATCGAATTTATGTTAATAGGTAAAAATATGTTTAGAGTTAGCTCAGCTAACATCTGCCAGAGTTTGTTTTGGTGAATTTTGATAGCCAGTAATTCATATACCAGTTTTTGACTTCAATTCTATTCTTATACCACTCGAATCTATGGAGGGTAAAAAATCCATTTTAACTTCTGGAATTCGATTCTGAAATAAATCAGCCTTTGTTTGTTTCCTTGCAGCAGTGATTCTTTCGACAGCAACCTCTTGTAATTTTCAAATATTGTTCCTGAAACCATCCCAAAGAAGAAGAAGTAGACGTCTGCAACATCCCATAAGCCCGTGAAGCGGTCGTCACCGCACGCTGCGATTTGCTTCCGCCGCTATGGTGCGGGTGGGCACCCCTTAGCGCGAGAAACAAGCGCGGACGCGGGGAGGGAAGACGGGATCCGTCCATGAGCGAGATACTTTCTCGCTGTTTCGGTACGGTTTTAAAGTTGATTCCTCTCGCTTGAGTGGTCCGCAGATTCTCCAATCAATGCGGCACACTCCGCACAGCCTGCGAACTGCTCACCCCGGCACATTTCGGGTTTGCTGAACGGAGGAGATTTGTACGGGGAGATAATGAGAGAGCGGGAAGTAATATCGTCGTTTCCTGAAGACGACGTCGATCTTCGATGTGCTTCAGTTCAATATTGCTAAGGAAATTGATGTGAAGATTGGTTAAGATCCAAAGTTATGAAGAAAGCGATCTGCTGATCGCTGTATGGTTGTATCACCACTACAATTTCTATGTACTTGTGATTTATTAGCATATTGAGTGTCGACAGCTCAATGGTAAGAGCATAGGACTCGTAACCGAAAGGTCGCGGGTTCAAAACCTGTCCAGATGGAAAAGAAATTTTCTAGTTGGACAGGTGTCGGTCATCATTTCACTGTTGGGTCGAAAATTAACAGTGCTCTGTCCTAAAGTGGCGTAAGATCGCAGTAACAAATCCTACCCAGAACACAACTGAACTCCTAACTTGCACAAGCTGAAAAAGCTTCTAAGGGTTCTTCACAGAAGATCTAGGAGAATCAGGATAATATATAATATAATATATGTCAATCAGTATTGGACAAACACTAAGAGAAGTTTGGAGAATTCTGTGTCATAAATATACCTAATGCCTTAGATCCATGGGCGGAGCCAGCATTCAATTTAGGGGGGATCATATACATATATTACCATTTCACAATTATGTATACAAGATATAATATTTTATTTTTATACGTCAAAATAGTGTTAATCAAATGATAAAATCAATTTTTGTCATCTCTAGAAACGAGTTATGACTTCCTCTACTTGAATGGGTATGCATTTGTGAACGTAGAGAAGTGCCAATTCAGTTAGGCGGTCTTCTACCATTGAAGCTCTGATCCAAGTTTTCCTCTCTTAAGAGGGGAAAAGGACCTTTCTACTGTGGCTACACTAACTGGTAGTATAGCAAGAATGAATAAAAATTCTCTTACATTAGGATATATTTCAGTATCGCAATTTTCTATAAGATGGGAAATCGATTGCGAAATATTCTGATTTCGCTGCCATTTTACCTTCCACAACCGATATTTGTTTATAATTACTAAAACTGGGGTCTTTTAGCAGTTCATAGTCGTTTAAAAGCTGTTAAACAGTTTCATTGTCTTCATCTTCATTAGATGGGAAATCGATTGCGAAATATTCTGATTTCGCTGCCATTTTACCTTCCACAACCGATATTTGTTTATAATTACTAAAACTGGGGTCTTTTAGCAGTTCATAGTTGTTTAAAAGCTGTTAAACAGTTTCATTGTCTTCATCTTCATTAGTATGACCGACCTTTGTAATAAAAACGCCTGGTTGCAATAATTTCAGTGCTTCTGGAGACAGACGGTCCACTAAGTCATTTATTACAGAATCTAGAAGAGCGATGTATACAGCCTTGCGAAAAACTCACCTGATTGAGCAAGATGGTTATTGGCTCTGCGTGTTTGTAGTGATACTATTCTGGGGCATTTAATTTCTGCACCCAGTTGCTCAGCTACTTCTTTTCCACTTCAAAAAGCTGTCGGAAAATTTTGTCAGCCTTTTCTCTTTTATTTTGTAGGACAGTCGTTGTATCATTCATGGCGTCCGTAGCCCTTCTTAAATTAATTGACCTCGTTTGCACAACTTTGCTTAAGGCTACTGTTGAACCTATAAAGTTATATTTAAACCTGGCTCTTTACGTGAGATAAACGGTTACTTGAACTGCCTTTGCTGAAATGCTCAAAAGTTACTAATAAAATGAATTATTCAGATCTTACGTTCATGCATTAGTATCTTAGAATAAAAAACAAAATACTCAGGTACCAAAAACATCACTCAAGCAGATAGATGATATGATGAAGTCCGAATTGCGCAACGTTTGCGGTAAGCAATATGCGTCATTGGCTGTTTTGTGGTATTGCCAATTAGAAATATTTTCCAGAGCGCTAAAAATGTTCACTGAGTTGTCTCCTTTAAATTGTAGATGCTAATCATTCCTGTCGGCACAGCGCGTCTCACAGATACTTTGTATTGTAACTCCAAGTCCTTTTTTAAAAATTTAATGTCTCTTAGCGGATGCATTGGCACATCCCACAACCTTTCTCATCGTGCCCGAGGTGTTGCGGCAAGAAATAACTTTGGACGACGTAACTAATGTATTATTTAGAACGTAATTGCTGCACGGGCAACGTTTGGCATATACAGCTTTTTTGACAACTCCTGTAGAGCAGCCCTTGTATCTGAGGTCATAACCGAGCAGCTGTCAGCTGCACAGCATCTTAAATCTATATTAAAATTGAGACACAGATTTGCAACGATTTTCGCTAGTGCTACACCTGTAAACTGAGGCTCTATAACATCTTTATTTTTAACCACTTCATCATAAGAGTATCTTATGTATTGCAGAAAGTCACAAAATCTTTCCTTATGATACCATTGTGAAAATATCTAAATGCTCAGCTGTGAGATATATGATCTATCTGTTGTTTCCTCGAATTAAATTGAAAATTATTCAGCTTCCTTCACTTTATGTAATATTGTTTCCTGAATGATTTCCTTGCGAACATAAAATTAACTCATTTTGAACAGTTTTGCTGATGTATATTTCGTTAGATTTAGAAGTTATATTGAAAAGAATTGAAAAATTATCACTAGTCAACCACGACTCAGCCCAGGGGTGGTCTTGACCCCCATGACCCTCTGGATCCGCGCTTGCTCAGATCGCGTATGACATCAGGCATTATTGGACAAATTTTCTGTCTTCGTTCTTCCAACCAAACTATACATGAGGTTCATGCAAGACGTAGAGGTTGACTATAATAGGTCTACCTTAATTTATAGGTTATGGGCTCCAAAATTTAAGAATGCCTCATCTTCCTGTCACTTTTTCTATTATCATAACAATCCTTCACACTTTCATGTTGTTCTCGAACAATCTTTAAATCTTTTTGTCAACGATTGAAGTTGTGTTATTTGAAAATATCTATATTTTAATGCAAAAAATTAGAACTATATCCACTCTTTTTTTTACTAATTTCGCCTATTTTCGAAGTGAAGTTTGACAATAGAGGCAATTTTATCGTTACATGACAGGCGATCTTTAGCGTTTTATAATAAGAGGTTTCATATGGAATAACCGACTATCTGGTAGCTGTCACTTTTGAAGCTGTCTTCTTTTGACATTTCAAAAGTAATAACTACTCTAGTACAAAAATTTCACAATACACACTTCAACAACGCACTGAAATTGTTAAAATTCACAACGAAAATGGTGAAAGTTTTGCAGTCACAGTTCGCCAAACTAAAGCACTTTTGGGTGAAGCACCTTCTCGGCCGCTTATAGTGAAACTTGAGGAAAAATTTGAGCTGTTGGGACAATCTGGTGATGTGAGCAATCGAAACCGTTTGCGTTACTCAAGAACAACTGAGAAATGTATCAACACGATCTGGATTTTCATCGAAACATCATCTTCAGTGATGAGGCTCATTTTCACCGCGGGGGCTACTTCAGTAAGCAGAATTGTCTCATTTGGAGCTCGGAATATCCGAGAATGATTGATGAAAAGCCTTTCCATTCTCAACGTGTCACCGTTTGGTGAGATTTTTGGGCTTATTGGAAAATGAAGCTGCTGCAACTGTTTACTAATGTTTTTTATGGCCGAAATTGCAAGATATTGATGTGAACGAAGTTTATTTTCAACAAGTAGGCGTGCCACACAAGCAACGAAATAATCTCAACGTTGCAAGTGAAGTTTCCTGGCCGTATTATTCCTCTAAGAGGTTTGACCACCGAGATCTTGTGATTTAACACCTTTAGACTTTTTTTTTGGGGCCACTTGAAAGATAAGGTCTATGTCAATGCTCCACAATCGATTCAAGACCTTAAAGATGAAATTCGTGAAGTTATCGAAAACATACAGCCGCAAATGAGAGAATTGGTCATGAAAAATTTCATGAAAAGGATGTGGTGCTGCAACCATAGCCGTGGCGGCCATTTGACTAATGTCGTTTTCCGTTGTAAATGGCATATCTTTCCCTTCACAATGAAATAAGCATCCATTGATGTTGCTCGACATATACTTGTTTTTTTGTCAATATCAAAATGAAACCTATTATTGGAAAGCCCTAGCGAGTAAATTGGAGCTGTTGCTATACTTAGCTTACTTTGAGGCTGAACGGAATTCCATACAGAAACAGCAGCTGTATGATAATTTCGATTTTTTGCATTAAAAATTAGATATTCCGAAAACACTCAACTCAAATAATTGTGAAACAGGTCCAAAGACTATTTGTACTATATAAAAGTGTTTTTATATTGAAAGAGTAGCCTAAAAATGACGCATTCTTAAATTTTGGGGAGCCATCTCTTCCAAACTAAGGTAATCCTTGTTTTGATTTCAAGTTATTTTCAAGATATCAATTAGGTTCGTATGAAACTAATTACTCAGCAAACATCTAGTGGGCTCCGAAATGAAGCATCTATCATACATGTATTTTTATTTCAAGTTCATGTTTCAAGCCCTGTGAGATATAAGTAATAAAACTATATATAGGGTGTCTACTTTTAAAAGGGCCAAACTTCAAGGGGAGATCATACAAGTTATTTGCGATAAAAAATGTCATATAACACATGGTCGAAATATTGATGGTTATTGTGCAATTTAGCGTATCTTGATTTCACGAAATATTTCAACTTCTTGCATAAAATCAATTATACTTCAGTTATACTTGTAGCCTCATTAAATTTGACCACATATCTGGAAACGGCATTAAAGATGAATAACACGATTCTAAAGTGAACAAAATCAGTCATATTTTTCCAATGGTTTTATCGATGAAAAATTATTAATTATGGATATGTTTATTTTTCAGCAAAAAAACCCTCATTTAGTGTTCTTTCAAATGACATATCAACTTTTGTGCTTGCTAATTGTCCTCTGCCATAATATCATGGCTAAAAAGATAACAACGAAAAGTTGAAATATTCCAAACCTAAATTTTCTCTATCTTGAAGCTCCTTATGAGGGAAATATCGAATTTAAAATTTGACATTTTCTGTCGCTTAATAATTTTGGGTATTAGTACAATTTTGTAGTACGTATTTTTGAATCTAACAAATTAACTCAATTTATAATAAGCATTATAGAAAAAATTGACAAAATGACGATGTTTTTTCAAACATCGAATTATTTTTTTATTTATTATTATCCTGATACACCTAGATCTTCAGTGAAGATTCCTCAGAAGCTTTTTCAGTTTATGCGAGTTAGGAGGTCAGTTGTGTTCTGGGTAGGCTTTGTTACCGCGATCTTACGCCACTTTAGGTCAAAGCACTGTTCATTTTCGACCCAACAGTGAAATGGTGGCCGACACCCGTCCAACTAGAAAATTTCTTTTCCACCTGAACAGGATTCGAACCCTGGACCTTCCGGTTACGAGCCCTATGCTCCACCACTGAGCTGTTGGCAATATTTCGCGATATGTTTTTCATTTCTGGATCGTGATATTATTCATCTCCTTACCACGCCTGCAATAAGACTTTTTTGGCACACAGAACTTATCTTTTAGCAAATTTTATGCCGTTTCCAGATTTGTAGTCAAATTTGATGAGGCTACAAGGATAACCGAAGTATAATTGATTTTATGGAAAAACTTTAAATATTTCGTGAAATCAAGAAATGTTAAATTGAAGAATAACCATCACCATTTCGACCATGTATTATATGACATATTTTGTTGCGAAAACTTGTATGATCTCCCCTGGAAGTTTGCCCTCAAAAGTAGACACCCTGTATATATATATATATATATATATATATATATATATATATACATAAACATAATAATAAAAATTTAAAATAAATAAAATAATATCCTATATTTTTTACCAAGTTTTCGTTCTCTTATTCAAAACGAGAAACTGTGGACGTCTAACGGTATACTGACTTATTTTGTTACGAATAATATTTTCTCGGATGTTAATTTGTGTTCCAACTGATACTGAAGCAGCAGACTTTCGAAAATCAATAATTCAAAGAACTGAACAAATAACACTATTTCCAATCTCTAACCCTTCGGTGAAATCCCTAATTTAGATCTGTAGATAACAACGGACACTCATACATACATAACCTTGCCACAAAAAGAACAGGAACTAGTTCCCCGAATAGAGTAGTTTCGCTCCTATCAGGAATAATAACGACCGAATCAGGGAAACCGGGACGCATGCCAAGATACGTAATAAAAACAAGGAAGACAGGATGTGTACGCAAACAGGCGCTAAATCTATGCACCCTCCGGGGGGAGTTCGAAGGGAATTTGCCTCGTTCACGGTTTGCTGCCCGCCACCCCTTGCAGGCCTGCATTACACGGCATTATTCTCCTCCAGACTCCCGACTTCATTTCTTCCTTCCTGCTACGCCGAGGAAAGTGTGTTTTGTCGCCGTACGAACGAGATATGCCATTGTTCGGGTGACTTTTATGTGCCGGTGCTATCTAATATCTTCGTGTGTTGATCTGCTATATGGATGGGGGAGGTGTTGGCTTTAGAGAGTCTTTATGTTCTTGATTAAAGAAATCATCGGCAGCTAGAATGGAATACGTCATGTTTTGTTGGATCGAGATGTCCAAGAGAGTCATATCAACTGTACTCGTGAGGAGTGAGGAGCAAAAGTTTACTAGATAATGAAACCAACGCGCAGCCAGGATTAGTTAATATCAAAAGAGCAATATATCGATAGGTATTTTGTTAGACTCTTCCCCTCGTATTCGATGAAAAACAAGAACATTTTAATGCTTCTCCGATAGTTACAAAATAATAATCTGGGTAGAATCTGAATTCGAAGGAATTTAAATATATTCTTAAATAAACTTTAGATCTACAGATTATCATTTTGGGGTTTCGCGGGGAGCATCTCCATATCCCTTTCACGTTTTTAACCTGTGTATTGGAAGCACCAAACTTCAATTGAATTAAATTTTACTCTGTTGAGGAAAGTTTGAATATCAGATAAGCCAAAGAGTTCATTCAATTTTCTCACAAAGCATCAGTTTGCGAAGAATAGTTTCTATATTATTGATCTACAATACTAGAGCATGTTCAGAATCAGTGGTTTTTGAAGAAAATGCAGCTATTTTCAAATTATGGGAAAAAACAATAATATGATGTCGTGTTCACTTAAGTAAAAATTTTCAATCAGGTAAAGAACAATCGAAAACAAGAACCTATATATCAAACTAAATGATATATTTCAGCTAACAAAAAGATTCCTCATCAAAATTTATAATTCATGAAAACTAATGAATGCTTAGACCATCACGAGGAGTAATGTTGCGTCTTCAAGGTCTTCTATGCTGAGAATGAAATTATCCAGCTAGTCTTGATAAATTTCTTTTCTAGATTGCTGCAATGCTCGAAGAAGTTGTACATGATTTTCAAAATGATTTTGATTCTTACAATCACGTCTCTGAAGCATATCCCGTGCATGTTCTATTGAATTTAGATCAAGGGATTGAGATGGGTTTTGCTAGGAAGATGTTAAGAGCTCAATCTCAAGAACGGCCACTTCGATTTCGTGTTTCAAGGCATCAATCGTTTCTGGATGGTTAGCGTAACACAGAAAATAGTCCAACTGAGTCGAACCACAGTTTCGATCTTCGAGCTTCGATCAAACCCAGGTTACATATACTTGACAATAGAAATTCTATCGCCTGTAATAACTGGTTTCATCAACCCATCACATAATATCTAATTAACGGTAAATCTTGTGCTATAGCACAAGATTCATCGTAATTCGTCGACAAAGTGTGCTGATTCGACATCCTCTTAATGAATGCAATATGCAATGATATCAGCATTTTGACTGATGATTCGATTTTCAAAAACGGTGCGCAAAAGATCGATGGGTTCTTCGAATGTGTGGCAAGTACTCATTTTCGAAGAGATATTTTCGAAGTATAGTGCCACCGAACCAAAAACCGCACCAAACAGTTACTCGTTATCGGTGCATCGACTTTTCCACAATAACTTGTGGTTTCTCTGATCCCCAAATGCGAGAATTTTGCTCATTCACATATCTCGATGCAGTCTCACATAATCCTGCTTAAGAAACTGAACGCCTGCGGTTTCAGAGGAAACATCATAAAACTGTTGCAATCTTGAAAAAAAAGATTTCAGAAAGTACAAGTACTCGGGGTTCGATACTGGGACCTGTATTATTCTTGGTGTATTTGAATGATATCATTATCGAAAATTGTAACTGTCTATGCTTGTACTGCCTTGACGTCTCCATAATAGTAAAATCGAAGGATGGAAAAGATTTCACAGTCAGGTTAAAGCTCGCCCTGATTGAAGTGGAAACATGGTTCTACTTAAATGGGCTCAAATCAAATACAGAGAAAACAGTTGAGTTAGCATTTGGAAGTAGAGGGAACCCAGTGAACGCCAGATTCTTGGGTATAATCCTAGATAATAAATTGAGTTGGTTCGCTCATATTGATAACACTTGCGACAAACTGTCCAGTGTGCTGTATCTTCTGACGAGGTTGAAAATGTGTGGAACTCTGGAAATGAGCAGAACAGCATATTTTGTCCGTTCACAGTTATTTACGGCTGTGAAAACATTGTCAAAATACTGCTATTTGCCGATAAGGAAATATATTGGTTTTCATACAGCAGGAAGAACGTGGACAAAACCCCTTTCCCTTGTCGGTTCGGAGTAATTGTTTTTCAAGGAATAATACCTCTTGTCAATCTTACAAAAAAGTTAATTTTTGACCCACGGTTAACATAGCTTTTACGACCATTGTATAGGTTTTTCCACCATTTAACGGCTTTTGGAATTTTTCTCCTAAATTCTTTATTTACATCATGATGAACCCCGAAATCGGCAACTAACTAAATTTTAGAATTTCCCACCTTTGGAATTGAGAAAGATGGAAGTGAGTGGTCCTATATAGCATTCTATACTGTTGTATCTTTACTACCCGTTCACAACTTGTTCAGCATTGTATACTGTTGTATTTTCAATACTCGTTCACTAGTTGTTCAGCATTCGTTTCTAATACTCGTTCAACTTTCGTTATCATTACTCGTTCACTAATTGTTGAAACCTTCGTTTTATTAGTCGTTCATTGGTTATCTAAGTAGTAATCAAACAACGTTCAAAAATTATACAGTCCACTTGAGTTGGTTTTTAAATATAACACAAAAACCAAGGCTTTACAGCGATATAACGGGTTGCAAAATCCGGGACTAAGAGTCAAGTTTAATTGAACACCCCACGGAAAACTAATCGCGGGAAGAAACTTGAACTCTTTCCAAACGCAAACTGACTTTCTTTTATGAAGAAATCTGGTAATTAGCTGCATAAGTCTACTAAATAATTAATTATATGTCAGAATCAAATGTATGAGCGTAATTTCATAACCAAATTTTATATCTCATGCACTCTAGGTGTATGTTGTAAATAAATAAAATCAGATAATAAAAATAGGTTTTTTACTTGATAGAAGGATTATTTGAAAATTCTTTGAATATTATACAGATTTATTCTGTTAACGCCCTACAAATTCTAATTTCAAAAAATTTTTCATTCAAAAACTTCAAGAATTAATTTAAATAAATTGAATTAAATTTAGTAGGTATATAGAATTAAACACTTATCACATTTTATCAAAGGAAATAAACGAATTCAAAGAAATACAAATTATCGATTAAATCCGCTACATAAATACTCGAAATACAAAATTTTGTTTCGTTCCTTGTTTTATTGAAACCAAATTGCTTTTCAAAAATTCAAGACATTACCTCAAGAACTTCTTCGAAAACAACTTGCTCAAAATAAGTTTCTTGAAAATAACTCCTAAAACATGCAGAACATCTTCAGAAAGCAATTTTCTATTATTACAACGGAAACTCACCCAGCCCTACTTCACATTTAAAAAAAAATAATAATTAACCTAATATATCTTACCACACAATACTGAATATAGTTATCTCAACAAACACTAGAATGAAGTGAACTTTTAAAAATCCTACGTATTCTATGTTCGCCACAGAAACTGCACAGAGGTTGCAAGGTATTTTATGGACTCCTTTAAAACCAAATGATAATATGTTATAAGTGAAAACCAATATATATAATTATTATATATACAATAAAATAATAAAAGAGGTTTTTTTACTTGATAGAAGGATTATTTAGAAAATTTTTGAATATACTACATTTGTTCTGACATGATGAATTAAACACTCATCACACAGAACCAAAGGGAATAAAAGAATTTAAAGAAATATAAATTATCAATTAAATTAACTATATTAATACTTGAAGAGTACAAAAATTTGTTTCGTTCCTGGTTTTATTAAAACCAGATTCCTTTCTAAATATACAAAACATAACCTCAAGAACTTCTTCGAAAAAAACTTGCTCAAAATAAGTCCTAAAACATGCAGTACATCTTCAAAAAGCAATTTACAACGGAAACTCATGAGCCCTTCTTCACATTTAAAAAATCAAAATAATTAACAAAATACATCTTACCACACTTCAGCTATCTGAACAAACACTAGAATGAAGTGAACTTTTAAAAATCCTACGTATTCTTAGTTCGCCACAGAAACTGAACAAAATTTGCAAGATATTTTATTGACTCCTTTAAAACCAAATGATAATATGTTATAAGTGTAAACCAAAATATATAATAATTATATATACAATAAAATAATAGAAAGAGGATTTTTACTTGATAGAAGGATTATTTAAAAAAGTTTTGAATAATATACAGTTTTTTCTGTATTTTGAGCAAGTTGTTTTCGAAGAAGTTCTTGAGGTTATGTTTTGCAACCAAGGAACTTGGTTTTAATAAAACAAGGGACGAAACCAAATTTTCTATCCTTCAAGTATTTATTTAGTGGATTTATTTGACAATTTATATTTCTTTGAATTCTTTTATTCCCTTTAGAACTGTGTAATAAGTATTTAAGAAGATCTAGGAGTATCAGGATAATAATAATAATAATAATAATAATAATAATAATTCTATATGTCTTCTAAATTGACAAGGGTGTTCTTAGACATTTATTTCATTTTATTCTGAAAGTTTTTGAATAAAAATTTTTTTAATTAAAATTAATAGGGGTTTATCAGAATAAATCTGTATAATATTTAATTAATAAAATAACGTTACCCTTGGACAAATTCGGTGGACTCAACAAGTGCTCATAAAATTTCGAACGTTACAATCGTTTATAGGGGCCCTGAAGAAGTCAGTTGACAAACTCATACAACGAAAGTGTGCTTCTTCTTAACCCTAACTCTGAAGTCCTTTAGTTCTTGAAGGAGTTTCTTAAAGCATTCAGTCAGATTATCGGAACCTACGCTCCTAAATGGTTTCAATTTCATCCACAATAAACGCCACTACTCGATTCCCATCTACAGTTCTCATCTATTGTTCGACAACCCGTAAGCAATACAACTGCGAAAGAAAGAAAAACGACTTTGCCAACGTCAGATGTCAACCGGCCGACCACCTCTCTTTGGGAATCGGGAATAACCAATCTGTCGGCAATCAGGGGACCTGGCTGTCGCTCGAACGGGGAATATTTCAATTAGTTAGAAGTAAAAACACAAATTGCATTCTTTTCCTTTTCTTCCGACAATGAGACGAAGAAAAGAGGTCCTGAAAGGGTATCACGGAGCGCAGAGCATTATAGAGAGCCCCCTAGTGGGTATTGTGCGAGCTGCAGGCAGGCATTGACAGCATCGACAGTGCTCCACTAGCTATCAAGTACCTCTGAATTGTTTGAATTTTAATTTCGAGAATGCCGATGTAATCTCGATGAGAACTTTCGAGACTTGGGGTCACATGCGAGGAACAATGAGCCTATAATGAAAAGTTGACTGACGTCAACCAGCCAGTTGAACCGAATTTTATATAGGAAGATGGGGAAACAATAAATGCTGATGTCACTGATAAGAATTGGCTACGAATTTTCACATATTTGGTGCTTTTTTTCAAGATTTCGAATGAGAAGGCGATATACAGGATGTTTTTAAAAGTACCAGAGTTTCTGTCATTTATTCATATGTCAGAACCAACTGAATATGGTCTTGAACAAAACATTAAACATACTTGTGATTAGTTCAAGCTAAAGTGTTTTACAATAAGAGATTTCATTTTGAGTTGAAACAAACGAGTATATTTTAAGAAAAATCAATGGATAATTATTTAATTGTAAATGAAAAATAATATCAATCAAATGGTCACCACAGCTACGGTTTCCATTCACTGCTGTATGTTCACGAATTTCATCTTTAAGGTCTTGAATCGATTTTGGAGCATTGGTATAAAACTTATCTATCACGTGGCCCCATAGAAAAAAATCTAAAGGTCTCGTTGGCCAAGGTGATCACCTCTTAGAGAAATAACGCGGCCAGGAAACTTTACTCCCAAAATTGCGATTGTTTCGTTATTTGTCTGGTACGCCTACTTGTAGAAAATAAACGTCGTCCACATCAATATCTTCCACTTCCGGCCATAAAAAATCATTAATCATAGCTTGGTAGTGCAATCCATCTACCTTAGTAGTTGTACCAGTCTCATTTTCGAATAAGTAAGATCCAATCACACCGCCAGCCCAAAAACCCCACGAAACAGTGACACGCTGAGGATGGAGATGCTTTTCTAGAATCAATCGTGGATTTTCCGAGTCCCAAATGAGACAGCTCTGCTTATTAACGTAATTTCCGAAGTGAAAATGGACCTCATCACTAAAGATAATTTTTCGATAAAAATCCGTATAATTTTGATGCATTTCAAGGACTCAATCAGCGAAGATACGACGTTGGTGATCTTGTGTTAACTGAACTTTAAGAACATTAAGACCTAAGTCTTTCTGCAAATTACAGTGCAATATCGTTTGTGGAATACCTAATTACAAAGATCGACGAGGAATAGACAAACCTGGGTTTTCATCAACACTACGGAACAGCACCAATATTCGCAGTGGTTCTTGAGCGACGCCCACGGTTTCGATTCTTCACAACACTAACTAGCTCAAATTTTTCCACCAGTTTCACTATTGTCCGAGAAGGTGCTCCACGATGACCCAAAAGTGCTTTATTTTGTCAAACTGTTACTGCAAAATTTTCACCATTTTTGTAGTGAATTTTAACAATTCCAATGCGCTGTTGAAGCCTGCATCGTGCCATTTTTAGTAATGGCGTAGTTTTTACTTGTCAAATGTCAAAAGATAACAGATTCAAAGGTAACAGCTGCCCAGATAGTGGGTTATTCAAATTGAAATTCTTATTGGAAAACCCTTCAGTAAACCTTGTCACCTAGACGCTTCAAAATTTGACTGCTTTCGTAATGAATAATTAAGAGGATTGAGTAGTATTTTTTCAGATAAAATCGGAAGACTGAATTCCTGAATTAGCAGAAGCTAACCATTGGGTAGATAAATATGCTCATTTAAAATTTTTCTATATGCCTTATACAGTACAGTTCCATTCAAATTTGAATTGAGTAACATCGAATAAATTTACATAAACATCATTTCAGTAATTTTTTAAAAAATCTTGAATCTTGCATATTTTGAAGAAGCATCTAACAGATTTGGATTGGGATATTTGTATATTTGGTTGTAAGGGTATAATCAGCCTTATCAAAATAAGAACTACTATAGTATCAAAAAGTATAGGAAAACGGTAAATGAAACACAAAATGTATATAGCCCGTCTTGAAGTATTCGGAAAAAACAAAGCTCAATTGTAATTATTTGGTATATATTATTAATTCTTGAATTAGAAAATTATAACATACTATTCATCTTATTTATACTCGAAACTAGATCACCTCCATAATGTTCGGTGATGGTTGTTCAAGACTGTAAAACTGACTGAATTAAATCATCTTTATTTCGTGGCGCTGCTCGTTCAACTTCAATCTTCATTAGCCCCCATATGTTTTCAATGGGACTAAGATCTAGTTAAGCTGCTGGCCATGAAATGGTTGTCACTTGGTGTTCCTGCATACAAGCTTGAGTAAAGGCCAAAGTATGACATTTGGCATTATCCTGCTGAAAACGTCACCCCTCTGGATATAAAGCATGCGCGTTTCAAGGAGACAATTATTTTGGTGGGTTTGTAAATTTGAACGGTAACAGTTTGTTTTGATAGAATTTTTAGGTGATTTCCACCAAGCTGGAAACAACTTTTATTGGTTTCCTTGATATTAAGCCTTGTCTTTTCAGTGACATACGGACAGTTTCTGGACATACTTTTGTATTTCGTTGATTTCCAAATCTGTTGGCCAATTTGCGAAACCCCAGGCGCAGATTGTGTCGTCCTAAGGCCAATAACGTTTAAACTGTTTCCTTCAATCTTACGTGGTCTTCTTGAAACTGGTCTATGCCTCATATCCATTCCATTTTGTATCCTCTTTATTGTCTCATATACAGCACTTTTTCACAGTTCAGTCAATTGCACTAATTTTTCAACGATTCTAAAACCTATTTTATACAAATATTCTACCTGTTTTCTTTTTCTTGTTCCAACATTATTTCATAAATTGTATGTATATCTGTTGACAATCAACAATATTTAACAAATAGTGTTACCATGCAACTTTGGTCACAGCCGACTATCAACACAACCTATTTTATACATTACTTTTGTCTTAAAATTTAACAAAAAAGAAGGTTATTAAAATTATGAAAAAAAATTAATTTATGATTTTATTGAATCGCCTTCAAAGTTAGCCTTTCCGGAATAGTTCACTCACGCTAATTAATAATCCAATGGTCACAACATTTTCAACGCATTTTCTTGAATCGTCGTGAGTACTCCACGCGAATACACTTTGCTGTCTTCTGTCGACTGAAAGCAGGTGTCTAAAAGTGTTAACTTGAAATTTACAAAGAGAAAAAGGTGACCTGAAGTCATATCAGGAGAATGCGGCTGTTGTTTCATGTGTTTTCTTGACCTTTTGGCCAGAAATCCGTTCACCTTTTTAAGTGATGCGTTATTTTGGCTTCCCCAAGAAATAATCCGCAGATTTGAAATTTGCAGAGGAATTGGACTATTAATAAACAAGCGCAAAAGCTTTCTCCTACTTAACATAAGTTTATTTCGGCTCATTTTGAAGGTGCCATTTCGATGTTTTTTCGAAAACGCATTAGATGCTTAAACGGTTGATTACAGAATCCACTATAGCAACCCCCTCTTTAAATTTTACGATATTAATCATGTTCTCTTCACAACTCGATCCCCACATAAATCACCCCTTTTCTTTCGATAACCACCATCTCCCAACGGACTCGTACCATAATTACAAAATGTTTAACATGTGGGAACCCAACGGCATCATCCAGTTTCAAATTATGTTCTCGACTACATCGCTCGTTTCTAAGAGATTCTACCCACCCCTTCATATTTCCAGAATGCCCCAAAAAACTTGGACAATATGCAATAACGCGGGTTTCGCACACCGTTGCGGAAAACGCTAGCGCAGCACGTGCCTGAAAAGCAATAAATTCTCTAAAACGAGAGCTTAACTCGCATATTTAACTGTAAAAATGCTTTTTTCAGGGGGTGGTGCCCGGGCACCGTTAACATCGTGTCCGATCCTTTCAATGGTAATGTGCAATAATCGACGGGGGGTCACGTGCTGGTCACGTGGCCACTTCCTACGATGGACTTGAATCCGGCGTAGAAGAAGTTATTAGCTTATCGCCGAATTGAAACAGATTTTAATATAATTCCCCTTGGAGATGAGAAAGGGTGCCAAGGGATGCTGAAGCCAGTTTAATTCCTAGGATACGTTCCCGTTTCATTATTAGAATTAAAATTTCAGAATCATATTTATGTAGGTTGTTATGGAATTCATGAGTGAAATCAACAATTATTCAGAAATGTCAGGGAAAAGACTTACCGATATACGAGTATATATGTTGATGCGTTAGAGAGTAATCAAAATCATTTACAATAAAATCAATTCTGATTGAACAATTCATAAATCAACTTATTAAAATACTTACAACCCAAAAATTTGAAGAAACAGACAATTCGGAGTACACATCAAACTATTAGAGTGAAAATTCTTTAATACATTAGTCAAAATTAGAAAAATCTTTTGAAAAGTTTGAACAGAAATTAAAGGAAGTATTTACTTTAATGTGTTAAAAAGGCAAAAGTCTTAAGAAATCGAAGTAATTTGAATTTGAATACCTACTCTCAAACTATCGAAGAAAAAGTTTGAAAACTTTGTTATTATCATCAAACTTATATTGATATTAGTGAAAATATTGACAATATGCTAGCTAAATCACATCTAACTTATCAAATTTCACAATTTATAAAAAAATAAAAAATTCCCTCATATTCCATAATAATATAATATAACGTTTACCAGGTTCAATTTGTTCACATTAAGAAATTAGTTTCATTTTCCACATAAGAAGTATAAGCTATGGTGAACATGAAGTTTTTCGAATGGGGGCAGTACAACTTTCATCTGTGTATCTGTTAAAAACTCAAATACAGCCGAATAGGTTTTGTTGATCGCCGGACATACACAGTAGACAATGCTCTTTGGTATATATTTAGTGCAATGGTGTAATTCCGATTAATGCAACACAGCCACACACTTATATTCGCCCTGCATAGGGACACTAATGTTTTACAAAACCATAGCGCATATACGCAGCATACTACATCAAGCTAATTCAAGAATTGAATCGTATTCCCGATTACTTCAAGCATCACAGACGAATAAATCTTTCTCATGCGCAAGTAATATCCTATTAAGCCGCTATGCCAATAATTAGCATTTCTGTCTTAATGAATTAATTAATTTCCTGTTTACCATAGCTGAAACGTCTTATTATATTTCAGAATGAATATCCGCCGACTTAATTGATTCATTTAATATACACATTCGTTAGACATAATTCATTTATTTATATCCAAAATTAAAAGTTCTTTGTCCTTGTTTCATTTTGTGTAAAATACAAACTCTTTTGAACTTTCAAGGCACTTAGAGGTTTTTGAGCCCAAAATTTAAAAATGAAATTAGTTGGATATTATAACACAATAATGGAATGTGTTTATCTTCATTATCTTATTATATTTGAATTGTATTAGGAATCGATATTTCATTGGAACAAATAAGTTTCGACATTTCCGTTGGCTGGAGGTGAAGTAATAAAGGGTCTTTCATGAACAGTACCCCATTTTGTTTTGCAAATAATTAATAATTAATACATTATTTATTTGGAAATTATTGAATTTTTTATTTCATTATAAAGTACAATGAATACGATTATTTATAAATAAAACATCATTTGAATGTGCACCACAGAAATGCTGGCAGAAATGATGTCGTGGAACCCAATTTTCCTTGACTCTCTCACACAAATCAGCTCGTATGTTAGCAATTACTCGTTAAATATTGATCTCTGAATCGTCTAAATTTGCCGGATGATTGCTGTAAAACAATGACTTAATGTAACCCCGAAGAAAAAAGTCCAATTGAGTTAAATCCCAGGAACGAGGCGGATAATTTATCGGTGCATTTATTGAAATAATTGAATCACCGAATACACGACTCTTTAAATGATCTGTTAGTTTGAGTTTTTGGGTTAAAACAATTTTGTATGGATGTAAAACAAGATCTTTTCGTAAAATTCGCCACAAATACGTCTGATAGATGCCTAGTTCTTGTGAACGTCGAGAAATCGATAAATTTTGGTCTTCACGAACACTTTTGCGTACGACAGCAATATTCTCATCACTTCTTGCATTCCTTTGTCTCACTGGCACTATAACATCATGAAATGTAAAATTTGTTCAACAGCACGTTAAGTTAGAGTAACAGATCGCGATTTTTCATAATAAATTTGGATTATTTGTAAACGTTGTTGGACTGTGTACCTCTCCATGATTAAATAGTATCTAGACATTGACAAATACAACTGTCAATGTCACAAATAAACAATGGCTGCCATGCATAAGTAATGTCAATTTAAAAATAGAGCGTTTCCATTGAAAGACCCTTTACTTCAAAACTGAAATCACTTAATAGTTTGATATTACAATTTTTTCATGATGAAGCATGATAATTTCTAAGAATTCAATTTAATAAATGAAGTTATACATCCTTCAATAAAATTTCAAAAGTTTACTTTATACGAGTCATCAGAATTCTCTACATTTGGCATATTTTACAGGTTTCTTCAATTAACAGGGTGCTGAGAAACCTAGCCGCGCAAAAAGAACAGTCTGGCAGTTCACCAACTCCATCAGCAAATGAAAGCGTCTACGATAAGCTAAGGCTACTTAACGGCAACCAGGCAAGTTGGAGACCTTCACCATGGTATTCGCCCACAAACACCACGTTTCCCCTTCAACCAATGAGTCCTCCACCTACCATACTGTCTGATGACTTGAATCCTAAGAAAAGTAAGTGCAAATATATTTCTTACATTTTTACTTGTCCAGTGGTCTCTATAATATAATTGTTTATATTCTCATAGATTATAAATACATAGTTCCAAAAACGATGTCGATCAATCTAACTGAGAAGAGGAATTACTAAAGTTTTATTCAAAAACCTTATAGTTTTTTATCTGGTGTTATTTGATCATTACAGTTTTTTGGTTCATGAAGTTATGATGAATTTTTACACTATACCTGGTGAAGGTTCTTTAAAATCAAAAATGAAATCAAAACATTCTGAAGACCTATTACCATTTGAATTTAATTGAAAGGAAGAACTTGATCTGATTCGGTCGTTTGGAATTTTTTGACTCAGCTAAAAATCTTAAAGCATGTGGTAGTTTATTTCTATTATTCTAGATTTGTTTAATATGTCCTAATAATTCGAGACATGGTGTTAGGGTTGATTTTTTTTTGAGGACCTTTTTCATCTAAGTGAATTTCAATTTTCATTATTATATTTCATTTTTATTATTACAGTCATCTGAAGATCGCCAAGAACTATGAAATATAATGGTTAGCTTTTTATATTTATTGATAGATTGTCCTGATACTCCTAGATCTTCTTTGAAGATCTCTCAGAAGCTATTTCAGCTTGTGCAAGTTAGGAGTTCAGCTGTGTTCTAGTTAGGCTTTGTTACTGTTATTTTACGCCACTTTAGGTCACAGCACTGTTAATTTTCGACCCAACAGTGAAATGGTGGCCGAAAGCTGTACCACTAGAAAATTTCTTTCCTAATTGAACAGCATTTGAACCCACTACCTTTCAGTTCCAAGCCCAATGTTCTATCCACTGAGCTATCAGCACTTATTGGAATGTATTTTATCTTTTGCAATTTTAAGATCTTATTATTTTACAAAAATAGATATGTATACCAATATAATGTCAATGAGTTGATGGTTTTCCTAAAGAAAGGGTCAACTTTAATATTAATCCTATATATTGTTAAAATTTTTCCTATATATATATATATATATATATATAAGGGTTTTCAGAATGCAATGCTTTTAAGTTTTTTACTTACATATTAAGTAATATGTCTGTCAATCAGTGCTTCTGTCTTAATTGTGACCTTGCCATTGCTTATCTTCTACATTTTAAAAATGAGTTGGATTTTTATATTTTTCGATTTCATAGTTTGGTATTCGTATGTTATGAATTTTTTTTGAAAATAACCTCAATTTCCATGCTGTTAAACTTAAAAATGAAACGAAAAATACCTTTCTACATAACTGTCGAGATGAAATGTACCGTATCGATTTAAAATAATTATTTTGATAATAGTCCTTGTATTATGATAACATGAAATATCGTATCCCAAGTTAGTTATGCGATTATTCCATATTACTCAATATTATATTGATTTTGAACTATCTTCTCGACGAGCTATAGGCATAAAATTTTAAACATATCACAATGAAATATTAATTCGCACATTGAGGATGTTCTATATATTAATTGCCCTCCAATAGTAAGTCCTAAGAATTCTGAGAATGGAGTAACGATTAGATGATTCGTGGACTGAAAAATTTTCGTAAATTGCACATAACTCAACATTATTTTTATTTTGAACTATCTTCAAGACAAGCTACAGGCATGAAATTTTAAACAATAAAATATTAATTCGCAAATTGAAGATGTTATAAATATTTATCACCCTAATATACAGAGTTCTTTTTTTGGTCGTCAGTATAGACAGTCAGTAGTTTCAGTCAACATCATCCAACTCTGAAATGAATTTTCTAGAGTAAATAAAACACCAGATAAATCCAAAAAGCTAATAATAAAACAGAAATCAAAAGCTGTTAGAACTTCATATCGGTTTATACTGAGAATAGAATGACGATTAATGAAAAAAAATATGGTTGCCTTGAAGTGATAATTTGAGATTTTAATGGAGAAAAAAATCGGCCAGGACCATATAAGGAAAATTCAATGGTTTTTCGATATAATTTGTTGACACTAGTCGATGAATATTGCGTTCAATTAAGCCGATCAATCGTTTAAAATGGTACGTATTACTACTAATTTTAAGGAGTATCTCTTTCAGATTTAAACGACGATTTTCAGTCACCAATTCCTTTACTTGAGCGATTTCAGGTTCAATGGGATGAAAACTTTCCTCACCAACAGAAAAATTTATGTTGTAGTGAATTGTGTCGGTTTCCGTGGTTTCAAGTTGAACTCTGGAGTGCTCCAAGGTTCAGTTTTATCACCCACCCTCTTCCTGATCCACATCAACGATCTTCTTAGTACAACCGAGAACCACATTGTGAGCTTCACGGATGATGGCATGCTGATGTTTTCTTTCACCAATAACAAACCTTTGAACACCGTTGAGTCTCATCTCTATAGATGCCAGCAAATCGATTCCCTGAACGAAGATCTCATGAATGGGGTGAACGGAATTCGGTGCAATTCAATGGAAGATCCAAACAACAACTTTTTCCCGTGACTCCTGGCTTGATGATGGAAAACCAGCTACTTCAGCTAAGTGATCTCATGCATCTTCTTGGCGTGACTGTCAAGTCTTCGATCTGTTGGAAGAAATGTGCGACTGAGCTTGCGTAGTCTGCTGCATCTTAAGCTGGAATATTTGTTTAGGGCTAGGAAATATTTATCTGCAAATCAGGTTCTTCTATTGTATAATGACCAGATCAGAGCAGGACTCAAAGACTACCCTCATGTTTGAAGCTCAGCACCCAAGCATTCGTTTAAACTTTTGGATCCATCCAGAAAAGAGCAATACGACTAATTGACTGCCCAACTATAACACAAGTTTGCAGTCATTGGAACATAGAAGGAGAGTTGCCGACTTGTGCTTGTTCTTTAGATATTATCACAGTCAATGCTCCACGCAACTGAAAGAAATAATGCCAACTGCACGCGACACTAGGGCTGCTCAATGAACACATCTCTATGCAATTGAATTAACAAATCCGAGAACTTCTGTTTATCAGAAATCCTTCTTACACCGAACTGACCAACTGTGGAACAGGGTTCAGCTGTTGTGTTTCCTTCAGTGTATAATCTTCAGCAGTTCAAGACAAGAGTAACACGGACACAACTTTTCGCTCGGGGCTAATGAAGCTTAAACTCAGCATGAGTATAGATGATAGTTGAACCAACTATCATTGAGTCAACTTATATACAAAAAGAATTTTGAGAATCCCTTCAATCGGGCTTTTCAAATGATCTATTCACAGTATTTTCTTGAACGTACGTAGTCTCAGTATGTATAATTTTTCGGGGACTTACTGGAACATAGTAATTTAATTAGGTCGAAAATCGTACAGTTGAAATTCATAGAGCACAAGCAAGCAACACTGGAGGCTGTATGGCAGCAACCCTAAAGAGGAAATGATCTTGTTTAAATGCCCCTCCTGCTGGTCGCTTCAAAGACCAGATATTAAATTTGCGGAATTTCGTGGTTCGCTCTGAGCTCCAAACTGACATCAGTGAACGGCAGTAATCATTCGGCAAAGTACGCAAATAGATTCCGTTCATCCTATTTCATCCGATGAATTATTCACCCTAATTTCGCACACTCCCAGCGAATGTTTGGTATTGGACGAATGTTATATGGAAGGAAGTTTCTCTCCGCAAAATCGGAAGTTGTTGTTTTCGTTTTGAGTAAGAACAGCTGGACTTATTCATACTTTGCCTAGGTCAGTCTAGACTACTATTTTAGTCTAATGGTGAATATTTAGTAAGTGGTGGGCCATTTAAAATTTGCATTTTTGGACAGCTATGAATAAAAACCTACTGAATATTTTCTCAAAGTGGTGAGTTCATTAGTAAGGCTCAACCTTGGCATTCACGAATGAAAAACAATATCACTAAATGATCGCCACGACTGGCAACATTCGAGCAACCCAATTTTTCAGTACATTGTCATTATTTGGGGGCCAATCTCGTGAATGGCAACTTTTATTTCGTATTTCTAGGCATCAATCGTTTCTGGATAGTTATACTTGACAGATCCCCACAAAAAAGTCTTCAGAGGAGAAATAGAGCTTCTTCGCTAAAGATAATTTTTTCTGGGAAAATGCTCATCTTCAGCTATCCGATCATTGAGCCAAGTGGAAACGCCCGGATGCTTCACTTCTTGCACTGGTGGAACTCTGTAAGCCTTCATACCGAGGTCTTTATGCAAAATTATCCCCAGAGAAGTGCCCAAATTGTTCAGTTCTTGAGCACGATGACGAGTTGATGTTGATGGATATTCAGCCACATTCTGGGCTGAATCAGCAATGTTTTCAGATATTGCTCACTGGAAAAAATTGTGAACAGGTTGTTTTATAGAATAATGATCCAGTTTTTATAAACAAATTGATTAATCTACAAATTGCCATGAGAGCATTTCATTTCAATTAAAGAATATATAAGAGGTAGTATTTTAATTTCCACAAAAATGTTTATAATACAACAATTGATTTACCTCCAGTGGCTTCTTCAGGTATCTACATTCTACTGGCTGATGGTGTCCAGTGTAACCGAGTTTAAATACAGCGTTAGATACGTGACAAAATAATGGAAGAACAAGTTATAAAAACTCAAGGTGTTTATTGGAGTTTGCCGCTAAAAAATGGCACTAGGGAAAGATATTCAGTAATGGAGACTTTTCAACATCTGTCTGTTTATTCCAAAGGATTTTACGGGCATTGTTCCTGTTGATTTCAAGAAATTCAAAAATTGTTAATCTAGAACTTTTGCTTTCGACGTGGATAATTTCATACTTATTGTCGAAATTATGCCTGAATTCCTTAAGATAATTAGCATATGTCGAATGTACGGAATCCGATATATAATTCCTTTGGATTTTTTTCTTGAATGATCTACCTGTCTGGCCAATGTATACTAAAGAGCAATCGTTGCAAGTCAACTTGTAGACTCCCGATTTATTTTCTTTATTTGTTCGATCTTTATTGTTTTTTATGTAGGTACCATTAATGGTTTTAAAAGCTACGTTGTAATTGAAACTATTTTTGAAATATTTAGCAATATTTTCAGATAATCCATCAACATAAGATAACGAAAAATATTTCTGTATATTGTCCTCTTTTATGATTGGGTACACGAGATTTAATGCCATTTTCTTTTGTTTATTGGATAACATTTTGTCTATAAGAAAGGGGTTATAAAACTATAACATGCTGACATTTTCTTTACAAAAAATAATACCAACCCCATCAAAATGAATGATATTCTTAATTTTCACGGAATATGTCTTGAACAAAACTACTTTCAATTTAACGGAACAATATATATTTCTAATAAAGGTTTAATAATGGGATATCCACTCAGTTCAATTTTAGCTGAAATTTTCATGGATGATTTTGAATCAAAAATACACCTAAATCCGATAAGCAAATATTTCCTTTATTGGTATAAATATGTAGATGAATTTTTTGTTCTTTCAAAGGCACCGACCGTCAACTACATATCTTCACAAAGTTTATTAATAAACTCCACCCAAAAATCAAATTCACAATCGAAAAAAAAAAGAACCACAGTATTTATTTTCTTAACCTCACAATAACAAGACTAGATAATTTACATGATTTTAGTATTTTTCACAAACCCACACATACAGATATTACAATACATAAAACTTCAAATCAACCCACCAACCAAAAGATATCAGCATATAATAGTTTCATTCATAGACTATTGAATGTCCCTTTGAATTCAGACAACTTTTTGAAAGAATTCAATATTTTAAACAAATAGCATTGAACAACGGTTACAATCCCTTTCTTATAGACAAAATGGTATCCAATAAACAAAATAAAATGGCTTTAACTCGCGTGTACCCAATCATAAAAGAGGACAATACAGAGAAATATTTTTCGTTATCTTATGTTAATGAATTATATGAAAATATTTCAAAAAAATTTTCAATTACAACGTAGCTTTTAAAACCATTAATAGTACCTACATAAAAAACAATAAATATCGAACAAATAAAGAAAATAAATCTGCAGTCTACAAGTTGACTTGCAACGATTGCCCTTTTGTTAACATTGGCCAGACAGGTAGATCATTCAAGAAAAGAATCCAAGAACACCAAAGGAGTTATATATCTGATTCCATACATTCGATATATGCTAATCATCTTAGGAAATTCAGGCATAATTTCAACAATAACTATGAAATTATCCACGTCGAAAGCAAAAGTTCTAGATTAACATTTTTAGAATTTCTTGAAAACAACAGGTACAATGCCCGTAAAATCCATTTGAAGGAACAAACAGATGTTGACAAGTCTTCATTACTAAATATCTTTTCCTAATGGCATTTGTTAGCATAAACAACTTGAGTTTTTATGACTTGTTCTTCCATTATTTTGTCACGTATCTAACACTATTTAAACTCGGTTACACTGGACATCATCAGCCAGTAGAATGTAGATACCTAAAGATGCCACTGGAGGTGAAACAATTGTTGTATTATAAACATTTTTGTGGAAATTAAGATACTGTCTCTTATATATTCTTTAATTAAAATGAGTTTCCACCAAGTAAAGACCGAATCAATGAAACACGCGTTTCATTTCTGTTGAATTTTCCACAATTGGACTGATGATTCTACATTGTGGAAATGAATTTTTCATAAATTCCAGTTTTCTTCAAGCGTGAATCGTAAATGTTAAATATTAAACTCACACTCTGTCAAAATTGGAATGACAGAAGTGTTTCCAGACTCGAAATAACCTGCAAAATGCAAACTGCTCACCTTCCGAAAATTATAATAAAGTAATATTAGGAATTGAGCAATTGTCTGTACTAGAAGTATGTTTTATATTTTTCTCTTTTTACGTGGGAAAAGAGGGTGTGTTATTAATTGCAAATGTAATTTTGCAAGAAACGACAGCTTCAATCCAAGATAGTTAAAATGAAACCCTTTCCGAGTGAAGAGTACAAGTTTCCAAACTTCAAACCCCAACTCTCATCGGATAATGTCCCCAGAAAAACCTAATATCGTATTAAAACTTCCCGGAGATTAACAGAAAACACTTGATTGAGTGCCAATTCAGAATCCGCACGCCACCAAATGGAGGTGTCGAAGTGGGCCTCGACTGATGAGTCCAAAGAAACGGATGACGTCACGGATTTGTCTCGGGGGTATTGATTCCAAACCGTCCAAGTGGCGGTGAAGGGATCTCCTGCTTGTCTCCCCGATCCTCTCCATTTCTAATGGCGTTTGTTTGTTGACACTTTGATTTCGAGGCGTCAAAGTAGGCGCTGATTTCCTGGTTTCCGACACCCCGACGTTAGAATGGTGATTTTTGTGAAAATTGGCTCTATTTGCAGAGTTCTTTCGCCTTTGTATGGGTGGGTGATGAATGGATTATTCAATCGTGTATGACGGTGATTTGTGAAAAGGGGGTTGGTTTCGCTACATGATATCGATTTGTTTGGGATATTCGAAACGACAAGCTATTTATTTATTTCATCAATTTGAGATACAAACAGACTTACGTCCAACATAGTACCCTCAGGATATCATGTACAGCAATTAAGCGCAATGCAATATATTAAAATCAAAATCAACTATGAGCTAAAGTAAAGTAATAAATAATTGGCATGAAAACATGAGAAATAAGAAGTGATTATGTATAAAAAAATAATAGTGAATGAACCAGACTAAAGAAAGTAGGTTTTGAGCCGATTTTTTAACTGAGTGAAAGATAAGAGAAATATGTCGAGATCATGATATTCATTTGTAGTTTTGATCATCCTCACCAATGGCGAGTTCTGTGAGCAACGTGTATTTCTAAATGGTTGATGAAACAATTAAACGTTCCTAACGTTAAAATTAGGGACGTTGATGGAGAACATTCCAAGTATTATTGTTGAAGACTTTATGAACAAAAAGTAGATCTGACATAGTCCTCCTATCTTGAAGAGATACAACTCGAAAGCTCGACCTGACGTCCGCAATACTACCACTATTATACTGATAATTCGACCTCATACATAAGTATTTGAGAAATTTATTTTGGATATTCTCCAGTCGATTAATGTAGCCTTGTACTGCGGGTACCAAATCACGCTTGCAAGACAGACTCAATATGTAAGCATTGATTCACTTACAGGTTCAATACTACGGAATATTTTAGACCGCCTGAAAATGAAGTCCAACATTCAAGAGCAGGAATTAACTGTTGATTCAATATGGGCGTCAAAAATCAATTTAGAATCAAATATTACTCCAAGGTTTTTAATAAAATCAAATAAAAATCAAATCTATTAATATTCCTGGTAAATGTCATGAAGGTACATTTTAACAAATTCAGAAATATTTTCACTACAATAATTCACCATTCGATCAACATCTGATTGTAAGTTATAGCAATCAGCTAGTGACAATACTCTAGTAAACAATTTTATGTCATCAGCATACAAAAGGAACTTACAATATTGAAAACAAGAAGAAATAGAATATATATATAAATCAAAAAGAATAGGGGTTCCAGATGATATCCCTGGGGAACTCCGGAGCTTACGATATACTCACATGATCTAAAGCCATGAATAGTCACAAACTGAAACCTATTTCCAATATAGGACTTAACCCATCTCAGGAGACTTGCGGACACACCAAGTCCAGCAAGATGAGAAAGAAGAATATTATGTCAAAGGCCTTGCTGAAATCGGCATACACAGCGTCAACTTGAACCCGCTCGTCCAAACAGCTATGGACATATTCTGTGTAGTGGAATAGATTTGTCTCCAGTGATCTACCCGGAAAGAAACCATGTTGTTCTATTATAATTTGACTTGTGACTATTGAAAAAATATGATGGTAAATGAATTTTTCAAGAACTTTAGGAATTATTGATAATTTGCTTATAGGTCTATAATTACTGATCTGATCAGAAGGACCAAACTTCAAAATTGGCAACACAGCAGTCTCCTTCTACCTTCGAGGAAAAACACCAGAGTGGAGAGATTTGTTAAATAAAAGTGTTACAAGAGTACTGAGAGCATCGGCACACGTTTTGATGAAAATTGAGGGTAACTTGTCCGGACCAGCACCCGTCTTAAAACTAATCTGTTCAAGACCAATCTTAACCTCTTTAAAGGAAAATAGAAGATCACTAACGCTTGAATGGTATTGCTTATCTAAGTCAATATTAAAGTCAGAACGCCCCAATTCAAACAAACTCTTAAAATACGATGCAAAAAGATAAATATTTTCTCCACCCCTGGTTATTTTTTGATCATTTCGAACGGAATAGCACTAGACATTTGTATTTTTATAGATGTATAATCCCAAAAACGTTTAGGGTACATAGTTATGTTTGCCTCTTATGAATCGATATGAATTTTAAAGTCCCTTTTAATTAAAAGCTTAGAATGACTCCGAAAAATTTTGTACAGAGAATATTCGCCTGCATTCTTATAAGTTTTCCACCTTCTGAATAATTAATTTTTTTGTTTCACAAGTTATATAGTTCTGGGAGAAAAGTATCGTGGGAAATTTTTCGTTTTTTAAATTTTGGGACAAATTGATTTATTATGCCATAAGTATTTTCATAAAAAAGTTCAATACAGTGATCAACATTATTATTTCCGAATAAAGTTTCCCAGTTGATATTAGAAATTCTTGCTATTATAGAAGGATAGTCAGCTTTATGGTAGTTGGCGCAAAATTCACCATTACGAGGTTTAATAGATCTATGAAATGAGGGAATATTAATCAGAAACTCCAGGGAAGCGTGACTGAAATCCTCAGAAATAAGAGGCTCGGAAGAAGACCCAAATTTCCAATCACAAATAGTTCACTGCATAATATAAGGTCTAATATTCTGTTGTTAACATTAGTAATATTATTAAATTGGCTAAGACCGCAAACAGAAAGAATATTTAGCCTCCACATTGAAGGCTCATAAAAGTTACCATCACCAGTACGAATCCACTGCACTTAACTACAGTTGAAGTACCCACACACCAAAACTGAAGCGGTATATCTAAATTCCCCAATTTTGAAACAAAACTCGAACAAGCAGCGGCATCATCACCCGGCAAGTAAACACAACAGATCAACAAATTCTGTCTATTATTCAGAGGGATGGAAACCCATATATCCTCGGCAGCAGACTGGAAAAGCGGAATAAGAGATGCACTCAGACTATTTCTTATTGCGATAAACGAACCTCCACCATCCACTTTACTACTCATGTTAGATTCGCGGTCTCTACGAAAAAGTGAATATCCAGATAGATCCATAGATCGACCACCTCTAGGTCACGCACACCACCGTTCAACCACGATTCGGTTACACAAATAACGTCATATTCGCAATTGATTACATTTTGTCTGAAATCATGTAGTTTAGTACGTAGACCCAGGACGTTTTGGTAAAATACTGACAGAAACATCACTGGATACAAAAGATGAGTATAGAGAGAGAGAAAAAAAATCTGAGGAAAGGGCCCTATAATTTATCCATGTCGATGGTTCCCCTAATCTGGACAATCCTGGAAATTTCACTTCTTCTAGCCAGTATACATTCTGACAAGAAAGTACCGGGAATTATCGATTTAAATCTGTCCTCAATTACTATGCCAAGCTTGAGCGGGATCTGTCAACTAGTGTGTTTGCAACAGCTGATTAAGTCAGTCGATGTCAGAGTGCGTGCCGATTTTTACTATGGGTGATTACGTTGAGCAAAGAATTTGTTTAAAGTTTTGTGTTGCAAATGAATTTTCGTGTGCCGATGCATTGAAAATGTTGCAAAAGGCCTTTGGTGATAATGCTCTATCGAAAACTCGTGCATATCAGTGGTACAGAGCCTTCAAGGACGGTCGTGAAGTGGTCGCCCATCGACGGCTTCGATCGAAGATAACGTCGATAAAATTAAGGAAAGGGTGCTGGAAAACCGTCGTACCAGCTTGAGAGAGATAGCACATGATCTTAAGGTATCCCACGAGTCCGCACGTACGATTTTGATTGATATTTTGGGCATTAGAAAGATGGCCGCACGGCTCGTACCGAAAGACCTGAATTTTCTTCAAAAACGTCATCGCGAACAGGTTGCTTCAGACATGCTGGATCGCTGTAATTCCGATTCTACATTCATGGAACGCATTATAACTGGTGATGAGACCTGGGTCTACGAGTACGATATGCAAACAAGCCAGCAATCATCGGAATGGGTGGCAAAAAATGAGCCGAAACCGAAAAAACCACGCCAAAGCCGCTCGAAAATGAAGGTGATGCTCATTGTTTTCTTCGATATCCGTGGCGTGGTGCACTACGAATTCGTTCCAGAGGGTCAGACGGTAAACAAGGAGTATTACCTAGGCGTTATGAAACGTTTGCGTGAGCGTATCCGTAAGAAGCGGCCAAATTTGTGGGCGAGCAACTCATGGATTTTGCATGACGATAACGCGCCTTCTCACCGAGCTACGATTGTGACTGACTTTCTCGCCAAAAACTCAACAAACGTGCTTCAGCAACCACCGTATTCGCCGGATTTGGCTCCCTGCGACTTTTTCCTCTTCCCAAAACTGAAATTGCCCCTTCGTGGCACCCGTTTTGAGTCGATTGAAGCCATAAAACAAAATTCGGCGCGAGAGCTAAAGTCCATCCCGGAAAGCGCCTATAAAAAATGTTTTGATAATTGGAAGTGCCGTTGGCATAGATGTATTGGAGCAAATGGAGCCTATTTTGAAGGCGACCCAATAAATTTTGACGATTAAATGTAAAAATGTTGTTTTAATTGTTTAAAATTCCCGGTACACTCTTGACAGAGTAGTATTACCGTTTTGGACCCATACAAACTTTATACTGTTCGCTTTGGCATGTTCTCGAACCTGTGTTTTTAAAACTCAATCTGTATGTAGATGAAATTTCAAGTTTGAATCCAATATTACACCTAGGTATTTTGTTGAATTCACTTTTTTCAATGAATTATTTTCTGTGAGTATATTCACAAAATTGATCAAATTCACTTGCAATTCATTACTTCCTTACCAATTACCGAATATTTTCATATCTTCGTTCATTAAAAGTTCCATCAAAAATATATTATCAACAGTTATAAATTACACTATGATTAATGACGCTGAGACCTATGTATACAACAATTCAATAATTTTTTACAAGTTTTAGGTCTAGTGTTATAATAATACCAACTTTTTTAGAAAAACGCCAAATAGTTTCGATTTTATCACAAAATGTGTGAAACGAAAAACGACAACTACAGTTACAAAATCTTTCAAATCTTCCTACCCGCTGGGTAGGAAGGTCAACCACTGAAGTATACTAACTGACAAAGAAACTGCAACACCTAGAAGGAGCTGTTTAAATTCTAAATTTTTTTTGGAAAACATAGTATAGCAAGGACTAAATGATTAAAATGTGGAGAAAAAAATCGTGAATGTTTTTTTATGTAAACATTTTTTGGTACTGGAATATGTAGTCGTTTTTAGCAAATTTTTTGAATTTCACAACAAACCAGCTATAGAATAGATAGATATGGAATAGATCCAAAAGTCAATGTTTAGTTGTTGTTAAAATGCCTAGAGCACGTGTACGCGAAATTTATCGCCAGCTAAGTGAATTTGAAAGAGGTCGAATTATTGGTCTACGGGAGGCGGGATTGTCATTTCGAGAAATCGTTAACCGTACGAACAGAAATCCAAATACTGTTATGAGATGTTGTCAAGCGTGGTTTGATAATGTCCAAAATCGAAGAAGAGTAGGCACCAGAAATTGAAGGCGCACAAATGAAGTTCAAGTTCGACGTCTAAGACTTATGGCTATTAGAGACCGATTTGGGACAACTCGATTTTGGCTGATGAGTGGTTAGGAGTGGATAAGGTCTTTTGGACTGCAGCATTATGGACTCCATCTTGTGTTACCTCTGACGGTTGAGCATCGCCGGCAACGATTAGAGTGGATTACAGATGTCAACATTGAAATGTGAAATGGCATCAGGTCTTTTTTTCTGATGAATCTCGATTCTCCTTGGGTGCACATGATGTCCGAAGAAGGGTTAGAAGACGTCGGGGGAAAGACGTGAACGGCAGTTTGATATTGAGCGTCATGTACACCGAACAGTAGGCGTTATGGTATGGGGTGCTATTACACATGCAAGTAGGTCACCTTTAGTCTTTATTCGAGGTAACATGACAGCGCTGCGTTACCTTCAAGAAATAGTGGAGGCATATGTTCTCCCTTACCTTAACTGGCTCGAGAATCTAATATTTCAGCATGATAATGCTCGACCTCATGTTGCCAGAGTTAGTTTAAACTTTTTTGAAGCGACCCATGTGTATATTTTGCCATGGCCGCCCAAATCCCCCGATCTTTCGCCCATAGAGCATGTTTGGGACATCATGGGTAGAAGGCTCGTAAATTTACCCCAGCCCCCACGGACTTTGGCGGCTCTGAGACATGAACTACAGATAGCTTGGGATAGTATTTCTCAAGAAGAAATATACCATCTCATTGTATCAATGGCAAGACCTGTTGGGGAGTGTATAGATAATCGCGGTGGACAAACACATTATTAACAAATTTAACAAAAAAAATTGTAAAAGCTTAATTTCTTTTCTTCAAATTTCAATCATTTACTCCTTGCTGTACTATCTATGTTTTACCAAAAAATTTTAAATTCAAACAGCTCCTTCTGGTTGTTGCAGTTTCTATGTCAGTTAGTATACTTTACTTGTCTATCCATGTTATTTACGAATTGTCACGAAGGATTATATTGATGGTTCCTCTAGTCCGATTTGATTCCAAGCTTCAGCCACGTCAAAAACATCGCATTTTTTGTTCCCAGAATTAGCTTTTCATGGAAAATTCCAAATTAAATCTGAACGTACCGAGTGAATCGAAAAATAAAAGGGTTGAAATTTCGCCATTGCAATTTTTAATGAGAATGTCATTTCCAGCATCCAATTCGGATTGCAACAATAACAAAGGGGTAGCTCGCGGTGGATTGCCAGTAGAGGCAAATAACCGCAGGCGGAACATACCTAATGTATGTGAATGTAATTAGTTGCACGAGCGTCAGCAGCTTCTAGTCTAGGAGGATCATATCTTGAGCGGTTCAATTTTGACGGAGAACTAGAGGGGCCTTATCCGAAGTTCTCCAAACTTGGGGCTGATATCAAAGCGGAATTACCCTCAAGCAACCCCTCCGCTACTGTTACATTTCAGGATGATCCTGTCTGTAAGTGACACATTTGTTAAAAATGCAAACAACTGGCGCATGCCGGTGCGCGTTTTCCGTAAGGCCTCGGGTAACGGAATAATTGAAATTATAACATTCGGTTTAACCAATCAGCAACTGTTTCGTTTTTGCGAAAGCGAACGCGTTTAATCGAATCATCGGGCGATCCTGAAAACTCACCCCTTGCTTTGTGCTGCGCCGCGCCCTGTTCTCATTGGCCGATGTGCACCAGTTCGTGGCATATTTTTAATTGCTGGGATTATCATATCGGATATGAAATTATTTTTCGAAGCGAGAACTGTTGGACTGCTTTTTGAATTTCAGCGCGATCGTGCCAATATGCAGGATTAAAGGGGTGGAGATGAAATACTGATAAGTTTTTGTGTTTTCAGGCTTTGGTTCGTGTTTACCCCGATTTCGGTTTATTATTTTCGAATAATGAAATTCTGCATTCGAACATTGAAAAAAATGTTTAATCTCCATCGAAATTTGCGTTCTGCATTACTTTATCCACTTTCTAATAGGAGCCACTGCATTATAACGGCCATGTTGGTTTTAAGATATTTCTTCTTCCACGTATTGTATTCTCCAACTTTCAGTTCTCCTGAAATATGCCACACAGGCTGGAAGTGTGGCTTAGTAGAGCCGTTGCCTAAAGTTCAAAGTCCAGTTGATTATAGTGACCTGCGTCCCATAACAATGTTACCGGTTATGTCAAAAATACTTGAAAAAATACTTTATGTGCAAGTTTATTCATTTCTTGTTGATCATTCAATTCTAAATTCAAAACAGTCAGGCTTTCGTCCTTCACATAGCGCCATCTCTGCACTAGCACGGGTGACAGATGACATATTCCGATGTTGGGATGAGGACAAGATGATTGATTGTTAGATTTTTCGAAGGCTTTTCACAAGATTTGCCATGAGTTGGTCCTAGATAAGTTGAAATTCTATGAGTTTGGTGAGGCTGCGTTGGATCTGATGAGATCTTACCTGGGTGATCGTTGTCAGATGGTCAAACACAATGGATCTTTATCGGATTGTTGTTTCGTTCCCACAGTAGTGCCACAGGGCTCTATATTAGGATCTCTGCTTTTTTTAATTTATACCACTGACATCCTAAATAAAATAACTGCACAATTTCATGATTATGCTGACGATGTAGGGCTCTATATTTCTGTTTCTAAAGATAACTTTTCGGAATGCATTCGTAGGTTGCAGTTGTGTTTAGATGATGTTTATGAGTTTTCCTTACAGCACAACCTAACTTTAAATCCCAAGAAATGTGTAACTATGTTTTTTGGTACCGAAAGAAACTTATTGTTGATGAATAATATTACTTTTGCTATTAATGGTGAGAATCTGGCAGGTAGAACTGAGGCAGGGTATACTGCACTCAATCTGGACTCAAAAGTGAGTTTTTAACTACTTGTTAACCAGTTAATAAAAAAATGCTACTGGAATCTGAAGTTACTTTATTCGAATAGGAAAATTCTAAACTTCAAAATGAGGAAAACTCTATGTGAATGCTTAGTCACATCTTTCGTACAGTAGTTTTATATATGACCCCTGTTTGAGCTTGAAAAATTATAGTCGATTGCAGAGAATGCAGAATTCATATTGTAGACTGATATATGGACTTCGAAAATACGACAGGATATCTCATAAGATAAAGGAACTCAACTGGCTTAATCTTCGTAACCGATACAGGTTGCAGATGTTGGCATTTATTCATAGGGTTGTACAGACGGGTGAACCGAGTTACATTAAGAGTAAATTATTATTTAGAGAACAACTTCATGCACTTCCTCGCACTATTCGCTTTCCTGAAACACTTCCACTTTCTAGATTTAGAACTTCAATGTTTAAAAAGTCATTCAGCTATACATCTATCAAAGCTTACAATTGCCTTCCACAAAGATTCAAAACTACTAAAAATTTAAATAAGTTTAAACTAGGCGTGAAAACCTTCTTATGTGCCTCGCAATAATCAATAGTCGGGTGTTGACTTGGAGTGCTGCATATCCTTTTGTTCTCTTGTTTCTTCCCAAAATTTGCCCAATTATTCACAATTCCTCACATTGGTTACTATTGTAGTTACTTTTTTTTATATAATTTTTTTTCGATTGCATTTCGATGGTGCCATTTTTTTGTCATTTATTTGAACTATGATTGAAATTCAGCAGCAAACTGAGATCTAGAGACCACGACTCTATCCATCTCTTTGGGGGACGCCCCTAAGGGGCGTCGTGTTTGTGGTTTACCATCTCCAGCGACTCTTGCTAGCCTTCCTCCAGTCATCCTATCCACGTGATCATTCCAGGCTCTTCTACGTTTATGTCCCCATCTGATAATGTTTTCCACCTTACATTCGTGCCTTATGTCCGTGTTTCTCTTTCTGTCTCTCAATTTGTATCCTGAGATGCTTCTAAGTATTTTCATTTCCGTTGTTCGAAGAATATTCTTCGTTCTTCTGTTGTCAGCTTTTGTTTCTATATCGTATGTAAATACCGGTGTAACACAGGTTTTGGATATTTTAACTTTTGACCTTTTATTCATATTGGTGTTATTCCATATGAAGTCAAGATATTTGACATACAAAATTATTTTTATTCAATAAGGCTTTTTATTTCGTCATTGGCATAGCATTCGGAAGTTGTCTTGTTGCTACTGAAAGAACATTCTGTGTAAAACATGGTCTTCATTCTTTATATCCTGATCACACTATATACAATGGAAAAAATTCTGTATAAACTTATTCTACATGATACTACACCACTAATATGTTTTTGTTCTGGTCGTTGTGAAGAAAATGGATCTGCTTTTCGAGCCAATTTGTTCTTCTACTTTGTATATCTATCTTTTCTGGATGTGATCTTGCTTGTTGCTATACGAAACAGTTCTGTGAAACTCTTGTTAAACCAGGTTAGCCGGAATATTCTTCTTATACCAGAAGGTTGCTTAGTATGATTAGTAGTATAAGTTTTATTGTGAAAAATTAGTTATACATTCAGAGTTGAAAGTATTGACTGTAGCTATTCACTACTTTTTCCAATCTTTCTGGCAAATTAATCCACCGCGAAAAAAGGCTAGCTCTTTGGCCGCTTTCCATGCATCGATCAATTTTTTGACTGTTTTTGCGTTTTTCTCGCAATGCTCGATTACACGCATTAATTGTCGTCGGTAGACCTTTCCTGCAATCCTTCCGTTCGATTGTAGAAGCTCCTAATACACCACACGCAGCTTGCCCCATCAAATACGCAGATTGATCTTTTCGCCATGAATATTCGGCTTGGCAGTGGATGAATCCCTACGGTGTCCGACGTTTTGGATTATCGTGATGGATCCACTTTTTATCGCCAGTCTCAATTCAATGTAAAAACTCCTTGCTTTTTTGTCGCAGTGTTGGAGCAGTTGTTCACACATGAAAAACGAACTTCGACGGTTCTTGGCATAATAATTTCATCAATTCATCAATTAATTTCGGACAATCATATATTGGAGATGCCCATGATCGAGTGATTCTGTAGCGAATATAAACTGAATAGTTTTTATCACAGATTCCATGGTTTCGATCATTTTTATGAATTCCTCCTGTTATCCGTTCATATTCAAATCAAATTTTCTGTTGCGAAGAAATATTTCTATTTGCCAGAAGCAGGAGTGAAAATAACCCCAAAGTTGCTTCTGAATAAATGTGAAGCATTCAATTCTCTGCATTATAGTTAAAAAATAAATAGGGCGTTACATTTGAAACAATCGAGAATATCAATTTCAAGTTCATCATATTTGGCAATCAGTAACGGACATCATGTGTATGGCAGAGTAATCTTTTTGTTGTGATGACTCTATGAATCTTTCAGTAACCAAGAATTCGTATCACATTCGTGTTACGTCTTGTTTTTGCAACCGTTTTACACGTTTTAGGTCTTTTAGCGAAGTGCTGTGTGCTCAACTTTTTCCAGTTTTCTCTGATTGAGATCTGTACCGTTAGAAAAATTTTTCTAAGATTTTGCTTTTTAATAAAGATGGTGAAGATCATTGAAAATGCATGAAAATATACATATTAAAAAACTACCCTTTTGTTGAATATCTTTTTTTGGAAGAATGCACTATTGCAGGACCCTGTATGAGAAATTTAACGAGATCTCATATTCAAATTATTGGTGTTTATATCGCCGATATGATAGTAAAAATCCCAATAGAAACGCTATTTTCGATTATCGAAGAATGACAAATATCTGCTGAATGATAAAAAACTCTAAGTGGCTGTTGTGGATTGAAGAATTTGTATATCTTATTCCATCGTAGCGTAAAGTCATTATATAATATTTTTCAAATTATGTATACTTTACTAAACCATTATTCATAATCAACGTTATTAGTTACTTTAAAATCATCAGTGGTAAGTTTCCTCTTTTAGAAGCTACTAATCCGATGTTGTTTCTGCTCGTCCCCTCTGAAAGCCAAAGGTAGAAATCATATTTTAGGTCCGATTCTACTTTATATCCATTCTACTATCGTTGTTCCGACTGGGTTTGGGAGAAGGAAACTCAATAATTTGTGGGCGAGATAAATATCTCAGCGTAGAAGAGGATTAGTTGGTTATGTGGGGTTGGCAGAAGGATCACGCTCTTGAGGATCCAGCTTTGTAACTTACCAGAAATACACAATTCGCCTCTTGAGCTTTATCCTTTTACCAACTTTCTCTTTTCACTTTCGAAATCAACGAGTTGAGAAGATGAAAGTGAAAATAAACGCTCAATATTAACGGAGTATCGTAATTTGCAAATTATTCTTATATTCCTATTTGCATTGGAGTTTACGAACGGAAACTTTGAAATGCTCAGAAATATTTTCCAATGCTTGCGATTGGAGCAAATGGATTTTGGTTCATTAGTTTTGCAAATATGAATCTTAATAAAATTGGGTCTTCGTGATCTGCACTAGTTATCTCAGTTTATAGACTGCTTAGGTCAAATAAATCAGCTAATGAAGTGAATATGGAATTCATTAAAATAAATAGATGTGTGCTTATTTACAAGTGATGAATATTATTGATAAATTTGAACAATAGAAGAACTGAATGGAGTGTATATCTCATTTCTGTAAGCAGAATTGAATGGTACTATCCTTTGCACCTGTAACGGGGCGGGCACAGCAGCAACTAGAGCCGCAGTTTTTCTTGGCACCTCCGCTATAGGAATGATGTAGTTTTGGCTGATAGGAGCTACAAATGCGACTTTTTCTTCAACTGCAGGAGCTACGGGTACTACTAAGTTGGCAGTTTTCGATTCCACCCTTGGGAGTACTACAAAGTATGCCCCAGGTTGTCGAGCTTCAGCAGATTTCAGAGCAGCTGATACTTTACCAGTTCTAGGATCTATTTTGATGTTTTCGGCCTGAAAGTGGAGAGGAATAGTAGAACAGATGAACTTTATGAAAATATAAAAGAAAAACAGAAAACACTCCTTGATATATAAGGTGCAAAATTGAGAATTATTCCGTGAACCAAATTTCAATGGACCGTCAAGATTTGATAACCGTCATTTTCTTTTTTTAACTCTAGTTTCAGCATGCCATTATTTGGCGAAGTAATTATCGGTATTAAGCTATCATAACAAAAGACTCGTAAATAAACTTTCAAAATAGTACAAGGCAATCATTGCCGTGATCATCTAGATGTGTGATGAACCACTTTATATCAATTCAGTGCTTCTTTAAGAAAATTCTAAATGCGAAACCTACCTGAGCATCATTAGCATCAGTGGTTTGAGTAGTAACTTCCGTTGTGGTTGGAATTTCCGTTGTTGGCTCTTCTGGAGGGCCATATGAAGGTTCAGGTTCTTGAGGAGGTCCGTAAGATGGTTTTGGTTCTGGCGGCAGGTAGCTCTGTCTTACAGGTGTGTTGAATGCTGGTCCAGAGGGTCTCCAGCCGCTAGGATTGTATGGTGCAGAGTCAGGGCTCTGACTCTGACGGGCAAGTTCTGGTCTGTATCTTGGTGGTTCAGCAGATGCCATTGAAATGACTATTAGAGTGAAAGCTGCTAATATCTGAAAATAGGAGATTCAGAATAATGAGCGAGAATATTCTATTTATTTAACAGTCGAGGTTGAATGAAACTTGACCTGTAGACTAAAACCGACTTCCTCTTTGAATTTAAGTTTTTAAGTATCAAACAAAAACGAGGGTTTGAGAGCATGCAAAGTTTCAATTTGGAGGTTTGAATTGGTTTTTTCAGTTGGACTGAATTGTGGAATTTCAGACAAGAAAAGAACTCTTCGGATACTACTATGTGATATCTACAGAAAGAAGTGTTTAGATGTTATCCATAATTGTTCGGAGGAGAAAACACGTTTGAGTACAGATGCTGAACTCTTTCATGAGTATATTGTACAATGAAAAACTTGTTATCGTGGAGTTATTTCTAGAACTGTTGAGAATTTTTTGAGTATGGTCGACGAACTTCTAACTCGCATAAGCTGAAAGAGCTACTGAGGGATATTCGCAGAAGATCTAGGAATATCAGGATAATATATATCATATCATACCAGAGAGCCTATGAAAAAAAACAGAAGAAATTTCTCAGCACATTTATGAATATAATTTCCAAACCATCAAAATGATAACCCCTATTGCTATTTAAAATTCCTGAGGGGGTTGCAACCTCGCTTAGGAGGATGATCGTACACCCACAAATTTGCAATTAAAAGATGTCCCTCTCCAAATAAAAATTGACCTATCTCGGTGTTTTCCGGAAGAGCTATTACTCATCGAAATATTCGGCTAGGCTGTTTTATTTGGGCCAGCCAGTGTAGCTACTGTGCCCCTAGAGAAATTATAGTTTTCTATTTATTTATATATAATTACACTGAAGAAGTCACAAAATTAAATAGAACATCTGCAAGGCTCTACTAAATTTTACCGATAATTCACTGAATGAGGAAAGTACCAAGAATTTATTATTCAAAAAGCCCGTCGAAATTCTTTTTATGGCTAAGTTGACAACTGTCCTTTATACTTACAGGGAGTTTCAGGGTCATACGGCAATTACTTTGTTTGCAGTGCTCCATCCATCCTTCAGTTCATCTTAAATATTTCCCGATTTTTATAATATATAAAAATATCGATCAGATAATCTGTTTTAAATTCTGCTCTACAAATGGAATTTATTGTGCAAAAAGCCTAAAAATATCACGAGAGATTTATGGCGATTCAACTTTATCAAGAACAGCGTATGAGCGCTTTCAAAAGCGCTTAAAAAGTTAGAGAAAATAATATTCAATAAGGTTATTCTAATTTTCACAAATTTTTATTATTATTGCAATACAACAATCGTTTCGATAACACAGTGGCATCTTCAGGTAGGTAGTTATTCAAAAATCTAAAATATTTAATTTAATATTAAATATGGTAGAGAAAATAATGACAGAAAATAGTCGTACAAGCCTTAGGGACACGTCCTCTCTCACGAATTGAAATGTGCTCTCTCACGAATTAATTCGTTCCATTCAAATTTTTGTTTGTTATAAAACATGTTGCCTCTCAACTAGTGCTGAATGAGCTGAGTCACAGGGCTGTTATTGTGAACGAATTTCTGGTCGAAAACTCATGAAACAACCACCATATTCTCCTGATATGCATGCAGCCAACATTTTTCTCTTTCAAAAACTCAATTTAACACTTCGAGGCACCAGGTTCCAGTTGATGAATAATAACTACATATTCTGTGTTTCACTTACCGATTCCCGATATTTCTTGACACAGTGAAATGATTTGAGATTAACTAGCGAATATTCCAAATATTTGAATGAAATTTAGTTACCGATAGGTGTTAAAAATTATTTAAATCGAAAAGCACCAATAAAACTAAATGAGTACTAACAAATATTCTATGGAATTCTATGGAATTTTCTGAAAAAATATTAATACGCACATCTAAGACGGTGTACATATCCCATTTGTCCGCATCTACTAGTACACTAGTTCGTTTCTTCTTCATCTCACCACAACAACTGATCGATCAATCTTATAACAATTGTCATATAAATATACCTGTATAACGAAATCGAAGGAGGAACTCACCTTCATGTTTATTGACGATCGGACTACCTCAACGATAGATGAAAATAAAACACTGATGGTTATCATTAGGGAGCAAATTATATATAGTCGATTTGGATATCTACAAATAGTAACATTGGGCAACGTTAATTTGTAGTCAAAGCGTGGTCTTGATCGAATTGGGTATTTGTCTCTTCAATATGCAGAACTGCCTGCGACATTGACCCAATGTGGCCAAACTGTGGAAGTATGAAGGAGCAATTCTCAACTTGGAAATGATTAAGAGTTTGACTGTGTAATACTAATGAGGGTAGACACGAAATAGGTGATTTTGATTGAGTATTTCAATCTCTCACTGTTTGCGTTCAAGATATTTCGAAAAATAACTATCCATTTTATATCAAACTGCACGTTTCGGTCCATTTTTATACATTGAAATTCAACAGTCTCCCCATTTAATGCTGTAAGTAAAAAACACAGTGAAAACATTGATATGTTTCGTCTTATATTCAACAAAAATTGAATAAATAGGAAAGAAAAGCACAATTGTTCGCGTTAAAAATGAGGTGAAAAATTAATAACAATTCGAAAGAAGTTTTTAGAATTTAATATGTTTCGTTGGCAACAAATTGAAGTATTTATTTATTGTACTTTGGTGATATAAGTGAAAAAATAGTTCTTAGTCTTTCAAAATTATATTTTAATATTGCTTCTAGGCTACAGAGTAAAATATCATCTTTATTATTCAACCTGCATCTAAAACTTCTACATAGGACCGGCAGGACGTTCATTCAACTCAAGATTTAATGAACCTAAAATGAATTTCACAAGAAACAAGCAAACTTCAACCTTTGTAACCCATAGTAAAGATAATCTGAAAATAAAGAATTACCATATGGATCTACATAAATCTAAAATATCCAACATATTTAAATAACATATGTTACGAACTTTTCTCTCAATATTGTTGTAATCATTCTTTTATACCTGCATCTGCATGAATTCCCTTTATGTTTTCGTAAATCTTCAGTCGTCTCCAGATGAAATAATAAGTAACTTCAAAACAAGTCACAAAAATGTTTGATTATCTCAATTTTTTGTTATTAAAACTGCCTAAATATTTTAAAATTAAGAATGAAAAAATGGGACACATTTTAAGAGAATTTGAAAGAATCTTTATAATGAAAAGAAGCTAATGGATAGAGATAATGGCAAATTAATATTCTAGATCTTCTATTTCTCATAAGTGCTACCACTTGCCTATGCATACCTATAATTCATTCATTGTTTCTTGGGTTATATTCTTCTATTACGACAATAAATTCTTGAGCATTTGCTTGATCTGATGATCTGACGATCAGCTTGAATAGCACTTGGTGGTCTTCTAGGACTTAATAGTTCCTTATAAACTCTTATACTGTAATTAATTGAATTGCTCCTGTAATTCACAGGAGCAATTTAATGTGGTGACTAGGAGTCAGCAAAAACTCTCGAAATAATCCACTTTTATATCCTCTAAAAGAGAGATCTTTGAGCAAAAACATACAAAAATTGATTTCTAGCCTGATTGGGTGGTATGCCGATATTAGCGTGCCGTAATAATGCGAGGACGACCACTTCTAGGTCTGATGAACCTCTTATCCAGTCTCTTAACATCGTCTAATAGTTCTCATTGCCGTGCTTCAAATGATGGACGAGGCCTTCTTCCTACAAAACAACAATTCTTGCCCTGTCGAATCCCAGAGTTTTCTTTCGAAACTTCAATCCGAAAACAATAAAACTGGGAAGAAAATTTGTTTTATTTTTCAACCGCATCTGCGATTGTTAAAAATTTCAAAAGTACTCATTTTGTCAAGAAGAATTTTTTTCGAATTTTACGATATGTTATCGTCAGTCAACTTCTGGATTTGAAATGAATTGTTTCAAAATGCGTGAATATCCTATGGGCTTATTATATTATACTCATTAATAATGTAACCTTCCTATTTGGATACTAATATAAAATATTGATGACTTTTTCATTTTGTGAAAGTTAATTGTATATTAGAGAATAAAACATATTTCATCAAATTTTACAATTTATTCACTAATAATATTACAGAGTTTTTTCCAAAGTAATCTTGCATCCATTGAAGCCATCAGAGGTTTGCAGATCAACAGGAATTATAAATATTTGAGCAATTTAAACAATGAACATACTGTATATTATTATTTTTTCCTGGTTTTCCGTAACATCCAAAAAATCATTTTTTCAGCGAAATTTTTCGATTGAAAAACAACTGCTATGAAAACGACAGACAACAAATTTTAAACATTGAAAGTTATTCATGAGTTTCAATTTTGTTATTTCATTGATTTCCTATTTGAATAGTAAAAATTCGACATATTCGAATTCTTCCAGATTTTTTTATATTATATATACTGTGAAAACAGTTTCCTATGCCATTGTACATTTTAAATTTCTGTCAGGTTATTTCAGAGAAAATTATGATTTTTTGTAGAATTCATATATTCGTGGTAAAATTTTTTGGTTTCATTTGGTGAAGGATACGTTGTTAAAATTGTATGTTTAAAAGTTCTACTGCGGAATCGTTATATTATTTAAATATTTTAATATTAGCCTTCTACATAATTTCAAAAAATTATATTTAATGATTATAACTTCTGAAAATAAATTGAATCTTTATATAATAAACCTCTATTCATCCCAAGATGTTGAAAGGCTAGTAACTAGACATCTTGTAATCCATAGAGGCTTACAAAAATTATCGAGATACCACAGTAAAACTGAGCCTGATGGATCTTTGGTATTCCCCACCTTTCGAATTTCTACATAAACCAAAGCCTTCCATAAATATATAAAATCTTTGATATACAACTTGTTATACACCAGTTTGAAAATGTTGTAAAAATAACGAAACTCGATAAAAAATTCAAACGAAGTAATTTTCTTATTTATTCTTAGTAATATAAATGTCGTTTTCTATACTACACTATAAACAATACTGAAATCATTTTCAACTTTGTAGAGGTAGACACACGGATAGTAAAGCCCTAATAACTAATACTCAAAGCAATAATCATTTCGTAACACTGAGCATAGAAAACATACCTAAGAAATACTGTTTTTGTGAGTAGAAAGGCCTTTTTCGAGCGGGACCTGCAATAAAAGTTCGGGTCAAATGTCGATAAACCTATCTAACTTATAAAAGCTTTTTCATTCCCGTTCATTTTCAATTTGTTTTCTAAAAAAATGTGTCATTTCTGAATTTTGCATGATTTTTGGAGATCGCAGACAATAATTGCCGTAAACATCATACCGGTTCATTTGACCTATCAGCTCATTGAAACCTGACAAAATTTTATCGATCGATGATATTAGTTAATCGATTTAGCTAGTTTCGAGGATAATAGGTGTAAAAAATTAGTTGTGAATATTCACTTGCCAACAATAACGATAGTTTATGTTTAAAAAAAACAATATATATATATATATATATATATATATATATATATATATATATATATATATATATATATTTCAATATCTGTAGTTAAAATATACTCTAAGTCAATACGTTTGTTAATTGCTCATCATTTACGGACAATACAAACACACCGAGGGCAAGATTTAATACGTCCCTTGACGCTACACTGGTCCACTGAATCATCAACTGCTTGTCAAGCCTTGTTAGACACCCTAGTGCCTATGGGACCTTTTAACGCTGTTTTACCACCATATTCCTCGAGGGGGATTTTAACCTAATCTGGATAACCAGATTACACGTACAGATTTACTAATGATCTATTCTTGGGGTTGTGTTGATTCTACGATTTTATTCATTAATTTTAAAAATATCAAACTTTTTACTGAATTTCAATAATTTTTTTCTCTCATCTCCCTTATCTTTTCCTTCAACAGGGTCTGAAACAGTTAAGGACAGGCCGTATGAAAACAAATTCCTTTTAGACATAATAGCTGGATTAATTCTCGGGAACCTCTTCAAATTTTATCTGAAAAACTCTTAAGAACTTTTAAAAATTAAATTGAATAAAATGCCTTGGAACTGTGGACTGTAGAATAGTCTAGTTTTTTAAACAGTGCTAAAGAAGATGACATTTATTTAAGTTCGCTTTCAAACAGGATATTTGGTGAATGAAGGTATGTAGATTTTATTGATTGTTTTTATTTAGCGTCCAAATATCTTCCAAATTAGGAGAATTTGAGTGTAAGAACTTCAGATTATTTTTCTGGAGAATGTGCTATCTATTTTGAAAAAAGGAATAAAAAGACCCTTTTAAATTCTATGTGTAGCATTTTTAGTAATGGAATCTGTTATTTCTGCATATCCAATCGAAACAGGCTTGTCTTGGATAATGATTTCGGGGTGATCACTGTCAGTAGTTTGTGTTTTCTTTTGATTCTTCATTGGTTAACTGGTGCTCATATGTGTTGATAATTCTATGTGTATGTCTATTAACGGAGAATTAATCTAGCTATCTTTATTATTTTAAAAGACCCTTTGAAGCAAATTTTAACTTCCATTTATATTGTTTCACGATGAAAAAATTCATGTAGTGATATTCAAATTCGAATGGCAGTTAAAAATAAATCTTCAATTTTTTCAGACTGTTTAGTAGATCTCATCGATATCAATTCCGAAATATCTCAACTTTTTCATTTATCTATATTTCAGGAAATGAATCTTTGTAAGTCACTCGTTATCTCATCACTCTCTTTTCAATACAATGCTCTTCAATGTACAAACTTCAATTAAAATGTTAATTCAATTGAGAATCTATAAAATATTATTCTCTTTGATTATTATGTATTCATATGAGGAAATAGAGTTCATTGAAAAAGTACACCAGTTGCAAATTTATCACTCAAAACCATTGATATTCAACATGCATTTGAAATAAGGTTGAATGTTTCTTCTTTTTACCTTGAATGCAAGCGCACACGAAGGTCCTCAAGGTTTTAAATGCATTTCGAAGCTGCATTAATTTTGGTGCTGTTCGTTTCGATATGCATTTATACCATTTTTTGACTACTATTGGTATCAAACATAAAACGTCTAATTATGTGTCATAAAATCAAATCATTGTTCAAATAATTCTTCGAAAGCATCAGTATTCCTTCCTCGATTTTACCAATTTATGTTGAACAAAAAGTTCAAAAGTAATTTCGTTTTTTTTTTTGGAAAATGAAAGACAATTTTCCTAATCCGAAGGCGCCAGATCTGAACTATATGGTGGATGTGGCAGTGTATCCCACTCAAGCTGTAAAAGCTTTTGGCGAGTAACTGAACTTGTATAAGGTCTCGCATTATCTTGGTGGAACACTACATCTTTTCTGTTGATTAATTCTGGCCTTTTCTGTTGAAGTGCATCAATCAGTTTGTCTAGCTGATGACAGCAGACATCCGAATTAATTGTTGTGTTATCCGTTAAAAGCTCAAAAAAAACGATTCCTTTAAAATCCCACCAAACAGACAGCATCACCTTTTTTTATGGATATTGGCTTTCTAAATGCTTTGAGCCAGTTCATCTTTTCTGCTCCATGTTCTCTTGCGTTCAACATTGTTATATACAACCCATTTTTCGTCCCCAGTAATGATGCGCTTCAAAGATGATTCGTTTTCATGACGTTTGAGAAGCGAATCACAGACGTCAACGCGACGACAAAAATTTCTCACCGTGAGAATATAGGGAACCCTTATATCGAGTTTCGATGTTAAACTCAGGTCTTTTTAGTGGTCATAAACAGTTGAATTCGATATTTCCTTTCACCGATCTCAGGTGTTGTTATTCGCCGATTTGCATCCACTAACGTCTTTATCGCATCTTTATCAGCTGATCCAGAACGTGGTGCATTTTTGGCATCAAAATTGCCGGAACGAAATTTTGCAAACCAGTTCTGTCACTGGCGTACTGTCGACACATCTTCTCCATACGCATCGGTTAATTTCTTTCTGGCTTAAACAGCTTTTTTACCTTTTCTATAGTAAAAGAGTAAAATATAACGAAAATGCTGCTTCTTGTTCACCATATTTAAAAGACCACCAACCAAAAACTACTGCGTAGAATTAATTGAACTTTTTCACACACGAGCCTTGCTAAATCAGCTCTCAAAACATATAATAATTATGCGGCCAAGTGTGAAGTTGGCTTTGAAAAATATTAATCAAATCCTCTGTCGAGAAAAAAAATTAATTTCCGAACAACCTTATATAGGATGTCCCAGAAGTCGACGTCAAGCCGGAATCGGGTCACAGGCTGAGTCATAGTAGTCATCAGAAAAATATTTTAAAAAATCTAAGTCGTGTACTTTTCAAATTATATTGCATTTTTTATTATTCGAGAAAAAGCACACCCTGTGATGAATTCTGAACTCCTGTTGCTACAATTTTTTACTTTCTTCAAACTTTATTGTTCCTATGTTATCCCGAATAGTTCTTCTACAACCTGTGATCTTCTAAGCCAATTACTTCAGCTTGGAAAATAATGTCGTTTTTGCCGAACCAAGTATTCAAAATTAATATTTCGCCCAACTTCAACCGACTGTACTGAGAAAAAACTGCACTAAATGTTTGGCAAATTAGTTTAAAAGTTAGCGCATCTATTAGGGATTCTAAAATGGTATAACACTTACTACTATTATTTCCTAGATCGGTCAAAAAACGGTCTTTCTTAAAAAACACAGTTTCGAACAATTTCTTCGAAATTTCTAAAAATGATTCTAGTGCATCCAATACTTAAAGAATCTGGTTTGAATGAAATGTAGTGAGACCTTTCATAAAGTGTGAGTGAGACAGATAGTGACGCCACTATTTGGTATTGGCACACATAAAAGCAATACAGATCAGTAAGCTACGCCCCTTGGTCTACTGCGCATCTTTCCGTAATTTGATCCTGTTATTTGTGTACTAACGACTGTTGGCTTCGTTTATTAGATTTGTTTGCTTGTGATTTGGATACTTTTGATCTCTTTACGACGAACTTTGGTTTTACCTGTGATTGTGTATTGCCATCATGTGTGTGTACTACACAAACGATATTGTGCTTCAAGCAGTTGAGGAATTATTTTATTATTATTATTATTATTATTATTATTATCCTGATACTCCTAGATCTTCTGTGAAGATCCCTCAGAAGCTTTTTCAGCTTGTACGAGTTAGGAGTTCAGTTGTGTTCTGTGTAGGCTTTGTTACTGCGATCTTGCGCCACTTTAGGTCACAGCACTGTTAATTTTTGACCCAACAGTGAAATGGTGGCAGATACCCGTCCAACTAGAAAATTTCTTTTCTACCTGAATAGGATTCGAACCCTGGACCTCCCGGTCACGAGTCCGATGCTCTCCCGCTGAGCTATCCACACACATATCCCTGTACTTTGCTACCTGAAATTCAGCGAAGCACAGGAGTGTCCAAAATTACAGCTGACCGACTATTGAAAAAACATAAGCTCCACCCATATCATGTACAGTGAGTACTGTTACCTCCGGATTATGAACCTGGGGTGGCGTTTTGCACCATGCTACAAAAGAACCGGGAAGACCCACAATTCTCAGAAAAAATTTGTAGTCAGATGAATCAACATTTAAAAAAGATGGTTGCATGAACCAGCATTATTTAAATGAGTGGCACGTAGAAAATCCGAATTTAATGAGGCAAGATAGATCTCAATATCGTTTAAAAGTGAACATGTGGACTGCAATTTTGAACGGAATAGTCATAGGACCTTTTGAGTTGCCAGAGGTTTTAAATGCTGAAATTTATTTTTACGAAACCAGTTGCCAAATTTACTTGAAGACGTGCCACTTATTTTCAGAGAAATATGGTTTCAGAAAGATGGCTTCCCAGCGCACTATGCCTTCTCAGTTACAGAATATCTAAATGAAGAATAATCGGACAGATTGATAGGGCGATCTGGTACAATCTCGTGGCCAACCCGTTCACCTTATTTGAATCCCTTAGATTTTTTTTACTGGGGAGCAGTGAAGGAAAAAATTTATTCAAAACAAATTGAAAATGTAGCTGAGCTTCGGGAGAGAATTAGGGAAGTATTGCAATTCGTCAATAACGGAAGATTCGCCCGTCTGATATCCTGATCATTTTTAAGAAGATGTCGTGCATGTATTGCGGCTCAAGAAGGGAAGTTTGATCTTCTTTTGTGAATTTATTAAATCTTGTCATAAAACGAAACTGAATTTCTTTAAGGAAAACCTTTTTTGTCCAATCTGAAAAAGAATGTTGTTAGTGTTATAGCATTTTAGGATCCTTATTGAATGTGCTAACTTGTGAAGTTACTTGCCAAACTGATGTACAATTTTTTTTCAGTATAGTCAATTGAAATTTTGAATACTTGGTTCGGCAAAAAGTGACATTATTTTCCAAGCAGGAGCAAAATATGCTTATATTTGCAGATCACAATTACAGAAGCACTATTCGGAGTAACATAGGAAAAATAAAATTTGAAAAAGTACAAAATTGTAGCAACAGGAGTTCAAAAATCATCACAGGGTGTGCATTTATTGAATAAAAGAAAGTGCAATAAAATTTGAAAAATACAATACTTGGATTTTCTTTTACATTTTTCGGATGACTATTATGGCTTAACCTGTTACCTGATTCCGGCTTGACGTCGACTTCTGGGAAATCCTGTACAATACAATATATTTCTTCAAATTTTTACATGAGAATAGTGACACGGCCAGTTTCGACTGTTACATTGAAACTGATAGTGTTAATGTTTTAATAAGTTAAAATACGTATCAGCATTTTTTTATTTTTTTTTGTAATCGATTTATAATCAACTCATTCGATTTAGAATCGACCTGTATAATCATAAATTCTTTTAGAATCCCATAAGTTAGTCACAGAATATAGTTGATTGTCAGTGATTTCGAATGATTTCGTACATTTCTTAAATAAATATTCAGTCGCTCTAACAATCATGAAAACTAATTTTTACGAACAACATTTCCTATATGCACAAGACGAAACTCCGACAGTCCCATGCGGTTGCGAAGGCTTTGTAATTATAAGCGCCCAAGAAAAAGTCTTTATTTCCCTGTTTACAAAGAAGGGCTTAACCTAATCCCATGTAATCCTAGCGTGAAATTAAATGAAAAATATCCCATGCTCATAAACCGTATATATTTCCTTCTTAACGGAACAACGGGGCCATCTTCTCCGGCAGTCCGGATACCTACTTAACTTATTGGAAAGCAATTGTGGGGATGATTCCCAACATGCCGATATAAAGGGCTCGCCGACAACCGGTAGCAGATAATTTGGTTGTTTACCGCCCTTCAGAGAGCACCTGTTTAATGTTGGCCTTACCCGAGGGCCTCAATTTCCGACATGGTGTCTCTTAATTTGCATCTATTAGCACCGACTTGTCGAGGGCCGACAAAGAGATGTTGTAATTCGTTGGATGAAAGTAGAGAATACTCCCAATTATCGATTAACCAACAAAATGCTAATACTCTCTATACACTTCAACCAGGTGTAAGTTTTATTAAAAAAAAATTATTATCCTAAATTGAAGAAGTTTTTTGAAATGTTTCTACTTATGGAAGGCCCTGAAACGTAAATTAAAAGATACAGATAAGAAAGTGAAAGAAATATAAATGAATGATGTTTGAAAATATGAAAAGGTTATTAAAAGTGGGGAATAATAAGTTTGTATCTCTGAAGTGAATGTGGTTCTTACGAGGGAGCTTCTACTTCTTAATTCGGAGGTGGCCTTTAGTTCCGAACTTGCGCACCTGAACTTATCAGATAGGCGGAGGCAAGTTTGACGCCGGTGAAGTTGTTCCACGTCGGTTGTCGAACGTTTGTACTCCGCTCTAGTTGAACCGGGCGAGGACGGTGAACTCGGTATTCAAAAAGCGGTAGCGTCCTCTGTATGCTACGTCGGGAAGCTGCAGCAGAACGGAATAGAATTCTAGACGAGGACGAGGAACGGCACCACAAGTTGAACGAAATATCACTTTTTCGTTCGTCGAACTATGAACCTCAGCTCATAAGATGTCCCAGTGAAACTAAAGCTACAAAAAAAAAATTATATTACTGTCTGAATCCCAAATTGCCAAACGAATAGTAAAAATGCTAATATAGTCATCTAGAAAGTATCCAGAAAAAACAATTGCTCAATTGCAATTAGTTAGTATATATTTTCAATACTTGAATCAGAAAATTATAACAAAATATTCGTTTTCTTTACTTATACAACCTCCAATTAACTGTAAACGTGGAGGTACACCCGAAACTAGTTCACTTCCATAATTTTTGGGTGATGGTAGTCCAGGACTGTAAAACTTACTGAATTAAATCATCTTTATTTCGTGGCGCTGCTCGTTCAATTTCAATCTTCATTAGTCTCTATATGTTTTCAATGGGAATAAGATCTGGTGAAGCTGCTGGCCATGAAATGGTTGTCACATCCAAGACTGAGTATAAGCCGAAGTATAGCATCTTGTATTATCCTGCTGAAAACGCCACCCCTCTTGATATAAAGCATGCGCCGTTTCGAAGAAAAAAAACCGTTTAGAATGCCACAATACTTTTCACTATTAATGGTACCTTTAACTTTAGAGAAAGGCCACACTGATATATTGCTCCCCAAACCATTATTTTGGTGGGAAATTTGAACGGTATTGGTTGTTTTGGTAGGATCTTTAAGTGATTTCCCCAAGTTAGAAACAACTTGCATCATTAAAATTGTCTTCTTGAAAACGTTGACAAAATTCTATTCTTCGTTCCTTTTGTAAAGGTGTCATTATAGGTATTTATTTCGTTTCCTGGATATTTGGCCTTGTCTCTTCAGTGACATACGGACGGTTTCTGGACATACTTTTATATTTCGTTGATTTCCAAATCTGCTAGCCAATTTGCGAAACTTCAGGCGCGGATTGTGTCGTCCTAAGGACAGTAAAGCGTTTAAATTGTCTCCTGTAATCTTACGCGGTCTTCCTGAAACTGATCTGTGTCTCATATCCATCCCATTTTTATCCTCTTTATTGTCTCATATACAGCACTTTGTTCCAGTTCAGTCAATTGCACTTACTTTTAAACGTTTCGAAAACCTTCTCTATACAAATATTCTACCTGTTCTCTTTTTGCTAGTTGTGATATTATTTCATAAATTGTATACTTGTTGACAGTCAACGAAATTTAACAAGTAGTGATTCCATGTGATTTGGTCATAGCCTACTATCTACAGAACCTATTTTATGCATTACTTTTGTCTTAGAATGTAACAGAAAGAGGTATATTGAAATTATAGAAAACTATAAATTCCGGATACTTTCTAGACGGACTGTTCGCGATCGTTTTCTTCCCACAGCATAATTCTTTCAGGACTTAAAGAATGACACTCTTGAATTTAATGTTTACATCGTCTCTTTTCGAATAATTAATCATTTTATAGAGTTAATAATTTTTTGCGCTGCCGTTCTAGTCTGTATTTTAAGAATTCGACAAAAAAATCATTTTCAATTAAATCTACAGATAAAAATTAATGAAAGGATCATTCGTAAATGATCAAAATTGTCTCATCATATTCGAGAGAATGCTCACTGTAATCGAAAGTTTTTGTATATTTCAAAAACTTCAAATTAAACAGAATGAAATCAATAGTTGAATGTAGAACAACAATTTCAATGCTTATGGAAAATAACATAAGAAAATACTCATTCTATGGGTGTTTTCAAAGTATTTTAACGGCAGGTAGAACTCATCAAAATAAAACCATTTCAACAAAAACCATGAATATTCAAAGGAGCATAAGCCCTTTTAGTATAATACAATTCCAAGCAAGTCACATTCGCTTCTGTTACTTCTGGCGACGCCAGTGAGCATGCGGACTAAAGTAACAGGATGTGTCAATTCAAACGCTGAATCGGGATGAAAATTTCTGAACATTCCACTGACTTGTGAATTGTATGAATAAAATATTTCTGTGATTTTTCAAAACTAAGGGGTTAATCATTTCTTGATTCAAATTTTGAAGTTTCGAAAATTGAAGTTCTTAGGAAAAGAAATATCTTACTAGGTGAATGAACTTTCGTTAACCAAATATCATCTACTAAATTTACTTAACTATCAAAACACGAAAGCGCTGAAGCTCCTGACGTCGAGTCAACGCTTTTATAATTTTTTATGTATGTTTCATCTCTCTGAATGATTGTAATATACTTTAGAGTCGCAAAAAAGTCAATCCAAAACAATTTAATATAAAAAGAAAGAAAACTCCTCCAAAGGAATAAACAAATGAAATATTCGGAACGTAAGGGAGATAACATAAAAAAGTGAATTCTTTCTTCTTCGTGGAATCCAACTGCGAATCTCTAGGTCGGGTCAGAGTTCCTCTGCTATAACACGCATAATGCATTGTAAACTGTACAACGGTGGCTCAAACAGCCCTTCTTTTGTCATGATATTGAAATGGAATCATTTGGGTGTTAATAATTTGCATTGGTAGAGCCGTGCAGAATCTCCTTGCTTGCGAGCGTATGCGTTCGGTATTTCCCCTGCTAACCCCGCTAGTTCCCTTGTTCCTCAACATAGAACAACTGACAATTTGTTGGCAATTCTTCAGCACATTCCCACCCCTCATCTGCACTCATATCATCACTTTCCCACTGTTATTTATCAACAAAAGTGTTCTAGTTTACATTCATTTAGGTTGAAATTATTCACAAACTAAAGGAAACTGGGAATATTTGAATGATTTCATCGAAAGATTAATTTCTTAATTTTGTTTGTTTTTATCTGATTGTAGTTATCATCAGTCTATAATTTTGATGAAAATACGATGCAAATATTACATCAAGCATCATAAACTTCACATAATAAAATAATTTATACACTACATATCAAGCTACGAATTCGATAATGAAGTTATAAACCTAACGTCCAAGTTACCATTTCGATATCAAAGTTGTAATTCGAAAAGTGAACTCGAACACTTCATTTCTAAGTTATAAATTCGAAAAGAATGTCGTAAAATCTACATCCAAGTTACGAATACCGAATAGGTTTGAGGTTTGTATGAACTTTTTGGAAGATGGAAAATATAAATCATTGGTTTTGAATTTGTTACTTGAGTTTTATTTTTTTCAAATGATATATTAAATTATATACTGAAAGTTTTCTCATAATAATTTCGATATGAGAATTGTTTTCATTAGAATTCTTTTTAAAATGTGTTCATTTGATGAAGTTGCTGAGGAACAATTGACCAAATTGAAATCAGGTCAGGTTATATTATCCGATAAAAATAATTTTAATGAATTTTTGCCGAGTTTAGACTGACTCGATCAAAAAATTTTTTGCTTCCACATGCAATAAAATTTCCAAGTTCTCTTTCGATATTCAGGTCATAAAAGTATTCGATATCTACATCAAAATTGTGAATTAGACATCGAAGTTACAATTTTTCAATCCAATATTGTACTGCAGTAACCACGTTCAAATCCAAATTGTGAATTTCATTTACATTAAATTTTCTCTTGAAGTAATAAATTTAACTAGTTATAAGTATTTAGATTCAAGTTATCAAAATTATACATTTTGTATTATTAAATTTTCTCTTGAAGTAATAAATTTAACTAGTTATAAGTATTTAGATTCAAGTTATCAAAATTATACATTTTGTATTGAACTTTACATCCAAGTTACAATTCGGATATTCATTGCAATTATAAGCTTTACTTCCAAGTTGATATTGTATTCCTACGATATATACCCAAGTTACTTAATTCTATAATCAAGTTATAAATTTCATATCCAAGTTACTATTTCGTTATTGAAGTCAAAATTTCACATTCAAGTTGTGAATTTGTTGAAAATATACCGGTTAATTTACATATAAAATATACATTACTTATACAAACTTTACAGAAGTTACAAGTTTTAAATTTAATATTTATTATATCATTATTATTATTATTAAATTATTTTAAATTGTAGTTATAATATTATTTCTAAGCATCTATAGTTAATTTAATAATACTCATTTTATAAACTTCATATCCAGGTTGCATATTCGGTTTCAAAGTTGCAATCTTTACATCCATGCTATGAATTCCATAAATTTCTTTACATCCTAATTATAAATTTCACTTATGAGTTTTTGAACACTGTTAACTATCTTTCAGTATCTTTTTGTAATCATAGCTTATAGCTTTAATTTGAAGTAAAACGTTGAAATGACATTTATGGTTGATTTGCTTTTTACTTCATAAAAGTTCATTTTAAAATGAATATTTAACTATAATAACTACATATTTTAAGTGATATTTATCCAGCATAATCTACGAGACTACTGGTGATGAGACCTGAGGTGTATTAAATTATATACTGGCCATTCTGATTCAACACCTTTTGCCATCTTTCTGTTAGTAGCATGATTTCAGTCCCATAAAATTCTAAACGTTTTTTGAATAAAAATTTTTTTGAAATTAAAATTTGTAGAAGACTAACAGATTAAATCTGTTTAGATATTCAAATTTTGTTATATTTCTTCTATCAAGTAAAAAGCCTTTTTCTATTTTATTTTATACATAATATATAATTATATAGGCTTGAATAATTCTCATTATGAAATGTCAATGGTTTGAAGAAAACCATAGAATACCTTACAGTTTTCTGTGATTTTGTGACTAACTGACTACCTGAATTTTTTAAAGTTAGTCTGTTTCAAACAAGTTCCGTGTTACACTCTAAGGTATGATATACTGATTCTTAGTTGATTTTGATATATTAAATGTTATCTAGGGCCGATGAAGAGATTATCCGTATTCTAATTGTTTTTTGAAGATATATTGCATGTTTTGAGAGATTTTTTAATTAACTTATTTGAATATTTAAATATATTAAATATTTCAAATAAATTATATTTTTTGAGAAATCCTTAAGTTGTGTTTTATGTTTTTGAAAAGGAATTGGTTAATATGGTAAGATCAGATACAAAATTTCGTCTCCTTCAAATATTTATTTATTAATTTTAATTGCCTTTTTATATTGGTTGGTTCATTTATTCCGATTGACATTGTATGTTGAGTTTTGAATATATAGTATACGTCTATTAAATATAAGCGGTGCTTATTCTAGACATTAATTTAATTCTAAAAGTTTTTTGAATAAAAATTTTTTTGAAATTAGAATTGTAGAAGACTAACAGATTAAATCTATTTTGATATTCAAATTTTGTTATATTTCTTCTATCAAGCCTTTTTCTATTTTATCATAAAATTTTTGGTCCTTGCTGGCAAAAAACTGATCCAGGTGATTTTTGACCTCTTCATTTGAAGCAAAGGTTTTACCATCCAAAAAACCTTGCAATTACCGGAACAAAAAATAATCCGAAGGCATCAGATCTGGAGGATATGATGGGTGTGGCAGTGTATTCCATTCAAGCTATACAAGCATTTGGCGAGTGACCAATTTTGTATAAGATCTCGGATTATCTTGGTGGAACACTACACCATTTCTGTTGATTAATTCTGGCCTGTTCTGTTGAAGTGCATCATTCAGTTTGTCCAGCTGAAGTAGACTTCCAAATTAATTGTTGTGTTATCCGGTAAAAGCTCAAAAAAACGATTCCTTTAAAATCCCATCAAACAGACAGCATCACCTTTTTTTGATGGATATTGGCTTTCTAAATGCTTTGAGTTGGTTCATCCTTTTTCTCCAGGATCTCTCGCATTTGACAATTATATACAACGCATTTTTCGCCCCCAGTAATGATGCGCTTCAAAAATGGATCATTTTCGTTTGAGAAGTCAACGCAACGACAAAAATTTCTCTCGGTCAGAACAAGGTAAACCCTTATATCGAGTTTCGAGGTTAAACCCAGGCCTTTGAAGTGGTCAGGAAGAGTTGAATTCGATTAATTTAACCTCTCACTGATCTCACGTGTTACTATTCGCCGATTTGCATCGACTAATGCCTTTATCGTGTCTTTATCAGCTGATCCGGAACGTGGTGCATCTTCGACATCAAAATTACCAGATCGAAATTTTGCAAACCAGTTCTGCCACTGGCGTACTGTCAACACATCTTCTCCATACACATCGGTTAATTTCTTTCTGGCTTGAAAAGCATTTTTACCTGTTGTATATTGAAAAAGTAAAATATAACGAAAATGCTGCTTATTGCTGTCCATATTTAAAAGGACTCCAACCAACTACTACTGCGTAGAATTAATTGAACTTTTTCACACACAAGCCTTGCTATATCAGCTCTCAAAACATAATGACGTGAACTACTGACTATAATCATCCAGATCCATCATCCAAGGCAAATTTTTTCCGATTGCATTTCAGAAATAACAAATTCCATAACCAAAAAATGCTTGTGAAATATGAAATTCTTAACCATATTCTCCTTATTTGGATGCTAACCAAAAACAACAAATTTAAAGAGGGAAATAAAAAGGACCTTTTTATATTCTATGTGAGGCATTTGTTGAGGATGGAATTTGTTATTTCTGAATATCCAGTCGAAACAAATTTGTCTTGGATGATTATAGTCGTAATTTTATGTTTTATTTCGATTCTGTATTGGTAAACTACAGCTCATATGTGTTAATAGTTCTACATGTCTATAAAATGAAACATTGTTTCCAAATTTCATTTCAAAAAGTTTTTAAGAGTTTTTTCAGAAAATTGATCCAGTAATATTTCAAAAAAAACCCTTCGAAGTATATTTTCAATCAGTAAATATCGAGTGTTTTTTTAGAGTGATAGAACTTTCGATAGGGATAACTGTGATTTAACAAAAGGTAGAAGCTATGTTGTTTTGACATTTCTGTTCAGTAAGCATTGACAAATTATCATGGAAAGACTCACGCCGCAACAACGTTTACAAATTGTTGAAATTTATTTTCGAAATCAGTGTTCTATTCACCAAACTTATAGAGCACTTCGTGAAATTAATGGTTTACTTAATCGTCCATCAGAGCATTTTGTTCGTCGAACATTCGATAGATTTCGGACAACATTTTCTCTACTCGATGCAACAACAACAACAATACGAAGAACTGTACGTACAAAAGAAAATATCGCTGCTGTAAGTCATAGTGTTAATGATGATCCAGATTTATCTAATCGTCGACATTCACAACAAGTTGGACTCTGTGCATCCACCACATGAAAAATTATTGGTATATTGGCCTACACTCATATAAGATCCAACTGGTTCAAGAATTTAAGCCACTTGACCTGAATAAGCGTTGTTTGTTTGCTGATTGGGTCCTAGAACAGCTTGAATTTGATCCACTTTTTTATCAAAAATTTGTGTTTAGTGATGAAGCTCATTTCTGGTTGAAAAGCTATCTGAGCAAAATTGTCGTATATGGAGTGAAAACAATTCTCAAGAAGTTCTGCAGGATCAATTGCATCCTGAAAAATGGTGTGCTTCACACGCTGGAGGCATCATCGGTCCATATTTCTTTGAAAACGATGCTGTAGCTAATGTTACAGTGAATGGTGCTCGTTACAGATCGATGATTATTTGTTTCAAAATTTGAATGGTATCGATCCAGAAGTGTTCTGGTTCCAACAAGATGGTGCTACACCTCATGCAGCGGCCGTAACAATTGATTTATTGAAATAAAGATTTGGCGATAACATTATTTCGAGAAATGGTCCAATTAATTGGCCTCCACGATCATGGGGAAAAACTCCACTGGATTATTTTCCTTGGGGTTGTGTCAAGTCATTAGTTTATGATGATAAATCAGAAACAATAGACGCTTTGAAAGCCAACATAATTCGTGTTATTGATGAAATAAGGCCTGAATTATTCGTTTTCCAAAATTGGTCTGGCGAATGCGGTTCCTCAGAGCTAGTCGTGGTGGATATATGCCAGAAATTATTTTTAAAAAATAAATGTTATGAAATTATCTTTCAAATGAAAAAAATTTTGGCTTCAATCTTAATTTAAATGTGTTTTATTTCAATTTAAAGTTCTATCACTCTAAAAAAACACCCGATACATTCATGTTACGAATTTCATATACCAAGACATAAATTTATCGCTGAATATATAAATTTCACTTCCACATTTTGGATTTTTAAAGCATAAGTCCAAGTTGTGTTGCTTTTATGATTTTAGTCAGTACTTTGTTTTCTTTCGACTCTTTATTGGTTAACTGCCGCTCATAGGTGTCTCTATAAAATGAAACAGTGTTTCTGAGGCAATTCAATCAATTTCATTCAAAAAAGTTTTTAAGAGATTTTTCAGATTGAATTTGTAGAGGTTTTGGAAAATTGATCCAGTGATATTTCGAAAAAAACCTTTCCAAGTGTATTTCCAATCAATTTATACATTCAAGTTACAAATTTCATATTCCAAGAAATAAATTTATCGCTGAATATATACATTTCACTCCCAATTTTTGAGTTTTTAAAGCTTAAGTCCAAGTTGCTTAACTCTCACTATCAATAATAATTAATTCGAGTTGCTACTCTGATGACTAAATCATAAATTTGATAATGAAGTTATAAACTTTTCGTACAAGATTAATGTTCATATTTATACAAGCTTCTCTATTTCAAAAAACCGGGGCGCTGCTAATGTTATGGATTGGCAACATTTTCCTTATCATTTCCATTCAGCGCTAAAAAAGGGTGCCTATTTTAGAGTAGCACATTTGGGAAACGCTGCGGTACCGTTAAAAGCGAGAACGACATGAGTTTGCGACAATGGGGACCTGCCAACGATGGCGGGATAAGTACATTTTTTAATATCCGCGTCAATGCACAATAATATATTCGAAAATCCCCCATTAAACGGGCACCTTTTTCAATTATATTCACAATCTAGCATCTCTCGCTTCACCGCACAAACCTAAAACAGTTTTTCTGCCGACTTAGGGATGGACATGTGCTAGGTTTTGTGTTCGGCAGCCCCGCTACAAGCAGCACGGTATAATGGGTGTTAATATTTTCGGAAATACGGGACTGTTTTGACCCACTATTGCTAAGGACCGGAGAATATTTCCTATTGAATAAAATGGGAGGAAGCTGAAAGGAAAGGAATTTTATGAACATAATAGTGGACGCAGGTCATCGAGATCGGCCGATTCCTTCCAAGAATTGAATATATAACTCTATTTTTCATCGTTGTGATGTTTTATAGACAATACACTATTGAAGTATTCAAACATTCGTGCTAACAAATTCGTATGAAGAAAAAAACTATAGAATATTTGATGGAATAGCCCGTTACTTTGTGTTAGTTCATTTTTAAATGGAATGAAATAAGAAATTACATAGTTTTCTATCACTTTTTATTAACTGAATATACAGTGACTCGAGTTTCGTAGTGTTAACTACATTTTCAAACTGAATAAAACAAATTTTATCTCAACTATTATATATATATTCGTTGAAGGCTTCGGCTTGTGCAAATTTTCGGGAAGTGGGGTGTGCCAAAGGTCCGTCTGCTTATTATTTTAAAGTTTTATTTCTGAAACGTGATGTGCTTACGTATTTCCAGGATGTCTAGTTTTTTCCTTTCGCTTCCAGGTGTAATATTTCTAGATTGTCCCACTCTGGAAAGATATGATTGGTTCCGAAAAAATGTTTCGCAAAATAAGAGTAATCTTTACAGTTTCTAAATGAAGATTGGATGTTCTTTGAACCTTTTTTGGAATGTTCTCCTAGTTTGTCTTATATATCCGCTGCACTGTTAACAACTTAATTTATGAACTCCGATTGTTCAGCCGATTGTTATTGTTTTTTGCATTAAAAACGAGGTTGGAAATTTTATATGAGAGTGTTTGTTTCGTACCACGGTTAGTTTACCCCAGTATTTTGCCCATTACTTCAGTATTTTGAAATAAAAGACAATGGCTTAATGCATTAACCTGTCCGTGAGTTCAGGCGTATTTCCCACACTCCCCAAAAAAGCCTTAGTTGTTTCAGTTTTAAAAAATATATATACGCAGTATCACAAATTATAGACCAATTTCTCTTTTAAGTGTTTTTCTCAAAGTATTCGAGAGAATTGTGTTCAATAGAATTATTAAGTACCTAGAAAAATTCAACATATCGGGTGTTTTTTTTAGAGTGATAGAACATTTAAATTAAGATTGGAGCCAATTTTTTTTATTTGAAGAATAATTTTATGACATTTATCTTTTAAAAATAATTTCCGGTATATGTCCACCACGACTAGCACTGAAGATTCGCATTCGACCAAACCAATTTCGGACCACTTATTCGAGTAATTCAGGCCTTATTTCATCAATAATACGAGTTATGTTAGCTTCCAAAGCGTCTTTTGTTTCCGGTTTATCAGCATAAACCAATGACTTGATATAACCCCAAAGAAAATAATCCAGTAGAGTTATGTCGCAGGATCTTGGGGGCCAATTAATTAGACCATTTCTCGAAATAATGTTATCGCCAAATCTTTCTTTCAATAAATCAATTGTTACGGTAGCAGCATGAGGTGTAGCACCATCTTGTTGGAACCAAAATACTTCTGGGTCGATACCATTCAAATTTTGAAACAAATAATCATTGATCATCGATCGGTAACAAGCAGCATTCACTGTAACTTTAGCTGCGGCATCGTTTTTAAAGAAATATGGGCCGATGATGCCTCCATCGTGTAAAGCACACCATACAGGGCATTTTCAGGATGCAATGGAACATGCAGAACTTCTGTAGGATTGTTTTCACTCCATTTACCGCAATTTTGCTTGTTTACATAGCCGTTTAACCAGAAATGAGCTTGATCACTAAACACAATTTTACGATAAAAAAGTGGATCAACTTCAAGCTATTCTAGAGCCCAATCAGCAAACAAACGACGCTTATTATGGTCAAGTGGCTTTAGTTCTTGAACCAGTTGGATCTTGTATGGATGTAGACCAAGATCTTTACGCAAAATTTTCTATGTGGTGGATGCACAGAGTCCAACTTGTTATGAACGTCGACGAATAGACAAATCTGGATCATCATTAACACTAAGACTTACAGCAGCGAAATTTTCTTCTGTACGTAAAGTTCTTTGTCTTGTTGTTGTTGTTGCATCGAGTAGGGAAAATGTTGTCCGAAATCTATCGATAGTTCGACGAATAAGCTGCTCTGATGGACAATTATTAGGAGTACAAATAAGTTTCCGCTGTTTTTTAACACAAATTAAATATCCTAACGATTTTAAACGATGTGAGACTGCTTGCTGAATGACTTCTAATGTTAGAGCAAGTTATTTTTGTGTTTGAGATGAATCTTCCTCCAATAATTCCTACATTTCTGCATCCGCGTAAATTTTTGGCCTTCCACTGCGATCTTCTTCTTCTACGTCGAAATCACCGTTTTTAAACTTTTGAAACCACTCTCGACACGTTCTCTCACTCAAAGCACCCTTACCATATGCTTCTACGAGCAATTGATGCGCCTCAGCAGCAGATTTCTTTAAATTAAAGAATATTTCCCGCAAATGGTTCAAATTTTGATATTTTCAACTTATAAAAATTATATTTTACCAATATAAAATCAATGATATTAATAGGTTATGTTGTTCTTGAATGTCCAAACTATTTTTTTAGCCGGTTATCATCTGCGAAAGCTAACCGAAACTCCGTGCCGCGCTATCTACAATAAAACGGCGGAAACTTATTTGTATTCCTAATATCTAAACCATATATTTCACGAAGTGCTCTATAAGTTTGATATAGAATACTGATTTTGAAAATAAATTTCAACAATTTATAAACGTTGTTGGGGCGTCAGTCTTTTCATGATGATTTGTCATTGCTTACTGAACAGAAATATCAAAACAACATGACTTCTACCTTCTGTTAAATCACAGTTATCCCTATCGAAAGTTCTGTCACTCTAGAAAAACACCCGATATATTCCAGGGTATACCATACATAGAGGTTTAGAGGTTTTTCAGTTTCTTATCAGAATTCAGGTTATATAATAATCCTAACTACATCTAGTAATTTGTCATACATTTTTAAAACTTTTTCTCCATAACTTGAGGAATTCTAAGTTGCTTGGTACTTCATAAACGCCGCATTCTCTTGGAAGGTCAATAACTTTCAAATGGAAAACTCTACCATTAAATATTCACGGTGAACGAATTGATGTCAACGTTGATGAACCAAAAATTAGATGACTGAAATATGATAGTTATGATTGCTCATTATGACATATTACTTTGTACGAGAAAGTTGGGAATAAATGAAATTTCAAAGGGATATAAGGTACCGAATATCGAAGTTAAAATGAAGAAAGTCATCACTAAGTTATATTATAATAAGTATAAATTGAGATATTATCTATATGATATCTATAAGTAAATTGACTAGAGAATTAAACGATTTGAAGATTTCTCTTTCTTCGCAATATTAAATATAAATATTTAATATGAGCGTATATATCAAATTAATTTATTAATTTGAAGTATGAGTTAGACATTTATACGAGCACACAATCTGATTCCTCCTGAATTTTTCTCCTTATTTCGAGAAGATTAAAAATTTCATAAAATGTGTAATTATTTCGGTTCTACCCCAGACTACATTTTTTAGCATTTTCTGTCAATTCGTCCTCATTATGCAAGTTCATCACTTTGTTTGCGACGTAAATCTCTCATTAAAAAATGCAGACATAAGTTTCAACTAAAAACTGGAATATCGACAAACTTTACATATATGCAATAATTTTACACATTTCACCTCCTGAAATTCATTAGTTCAGTGTTAAAATTAAAATCAAATATTATTTAATTGTTTGATCTTTTAATTTTGTGAAAAATTTCATACTTTTTGCTGTAATTTTACATATAAATGCTATATTTAAATTCGATCGTGTAACTGTTGCTATGGTTTCTTTAGCGCTCAACGAAACTCCGCTCACAAATTTTTGGTCTTTGTTTTTATTCTTCTAATCATGAAACTTTGTACAAATATGAGCGTTGTTATGATTTTTCTAAACATAAAACTTCAGATCAATCGAATTCGTCTTTTGGAAAAAATTAATAAAATAAAAAGAAAACTTCAAATGTGAATAACTACAAAACTCTTCGGCAGATTTTGCCCAATAACGAAGGTAACTGATATATTCAGATCCCAAACCTACCCCGAAAGTTTGAAATCTTTATCTTTTCGCTTCCGAAAATTATTGCGTTTATGATAGTGCTCTAATCATAGGATTCTCACAAAATTTTGCTCGAATATGCGCGTTATTATTCTACTCCTAATTGCTGAATTTCAGATCAATCAAATCTTCAGTTTTAAAAATTTTAGGAAAAATATGAATAACTACGAAACTATGCAACTCTCTCCGTTAACAAACTTAACTGCGGTATTTAGACCTGAAAGTTTTTCCGTTCAAAAGTTAGCGTATTTAGCCTTATAGTGTAGGAAAAATCAGTCTTGATTATTTTGAAAACATGTATTTAATATTTTTTCGAGACATTAAAAAATTCAACTGGGTATACACCATATAACCTTCCCAAGAAATCTGTATGAAAATTTCATTTCTTTTTTTTCTAACATCAGAAATAAACAACGCAATAGTTTACTATGACATAATGAAATTATTTCTGAATAGTATACTAAACTGGTCACACTTATAAAAATATAGTTCTAGAAACTATAATATAAAGAGCTTGACGTCAATCAAGACGTCAACCTTTTGAAATTCACCGTTACCAATAAAGAATATGACCATTATTGCCTCATCTTTACACATCCTCTTATAATTTCCCAGTTTAATGAAAAAAAACCACAAGTTTTGTTCAATTTTGATTTAATTCGTCAACGTCTCCTTCAAAGGCAGTAAACCCACTTCTCTCCGAAACCTTTCTTAAAGGATGATTTGCCTTAGGCCTCAAAGCAGCCATTTGTTTAAACGATCACCTCCTCCTTGGAGACACATTTCTTTCGGGCGAGCATTTTTTTAGGTCTGCGAAGAAATAAAAGTTCCTGGTAGCCAAATCTGGAGAATACGGTGGATGCTGAAACAAGTGGAAGAGTAATTGGTGCAATATTGTCATCCTATCCAACGACTTTTGAGACCGTGCATTGTCTTTTTTGGTATATTATTATTCAAAATTTGTTGACTCTCTTGCGCCCTTTTAGGTAGTCAATAAACAGAATAGGGTATATTAGACATTGCAAAATACCTTTGCTATAAACTTGCCAGCAGTCTGCTGCGCTTTTGATTATTTGACACAAAGTCATCGGCTACTGTCCACTAAGTTAACGATCTTTTTGATTCAGATGTGTCCACATTTAATACATTGTTATATAAAATGAATGGAGTATGCGGTTGGCTTTAGGTAAAACATTGTAACAATTTTATTTCAAAAAAATCACACAGTTTTCATGTTTCGCAATTTATTCAGAATCCAAAACACGTGTTTCGGTCTTTCGACCATATTCAAAGAAGTACAAAAAGTAACTAAACTTAAAATTGAAAAAAGGCTCTTTTATTACACTTTCGACATCTGTGTGTTTTTATGGCGCAAGAAATAACATTATCCAATATAGGGGTGTTTCCAAAGAGCATTTGGGAATTTGTTAAATTCTCCTTCTCCTCAATGGCTTTTTTGATTGAAAGAATCTCCTAATAGTCCATCTATTTACCCTTTTTAACATTATATAGTAAAGTGACATCTTTTTCATTTAAAAATTTTTTATTTTCTATACAATGTTCTGCCAAACCGGTTGATTTCTGGTTTTCCAAAATAGACATCCTCATATCTGTCATATATATGTAGCATCACAATCATCACATTTAATTTGATAAATCCCCTATTCGGAAAAGTTGTGATGCCTTTCTTTATTGTTCACCAACATCTTAGCTAAATTATTTTCCATTTTAAGAAGACTATTAGAGATCCTACTGCTGAAACCTTTTATATAAGCCAGTGAAAACCATATTTTCTTTTCTTCATAAGGATCATTTATATTGATATATATTTTTTTTCAAAATATTGTGCTGAGTTTTCTTTTTAATAATTTTGTCAATGATTTCACTTCACTAGCCATTGTTCACCGCTATAGTTTTAATTATAATGACTTCTTCTCGGAAATTGACTTCGTTCAACGGGATGCTCAAACGTCTATGAATGAAACTATAGAATGTTGACATTTTGATTTTCCATGACTGATTGGATTTTGAATGGATTATGGTATCAGTAGTGGTAGGTTTTCGAAAAATGTGAAGTTCCAACTTATTATTACTATGACTTATATTAAGATCTAAGAAGTTGAATGAAGAATGTTTTCTATTTCTATTGTGAATTTAATTTTTTCATCTGTGCTATTCAGATATTTTAAAAATTACGATATCAGCCTCAGAACTAAATTTCAATCACCTAAGTAGTTACACGTGTATACTCTTCACAAATTACTTCCAACTAAATAATCAACCGACTCACAGACATATCGATAATTCAGCGATGTGAAAAAACTCCCGAAATGACAAAGCCTTAAACTTAAGTACCTCCCCTTCTCATACCCTTATAGGTAAAATTGAAATTGATCCGGTCATTACAACCCCCTGTATAAATAACGAACGCCATTTACGAAGGACTGCCACAATAACAGCAATATTGATATATCAAATGCCTGGCACTTCTGAAGTGACACTCTGGGCGGTGCTCTAGCATAGAAACCCCTGCGAGACTGTAACTTACCCCACAATGAGGTAGTGAAGTAGCGGTTATGAAATATGGCAGTCGTTATGCTTTATTATACTTTCGTTTTGCCCTTTCTCTTTTTCGCTGCGTCAAATTAGCATTGTCGTTGACAACTGGCCTTAATAAAGATCTGCAAAATAGACGTAAGGGTTCTCTGGAGTTAAGTTGGTACATTCGAGAGCGGCAGCTTGTGGTGTCATATACTAGGGGAGGCAAACATATGTAATAATGAGAATCATGAGTGATTCTGGAAAACTGTTGTAAATTGCAGAATAATAGCTGGGATTAATTCACCAAAACCTCTACTTTAATCTAAATAAATCTCATGAGAACATTTAGAATTAAATTTTAAAATTTGTCTAAATACACACAGACATATATATTATCATCACATGTGGGGGGGGGGGTGTTGGCGAACACCATTTTATCACGGTTTTTTTTTCGAAGGTGAATGTAACCAAAGTTTTAGTTTTAAGAAAAATATGTATAATTATAACAGTGCTTTATCAACTAAGTTATTACAATTAGTTGCTTGAAAAAAAAAGGATTGTAGTTACATGCCTTATACTATTATCATTTTTCTTAGATTTGTAGAAAATTTCTTCAAAACTCCGTTTCAATCCAGTCCTGATTTTCCTTAAATATTTACGATGGACGCTCATCAAGCTCAACCCAGTCAATCTGTCCCTCTACCATTGTACTTCTCAGCCAGGTCTTTACCCTTCGAAGGGTACTGAAAAATCGTTCAACAGTAGCCGTAGTGGATGGAAAAGCACTTAAAATGAGAAGTGCATGCCGTGTTGCAGGGAAAAAAATATTATCCTCCTCCAAAAGTGCAGCCACTTCAATATCCTTCAATTTGTCCTCTGTTAAATCTTTCTTTTCCCACAGATTACACCACAAATCTAATTCTGCAGAGATATCACCCAACTCAAAAAATTTCCATGAAAGATTTCGCGTTTTTTTCCAAATCTTTTGAAGTACTTCTTAGCATGTATGAAGAATGAAGATGGGAAAAGCAGATTTATTCTCGTGTGGAAATCTAACATTAAATGATAAGGTTAAAAGTCATGATAAGGGGTAATCAACGATCGTCTCCAGTATTCAATCGCAGTCTCAGATGGCGGATTACTTCTGTGTATTTGCTTTTTAACAATTCGTGGAACTGTTAACTCAACGCCAATTTTCTCCAAGATATCATGAGATTTTTTAAGTACTTCCTCAGAAACATTTTCAATTTCTTGTCGATCCTTCTTGATAGCATCAAGGATTTCACCAATGTGTTTCCTCACCATAATCAAATCCATATTTTTACCTTGTAGAACGTTCACAACGGGTTCCAAAATCGCAGAGTACTTTGCTATCATGACTAAACCTATAATGAAAATTGGTTTAGTTACTGCACAGTGCAATTTTTCTTGTTGTAGCATAGTTTCCTTCGATGGAGAGATCTTCTAGCGCATTGACGATTTCATGAAAGCTGTTTGAAAACTTTCTGATGCTCTAGTATTTCTTAGACCATCTGGTCTCATAGAGCCTTGATAAATTAGGAGCCGAAGTCCTGCCGATTGGCGACTCATGAAAGAAGGGTATTGTATCCTAAACAGTTGCAATCAAGTTTCTTATTTCCGGTTGTTTGCTTGCATCATTGGCCACAAGATTTAGTTTGTGGCTTGAGCAATGAAAAAATAAAGATTTATTGTACTTTTCCTCAAAATTACCACCTTCTTTTCCAGCCATCGTAGAACATCCGTCAAATCCAAATCCAACACAATTCTCTGCTGAAAGATTTTGATCAACTAAAAAACTCTGAATTGTGCTAGCGATTGTAAGGGCATCTTGAGATTTCAGCTCAACAAAGCCTACAAATTCCTTTCTGATTTTTTGTTGATTCTCATCATAAAACCGCATTCCAATAGAAAGCTGTTCTTTTCCAGCGATATCGCTGTTTCATTGGCCATTACAGCATAAGCTTTTGCTTGTTTACAGTCATCAATAATTATTTCTTTGAAAACTTCACCACATAATCCTATAATTTCATTATGAATTTTTGGTGAAGTGTAGACTGCTTGTTTTCTACATCTATGCAATTGATGCTTTAGCTTCAGATTACCACAGTCAATTCTCAAATTTAAAAGGTCAGAGAAAACCCCCTCATCTCCTTCATTTCCTCTAACTGGCAAATCATGAGTTCCACAAAATATGATACAAGAAATAATTGATTACAATATTTGTTTGTTTTCTTCAATCATCTTTTGGTGATTTCGTGTTTCCAACTAAAATGATCTATCACAAAGTAACGGACTACTCTATCAAATATTTTTTTATTATTAAAATAGTTATTTCAAGTATTGTAATGTATTCCAGCAACAAAATTTAATGACGATTAATTTTTTTGCTTCCAGGGGGGACAGCTGCCCCCCCTGCCCCTCGCTGGGTACGCCCATGAGAAATTAACTAATACAAAATCAAAATAAAAATAAAATTATGAATAAATTATTTAGACATCTTGAGATGTCTCAATACTCAATACACTCACCAAAAAATGTTAAAAAAAAATAAAAAAAGGCCTTTTTTAATATAATTCAAAAAGGCCTTTTTTTAAGAATATATTATAGCACATTCTCCAGAGAAAGTCTGAATGTATTAGGTTCTTTCTGTATGACAATTTTAGTTCCTCAAGACTGGAAAACCTCAACCGTTATTCCTATTCACATTTCAGGTGATAAACGTAAAATTGAAAATTACAGACCAATTTCCCTAGTTAATAACTCTTCAAATTTATTCAAAAAATGCAATTATGAAGTTTTTAGAGCAAAACAACCTTATTTATAAACACCAATATGAATTCAGATCAAATTTGAGCACAGAGAACGCTGTATTTAACTTGCCAAATGAAGTAACTTGCCAAATGAAGTAACAAAGCCTTTGATACCGTACTATATGACCGATTAATAGAAATAATGGAACGTGTAGGTATAGAAAATACAAAATTATTATTTGAAAATTATCTATCAAATAGAACTCAAAAAGCAATAATTGATGGTTTTGGGACCTGTTTTATTTTTGATGTACATTAATGAAATTGGATCAATTTTAGAGAAGGTTAAGGTAATTTCACATGCTGATGTTATAATTAAAATAAGGATTTCAGTTTCATTAATTACTCCAGAATTTTTTCATAAGAGTTCGTTGAATAAATTAGTCAACAATTTCAACGTCAATATTACTTACAGATTTATCACCAAAGTCGTTTTTTCTGGGCGAAAATTTAGGGAGGCTACACGTGGTCTTCCAAGTATTTTGCTTCCCAAAAATGAGAAAGTTAATTTCGCTAAATCTCCCCCCGAAAACAGAATGATTACAGACCTGTGCACCCCCAATGAACAACGGTTTAGCACATTCCGCGTCTTGTAACTCCATATCTGATGTCTGGTATTCTATTACTATTGTTGTTTCGAGTAGGTACGGCATTGTTTACTTTTAATTGAGCCAGTTGACTTAACGACTCGGCGCGAGCCCACGTACCCTTTATTGTCGTTTATATGGACTTTACGCCGGTATTATTGGGATTTACTGTGGAAATATAAAACGGCAGTATCGGATTATTATTGTTTTAGTTGCGTCTGAATCGTTAAATCGCGTTTTTATACGGATTATCGATATTTCCACGTGGGTATATGGGAGGAACTTGTCGCAATCTCATATTGAGAATGTTTCAGTTCATTCGTGTATATTTTTGTGAATTCTATAATGCAGCAAATTTGAAGGTGGCGCGTGCTTGGCTCCACCCAGTTTCTTTTATTCTAATTTTAAATCTTTTTTAATGGCATATGAATTTATATCCAATTATTTGATATGCTACAGTGCCAAAATTGCAGAGAGTGGTTTTATAAAACACTAAATATTAATCATCCAAATTCATTGTATTATCTTCAAACTAGGCCTTTTTCGATATAATATACTTATGCCAACAAATAATTATAAAATCATTTTTAATCGCATTTACAGGAATCTGCTTCAGTACTGGCCACAAATTCACTTTTATATTTTCTACTGACAGAAGTAAAATTTAAGCTTTTGGTTATGAGAACATGCTTTTTGATTGATAAGTTTTGTTGGGTTTTTGGTCAGAAATTTGTTCATAATGATAGCCTTGTGATAGCCACGAAATTATTCCCACAAAAATTTTTTTTTTGCAACGAATCTGCTCTCCCAAATACTTCTGCCGAATGCAAAGCCCTTATGTTTGATCGACGTTGACGTACTGTTTTATTTTTTCTGCACAATACATCGAGTTCCAGTTCCTTTTTCTTTTTATTGTAATTTTCATATCGCAAACATAATTTTTCGTAACTTAAAAACTATTCATTTTTGAACATTGCCATTATAGTTGTCGTCACGAACGCAAGTAGCTATTTTTGCATATTTCCTATTCAATTTTTCTAAATGTTAGAATCTGCACATCTTTGAAAAGCTCGCTTGGTATGTGACATCTAATATTTCAAGCACTGTATGTTACTATATATGAAATTAATACCTTAATACATAATTAAGTGAATTAAATAAGGAGAATTTCAAGAACACAAGCAACAACTGATCTTACAGTGCTGAATCCAACTCAAGAATTCAGAAGGCAACAATTCAAGCTTTTGCACGTTTTCTCCAAATACAGTGGTTTCTTCAACAGAAAATTCCTTGAAAAGGATTCACCTCCTACAAGTAAAAAATATTTTTTGTCTCTCTAGAGAAATGAATTCTTTGATTCTATCCTTATTCTTATCCAGAAAATAATCTAAATAAATAAGAGTTCTTCATAATAACTCACCTACGAACTATTAATTCGAAAGAGTAAGTTGAAAATTTAATTTGGTAACAAAATGGCGAAGGGGCCGGGTTTGAATTGTTCACTATAGAAATTCTATGATTAATCATTCACTATATACAAAAATTGTAACTCAATTCGAATAATCTTATTTCTCTTTTATCAAACTATTCCAGTTATTTGGTTGAAAATGAAGAAATGAATAATATCCACATATTCACTAAAATACCAAAATTTGGTTCATTAATAAAGTAAATAAAAACGACTTAGCTTAAGTTTCACTGTTTATTTAATATCTGTTGACATGTGATGCACATTTTCAAAACTGAAGAGAACATAACATGAAATTCTATTTATAATAGTAGGATAGATAACAGGTATAATTTTGAAGAGTATAAAAATAAGATGTTGGTTCGGTCTTAATCTTTTACAGATAAGAGGAATGGTGATAAATTAAATTCAAGTTATTCATTTGTGATTGGTAGCTTCTTTTTATGTGCTAAACAAATTTCCAAACTTTCTAAAAGTTCCATTCTTCTGCTTTTATTACCTACGTGTTAGATCTCAGTTCTACTGAAATCTATAAAATGGTTGTTATTTATACAATGTTCCGAAAAACCAGATGTTATTTTATTGTGCAATATACTTTTTTTGTGTTCTTCTACCCTTATGTTTATAGAGCGTTCTCTCTGACCTATGTAAAATGCAGGACAATCATTACAATATAATTTGTATATACAACTTTTTTCACACGTTTCACGACAGTTTTTGCTATTGTCTAAGAGTGAACCTAAGTTTTTCTTATTTGAACAAATATTAAAAATATTATTTTGTTTTAGTTTATTGCAAATTTTATACCTGTTATCTACTCTAATATTATAAATAGGATTTTAAGTTATGTTCTCTTCAGTTTTGAAAATGGGCTTAAAACCCGAAACATATGTCAACAAACATTAAATAAACAGTCAAACTTAAGGCAAGTTGTTTTTGTTTACTTTATTAATTTAAAAATGTTTTACCAAGTGATATGCGAGAAATCAATATCCTATACGGTTCAATCACACAATCAAATTTCATAGAAATTTACCGAGTATACGAAGAAAAAACTGAAGTTCAGGTGCGTTATGAATTCCGTTAATATAGTTCAACTTTTTGATCAATATTGTCTGAAAAAACGAGACATTATACTGCAATGACACTTCTATGGAGTTTTCAGATCGAGATTAAAGATATCACATTTCAGAAATTATTTTCTCTGGAGAATTTTTCAATTTTCATTTGGATGTTTCATACTAACTTAAATAACGTGGAAATGTAACTTTTTTTGTGAGTTTGTTGTAGGCAACAGCTTGACTTCGTTTTGCCCAAATGTATGTAGTTTTAAATTTGGAGCCGAAAATGGTATCAAGCGACTACGTTGGACTAATTTTCGAATTGAAAAAGCTGAAGATTCGAAACTTTCAGGATGGGTTCGGAGCCTACATTTCTTAGCTTATTTCCTTGATGAGCAACATCGGTCAACTGGTTTCGCAGTTATTAATCTCTCCCTAATTTCCCCAATAGTTCCGATCGGAACCAAATTTGGTATCTATTAGGAGATTTATGACAAATTTTGTCAGGATCGATCATACAGGCGAACGATTGGGGGTAAAAATGCTATTTTCGGAACGAAAAGACCCAGAGATTTTAAATTTTCAGAGTTTTTTTCAAATCTGAATATGTCAATTATGTTCAAAAATTGGCAGAACTGCTCAATTGATCCCGAGTTATTCTCTTTTCAAATTTAATTTTCTACATATTTATGAAGGTATAAATCTGATCGAGTTCAAATTTAGTATTCAGATGTGAAATAACAACACGTACATAATAATAATTTCGTGAAGACGAATTACGAGAATTTTCTGAATTTTTTCTCATCTGATTTCTACAGAAAGTATGAAAAGTTTAAGAATTTGTCTTCAATATATTCTTTTTCTACTCTTTCTTGTAAGTATGCAGATCTGATGGAAAAGGATGGAGCCTTCGACCATGTATGTTTCACTTTCATGTGATTGCGAAAAAAAAACTATTATTTGAAGTTTAGATTACAGAAAAAAGAATACTCTATTTCAATTTATCAGATGTAGCTTCTTGAGGAAATCACAACTTCGAAATTTTCAGGGGGAATGGGCTCTTGAACAACCGCGCAAAAGCTGTTGACTTCAAGACAGTGCTTGATCATGATATTTTTCACTATCATTAGACGGCTCGTGGTCATGAATTTCTATCAAAAAATTACCTAGCAAGAAATCCCCATGGCAAACGAAATTTTTTTGGCAGAATTCACTATTTTGTGATATTCTATACGATAAAATTGTAATAGATACTTGTATAAGTGGTTTCCACTTATACATATTATCATTTGGTTTTAACAGAGTCCATAAAATACGAACATAGAATACGTAGGATTTTTAAAAAGTTCACTTCAGTCTAGTGTTTGTTTAGATGGTAAGATATTTTTTGTTAATCATTTTTTTTTAAATATGAAGTAAGGTTGATAAGCTTTCCGTTGTGGGATTTCTGAATTGCTTTTTGAAGATGTTCTACATGTTTTAGGAAATTTTTTTTGAAGGAACTTATTTGAAGCAAGTTGTTTTTTGAAGAAGTTCTTGAGGTTATGTTTCGCATTTTTGGAAAGGGATTTGGTTTTCATAATACAAGGTACGAAACAAAATTTTGTATCCTATAAGTATTTATTTAGTAATTTTAATTAATAATATATATTTCTTTGAATTCTTTTATTCCCTTTCGGTACTGTGTAATGAGTGTTAATTCTATAGAATTAACACTACAATTAAGTAGACATATATCTACTTAATTGAAACAGTGTTTTTCTAAGACATTTACTTTATTTAATTTTAAAGTTTTTGAACAAAAAATCTTTTTGAAATTAAAATTTGTAGGAGGTTAACGAAATAAATTTGTTAGGATATTTAGAATTTTTTAGTATATAATATAATACTGAAATTAATGACATTTCAAATATGAATACAACGACATCTCAAAAATAAATGATTACTATTGGAAGGGAAACTTTAATATAACAAAAAACCTGTAAATGTTTCCTTTGAAAAATAGTCGATGGAACTGTTAAACTCGCTGTAACTAAGTAGCCACCAAACGAACTATCAGACTAACAAATGAAGCTGTGTGAATGCGTAAATGAAATAACGGAAGGATACACCTCCTGACCTGCCCTGGCATTCAACCCCTACGTCCCATCTCATTCAACCCTCCGTGCTGGCAGCCAACCCCCGATGTTCACTTTTGCCAACCTTCCAGCGCAAACAAGCCCTATGTAGCGTGTTTACCCGTGCACACTCGAACCTATCAAGATTTGCACCGTGTTCTATAATTACTCGATAAATAGATATTTACGGAACGTCAGAAAACGTGCATCGTTTGCTTTAACGCGTTTAGGGTAAATATTACAGCGAGAGGATCTCCCGCTGCGGTATGGAGGCATTTCGTGGTCGTATATCGGGGCATTAGAATTATTCTAGCAGAAGATTCAAACGGCATTCAAATAATTTTGGCGGCGGAATTTCCTACACGTTTGGTTACCGTTTTACTTTTGGAGGCGTAATGACACAGTAACAAAACCTATTCAGAAAACAAGTAGTTTCGAACAAAGCTAATAATCATCGAAGATTATCTAGAAGTATCCAAAAAACTATAAATTCAACAGTCCATTTTCCCTGAATATTTCAAATTTGCAGAAAAAAAGTTATATATGATGAACAAAACACAGAATTCTGTAATGAAAAAGTAAAATAAACGTCAATTTTTGCAATTTTAGAGCTGCTCTCCTGGAAAAACGGAAAATCTCGCGAAAATGAAAATACATGGAAAACCGCTTCGATCTGCATTGTTACCTTTTTGGCGGGAAAAAGTGTAAAAAAAATATATTGAACAATCTACATTTACTTTCCATACTTTTTGCCGAAATAAGACAGGAAAAAAATTCAAAAATTACAGTAAATTATTCTCAGGAAATTATACAAGGACATTTCGCGTCGTTATTTCACATCTGAATACTGAATGTTAACTCAATTGGATGTACTTTCGAATATATTTGAAAAATGAAATTTCAAATAGGAACTCAGAAACCATTAAGTCGTATCTGTCCAAACCCAGCCTGAAAATTTCAAGTCTCTATATCCTTTCATTGGTAAATTGTCATTTTCACTTCCAGTCGACCGGAAAGAATTACTTTTGGCTTCGGATAAGTCCCACCTAGTCGTTTGAGACCATTTTCGGCTCAAAATTCTACAATTAAATACATTTGGGCAGAAAACAATTGCGCTCTGTTACATAAGGCAAGCGCCCACAAAAATATTAAAAATTATTCAAATAAAAACGATAATTTCAATATAAATTTGCCAAAATTTCTTGTGGGTCAACTAAATAACTAAATATTTAAAATGTAATTACACTGATGGTTTGACTGATTCGATCTTTACTTGGTGGAAACTCGTTTTAATTAAAAAATATCTGAGAGACAATATTTTAATATCCACAAAAATGTTTATAATTTATACAATAGTCTATAAATGAAACTATTATATGCTGACACCAACCAAAAGATGTCACCATATAATAGTTTTATTCATAGATTGTTGAATGTCCCTCTGAATTCAAATAACTTTTTGAAAGAATTAAATATTATTGAACAAATAACGTCAAACAACGGTTACAACCCCTTTCTTATAAACAAAAGAACGTGGCATTAAATCTCGTGTACCCTGTCATAAAAGAGGACAATACACAGAAATACTTTTCGTTATCTTATGTTAATGGATTATCTGAAAATATTGCTAAATATTTCAATTACAACGCAGCTTTTAAAACCCTTAATAACCTTAGTACCTACATAAAAAACAATAAGAATCGAACAAATAAAGAAAATGAATCTGGAGTCTACAAGTTGACTTTCAACGATTGCCCTTTAGTATACATTGGCCAGACAGGTAGATCATTCAAGAAAATAATCCAAGTACACCAAAGGAGTTACATATCGGATTACGTACAATCAACATTTGCTAATCATCTTAAGGAATTTCGGCATAATTTCAACAGTAACTATGAAATTATCCACGTCGAAAGCAGAAGTTCTAGAATAACACTTTTAGAATTTCTTAAAATCAACAGTTACAATGCCCGTAAAATCGTTTTGAATGAAAAAACAGTTGTTGACAAATCTCCATTACTGAATATCTTTCCCTAATGGCATTTTTTAGCGGGTAACTCCAATAAACACCATGAGTTTTTATGACTTGTTCTTCCAATATGTTGTCACGTACTTAACACTGAATTTAAACTTGGTTACACTGGACACCATCAGCCAGTAGAATGAAGATACCTGAAGAAGCCACATCGTAGTGAAACAATTGTTGTATTATAAACATTTTTGTGGAAATTGAAATACTGTCTGTTATATATTTTTTAATTAATTACATTGATGTAGTTTATTTTGATTTCGAACTTCCATTGCCTGAATTTTTGTACACAATATTTCTTAATGTGGACAAAACCTAAAACAAAAACTTCGGAGAAAGAGTAAAAAATGTTGAGACAAAAACAATTATGATAGATTGCATTTGATGACAGAATAAAATGAGTTTAACAAATAAAAATAATATGAAAAGTTCCGTAATAGAAATTGCCTCAAAAAGATAGAATTTTGTGTTTTACGACGTTTCGGTTAGTAAGGTATTCTGACCGTTTTCAAGTTTTATACAAGTGATTCAGCGTTAGATATTTTTCAAAGCGTTAGAGTATAGATCAGTGGTTTCAAATCTCCCACAAAAAATTCATAGGATGTTGAATCACAACTTTTTGAGAGTCAATTAGCAGTTCCATTTCTGGATATTATAGACTGACTAAACTTTTTCCTGACAACTTGGCGAAACAACTTCGGCATTGGCAAAATGTGGAATTGCACCATCTTGCTGAAAAAATACCTATTGCAAACGAATGTCATCCAATTTTGGCCATAAAAATTTATTACTATTGATCTGTAACACTTTTCATTAAATGCTGCAGCATATCCATTTGGGGTTTTAAAAAAGTCTCGATGCTATATCCATACAGTAATATCGATGAAAGTAAAACACTAGATTTACGCTAATAGGTTAAGAAGTCAAAATGTATTCGACGGGTCACTTTTGTATTGGGAGTATAAATTAATTCGGCCCGTTTTCAAAAGATGGCTGTAAAAACACTACATTTTTAAATGGTAACAGCTGATTGCCACGGTTTCAGACAGATTGGACATTTGCTGATAACATCCACTTCGAATTGTTGTGAGTTTCACACAAAATGTTTTTTTGATAAATAAACAGCATTCTCGGGGAGTTAATTTTTTGTTTCAATTGGAAAAAAGTGCAGCTGAAGCTAATCGAATGCTTGTGGAAGTTCACGGTGACAATGCTCCAACTGACAAGTCATGTCGAGAATGGTTTCGGCGCTTTAAGAGTGGAGATTTTAGCGTTGAAGATATATTTCGCTAAGAAAAGCCAAAAAAATTCAAAAATGATGAATTGCAGACATTATTCCATGAAGATCCAAGTCTAATGCAAGACGAGTTTGCACTTACGTTCGGTGTCTTTACGTTTGAAATCTATGGGCCTGTTTCCAAAGCTTAAGTTCCTTATAAATTGAAACCAAGAGATCTGGAGAGGCGATTATTTTTTGTGAGCAGATACTTCAAAGGCAAAAAAGGGTTTTTTTACACCGGGTAGTGACTGGTGACGAAAACTGCATCTTCTACGGCAATCTCAAAAAAAACATTACTAAGGCTTTGTCCGGCCAATTGTTGCCATCAACAACAAAGACTAACATTCATGGTTCGAAAGTTATGTGGTGTATCTGGTGAAACCAAGGGGGCGTTATGTACTAAGAGCTGCTAAAACCTGGTGATTCCATTAGGTGTGAACTGTACAGACTACAATTGCTTCGTTTGAACCGTGCATTAAGAAAAAACAGCCATTATACCGGGTGTTAAAAAACAACGTTTCAATATTTTGGGAGCTAATTCTAGACCTCAAAATAAGTGGAAAGATTTATATAAACATGAGTCCGCAAATGAGGGAGATATGAGCGATTTTCGGTTTTCAAACTATTATCTACTAGCGCAACCAAATACGATAAATTACAGAAGATATCAATTTATTTTTGACTTCTAGTGTTTTACATAAGACGTTCCATATGACAACTCATCCATTTCAATGCAGGAAGTACATCGTCGCATGAAGGAGTTACGTACTCTTTCGAAAAGACCTGATTGTGTTCGGATCGTTTGACAGGATAGTTCAATCCGATGTTCGATGTTATTCACTGACGTTGCATACACAAATCTTTTCAAATAACCCCAAATACAAAATTCCGAGGGATTCAAATCGGGAGATCTAGCACTGGGCATCCTCGTCCTATCCATCTTCTGGAAAATGTTTGATCTAAATGTTCCCTAACAGTAATTTTATAATGTGAGGGCGCTCCATCTTGCATATACCAAATATTCATCCACTGATTCAAAGGTACCACGTCTAGAAAATCGGGCAAGGTATTTGGAAGAAAGTTAAAGTATGCGGTTCCTGTAAAATTCCGTGGTAAAACTACTGGTCCTAACAAACGACCTGCTAAAATACCTATCCAGATATTCATACTGAAACGCTGTTGATGTCTGGATTCATGAATAGCGTATGTAGTTTCATCCGCTCAAATATGGCTGTTATGAAAGTTAAAAATTCCATCTTTGGTAAAGCCATCTTCGTCGGTGAAAAGGATAGTAGAAGTAAAATGCGAATAATCAGCAATCTTTGTTGAAACCCATTGACAGAATGTCCTTCTGGCTCTATGATCAGGAGGATTAAGAGTTTGCTCGCGATGAGTAGGAATGGATAGAGAAGTTGATGATGCATAGTTCTCCAGACAAGGGGCCAGTTATTCCTACTTCCGCTGAAATTCTTCTTACACTTTTACCGGGATTTTCAGTGACAATATTTAAAATTTGGTCGTCAACTTCTGGAGTACTTACAGATCTTGGACGTCCAATATCACGAGCGTTTCTTTTTTGAGGAACCAGTTTCCCCCAATCGTCTAAAAACTTGATTGAACGTCACATGAGAAGAAAGTTGACGATCGGTATAAGCCCCTGCATAAAGGCTTCAGGACCACTTCCGTTGGCACAACCATACATGAAAACCAAATCGCTCTTTTCAATATTCGCATAATGCATTTCAAATTCAGGAATAATAACTTTTTTTTAACAACAAAGTGAAAGAAAGTAAACAACTCGAATCGGATGCAAAATACTCAATAAAGTACGTAAATTTCATATGAAAACCAAATGTTTGATGCCAGCTGTGATTTTTCTTAATGAACCGACTGAAGACATTTCAATTATAAATTCAGTACCCAACACATCTGAAAGATGAAAATAAATCGAATATCGTATTTGGTTGCGCTAGTAGTTAATTTGGAAACCGAAAATCGCTTATATCTCCAAAACGGCTCATTTACGGACCCATATTTATATGAAATTGTTAACTTATTTTGAGATCTACAATCATTTTCCAAAATATTGGAACTTTGTTTTTAAAACCTGATGTAAGGACAGAAATGATGAAGTTATATTTTGCATGACGGCGCTCGGTTTCACATCGCAAAAGTTGTCAAAAAATATTTTGAATAATTAGGATTCTCTGGACATTGCTCCTTCTGGCTACTGGATGCAACAAGAATTGCCAGGTCACCGCTTTACTTCTTTCGAAGAAATCGAAGATAAACTTCAAAATTGGATCGCCTCAAAATACAAACAGTTTTTCCGAGACAGGATTCGGAAATTGCTTGAGAGATGGGGAAAAGTAGTAAGCAGTGATGGACAATATTTTGATTAATATATTAATTCGTTATTATTTGAAATAAATGCATTTTTAAGCTGAAAAACGAACTGAATTAATTTGTAATTCCAATTTTCCGGGGGATCATAGGTCATATCGACAAGGGCGCAAAACTCCTGAATTCACATCAGTGCTTTTCTCGAATTTTTGAATTTTTCACATTAAATGAGGGCCCCAGATGGTAAAGTTAAGCTATTGCTAGGTATACATATATTTGAATTGTAAAAGCGAGCCTTAAACGTTTGGAAACTTCCGCTCCAAAACATTATGAAATCGACCTGATCCCGTCCCTGCGTGCTCCGTCCCAGGACGACCCCTACTCCACCGTGGGACCTGGGGGACCTCGCTTCCCCGGTGGGCGGTAAGATAAGACACACCGATCTGCGTTACGGCGAAACCAGCCAACTAGAAACTCGCGATAAGGACCCGCCGAAGTCGCCTACGTCGCGTCGCTTCGCGCGCGCCCTTTGCCCACCGCCCCCTCGTATCTCTTCGTCCCCCCGGGAGGGGGACACGCATATCACGATGTTATGAACATTTTATAATGTGTCGAGCAGGAAAGTTTCGATGAAAGTTGAAATTTCAACCCCCGGCGTCTTAGGACGAGTTAATGGTGCCGCCGTGCGAACGCACCCTCTTTGTAAATCATTTTTCCATTATGTGGAGTGCGCGACAGAAGCCAATTTCTATGTCATCTGATGCTCGTTAAAGGAAAACTCCTCTGTCATATCGTGAAGTCTTGAAATCAAAACAGGATCGAATTGTTTCTCCGGTTATTATTTTCTCACGTGATAAATGCACTTCGTATCGTATTGGCAGGCTTGATAGGACTAGATCCAATTATCTCTCATTGTAAAGTTATTCAAGAATCTACTATTCAGTAGTTTTTTCGCTAAAAGGTAGCATAATTTCTAAACTTTCATCTTAGTCTGAATTCAGTGTACACCATTGGAAAGAACAGAAAATTCTCCTTAATGCGGTCTTATTGGGATGTTCATAACATACTTACGAGTATCATAGGGTGAATGAGGAAAAATCTATTACTTAATTTTTTTTCAGCCATAATCTTTGGTTAAAGTTTTCTCTGAATTCCACCAGTAAACCTCCATGGATATTATATGCAAACCTGCCTTATTAATGAAACTTTTCAACGACGTATAATTCATTCTAATAAATTTAAATTTTCATTGGACAATAGATGCAATATACAGGATGTCTACTTTAAAAAGGACCAAACTTCAAGGGGAGATTCTACAAGTTATTTGCAACAAAAAATGTAATATCGGGTGTTTTTTTTTAGAGGACTTTCGATAGTGATAACTGTGATTTGGCAGAAGGTAGAAGCCATGTTGTTTTCACTTTTCTGTTCAGTAAGCATTGGCAAATTATCATGGAAAGACTCACGCTGCAACAACGTTTACAAATTGTTGAAGTTTAATTTCAAAATCAGTGTTCTATTCGCCAAACTTATAGAGCATTTCGTGAAATTTATGGTTTACGTAATCGCCCATCAGAGCAGCTTATTCGTCGAACTATCGATAGATTTCGGACAACATTTTCTCTACTCGATGCAAGAACAACAACAAGACAAAGAAACCTTTCGTACAGAAGGAAATATCGCTGCTGTAAGTCATATCTGGATCATCATGTTAATGATGATCCAGATTTGTATATTCGTCGACGTTCACAACAAGTTGGACTCTGAGCATTCACCACATGGAGAATTTTGCATAAAGATCTTGATCTACACGCATACAAAATCCAACTGGTTCAATAACTAAAGCCACTTGACCATAATAAGCGTCGTTTGTTTGCTGATTGGGCCCTAGAACAGCTTGAAGTTGATCCACTTTTTTGTAAAATTGTGTTTAGTGATGAAGCTCGTTTCTGGTTGAACGGCTGTGTAAACAAGCAATATTGCCGTATATGGAATGAAAACAATCAAGAAGTTCTGCAGGTTCTATTGCATTCTGAAAAATGCACTGTATGGTGTGCTTTACACGGTGGAGTCATATTCGGTCCATATTTCTTTGAAAACGATGCTGGAGCTAATGTTACAGTGAATGGTGCTCGTTATAGATCGATGATCAATGATTATTTGTTTCAAAATTTGAATATCGACCCAGAAGTATTTTGGTTCCAACAAGATGGTGCTACACCTCATGCTGCTACCGTAATAATTGTTTATTGAAATAAAGATCTGACGATAACATTATTTCGAGAAATGGTCCAATTAGTTGGCCTGCAAGTTCATGCGACATAACTCCACTGGATTATTTTCTTTGGGGTTATGTCAAGTCATTGGTTTATGCTGATAAACCAGAAATAATTGACGCTTTGGAAGCCAACAAACTTGTATTATTGATGAAATAATGCCTGAATTACTCGAAAAATTGGTCTGGTCGAATGCGGTTCCTCAGAGCTAGTCGTGGTGGACATATGCCGGAAAATTATTTTTAAAACATAATATTCATAAAATTGTCTTTGAAATAAGAAAAAATTTGGCTTCAATCTTAATTTAAATGTGTTTTATTTCAATTTGAAGTTCTATCACTCTAAAAAAAAACACTCGATATAACACATGATCGAAATGTTGATGGATATTCTTCAATTTAACATTTCTTGATTTCACGAAATATTTCAAGTTTTTCCCTAAAATCAACTGTACTTAAGTTATCCTTGTGGCCTCATCAAATTGGAACACATATCTGGAAACGGCATTAAATAAGGTAGGAAGTTCGGTGTGCCAAAAAATCTTACTGCGGAGGTGGTAAGAAGATGAATAACACGATTCTGAGTTGAACAAAATCAGTGATATTTTTCCAATGGTTTTATCGATTAAACATTCTTAATTATGGACTTGTTTTCTTTTCAGCAAAAAATACCTCATTTAGTATGCTTTCGAATGACATATCAACTTTTGGGCTAGCTTCTTGTTCTCTGCCATAATACCATGGCTAAGAAGATAACAACGAAAAGTTGAAATATTCCAAACCTAAATTATATATCTTGAAGCTTCTTGTGATTAAATATGAAAGTCAACATTGAATTTAAAATCTGACAGTTTCCGTCGCTTTATTATTTTGGGTAGTAGAATGTTATCTTGAATCTACCGAACTAACTCAATTTATAATAAGTATTCTAGAAAAAATTGAGTGAATTGTGCCTGTTTTTTCAAACATCAAATATCGCGATATGTTGTTCATTTATGGATTTGCGAATTGAAATGCTTGCGCAGCGGTTCGAGAGGACGGTTTGCGTTTTCCCAACAGACGACAACCAAATAGAAAGACATTTGTACAAGGTTTCAGGCGATTAGGTGAAATAGGCTCATTTGGTGTTATTCGAATCAGAGAAGGTGATCGAAATATTCAGCAAGCATCTGCTATACTTAAAGCTGTCCGGGAGGACCTCACAACAAGTACAACTATGTATGGAAAAGAGAACACCCCCATGCGACTATTGTTTCTCATTTCCAACGTTAGTTGAGTGTCAACGTTGGAACTGATGAGGGGTGATTTTTTCGGACCAATAATACTTCCCGATCACCTCAACGCTGAAGAATTCATTACATTAATCCAAAGCAGTTGAACAGACATATTGGATGAAATGCCTCTGGCTAACAAATAAGATGTCTGGTTTCAAAAGGATGGCCGGAACGTACGGGACTTAATGAATGACTATTTTGGGGTGTAATGGATTGAAAGGTATGGTCTGGTAAGATGGCCACCAAGGAGCCACGACCTTACGCCTTTGGATTTTTATGTCTGGAACATGACAGAAAAAGTATATCAAATTCGCGTTCAGACTCGAGTGGATCAGATCGAAAGAATAAAATTGTGTTGTGCAGAATTGCGTCAGAAACGTTGTGAACTTCGGAGTGTTGTAGATTTAGTGCGAAAACGATGTGTGAAATGTGTTGAACAAGGGGGGTGGACATTTCGAACAATTGTTCTAAGTAGTAATAGTCTGTTTTTTTACATTTTTTCGTAAAATCTGTATTATTAAAATTTAGTTTATTCGTTTGAATTATTTTGACCCGACATATAAATTCATGATTTCCGTGAGAATAAAAAGCTTCAAGATAGAGCAAATTTAAGTTTGGAATATTTCAACTTTTCGTTGTTATTTTCTTAGTCATGATATTATGGTAGAGGACAAGCAGCTAGCACAAAAGTTGATTTGTAGTTCGAAAGCATACTAAATGAGTTATTTTTGGCCGAAAAGAAAACATGTCCATAATTAATAATTTTTCATAGATAAAACCACTGGAGAAATATGACTGATTTTGTTCACTTCAGAATCGTGATATTCATCTCCTTACCACGCCCGCAATAAGAATTTTTTGGCAGACAAAACATCTTATCTTGTAGCAAATTTAATGCAGTTTCCAGATACGTGCTCAAATTTGATGTGGCTGCAAGGATAACTGAAGTATAATTGATTACATGGAAAAACTTGAAATATTTCGTGAAATCAAGAAATGTTAAATTGAAGAATAACCATCAACATTTCGACCATGTGTTATATGACATTTTTTGTTGCAAATAACTTGTTCTACAGTATCTCCACTTGAAGTTTGACCCTTTTAAAAGTAGACACCTGTATATTATTTTGTAACGTTTCACATTTTTTTTCTCTAAAAACATAGCATAACTTGAAAACTATCATCTTAATCAAAATTCAGTGTACACCATTGAAAACATCGGAAAATTCTTCTTAGATTAGGATGGTTTTATGGGGATTTTTATAAAATACTCACTCTTTAAAGGGTGGTTAAGGAAAAAATTATTATATTATAAAATTTTATTCAGCCATAATCTTTGGTCAAAGTTTACTCTTACTTCTTGCTCCGTAAAACCCTATGGAAATTATGTGCAAAAACTGCATTAATTAAATGAATGGAGAATGCGGTTGGCTTTAGGTAAATCATTGTAACAATTTTATTTAAAAATTCCACACAGTTTTTATATTTCACAGTTTATTCAGAATCCTGGCATGTGTTTCGGTCTTTCGACCATCTTCGAAGGAGTACAAAAAGTAACTGAAGTTAAAATTGAAAAAGTATTCTATTATTACACTAAGGACATCAGTGTATTTTTCATAGCGCATGGAAAAAACTGCATTCAATATAGGAGTATTCCCAAAGAGCATTTAGGAATTTGTTAAATTCTTCTTTTCCTCAATGGCTTTTTTGATTGAAAGAATCTCCAAATAGTCCATGAATTTGCCCTTTTTAACATTAAATAGTAAAGTGACATCTTCCTCATAAAAAAATGATTTTTTTCTATAAAATGCTCTGCAAAACCGGTTGATTTCTGGTTTTTCAAAATAGACATCCTATGTTCTTTGATTCTATGTTGTAAACATCAGCCTGTCTGTCCTATATAAGTAGCATTACAATTATGACATTTAATTCGATAAATCTCGGATTCGGACAAGTTGTGGTTCCTTTCTTTATTGTTCACCAAGATCTTAGCTAAATTATTTCTATTTACTGCTAAAGAATCAATTCCCATTTTATGAAAATCATTAGAGATCCTACTGCTGAAACCTTTTATATAAGTCGTTGAAAACCATATTTTCTTTTTTTCATAATCATAAGGATCATTTATATTGTTATGAAATTGTTTTAAAATATTCTGGAAAGTTTTCTTTTTTGTCAATGATTTCAGTTTTATAGCCATTGTTTACAGCTATAGTTTTAATTAATCGGAAAGTTTAATCATTTCAATGCGCAGTTAAGCGTGTATCGTTCCATTTTTAATAATGGCGTGGTTTTTACTTGTCAAATGTCAAAAGATGACAGCTTGACCTCTCATTGGAAAACCCTTTATTTTGTGTTTCATGGACCGAGTCCTGATAGATTTCTGACATAATAGTATGTTGAGTAAATCATTAAACTTTACTTTCTCTTTCAACACTCTAATTTTCTTCCGGTACTTTACCGGGATAAAATTATTGAGGAATTTGTGTCAATTTTTCCTTTTTTATTTTAGTGACGGACCTGGACGGTCTTCACTCAGATGAGACAAATTCGGGGGACAACTCAAACGCTGGTTCTAGCATCGGACCGGACGACGATCAAGCCAGGTTACGGCTGAAGAGAAAACTACAAAGAAATCGGACATCTTTCACGAATGATCAAATCGACAGCCTTGAAAAAGGTAAGTTGTCAGTTTTTCACGGTCAGCGACGAATCTTGATCGGATCGCGATCTCGATATGTGTGGGTATCTTTTGAAGATCTTTCGAGTTTTTTAGTTGCCAATGAAATTACCTGTTGAAATGAGGATAGTAGGCAGTTCAATGAAATTGCCTTATTCATTCTAAAAAAAATTGAAAAAAGCACTTATTTGACGTTAGAATTTATCTCGCTTGTTCATTTCTGCGCGCTTATTCTAGGGAACAGCGTGCTATTGTCTTGCCCAGGTATCTGAAAATTTGAAATTTTGAATCGAAAATGATGATCTCAAATAACTAGGTTGGACTTACTGATAAAAAATCCGAGGTCAAAAGTAATTCTGTGTGGCCACTTCGTGAAGATTTCAACTTTCAAACGGAAGGAGCTGGAGACTTTCAGGGTAGGTTTGGGGACTAAATAGCGGATGGGCCATTTTAAATTTGCACTTTTGATCGGCTATAAAAAGGAAACTGATGAATTTATGAAAAATTACGAGAATTTTTAAAAATTTGTTCTTATCTTTCGTTTTCTTTCCAATATTTAACGATGCAGATCGAGAGGAGAAGGATGGAACATTTCAACCATGTATTTCGGTCATCAATGATTTTTTTTGTATCAGTCGAGCAGCATTCTAGAAGTGATCTTTTTATTTTCTTACTATTTTCATTGAGTTCATGCTGGACCCATTTTCCCACTTTCTGAATTTTTCTCATAGCTTCCAAATGAATGAGGCCGACTATCTTCATCACATTTAATTGACCTACAAGTTATTGTTGAGTTTGAGTATCATATTCATCCAACAAATCTTGCAATTCGTTGTTTGCGAACTTTTTCTGTGGTTGGCACGCTCTTCATTTCTCACGTCGTAATCACTACTTTTGAATTTCTTGAATCACATAAAACACTGTGTTCGACCAAGAAAATACTCCCTGTAAACTTCGAGAAGCATTCGATGTGATTCCCCAATAATTTCTTCAAATGATAACAGAAAACCAATACTGTCCGCACATCGTAAGCACAAAACTCAACATGTTTCAGGTTATAGACAAAAAATATACCACTCTATGGGACTTGGTTTGTTGTGTATTGAAAATCTTCATCAATTAGAGAGATGATGGCTGTGCAGAAGGGGTCCTATAGTCCTTAAACTGATGGCTAGTACCATCTATAGGAAAATTCCAGTTTCATGCTTGTACACCTGGTATAGTAGTCTCCTTTAAGAGCGAAACAAAAAGAAATAATTCCTTCACTTTAGCTATCACATGGGTATTTTCAATGCAATTTCATAATTACAGCTTTTATTTTGCAGAATTTGAAAGAACGCACTATCCTGACGTTTTCGCACGTGAGAGGCTAGCAGCGAAAATCGGACTACCAGAAGCAAGAATCCAAGTTTGGTTTTCCAACAGGAGAGCTAAATGGCGTCGGGAAGAGAAACTGAGGAATCAACGGAGAGGCTCTTCCATACCAGAACATCCCGGATCGACACCGTCCCCTACCAGACTGCAGACATTTAACAACACCTCAATGTATTCTTCTATTCCGCCACCAATGTCTATAGCCGATACATATAGGTGAGTTTCTATATATTTAATAAGTTTTCGCTCAATATAAAGATTCATAAAGACCTCAAGATATATCTGATCCTAATATACATTGCAAATAAAAACATTGAAGCTTCTGTTGTAAATTGATGGAAAGTGCAGCGATTAACCCTTTGGTTTAGTTTTTGTTCTGTTATTATTCCATATTCGTCAAAAATTATGCTGACTTGCTCTTTATAATGGCCAGATTCCGTTACCTAATGATGTTTACTGGTTCTGTAACTCAATTTAATGCTATGGTGAAAGTAGTTTATTTCGAGAATGATGGTGCAACATCTATAGGTTCTGAGCATGTGATTACCAGTAAGTGGTGCCGAGATCGTGCGCCTGAACACTATCAGACTTTTTCGTTAATAGTTAGGACATTCAAGTTGAAGTTATAATTCAGACTTCTCACAAAAATATTTTATTTTTTTAAATCAAAATAAAATTTTTTGTTGATACACTTTGTATTGGAATAGCAACCACTGACCTTATGGTTATTAAAAACTTAATTATGGTCGTTTACTAGGCTTCTCTCTTGCCATTACCTAAATAAGATCGACAAAGAAGATTCTTGCTATTTATAGATTATGGGAGAGAGTACTGAAAACATCGAGCACATATTTGGCCAAAGTAAGAGTTTAGACAGATTCAGCCTATAGAAAATCTTGACCCCATCCTCTCAAAAATATAATGAATAAGTTTTCCTGGAAAAATATCGCCTTTTTTTTCTGAATAAACCAAAAAAGGATCTTGGTGCACAAAATATATAATTGGTCGTATTACAGAAAAATTTTCTCAAAGCTTAACGGCCATTGCTCCTCTACCTTTCTAAGTGAATGCAACGTAAGAAGATGACTCAATAGCTTCATACCCTTCATTTAATACATCACCAATCCACTGCCCATGCAACTCTTCTTTGAGAGCAGCTCCAACTTAAACTCGTACCGAATTCAATCATATCAGTTTGTTTAATTGTTTTTTATTTTCCAGTTCAATGCCGACGATGCCTAACTTCTCCCATGGGGGAATTGGAACTGGAAGCATGGGACCTTCGCATGGATCATGTCTGCAACAAAGGGAATCTCCTGGAGTTGGAACTACAATGGGAGGTTACTGTATGGGAAGACCTCATGGATATGATATTGGTTTGGGTTATGGCGGAAGGCCCTCGCCTTGTAGCCCTTCACAACCGTATCAAATGAATGGTCATCAATATACCACGAATGGGACATCTTCTACAGGTAAATACATTTTTATTCGTACATTAATATTTGCTATGAGTTATCGTGGTTATGAGTCTAAGTCGATATAAATAATATATTTGAGTTGCTCAGTAAGGTGGTTTGGACACCGAGCCACTCAAGCTATTTGGGTAGCGAGGAGGCAAATCGACTGGCGTTTGCTGGAGCTGCGCTGCCTCTGGTAGGACCGGAACCATTCCTGGGAATACCGCATGACGTGGCTAAGCAGGCGATAACAGTCAGAATGAACTCAAGGCTATAATCTTTCTGGCGGGGCCATTCTGGCCTGAAATATTCGAAGGTGTTCCTTGGAATAGCTTCGAACAAAAAGAAGGCGAACCTAGCGCTAGGTCTGGATAGGGCCAAACTAAGAACACTTGTCGGAATTATGACAGGTCACTGCAGACTGAAAGCGCATTTGCATAAAAATCGGTCTGGCTGAAGACGATGAATGCAGGCTATGTCTTGAGGACACTGAAACAGCCATGCACATCGTCTCAGAGTGCCCAGCGGTGAATCGCATCAGATTCGAGGTCTTTAGTCAGGCTTTTATAGCCCACTGCGAACTGAAAAAATTACCCCTGAACAACATTATCCGTTTTATCCAAAAACTGGATCTCGTTGGGGAGATATAAATTAGGAGTGAACCACAATAGTCCGTGCAGACGCAGTGGTAGGGTGGACATACGCCCGCTTGCCATAAATAATAATAAGGTATGAAGAAACAAAATGCTAATATAAAGAAACATACATACAGTATATTCATGATAGGATGTATTTTGAGTAACGAGCCATTTAGATTTTGCATTTTTGATCGACTATAAATAAAAAAATAAATAAGTATTTTTTGAAAGTTATGAGTTTATTACAAAGGTTGAACCTTGACATTTACGAATGAAAAGCAATTTCATTCAAATGATTGCACGACCGGCTGCAGTATCATATCCAATCAAACTAATTTTTCGGTACATTGTAGATTGCTTGGGGCTCAATCCCATGAAAGGCAATTTTGATTTCGTGTTTCAAGGCATCAATGGTTTCTGGATGGTTAGCGTAACACTTATCCTTAACGGATCCCCCCAAAAAATAGTTATCCGAGGTGAAAATGAGCTTCATTGCTAAAGATGATTTTTCTGATTTCCACGTAAATTTATTACAGTTTGGATAAAAGATTCTCCACTTTGGAAATAGTTTTTTTTATATTCCCCAGTTTTTTCCAAGTGTATTTGGTGCAAGAGAACAAAAATTCATAATATTGTCTTGTTGCAGGTTTGATTTCTCCAGGAGTCTCTGTTCCAATCGCAGTGCCAGGCCAGACAGACATGACTTCCCAATATTGGCCCCGTATACAGTGACCTTGGTGGTCGTAATGCAGAAACCAAAAAAAAATGTACAAGTTTTGTATTTATGTAAATGGAATTTTCGCAATCCTATATAGTTAATCCACGATTATGAAGGAAATTCGATATTTCTTTCTCATCAGTGAAATCTTTTTAGTGAAAACAAAGATCTTTTACAGACATAATTCTGTAAAGTATTGACTGATAAACCCTACAAACACGCATTTAATGTATTAAGAACTTTTCCAAGCTATACAGGGTTATAAACCACTTAGGGTAGGTTCGTCTAACCGAACAAATTTACAGGTTAAACTAAGATAATCAGAATATCCCGTTTCATTTTTATTCTCATCCACTGATTAGTCGGTGGAGACAAATACCTTAATTTATGGTTATGTTTAAATTATTTTTTGGTGTTCAATGAATCTATCTTGCTTGCCAAAATTGGATTATCTTCATTGCGTAACTTGATTATTTTGATTTCGGACATTTATAACCATGATTATAGACATCTTAGGTATATACTAAAATGAGAATTTTGTGTTTTGATGAAAAAATAAAAAATAATTCATTATAAAAATCATATCTCAAATATTTCTACTCCATAGGAGTAAAAATTTTAAACTGGGATTAGAATCACTTTCACGAAAAAAAGTTTGTTTTCTGTATATCTGCAAGACTTGGGCGATAATTTAGATTTCGCATATCCGTTGCCTGAATTTTGTGCACAATGTACCTTGATGTGAACTGAATGTAAAACAGATAATTTCAAAGAAAACGAGGGATTAGGAAAAAATATGAAATTAAATACAAAAAACTGTTGTGAAAAGAGTTAAAAATATTGAAATATATTCTGAAATGGAAAAAATTATTAAAGATTAAATCTTGCGTCTGAAAATGTCAATTTAATTGAGAAAAATATTAATTAAATAATTAAAATGGAAACGATTATTGGAATATATCCTGAAACAGAAACAACAATCCCCAACATTTTTTCAATATGGAAGAGATGTCGAGTGTCGGTTAGTTTGAAAGTTATTTTTGTTTTATGCACAACCCAGTTAAAATTTTCACGATTTTCACTATTCACGAAATAATTCATTTGAACTTACCATCAAAAGGTGATGTTGAACAGACAGTTAAACCAAACTCAAGAACCTAACAGTTTTAAATAATCCAAAAATAATTTTCAAGTTCTGTATTAGGAAGAAAGAATTCCTATGACGACATTGTTCCGAAAAAAACACCTGAGAGTGGAAACAACCCCCAATTTTTTTAATAGGATAGAGATGGCGGATGTTTTTTAGTTAAAGAGCTTTTTTGTTGTCTAAACATCCTAGTTAAAATTTTCGAATTCGGTGATTTTTTTTAAGCAATTTGATAGGAATGTTTGATAGATTCGGTCTTTACTTGGTGGAAGGGTAACTCAAACAGAAATCCAATACATTCAAATACACCAAATCTGTAAGTAATGATAGGGAACATCCAGAAAAAATGTAAACTAACGCATATTTTTCGTAATGACCACCACCAACCTCCTTACAATGATCTCCTCCCTATTCAAAAATGTTGCCATCCTCAGGTGGTTTTTTCGGAACAATGTCGTCGTAGAGATTCTTTCTCCCTAATACGGAACTTGAAAATTATTTGTGGATTCTTCAAAACTCTTAGGTTCTTGAGTTTGGGCGGTTCAAATGTCCGTTCAACTATAACCTTTTGAGGATAATTTCAAATTACATTATTCCGTGAATAATGAACCGATTTTGAAAATTTTAACTGGGTTGCGTACATAACATAAATAACTTTCAAACTATCTAACATTCGACATTTCTTCCCTATTCAAAAAATGTTGGGGGTTGATGCCACCTTCATGAGGGTGTTTTTTTCGGAACAAACTCATGATGGAAATTCGTCCCCTTAAAAACAAAAGTTACTTGTTTTTTTAAATCTTCGAAAATTTTTCGTTTCTGAGTTCTGGGAGGGTCAAATTTTCGTTGGGATACCGTGTATAATTGTGAATACTGTATTTAATTCGAATTGATTTAGTCAATTTCTATTACAGAACTCACCGCAATAATTTTTCGATTATTTTTAATATCTCCGAAAATCTCAGTCTCTAATAATTATTTCTTTTTGAAGACATACTTATTCAAAAATACTTAATTCTTCTTACAACAGTTTTTATATTCAAATACTTCATTTTCCTCGAAGTTTTCTTTTCAGATTTTGATCACATTAAAGTATATTGTGTACAAAAATTAAGTCAATGGATGTACGAAATCAAAATTCAAGGCCTGTCGAATATACGGAAAAAACTCCTTTTTTGTGACAATGATCCCAGTTTAAAGTTTATATTTCTAGGACTGATAGTATTTAAAATATGATTTCTGTGATGAATTATTCATTTTCATGTTTTCATCAAAAAAAAAATCCCATTTTGATGTCTATAATCATGATTACACCTGTCAATATTTGGGATATCCGCATACTAGATTTAAAGTGATTATTAAAACTGCGAGTTACATCAGCATGGTTCCTAATAGCTTTGACCGAATTTTGTCATTTCCAACTTTTGAAGTTATATCAAAACTGACAAAAACAAATTCAAAATGATATATTTAATACATATAAGTTTTAAATATTCAAACCATAGACTATTTATTGAAATTATTCATTAGATCTATGGTCCCAAACAGAAAAAAAAACTTCTGGTGATATCCCTCATATGTACCAGACAAAATCGAATCACTGCATACAATATCTTACAGGTACATCTATAACTTTTTTGTCTGTCAAATGTCAACAATTTTTGCGGTTGTCTTTTAGCGAATAAATCATTTAAGTAATAATTAAAGCATTTGCAGGAAAAGAGAAGTTAAATGTGTTTAAAAAATATTACTGACGAATAAAAGTAATGAACTTAAATTAAACATGACCTTAGCTAAGATACCTTTAATCATTATCACTCATTCTTCAAAACTATACACAAACTTGACTTTATGCTGATACTAAGAAGTCAAAAAACCAGGATTGTACACTTATACCTGTAAAAGTTTGAGGACGGACGACATAGTGGTACACATGATTAAGAGAGATTGACACATCTTCTGATGAAATCCGCGTTATTACTTCAGGTATTCACATGGCTTTACCCAATTCTGTCATTAATAACTTTTGAAGTTAAATCAAAATTGAGGCCTGTTTTATATTGTGTTGGTTTCGAGTTTTAAAAACGAAATCTTCCGATATATGATCAACTCCAAATGAATGTTAGAAGATTCGCTTTTTTTCAAATGAATTTCAATAAAAAGTTGTACTCTAACGGTGGTTAATCTTCCTGTATATGCTAACTGAATAATTTTTCTTTGGAGGTAGTATTTTTCGCCACGGAAATGAGAATCTCTTTTTGGTTGTCGTTTCTTCATATTTTTTATCATACTACCTAGTATCGTAGATCATTGATAAAAATGCAGATGAAATATCAGCAGGTACTTCATATGAGCTGGAAATATAGAAAGTTAATTCAGAATATAACTTTTTGGCATATGAAGAAGATGACTCCAGAATTCTAGATTTTGTTTTTAAAATTTGTACACATATTTGAGGATAATATTTTCAACTCGTGAAAATATAAGAAAGGTATAGGTAGTCGGATTCATTCAGTCTCTAAACGTGTCAAACTCTTTCAACATTCCAATTTTCATTGTTGTGATTTCATTGATGTATATTATTTGGGAAAATATTTCCAGTTTTTAAATCCAAAGAGTTAATGTTGACTTATTTAATATATGTGATCAATTTTGTATTTGCAAATAACTGTAATAATATTCTCTAATATATTAGTTAGATTTATCTACATATCTGATACTGTAAAATAAAAATTCTTTTCTGGAGAAGAAAGTGCATGTGTTTTATATCAATATTTTTATGTGTATATGATTCAATTTAGTAAATTATTATAATTTCTGTAAATATTATGTTTGTGTGTAAATAAAATTATATTGACTGATAAAATATCCCTCATTCAAATGAACCTTCATTTGACATCCTGAAAATTTTCCTAAGCTCACTCATATTTATAAAAATTTTATGAATTGACTAATATTCTTATTAATATTGAGTTTCTACTGATCTCAAAAAAAATTATGAGTCTTTTTACATTAGTACTTCATATAAATTGAAAATTACTTGGAAGGTTTTTTACAGGACTGTCTTAGTGCGACATAACGCGAGACCTAGGGTTGTTGCGTCTATTATTCAATTATGAACCAACATTCCATTCACTCTTAACACTCTAAATTCTCAAAGTTCCAGTGTTAATCATCTCTAGATTCAGATAAATGGATTGAAGATAAAGGCGATTTGATATATTAAATATGTTAAATAGTTAATTCAGATTGAAGTAAACAAGGCGCCCCCCAAGTGGAGCATAAATAAAGTAGAATTCAACAATGAATAAAGAATATCTGATGCAAACAACACTCATGTGCATGTCATTTAATTCAATACAGTACAATATCTTTATATCTTTGACCATCTCGGTCAACTTCTCTTTGTGACTACCCTTCGTTTTACAATGCGCAATGGTCTTCTGTTAAATCATCAGGAAAAAAGTTAAAAGCACCATGAAAAATTACATAATCACAAAAATATTTTTCTCAAAAACAACTGGCCATTAAAGCTGATGGAAAATTAATCGAGAGCTAATCACTGGAGAAGTCCTCACCATATCATTGAGAGCATTGAGAGCTAAATATTAGCCCAAGGAATAAATATATTCTGATTGAAATACAAAGAAATATTGATCTTTTTCAACTGTACTATTTGGTAACTGATCATAGTTGAAGCAAGTTCTTATACTACTTACCATGTTTTACTACTAAAAAAATTTAGATACTTACTTGTGTTAATGAAGGGTTCATACCTTTGTGCTTGCAGTTTCGAAGTATTGCTCCGAATTGACCGAACAGGCAGTTATACCTCGAAACTGCAGTCACAAAAGTGTGAACCCTCACTTTTTTTTTAAACTAAAACAGGAAATAATTAAAATAAGTTTTTAGAAAACTTATTTTAATTATTGGCTTTTGACTGAGTATATTTATTTCTGAAGACAAACTCAGAAACCAATTGATGGACAATTTTCGATAGTTAGGGGATAAAACAGAACTGATTGAAATGCATACTTGAAGTTAAAAATTTTATTCAACTTAAATTAAGGTTTTATATACAAAATTTACAATTCTTATCACTGTATTATTTTAAAATGTCTTTTAGCTTTTACTGAAATACATTTGTTCAAATATTTAAAACTGTACATCTTTTTTTATACAAATTTATACAAATTAATCTTTAAAAAATCGAAATTTGAGAACTACAAGGAATTTTAGGTTCAAACTACATGATGTCATTTCAATTTTTTCAGAAGAACAAAATTATAAATGATCTACTTCAGAAAAAGAATTCTGATAACTTTTTCACATATTGGTGAAAATGCAATTCATTTCATCATATATTGTAATTTGTGGACCTAGTAATAATAATAAATTAACTTTTCAATATCACATTTTCAATTAACAAGCTCAATTTGATAGAATTGAATTAATTTCTCTCATCAATCCATCATCATCTTCATAGTCCAAATCATCTATTAATAACATTTCCTCTTCATACCTGGTGGATTGGACTGAAATATCCTCATTTTCTGATGTCAAATTTTGATCTACTGATTCCAGAATTGATTTTCCACTATCTGTTTGTGTTGAAAAATTATTTTCAGTATCTTTAGTTGAAAGAACTAGTGTGGACTGAATAGGTTTTTGTTCTGAATATTTCCCAGAATGTTTTGTTTGTATTGTAATTTCTTTAGGATGGTTTTTAGTTCCATTGAATAATTCTTGTAGTTCTGTAGATGATAATCGTATTAATTTTATCCTCTTTTTCTGTGGTGGCACTTTCATAGTTTGGCTTTCTGTCAATTTTATTTCATCTTCATTTTCTTTTATAGTACTACTTATCTCTTCAGTTGAAGTTACTTGTATACCTTTTTCAGCATTTATTTTATTTTTTTCAGCTCTGATTTCTTCAAGTGTTTTAATTTTTATAGAAGCCAGTTCTTTTGTAGTTTTTTGAGATTTTTTGCTTATTCCTTTATTCTTAATTCCTAATAATTTGTTTTTTCTATTGTCTTTTTCCATAGTTTGGATTTTTGAAGGATCAATTACTTTTTGGAATTCTGAGTGGGAATTTTGTTGTGCATTTATATTATTTTTGAAAAATATACCCTTTGTTGGATTTGAATATACCAGATGATTATTTAGCTTTGGGCTAGCAGTGTCCAATCTAATTCTTTTTGACATATGCCGAGAGTTTTCTTGTTCAACACCTTTTCTTTTCCTAGTCAAATTTCTTCGAAGATCTTCAACTGGATCATTATCTGGATGATCTAAACCTAAAAAATCCCAAGAATATCATTAAATATAATTACTTCAATTCAGCTATTACAAAATATTCCAAATTATTTTTATAAATACATACAAACTTTACCTAGAATCACATATGAACTCCAAATAATCCTGAAGAAATCAAATTAACATTCTATTTCTCAATTTGAAACACTGCATTTTATCAGGTGTTTCAGAGGATGTCTTCATATTAAACTTATTACCTTAGTATGGATTTATGCTGTTCCAAGTTGAAACTATCACCTAACAATTATAAATTCCGAAGTTATAACATATCATTTGATTTTATATTATACTGACACTCCTAGATCTTCTGTAAAGATCCCTTAGAAACTTTAGTGTAGCTTGTGCGAGTTAGATCTGTTGTATTTTTGTTAGTCTGTTACTGTGTCCTTACCTCACCTTAGGCACGGCAATTTTAATTTGGTGAGGGTGCTTTGAGTGAGAGAACGTGTCGAGAGTGGTTTCAAAAGTTTAAAAACGGTGATTTCGACGTAGAAGACAAAGAACGCAGTGGAAGGCCAAAAATTTACGAGGATGCAGAATTGGAGGAAGATTCATCTCAGACACAAAAAGAACTTGCTCTAACATTAGAAGTCACTCAGCAAGCAGTCTCACATCGTTCTTCTATAATAAATATTTAATTTATGTTAAAGAACGGCGGAAACTTATTTGTACTCCTAATATGAAACATCCTCTACCTAGTTATACCAAAATCTATATATTTATCATTTTGTATCACTTTAAAATGAAAAAATAAATGAATAAAACTTACTGTAAGCAAAATAAGCAGCAGACTCTTCTTGGATGCGATCCAATTTTATTTCCTCCAATGTTTTCACTTTCAACTTTTTGACTTTGGGTATGATTGTCGAATTCTTTGGAAGCGATTCAGTATCAGACTCTGCAAGAACACACCTTTGTTTTTAAAAAGGAAGAATATTATGGAACTAAAAATTGAAGTGATCTTTTTAAAAAATAGGTGCATTCTTGCAGTAAAATAAGCAATAATACGAAATTCAACAGTAAAAATTTAATTTAATATAGACGAAATGTATATACATTTACAAAATATGTGAATACAGAAAAGTGTAACTAAGTTACATATCCTTAGAAATTATGGTATGAAAAATCATTGAATTGAGAACAAAAAATATTGTACTGTCAGAATGGGTATTCCTGTTAATGTATATAATTATGTTATAACAATTGTTTATCTTATATCATTTCATGCCTGTTTAAAATTGTGATCAAGGAGTCCAACTACATCTTTAATGCGACATGAAAATTGCAAATTACTAATGACTGACTAACAAAAGTCTAAGTGGAAATTAAATTGTTTGTTAAAAACACTATCATGATGACTTTCATCTTCTACTACAAAATTAAGTACAGCTAAAGAAGAAAGACCCATATTATGTATAGCACCTTAAAAATATGTTTGGGAATCAGTTGACTTAAGCAGAAGATCTATATGAATAGTTTACAACCCCTGATGTGATATAGTAAGAAAAAGATACGAAGCACTTCAATGCATTTAATTTGCTGGAATTTGTCATATTTATATTATTTTAATCACATAACTATGATGACTGATATGAATAAATGTTTATTCACTCTTATACCAATATCTATGTATTCACTTATTTAGTTACCACCCAATTAAGGCCTTAGATGGTCAACAACTAGTATATAACTTTCAATATAAATATTCCAAAATGAAATATTAACTACAAGAATGCACACTAAAAAAAAAGATAAAGTCATTAATATATATAGAGTAGAAACGGCAGGTAACTCAAAGTATTTATATCTCATCCCATCTCCCTAATTTCAAGACTTTGCAATGAAAAAGGTGTGATAAAATCATACAAAATATATGCAAATATACAATCCAGTATAAAGGATCAATTAAAGATTCAACAAGAATAAAAAATATAAAGTTGAGCAAAATACAGCAATATTATTGCCAATGAACAAAATTCAAAACTAATAATATGGAAAGATTATGGTCTACATAATCAATATCAAGCATTAAATGAGATTACCATTTTTCAAAGAAAACGAACCAAAAACCAATTAAAATAATAAACGAAAAATTATTTTTGGCCACCAACAATAAAACTTTGGCATTCTTCAGCAGTGAAATTTAGTAGCTTATGATAATATCTTTCAAAATATCCACAGAATACAAAATCAAAGACACGATGCAAACTTACTACAAAAGCTATTGAATGAGAAATGCAGAGTAAAACTGATAAAAAGTAACAGCGTTAAGGCAACGTACTCATTGGGAACTGAAACATCAATAAAAATCCAAACAAATACTCATATTTGCTAATCTAGAAGTGTGGCGATCCATGACTTGTCGGTCTTTGGCGCGTACACAAAGGAACTAGTAGTAGCAGCTATTGTGGATCGACTAAGGTTCGCGAGGAGGAACGGTCGACGTCCTCACTGGCGTACGCTTTCTGAAAAACTTGTGTTCGCGGCGTGGTTCGTCAATGAGTACGCGGCTTAGTATGTATTTACTTGGCCCTATAGATAACAATAAGATATATGAAGCACGTCCCGCAATAACCTGTGTGAACTTTAAAAACTATAAGGAGCTATCTCAGTATTGATGAAATTTTGATTGCAAAGAGCTGTTACTAATCATTTCTTTCTTTATAGGCTTGGTTACTATATACTTGCTGCAAAATGAACAGGATGCCAAGTTATTTTCAATTACATAACAAGTAAGAAATGAAGAGTAAATCATATGTAGAAAGCAAGCATCGAACTTAAAGAAGCTGATTCTATGAAATTCTGTGATTGACCACCAACAATTTGGCACTTCTCTCTTCATGTAACAAAAAATATTTATCCATTTTAAATAGAAGACTAGACGAGTAGGCCAAAAATAACAGTATTCGTTGAAATTTCTCAATCATTCTTGAAAAATTAATTGAAGAAAGACCAGAACAATTCTATCAAATTTATGTGGTGTCCGTTTGCTAGTAAACATGTGAAGAAAGTATGTTTCTCATTACGTTTCCTTTAGACAATATAATATGAATGATCACCATTTCTTTCAGTAGATATTTGAATACATGAAAATTTATCCAAGAAAATTGTACCCTTTCTCGCCATCTGATCCTTATTTTATAGAGATTAATGCCGAAATATTCTATTCAGAATAATTAATCTGCACAGCTCAAGAAGACTGTTCAAAAAAAAATATTTAGTCAGACGTCTTAATTATTTTAAAATTTCATTCTGTGAGTTGCATTATTCTCTTCAAATATATGTACCATAATGGAACTTTAGACTATCTCAGCCAAAATGAAAAAAATATTAACAGATCTGTAGGCAAATTTTATTGACTCAAACGAATCTTAGGACTAAAATTCTTCAAAAAATATATACTCTTTTAGTCCCCCAAAAATGCAGAAAATCATTTCACACATTCTTCATAGAAAAAAATACTTTTAATACAATTAATACTAATCGAAGTAAATTAAATTTCATCTAATCTGATCTAATAAATTTTCAAATATTGAAAAATAAACAAAAACATTTCCAAATCAACAACCTGTATGGCAAAACCCCATTAAAATATATAACTATAAATATCCCGTTCAAAAATTCAACCACACAATACATATCAATGGATTATCAATTGCTTATTTTAAATTTTACAAAATAACTCAGTTTCACAGTCATGATAAAATTAATGTTAGGAAAACAATGTTAATGCATAAACACAACAGTAATATAACAATATGCTTATAGCAAAATTCCATATTTATCGAATGAAATATTAATTGACAAGCTGCATACCTTCCTCAAAGTTCACTACCAGTGTATCGACTTGCTTTCTGAAATTTCTTTCAGTTGACTGACCGCCAATTTCATTTTGGGTGGAACTAGGGGATACCTCTCCATCTAAAAAGTATTATGTATTATATATTAAGAACCCATTGATAACTCCACGAAGTATAAGAATATAATGATAAGATAATCAAACTCTGTATGGGAAAAAATACTATTCAAGCTTAGTGGCAATCAAAAACAACCATCTGCCGATGGTATGTACATTTTGAAGGTGGTTGAACAACCATCACGAGGAGCCTCTGTGTTGTCTAATTAAGCTGGTCCGGAAGCATCCAAAAAATTTTGAAAATTGTTATTTCCTATTGTAAAATAAAGTTGCGAGAGATTGATGTCAAAGATATCAAGGAATAAAAATAACAAGGAATAGATGATTTGGATTGATGTTTACATGTGATAAAAAGTTTTTTCGTGCGGGTAGATAACAATAGATGGATTCATCATTATACGCCAGAATCAAAGAGAGTGTTAGCGGAGAGGAGGACCAAATCCACCCAAAGCGTCGAAATTCGAATTGCTTCCACCCCTCCTACATTCACCAGATTTGGCCACATCTGACTTCTAGCTATTCGCAGTTCTCAAGAAGGTGTGACCCATTTGTTATAACCTTATTATAAAATTATCAAGGTGTCCCGCGAAGAACACATCAAACGAAAGGAGTATATAGATAAAAGGTCTCTTAATCACCGGTGAGCAAATTTTTCAAAGTTTTACTTTTTGAGATATTTTCATTTTTATGAAAACACAAACTCTTCGTACCTTTGTTATTTTTTCTATGCTGTTAGTACAATTTTACTTTCTAATTAATTCTTTCTCTAAAACAACTGAATTAGACTGTCGAAGATTTCAGTACCTTACGACACAAACACACAGTGATACATTAGTGTTCTTGCTTGCTACGGTGACTTACGGTGATTTGGAAATTCGGAGTTTTGTATCTCATAGATACATGCGCCTATTGAGGTAAGTTTGAGTCAATGTTTCTCTTTTATATTTTTGCCTTTTTTTTTTAATGGACAGTTTGATAAATTTGATAAGTGATATAATATTCCGCCTATACACAAGAATTTCTGGAAAAACTATTCTTTTACTTTTGTATCTGGTAGATACACGTGACCATTGACATAATTATATTTATTTTGTAGGTCGAAAAATGAAACAAACCCGAAAAATATATAACTCAAGTTATGCAAATCATTGCAAAGAGCTGAAAAACCTCTTACAAGAAGAAAGTGATTATGAGGAGGAAAATGTAGAAATTGAAGACGAAAGCAGCGGTACTGATGCATCTGTTTGTACTGATGATAGAGTTGAAGATTCTGAGACTAAACAAAGTGATTTTTCTGAAAGTGAAAGAGACAAAGAAGATGACTTTACACTGCACTGCCTTCCAGAAAAAGAAAAGTCATGGTGAATGAATGGATATGGAACAAACATGTTTTCCCAGAGGAAAAGAACTCCTCAAAATATACTCATGCAACTGCCTGGGGTAATTGGGGACACAAAACAAGCAAATGGGACATACGAAACATGGAGTCTATTGATCAACGCAAAAATGCTACCGGATACAGTAATTATAAGAACACATATAAACAAACCATTCAAAAAAATTTTAAGCGACCTAGGGATGCTTAAATTACTGATACAATTGAAATGAAAGTGTTAATTAGTTTGTTATATCTAGCTGATATATATCATGCTAATCGACTTAAGATTAGATATGGTCTAAGCATGGTATCAATAGGTTTAGAAAAACTGTCAATTTAAGATTACGATTTTTGTTGCGTTACATTAGATTTGACGATATAGAAACAAGAGAAGAAAGAAAAAAACCTCTCAGCAGCAAAAGGGAACATTTTCAAAGCCTTCGTGCTAAAGTGTCAGAAGTCATATTCTTTAGGACAAAACTTAACCATTGATGAGAAACTGGAAACGTTCAGAGGTCGATGTACATTTTGCCAGTATATTTTCTCAAAGCAAGTCGAGTATGGCATAAAGATCTTTGCTCTCATAGACACAAAGTTATCTTATACGTACAACATGTAAATATATGCTGGACAACAGCCTGAAGGCTCTAATGCCATAAGCAATAAACCAGTTGATGTTGTCAAAAGACTTCTTACTCTATTCCAAAATTCGTATCGCAATATTACACAATATTAATAAAGTATTTCAAAAGTTTTTGTCTATTTCTGAACCAAAATTCATCAATGTACCTATCAAATACATGAGCTACCTATCATGATAGTTTTGAGGTGCGGCTAACGGGAGGTTAAAAAGGAGTATGATATAGAAGAAAAAGGTAAATTCAAATTCATGATATAATCTGCCTAGCATTCCTAACTGCAATTCATTGAGAGAAATTGATTTAAAATACAACAATATTTCAACAAATGATAGAGATACAGAATAAAAAGTAAACTTACCTTCAGTACTTTCTGAGTTTTCTGTGTTATTAGTATTATTAACATTAGTGGTTGTGGTATTGTCATCATAATTGGTCATTGATTGTCTAACATTCTGATGTAAAAATGGGCAGTGCGGTTTCAAACAGCCGCCAGGTTGAGTTTCCCAATAGCACTGAATTGCCTTACGGTTTTTTCTCAACTCCATGTGACGATAATTACAATGTACATTCAGGCACTTTCCTTCTTTCCAAAACGAACACATTGTTTCACATCCCAAAGCTGATGGCTCATGTCTAAAGGTACAACTGTCTCCCTGAAAGAAAAAATTTGTGTTGGTGATCGTGAGGTTAAAACTAAGTAAGATATCATAATTAAATTATGAAACATATGGTGAATTCTGTGTACACTTACCTTAGTGCAGGTAGAATAATAATAGAAATAACAATCGTTATTTCTTCTGGGCGAATCTAAATCTGTCATCTTTTTGAAGAAATTATCTGCACTGAAAATAAAATGAAAAGTTAATTGGAAAATTAAAAATTTATTTTTAGGTTATAAAATTAATTTACTAATTCCGAAGGCAATACTTCTTGTATTCGAAAATGATTGTAAATATTTTATATTCTGCTAAATAAATATATATCCAAATTGCAATAACACATACAAGTAGTAACTAAGGGGCATCTTAAAAAATTTATTAATTCAAATATTTTGCAAGAATTGTATTTCGAATGATTGACAATCAAATAAAATACTTCGACCAAACATGCATTTTTTTTTCGCGAAACAGATTAAATGTGAAATATTTTCAATACTCACCTTCTAAAAAATGTGACCTTTCTTTTTTTTTACAATTGACAGATAACAAGATATGCAAACGAAGTAGGAACGTTAGATTCCGGACTTTTTCGGAACTTCACAGGATATCACGTGATAGCACTAAGAAAACGGCGGGTCATTCGAATAAGAGACTAAATGAACTAAAGAATACATTGCTTTGGCATATAGACGTATTAAGAATAATAAGACCATAGACATAATCGTCATATTTTTCTTCTTCTTTACGAGAAAGCTAATGGTCTCACTTCGTTCACCTAGCCTACCATATTGCATTACTTATGGCATTACCTAGAAATAATAGAAAACTAAATAAATATAAAATTAGAGAGCCAGATGATAGATCAAAGATAAAGGAGATTTACGTAATACATCCATTCATTCTCTGGGTACATAATCTCCGGTTGAGCCCAAAATCCTCTGATAAGGGGAATCGAGCACCTGCGCATGTGCGAATGTTTATCGAGCACCTGCGCAGTGTCGAGCTTCTCGTTAAAGGATCCTTTTCCAGCCGTAAAGGGTCGATTTTCTCACTTTAAGATAAAGGAAGCTTTTAACCTCAAAATTTGTTTATGAAACACGTTTTATCATTAAAGGAGACTTTTTGGGAAAAAGGAGGCTTTAATTTCGTTTATGAAACCGGCCGTAAGTGATTAATGACAATAAAAAAGGAGAACAATGTCCTTATAGCGTCCCCATTGTATTTGAATTCAAGGTTCTTGGAAATAAACCTCCTGAGCAACTTAGTAGCATATTCGAGATAATAGTATTTATAACAGTGTCCCTATAACTTTTAGTAAGTAAACTTCTTTTAAATGCTTCTGATTAATTGCATGCTTTACATTTTTAAATACCACTTTTGTGTTACGGCCGGTTTCATAAACGAAATTAAAGCCCCCTTTTTCGCAAAAAGTCTCCTTTATATATTATGCTGACGTTACTGTGTTCTGAATATTTGAACCTCCCGTCACTGTTTCCTTGCTCTCGTTTAGGTGTAACTTGGGTTGCATACATAACGTAAAGTCCTATTCGCCCGCCACTAAACGATCACGATAAAAAGGTTAGCGCTCTTTAGATTACTTCGTATAATTCCAGATCTTTAAGAGTACTCCGTAAACCCCTAGATCTTTTAGAGTACTCCGTAAAACCCCAGATCTTAGAGTACTCCGTAACACCCTAGATCTTTTAGAGTACCCTGTAATGTACGGGATAGCTCAGGGTATATCTTCCTGATACCGGTTTTCTTTATCTTACAGGGTTTTGTATCGTTATATGGGGAACACCTTGTATGTCCATCCCCCTCCGAATAATTATCGGTTAAGAATCTGAATAGTAAAGGCAAAACGACTGGTTTGTGATGTTATAATTACAAGACCGACCATTCCTGCCGAGGTGATATTTGATTGCACCAGTCGCTGAGCTGAGAAGGCTGTTTGTTTGATGTGTAGATGGTGATCAACCGAGCACATTGTAAAGGAAAGAAGATGAAGATCTAATGTTGATTATTAATAATAGTCGTCTTCACAATATATTCCAGAATGTAATTAATATAGAGACCATAGATTAACAATAATAGTCTTGTTGATCTATGATACAGACTGTCATGTACGAAATATGTAAAATTGTTGTTTTTCCTACAATTCTCGAAACCACTAAATTTGTATGATTTTCTACTGATGAGAAGGTGATGAGATTGTTGCTGGATTTCCTTAGTTCCTCCAATATAGCTTTGTAGAATATGATTTGATAGTGAAAGAGCTTTGTTTTTGCATGTTCAGCATTTAATTTTCCAAATTCCTCTCCTTTCAGAGTCAATCAATATATGTGTCATTCCTGTGTACTCCTTGGATATGAGTAGTTGTTGTCAACAAGCCTAAATGTAATTTATAAAGTTAAAGCAACACTGATACCAGAAGAATTCGTCACAGTCTGGTATAGATACGATCTAGACTGCTGCACCCAGGCTGTTAGCTGTTAATCGGTTACAACGAGACTGGATGCATAGCCCATTGGCTGTTCCATGGTTTTCAGCATCATCTAGGGGGGTAGCGTAAGAGGAAGCTGTTTTACTGAGAAGAAGAAGAAAATTGTTGTTAATGTTTATTAAAATACATAGGGCACAATCTGAACATAAATACAGATAAATTCAACAGAGAAAAATGACATAAAATAGGACATAAAGATGAATTCATCAATAGGATATATATATAGACCACTTAGACATCCTTAGTTTTCCAAACAATGAAGAAAACAAACCGGTTTTTTAAAAATAAATGAGGTACTTTTCATTGTTGGGATTGGGTTTAAAACGCCATTGTTAAAACATAAGTTGATTTCATCCACAGAATTTTGCAAGCTTTTAATGCATTTTTCCAGTGATTTTTCATGAGATATTAAGAGTTTATTGTCGGCATATTGCAGCATGTAATTATTTTGATTAGCTTCAGGACAAATGTCGATGCAATATGTGTTATATTACTAGCTTTTTACCCGCGGCTTCGCCCGCAGTGGAGTCATTAAATAAGTATGAAAGATAAAGGGTAAGGGTATAATAATAGTAAAACTTCATTACTGAAGTAGCTAAATTTGACGATTTTTTGACAAACAATTGTTTTATCTTTCGTAAAAAAATTTTTTTTTTTAAATATAAAGTACCCTATGTTACTTCTAATACCTTCAAGAGTATATGTACAAAGTTTCATGATGATCAGTTCAGTAGTTTTTGCGTGAAAGCGTAACAAACAAACTTACATTCGCATTTATAATATTACTAGCTTTTTACCCGCGGCTTCGCCCGCAGTGGAGTCATTAAATAAGTATGAAAGATAAAGGGTAAGGGTATAATAATAGTAAAACTTCATTACTGAAGTAGCTAAATTTGACGATTTTTTGACAAACAATTGTTTTATCTTTCGTAAAAAAATTTTTTTTTTTAAATATAAAGTACCCTATGTTACTTCTAATACCTTCAAGAGTATATGTACAAAGTTTCATGATGATCGGTTCAGTAGTTTTTGCGTGAAAGCGTAACAAACAAACTTACATTCGCATTTATAATATTATTAAGTAGGGATTAGTAGGGAAGTAGGGATAGGGATTAGTAGGGATAAGTAGGGATAGTAGGGATGTAACGACAGAAGAAAGTCACAATAACTATAAAAAAATGTAACGACAGAAGAAAGTCACAATAAGTATAGAAAAATTATAAACAGTTGAAACTATATTCAATTGAATTAGATTAACTATAGAAAAATGTAACGACAGAAGAAAGTCACAATAAGTATAGAAAAATTATAAACAGTTGAAACTATATTTAATTGAATTAGATAATTTCGTTACCGCCGGTAATACAATGGGACGGTATTACAGTATTCAGGGTTGAAACTTCATGACTGTAAAACTTCATTACTGAAGTAGCTAAATTTGACGATTTTTTGACAAACAATTGTTTTATCTTTCGTAAAAAAATTTTTTTTTTTTTAAATATAAAGTACCCTATGTTACTTCTAATACCTTCAAGAGTATATGTACAAAGTTTCATGATGATCGGTTCAGTAGTTTTTGCGTGAAAGCGTAACAAACAAACTTACATTCGCATTTATAATATTATTAGTAGGGATAGAAGAGGATAAAGTGGTGATACCTGTGGAGTACCTTGCTCTGGTGTAAAGAAGCTGGATAGCATGTTTTTAATTTTAACTGTCAGCCTTCTGATCTCCAGAAATTGATGAATACTATCAGATGTTGTGTACTATTATGTTTGTGCAGATTCAAAAGTAGTTCTGTATGCCAGACGTTGTCAAAGCCTTTATTTATTGTCTAAATCTACTGCAGCTATCCTTTTTTTATTCAGTTGATGAAGATTGTGGGAGATGACCCAACAAGCAGTGTCTGTAAGTTTGAATACTATGGGCCTGATTCAAAAGCAAGGCAATTGGGTTGCCTATGAATTGAAACTAATAGATCTGGAGAGGCGATTTTTTTCTTGTGAGCAACTGCTTCAAAGAGAAAAAGAAAGGATTTTTTCACCGGGTAGTGACTGGTGGATCTTCTACGACAACCCCAAGAAATTGTCCGGCCAATCCTAACCATTGACATCAACACCAAAGCTGAATTAATTGTTCGAAAGTTATGCTGCGTACCTGCTAGGACCAAGGGGGGCGTTGTTTACTATGAACTGCTAAAAACTGGTGATTCCATTACAAGTGATCGATACAGACTGCAATGAATTCATTTGAACCATGCATTACAAGGGAAATGGCCGGAATACAAAGACAGACATAATAAAGTTATTCTTTTGCATGATAACGCTCAGTCTCACGTAGCAAAATTTGTCAAAAAATATTCAGAAACGATCAAATGGGATATATTACCACACTGCTTTATTCTCCAGATATTGCTCCTTCTAACTACTGGCTGCTTCGACTATCGAAGAATTCAAAAATTGGCTTCAAAATTGTATCGCCCCTCAAAAGACAAGAAGTTTTTCTGAGCCACGATTTTGAAATTGCCTGAGAGGTAGGGAACAGTAACAAGCAATGACTGAGAATAGTTTGATTACTTTGTTAGTTCATTACTTTTTGAAGTAAATGCATTTTTTGAGCTAAAAAAAACAATTTGTAGGTACTCTCAATATGTCAAAAGTCATATATGATCGTAATAATATAATTAATAATGACACCAGTCCCAATGACTTATGTTGTTGAGATAATATCTGCAGTTGTTATAACTTCTTTTACTACTGGTAAAATTGAATCTTTCCCAATAGTATGTGGCTTCCCTGTTTTAGCGATCAATAATGATATATTGTACAAAGCTAGAAGTTGGTTATCTGTTTGCTTAGAAGCTAATGAAGAAAGTTTCAAGATATTTCGTATTTCTTTTTCATGTCTTAAAAATAGGTCACATCTGTTTTTTTTTCATCCCGATGTACTATTCTGAATTTATCTGGAAGCCTAGAAGGCTTCATCACTTCATTTGAAAACATTTTTTCACGAATGAGGCACAATGGCGATGATGGATTTGTGGGATTTTCGATAAATTCGTATTTTATATATTCCACACAATACTGCCGCCTCCTCGTTTTTGTTTTCGACATAGTTTGTACTTAATAGATATGTAATTAAAAGACCAATTGTTGAAAATACTGTTCTCAGTTGCTTGAGATAATGTTTATAAAAATAAATTGAACAATTATTGCATTTATAGGTTGCAGGACACGATGGTGGACGCTTTTTTTTTATTAAATTAAAACGAATAAAGTATTAACAAGTTTTTATTTTTAATGAATAATGTAATCACCTTCCTTATCAACAATCTTTTGCCACACAATGCCAGACCGATAAAAATCAAATGGTTTTTGAGTAAAATATCTTGAGACGGAGATTTGCACATCATCCAAATTTTCAAATTTTTTTTTTTTAGAAAATGTAGCGGTCGGAATAAATGGAAATCCGGGGGTACGATATCGGGCGAGTATGGTGGGTGAGGCAATACCTTCCACCCCAATACATTAACTTTTTCCAAGGTTCATCTTGCACTGTCATTTTGCAGAATAAAGTTTCTGTTGACTCACCAGATACTTTTCGATTCCACCAAACACACAGAAGCTCGTTTTTGGAATATAAGTAAACCCGGCTTCGCAGTACTTCGTGGTGATTTGTTAGGAGAGAGCCACCGTCTAATACACTTGCGTTACTACCCTTGCAAAACTCAAAAAGCATACAATGCCAGATATGCTATTCTGGTATTTGGATGGCCATTTCACCCCAAATTGCAAAAAAAAATGCTTATATTTAATTATTTAAAAGTGAACAAGTCACAATAACCTTAAAATGTCTTTGACACAACTTCAAAGTACAAATGACAATCAAATATCGATATGTTGTTATTTTATATCTGAATTTAAACTCAAACTCTTTGTATTGATTTGGTAGCGCTAAACACTACTCTATTAAATTTTTTAAAATCTTATACGATCCTCACGAAATTTTGCAATAACCTTTGTGTCGTTATTTTTTATTCAAATGCTAAATTTAATCTCGATCGTAGGACTGATGCTACAGTTCCTTCGGGTTTCAACCCTGCTTCGCTCACAAAATTTTTATTTTCAATCTTCTAAGTATACGATTCTCACGAATATGCACCTTATTAGTCTACTTTCAATTTAAAATAGATGATTGAGTCTGAAATAAATATAAAAATGTTCTCATTTTCAAGGGTGGGTAACTGGAAACTGTTATACCGATTTTTCCCGTAAATGAACTAGGCCGAGTTATTTAGACACCCTAAACCTTTCATGAAAATTTCAAGCCTCTGCCTTTTTCTATTCGAAAGTTAGAGTGTTTACGGACGGACATAATTACTTTTAATTTCATACTCTTCATCGGTGAGTCCAACCTAATCTTTAATTACTTAGATTTACTTTGAATCTCACTTTGGGATCAGTTGCACGATTCCAATTTAAAATACTCGCCACGCATATCAGTCCATTATCTAAAGTAATGAGACATTTTGCAATTCTTATTATTATATAGTTTCTTCTTCGATTTGGTTTACATTCTCTACCTGAGTAACTCGTATATTCTGAAGTTTGTGTTGTAAAATATTAATGCATTCTTTTTCTGTAAGAACATCTCATTTGGTGTCTCATGAATGAATTGTAAATAATCTTCTCAAAATTTTATACTGGTATCTACCCTTTTTTGCTCTAAATATTCTAGGTGTAACCCTTCATAAACCTTTTCTTAATACCTTTGAACTATAAATAAATATTTTGGCTTTAATACAGTCATACAAAGCATTCAAAGATTTAATGAGAGAAAACAAAATGTTGTTTTATTTTTTAAATCATAAGTATGTTGCAATTAAAACGAGCTTTTGGAAGTAACTATGTTTCACTAGAAAAAAATTAAAAGTCCACACTTTTGTGTAATTTCACCCAAAAATGTGAACTTCTCAACTTTGATCATAAAACAGTTATTTCAAAAAAATTGTTCTAATTAGTACAAATCTGCTGCAATCATTCTAAATAATTTTTCACATTCCTGTAGTAACTTCCAAGGTGAATTTTTAAAGTAGATACTTCAAAAGCAATTAAATATGTAGATACTTACCATTAATTACTCATTAAAAGGAACTAATTGTTGACAATTAAAATCAAGTTCTTGTTCAAGTTTTATTGAGACATTCTATTTTCCCAAAATGTTTGTTCCAAAGAATTCCTTCACCTAATATTATTTTTCTTCGTATTTACAATACAAAATATTATATACAATGTAGGATAAAATCTCATCAATCTGAGTGTATAAATTTGTGCTTTAAAAGTTTTAAAATAAAGTACTTTCCATAAGAGTATTTTTTGAGTTTCATGCAAATCACTTTAAATGAACAATGTATCATTTTTTTTCATCAGATATTTATAACTTACTAACTAGTCATGCTTCAATAATAGCAGTAGCCTCAGTGCGTTCTTCTTCCAATTCTTTTGCAGTGTTATCCAACATTTTTCTTGCAAAATCATTGACAGGCAGGTTTGGTACGATTTTCCAGTTTTTGTTTTCAATTGTAACGGGGAAAGAAAACACAATATCTTTTGGTACCCCATAATCTCCATTGCTGACAACGCCCATAGAAACAAACTTTCCAGGTTCTGTGCCTAGGAACCAATTCTTCATATGGTCCCCAGCAGCTTTAGCTGCAGACATTGCTGAAGACATTTTTCTTGCATTTATAACTGCTGCACCTCGTTTCTGCACTGTTTCAACAAAGTTACTTCTTAACCAGTTATCATCTTTCAAAACTTCTGGTACAGGTTTCTTTGAACTATTTATTTCTACAATAGCATGAGAACCATCTGGAAATTGGGTTGAAGAGTGATTACCCCAAATAATTACATTAGAAACATTGGCAACAGGAACCCCAATTTTGGCAGCAATTTGGGCTTGAGCACGGTTCTGATCTAATCTAGTCATTGCAGTGAAGTTCTCTTTAGGAATAGATGGTGCATACTTAGAACATATCAGAGCATTTGTGTTTGCTGGATTTCCAACAACAAGAACCTTTATGTCTTTTCTTGCATGTTTGTTGATAGCTTCACCCTGTACTTTGAAAATTTTAACGTTTGCAGCAAGCAGATCTCTGCGTTCCATTCCTTGCTTTCTGGGCATAGCACCAACTAAAAAGGCTGAGGATACATCATTGAACGCAACATCAGGTTCAGCAGTTGCGACCACTTGTCTCAATAGTGGAAAAGCGCAGTCTTCCAACTCCATAACTACACCTTCAAGGACGCCCATCATAGGTGGTATATCGAGAAGATGAAGAATCAAGGGTTGGTCCTGTCCAAATACATCTCCCTTAGCGATCATGTAAAGCAAGGAGTAAGCAATTTGCCCAGCAGCTCCAGTTACTACCACTTTAATCGGTTCCGCCTAAAATATTTTTAATTGTATGAGATTTTGATTTAACTGCAATGTATGCATGATTCTAATTTCTCTTCTGTAAAAAATTTAAAACACGAAAACTTACCATACTGATGCCACAAATTTAACAAAAGACTCCAAAGTCGAAAGAAACAAGGTCGGTAAAATAATTGGGTGTAAAAGTTATCCGGTGATAGCTATGATAACTCTAATCAAACTAGATAGGAATATATGAAGTTATGAATTGAATAAATAAAATGATATCTTGACCTTTCTCCTTACAAGACGTCACCTTTTGACCTTCAAACATAGAACACCAATAATTAGCTTTTCCTACACACCGAATTTGCTTGTACAATAAAATCTTGAATCAAAAATTTAATTGTCACAATTTTGATACTGGGAATCTAATTTATTCAAATTAATCATTCTACAGACAATTTATTCTCTGACATGAAATAATTGACGTTCAAATATTAAAATCTTCTTAAATTTGTTAGATTGGCAGCTATGCGAAATGATTGAGGTTAGATTGGTTTGTTTGTTTTGAAATTTGAAAGGGAAGATTCGAATTGCAAAACTCTAAAAATGTTAATATTTTAAATGTATTACCTCTTAAAACATGTATAGCTAATGAATTCCGAAAAAATATAAATTTTACAATTCACTCAGTTCATATAATCAATCAAGATGGAGGGAAAATTTAGTAAGACTCGAAGAGATTTGGATTCTCTTGGCTATTTTCAAATACTTTCATTAGATAGTGTTCCTTTGGTGATTAAACTATTGGAAGATTTAAAAACCACTACAAGTAGTCTTCAAAAATATATGAAAATAGCTCAAACATCTATCAAGGTAAACAATTTGATCATCAAGATCAAGTATCCATGCCAGATTTTCTCATAAACTTCTTTCAGTTGTCAATATCACTTACTTATATTTGCTATTTTAGGAGAAAGAAAACCTAGAATTAAGTTTGGGACCTCAGAAATTAGAAAATGATAAGCTGGTGAGAGAGTGTAATGATTTGCATTTGACTTTTTTAAATTATAGAAGTCAGAAAGAGAAAGATATTAAAGGTATTGTAGATATGTACAGTTATATACTGAATCATACCCTTTTTCTAGTAATAATCATAATAGTGTTATTACAGCTAGAGAATTAAATTGCACATTAACTTCAGTAGATATATTTGGCTTAAAAAATATATTGCACCTCTTAAATATTGAAAATGGCTTCAAAAGAAAGTTTACTCTTCATATCAAAAGTGAATATCTGTATTGTATTTTGTAACACATGTCCAAAATCCTCACAGCTTCAGTTGTAAGCAAAAATTGTTAAATTTGTGATATTCTGTGGTATTTTGGCAAAATAAGCATATTCCCTAGGTTTTTATATCACAATTATTCTTTTGGCTGTCTCAGTACTTAATTAAAATTCTTGTTAATCATAATTTAAAGTGAAACAATAATTTATTTAGGACGATAATATACATTTTAAAATGGGTTGCTCAACTACTAGATACCTCTATATATGTGGTAAAGATCTAATTTTCACTGTTAGATCATTATACAGTAAGAGTACAGACAGTATTTGCAGGTGCATTGTTTAAAAGAATTAACTGTAAAATATAAGGTACACCTACCTTTAATAAATAAATTAGGGAGAAGCTTGAAAAAGAAAAACTGATGTTATTTGCTATCCATGTTATACATAGTAATGTTTAGCTATAATAAAAGTATTAAAATAATACAATACGTAAATGTACTGTATTCAAATTTTTTTTATTGATACCTGCGGTCTGTAGTGCTGCCCCTTTAATAAATCACAAGCTGCCAGTCTAAAGAACCCTTAATATTATTCATTGTAGAATTAAAAGACAAACTACTTCTTTTGAATGAAGAAAATGCTAAATTAATTTTGGAAAATGAGAAACTAAGAACCAGTTTAAGAGAAACAGAATTAGATCTGATGAAATCAGGTACATTTACAAGGAAATCTCAACCAGGTGACTAAACTTTTCAGATTATTTATTGATTTTTCACATTAGTGAAATCAAAAATTGTAGCAAATGGTTAAAACATTTCATTGTAGGGAATCGAGGTGGTAACAAATCACAAAGTCAAAGTAACTTTTCATCCCCCGATGAAGACCTATTACGTGAAAATATTGAAATAAGACATGAGGTGAGAAATTCTTATTTTTGTCCGCTTGCTCTTAGCAACAGTGTATTATCATTTGCCCAAATGTTAACCGTCTGGTCCATCCGTAAGCACCTTAACTTGAAACTTTCAGTGCTATGTTTGGGGCCTAAATATCTGAGTTAAGTTCGTTAACAGGAAAAATTGGTCTGCAGTTATTCATAATAGAAATCTTCTTCTTATTTTTCCCAATATTTTTGAAACTACAGATCCGATCGATTGGAAATTTGTATTTAGAAGTAGAAGTATACCCTACAATCGAGTTTAAACTTAGCATGTTTTATTATTATTATTTAGATGTACAATAATGATAAGAAGGTTACGGTTATATTTTGTGAGAATCATAGGTTATATTAACAAACTCTCAAAGCTTGAATGGATTTCTTGAATTTTCTATAAATGTGGTCAATAAAATTTTTAGTATTTTAGGAGAATAGAAACCATGTTAGCTTTTATAGTAGCTTATCTACTCCATTCATTAAAGATGCAACTTCTCCTTAAAATGTGCCATGCTGACTAACACCACTGTCTGTAAATATAATAAGTAATTATATTCCTTTTTCATAGCTGAATGACTTGAAGAAGGAACTGAAGAATCTGCAGTGTAAATGTCGACAGTTAAAAACATTGGGTGAAGAATCTTCTCCAGAAGAATATGGCGAAGAAAAAACAGTCAAGAGGAGTACTATCGACTATAAATTTAACGAAGATAAAATTCGCAGACTTGAGGATGAAATCCACAACTTGAAAAGAGAAAAAAATGATTTGGAAAAAACTTACAAAGGTGATAACTGTTTTGGTTTACAGTATAAATAAAAAGTTATTCATTCACATATATATACCAGGTGTTTTAAAGTATAGGTATAACATTCATTGAATAACTAAAATCTTCGAGAAAAATCTGAAAATGTATTTTTCTTAAATATTTGAAAAATCTTATGTCACCTCAAATTCTAGTCCATCATATCATTCAGATCTGTAATTAGAATTCAGTGAAAACCTCAACTTTATTATTCTGCAACTTTTCTTTGCATATTTTCAGTAAATTGTCCATTTTGATGAAATCTACATTGAAAAAATCCTCTCCTTTGAAAGCCTAAATGTACTGAAGTTGATTTTTTCATGTCTATTTTTCAAAACTCTTATTAAAGAAATTATTTTGGTCCGTCATGTTCATTTTTTCTATTTAGTACAAGTAAGTTGATGTGAATACCCTCTAGTATGAACTTGTTTACTTCTTTTGAAGGAATGAAAGGTTTATTAAGAATTTATTCATTGTGTTCACCCTCGCTTGTATGTTTGTGCATTATTTGTGCTCAGTTTTTATTCGGAAAAGGATTATAGATTGTTACGTTGTTATTTATGGCGAGTGGGCGTCTGTCCACCCTACCACTGCGTCCGCACGGACTATTGTGGTTCACCCCTAATTTATATCTCCCCGACGAGATCCAGTTTTTGGATAAAACCGATAATCTTGTTCAGGGGTAATTTTTTCAGCTGGGCACTCTGAGACGATGTGCATGGCTGTTTCAGTGTCCTCAAGACACAGCCTGCATTCATTGTCTTCAGCCAGACCGATTTTGTGCAAATGCGCTTTCAGTCTGCAGTGACCTGTCATAATTCCGACAAGTGTTCTTAGTTTGGCCCTATCCAGACGTAGCGCTAGGTTCGCCATCTTTTTGTACGAAGCTGTTCCAAGGAACAACTTCGAATGTTTCAGGCCAGAATGGCTCTGCCAGAAAGACTCTAGCCTTGAGTTCATTCTGCCTGTTATCGCTGTTATCGATTATAGATTAAAAGACTTCGAAATGTTGAAAGTGAGTGGGAAATTAAGATATTTATCTCTTCATGAGAAAGGTGCAGTCCTGGAAGACATCAACAAAGTTTGAAATGTTACTCCATTGGCGAAAAGATATGTTATTGTTAACTCAATAATTCGTTGATATAAAAAATATTAGAGAAGGCAAATCCTCAGGATAGTAGGCAATACATTCAGATCGATAAAAAAAAGCACTTTCAAAAAGGTCAAATTGTCAGAAATGGAGATTCAGTTTTGGTTGTGAACTCTTCCATAAGTGTGTGAACGTTATAATAAGGATCAATACAAAAACACACTTTTTTGTTAAAATAATCTATTGGCTATCGATTTCGGCTTTAAGCCATCATTAGGCCAGCTGAAATAAACATGTATAAACATGTAAACTTTACAATAAAAATACAGACAATCATCATTACAAATATTTTGGGGGAATTTTCTCAGAATTTATACATTCTTGTCCTTTCGTTATTCATTTAATTATTAGACTAAAAATTTTGTTATTTGAACTCACCGTCAGCAATAACATACAGTATTGTCAAAAATTCAAAAAATATACACATCAGACAAGTACGTACATATAGAGGGGTAGCTTTTTTTATGATGATTAATATTTCACGCCGTTTGATTAATATCCATCACATACCAGACGTTAACATGCGCATCTTGTTATCTATTCCCTGCTCTTCGATATCTCATTTGTATGTTTTCACTGTTGTTTTCTGTTTTCGAGGGTTATACATAAAATATTTCATCATAAAAAAAAGCTACCTCTCTATATATATAATTTTTGACAATATTGTATTTTATTGCTAACAGTGAGTTCAAATAACACAATTTTTAGTCTAATAATTGAATGAATAACGAAAGGACAAAAATGAATAAATTCTGAGAAAATTCCCCCAAAATATTTGTAATGATTGTCTGTATTTTTATTGTAAAGTTTACATGTTTATATATGTGTTTATTTCAGCTGGCCTGATGATGGCTTAAAGCTCAAATTGATAGCCAATAGATTATAATATAAAATAAAAAAGGAAAAGGCTTTTTACTTGATGGAAGGAATATAACAAAATTTGAATATCAAAACAGATTTAATCTATCAGTCTTCTACAATTTTAATTTCAATAATAGATTATTTTAACAAAAAAGTGTATTTTTTGTATTGATCCTTATGGAAATTCAGCTTCATAGATGGTTTCATGCCCAACGCAAAAAAATATACTGGTTTATGTACAAATAATTAAACAAAAAAAGGCTTCGAGTTTATGTGCAAATTTGAATATCAGAGATATTCAAAATTCAAAGGAAGCAACGGATGGCTCATGCGCTTCAAAGAACATTATGGAGTAAGATTCTTGAAAATAACAGGGGAAGAAAAACTTTCAACTAAGACAGAACACATTGGCCCAATAAAAGAAAGATTGAACAAAATCATTCAAGAGTTTGAATTGAATAAGGTATTGATGAAGAACATTTGGCACTATTAGTTTTGCAGAAACGTCTCACTAAGATGAGAGTTATGAATTCTGTTGTTGGACAAACAATTTCCTTTCATTACATGAATGGATTATGCGGTTGGCTATAGATGAAACATTATAACAATTTTATTTAAAAAAAGTTCACACAGTTTTTATGTTTCACAATTTATTCAGAATCCTGACACAAATGTTTTGGTCTTTCGACCATATTCAAAGGAGTAGTTCCTTTTTGTACTCCTTTGAAGACGGTCGAAAGACCGAAACACGTGTCAGGATTCTCAATAAATTGTGAAACATAAAAACTGTGTGAATTTTTTTTTAAATACAATTTCCTTTCTTCAAGTTTTACAACCTGTTGAATATACAGCACAAAACATAGGTGAATGGAATAAGGCTAAAGTTATGATTGTAGATACAAATTCAGTTGAGTGCAACGAATCTAAAGAAAGTTATTATGAAATTTCTACTGAGTCAGTTGAAGTTTTACATGCAGAAGCAGTTCAAGCATTAAACATAGCAATCAAATGGCCTAAACAGAATATTGTGTATGTGACAAAGATACTTACTCTAAAGGACATACATGAAAAAGCTGTGTTACCGGAAGGTGCAGTCCAAAATAACATAATATTTCTCCACAAAATATTAGTCGTTGTAATTAACTTTTAGTCATTTTAACAAACTTTTTGTTTCTTTGTGCAGCACATCTTCCAGAAGAGTTTCAAATGCTGTCCTGGAAGATGAGCTGCATATTTTTGAAACAGCTTTTTTGAGAAAGGGTATTTCAAAGGATTTTTGCCCGCTTGTTCCAGGGAACAGCGTGTTATTGTTCCACCCAAATAATTGTAATTTTCGAATTTTGAGCCGAAAATGCTCTTAAACTATAAGTTTTCTCAAGTATTTGTAGTTGTTTTAATAAGAAAGTCGCAGAGATTTCCTTCGGACCTAGCATAAATGTTTTCTTTGAGATTTTTATTGAACTGCATTTCGTTAAAAAAAAAATTCATAATTTCAAATCTAACCTGTCTGAAGGGTGTTCTTTCTGTTAAGCTTTTGCTGGAGTGTTTTATGCCTTTATCACTTAGAATTATTTATTATTCTGTTTGGAAAGTTATATCAGTTGAATATTATCTAAATTTTTTATTTTTAAATAAGTTTCCACTGTTTTCCAACTTTCTTAGCATTACCAAAATTCATATGTGTAGTTTGAGACATCTATATCCAAGTTCCACATTTCGTACAAGTACGATTGCAATTCTATAATTGCGCCAAAGTGTAAATAACTTTTTTCGACTTGTCAACTTTTATGGAAAAAAAATTTGAGTTGTGGACTTCAACTGCACTACTTATATAAAATCTCATTCCTCATTGAGCTTAATGCTACGTCGCATTGATGATTTAGAAGCATCAAAAGTAATGATTTTTGATATTGAAAATGTAGAATGTTTTGGAGAACAGTCTGAAAAGTGAGAATTGGAGGTATCACTTCAGATTCATTTGTGAAAGAGAAAATGAATGGCATCTTTTATATGTGAATAATATCATCAGCAGATAAATAGGAAAGGTTTTTTGATTTATATCATGATTAGTTATAAATCCAGAAGATTATGGAATAGAACCGACCATGCACTTTAATTCAATTTAAGCTGTTTGTCCACAGTTCAAAGCTTCTGCTCAATAAGCTGGATGTAATTTGTTTTGAATAGCTCAAACTTAATGAAGTCATGAAAGGACATCCCTATTGGTTACATGATCCATTTGAGCCAAACATTCTTTTTTACCCAAAAAAGCTGTAAACTTTACAAACAAGTGTTTTCTTTCACAAAAATAATTACACAATCATTATTAATTAAGTAGTAATCATAAAATGATTATTTTGATCAAAAAATAATAAGAACTAACTTGGACGAACTGAAATATTAACACATTACTTTTAGTACCAATGCTGAACAAATTCTCTGTACTTCTAGACAGAGCTCGGTAATAATAAACCAAATTGAATAAACTCGACAAGTGATATTACTTTCAGTGACATATTCTTCAAAACTTCGATTAATGCATTAGTTTCTGCAGAAACACATCAACAACTTATTCAAGGTACCAATGTTTTTTTATTCCCTTGTTTTGAATGATTATAAATGTTCTAGAGGCGCTTTCCAGACAGCATGAGGCTATGAAGAGAGCTATTCACTTAGCAGAAAGGAATAAAGAATTGGAAAAGGAATTGAAAGATATTGATCAAATGGCCATTGCTGTAGAAGAAGAATGTAATGATGCTGTAAAGAGTAAAACCAAAAAATTGACCAAGTAAGTACTATCAGAAGAGATAGAAGTAAATTATACAATCTTTTATATTATTGAATCAAAGCCAATATTCTTCATAATTTAATTTTACTGAACACACAAGAAAAGAACTTTCCTTTACAACTGATGAATTTATAGAAAGATGCACAAATAAAGCATTCATATAAAATACTCAACGTTCATTTATCATACATAAACACTAGATGACCAAAATTAGCAACTTTTAAAAGCAATCTCAATTTGTGAATTTCCTTAAGTTTTGTCAAGCAGTTTCTGATTAGAATTAATTACCGTTCTATCATAGGGTAGAAATGGCCTTGAAAGATGCCCTGCAAGAAATTCAAACACTGGAAAGAACCATTGCTGGAATGAAAAAAGATAAACAGGACTTAGAACTGAATAACGATATTTTGAAAACGGAAAAAAAGAGAATGCAAGATGCTTTGGAAGAAGCAGTGAAGGAAAAATCAGATATTTCAGAACAGATGCATAGTATGAAATTAATTGGTAATTATTTGTCTGCATGAATAGTTATTGAAAATGTCCTTATTAACCTTTTTTTAGAGCAAGATTTGAATATGGAAATCGATAGATTGATGCAGGAAGGAGCTATCCAAAAACGAACCATTGCTGAACTGGAAAGTAAAATTATAGTTGTACAAGCAGCCATAGTAAGTATTTCTAGAAGAAAATCTAAAGTAATTTTTAATTCTGATTGAGATAATAAGAATAACCAACAAGCTCATAGACTGTCTGAGTGGGTCGATGGCAAAGAAAATTTGCAACAACTTCTCTCATTCAGCTTTCCCCCCTCTGATAGAAAAGGATGGTTCACTTGCAACTTCGCTAAAAATTAAAGCCGATATCTTCGCGCGGATATTCGCTGCTAACTCGACCATCAAAACATTTGGTCAGGATCCTCCAATAATTCCAACTGTTTCATCTAGGATCAGACCACGGATCATTCGTAGAGTATTTGATTAACTTAATTTCAAAAAAGCAACAGGACCAGACAGGATTCCTGTCATTGTATTCAAAAAGTATTCACCTGTTCTCTGTAGGATGTTCAATATGTCATACAGGGAAGGAATTTTTCCTGATTCATGGAAGAGTGCACGAATGCCGTACAAAGTCAAATGACCAAATTTACCCTGGTAATTGTCGGAAAATAAAAAAAAATTCCGACTTTGTGGCGCACCATTTTTTTACGGCACAGCGCATTTTCTCATTATTTTTCATGGATCTATCGTTGGTAAGAATGCCGTACAAAAATATGTGACCAAAATGTACTCACTCTACCTGTACTTTCGAATTCTCACCTGCACTCAGTTGGACAGCTTACAAGTGACGGCATAGTGCTAAATCTTATTATTATATGCTCTTATATCGTTGTAAATAGGTCACCTGGTGGTTCAAATGACCCATAATTTTTTCAGCACGGGCCTGTAGTCTATGCAGCATATACCAAAAAAGGGGAGGAAGTGTTTTCCATCAAACTACCGCTCAATAGCAATAATATCCATTTTAACATAAATAGAGGTTAATACTTGATAGAAGGTATATAAAATTATTTAAATATTTTAAAATTAGCCTTCTACATATTTAATCTCAAAAAATTATATTTAATAATTATAAATTCAGAAATTAAATCAAATTAATGTCATATAAGTACCACTTATATCAAACGACATATAAAATAAACATTCATTATAAGACATCCAAATGATATAACAAAATCCAATAAATAAAAATTGTTAACCAAAATCCTATAAATTAAATATTTTGAGTAGACAAAATTTTGTTTCTGCTGATCAATCTTATGAAAACAGATATCTTTCAAAAAAGGTTAACATAATCTTAAGAATTTGATCATAAAACTATCTTACTTAGAATATTCAATATTATTGGATATCTAACCAAGTTACTTTCTATAAAATCTCAAGATATGTAAAAACATTACTGAAAAACAAGTTTTAAAAGAGACTTTGCTTCGTCAGTACTCAATTAATTCATATTCAATAAAATATAACATTAAAAAAATGTATATGGGACAGTAATTTATTTCCACAAAAATGTTTGTACTACTACAACAATTGTTTCACCACGATGTGGCTTCTTCAGGTATTACATTGTACTGTCTAATACCTGAAGAAGCCACATCGTGGTGAAACAATTGTTGTAGTAGTACAAACATTTTTGTGGAAATAAATTACTGTCCCATATACATTTTTTTAATTAAAATGAGTTTCCACCAAGTGAAAACCGAATCTATCAAATAAAAATATAACATCAATCAACAACAACTCACCTTTCAACAATTTAATATTAATTTACCAGAAGCTTTTTGAATTGTTGAAAGGTGAGTAAATATTTGTTGTTGATTGATGTTATATTTTATTGAATATGAATTAATTAAGTACTGATGAAGCAAAGTCTCTAAAAACTTGTTTTTCAGTAATGTTTTTACATATCTTGAGATTTTATAGAAAGTAACTTAGTTAGATATCCAATAATATTGAATATTCTAAGTAAGATAGTTTTATGATGAAATTCTTAAGATTATGTTGTCTACTCAAAATATTCAATTTATAGGATTTTGGTTAACAATTTTTATTTATTGGATTTTGCTATATTATTTGGATGTCTTATAATGAATGTTTATTTTATATATCGTTTGATATAAGTGGTACTTATATGACATTAATTTGATTTAATTTCTGAAGTTATAATTATTAAATATAATTTTTTGAAATTAAATATGTAGAAGGCTAATTTTAAAATATTTAAATAATATCCATTTTGACGAAAGTCATGGAGGCAGCTATCATTCTCGTAATGGTTATATACTTGGAAAGCAAAGATCAAATCAGTGACAAACAATTACATCAGTTTTCGCAAACACCGATCAGCAGTATGAAGAATCTAGGTTAGTTGCTTCTGAATAAGCTATCTTATGGTTTTCCTGCGAGTCTCTGCAATTGGATGAGGAGTTTCCTCACCAATAGAAAAATTCATGGGGTCGTGAATGGTGTCTGTTCCCGTAGTTTCAACGTGAATTGTGCCCCAAGGCTCAGTTTTGTCGCCCACATAAACGATCTTCTTAGTACGACTGAGAAACTAATTGTGAGCTTCACGCATAATAACACGCTGATGTCTTCTTTCACCAGTGACAAACCTTTGTGCGCTGTTGAGTTTCACCTCCATAAATGCCAGCAAATCGATTCCCCCAACGAATATCTCAAAAAGATAAATGAATGTGGTCAACAAAACTTGGCGCAATTAAATACCTTTGAAAACCCAAACAACTTTTTTTCAGAAAACTTAGTTTGTGACTTCTGACTTGATGATGGAAAACCAAGTGCTTCAGCCAAGTGATTCCATGCATCTTCTTGGCCTGACTGTCAACTTTTTGGTCTGTTGGGGGAACATGTGACTGACATTGCTAAGTCTGCTGCAGATAAGCTGGGATATTTGTATAAGGCTAGGATATATTTCTCTGCAGATCAGGTTCTTTTACTTTTTTACTGTATGAACTCAGGATTAGACCAGGAATCGAATATTGCTCTCATGTTTGGAGCTCAGCATCCAAGCATTCATTACAACTTTTGGATTTCATCCAGAAAAGAGCAGTACAACTTATTGACTGCCAACTATAACAGCTACTTTGCAATCGTTGGAACATAGAAGGAGATTTGCCAACTTGCACTTGTCCTATAAATATTATCACGGTCGATGCTTCACGCAACTGAAGAAATTGATACCAGCTGCCGCCAGATTCGTACGCGGCACTAGGGCTGCACAACGAGCTCAACCCTATACTGTTAAATTAATAACTCCGAGAACTTATGTTTATCAGGAGTCCTTCTTTTACTGAGCTGGCCAATTTAGGAACATGCTTTCAGCTGATGTGTTTCCTTTAGTGTATAATCTTCAGCAATTCAAGACAAGAGTAAACAAAACACAACTTTCTGCTCAGGACTCGTGACATAAGTTTTCTTTTCCTTGTGTGCTTAAACATAAAAAAATAGATAATGTAGTACCGAACATAAAATTTAAGTCATTCTATACTTTATATTTATTTTAAAAAATATTTGTTTTTTCGGTTGTAATATAGTTTGCTATCTGTATGAAATGATTTTATGGTGATTGTTTGATTGAAAGAAGTTATTGTTTCGATAAGTGTTTGACATAAAAAGGATCTCTCACTTCAATTCTTAAAAACAGCATATGTTGCGTTTCAATGGTTTTATGTTTATTGCAAATTGTTTAATTAGGTTGTGTTGCTATTGTAAATATTGAAATAGCTATGAAAACTGTTGTTGCTATATGAATTGTGGAGGCTATAAAAGATAGCCACGGTCAGAGTGAAACTGCGAGAAACTTTGTTATGTCTCTCTAGTGTGCAGTGAATATTTCGTGGTTACATAGACTGATCTGCTCACTAGAAAACCTGATTCAGGATGAGAAAGGACTATAACAGCTAGGGACGTACTTTTTTTCGTTTCTAGTGCTGTGAGAAACCAAATGGTCAGGGTAGTTTCCCCTCAAGATCATCTACAAGCAGTGAGAAATGTAAACGTAAGTGAGTGGACAATTCATACAGCAGGATTATTTTCTTGAACTAGGGCTATTGGACCGCCGCTTTCACGTGAACACTGGGTTGCGAGATTGAATTTTGTACGAGAACACTTGGCTTGGACAATGGAGAATTATATTCACGTATTTTTTTCTGATACATTGCGATTTGGCCTTATGAGCTCAGCCAGACGTGTTAGTGTCGCGACAAGGTGACAGATATACTCAAACGTATATTCCTGAATGACTTCCATTTGATGGAGGCGCACATAGGGCCTAGGGAACCATATCTTTTGAAGCTCGCTTGAAAATAGGACTATGACTGCTTATAGGTACCTGACAGAGATTCTACAAGATCATGACCATGTATCTATCATTCATGGTTATTCTTGGAGAAGACTCAACCTTCATACATGATAATGCTCGGTCCACACTGCTTGGATAGTTATTGCTTTTCTTGGCGAGATTCAAATTACGAGATTTTTTGACCTTCAAAATTGAAATTTTGTTGAGGTCGAGTCCAGAAATAAATTCAATAAAACATTTCTGGGATGAGATGGGGAAACGTTTATGGCAGCTCCTAGAAATATAAGAAAACTTCGTGACATATTAATGCAGGAATGTGACAATATTCCGCAGTATGTGATCCAAAATGTGATCCGAAGCTTGTCTAGTCGTTTGCAAGCTGTTACCACTTCTAGAGGAGGAATACTCACTACAGAAGTTCTTAATTTTTTTTTGTTTGATCTAAAATATATTTCATTATTTTCAGTAAACTTCGAACTACAGAACAAAAACTTTTTTTTATTAAAGCATTCTCGACAAAATTAGCGCATGAACTTAATAATTGATTCAAATACTTTTAAAATCAGTTGACATAATTTTTCCTCCATTTGTCATTACACAAATTTCTTTATATATCCCCAACGATAGAATTCCAGGAATGTCACATCCGTTAGTTGTGGGGACTAAGAAAACATATTTTCTGATACTCACAAAATCCTTTTTACCTTATTTGTCGCCCAGCCTTAGTCTTTGGCTAATACTAAATTTGTGTGGATTAAAGTGGCAAAATAAAATGGCAGCAGCAGTTGCTTTTTCAGTGTTTCTAACTGATGTTGTGGGGTCTTCCATTACAGCTAAGAGCAAATTATTTAGGGTTTCCTCATTGCAGGGTTTTTTTGCTCAGCTCTGCGAGCAGTACCATGGCACAAAATGTAACACTTTTACTTGTGCCTAATTGACTTTTGTAATGCAACTGACTGAATTGCCGATAGAGATATTTTTGTTTTCAATGCCTTCTCTGTATTTATTCATTGTACGTCATGGAAATTATCTGAATTATAAATGTTCTAGTTTTTTCAATTAAATTAAAAGTGACCTTAGATTTTGTCATAAAAACAAAAGGGCCATATTGAGGAAGTTAAATGTATGATAACGCTTCGCAGATGAAAATTTTGACACCAATAAAAAATTTCAGCCAACTAAAGGACCTGGAGGAGATGGAATAGCTATACAAGCAGCTCCAGTGACTACTAAATCTGCAAAATCAGTGAAAGGTAAGAAAGCAAAAAAAGGAAAAAAGAAACCGAAAAAAGGGCGCAAAAAGGGTAAGAAAGGCGCTAAAAAAGGAAAAGGCAAGAAATACAAAAAATCCCGAACTACCAGTACCATTTCCCAAGTTCCTGTCAATTCCCCCACTGAAGTTGAGATAGACAAAGCACTGAAAGAATTGTTTCCAGTAGATCCATCTACTATACTTCCTCCACCAATACCACTACTACCTACGGAAGGTTCAGCATTACCTCGTGCACAAAGCCAACATCCCTCTATCCACCAAGAAAATCTTTCAATTAATTCTTTACCAAAGTCAACGAGAGGATCTCAGCATAATTTACCTGAGACCACTTATTCAGAAGGTCGTTGCACCTGTTGTCATATGAAAAAACCTGTACTTTCATGTGGCGGTGAATCTCAGGTTAAATGTTGTGTAGAAAAAGAAACTCTTACTGAAGCCTTCAGAAGTGGTTGCTGCGAAAACATGTGTTTGATGCACTTCCGAGATTTAATGAAGAAAGAAATAGAACAGTGTCAATTTGAGGTAAGAATATTCCTTGGAATCAATGACAGATATTGTTATACATGAATAAAATGATTTTTGTTATAGATTAAACAGACACTCCTAAAAGTAACGCAAGAGAGAAATCATTATGTGGAAGAATATCATAAGCTGGCAAATCAGATGTGCCAACTACAATCACAAAACACTGTGAGTAGAAAATCTATGACTTCAAGTGGAACAAATAACAAAGTAATGAGCAATGAGTAATATTTTATCTCTATTATTTAACTCCTCTTTATAACTATTCTATTTGGTTCTGTGATTTTTCCTTATGAGAGAACATGATGTGATACATCTATGTTTTTAAAAATCAATTTTAATGTGAATCAATACTTGATAGAAGTAAATTTTAAATGACTTTAAATTCAGAATTATATATTCTAACTTCTACAATATATATTGAAACTATATAAAAAAATCAAAATGATATCCTTATATAATCAATATAAAATATTTTTCAAATTTTTTTACATTCTGACATGAAACGTATTAATACCAATGTATTAACAAAAACTATATAAGTACGTATATTAACATACAAATACAAAAAAATCCACTATTCAAAAAGTCTCAAAATAAAGGATCAAATAAAAATAATTGAACAAGAATTCCAACATGTTGGAATAATTGAACAAGAATTCTAATATGTTGGAATTGTTTTTAGTTAAATGGTCTCAATTTGGTTATCTTCAACTCCTGAATTAGTTTGCATTAAAAATGGGTGTGAAAGCTATTTTATCATTTTTTGACATTACTTAAGCTATCTTTTGTAAAATTTGTACAAAATATCTTGAATTGACAAATTATTTGTTATTGTTTTCTGTTTTGAAGGTGGGGTATATTTGTTTCGAAATGAGTGGCTTTTTCTTTTTGTTTATGGGAGATCTTATAATTTTTGTTTCGAAATGATTAGTTCTAACTATTTTCTTGTATTGAGTCCCTTTTTTAGCACAGTATTATTCAAGGGAATGGAAAATGCTCTTTGTGTCATTAATCTATAAGCACTCACTTTATAAGAGTTTGGTTTTGGCGAGTGACCAAACTTGTATAAGGTTTCATATTATCTTGGTGGAACACTACACCTTTTCTGTTGATTAATTCTGCCCTCTTCTGTTGAAGTGCATCATTCAGTTTGTCCAGCTGATGACAGTAGACTTATGAATTAATTGTTATGTTATCCGGTAATAGCTCAAAAAAAAACGAATCCTTTAAAATCCCACCAAACAGACAGCATCACCTTTTTTGAAGGATATTGGCTTTCGAAATGCTTTGAGCAGGTTCATCTTTTTTGCATATATATACAACCCATTCGTCGTCCCCAGTATTGATACGCTTCAACAATGGATCCTTGTCGTCACACACTGGCCTTTCCGTCACACTCTCGCGAACTGCCGTGATGTTTTGTTCTGAACGACCTCTACGAGCTCGTATCGTATGTTTCACATTACTAAACGAAACAGTACTTTCGAATTTTTTAATTATTCATTTCACAGTAGATGAATTAGGCACATTATTTTGACCGAACATTGGACGCACCTTACGAATAGTGGCAATTAAATTTTCACCATTTTGATCATTTTTGACAATCAGGACGCGTTGTTCTACCGTGTAATGCTCCATGTTTACTAACTCCCATCTGTCAACATTCGATTAGTGTCACTTCATAAACATCTGACATTATGACGGTAAAACAAGGCGCGCAATTCAATTCTTGATCTCTTATTGAAACACCCTATAGATAAACTGAAAAAAATCACCTTTATTTTGCCACTATTATATCTGCATAGATCTGTACATTAGGTAGCGCGATTTTTAGAAATTTGTTTGTATTGTAGAGATATGGAGATGCAAGCAGTTGTCCTTTATGTCTAAAGACCCAAAAAGTTGTGGAATTTCTTCAACAGGAAAACAAAATGTTATCACAGGAGAAAATGACATTAGTGGCAAGATTAGAACAAACACGAAATGATAATGAAATAATTGGAAAATGTAATAAGGTAAAACTGTTTTCCTTAATTTTTTACAAAAAGCTTCTTAATTGTGAATGAGTTTAGTACTTCTTCAAATTTTATAACAATACAAATCCTATACTAGTAAAAATACGGACAATCCTACCTCAAAATTTCTCAAAAAAAAAAACGAATTGAACAAATGTAAAAAATATGAACTTCAATATTACAGTACGAAAAAACTCTAAATTAAAAACAATGGGGGTTTGCGCATTTTTCTTAGACTCCCACTCTTATCCTTATTGAATTTATTTGTTACTTTACAATTGTACTGTATACTTGTGCTTTATGTATTTGTAGAAATCAACTGCTATAGTTTTATTAAAAAGGAATAATAATAATATATATAGTCCGTCTAGAAAGTATCCTGAATTTATTATTTTTCATAATTTTAATATACTTCTTTTTTGTAACATTCTAAGACAAAAGTAATGTATAAAATAGGTTGTGCAGATAGTGGGCTATGGTCAAAGTTGCATGGCAACACTATTTGTTAAATATTGTTAATTGTCAACAGGTATACAATTTATGAAATGATGTCGCAACTAGAAACAAGAAAACTGGTAGAATATTTTTATAGATAAGGTTTTCGAAACGTTCAAAAATTAGTGCAGTTGAGTTAAATGGGAAAAAGTGCTATATATGAGACAATAAAGAGGATAAAAAATGGCATGAATATGAGGCATAGACCAGTTTTAGGAAGACCGCCTAAGATTAAAGGAAACGATTTAAACGCTTTATTGGCCTAAGGACGGCACAATCCGCGCCTGGAGTTTCGCAAATTGGCTAACAGATTTGGAAATCAACGAAATATAAAAGTATGTCCAGAAACCGTCCGTATGTCACTGAAGAGACAAGGCTACATATCAAGGAAACCAAAAAATCCCTATGACACCTTTACAAAAGGAACGAAAGATGGAATTTCGTCAACGTTTTCAAGAAGATAATTTTAATAATGTCTATATATCTGATAAAAGTTGTTACCAACTTGGTGGAAATCACTTAAAAATCCTATCAAAACAACCTGTTACCGTTCAAATTTCCAAATTTTCTACCAAAATAATGGTTTGGGGAGCAATAACTCAGCATGGTGCTACGCCTCCCTGTATAGTTGATGGTATCATTAATAATGAAAAGTATTGTGGCATTCTAAACGATTTTCTCCTTGAAACGGCGTATACTTTATATCCAGATGAGTTGCCTTTTCAGCAGGATAATGCAAGATGCCATACTTCGGCCTATACTCAAGCTTGGATGCAAGAACACCAAGTGAAAACCATTTCATGGCCAGGAGCTTCACCAGGTCTTAGTCCCATTGAAAACATATGGGGACTAATGAAGATTGAAGTTGAACTACCATCACCAAAAATTATAGAGCTGATCTAGTTTCGGGTGTATCTCGACGTTTAGTCAAGTGTTTACAGTTGAATGGAGGTTGTATAAGTAAATAAGATGAATAATTTGTTATAATTTTCTAATTCAAGAATTAAAAATATATACTAAATAATTACAACTGAGCTTTGTTTTTTCCGGATACTTTCTAGTATCCGGACTATAGTTTGGTTAATTTTTTTTCAAACTATTTATTGAGCATCTGAGTATGTACCCAGTATAAATTTTTTTAAATTGTCATTTTTTATATTGGCACCTCAGTCTTCCTGTAAGCGAGTACAAAGAGAAAGAGATCTTTTCAAAGCAGATGTTAGCAGATTAGAAGAAGAGTGTGATTGCCTTAGGGATAACATAAAGGTGAGTTTTTCATTTGACTCTTATTATATTTTGGATTCAAGCAAAAAATTAAACATTGACGCCAAAAATTATATTCCCGTTATAACTTTACATTATATCACAGTATAAATGAATGAATCAACATCGGATATTTATTTTCCGAATATAATGAGTATGAGCTATGGTAAACAGAAACTTCTTCGAATCAGGACAGTGCAACTTGCATCTGTGTGATAGTCCAAAACTCAAATACACTCAAATAGGTTTTATTGATCGTCGAGACATACGTAGCAAACATGCGCATGTTTCGAAGCATATTGGCTTCAATCGTCAATGCTAGCAGTAATGCTAGAAGTAATGGGGAATAAAGTTCTTTGCTTCAATTAGCTTGATGTGTATGTGTATATATTCGCGTATATTCTAGATAGCGCTAGAGTTTGATAAAACTTTAGTTTTCTACGACGCGAATTTAGGTGTTGCATTTGTATTTGGGATAAATTTCGCTAAAAAATTATTTTTTGATCGTATTATAAAATATTGAATGGAGTAGTCTGTTACTTTGTGATAGTTCATATTTAAACGGAATGAAATAAATAATTACTTAGTTTCTATCACTTTTTATTAACTGAATATACATTGACTCGAGTTTTGTAGTGTTTATCTTACTACTAATGGATTATCTTTTCTGTTCAAGGAAAACGATGACTCATTACTCAATAAGATATTGTTATGGAATTAACTATTTTCATTTACTTTTTCCATCATAATTTCACAAAATTCCATTCGTTTGATATGGTCTTCTGGAAAAATTTCTTGGTTTGTTTGAACCTTAAAACATCGGTAACCATGCCTTTTCAAAATATTCCGAACACTTCTATCACTCATATGGACTTGTTCAGCAATTTGTTTGTATTTGTTTCAACAGCAGCATACATATCTACTTCTTTTTTCGGACGATTTTCACTAATGGTTCAATCTTGCAATCCCTGCATGTTCGTAAACACCTACATTTCTTGAATTTTTCAATTAATTTCACCATTGCTCATTTTACCGACACATCGATATATTTATTTGTTTTAGATGTTATGTGAAGCCAAATCGCTAGAGCATGATACATTTACTCAACAAATTAATGACTACGAACATAGGATGAAGAAGATTGAATCTGAAAGAGGAGAGTTAATGAATGTTCAAGGTACAAGACGAGCTCAGCTCAATTCTCTTGAAGAAAAGAATGAAATGATGAAGAATGTACTTCGCACTACTCAGGATGACTTACAGAACCAAAAAATTCTCTATAGCCAATTGAGGTGAGTACATTTCAAATTATTTATTTATTTATCCACTTTTGTATAAAGTTGGTTGAGCACAAAGCTGCTCAGCGAATTATTTCAAGATTTAAGCCTTCCAATTTAAACTTACTGAGCCATCAAATTTTCCAGTGTGCTGTATTGCTATCTGCTATTAGAAGTAATTAGAATTTATCATTTGCAGAAATTTACATGATCAGACTGATAAAGCTCTACATGATACGCAGACGCAACTTGTCCAAATAGAGCGTGAACTTGCGCAAGCATATCAAATAATTGATCAACTCAAGAGGCCTTCGAAGGATTCAAAGAAGGAGATGGCTGAAATCGATCTTAATACTATGAAAAGGCAGTTAAATAGAATAGATCAAGAAAAAGATGAACTATTGGTAATTTTTGCTCTTTTCTAGTACAGAAAAATAGATAAGTACACAAAAGCGGACCCTGATGTACTAACTTACCAAAGAAAAACCAGAAAATATTTCTATATATTACTTTTGCTTTGATTCACTTTTCCGTCGTGTTAGCTTCAATACCCTGTTTGAGAATCATCGAATTCATTGAAAAAGTCAAGAGCAGATTCTAGTCACTTTTCTTATTTTTAGAAAAAAAAAAGTTAGCATTTCTATCTTGAATGTTTTGAATTTGGTCATTACAATGTGTTTTGAGAATCAGAGCACTGGAAGTATGGTAAAACTTATTTTAACAAATTTTGAATAGGTATCATAAGAAAAATCCACTAGATTAAGGTGGAATAAATATGGTGTTGAAAAAAATCAGGTATCTAGCTTGTATATCACGAGAAAAACTAAGCTTTTTTAATCCACAAGACTGTCATTGATATAATTATTTTGCAAAACTATCTATATGACTTTTATAGAAGGCTTAATTACCAGAAAATGTCTCAAATCAGTCATATAACACGCACAAGCGTGTTAAAACTCCTGTAATGAACCCAGCATTTTTATATATTTTATTTTCTGAAAATAAATCTTTTATTGCCTACATCCTGAAAAAACTGACATTATATCCTATAGATGGGGTCTTTTTTTGTTCAGAGCAAATCGTTACAGTTAGTTCTTTCTAACATAGTAATTCTTTTAAATCAAAAGCCGTCTATGTATCAAGTTAGGTGTTTCAGAAATTAAATATATATATATATAAATATATAAATATAAATATATAAATATATATATATATATATATATATATGTTTTGGGATTTTTCAATCAGAATTTTTTCCAGAATATAGTGGATTCCAAAACAGAAGAAATCTCTATGTTGAAGAAGGATCTTCGATGTAAATGTGATATTATCGATGAACTGAAAGGGAAAAATATGGATTTGAACAACAAGTTAGGGTGAGTGTTTTCTTAATTTTTTTCTTCTACATTAGTAAAAAGAACATAAAAGAGAAGATAGATATATGTAATTTCGTTTCAATAAGTTTCTTGAAGGACCAAAGAATAATTCAAATACTCGATGATTAAAGCAAAACAACTTAATTTCGGCTAATTTATTTAATTTCACAACAATTGTTTCGTCATGACAACATGACTTCGTCAGGTGAGTATGGTACTGTTGTTTTACTTTAATCATCGAGATGTATTCCCGACAAGTAGAGACCGATACAATCAAACATTTAATTTAAATACTATAATATTTCTATATCTTTTTGATAGTAATCACCTTTCCTTGAAACTGTCAATAGTCACTAGACATTTTATCTGGTAAAACTTCATCTTATTCAAATTTTTGACGTCGCAGTATAACATTTCTGAGAAAAATTTTTTGTTATAACCTTACTAATATAACACTAATGTTATTTTTTTCCTCGTCCATTTCAGAGCACATATGCTTAAGTGAGAATTTCTGTATTTTACGAATTTTGAATCGAAAACAGGATTAAACGATAACATTTCCAAAGAGATTCTTAAGTCAAGTAGGCTTTTATGACTTTTTTCTGTTATAAGATATAAGATGATGAACACTGTATCAAGCATATTCCGGAAGTTACTGACCCAAACCTTTTTTATGCGCTTGTTGCATGTTACATGCTTTACACCATTGTGTTGAATTTAGATTCAAAGGTGGGTATGGTCTGATGATCTGAAGTGATTTGTCTATTCAGTGGGATCTTCTCAATATAACGAACCTTTCATTAGCTATAGCTCGATATTCCTCAGACAAATTTGGTGTTAAAACTATGGGCTCTGTCCTATTTCAGAAGTTTTGGATTGCCAAAATGTGATATATTCTATATTCAACTTATTTTTTTCATTATAAAAAATAATCTCACAATTTTCTACATCTCTTAACCTTTTCACAATTCCTCATCTATTATCCAATCTTAAATTCAATATAATGCATCTGAGGAGTGTCAAGCTATGGTAACAAAAGATTCTGTGAATGCGAATATTTTAACATATATCTGTGTACTGTTCACAGTCGATTGCTAACATGTTTCGAATTTAGTTGAATTCGTGCCAGTTTTAGTGCCCAATGAATGAATGAGCTGTGTACTTATATTCAATTTGCATCAGAACGCCAGAGTTTTTACCAGACACTAGCGCTATTTATGCATGTTACAGTATGTTACTCAATACAACTCAGTTATTTGGATAATATATTTGTATTTCAATTCAAATATAATTGAAACTACCATACAATAATTTCAGTCATCAAACCCCCAACATAAATATGATAATGTAACATTTGAATTTCAATCCATTTTTGGATATTTTTATCCTTATTTAATTCAAAATTATTGGTATATATCAGCAAAGGGTTTTTTTCATTTGGGAAATTAAGTATATATAATGAAGTATAAAAGTAATAACTTTATTTAATAATGAATTACATTGAAATGATTTAAAATTTAGATATTTACAAATGTTTTGGGATATATTACATATAACTAACTCAGCCTTAATATCGTAATTTATACTTTCCACAAAGTTTTCAAAATTACAGTACTCAAGTAAAATTTTCTTGAAATTATGACACTTTAATTGTTTTAGCTAGATAAAAATAACTATTTTGTATCTTCATCAGTGCTTATCGAAATTTTTTGGCTTACGATTGATCTGTATGTCTTGTTGAGATACTCCGCGATAATAACACTAGGCGGTATACATTCATCTGTGAGATTATCGTTCCTTTGTTTGGTATAACCCGGTATACATTCACATATTCCTTCTTTGCCTAAAGTTGCCCTGTACGGCACTAACCACGTTCCCGTCTGACAAGGACCTTGTGAATACAACTTATGACACTCTCCCTTATATCTGATCCAACCTTTCGCGCAACTCACAGTTTTCTGTCTCGTAATTTGACAGTCTTCTTTTTCGCAAACACACAACCCGTTAAAGGAAATTCCATCTACCGATGGTCTAGTCCTGAAATCGAACGTGACCACTTTTCCCTCTCCGCAAGGCCCCCTTGTGCCTATTCTGTAGCACGATTGATCTTCGGGGAAGAACAGGTAACCGCGATGACACGGCTGTCTCATGCAACTTGTAGAGTTCACGAGGAACTGGTTTTCGGGGCATGGTCCTTGTGTGTAAGGTCTATAACAAGATGACGAATTCAGGTACCTTATATAATCTTCTTTGCAATGGCACTTGGCGACGTGGCTTTTGTCCTGAATTCGGAAAACTTCGCCTTTCTTGCATGGTCCTATGGTATCTAGAAAAGTTATAGTTTTGCAGAAATGTCCAAATGTAATAATAACGATCTTCATTTTTGGGTATGGGTATTGCCCTTTTCTAGCATATTAGTTATTTTTCTACAGAATTTCACCACCCATTCTCAAAGTGCAGTTTGGCAATAATGCCAATTTCATCGCTTAACAACATTTGATCTATTTATGGTGGGTGATACGAAATTAACTAGTTTTTAATTTAACAATTGGTGTGGCTATTACTGAAATACTACAATGCTCCGTATTGAAGTTATACAATTTTCAGCAATAATCAAACCACCTCTTAAACGCAACTGATTAATTCCGTATCTCCCGCCATAAATGGACTGTTATCTAGTGATGAAATTGTCATGAAAGTGGACGAAATTCCGTAGAATAACAGCTGATATGGTTGTCAGTAATTTCAGAAACAATTATGCGCAATAAATAAAATCACTCCATTATCCAAAAATATCAGCTTTCAACAACATAATTCCCAAGACTAGTTAATATTCCAATGAATGAAGAAAATTACATTTCCGAACTAAATATTATTAAACAAATAGCCACCAATAATGTCTACAGTCCAATATTATAATAAAAGTTTATTTGCCCATAATTAATATACAAATATAAAGAATGAAAAGAAAAAATTCTTTTACAAAAAAAATAAACAAATTTTTAGCTAAATAAATAAATGACATGGCAAACATACAAGATGATGAACAGAGGCTCACTAATGAATAGTTCAATATTGATAGATAACTTGATGATAAATAAAAATTTTATAGCATTAAATATATATTATGATATTATGAGTGCGGATAGCTCAGTGGTAGAGCATAGGGCTCTTGACTGGTCTGGGTTCGAATCCTGTTCAGGTGGAAACGAAATTTTCTAGTTCGACGGGTGTCGGCCGCCATTTCATTGTGGGGTCGAAAATTAACAGTGCTGTGACCTAAAGTGGCGCAAGATCGCAGTAACAAAGCCTACCCAGAACACAACTGAACTCGCATAAGTTGAATAAGCTTCTAAGGGATCTTCACAAAAGATCTAGGAGTATCAGGATAATAATAAATAAAAATAATAATAGTATACCCCAACATATAAGAGATACGTAGGCAGATTTCATTGAAGAACTCAAATATTATGTTGGAGAAGATTTCTACAAATCTTGAAAATAAATATAATTTACGAACCTCATTTGAAACATTCATTAATAACAATTAAGATGTTATATCCAAAGGTGATAAATCAGGAGATTATAAGTTAGTTTTTGGTGATGTATAAAAGTTTACTTAGAACAAACTGGTAGAACTTTCTGTAAGAGAAAATAAGGTACTTTTGGAAACCATGCATCTTGAAGGGGTAGGTCTCTAAGTAAATAACCTATATCTATAAATTTGATAGTTCTCACAAGATGCAGTTTCATTATTTTGTTAGAGATCGCATGTGTCCCCCTTTCTTGAGTTGACTGAGTTATATCCCAATCTGCAGTTCCTTATTCCAGAATTCTAAAAAACTTGAAGCTAAGACCGCTTCAAGTCAAGGAGAATATATCCTTCATCTTTAATATTTTAAGTCCTCTTAAGTCTTCCTTCTGAGACAAGTTTGAAAGTTCAGAAGTCGCTTTTTTAAGTACTCTAATCCTGGAAGATTCCTTCGAAGTATCTCTTTTTCCATGAGTTTTTCTTCATAGAGATGGTGAATTTATTCTGGAGTGTATTCACCATATATTTCAATTACTGCTTTCCATTTGCTTGACAGAGAGCCGATTACACGAGCAAACAAGTTGCTGTTCTTAAAGCAATTTCATCTAAATCGTGCCAGTAGTTCAGCGAGTGATAGTCTATGGGATCTTCTATCGGTGAATATGGCGGATGTGTAGCAGATCTTATCTCTTACTGGCTATGGATTTGACGATATACGGACGTGTGGTATATTTTACGCTGTCTTTTCGGGTCGATTACTGCGTGTATAAGTTCTAGTTGAACCAGGTAAACATCTCTGTCGATGTTAAATTGTCTTATTCCGTTTTGTCCGGAATCCGTCAATGTAATCCGTAATTATTGTAATTCTACCAATAACAAATGCCATTGATGATTTCCTTGTATTATACCAAACAACTTTTTTACTGTATTTTTTTCAGTATTTCAATATTTCGCCTAGCAAAACGCAAAACTCTTTCTTTTGACGATTTTGAAGACGAACCACGATTTGTCACCGGTAACAAGATTCTTCAGGAAAGCTCTAGCCAGCTAATTTCCTCTCAGAGTTTTTTGGGACGAAGCATGGACGTTGAGTGGTTCATCAGCATTGTCAAGCTTTCGTCCTTTCGTGATAATTTTTATAAACCTCTATTGATTCCAGGATGTCTGTTTTCTTGCATTTCTGTTCCAGATATAATATTTTAAAATCATTGAATTTTGAGGAAACATGACTTCTTTCGAAAAAAATTTTTGCAAAATTATAGTTATCTTTCCCAGGCTTAAATGATATTTGATGTTCTTTGAAACTTTTTGTAAAAGTTCTTTTACATAGTTTGTCTTACATACTTACAAGTATATGCCATCGTACTCTTACTAACTCCACATATAAACTCCTGAATTATTAAGTAGGTTTTTTTTTTGTCTCTAATATTCAAAAATAGGTTGGAAATTTTGTAGGAGGGTGTGAAAGCTACTTTAATGTTTGTTGTTGAAACGATTTGAGCTCTGATTTGTGAAATTGGTCCAAAATATGGTAGTTGTACACATTTATTGTTATTATTTTCTGTTTTAGAAAAAATATATTTTTACACTTTCCTTTCATATAGTTTTTCAATCTAATTAAGAACCTTTTTTGAGGGAGCGAGACAGGTAGATATCGACCGTTTTTACTAATCTTCCAAAAGCAGTAATGAGGAAAATCTACTCACATTTGTTATTATAAATTAGAGAAATTCGGTTAACTCTTATCGTACAAGCGTATAGAATCTCGTAATACGAGATATTTGGGATTTTGTTTGCTATCAAGTTGCAATTTCTAAATTGTTAAAGTATAAATAACAATGTTTACCTAATTCATAACACTGCCTGGTTTCCTCATGAAAATGTGGCAAAAAATTATGGCATCCACATATTTGGTTAGTCAGGAATAAGCTTCCCTTCTCTTGACAAGGTCCTTTGGTGAAATGTTGGTAACACTTTCCATTCTCATGCCTGAACTCTTTCAAGTCCTTATCCTTGCTACATCTACAGGATGGTAACTTCTTGTGCTCCGTTAGTAACAAACCTTTAGAACAAGGGCCTCTGGTATACTTTCTGTAACACGTGTTGTCTAATGGCCAGAATATGAAACCTTCTGGGCATTCTTGTAGCTGTTTACATATTCCATATTTCTTCTCTGATCTGAAAGAAATGAAGGTATAATTTTAATTATTTTTGCGCGCCATAAGGCATTTGGTCAGTTGTGGATTTTTCGCTTAATTTGTCTCAAACGATTACATTGAAAGGAAAATTCAGCTAATGGGCTCGATTGTCAATTTGGAAACCGGTAACTTGCGCAAAGAACAACTTGAAGAGTTTAGCAGGTTGTGTTTTCAGACCAAAATGATTCAAAAAGAAGCTCGAATTTTGGATGCCAGACCAATTAACACAGAAAAATATTATGGATTGAATGTCCATCTGCGAAGCCTTGGCCGAACGGATTGAAATCGACCCATTTCTTTAACGGATGGTGACTGGGGATGAGAAATAGGTAACATACGAAAATATTGTACGGAAACGATCTTGGTAAAAGCGCGGTGAAGCAGCTCAAACGGTGGCCAAACCAGGACTAACGCCTAGTGTTCATTTGGTGGGACTGGAAAGGAATCACCTATTATGAGTTGCTTCCATATAGCCAAACACTAAATTGGTATCTGTACTGTACACAGCTGGACCGTTGAAGCTAGCTATTGACCAGATGTGTTGTGTTCCATCAGGACAACGCCAGGCCACATAGGTCTGTAGTGACTGACCAGAAACTCCGAGAGCTTGGTTGAGAAGCTTTAATCTATCCAGCATATAGTTGGGACCTGGCACCAAGCATTCTCGCATTGCAAGACTTCCTGAGTGATAATAAATTGGCATCAAGAGAAGATTGTGAAATTCGATTACTAGAGTTTTTCGCCAATATGGGCCAATACTTCTGAGAGGGAGGCATTATGAAACTATCTTTGAAATGGCAACAAATTATAGAACAAAACGGTGCATATTTGATCCAAATCGGACAATCCAAAAGATGTTAAATAAAATGTTGAAGTTCACGCAAAAATAATTAATTTTTTCCCCAACCTATTCTAAACCTGAATAGTTTTACTTAAAATATCTCTTAATCTCTTCCTATAAATCGAGTTCAGTTATAAATCTTTTTTTCTTTCTCAAATAGGTATACTTGGGAATAAATCCTCTGCGCCCAAAGAAATTAATCCAGCCAAGGAAATGGTTGTATTGTAGTTATGTAATATTAGAAATTACCATTTTTTGTACTTCAAATACAAAATGAATTTTTGCCAAGTAAAGACGGACACATATTCTGTGAAAATTCTATTAAATCCGGATTTCTTTAAATAATGCTTAACTTACTAACTTTTGGCTGTGAATACTGAGATCCGGTGAAAAATATGAGCCTTCATCGCAAGGTCCAACTGTGAAAAGTTGATAACAATGTCCGTCTTCGGCATATTCTGCTGTTTTTGGAGGACACCTACATTCGGCTGTCAAATTTTGTGCCACAGTACTGCTAGTAGATGGTGTTAGCTCCTTGTCGTCTGGACATGGATGCCCTTTCTGTAAAATTTTCAATGATTTAGACCAATCGTATTTGAATAAATTTTGTTCATAAAAATTTGTTTCTTAACTTTGTCATTGTAAATAAATATAACAATATAGATAAAATTGATATTGTTTTATTTTATGAAAATCCATTGAATATTGAAGAATAAAACTTTATATTTTATGATATTATTTTTCATCAATAATAGACCCGAAATATATTCAATTCTCTCAGATAGAATGGTAAATCATCTCTACAAATAAAGCAATTTCTCAATAACATAGACATAAACATATCTTTAGGAGCCAATAATTAATTAGGAACAATTTAGAAAACTACAAACCTAAAATAAAAAGATCACATTTATCAGGTGTTTACCATTATCATTTTGTACCTGTCCAAAAACTTGCATTGGACAAAGCGGAAGATCTCTTAATACTAGATTAAAGGAACATCGGCTATTTCCTCAATAATAAGTTAGATTGTACGTATACGGAACATACAACCCCAGACTAAGTTGGGGTTGTATGCTGCGTATGTGTACTGGCGTGCATTAGATGGCGCTGTTGTTTGGCAACACGCTAGAGTCTTTATGCAGAGCGAATATAGGTGCGTGGCTGTGTTGCATTCGTTGGTACTAGAACAATGCACTGATCAATAGTCAAAAAGCTGTGAAACATTCAGGTCTAAACTTATTCGGCTTTATTTAAGTTTAGAACTGTAACACAGATGTATGTTACACCGCCCTCATTCGAAAAAATTTCCTATTTATCATGTTCATACTCGTCATCAGGTTTTTAAAGTAGTCACAAATAGTTGTTGAAAATTCCTAGAACCCATTGATAGAATTTATGTGTCGATTCATTGTGGCATCAATTTTCCAATAGATTGAATTAATAATTCATAATCTACAATGTTGGAATGAATGCATGAAGATGAAAAAAATTTCATAATCCTTTCTATTCCGGATTCTCACTGTTCCTAGAATTATTAACGCATATGATTCGTTGACGTCCCAACCATACGGTTGCACAATTCAGACAAAGGGAACATTAAGAGAAATTATTCAATAATTTGCTTCGTTATTACACGATAACACCTCATTTCATTTCGTGTTCGGATATAGGAGGAATCTTTGGCAAGAAAAACGCAAAAGCAGACACGCCTTCATAATAATGATTCAAAGATGTTACATAAAGTTGAACCAAGTGGGATGAAGCAACTGGTGCGTAGAATAATCATTATTATTTCTATCGAATAATTGCTAGAACTTGAAAAACATGAAAACCTCGAGAGAACAGGGAAATGTATAAGTTGGCCTTGGATTTACCAGATTGGTTTCAATTACATGGAATAGTGATCGTTTCAAAATCATTCCTTCAACGTTTCTGTAATTGATCATTTTTACCCTGCATCGATATGACTGTTTTTGCTACATTTATTTTCTACTATTGGTTATAAAATTTATGAAAGCACTGGATATTCTTTGGATAATACTTTGTCTTTGAAACATGTTTCCTTTCAATCTGAATAAATCAGCTATCTACCTTTAAAGACAAGATGAAAACAAATCTTTTACAAGTATATATAATAATGATTGAATAAATGAGCTAAACAGGCGGATTCTACGACAAACTCCAGCGAATGATAGCTGATCCTATTCTAAAAATTTTTTTGCCAAGAACATAGGTCCGTTTCGTTTTCGTTTAGAAGTTACAAGCATTTGAAAAAAAAAAAAATATATATATATATATATATATATATATGAAATTTATATATTTTCTGAAGTCAGAACTATGCTTAAACTTTGAACATTGTATCAATCATCTTTAAGAATTAACAATAAAAATTACACTTTAGTTAAATGAAACACATAATCAGTGTGGAAACCACTTACGAAATAAAATTCTTTGTTTCATTATGTTAGAAAATTATAAAACACTGGGACACGTCAACGTTCAAATTTAATGGTGCGCTTTTTAAGCATACATTTAAATATACAAGGTGACTCGCGCAAGTCCACCATAGTCCGCCCTCTTTAATTTGAATGGAACACATTTTTATATCTTTTAAAGCTCCTTAACAACCTGATGCATGCTCTATTATGTATAATACCGGATGAAATAAGGATATTAATAATTTATCAGGCGTTAAATATTGGTATTTTTTAAGCAGCCTAAATACAGACCTAAGAAATTTCTGAACTATCAATAAAGTTGGAAAAATTTCTAAAATAAATTCTCGATACGCTTATGGCTCTTGGTTTTGTTAATATTTTTTGTAATGAATACCTAAACAACTATCTACATATGCCTATAAATGAAGAAAATCTGCAAATAATGTGAATTGTTGTCAGTAAGATGTTGCGGTGTTGAGATTTATATTGAAATAGTAAATTTCTAATTGAAAAGGTATTTCTTGTAGAAGTAATAATGAAATATTTAACTGAGACTCACCGAATGGAATTTTAATGATGATCGATTACGGGGATAATTGCAGAATTCAAGTTGAAGTGGCAAACTTATTTAATCAGAGGAATCTTGAGTTGACTAATATTTCACAAGGTATACTGTCTAAAATTCATACACAATTCAGAGAACTTGGACATGTCAAACAGGAAAAAATAAAACCGCAATTCATTGAAGATACTGTGAAATTGGATATTTTGTTAAGTGTTGCAGAGGATCTAACGACAAGTAAACATCAAATTGCCCGTGAAAATAATGTAATAAAATCCATATTAAATAAGATTATTATATTATATATAAGATTTTCACAAATTTTTATTGTTATTTAATACAACAATTGTTTCGCTATCACTGTAGGATTTTCAGGTAGGTTTACGTTTTGAATAACTAAGTTATTCAAAAGGTTAACCTACCTGAAGATGCTACTGTGGTAGCGTCACATTGATGAATTAAAGATACCGTTACTCAACGGATGATATTTGGATCGTTTCTTATGTGGTTAGCTGCATCTTGAATTATATAAAGTAATTGTTGATGGGATGTGATTTGAACATGATATACAAGCTGCTTCATATGTCCCTACAAGTAAAAATCGAAAGTATTAGGATCTGGTGAACAAGATGTTCATGCTATTGATCCCCCTTGATCTATACATCTATTTAGAGAATATTCATTTAACCAAGTTGTCCCTCTTTATATGGTGGTGCACCACATATTTCCAACAATTTTGAGCTCTACATTATCAATTAACTCAAAAAAGTTGTGTTCCACAAGAATTCTGTACAAACCTGCATGTACTGTTCTAAGAAATCTTACCCCAAGCATTGACACTGAAATGTTCTTGAAATTGTCTTCGTCTAATGGCATGTGGATTTTGAAATGCCCACACATGTTCTTTATGATTGTTATTTATACTGTCCCTAGTAAAATAAGTCTCATCATACCACATCACAAACGAAATAAATCTATTATTTTATGCATATTGTGGAAGTAGCCCCATCGACAAAATTCTAATCGTTGTGGAGCATCTTCAGCATGTAAAGCTCGTGTATTTTGTCTACATTTCTCTGTTTAAGACACACCATACAAAATTTAGTGATCAATGAACACGCCAAACACTTATTGAAGACTTGCCAAGAACAGCTCCTAATAAAAAGAGGTTTTTTCTTGATAGAAGGAGTATTACAAAATTATATATTATATAACATACAGCTTTATCATGTATAAAAAAATTGAAATAATCCCTCTATCAAGAAAAAAGCTCTTTTTATCATTTTATCGTATATATAATAATTATATATTTTGTTTTACACCTATAAAATATTATCATTTGGTTTTAAAGGAGTCTATGAAATACCTTGCAAACTTTATGCAATTTCTGTGACGAACATAGAATACGCAGGATTTTTAAAAGTTCACATCATTCAAGTGTGTGTCCAGTAAACTACATTCAGTTTGTTTGGTAAGATATTTTATTTAATTATTTTTTAAATATGAAGTAGAGCTGATGAGTTTCCGTTGTAATAATTCTAAATTGCTTTTTGAAGATGTTCTGCATGTTTTAGGATTTCTTTTTGAAGGAAGTTATTTTGAACAAGTTGTTTTTGAAGAAGTTCTTGTGGTTATGTTTTGCATCTTTGGGAAGGAATTTAGTTTTCATAAAACAAAGAACGAAATAAAATTTTGTACTCTTCAAGTATTTAATATTTTTTAGTTGACAATTTATATATCTTTTATTCCCTTTGGTACTGGGTAATAAGTGTTAATTCTATATGTCTACTAAATTGACATTTATTTAATTTAATCCTGAAAGTTTTTGAAGAAAAACATTTTTTGAAAATAAACTTTGAAGGGAGTTAACAAAATGAATCTGTATGATATTTAAAAATTGTTAAAAACAGATTGTAATAATACATTTTCTTAATTTTTAACATGCACTTAAGTTGAACGAATGGCTTCTTTTGGAGAGGTATTACCTGTTTCTCTTATTTTTTTTCATAAGACATTGAGAAGAATAATATCTAATATGTTTTTCTACTTTTGAAATTTTTAATTTTTTTGAAAAAACAGTTATGAGTTTATTAGAAAGGTTTAAACTTGACATTTACGAATGAAAAACAATATCATTGAAATGACCACCACGACTGGCTACAGTATCAAATCCGATCAACCCAATTTTCAGTACATTGTCGATTGTTTGGGACTCAATATCATTTATGACCATTTCGATTTCGTGTTTCAAGGCATAAATCATTTCTGGGTGTTCAGCGTAACACTTATCCTTACCGGTCCCCAGAAAAAATGGTCCTCCGAGGTGAAAATGACCTTCATCGCTAAATATAATTCTTCTGGAAAAATGCTCATCTTTGGGAATGCGATCATTAGCCCATTGAGCGAAGTGGAAACGCATCGGATGGTCACGAGGCTTCACGAACTCGTTTCACAAATCGATCCACAGATTGCCGTGAGGGCATTTCATTTCTATTGAATTTTCTCCATAAATTTCTAACAGTTTTGATAGAAGATTAAGCACTTAGGAGGTATTTAATATTTCGCGGTTTTTTCAAGCGTAAATGGACCCATTTAGTTAATGTCAAATATGAAACTAACTTTTTGTCAAAACACGAATGGCAGAAGTGTTGCCAGACTCGAAATAACCACTACTTCAAAATGCAAATTCTAGAAGGCTCACCCTTTAGAACAATAGGTCAATATTTTTGAAGCTACAGATTCGATCGATCTGAGCTTTGGTATTTAGAAATAATAATAATGACACGTGAATTCGTGCAAAATTTCATAGGGATTATGTAATTAGAAGATTGAAAAAACCTCGTGGGCAGAGCAACGTTGAGTGCTACTGGAATCAGGAAACAGTCCTACGATCGAATTGAAATTAAGCATCTAGATGTAAAATAAGGACAAGAAGGCTAATTAATGCGAATTTTCGTGAGTATCGTGGTTGATACGAAAAAACGCACAAAAGTTGACTTCGCGTCAGTTGTTTGCACAATTAAATTTAAATTGTTTCGACCAATGAGAAAATTCCGAGAAACATCGAACGGCTGCAAATGACACGATAACCCTTAAACCTTGTAACGTCAAGAAGGTGCTATTATGAATTTGTATTTACATGTTCATTCATGTAACTGAATTGATAAACATACGCTTTCTGCTAACGAGTTAGGTAATAAGAATAATGATCTGGAAACACATAGTAAAATCTACTTTCTCTGTATCATTACCAAAATATACTTGATAATTTGATTGTGACAAAATCCTTAACTATGCGCGGAAGCAAGAGCAAAAAAAGTGCTGAAAAAATGTATTTCCCATGTAGTAGTGTTAAAATCAGATACAATATTTATTGTCATGAAGTAATAATAGCATCATTGTCTGCTGACAATACGCTAGTTTGCTTTAGACCGCCACCGTGAAAGTGCACGCAGTTGTTATGTAACAGATACATAAACATACAAATAATAATTAAGCAAGTATTATACAACTTCATACTTCTGGATTTACTCGTACCGTGGCCTCAACCTTTGCTTTAATTGATTTAATGAAATGATTTACTTAGTTATTCTGCATTATTAATTCATAACGAGGCCTTGCTGATGTAATCAAGGGCCTTTTTTATAACAATCTTCTGAAGAAGGTAGACATGTTAATGGCAATTACGAGGAATAATAGAAAGGGGGTTTTTAATTGATAGAAAAGGCTTTTACAAAATCTTTAATATCACACAGATTAATTCTGCTAACCTCACTACAAATTTAATTTTATGAACATTTTCTCTCAAAAACTTTTTGCAATAAAATAAAATAAATGCCTGAAAAAAAACAGTTTCTATTAATTAGACATATGGAATTAACATTCATTACACAGCAATAGAAAGAAATAAAGAATCCTAAGAAAATAAAGAATATTTATTGAAAATATTAAATAAATACTTGAAGGTAACAAACTTTGTATCGTAACGATCTATTATTAGAACCAAATTCCTTTCTAAAAACACATAACTTAACCTAAATAATTTCTTCCAAAATAAATCTCTTTGAAAAAATTCTTTAAAAAAACTCCAAAAATATGCACCACATCTTCAAAAAGGCCATTTTGAATTACCATGTCGATAACTCTTCAGTTCAACTTCGTATCCAAAAAATAAAAATATTTAATGAAAATATATTTTACCCTACAAACCATGTGTTATTCGATAAACAAACATAGAACTGTAGTGATTTTTCTCCTAAATATTAAACCCTACGTATTCATGTTCGTCCATAGAAATTTCTCAAAGTTTAAATTTCAAAACATTTATTCTGTTAGCCTCCTACAAATTTTAATTTCGAAAAATTTTTATTCAAAAACTTTTAGAATTAAATTAATGTCTTATAAGCACTGCTCAATTTAGTAGACGTATAAAATCTACATTCATTATATAATATCAAATGGAATAAAAAACCCAACGAAATATAAATTATCAATTAAAATTATTAAATAAATACTTGAAAAAAACAAAATTTTGTTTCTTATCTTATATTTATGAAAACCAAATCTTTTTAAAAAATTGAAAACATAATTTTAGGAACTTCTCCAAAACTAATTTATTTCAAATATTTAATATATTTAAATAAGTTACTTCAAAAATTCTTATTCCATTTGATATTATATATGATGAGTGTTGATTTTATATGTCTACTAAATTGAAGCAACTGCTTATAAGACATTTATTTAATTCTAAAAGTTTTTGAATACATTTTTTTTTCAATTAAAATTTGTAGGAGGCTAACAGAATAAATCTGTTTTGATATTTAAATTTTGTAATAATCCTTCTATAAAGTAAAAAACCTCTTTTTATTTATTTAATGTTTATATAATATATAATTATATTTTGGTTTTCCTCACTCATTATATAAATGTCATTTGGTTTCAACTAAGGTCATAAAATACCTTACAAGCTTTGTGTGATTTTTGTGATGGACATAGAATACAAAGGATTTACAAAGTTCTCTAATTTTAGTGTTTGTTCAACAGGGATACCACAAGGTCTGTCTGATAAGATTTTTTTTGTTAATTAATTTTATTTTTTAAACATGAAGTAGGACTGATGAGGATCTCATTTAATTTCAAATTGTTTTTTGAGGATGTACTACATGTTTTGAGAGATTTTTGAAGTTACTTATTTAAATATATTAAATATTTAAAATAAATTAGTTTTGGTGAAGTTCTTAAAATTATGTTTTGCATTTTTGAAAGAGATTTGGTTCTCAAAAAATTTGGTTTCCTTGAAGTATTTATTTAGTATTTATTATTGATAATTTAAATTTCGTTGGGTCTTTTTCATTCCATTTGATATTATATAATTAGTGTTGATTTTATATGTCTACTAAATTGAAGCTTATAAGACATTAATTTAATTCTTAAAGTTTTTGAATATAAATTTTTTGAAATTAATATTTGTAGGAGAAACCCTAAATTGCAAATTGTTTGCATTTTGAGTGTAGGAGTATTGTCCTGCAAAAACAAAACACCTTTGGTTATTTTTCCATGCCTTCTCTCAATTTACCGTAAACTGATAATCGAATAGCAATTCCCTGTTCTCACTTCATCTAAATAATCATCTATCATAATTAATCCATTATAATCCTAGAAAATTGAGGCATGAACTGTTCCAGCAGATTTTCAACTTCTTAGGCCTTGGAGAACCATTCTAACGATTGCTACTTTGTTTCTGAGAGGTAGAGATATATCCAAGTTTCGTTCATAGTAATGACATGGCTTAAGAAGTTTTCATCTTTTTCAAACTGAACACAGATCGAACACGATGTTTCTAAATGTCACGCTTATGGCCAATATTTAGGCATTTGGGGATTCGTTTTGTAGAAGTTTATTTCATGTCCGAGTCGACTATGTGATTGAAGCCTTCATGTAAGATATTAAGTGCCTCAGATATTTGTTTTAGTCCAATTCCACAGTCTGATAAAATTATATCATGAGCTGCATAGATATTTTCGAAAACGAACATAGAAACTGCCTTCCCGATCGGTCTTCATATTCGATGGAAAATATACCTCTTCTGAAGCTCGCAATTCAATATTTCATAATCACGTACGAAGAATAATTTCCAGGGTATTAAACATATTTTCGTAAATCTGCTTACTTTTAATAAGTTAAATTTTCGTTACCATGAGTGAGCAATATTTTCTGTATCCAAGGTTAGTTCTAGGCTAATTAGATAAACATCCTCGTAGTTTAAGATTGACATAAAAAAATTTTTGTGTCTACAGATTCCCAAATTTATTGCACGACATCTTTATTGTGTCTATTTCTATCACTGCTTACCGCTAGACCCATGTATAGGAAACAAATGGTAATAGTTACTATATATATACTATATATACGCCTAATACTTTTTCAAGTTAACCTTTCAAAAATAAACTCTTGCATAGGAAAATTGAGTTGAATGATATATTGAAGTTTTCGTAATTTCTCATTACTTAAAAATTAAGGCGTGATCCATGAAAAGGAAAAGAATACTCATTTCTCAACTCGGACCTGAATTTTGTTATGCAACAAAATCTGAGTATTCATATAAATTAATCTCTTTCAGTAATTTTTTTCGTTTTTCTAGTTGTTCGTGTTTCATCTACCAAATATCAAGATGTCACGGTTGAATAGAATAATTACTGGTACAATAAACAAAATGAATTGATTCGACATTATTCTATAGATATCTCACCGTGTATAATTGTAGAGAAGGACGCATTAGATGTTGTTACATAAAATAGACACCTTTGAGAGAAGAGGAATCTTCCATTCAAATCGTTTACATGAGTTTATTTATTGGATAATCAATGCTGCGAAGTAATTATTTCCACCATGGTCATCTTTTTATACAGTTGTCAAGAACGTACTGTTTTTTATCGGAATTTAAATACTACTTACCTATGGAATGTCCATTCAATACCTGTCTTCCTTGATATTCATTAAATTAAATTCGTCGATTAGCAATAGAGTATCAAGGCCCGTATGCCGTTGTTAAATTTGAGAGACTGCTGAAACATTGCCAGGCTTGTTCGCTTGGCAAGTTTTAATGTTTCCATACTGCAGATAGATGAATTCAAAACTATGAAAGCATGCTACTCGAATCCAGGAGCTCAATAGTAACATAAAATACACTATTTAACTGGTTCACATGTTATTTTGCACAATTCCGTTGGTGACGTCACATTGTAGTGATCAGTTAAGTGATTTACACTAGGTTTATCTCATACAAAAGTTGATTTAGCGTTTACTCTTGTTATTATTTACGAGTTGATGCCTGTGACTTCGTTCACGTGGACTTACATTCAATTATATTAACGTATAAAACGAAACATTACTCATAGACGCTTTAATTTGAATCAATTTGGTGAATAAAAACACTTGGCTTAAGTTTTACTGTTTATTTCATGTCTGTCGACTTATATGTTTCGAGTTTTAACCCATTTTCAAAACTAAGGAGAATAGAATTTAACAGGTAAAGATAAGATGTTGGATTATCTCACTCTTACTGTGGACCCTTCTCGACGATGACCTGTTAGCGATCATTTGGCTGTGGAGAGTCGATATTCAAGCATTTGCTGATGACTTGACAATCATAGTGAAAGGTAAATCGGAGGTGATGATATGTGCTGTCCTTCAAGAGATACTGGACACTATCGATAAATAGTGTATAAGGGAAGATATGTCTCTTAACCCACAAAAGGTAGTTATTGTACCATTCACCAAGAAACGGAAGCTGATGAATTAGAACTACCGACAAACCGTGGTGATACAATAAAATTCTCTAATGACGCAGAATACCTAGGAATAGTCCCGAACAAGACTGTTGGAATGCACACCTAGACAAAGTGTGTCATAAAGCCAGAATGGAATTCTGGACCTGCAGGCGAATCTGTAGTAAAATCTAGGGTTTAAAGTCCAGGCAGATGTATTGGCTATATACTACGGTAATTAGACCTCAGTTAACTGGCGCTGTAGCGTGGTGGAAGAAGGGCCAACAAAACCTCACTCGACTTGTCTTGCCTTGCAATTATCAGCCCTGTACCTGTTCGTGCATAGGGAGGCGGAACAGACCACATACAAACTACATCAACTGGCGATCGACAGGCCAGAGACAATAGTGATGGGAGGCTGCTGGACGAGCTTCAAACGAAGCACCCTATCGAATCCTCCAGATCTAATATCAAAAGTCACGAGCCAAGTACAGCATTTCAACGTAATCATCCCCAACCGGGAAGAATGGACTAATCATGGTGAGGTTCTATTGAGGACCGACCTTGGTTTGTTCACAGACGGTGAACGACGAACGGAACGGGAGCTGTTGTCTTTGGGAGTAAACCGAGAGTCAGCATCTCATTGAGTCTCGGTCAATATATTACCATACTGCAGGCAGAACTATTTGCCATTGAAACCGCGGCAGATCTGCTGATAAAACAGCAAATCCACCACGGTAAAATCAAAATATTTACTGATAGTCAGTACTGAAAGCTCTGGAATCCAGCTGCTGTACATCGAAAACAGTCTGGAATTGCTGCACGGCCCTAAACAGGCTCGGTATATACAACAGAATCGCTCTTGCTTGGATACAAAGCCACTCAAACTATTTTGGTAACGAAGAGGCAGATCGGCTGGCGTTTGCTGTGGCCAGGCTGCCTCTGGTAGGCCCGGAACCATTCCTGGGAATACCACATGAAGTAGCTAAGCGGACAATAACAGGCAGAGTTAACTCTAGACTAGAGTTATTCTGGCTGAGCCATCCTGGTCTGAAACATTTGAAGGTGTTCCTTGGAACAGCTTCGAACAAAAGGATGGCGGACCTAGCGCTAGGTGTGAATAGGGCCAAACTAAGAACCATTGTCGGAATTATGACAGGTCACTGCAGACTGAAAGCGCATTTGTACAAAATCGGTCTGGCTGAAGACGATGAATTCAGGCTGTCTTGAGGACACTGAAACATCCATGCACATCGTCTCAGAGTGCCCAGCGGAGAGTGGGTCTGATCGAATCAGATTCGAGGTCTTTGGTCAGTCTATTATAGCCCACTGAGAACTGGAAAAAATACTCCCGAATAAGATTATCGTTTATCTAATAAGATAATGAAATATCTTTAACGTAGCAATTACAATTTGCAACTAAATCTTGTTATTCTCGAGATATTTGAAATTTACTACAGTTAATTCTTCGAAAGTTGTTAATAACACTAACATAATAATAACTCTGATTAACTTATCAATATTCACATGTTATTTTTTATAAAAGGCGCTTTGTTATGTGCAATAACACACCTTTCTAGATAACTTTTTGTCTAAAAGACTTCACGCTTTTCCAGTTTACTCTTCCCTTTTTAAGTACATATAAATACAATTCTTTTTGTCGCTAAGTTTGTACAACTGCATACTCACACGGAGTTTGAGCGCCATCTGTTATTTAGTTCGTTTACAATTCTCCATTTTGTGTTTTCCATGATGAAAAAAATTTTGAAGCCGATATAATGAATTTGAATGAAAAATGCATACTTTGTATTTCATTGACCTATTTCTGGTAGTTTTTCAACACTGTAGCATATCCAATTGTTCATTTGAATATGAAAAAATTTTGCGATGGGTTAAAAAAAAGTGGCGTAGCTTATTGAAAGGTTAAATGAAGATAGTCTTCTACCTACCTGAAATATTTTATAGCAAGCTCCATCAGGTGGCCAATAAAGCATTCGCCATCCCATGGGATGAATTGCGCAAGGATTTAATTTCGGGTTTGCCCAAGGCGGGGCTGCTATCGCTCCTTCAAGCCACTTAATGCTGTGTACGAAGAATCCAAGGAGTAACATCAGCGCCTGTAACAATAAATATTCAGAATTCAGTTGTCATTGTTACTTTAATGCGTTTCTACAAAAGCATAACATCTAAAATAGTATACCAGATTAAATGGATTTTTTATAGTTAAACCAGCCTTTAAGCTTTTCTGGCTATCGTTTTGAAGGACTCATCAAACCTCCTTTATTATCACTACGCTCGCTGAAGTCTAGTAATGTAGAACTTCGACTTCTGGCGTGAATTGCTAAAAATTGCTCTACTTGTGATGCTCAAATAAGCAAACCTATAAAGGAGACTGCAAAGTAATGTCGTTTCTGCACATGTGGATATTTGATTGTCATTTGTCATCTCATTGTGTACTTCGAAGTCGTGTCAAGGACATTTTAAGGTTATTGTGACTTGTTCACTTTTAAATAATTAAATATCAGATTTTTTTTTGCAATTTGGGATGAAATGGCCACCGAAATACCAAAAGAGCATATCCTGCATTGCATGCTTTTTGTGTTTTGCAAGGGTAGTAACGCAACAGTTGCGACCAAAAACATTTGCGATATTTATCCAAGTGCTCTAGACAGTGGCTCTCTCCTAATGAATCACCACGAAGACGGGTTCACATCCCAAAAAGGCGCTTCTATGTGTTTGGTGGGGTATACGCGGAATTAATTTGAAGTGCTGAAACCCGAACAAATTGTTAATGCAGATCTTTTTTGTGAAAAATTGGATCGAGTGAACCAATCTCTATTCCGATCGGATTTCCATTTATTCCGATCGCTACAATATTTTTCTTAGTGGCAAAAATTTTCAAAACTTGGATGATGTGCTAAATGCCATCTCTAGGTATTTTACTCAAAAGGAAAAGGTTGTTGATAACGAAGATGATTACATTATTGATTAAAAATAAAAACCAATTAATAATTTATTCGTTTGAATTTAATTTTAAAAAAGCGACATCACTTTCCGGTCCTCCTTATGTTTGCAAGTTCTTTTTGTATCAGGTGTTTTTTTTAGAGTTTAAATTGAAATAAAACACATTTAAATTAAGATTGAAGCCAATTTTTTTTTGTATTTGAAAGATAATTGTATGAATTTTATGTTTTAAAAATAATTTCCGGATATGTTCACCACGACTAGCATTAAGGAACCGAATTCGACCAGACCAATTTTGGACCACTTTTTCGAGTAATTCAGGCCTTATTTCATCAATAACACGAGTTATGTTGGGTTCCAAAGCGTCTATTGTTTCTGGTTTATCAACATAAACCAATGACTTGACATAACCCCAAAGAAAATAATCCAGTGGAGTTATGTCGCATGATCTTGGAGGCCAATTAATTGGACCATTTCTCGAAATAATGTTATCGCCAAATGTTTCTCTCAATATATCAATTGTTACGGTAGCACCATGAGGTGTAGCACCATCTCGTTGGAACCAAAACACTTCTGGGTCGATAGCATTCAAATTTTGAAACAAATAATCATTGATCATCGATCTTTAACGAGCTCCATTTTCACTGTAACATTAGCTTCAGCATCGTTTTTAAAGAAATATGGACCGATCATGCCTCCAGCGTGTAATGCATACCATACAGTGGTGCATTATTCAGGATGCAATGGAACCTGCAGAACTTCTTGAGGATTGTTTCCACTCCATATACGGCAATTCTGCTTGTTTACATTGCCGTTCAACCAGAAATGAGCTTCATCACTAAACACAATTTTACGATGAAAGAGTGGATCAACTTCAAGCTGTTCTAGGGCCCAGTCAGCAAACAAACGACGCTTATTATGGTCAAGTGACTTTAGTTCTTGAACCAGTTGGATCATGTATCGGTGTAGACCAAGATCTTTACGCAAAATTTTCCATGTGGTGGATGCACAGAGTCCAACTTGTCCAACAATTTGTAAACGTTGTTGCGGAGTGAATCTTTCCATGAAAATTTGTCAATGCTTACTGAACAAAATTGTCAAAACAACATCACTCTAAAAAAAACACCCGATAGTTTTGGTCCTAGATGCCACTAGATAGTAAAAGGTTGTTGATAACGATCATAATTGATTAAAAATAAAAACTTATTAATAATTTATTCGTTTGAATTCAATTTTAAAAAAGCGACATCACATTCCGGTTCACCTTATGTTTGCAATTTCTGTTGACCTGTCTTTTTCTAGTTTTGGGCCTGGAAATTAGGAAGTCAGAGGTAATGATGCGATCGAGTCTAGTGTATGGAATCAATAGATTACCTTCGTTTCTAGATAACGAGTTTCTCCAAAATTTCTATAACATATCCAAACCGCTACTGTAGATTCATGATCCATACGAAAATCGATTAATGCTTTCATAGAGTTGTGTCAACAAATTTCCGAATTGATTGTCTATAATGTTCACATTTCGACCACTGTTTAAGTCTAAAGCCGTTTAGAGAAAATCAATGGAAGCAAAGTTGTACCCCTAATAATACTATTTATAGTTCTATTCCAGGGAACAGCGTACAATCGTTTTTACACAAATTTCTGTAGTTTTCTAATTTTGAGGGAAAATATCTTCAAATGACTATATTGAACTCACTGACGAGTTTAAATTTAGTATTTAGATGTAAAATAAGAAATAATCTCCTGCATAATAATAAATCAATTACGAAAATTTATTGAATTTTTTTCTTACATGATTTCTGCGACAAATATGAAAATTATACAGGGTGAGTAATAACTATTGGGGCATAGGCTAAGTACAGATTATTTGGACCACAATATGACCATTAAACCAAATATGCGTTAATAAAATATTGCTGTGGAAAAGATTATAGGGCGTTAAATTTGAATTTTTTGTCGTTTTTTGCTGATAATTTCCTATTTATTTATCAATTGTTATCAAAATCGGCGCAGAAGATAACTTTGGATGAGGAATATTATTTTATGTATTACTTTTTGTTATAGTGAATCATTCTTGTGGTAGCTTTTTTTAATGAAATTTGAAAGTAATATTGATTAGAAAATACTTTGTAAGAAATAAAATAATAAGGAACGGTTTTTCACTTGATTATTACAAAATTTTAATATCAAAACAGATTTAATCTGTTAGTCTTCTACAATTTTTAATTTCAAAAAATTTACTTAAGAAACTTTAAAAATTAAATTAATGTCTTAATAAGCACTGCTCATATTTAATAGACGTATAAAATATGTTTCTGAAGATCACATATTTCTGAAGATTGCATTCGGTAAGTCTATTTATTGTTGATTGAATTTATTATTTTTTATATGTAAAGTTGAACTGATCTTATCGTAATTTTAATTATTTTTTGAGGATGTGCTACATGTTTTGAGATTTTTTAAAGTATTAGGAGTACAAATGAGTTTCCGCCGTTTTATTGTAGTTGCACGGAGTTTCGGTTAGCTTTCGCAGATGATAACCGGCTTAAAAAATAGTTTGGACATTCAAGAACAACATAACCTATTAATATCATTGATTTTATATTGGTAAAATATAATTTTTATAAGTTGAAAATGTCAAAATTTGAGCCAAGTAAGCGTCATTTGCGGGAAATATTAGTTTACTTCTTTAATTTAAAGAAATCTGCTGCTGAGGCGCATCAATTGCTCGTATAAGCATATGGTGAGGGTGCTTTGAGTGAGAGAACGTGTCGAGAGTGGTTTCAAAAGTTTAAAAACGGTGATTTCGACGTAGAAGACAGAGATCGCAGTGGAAGGCCAAAAATTTACGAGGATGCAGAATTGGAGGAAGATTCATCTCTAACACAAAAAGAACTTGCTCTAACATTAGAAGTCACTCAGCAAGCAGTCTCACATCGTTTAAAATTATTCTTCTATAATAAATATTTCATTTGTGTTAAAAATCGGCGGAAACTTATTTGCACTCCTAATAATTTAGTTAAATATATTGAATATTTCAAATAAATTAGTTTTTGAGAAGATCTTAAAATTATGTTTTATATTTTTGAGAAAGAGTTATTTTTCATAAATATAGGATCAGAAAACAATACATTTTGTAACAAACAGAGCTTCGTACGTTTGTCTGAAGAGTTCAGTGCTCATGCCTGGAACGAAACAAAAAATGTTTGTTTATTTATTTTTTAATTTTAATTGACAATTTATATTCGTTGGTTTTTCTTAATTCCATTTGATATTGTATGATGAATTTCGATTTTATACGTCTATTAAATATGAGCAGTGCTTATTAAGACATTAATTTAATTCTTAAAGTTTCTCAAGTAAATTTTTTGAAATTAAAAATTGTAGAAGACTAACAGATTAAATCTGTTTTGATATTCAAACTTTGTAAGAATCATTTTCACGTAATATTGGTAATCTTGTTTAAACACTATAATTTCACCTGATGAAGCGACTTCAACCAGACATGGGGTATTTAAGTAGAGCGAAGAAAAACCCGCATGCTGTTAAAGAAAAACGTTTTCAGCATTCAGGATTCAAATTGAATATTTGGTGTTGCATTATAGGCGAGCAACTGCTATGGCCATATGTTCTTCTTCCAAATTTAAATGGAGATTCTTGTTTATTTTTTTGCTAATAATTTAACTAATATTTAGGTTGAATTGTCACTAGATGTAAGGGGAAACATGTGGTTTATGCAGGATGGAGGTGCACCCCATTTCCTATTAATTGTTATAAATAATCTAAGTGACATATTTCCTCTCGATGGATTGGCAAAGGAAGTGATTTTGAATGGCCAGCAATAATTCCTGATTACAATCTTCTCGATTTTTATGTTTTGGCACATATTGATATTGATATATTATCCTGATACTCTTAGAACTTCTGTGAAGATTCCCCAGAAGCTTTTTCAGCTTGTGCGAGTTAGGAATTCAGTTATGTTTTGGTTAGGCTTTGTTACTACGTCCTTACGCCACGTAAGGCCACAGCACTGTTAACTTTCGACCCAACACATGAAGCCCTCAGTTTATGCCCATGAAATTAGTTCGCGAAACGAACTCTGAAGAAGAATACAAAATGCGCTTAATTTTATAATATTGGCAGTATAATGTTTTCTTTGACATCCGTAAGTCTTTTATTACAAAAATTAGAAAAGGCGTAAAAGTCGGAGGAGGCCACGTAGAACATTTACTTTCACTCTTTTTTTGTTAAATTGTTTTTAAATCTTCTTTCTTTCTGGGTCTATAACTTAAGTGCTGTGGCGTATATATAGGACAAACCGGAAGATCTTTCTTTAAAAGGTTCAAAGACCATCAATCTTCATTTAGAAACCATAAAGATAACTCGAATTTTGCGAAACTATCAAATGAGCAGACGGACCTTTGGCACACCCCACTTCTCGAAGTTTTGCACCAGCCAATGCCTTCAACGTATATATAATAGTTGGGATACAATTTGTTTCCATTCAATTTGAAAATGTAGTAAACACTACGAAACTCCAGTCACTATATATTCAGTTTATAAAAATGTGATAGAAAACAAAGTAATTTCTTATTTCATTCCCCATCCAACATTTATCCATTGTTTATGATTTAAATTGATCTTCATTGGAATCCATAAACCTTATACCGTAAAATGATGAAGGAAAAAATTGATAACTTAGCGAATATATTGAGAAATTATTTACCTAACGAAATTTTAAAGACAGTGTTCAACATACTATCCTCTGAATTTGATAAATTTATTGCAACGAAGCAGCAACGTCTCTAGACCCATCAAAAACAAATTTTTGTATTGTTATATGGTTCTTATTGGGAAACTATCAGGGGGGCCGAAAAGTAATGTTGCCTTTTTAATTTAAATTTAAACGAATAATTTATTAAAAAGTTTTCATTTTAATCAATAATGTAATCACCTTCGTTATCAACAAACTTTTGCCATCTTATGTGCAAATTTTCAATTCAATAAAAAATAACAATAAAAATCAATTGGTTTTTCAGTAAAATATCTCGAGGCGCCATTTTGGACATCATCCAAACTTTCAAATTTTTTGCCACTAAGAAAATCTTGTAGCGATCGGAATAAATGGAAATCCGAGGGTGCGATATCAGGCGAGTATGGTGGGTGAGGCAGTACCTCCCACCCCAATTCATTAATTTTTTACAAGGTGCGCCTTGCACAGTGTTGCGCATTGTCGTGTTGCAGGATAACGCCTTTCCGTTAACAATCGCCGGATACTTTTCCATTAAAGATAGGTTCACTCGATTCAATTGTTCGCAATAAAGATCTGCATTAACAGTTTTTCCAGGTTTCAGCACTTCAAAATGAACAATTTCGCGTATAAAATAAATGGAGGTTTATACTTGATAGAAGGTATATAAAATTATTTAATTATTGTAATATTTACAGATATAAAATAATATTTAAATAAGGTTATTCTGATTTTCACAAATTTTTATTGTTATGTTTACAACAATCGTTTCGCTATCACAGTAGCATCATTAGGCAGGTTTACATTTTGAATAACTGAAAATCAGAAAAACCTGGCTTAAATATTATTCAATATGGATTTTCACCAAGTAAGGACTGATTCAATTCAATATTTACAAATATATTCTGTTATCCTTCATATCCTACATATTTCATTTCAAAAAATTATATTTAATATAATAACTTGAGGAATTAAATAAGTGTCATATAAGCACTGCTTATATCAAACGACATATAAAATAAACAACAATAAGATTATCCAAATGAGATAACAAAATCCAATAAATATAAATAGGATTTTTGTTCCAATTTATATTTATTGGATTTTGTTATCTCATTTGGATGTCCTATAATGAATGTTTATTTTATATACGGTTGATATAAGCGGTGCTTATATGACATTAATTTAATATATAAAATATATTTTTTTGCAATTAAATATGTGAAAGGCTAACAGAATATATCTGTAAATATTAAAATAATTAAATAATTTCGCCGAAGTGCTTTTTGGTATGTAAAGTTGGCTTCACACCGAACATACCAAAACACATACCAAACACACCGAAGTGCTTTTTGGTATATAAACTTGGCTTCACAGTACTTCCTGGTGATTCATTTGGAGAGAGAGCCACTACTGCCTTTTGCGTTTTGGATTATCATATAGGACCATCAAGCGATCAAAAAATGGTTCTGATTGGTGCCGTTGAAGCAATATGTTTGTTATCTTGGACAGATTATGGAAGGCTAACAGAATATATCTGTAAATATTAAAATAATTAAATAATTTCGCCGAAGTGCTTTTTGGTATGTAAACTTGGCTTCACACCGAACATACCAAAACACATACCAAACACACCGAAGTGCTTTTTGGTATGTAAACTTGGCTTCCCACCGAACATACCAAAACACATACCAAACACACCGAAGTGCTTTTTGGTATGTAAACTTGGCTTCACAGTACTTCCTGGTGATTCATTTGGAGAGAGAGCCACTACTGCCTTTTGCGTTTTGGATTATCATATAGGACCCATTTTTCGTATCCAGTCATCAAGCGATCAAAAAATGGTTCTGTTTGGTGCCGTTGAAGCAATATGTTTGTTATCTTGGACAGATTATGGAAGGCTAACAGAATATATCTGTAAATATTAAAATAATTAAATAATTTCGCCGAAGTGCTTTTTGGTATGTAAACTTGGCTTCCCACCGAACATACCAAAACACATACCAAACACACCGAAGTGCTTTTTGGTATGTAAACTTGGCTTCACAGTACTTCCTGGTGATTCATTTGGAGAAAGAGCCACTGCCTTTTGCGTTTTGGATTATCATATGGGACCCATTTTTCGTCTCCAGTCATCAAGCGATCAAAAAATGGTTATGTTTGGTGCCGTTGAAGCAATATGTTTGTTATTTTGGACAGATTATGGGGGACCAAAACTCTGCTTATTTTTCCAATCTGCTGCAAATGTTCTTGGATGGTCGGCCAAGGTTGGTATTTGAGAGTTCCTCGGTTGTGAGCTGACAAATGACAATCAAATATCGACATGCGCAGAAACTACAATACTTTCCGGTCCTCCCATTATTAATGAAAATCGTTAATGAAATACCTCTATAAAATAATAATAATTGTAGAGAAGCCGATTTGAATGTTGCCTACTATAGACATCTGTTCTATTTTGTGGTGATCACGTACGGTTAATTACGTATAATCCTTTTGTTTCGGCGAATAACAGCTTAACTATTTGTATTCCACGAAGTTCTTGCATACATTAAACATACCGCAAATTTCTATGTCAAGGTCAATATCCAAGACCCGTCGAATTTCATCATTTCTCGTAACTGTTATAACACGAACTCGTATCACGCCCATTATATTACCTTAACAGAATTAATAAGATATTCACACACGTATTAAAAAAGCGTTTTCACTCTCCGCTTGCGTTAAATTGGGTTAAAACCAATTGGGTATTCGGTGCGAACAGGCGACGACTACTTTACGGCGGTGAAGTAGCAGTTGCATGCGCGTTAACGAAATCACCAATTGTTGTCGAAAGAGATTTCGGTTCTAGCCGCGGATTATGAGAACTGGGTTACCGTTTATTGGAAATTCGTAATCGTGCTGCAAATCCCTATTTCCTAACGACAATTCAAAGAAATTTCCGCCTCTTGCAAAAGGTACGCTGCTTCATGGGCTATGGGAAATAAAGTAATTTACTTCGTGACAAAAGAGTTCATCCTCATTATCTTCATAAGGATATATCGGTTCTTATCGCGATTTATATAATAAAACATTGATATGAGAATTTTTTACCTTGCATATTATCAAGAAAAATTATATACTAATACAGTTTGGTGCCCAACGTGGGGCCAATTAAATTATAATTAATCTAATCTATTCATTATTTTCCAAGTATAAATAAAGGACTAACAGTGTGTCTGACGAAAGGGGAGATGAATAATAAAAAATGGAGATACACTCTTGGAATTTTTTATTGAGAATGGCGAGAAAATCTAAAAAAATTAGGAAATAATGAAGAAAGATAGAATCTTTATCTGAACGATTACTCAAATAAATGAAAAATTCAATCAGAAAATGAAAAACGATTTCTGAAACTTGATCATGAAGAATTCAACAGAAAAATTTTTTCATTTTACGAAAAAAAATATTAAAATTTAATAACTAATAAAAAGAATATTTAAAGAAAACGAAATGAACACAAGATATAAATTGAAGCTGGAACTAAAAAATAAATATGAGTTTTAGCACAAGTATGGATAGGTTTTGCGGTTTTGTATTAAAAATTGAAGCTTTATTGTGAATAATTGACAATACGTTCAAAGTATTGTCCATCGTTAGTCACTGCTTTTTCCCATCTTTCTGGAAATTGACGGATCCTATCGCGAAAAAATGGGGCTCTTTAGCCCTTATTCCTGCATCGATCCGTTTTTTGACTTCACCGTAATTGGAGAAGTGCTGATCAGCCAAGCCATGTTGCATCGATCGGAAAAGATGGTAATCGAAAGGGGCAATGTCTGGACTGTACAGCGGTTAGGGTAGGACTTCCTATTTGAACGTTTCTAAGTACGATTTAACGGACGACGCAACATGTAGCCGTGCATTATCAATAACTTTGTCGTGTCTGTTGGCGTATTGCGACCGTTTTTATTGCCATGCTCAATATGAACGAATCAGTTATCGTCGGTAGACCTCCTCTGTGATCATATTTTTCGAAAGTAGCAGCTCATAATACATCACACCCAGCTGGTCCTACCCAAAACACATTTTCTCGCCATGAATATTCATCTTGACAGTTGCTGATGGGGTATCCACACGTTGCATGACGTTTTGGACTATCGTAATGGACTCACTTTTTATCGCCAGTCACAATTCGATGCAAAAACTCCTTTTTTGGCGTTGGAACAGTGTTTCACACATGAAAAAACGGTGTTCGGCATCTCTTGGCTTCAGTTCATACAGCACCCAATTTCCTACCTTTCGGATAATTCCCATTGCTTTTAAACGATGGTAAATGGCTGGTTAAATGACTAGAAGTGTTTTTGCGAGTTCCTTTTGCATTTGTGATGGATCTTCATCGAGCCATGCCTCTAATTTTTCATCCTTAAACTTTAGTGGTTCTTCGTCTTCCAAATAAAAATTGCCACTTTTAAATCGGAAAAACTACTTCTGACACTTCGTTCAGCTGGAGCATGGTCACCATTAACATCCATTATTAAATGAGCAACCCCACTTTTTGAAGTTTTGCCGGAGCCATCAAGAAACACACACATATATATTGCGAAACATTTTTTCATAACCGACCATACCTTTCCAGAATCGGATCATCTCGAAATATTGCACGTGGAAACGAAAGGAAAAAAACTAGACATCCTGGAATCCATAGAAATTCCCAAATACAAAAAGCATGTAACGACAATTAAACTATTAAATGAGCAGACGGACCTGTGGCAAACCCCACTTTTTGAATTTTTTCCGGAGCCATCAAGAAACACAGAAAAAAAACTCTTTAAGCAGTTATCTTTCCATATTTGAAAACTTTTGTCTAAACCTAATGTAATTAATTTAGAATCAAACCATTCTTCCGCTATTCCATCCAGAAACAACCGTAAAATCAAAATTTTGTTCTATCTTCTTCTACTTCATAACGCGTGCATTCCGTTTCGAATTATTCTGACCATAAATTTACTGAAACACTCTTTCTATCAAAATTATTCAGCACAAAATCCTCCTTTATCCTTTTGAAATCCATTTTATTCTCCTTGCTTTTTCATGAAAGTTCTACCGTATCTTGTGGTTGTGATGATTTTTGTCGAAATACTGTTCTCACGTATACAGGTGAATAAATCAGTTGTAAATATTTATTCTTAAACATCACATCCTCTTCGGCATCAAAATATATTTCTTTCAATTCCGGAGTTAATGAAATGACACACGTACGAAATGAACTTCTTACTTTAATCGATTTCAAGATATTCTTCACCTTCGGCAGAGCCAAAAGTTCATGATGGTCAGATATATCCTCTTTGTCCTCTGGTATTTCATAATATGTATTTTCCGTTCCCGTAGTTTGAATCCATTTGAATTTGTATGTATTTTTTTTCTTATCAGCATTGGATGCTTCCAAAGCGATGCAAATTTTCATGAATGTCGTCATTATAGCTTACGTTTTTGATTTATAAGAATGTTATCAATTCTCATTTTTATAATCGAAGAAATAGACGATTTGATGTCATGATTCTGGAAGAGTTTATTTTCCTTAGTTTAAAATATAACAGAATAACATACACAAAATAAAATAATAACATACAAAGAAATACAAAGAAATAAAAAATAGCTTACTAACCTGGAAGAAATCAAAAACAATGCTATTTCTTCGGGTTTCTCAATTCATATTTCTAACTAAATATAACATGTGACAGTTTTAGGCTAAAATCATAGAACATAGAAGTTGCAAAGTTGTTATATATGTATATAATAGTTGAGGCATAATTTGTTTATTCAGTTTGAAAATGTAGTATCATTACGACACTCGAGTCACTGCATAATCGTAAATAAAGTGATAGGAAACAAAGTAATTTCCCATTTCCATCCAATTGTTCAATTTTGAGGGGACATCATTTCACTTATGCGATAATATAAAAAGAATATTTGAAATAACTGCATTGAAGTACGATTTTCGTCAAACCGAGCGTTACAGAGAAATGGACATATTTCAGCTGAAACATGGGTTTTTCAAACCGCGATGAGCAAATTTTTGGACAATACAAACCAGTCGTTTCCCATAAATATAAATATTGATTCATCTTGTCGTAAAGGACCTTTCGAGCATTGTGCGACTAAAAAGTCAAATCAACCATAAAATTCTGAGAAGCATGGACAAAGTACGGAATTCTCAGAAACACTCGAAAGTGATTTTCACTTTAAATGTATTAGTGACTAAACAAGGAATAAAGAATTCGCTTTTTGAAAAGTCCTTGACCGCGGCTTTGTTCAAATACGACCGTGAGCTCGCACACGAAGATCCCCCAATGAAGCCATTAGCGTTACGACACTATTCTCGGTACCTGTTATGCAAGAATCGGCGGTGCATTTGTGGGTGACTGCAGCATGGTCGAATATACCGGACTTTCCAGTTGACAAATTTTATTGGACGTTCTTAACGAGAACTGGAGGTCACAGCTCGTGGCAATACAATATAATGCATTAATTTGTGATTTATGTATAAGTAATTGGCAACATTGGTATTGCTGGACGCTATTTCATATATGAAACGTAAAGTTAGATATACGAACTCAAAATACATATCTCATAATTTTTCTATAAGCAATAAGTAGGTTTATTTCATTCATTAAGTCCATCTATATTTGAGCCTTCCAATCAATTTCGACAATTTGAGCACCTCTTACATTCAGACTGTAAATTTACTATTATCTCGGTAGTCAAATTTATCGTATGTAGCTTTTGCTACACTATGAATTATCATTTCAGTAGTCAAACTTGTCGTATATAGCTTTCTGCTACATCATGATTTATAATCTCTGTTCCGTCTCATTAGAGTCGTTCGAAATTATTTTGTCATCTATACCTAGGTCTTTCACGTTGATATTTCGATCCAGCAGTTTTGAGAATTGTCGTTCAAACTGTTTACACTTCAGATTATTTGTTTTCTAATAATTATATATGGCCTTAGAAAACATGGAAAGTCTTTTAGAGAGTTAGATATATTTATGCCTGTTAATTTCAAATGACACAGTATTCGGAATTATTAACTATTTCTGTCCTTATTCTACTAGCATTGATCTCATTATTTTTCTCTAACCAATAAGAAGTTTTATTTCGTTCACTCAGTCTACCTCCAAATGGACTTTCCAATCAATTACGTTAATTTCCCTCTTTTTGTCAGTAGAGATGCATCGAGCACCTCTTACGTTCAGTCTTTGAAAAGACTGTGAAATTATTATTCTAGTCAAACTTATCGCATGTAGCCTTTGCTACATTATGCACTATCATTCGGATAGTCAAATTTGTTGTACGTAGCTTGTGGCATTTCGGTCCAAGCTATCGCGGTTATTATTATTCATATAGTAATCCAGTCGATTGCCGAAGTATTAGCAAATTCATTACATTTGTTTTTAGTGTAGGTAATAATCATATCTTTTGACTTGGTTTATATACAGTAAACCAAGAATTATAGTTCGTTGTTATCATAGTGTATTACGAGTGTTTCTTTATTCCTTATTATTTTCGTTGGTTTATCTTATTGGATAAACAAAGCTAGTTCAAAATCGAGATAACTAAATACAAGTGCCCTTGAAATAAAACTACGCTAAACTACATCAAAAATACAGTCGACTTGAAGACATCGAAATTAATCATCGAGATTAATTAAACTGCAATTGCCTGTTTTTTCGAAATACTGAAATAATAGGCAAAATACTGAGGTAAACTAACCGTGGTACGTTACACTCTCGGTAGTCAAACTTGTCGTATGTAGTTTTTGCTACGTTATTTACGTGAATTATCATTTCAGTAATTAGAGTTGTTGCATGTATTATTGTCTCCGGATAGTCAAACTCGTCGCTTGTGATATTTCTGTCCAAGCTATCGCGATTATTATTGTTATTTATTACATTTTTTTTGTCAATGTAATAATCATACGTTTTGACTTGGTTTATATACAGTAAACCAAGAATTACAGTTCGTTTTTTTATAAGTGTTTAAGTGTTTCATTTCTATTTCTTATCATCATCGTTGCTTCATCTTATTAGATAAATAAAGCTAGTTCATCATCGAGATAACTTCATACAGGTGCTCTTGAAGTTAAATTCTTCGCCTCACATACAGTCCACTAAATCTTTTGTAATTGATCATTGCCATTAATTAATTTGCAATGGTCTATTGTTTCAAAATACTGAAATAATAATAACACGAGTGAAGTATGCGGTTGGCACTAGGTGAAACATTATAACAATTTTATTTAAAATAATTCACACAGTTTTTATGTTTCACAATTTATTCAGGATCCTGACAAGTGTTTCGGTCCTTCGACCATTTTCAAAGGATTACAAAAAGGAACTGAACATAAAATTGAAAAATGTTCTATTTATTACACTTCGGATATCTCTGTATTTTTGTAGCGCATGGAAATAACTGGAAGCTTAAAAATTGAAAAAAGGTTCTATTTAATACACTTCGGACATCAGTGTATTTTTATGGCGCATGGAAATAACAGCATCCAATATAGGGGTGTTGCCGAATAGTATTTGGGAATCTGTTAAATTCACCTTTTCTCAACGGCTTTTTTGATTGAAAGAATCTCCAAATAGTCAATTCACCCTTATTAACATTATATAGTAATGTGACATATTTCTTTTGATAATTCCCCGATTCGGAAAAATTAGGGGATTTATCAAATAAATTGTGAGGATATGTAATGCTACATGTATAGGACAGACAGGCCGATGTTTACAGCATAAAATCAAAGAGCACAGGACGACTATTTTGAGAAACCAGAAATCAACCGGTTTTTCAGAACATTTTTATAGAAAACAATCATTTTTTTATGAGAAAGATCTCACTTTACTATATAACGTTAATAAGGGTAAATTAATGGACTATTTGGAGATTCTTTCAATCAAAAAAGGCGTTGAGAAAATGGTGAATTTAACAAATTCCCAAATACTTTTCCGCAACACTCCTATATTGGATGCTTATTTCATTGAATGATTATTTCAATGACCATAAAAATACACAGATGTCCGAAGTGTAATAAATAGAAGCTTTTTTCAATTTTTAAACTTCCAGTTATTTCCATGCACTACAAAAATACACAGATGTCTGAAGTGTAATGAATTCAATTATAAGTTCAGTTCCTTTTTGCACTCCTTTGAAAATGGTCGAAAGACTGAAACACGTGTCAGGATTCTGAATAAATTGTGAAACATAAAAACTGTGTGAATTATTTTAAATGAAACTGAAATAATAGGCAAAATACTGCGGTAACCTAACCGTGATACAAAACAGAGGTTAGTGCAAAATTTCTGAAGATCTTGGGTGATATGAACAAGCGTGCAAAATCTCCTGACTTCACATCGGTGTTTTTCACCTTTTTTTACTTTCTTGTATACATTCACTCCATATACATTCCAATTCAAAATTCTTTGTGGAAATTTTCATTAGGTGACTTACCTGTTATAAAAATTGGACTAGAGAAAATATCATTTTTGGTAAAAATACTCTTTAAAAATAATGCCGTCAATTAAAGTTATTTGAAATCAATTGAAATTTGGAGATTCTATTTTTACTAAATCCTTTTTATCAAAGTCATACTTAACAGTGTCCTGTGGCTTAAAATCGCCCCATGATAAAAAAAAGTTTTATTCCTTTCCCGATCTGGCACTCAAGATAGTTGTATCTTATTCCTTACAACAGCCAAAAAAGATACTGACGAACAGATAGAGAAAAAACAAAGAGAAGAAGTAGCGTGAAAAATCCATCTCACCGACATCCATTACCACGTAATGAATCATTGAATCTTTTCCGGTTACTTTTTTGTTTCAGTCCAGTATTACATTACGTGATTGTAATACTTATCAAGGCGTTTGACAGCGTAATGTAATCGAGGTCAATAAGAGAGTATAACAATTCGCAGAGAGAACGATTCTCGCTTGATCCAGCATCGAAATCTCCACGATGAGAGCAACTTGCCCTTTACTCGTTACGAAATATCGTCTGGAAACTATCGTAGAAACAATAGCATACGAATGGGAGCATATATTTGTGAATAACTGATTCATGGTTTGAAGTGATACCGCATCTAGTAGAGCAGAAGTTCCCAAACATATAAAGATGTTTAAGTTTCCGTTTTTCTTCCGATTCTTCTTAATAACTCTTGTAGTTTACGAGATATTCAGATCAAACTTCAAGGATAAAGTACTTTCTGGGGTTTAAATTGAATGATGATCACAATTGAAGGGGTATATCACTTGAAAGAGGATTTTTTCAATATTTTGAATACTAAGCACAATAAATCTGTGAAACCTCTACCTAATTTCACTTAAAAATTTTTTAAATTAAATCAAAATTTCTTAGCTGTTTTATGTAGACATAAAAAATTATCAAACATCGTGAAACACCAAAAGAAGATAAGAAAATCCAAACAAAATATAGAATATTAATAAAATGAATGGAGTATGCGTTTGGCTCTAGATGAAACATTATAACAATTTTATTCAAAAAATTCATACAGTTTTTTTATTGAAAAAAGGTTTTTTTATTGCACTTTGGCATCTGTGCATTTTTATGGCGCATGGAAATAACAGCATCCAATATAGGGGTGTTCCCAAAGAGTATCCGGGAATTTTAGAAATAGATTCCTCGCTCAACACTTGGTGGAACATATTGATTAACATAAAATACAAAAATAACACTGGACTAAGTTCGCACGAATTTATTAAAATAAAACAAAACATTCAGTTTACATGCATGTTTCGGGTTTTATCCCATTCTCAAAACTGACAAGAAAAACACACAATACTACATAATTATAATCAAATGACAGCTGTTAAAATTGGAGATAAGCGGAACTCCAGCTGATCGTTCACAATCGGTAATTGGCGTTTATGTGCTGAGGATATTTCTAAAAATTCTAAAAAGTCCAATCGTTTACTTTTTTCCCCCTCGTGTAAAATTTTTGTTTTACCGAAATCTATAAAGTGATTGTAATTGATACAATGAGCAGAAAATCCAGTAGTCGCTTTGTTCTGTAATATCGACTTTCTATGTTCATCAACCCTAACCTTTAGAGAACGACCAGTCTGGCCTATGTAGAATGCAGGACATTCATCACAGTACAGTTTATAAACCCCACTCTTTTCCGAATCAGTTAATCGGTCCTTGCCGTTTAGAAACATTGATCTTAAGTTCTTCTTATTTGTGCATATTACTTCAATTTTATTCTGTCTTAATCTACTACAAATTTTATCGCTTAATTTTGGGATGTAGTTAATGTAGACAAATTTTTTCTGGTCTTTAGGTTGAGGTGGATAGATACATGTTAACAGTTTAGAATATTGCTTTTTGAAAATCAACCTATCTATCATGTCAGGAGAGTAGCCGTTGTTATTGGATAGTAATTTTAACATTTCGATTTCTTTTTTGAAGTTATTTTCTGACAGTGGAATTGAAATTGATCGTTGTACAAGAGAGTGGAACGCTGACATTTTAATTCTATATGGGTGGGAACTGCTGTTATGAATAAGAACGTCCGAAAAAGTGGGTTTTCTGAATATATCGAATTCAAGATGGTCATTTACCCTCTTTATCTGAATATCCAAAAAATTGAGTGAATGGTTTACATTCTCTACTTCTAAAGTGAACTGAACGGATTCGTAAAATGAATTAATTAGTTTCAAAAACGACTCTAGTTCTAAATTTGAGCCAGTCCAAACACAAAATACGTCATCTACATAGCGTTTCCAATATAGTACATATACAGTCAGATTAATGTTTACTGGCGAGAATATTTTCTTCTCCAAATGTGTCATGAAAATTTCACTGAAAAGGGTGGAGGATGGGGAACCCATTGGCAGACCTTCTAGTTGTTGATAAAATTTACCATTAAACTTAAAATAACTCTGTCCGAGACATATTTCTAGCAGTTTCAATGTTTCCTCTATTATATCCGTAGGGAGTGAAAGATTGTCGTGAAGTTGTTCGTTGACCAGATGTTTTATTTCCTTAGTTGGTATGGATGGAAATAAATTGACTACATCGAAAGAAATTAATCTGGCATTTGGGGGAATTCTGAAGGTTTTCAATTCTTCTGTTAACTGGATGGTATTTTTGATGGAATAAATCGGATTATGTTGAATCATACTTGGTAAAATGGAATTAAGATGTTTACAGAGTTTTGATGCTGGTGCATGAGTATATGAAACAATAGGCCTCATGGGGCAATTCTCCTTGTGTATTTTAGGGAGTACGTATAAAGAAGGTATTCTGGGTTTCATAATGGTAACAGGAAAACACGCTTGAGGTATCAAGTTAGGGCAGTTCTTGATAGTTTTCTTTACTGCAGTTTGGAATTTTGACGTAGGGTCTGCCTTCAATTCTGAGAAATTTTCAGAGTTCAGTAAACTTTCAGTTTTTGTCAGGTAATCATTTTTGTTTAAAATTGTGACTGTATTGCCTTTGTCAGCTTTCGTAACTATCAAGTCATTTTCAATGGCTTTTTTCTTAATTTGTTTAAAAACATTCAATTCACTCCTATTATTCTCGAAAATAGCATTGGATATTATTCTTGCGCAGATTGATTTTTCGAAATTCTGTTTGTCTAGGGGTTCAATTCTGTTTATGGCTATTTCTGCATTTACTGCAAGTTGTTTAAGGTCGTTGTTATTGAACACATTGGGGCAATATTTTAAACCTTTTTCTAATAACTTCATTTCAGTTTCCTCGAAATGTATATTTGTGAAGTTCTTCACTTTTTCGAAAAATTTGAAGTCAGATACACTCGCGCACTTTAACACTCTTGGTTCAAACTTGTCTACACTCTTTACAAGATTATTTAGTTTATTGAGTTGCCTTTCGTATTGTTTGTGTCCTAAACATGCATGTAAACTGAATGTTTTGTTTTATTTTAATAAATTCGTGCGAACTTAGTCCAGTGTTATTTTTGTATTTTATGTTAATCCGGGAATTTGTTGAATTCACCTTTTTCTCAATGGATTTTTTGATTGATAGAATCTCCCAATAGTCCATCCATTTACCCTTTTCAAAATAGACATCCTATGTTCTTTGATTGTATGTTGTAGGACAAACAGGCCGATGTTTACAATATAGAATCAAAGAAAATAGGATGACTATTTTGAAAAACCAGAAATCAAACGGTTTTGCAGAACATTATATAGAAAATAATAATTTTTTTAATGAGAAAATTGTAACTTTATTATATAATGTTAGAAAGGATAAACTGATGGACGATTTGGAGATTCTATCGATAAAAAATCCATTGAAAAAAAGGAGAAGTTAACAGAATCCCAAATACTCTTTGTGAACACCCCTATATTGGATGCTGTTATTTACATGTGCCATAGAAATGCACAGATATCCAAGGTGTAATAAAAAAATGTTTTTCTAATTATATATATTATATATTTTATTATTTATTTATTTATTTAAATATTTTAAAGCCTTCCACATATAAAAAAAATTTTTTTTTGTCTATTCAGAATATTTAATTTATAGGATTTGGGTTAACAATTTTTATTTATTGGATTTTGTTATACCATTTGGATGTCTTATAATGAATGTTTATTTTATATGTCATTTGATATAACTGGTACTTATATGACATTATTTTAATTTATTTTCAGAAGTTATAATTATTGAATATAATTTTTTGAGATTAAATATGTAGAAGGCTAATATTAAAATATTTAAATAATTTTATATACCTTCTATCAAGAATTAACCTCTATTTATGTTATGTTATATATTTTATTTTTAAAATTAAATCTGTAGAGGTTTCGGAGAATTGATCCAGCTATTATCTGTAATATTCAAAAAAGGTGATAATAATGAAAAGGTGTTTTTTACTTGATGGACGGGTTATTATTATTTTTTTTTAATATGATACAGATTTGTTCTGTTAACCTCTTACAAATTTTACTTTCGAAATATTTTTATTCAAAAACTTTAAGAATTAAATTAAATAAATGTCTATGAACACATTGTGTTAGTAGACATAGAGAATTAAACAATTATCACACAGTACCAAAAGAAATAAAAAAATTCAAAGAAATATAAACTATCAATTAAATCTTCTGAATAAATACTTGAAGGGGACAAAATTTTGTTTCGTGCCTTGTTTTATTAAAACTAAATTCCTTTCCAAAAATGCAAAGCATAACCTCAAGAACTTTTTCGAAAACAACTTGCTCAGAATGAGTTCCTTCAAAAAATTTCTAAAACATGCAGAACATCTTCAAAAAGCAATTTGGAATTATTGCAAACGAAAACCCATCAGCCCTACTTCACATTTAAAAAAATAAAATAATTAACAAATTATATCTTAATATTCAAACTGAATGCAGATATCTGTACAAACACTAAAATGAAGTGAACTTTAAAAAAATCTTAGGTATTCTATGTACGCCACAGAAACTACACAAAATTTGCAAAGTATTTTATGGACTCCTTTTAAACCAAGTGATAATATGTTATAAGTGTAAACCAAAATATATAATTATTATATATACAATGAAATAATAAAAAGAGGTTTTTTACTTGATACAAGGATTATTTAAAAAATGGTTTTTTGTGTTCTTAGACATTTATTTAATTTAATTCTTAAAGTTTTGGAATAAAAAATTTTTTAAATTAAAATTTGTGGGAGTTTAACAGAATGAATCTGTATGATATTTGAAATTTTTTCAAAATTCAAAAAAGCTCTTCGTAGTAAATTTTCAATATAATATATATTGTCTGAATTTTTTCATAATCTGTATTATCTCACATGAGCGTTTTTTAATATAGTCTATCGTATCTTCTTTTCATTATATTTTACTGAAATTGCCTGACTTTTGCATGGTACTCCAACATGATCTTGAAATTATCCATTTGAGCAGGATATTTGATGAATGAAGGTATGTTTATATATTTTATTGATTGTTTTTATTAAGCATCCAAGTAACACCCAACTGATGAAAAGATGGATAAGAATTTCAAACTCTTTCTCTAGAGAATGTACTGTCTATTTAAAAAAAAAGGGAAATAAAAAAATCTTAATAATAATAAAGTTATTCCTTAATATTCACTCCAAACAAATTTGTCTTGGGTGATGGATTTAGATAATTTGGTCAATACTTTTCTTTTGATTCTTTATTAGCTAGTTGCCGCTCGTATGTCTGTAAACTGAAACAATGTTTTCTAAGGCATATTATTGATTTAAAATAATAAAAAGAGCTTTTTTTCTTGATGGAAGGATTATAACAAAATTTTAAATATCATACAGATTTCTTCTGTAAACTGTCTACAAATTTTAATTTCAAAAAAAAATTTTTATTCTGTATATTTTAAATTTTGTAATCGTCCTTCTATCAGTAAAAAACCTTCTTATATTATATTATTTTATTGTATATATAATAATTATATATTTTGGTTTACGCTTATTACATATTATTATTTGCTTTTAAGGGAGTCCATAAAATACCTTGCAAACTTTATGTTATTTCTGTGACGAACATAGAATACTTAGAATGTTTGTAAGTTCACTTTATTCTACTGTCTGTACAGTAAACTGTTTGGTAAAATATCTTTGTTAATTATTTTTAATTTTTAAATATGAAGTCGAGCTGATGATTTACCGTTGTAATACTTGTAAATTGTTTTTTAGAGATGTTCTTCATGTTTTAGGATTTTTTTAAAACTTATTTTGAGCAAGTTATTTTCGAAGAAGTTCTTGAGGTTATGTTTTGCATTTTTGAAAGGGAATTTAGTTTTCATGAAACAAGGAATGAAACAAAATTCCGTACTCTTCAAGTAATTATTTGATAATTTTTAGTTGACAATTTATATTTCTTTGAATTTCTTTCATTCCCTTTGGTACTGTGTAATAAGTATTAATTCTATGTCTACTAAATTGACACGGTGTGTTCTGAAGACATTTATTTAATTTAATTCTAAAGATTTTGAATAAATTTTTTTTTTAATTTAAAATTTGTAGAAGGTTTACAGAAGAAATCTGTATGATATTTTAAATTTTATTAATTTTAATTCTGAAAAGTTTTCAAGAAATTTTTTCGATTGAATCTGTAGAGGTTTCGGAGAATTCATCCAGCTATTATCTGTAATATTAAAACAAACTTTTCGTAGTAAATTTTCAATATATATTGTTTTAACAAAATTTGAATATCAAAACAGATTTAATCTGTTAGTCTTCTACAATTTTAATTAAAAAAAAAAATTATTCAAAAAACTTTTAGAATTAAATTAATGTCTAAAATAAGCACCGCTTGTATTTAATAGACGTATATAATCAAAACTCAATATATAATGTCAAATGGAATAAATAAACAAACCAATATATAAAAAGTCAATTAAAATTAATTGATAAATATTAGAAGGAGACAAAATTTTGTTTCTGATCTTACCATAATGAAACCAAATCTTTTTCAAAAACATAAAACACAACTTAAGGATTTCTCAAAAAATATAATTCATTTGAAATATTTAATATATTTAAATATTCAAATAAGCTAATTAAAAATCTCTCAAAACATGCAGTATATCTTCAAAAAACAATTAGAATGCGGATAATCTTTTCATCGGCCCTAGATAATACTTAAAATATCAAAATCAACTAACAATCAGTATATCATACCTTAGAGTGTAACACGGAACTTGTTTGAAACAGACTAACTTTAAAATCTCCAGGTAGTCAGTTCGTCACAAAATCACAGAAAACTGTAAGTTATTATAAGGTTTTCTTTAAACCATTGACATTCCAGAACGAGATTTATTCAAGCTTAAATGTAATTATATATTATGTATAAAATAAAATAAAAAAAGGCTTTTTACTTGATAGAAGAAATATAACAAAATTTGAATATCAAAACAGATTTTATCTGTTCGTCTTCTACAATTTTAATTTAAAAAAAAAAACTGTAGAAGACTAACAGATTAAATCTGTTTGATATTCAAATTTTCTTATATTTCTTCTATCAAGTAAAAAGCCTTTTTCTATTTTATAATATATTGTTTTAGCTATTTTTGTTTTTGTTCCATAAAATTTTTCGAAAAAATTCGCAAAAATAAGTTACGATAAACCACCTACCCTAAATGAAACAAACATCGTAAATTCCTAGGTTTTGCCGCTGCACCGTCACATAACCACCCGGAAAACCATATCGCGAATGCGGGCCGTCACCACGTACGTCCAGACGGCAACTGAATCGCAGCAGCCAACTCTGTGCTGTGTGCCGGCATTTTCTGAGCGCTAGCACGCGTCGCTATTTTTTTTTCGTGCATCAAGGTGTACCGCCACTCTTTTTCGTCTCGCGTGGTAGGAGTGCGAGGGTGGCAGGCGGCGGTGAATACAGATGTGACAGTTCGGAGCGGCTACGTTCTGCCAGCGATAGTCTGGTTTTTCTCGGAGCTACCTTGCAGACCTATGGTTGCCTTGCTTTCACTCTCTAGCCTAGCGCGAGCATGTAATGTGCGATAAGAGCTAAATGGATTGGTGTTGACCAGGCCAGCATTTCCCAACTTTTTCCGAACGCTTTCTATAAGAGATGAAAGACGGAGAAAATGAACGTAGTAAATCAAATAAATACTAGTGAACGGGTAGATCTAGCCTCCAGTAGATCAATGAAACGGGTAGATCAATTCAATTAGTAAAAGATGGACCGTTTAGAGTTTGCATTTTGAAGTATCGGGTGTTTTTTTAGAGTGATAGAACTTCAAGTTGAAATAAAACACATTTAAATTAAGATTGAAGCCAATTTTTTTTAATTGCAAAATAATTTTATGACATCTATGTTTCAAAAATTATTTCTGGCATATGTTCACCACGACTAGCTCTGAGGAACCGCATTCGACCAGACCAATTTTGGACCACTTTTTCGAGTAATTCAGTCAGGCCTTGTTTCATCAATAACACGAGTTATGTTGGCTTCCAAAGCGTCTATTGTTTCTGGTTTATCAGCATAAACCAATAACTTGACATAACCCCAAAGAAAATAATCCAGTGGAGTTATGTCGCATGAAAGTGGTCTATATACCAAAGGTGGGACGAACAGAACCGGAACCCTCTTCGTTCAGACCAATAAGCTTGACATCGTTCCTGCTGAAGAGTCTGGAAAAGGTGATAGATGTCCATATCAGGGGGAAGGTGGTAATTTACAGTCCCCCTAGCCCTCATCAATACGCCTACCAGGCCGACAAATCGGCAGAACTTGCATTGCATAATCTGATCGGAAAATTAAACCAATCTCTCGATAATCGAGAGATAGCACTAAAAGCGTTTCTGGACATTGAAGGTGCTTTTAACTATACGCTGCCGGCTTCTCTCGCTGAGGCTATCGCTTCGAGAGGAATCGACCCGCTAATCTGTAAATGGATACAGGCAATGCTATGCGGCAGAACAATAACGACCTCATACCAGGATGAGGTCTTCGAGTTCAAGGCTGCGAAGGGCTGTCCGCAGGGAGGTATTCTCTCACCCTTACTGTGGATCCTTCTCGTTGATGACCTGCTAGCGATCATTTCGCTGTGGGGAGTCGACGTTCAAGCATTTGCTGATGACCTGGCAATCATAGTGAAAGGTAAATCGGAGGTGATGATATCGACCGTCCTTCAAGAGATACTGAACACTATTGACAAATGGTGTATAAGGGAAGACATGTCTCTTAACCCGCAAAAGATTGTTATAGTACCATTCACTACAAAACGGAAGTTGAATGGTTTAGAACCGCCGACTATCCGTGGTGAAATAATACAATTCTCAGTTGAGGCAAAATACCTGGGAATAGTCCTGGACAAGACCCTCAACTGTAGTGCACACCTAGATAAAGTGTGTCATAAAGCCAGAATGGGTTTCTGGACTTGCAGGCGGATCTGTGGTAAAACCTGGGGCCTAAAGCCCATGCAGATGTACTGGCTATACACTATGGTAATTAGACCACGGATAGTGTATGGCGCTGTAGCGTGGTGGAAGAAAGGCCAACAAACGGTTGGCGAACATAAGCTCACTCGACTACAGAGACAGACTTGCCTTCCAATTACAGGTGCGTTTCGCACCACACCCACGGCAGCCATGGAGGTCCTACTAAATCTACCACCCCTGCACCTACTCGTGCAGAGGCAGGCGGAGCGGACCACATACAAACTATATCAACTAGCGATTGACAAGCCAGAGGCAATAGTGATGGAAGGCTCAGGACTGCTGGACGAGCTTTTAACGAACAGTATCCTATCGATGCCCTCGGATCTAATGTCAAAAGTCACGAGCCAAGAACGAAATTTCAATGTAGTCGTCCCCAGCCAGGACGAATGGACCCAGTATGCTGAGGTTCTATTGAGAACCGATCTTGGCTTGTTCATAGACGGCTCGCGAACGACGAACGGAACAGGAGCGGGAGTCTATGGGAGCAAACCGAGAATTAACATCTCATTGAGTCTCGGTCAAAACGCAACCATATTCAAGGCAGAACTATTTGCCATTGAGACCACGGCAAAACTGCTGATAAAACCTCAAATCCACCACGGTAAAGTCAAAATATTTACTGATAGTCAGTCAGTACTAAAAGCTTTGGAATCCAGCTCTTGTACCTCAAGAACAGTCTGGAGTTGCCGCATGGCTTTAAACAGGCTCGGTATGTACAACAGTATCACTCTAGTTTAGGTACCGAGCCACTATTTGGGTAACGAGGAGGCAGATCGGCTAGCGTTTGCTGGAGCTGCGCTGCCTTTGGTAGGACCAGAACCATTCCTAGGAATACCACATGACATGGCTAAGCAGGCGATAAAGGCAGAATGAACTCAAGGCTAGAGTCTTTCTGGCGGAGCCATTCTGGCCTGAAATATTCGAAGTTGTTCCTTGGAACAGCTCGAACAAAAAAAAGGTGGCGAACCTATCGCTAGGTCTGGATAGGGCCAAACTAAGAACACTTGTTGGAATGATGACAGGTCACTGCAGACTGAAAGCGTATTAGCACAAAATCGGTCTGGCTGAAGACGACGAATGCAGGCTGTGTCTTGAGGACACTGAAACAGCCATAAACATCGTCTCAGAGTGTCCAGCGGTGAGTCGCATCAGATTCGAGGTCTTTGGCCAGGCTTTTATAGCCCACTACGAACTGAAAAAATTACCCCTGAACAAGATTATCGGTTTTATGCGTGCGGACGCATTGGTAGGGTGGACAGACGCCCGCTCGCCATAAATAATAATAATAATATGTCGCATGATCTTAGAGGCCAATTAATTGGACCATTTCTCGAAATAATGTTATCGCCAAATCTTTCTTTCAATAAATCAATTGTTACTGTAGCAGCATGAGCTGTAGCACCATCTTGTTCCTTCAAGATGTGTGTTTTAGTTCTAACCAAAACACTTCTGGGTCGATACCATTCAAATTTTGAAACAAATAATCATTGATCAACGATCTATAACGAGCACCATTCACTGTAACATTAGCTCCAGCATCGTTTTTAAAGAAATATGGACCGATAATGCCTCCAGCGTGTAAAGCACACTAGTGCTTTTTGTACGATGCAATGGAACCTGCAGAATTGCAGGATTGCTTTCACTCCATATACGGCAATTTTGCTTGTTTACATAGCCGTTCAACCAGAAATGACCTTCATCACTAAACACAATTTTACGATAAGAAAGTGGATCAACTTCAACCTGTTCTAGGGCCCCATCAGCAAACAAACGACCCTTATTATGGTCAAGTGGCTTTAGTTCCTGAACCAGTTGGATCTTGTATGGGTGCAGACCAAGATCTTTACGCAAAATTTTCCATGTGGTGGATGCACAGAGTCCAACTTGTGAACGTCGACGACTAGACAAATCTGGATCATCATTAACACCATGACTTACAGCAGCGATATTTTCTTCTGTACGTACAGTTCTTTGTCTTGTTGTTGTTGTCGCATCGAGTAGAGAAAATGTTGTCCGAAATCTATCGATAGTTCGACGACTAAGCTGCTCTGATGGACGATTATGTAAACCATGAATTTCACGAAGTGCTCTATAAGTTTGGCGAATAGAACACTGATTTTGAAAATAAATTTCAACATTTTTAAACGTTGTTGCGGCATGAGTCTTTCCATGATAATTTGTGAATGCTTACTGAACAGAAATGCCAAAACAACATGGCTCCTACCTTCTGTCAAATCACAGTTATCCCTATCGAAAGTTCTATCACTCTAAAAAAAACACCCGATAGTTATTTCGAGTCTGGCAATACTCCTGTCATTCGTATTTTGATAGAAACTGTGTTTAATGTTTGACATTAACGAAATGGGTCGATTTACGCTTGAACAAAACAAGAAAATATTAAAAACTTATTAGGAGTATATTTAAGTTGGTGCGATTGTTTTCCAAAAACTGAAGCTTTATTGTAAAAAATTGGTTGTACATTCAAAGTTCAAAGTATTGTCCGTCGCTGGCCACTATTTTTTCCCATCTTTCTGGCGATTGACGGACTCCATCATGAAACAACCCCGGCGTTTTGGTCGCTATCCATGCATCGATCCATTTTTTGACATTATAGTAATTGAAGCAGCGCCGGTCAGCCGGGACATATTCCATTGATCGGAAGAGATGGTAATCGGAAGGAGCAATGTCTGGGCTGTACGGTGAGTGGAGTGGGTCTTCTCATTTGAGCTTTTCTAACTACGTTTTAACGGACGACGAAACATATATCATGCTACAAAATAACTTTGTCGTGTCTGTCGGCGTATTTTCTCGCAAAACTTGACTCAAACGCATCAGTCGTCAGTGGTACACCTCCCCTGTGTTCTTTTCGTTCGATTACAGCAGCCCATAATACACCACATCCAGCTTCTCCAACCAAATAGGTACACAGCATGATCTTTTGGCCATGACAGTTGATGATGTGGCTTCCATACATTGCAATATGTCTTCAAAATCATAATAACCACTTTTAAATCGGGTAAACTATTTCTGACACGCTCGTTCAGCTAGAGCATGGCCACCATAAACATCCACTAAAATATGATGACTTTCGGCAGCCAGTTTCTTGATATTGGAGTGCCGATGGCTCAGTGGTAAAAGCACAGGGCTCGTAACCGAAAGGTCGCGGGTTCAAGTCCTGTTCAAGTGGGAAAGAAATTTTCTAGTTGGACGGGTTTAGGCCACCATTTCTCTGTTGGGTCGAAAATTAACGGTGCTGTGACCTTAAGTGTAAGATTGCAGTAACAAACCCTACCCAGAACACAACTGAACGAACTAACTTACTCGCACAAGCTTAAAAAGCTTCTTAGAAGATCTAGTATCAGGATAATATAATAATATATATATATATATATATATATATATATATATATATATATATATAAGTGATATATATTTTTATAAGTAAACTTAAAAGCAAACAAGAATAATTCGCTTCGCTAATTTATTAAGGATCTTTTAAATCACCTAACTTAATAACAAACTAACAATAAATTGTTGAAGGGTCGGTTAAAAATACACCTCTACATTAAATTTGTATCTTTAGAATTGTTTGTAAAAAGTGCTCTGCCTGTAAAAAGTGTACATTTGGGATCTTATATGACTACGGGAATAATTAGGGTTTTATTTCAGTGCCAAGATAAGCGCCATACGTTGATCATATTGTATATAATAATTTTAGAATACCCATACTTGAATAAACACTAATAGAAAAGTTAATGTATATAAAAAGTTAAGAAGTAGAGAAAAACTGATTTCATATTAGGATTCAGCTATTAAAGTATATCGTAAATCAATTATAAAATCTTCCCCACTAAGAAAAAAAATTGTACGCCTGTGATAGTGCTCTAGATTCAATAAAGAATAAAATTGGTATTTTGTAGGATAATGAGGCATCTGGATCCGATTTGACATCACACATATTATTAAATCTTCCTGTGAATTGCTGCCAGAACCTGTCATATAATCTTCAATAATAAATCACTGTTTCCGAGAATTTTCCCAAAACAATTCATTCACATTTGATTGATTTATTTCAATAGTTTTTTTGAGATTAAGACATATTTAAAAATGCCCTACCTACCATAATATTTAAATCATATCAATTATACACTCTATTGTACTTTTTGTGATTAAATATTATTACTAGGGCAGTTTGATAAATCAGTGAATTTATGTTTTTCCCGCATAGTAACTAAGTGCAACAATGCTACTGTCATCTAAAATATTCATTTCATGTGTTCATCCAACTTTACTTTTTTAAATATTTTAATTACTGGAAGATTAACATGCTCAGACGGATCAATAATAGTATTTTAAAAACATTTATTTAATTTCATTCTAAAAGTTTTTGAATAAAAATTTTTTGGAATTAAAATTTGTAGGAGGCTTACAGAATAAATCTGTATCATATTAAAAAAAATTTAATAATCCTTCCATCAAGTAAAAAACCCCTTTTCATTATTAGGTATCACCTTTTTTGAATATTACAGATAAAAGCTATGATATTTAAAATTTTGTAATAATCCTTCTATCAAAAAAAAACCTTTTTTTTATTATTTTATTGTATATATAATAATTATATATTTTGGTTTACACTTATAACATATTATCATTTGGTTTCAAAGGAGTCCATAAAATACCTTTCAATTTTTTTTTATTTTAAGCAAGTTGTTTTTGAAGAAGTTCTTGAGGTTATGTTTTGTATTTTTGGAAGGAAATTTGGTTTTCATAACGAAACAAAATTTTGTAATCTTCAAGTATTTATTTAATAATTTTTTAATTGACAATTTATATTTCTTTGAATTCTTTTATTTCCTTTGGTACTGTATAATAGGTGTTAATTCTATATGTGTACTAAATTGACACATTGTGTTCTAAAGACATTTATTTTATTTAATTCTGAAAGTTTTTGAATAGGAGGAATTTTGTAGGAGGTTAACAGAATAAATCTGTATTATATTTGAAATTTTTCTAATAATCCTTCTATCGAGAAAAAAACCTTTTTTTATTATTTAATTATATATATAATAATTATATATTTTGGTTTACACTTATAACATTTTATCATTTGGTTTCGAAGGTGTCCATAAAATACCTTTCAAACTTTATATAATTTCTGTGACGAACATAGAAAACGTAGAATTTTTAAAAGTTCGCTTCATTCCAGTGTTTTTCTAGATAACTACATTCAGTTTTTCTGGTAAGATATTTTATGTTGATTATTTTTATTTTTTAAATACGAAGTAGAACTGATCAGTTTCCGTTGTGATTATTCTAAGTTGCTTTTTGAAGATGTTCTGCGTGTTTTAGGAATTGTTTTGAAAGGAACTTATTTTGAATAAGTTGTTCTTGAAGTTCTTGAGGTTATGTTTTGGAAAGGAATTTGGTTTTCGTGACAAGGAACGAAACAAAATTTTGTACTCTTCAAGTATTTATTTAATAATTTTTTAATTATTATAACAATTTATATTTCTTTGAATTCTTTTATTTCTTTGGTACTATGTAATAGGTGTTAGTTCTATATGTCTACTAAATTGACACAGTCTGTTCTGAAGACATTTATTTAATTTAATTCTAGAAGTTTTTGAATAAAAATTTTTTGGAATTAAAATTTGTAGGTTAACAGAATAAATCTGTATGATATTTAAAATTTTGTAATAATCCTTCTATCAAGAAAAAAGCTTCTTTTTATTATTTCATAAATATCTAAATTTATTTAAATTTATTTAACTGTTCAATGATAAAATGGCAAATCTCAATGAAAGCAATGAGCGTAATAATGTGATCGTATTCATTGGGAAACAGGTTATTTAATTCTCCTTCGTGCAAGTGGTTTTCGATTGAATTGTTTACTTTGACGAGTTCTATATCCTCAAGTTAAAAAACATCCTGTATTTCCATATTGACCTGTAGAAGTTCGCGGACCCCAAGTTGGGAAACACTGGAATCGACGAACGAATGCTATACCGCGACTGGTTATTCCATTCTTAAGGGTTCGATGGGAGGTCAGCGCACTTCACGACATGGACCATGGTATGGTGCAGCTATGTGAAGTTTACATTTGAACACAAAGAGAATCCGCGTTCCGCTAAACATGTGAATCAATTACGAATATATTTGTGAATGCATACAATGTTTAAGAGCGTCTTTGAAATTGACATTTCTGGCGATAAAATGTTTTTTTTGCACGACTTTTATATAATCGGCGTTTTCACTCCCTCAGAAGCGAGAGTAAAGTGGGTCTCTTACTCCCTAAGGTGAAAAAACATACCTAACTCAAATCATGAATATTGTATCATATTTATTTGATATTAATATTTAAATCAATATTGAAACCACCACTAATACATGTTGTAACAACAAATTAAGTTAGTCCGTTTTTCAGCTAAAAAAAAATGCATATTTCAAAAGATTATAAATTAACAAATTGATCGAAAAATGTTCATCACTGTTTACTACATGTCAAACATGCAGACACTACTTGTTGAGTCACCCCAACGTCAGTGTAAACTCGTGTTACGTTAGACTTGGATCTTCATCGAGTAATGTCTATAATTCATCGTCTTCGAATATTTTTGGCTGTTCCGAGCGAGGTCCATCTTCAACGCTGAAATCGCCACTTTTGAAGCGCCGGGACCATTCTGTATATGACTTATCAGTTGGAGCATTGTCAATGTAAATTTCCACAAGTATGAGATGAGCTCAGCTGAATTTTTTCCATTTGAAACAAAAAATTAAAACTTACCGGAAATGCTGTTTGGTTATAAAAAAATCTGACATTTTCAAGAGCGTTACAAAAAATATGAAACTTAAATCAATTTAAACTCGATGTTATCGGCTGATGTCCAATCTATCTAAATGTGCGACAATGTTAATATTTGAAAATTTAATATTTTTGGAGTCGTTCTTCGAAAACGGACAGTATTAATTGGTACTTCCAATAATATTTGATTAAGCAATAATATGCACTTGTTTTTTTTTAATATTTCAAATATAAAGCAGAATAGTTCTGTGGAACATCTACAGAATTTACTTTGAAAAATTTCTCAAAAAATCAAATGAATATGTCTTAGAAACCCTGTTCATATTTAAGTAGACATATAGAATTACCACTGACTTCAAAAGTCACACAGTACCTAAAAAATATAAAGAAATCTAAAGTGAACAAAGAAATTTGATCGAAATTACCCAGCAAACTTTAGACGAGAGAGCTGTTTCAAATGGACCTTATTAATATCAAATTCTATAAAAACTGCGTTTGAATTCATTATATACAAAATAAAAATAAGTTGAAATTGTATATTACTTGGAAAAGAAGGTTTTCATTATTTGAAATATTAAGCAGAATAATTTTGTGAAACTTCTACAAAATTTGATTTAGAATTTTTTTTATAGATAAACCGTATATGTTAAATGATTGTTATCACAGTCCCTGCTCCTTTTTTTAGACTCTCTTGATAACTATTGTTTTTTTTTTTTTTTTCAAATGAACTATTAGCGTTATTAACCATATGTAAGTGGCATTAAAATAGTGTTTTGACTCTCCTACATATTTATTTTGAAATGCATTTATTATACAGGGTGTATATGATTAGTGACGAAAAAATTTAAGGGGTGATTCCTTGGCAAAAAATAGGGTGAGTCTTTCATATAAACTTTATTTTTTTGAGCCCTCCCCTGCTTAGTTACAGCCCCCTAAAGATGGCGCCCGAAAAACAGTTTTTAATTTTTTTCTTAAACACCAAAAAACCGACAAGAATATAATCAAGCAGTCATTTTATGCGGGCGAAAAGACACTCAAAAATTTTTTTGGTGGTATTCCTCTATGATTGCAAGGCACCCCTAAACCTTCTTTCACAAGAAACTTTTTTCCATATTACATTATATATAACAATACAAAAAGAATTTTGGATAGCTTGATCTCTACTTAACAAAAAAGGTCTCTTGTCATTTCACGTTAAAATTCACAGTTTTCGAGGAAAAAAATAATTTATCAACAGATAGTACGCCTGAGTCGTAGAGCCTGAAATTATTTTCGATCTTAAATTTATCCATTAGGCGGATGTCAAGTTGACATTTTTATTGAGAGTTGATACAAATATTAAATAAATTGGACAAAACAAACAATTCTAATTTTCGATTGTGACCACCAAATTTTTGAATAACCCTACATAAAAGAACAATGCGATTCCTTGAATATTCCATATTTTGGACAGGAGTCTTGTAAACCAATGTTTTTGAATGACCCCAAATAGTAAAATTCAGAGGATTTAAATATGGTGATTGGGCAGGCCAGAACTGAGGTCCACCTCGCCCTATCCATCGATTTGAATATTTGTGATTTAAATGCTGACGAGCTCCAATACTGAAATGTACGGAGGCCCCATCATACCCCACATTGTCCTTCGAACAAGCAAAGGAATATTCTGAAGAAGTACAGGAAGTTCTTCTTCTAGAAATTGAACGTATGTGTTTCCATTCAATCTAGGTGGTAGAAATTTTTGACCAATTAACTGATCCCCAACATATCCAAGCAAGACATTCAGAGAAAATTGTTCTTGGGGTGGTGAGCTACAGTAATAGCGTGAGGGTTTCTCTTCGGTCCATATGTGGTTATTATGAAAATTAGTTATTGGATATCTAGAAAAATTAGCTTTGTCTGTAAATAGGACCCCTTTCAAAAATTGAGAATATTGTTCAATCATTCCCAACATCCAAGTGGAGAATTGAAGACGATTCGGAAAAATCCCTGTACACGTTGAATGTGATATGGATGTAAAAGTTGTTCCTTCAATATCGCAAACACCGTCATATGGTGAATTTGTAATTGCTGAGCAGTTTTCCTAGTACTGATGTCAGGTTGCTCGTCGACAAAATGTAGTACTGCTTGTTTCATTGCTGGAATTCTAATTTCGCGCTAGCGACCACAATCATTTTTATTTATTTTAAATGTACCACTTTCTGGTAGTCGTTGCTGAATTCGTGTAAATCGAGTGTGATGTGGAGCCACACGTTCAGGAACATTTCTGCATATCTTCTGGATGCTTTCGGAGAATTACCACAAGAAAGACCTAAACAAAATGCATTTCGATCATTTCTGTGTTTGTGACACCGCCGTCTTAATCAGTAAGTGACAAAAATCTCAAAATGATAAGCCAGATCAAAATAATTGTAACTGAATCAAAGTTAATCAAAACTAGTCAGTTGTCATAACAAAATGACATCCGCTTACTTGATTAATTCTAGTTCGGAAATAATTCCAGCCTTTACGACTCACACTACAGTGTTGATAATTTTTTTTTCTCAAAAACCTTGAATTTCAGCAAGAAATTACAAGGGACCTCATTTGTTAAGTATGGATCAAGCTATCCAAAATTAATTTTTTTATTGTAAAATAGGAACATGGAAAAAAGTTTCTTTCAAAGGAAGGTTTAGGGGCGGCATTTTCTACCCCTTGCAGTCATAGAGCAACACTACCAAAAATTTTTTGAGTGTTTTCTCGCTCGCATAAAATGTCTGCTTAATTTTATTCTTGTCAGTTTTTTAGTTTCTAAGAAAAAAATTAGAAACTGTTTTTAGGTCGCCTTCTTTAGGGGGCTGTAACTAAGCAGGGGGGCTCAAGAAAATGAAGTTTATATGAAAGACCCACCCTATTTTTTGTCAAGGAATAACTCCCTAATTTTTTTTTGCAATTATTCAATTATTCATATACTCGCTGTATATGCAAATATATGAAAGCATTAGTAAGCTATTAATATTTAGTGAAACCACCTCTCTCTTTAAATAGTGCGGAATTCTGTTTATCCAGCTTAAAACAACTTCCTTCAATAACTATATTAAATATCAAAAAATGTAATTCTGCTATACCTTGCTACAAATTTTAATTTTATAAATTTTCTTAAAAAATTTTTTAAATTAAATTAAATAATAAATGCCTTAGAAAACACTGTTTCATTTTAACTGCACATATAGAATTAATACTCATTACACACTATCAAAGGGAGATAAGTGAATAAAAAAAATAAAGAATATTGATCGAACTTATTCAATAAACATTTAGTGGAATTTAGTGGCGCCGTTTCATATTAGCAAATTCTTTGAAACAACCACTCCTTAAACAGCTCCTTCAAGAAACTCTTCAAAAATATGTAGCACATCGCCTTAAAAAGGCGATTTATTATTCTTACCGATAATCTTCAGTCCCTTTTCATGGCAGCAATTCATTATTATGGTTCCAATGATGTATTGATCAACTGCAACCTGTTTGTAATATTTTCTTTTGCCAATTTCCGTTTCAGGCACTCACAGATATTCTCGATTGGCTTCATGCCAGGGGAGTTCCCGACCCATGATGAAACAGGTATTTTTTTCTTCTTCAAAAATTCATTTGTGCTTTTAGCAGTATAGCAGGTAGCCCCATCTTTCATGAGAATTATACGCCCATTGCCAAACCATTCATTGATCTGTGGTATCAATTTGGTCTACAGAACCCTTTTGTATTGGTCCTCTCCACGATATGTAGCCTTCCCACACCCTTTCCACTGATTACAGATGTGGGATGCTTTACTCTTTTGACTACACAGTCTGTATGGTATTTTTTCTGTGGAACAAAATTGAGCTCTATTATTCGTTATTTGGAAAGTTGTTTCGTCAATGAAGCAGATCTGAGAATGTTCAATAACCAAAAAAAATATATTTTTTCAACCACTCATTATCTGCTAGTCTTCAAGTGTAAGTGTTTTAATCAAATTGGCCCAATTCATAGGCCAGTGTCCTCAAGACACAGCCTACATTCATCGTCTTCAGCCAGACCGATTTTATGCAAATGTGTCTTCAACCTGTCGTGGCCTGTCATAATTCCGACAAGTGTTCTTAGTTTGGCCCTATCCAGAGCTAGCGCTAGGTCCACCATCTTTTGGTTCTAAGCTGTTCCAAGAATCACCTTCAAATGTTTCAGACTAGGATGATTCAACCAGAAAGACTCTAGTCTTGAGTTCATCTGCCTCTTATCGTCCGCTTAGCCACGTCATGTGGTATTCCCATGAATGGTTACACCTACCAGAGGCAGCGCAAGCTCGAGCAAATGCCAGCCTATCTGCCTCTTCGTTAGCCAAATAGTTTGAGTGGCTTGGTATCCCAACAAGAGTGATTCTGTTATACATACCGAGCCTGTTTAAAGCCATGCGGTAACTCGAGACTCAATGAGATGTTGATTCTAGGTTTGCTCCCATAGACTCGCTACCGTTTCGTACGTCGTTCGCGAGCCGTCTGTGAATAATCCAAGGTCGTTCCTCAATAGAACCTCAACATGCTGGGTCCATTCGTCCCGACTGAGGACGATTACATTGAAATGCCGTTCTTGGCTCGTGACATTTGACATTAGATCCGAGGGCATCCATAGGGTGTTGTTCGTTAAAAGCTCGTCCAGCAGTCCTGAGCCTTCCATCACTATTGCCTCTGGCCTGTCGATCTCCAGTTATAGTTTGTATGAGGGCTGTTCCGCTACTCTCTACACAAGCAGGTGCAGGGATGGTAGATTTAGCAGTACCTCCATGATTGCCGTGGGTGTGGTACGAAACGCACCTATAATTGCAAGGCAAGCCTGTCTCTGTAGTAGAGTTAGCTTATGTTGGCCAATTGTATGTTGGCCATTCTTCCACCACGCTACAGCGCGTTACATTATCTGTAGTCTAATTACCATATTGTATAACCGATACATCTACCTGGGCTTTAAACCCCAGGTTTTACCACGATATAATAGCTACCAAGTCATCGACAAGAAGAGACACAACCTGCATTCATCGTCTTCAGCCAGACCGATTTTGTGCAAATGCGCTTTCAGCCTGCAGTGACCTGTCATAATTCCGACAAGTGTTCTTAGTTTGGCTATCCAGATCCAGTGCTAGGTCCGCCATCTTTTTGTTCGAAGCTGTTCCAAGGAACACCTTCGAATGTTTCAGGTCAGAATGGCTCCGCCAGAAAGACTCTAGTCTTGAGTTTATTCTGCCTGTTATCGTCCGCTTAGCGTCGTAGCCACGTAGCCATGTGGTATTTCCAGGAATAGTTCCGGTCCTACCAGAGGCAGCGCAGCTCCAGTAAAAGCCAGTCGATCGCCAGTTGATATAGTTGGTCCGTTCAGCCTCCCTCTGCACGAGTAGGTGCAGGGGTGGTAGATTTAATAAAACCTCCATGAATTTTGTATTACGTAGAAAGGCAATAACAGACGATTTTTCTTCTGAGGAAACATCTTAACTCCTTCCCATCTAAAAAATATTATAAGGAGACTAAGAGAACGTTTTTTTTTCGGTTAAAAATTACGCGAAAGTGTTAGTAACACTAATACTAACCTTGGAATAATTCTAATGGAAAATACTTGAACGTAACTTGTTTTAAATAAAATTCACTTCAAAAAACGAGCAGCTTCAGCAGGAAAATTGACGGAATAATATCCCTTTTCTGACAACTATAAACACTAGTGATGTACGAGATTCAGTCACCATATTATCAAAGTCGCATTTTTAACAAGAAACCTACAACTTGGCTCTATGAGATCATCTAGTTAAATCATAATGCGCCATTTACATTTGCGACTATTTACGATAAAAGGATCTTATCTCATTATCGTATTTTTCTAAACAAAGAATTAGAAATTACTCAGATATTACCATTTTAATCCCTTCATACTCCATAACCTTATTTTGTTGCGATATAATTGGATCTCTTCGAAGTTGTTACTCAATTGAATCCCTGTCTAGGTAGTGTTTTATACTAGATTAAAATTGTACCTGCTTATAAAAGTATTTTTGTGTGATATGCCATTGATGTTCCACTTGACGAAATAATGATAAACACTTCCCCAGTTATTATCGGTGTGAACACAATAATTTCGATTATTAGAATCGTATTTAAAATAAGCGGCATTTCACACGTTCTGACGCAATTGCGCCTCCTGACATAAGAGTCGCTGCTGCTCATTTCAGGGACCGCTATTTCTTCATTCCATTGAAAGTGAAGCCGTTTTCGATTTACTTTCGGCCAATGCGCCTCTAGTCCGTCATCATCTATCAGTTCATCCGTGTTGCGTAATCGGAGATTCATTTCCCCTGAGGATGCTCGAACGCGATGCATAGAAAATAACGGGATTTTCGAGTTTAGTGATCCTATGATGGAATGAGATGCTTCAAATTTTCAATTTTACTCGAATGTGAGGTTTAGTCCCGTTAATGCATGTTTGTTTAGAAGCAGTGGCGTAGTATCAATTGACGGGAAAAAATTTATTATCCTCGAAATCGAAATGTCTCTTATCACGATAATTTTCTCATAGTATAGAATGAAATTATAAAAATAGATAGAAGGAATATTACAAAATTTGAATATCAAAACAGATTTAATCTGTTAGTCTCCTACAATTTTGATTTAAAAAAAAATTTTTTCATTTTTAGAATTAAATTAATGTCTTATAAGCACAGCTTATATTTATTAGACGTTTAAAATCAAAACTCAATATAAAACATCAAATGAAATTAATAACTCAACAAATATAAATTGTCAATTAAACTTAAAAAATAAATATTTGAAGGAGACAAAATTTTGTTTCTGCTCTTACAATTATGAAAACTAGTTCCTTTTCAAAAATACAAAACATAATTTTTAGGACTTCCCAGAAAATATAATTTATTTGAAATATTTAATATGTTTAAATAAGTTACTTCAAAAATCTCTCAAAAACATGTATTATATCTTCAAAACACAATTAGAATTCCGATAAGGTCTTCATCGGTCCAACTTCACATTTAAAAATTAAAATCTATCAACAACAAATACAACTTACCAACAGATTTCTTGTTATCCTCGTTTGAACACCCACTTTAAAATCCAAGATATTCTATGTTCGACACAAAAATCACTGAAAGCTGTAAGCTATTATATGGTTTTCTTTAAATCACCTGATATCCCATAATGAGTTTTATTCAAACCTAGTATAATTATATATTATATATAGAATAAAATAATAAGAAGAGGTTTTTTACTTGATAGAAGGAATATTACAAAATTTGAATATCAAAACAGATTTAATCTGTTAGTCTCTTACAATTTTAATTTTAAAAAAAATTCAAAATTTTTTAAAATTAAGTTAATGTCTATAAGCACAGCTTATATTCAATAGACGTATAAAATCAAAACTCAATATAAAACATCAAATGGAATAAACAACCCGACAAATATAAATTGTCATTTAAAATTAAAAAATAAATATTTGAAGGAGACAAATTTTTGTCTCTGATCTTACAATTATGAAAACTAGTTTCTTTTCAAAAATGCAAAACATAATTTTAAGAACTTCTCAGAAAATATAATTTATTTGAAATATTTAATATATTACATATAAAATAAAATAATAAGAAGAGGTTTTTTACTTGATAGAAGGAATATTACAAAATTTGAATATCAAAACAGATTTAATCTGTTAGTCTCTTACAATTTTAATTTTAAAAAAAATTCAAAAATTTTTAAAATTAAGTTAATGTCTATAAGCACAGCTTATATTCAATAGACGTATAAAATCAAAACTCAATATAAAACATCAAATGGAATAAACAACCCAACAAATATAAATTGTCAATTAAAATTAAAAAATAAATATTTGAAGGAGACAAAATTTTGTCTCTGATCTTACAATTATGAAAACTAGTTTCTTTTCAAAAATGCAAAACATAATTTTAAGGACTTCTCAGAAAATATAATTTATTTGAAATATTTAATATATTACATATAAAATAAAATAATAAGAAGAGGTTTTTTACTTGATAGAAGGAATATTACAAAATTTGAATATCAAAACAGATTTAATCTGTTAGTCTCTTACAATTTTAATTTTTAAAAAAATTCAAAAATTTTTAGAATTAAGTTAATGTCTATAAGCACAGTTTATATTTATTAGACGTATAAAATCAAAACTCAATATAAAACATCAAATGGAATAAACAACCCACCAAATATAAATTGTCAATTAAAATTAAAAAATAAATATTTGAAGGAGACAAAATTTTGTTTCTGATCTTACAATTATGAAAACTAGTTCCTTGTCAAAAATTCAAAACATAATTTTAAGGACTTCACACTAAATATAATTAATTTGAAATATTTAATATATTTAAATAAGTAACTTCAAAAATCTTTCAAAAATATGTATTATATCTTCAAAACACAATTAGAATTCCGATAAGGTCTTCATCGGTCCAACTTCACATTTAAAAATTGAAATCTATCAACAACAAGTACAACTTACCTTCAGATTCCTTGTTATCCTCGTTTGAACACCCACTTTAAAATCCAAGATATTCTATGTTCGTCACAAAAATCACTGAAAGCTGTAAGGTATTATATGGTTTTCTTTAAACCACCTGATATCCCATAATGAGTTTTATTCAAACCTAGTATAATTATATATTATATATAAAATATAAAAATAATAAGAGGTTTTTTACTTGAAAGAAGGAATATTACAAAATTTGAATATCAAAACAGACTTAATCTGTTAGTCTTTTACAATTTTAATTTAAAAAAAAATTCAAACATTTTAGAATTAAGTTAATGTCTATAAGCACAGCTTATATTCAATAGACGTATAAAATCTTAACTCAATATAAAACATCAAATGGAATAAACAACCCAACAAATATAAATTGTCAATTAAAATTAAAAAATAAATATTTGAAGGAGACAAAATTTTGTTTCTGATCTTACAATTATGAAAACTAATTCCTTTTCAAAAATACAAAACATAATTTTAAGGACTCTTCAGAAAATATAATTTATTTGAAATATTTAATGTATTTAAATATTTAAATAAGTTAGTTCAAAAATTTCTCAAAAACATGTTTATATCTTAAATTTTGTTTCTGATCTTGCAATTATGAAAACTGTTTATGTTTTTTGAAGATATAATACATGTTTTTGAGAGATTCTTAAAGTATATTATTTAAATATATTAAATATTTCAAATAAATTATATTTCTGAGAAGTCCTTCAAATTATATATTGTATTATCGAAAAGGAATTAGTTTTCATAATTTTAAGATCAGAAACAAAATTTTATCTCCTTCAAATATTTATTTTTTAATTTTAATTAACAACTTATATTTGTTGGGTTATTTATTCCATTCGATGTTTTATATTCAGTTTTGATTTTATAGGTCTATTAAATATAATCTGTGCTTATAAGGCATTAATTTGATTCTGAAAATTTTAAAAAATTTTTTTTGAAATTAAAATTATAGGAGACTAGATTAAATCTGTTTTGATATTCAAATTCTTCATAGTTGTATGAATCGTGTTGTCCTTCACTTGATAAAAATCTATTGTACACTTCAATTAAAAAAATGCAGATACCATAGTGTTAACACAAAAAAAATTTGCTGGTTCATATTTTCGAGCCGTTCACTCTAGTGGAAGGTGTCTAAAAGACATGAAATCAATGTTTATAGGATTAAAAAAATTATATGAAATCAAAGCTTCTGAGGTTAAATTTTAATTACTTAAAAAAATGTTTGATCGTATCGGTCTCTACTTGTCGGAAATACATCTCGATGATTAAAGTAAAACAACTTAATCCATCATGACAACATGACTTCGTCAGGTGAGTATGGTACTGAGATTCATAAGACCAAAAAGCTGGTATCAGCTTGAATCACATGTTTGATTGTATCGGTCTCCACTTGTCGGAAATACATCTCGATGATTAAAGTGAAACAACTTAATTTCCGCTAATTTATTTAATTTCACAACAATTTTTTCGTCATGACAACATGATGTACCATACTCACCTGACGAAGTCATGTTGTCATGACGAAACAATTGTTGTGAAATTAAATAAATTAGCGAAAATTAAGTTGTTTTACTTTAATCATCGAATTTAAAAAAATTGTCATTTGAAATAAGCAGTTATTTTTTATTGCACCTTTTTGGCTGATAGTTGAGAATTCACTGCTTTTACTGAATTATTCGTAGGCTTTCTATTTCACTTCTGTATATCAGTATTTTGTTCAGCCTATTGAGAAACCACTTTTAATGCCTTCAGAACCTCTGAAATAGGAATATTCTTATTTTCCTCAGTTTCCAAATCAGAGTCGCTTCTTTCGAAAATCAGTGAGGACATTCGAATCACCATCAATATTAGCCAGACTTTGGTTCACTTCCAGCATATCTCTATTCCAATTTTTCACATCTTCACAGTTATACTCAGCCTAAAAGTTTAAAGATACCCTAAGTAGTTACTTAGTATCTAAAATCGAAGTTGACTTACTCGAATGTTTGATGAGTATGAGTGTTACAAAGTTTTCTCAACTGACCGGATGTTCAGCAACACGATATTTTCCTCTACTATAGGTTCTTACTTTTTACTCATTAATATTTCTCGGAGCTTCACAAGAGGACGATCATCTTCATCAATGTTGTTATGGTCATAAATTTTGTTCCAACACGTTCTTATCTAATTGTTGCCATGCCCGGTGTAAATGTAAAGCCTGCGTCCCTCAAAGAGAGGTTGTTGAGCCCATCTGCCATGTTGTGACTTTGGACCACCAGAAAACTCTAAAGATTGTTTCTATAATACAGTTTGGTTAACTTCAAGGCATTTTGAACTATTGGCTGAATTAAGGAAGTCACGTTAGGAGGTAAAAACATCATAAATATGTTGCCATCTTCTGTTCGCAACTCTTCAGCTGATGGATGTGAGGGTGCTTTATCTAGAAGAAGCATTGCCTTTCGCGAAAGATTTGAACATTTTTAGAAATTGCTTTACCTACAAAAAATTCTTATTTACTCACATTTCATTTTTCATATTAACATTTACCTCTGGTACAAAGCATTCGAAGAACTAGTTTTTGAAAATTTCCTTTGTCATCCAAGCATAGTTCCAAAAATGGAGAACATAACCTCAAGAAAGTTCTTGGGGTTATGTTTTGCATTTTTGAAAAGGAATTTAGTTTTCTTAAAAGAAGGAATGAAACAAAATTTTGTACTCTTTAAGTATTTATTTAACTATTTTTAGGTGACAGTTTATATTTCTTTGAATTTCTTTCATTCCCTTTGGTATTGTATAATAAGTATTAATTCTATATGTCTACTTAATTGACACAGATTATTTTATTTCATTCTAAAAAAGCTTTTTTCAAATCAAAATTTGTAGGAGGTTCACAGAATAAATCAGCATGATATTTAAAATTTTGTAATAATCCTTCTATCAAGAAAAACCTCTTTTTATTATTTCACTATTTAAATGGTTTCTGTTTTGAGTTTTTATTACTTTTGTAAAACCGCAATATTATACAAAACAATGTAAAGATCAATTTTAACTCAAGGATTAATTTACAGAAATCTTACTGATCGAACAGCAGCGAGTGCTGCCTACTTGAAAGATACTGAGGCAGAAGTGTCCAGATTGCAGAAACAACTAGATGTTGCAATCAAAACAAGAGATAATGCCCTAGAAGTAAATCGGTAGGTACAATTCAATAGAATAGTCTAGTACAATCACTTTTCTTATATTCTGAAAACTAATGAATTTGGAAAGTCCTTCCTGAAAAGCTTATTAGCTTATATTTTAGAGTTTCCTTTCATTTTTGTTTATTACCTTTCTCGATTTTTTGCATCTACGAATAAGAAAACTCTGATATTCACATTGTAGCTTCCTCAGGTTTTTATTTTGAATTAATTTTAAATTAAATATACCTAATATAGAATAGGTATGGTTAGACTTTACATCATCATCATCTAAAGGCTAGACCTTGTCGCTGCAGCCATTGATTCCTGTCACTCGCGCATCTTTTCATTTGACAGAAGGATTCAAAATTCAATCTTTGTCTGATGTCCTTGAAGTAATTGATTCTAGGCCATCCTTTGGATCTTCATCCATTCATTCTTCCTTCAAAGATCTTGAGGAAAAATTGATTGTGACGAGCTATATGGCCTATGAGCTTAGTTTTTCTATGCAGGATAGTGTCCAACAAATTCCTTTTTTCTTTTATTTCGTAACAGTATGCTTTCGCTGGTTCTTTTGTCTGTCCAACTTATCTTAGATATTTAGGAAAACATAGGAGATCTTTCAAAGTTTATTTGTTATTTCAAAAAAATTAAGAATTAAATTTCTTCTCAATGAACAAACATTACAGATCTCTGCTGAATATCTTTAATTTCGAAATTCCGCTGACTCACTCACGCCAAATTTATTTTATTATCATATTTTTCAATTCTGTCCAATAACACTCATTCATAATCTGGTATCTTTTTCATTTGAAAATACAGTGTTTTGAAGCAATTTGTCTTAGCTTATTAATAATTTGTTAAAATTCGAATTTAGATTTTATTTAATGAGAAAAAAACTAATTGAAAGTGAAGGACTTGGAAATGATAACATTTATAATGAAAAACAAATCTTTTTACTTCGGTACGTTTTTCATAAATTCATTTATTGCTAACAAGGAAAATATCTTAACGAAATCTGGATTTGGTTTTACGTCTATATTTCATATCCAGAAGGTCCTGAAATTGCAGCGAAAAAATGTGGAGCAATGTTTTTTCTTTTTTCAGCAAACTCCAAGATGAACTAGCTGCAGTATCACGTGAAGCTAATACCTTCAAAGCGCAGCTGACGAAATCTCAGGAGCAAATAGAAAATCTCAAATTACAGTCGCAACAATATATAACTGAAGTAAAGAGAGCAGAAGATTTAATAGAGGGCAAGGTAAGTAACTGATGATATGTTTATGCTATTTGACTCCAACAGTGAAACTCCACATAATATTTATCAAAATAAACAACATTTCCGATGAGTTGGTGCCGAAGTATTTGGATCCGGTTTTACAAAAATCTGAAGCATTGAATTCGAATATGGCATTAGTTTTTGTCCGAGAGCTCAAATTTCATGGCATTTCAATGAAATATACGTTACACTATTATTAGGTTACTATAGATTAAATAAAAATACCAAAGTAATAACTTTTGATATTATACAAATATTAACATGTATAGAAAGATCATTGATAAAACTGTGTATATTAATTGAATTTTGGTTCGTTGTTCCAATAAATGTTTGTCATTCAACCTGGAAGCTAGTAATTCAGAAGCTCTATTTGACAACTGATTAATATGTTGAGGAAGTGATATAATGCCCTCATATTCACTGTCATCTTCGTTAATATTAGAAGGGTGGTCAGAGCGACAATATTTGTTGTCAAAAAGCTCTGGTAGCTGGTGAATGTTGGTATCGGCACTTGACCTTGAGCGTCTTGCAAATACTAAATCAGGAAAAGCCCACTTGCTACGATTGTTTCGGTTAATTCCTTTAATATTTACAAGGCAAATATAACAATAATCTAAGTGGTTTTTGGGCTTCTCTGCAATTCATCGGTATCCGGAAATTTAGACGTTTTCTCTTACTGGTAGTCCACTGCACAAGTTTTACTGACCACATGCAGAACCCATGCTGATCACCAAGTTTAACATCAAAATATCTGAGATAAGCTATCTTTATGAAGTCACTAACAAATTTTCTGTTTGCCTTCTACCCACATATGTAACAAAACAGATCAGGACTATCTACACAACTCCTGCAACTTGAACAGGGTCTCAAACTGAATTTTATGTCTATTTTAAAACATAATTCTTTCAAAAAAACTACTGTCTAACTCTATGTTGATCTATCTTGTGCAGCGATCACTCAGTTTCTTTCGCGTGGTCAAACGACAGCTTTTATTCAAAAATGGTGACTACGTTTAATGCCATCAATTGAAATTTAAAAGAAACTTTGTTCTACACTCCACAAAAAATATATATTTTACAGTATGGTACAAGAAAGATTCCGGGTGAATTTTTGAAAATGTTGAGTTTCTTTGTTCATCTACAGTAATCAATGAGCTAAAGAAGGAATTTGTGCTGGTGCGAGCTATGAAAGTTTCGTGAAATTCTCAACAAATACAATGAAAAGAAAGAAGAAGCTGAACCTACATTGATTAGAACAAGAAAGTATTTAATCATCAAAATTTCGGGAAAATAATTCAAAACTGATGCTAAATGTTGGTTATTCTATCTATTCAATTGAACCGCCTCAGATTATTACTTCTAAAGTACAATTAGTGAATAATTATTAAACCTGCATGTTATTTAGAAGAACTGAATATCGTTGTAGATTTTTTTATACATCGGAAGAAAAGTTCATACCATATGTGATAATGTGTTGAGATACTGTGCAATAACTTTGTGTTGAGATACTGTGCTATAATTTCAGTGTTTTCTACTAACACTTTTTTGTGTTTTTGTACTATTTTTCATGTTTTTCATTTTTTTTTCCACCTAATAATTATAGGAAAAAGAAAGAGAAGACTTGTTAAATCAATTCAAGCAATTATGTTTAGAGACTAATAATCTTCAGAGCAGCAATAGCGTTCTTGAGAGCGAAGCTAATCAGAGTAAAGTTCAGCTATCTGTAGCAATGGATCATGTTCATGATTTGGAGCAGAGAAGCGATACTCTTGAAACTTTGATAAATGATTACGAAAAACAAGTAAGTATAATCAAATGTATTACCATAAATTGAATTCTTCCAAGTTTTTTCAAATTAATCCAAACTTCCAATGACATTTCTTTGAGGAAATACGTTTTTTTGTTTATTAATAATAATATCACTAATTCAGAGAAATATGTATATATTGGGATATACATATTCCATTTCACTTTAAATAGCTAAGAATGAATTGAATATATTTTTACTGCAATGCAAATTTACAGAATCAAAAGTCTTGGACCCCCTTAGTTTTGATAAAGAAATTGAGTTAGAAAAACAATATATATCTAATAAGATTATATTGTTTTCTACGCGCGTGCTATCGTTTTGCCCAAATATATAGTCCCTCCAGAAAATATACGGAATGTATTATGTTTCATAATTTTAATATACTTCTTTTTTGTAACATTCTAAGACAAAAGTAATGTAGGAAATGTGTTGTGCAGATGCATGCAACTTTGGCTATGGCCAAAGTTGCATGGCAATACTATTTGTCAAATATTGTTGATCGTCAACAGGTATACAATTTATGAAATAATGTCGCAACTAGAAAAAAAAGTAGGTAGAATATTTGTACTGAAAAGGTTTTTGAAACGATAAAAAATTTGTGCAATTGACTGAACTGGAAAAAAGTACTGTATATCCTCTTTATTGAAAGAGGATAAAAAATGCATGGATATATGAGGCATAGACCAGTTTCAGGAAGACCGCGTAAGATTAAATGAAACAATTTAAACGCTTTATTGGCATTAGGACGACATAATCCGCGCCTGGGGTTTCGCAAATTGGCTAACAGATTTGGAAATCTATGAAATATAAAGTATGTTCAGAAACCGTCCGTATGTCACTGAAAAGACAAGGCTGCATATCAAAGAAACCAAAAAAAAATCCCTATAATGACACCTTTACAACAGAACGAAGGATATAATTTTGCCAACGTTTTCAAGAAGATAATTTTAATAATGTCTTTATATCTGATGAAAGTTGTTTCCAACTTGGTGAAATCACTTAAAAATCCTATCAAAACAACCTGTTACCGTTCTAATTTCTAAATTTCCCACCAAAATAATGCTTTGGGAGCAATATCTCAGCGTGATGCTACGCCTCTCTGTAAGGTTGATCTTACCATCAATAGTGAAAAGTATTGTGGCATTCTAAACGATTTTCTCCTGGAAACGGCGCATGCTTTATATCCAGAAGGGTTGCCTTTTCAGCAGGATAATGCAAGATGCCATACTTCGGCTTTTACTCAAGCTTGGATGTAAAAACACCAAGTGACAACCATTTCATGGCCAGCAGTTTCATCAGATCTTAGTTCCTTTGAAAACATTTGGGGACTAATGAAGATTAAAGTTAAACGAGCAGCGCCACGAAATAAAGATGATTTAATTTACAGTCCTGGACTATCATCACCGAAAATTATGGAGGTGATCTAGTTTCTGGTGTACCTCGACGTTAAGTTGAGTGTTACATGGAGATGGTTTAAATACATAAGATGAATATTTTGTTAAAATTTTCTAATTCAAGAATTAAAAATATATACTAAATAATTACAATTGAGCTTCATTTTTTTCAGAATACTTTCTAGACGGACTATATAATATGAATCTAATACATATTACACAGGGTCATGCAATAGTCTGTTGGGCTTCCATAGCTGCCGAACGAGACATTTTAAAAATTTCGTTCGAAAGCAGGCTCCTCCTTCTTTCATTTTTCAGGAAATCAGTTCATATATTATGAACCCTGTATATACAGGATGTGCTCAAAAAATGTATTCAACAAATGGGTGCTTTTTTAAATGGGTCACTCCATACATTTCAATATATTTTCAGTGGCCTTCAGTATCTCTATCATGACGCAAAATATTAGACATATTTTTCTAACGGTACAGTAGTTCGCTAAAAGTTGCCAGAAGCAATTGGATCAGAAGTTTTTTCAATTGAAAGATTTACCTAGTCATCATTCCTAAATTATCAACCTGTCATATACACGGTGTCCATTATTAATGATCAAATATGAAGAAATTCAAATTGTTATTTCTCGATATTTTCAAATGAAACATCCTGTATTTTTCACACTAATGTAGAGAATTCAATGCCTCACATTTGCTCAGAAGTGACCTTAGGGCTACTTCAACCCATGTGTTCAGCAGACGCGAAAAATGACATCACAACTGAAAATTTTATTCGAATAATTAACATAATAACTAACGAATATTAAAAATAATTTAAACAATGAAACCAGCAGTAGAAATTATTTAGGTATTATTCGGTTCATATTTATTTATTTTAATTATCCACGAGATGTTCAAAGTTTCGTACGCCTCCTCTCAAATATCGGGTGTTTTTTTTGGAGTGATAGAACTTTCGATAGGGATAACTGTGATTTGACCGATGGTAAAAGCCATGTTGTTTTGACATTTCTGTTCAGTAAGTATTGACAAATTATCATGGAAAGACTCACTCCGCAACAAAGTTTACAAATAATTGAAATTTATTTTCAAAATCAGTGTTCTATTCGCCAAACTTGGAGCACTTCGTGAAATTTATGGTTTACGTAATCATCCATCAGAGCAGTTTATTTCTCGAACTATCGATAGATTTCGGACAACATTTTCTCTACTCGATGCAACAACAACAACAAGACAAAGAACTGTACGTACAGAAGAAAATATCGCTGCTGTAAGTCATAGTGTTAATGATGATCCAGATTTGTCTATTCGTCGACGCTCACAACAAATTGGGCTCTGTGCATCCATGGAAAATTTTGCGCAAAGATCTTGGTCTACACCCATACAAGATACAACTGGTTCAAGAACTAAAGCCACTTGACCATAATAAGCGTCGTTGGTTTGCTGATTGGGCCCTAAAACAACTTGAAGTTGATCAACTTCTTTATCATAAAATTGTGTTTAGTGATGAAGCTCATTTCTGGTTGAACGGCTATGTAAACAAGGAAAATTGCAGTATATGGAGTGAATACAATCCTCAAGAAGTTCTGCAGGTTTCATTGCATCCTGAAAAATGCACTGTATGGTGTGCTTTACACGCTGGAGGCCTCATTGGTCCATATTTATTTAAAACGATGCTGGAGCTAATGTTACAGTGAATAGTACTCGTTACAGATCGATGATCAATGATTATTTGTTTCAAAATTTGAATGGTTCCAACAAGATGGTGTTACACCTCATGCTGCTACCGTAACAATTGAAAGAAAGATTTGGCGAAAACATTATTTCGAGAAATGGTCCAATTAATTCACCTTCAAGATCATGTGACATATAATAACTCCACTGGATTATTTTCTTTGGCGTCGTTGGTTTATACTGATAAGCTGGAAACAATAGACGCTTTGGAAGCCAACATAACTCGTGTTATTGATGAAATAAGGCCTGAATTACTCGAAAAAGTGGTCCACAATTGGTCTGATCGAATGCGGTTCCTCAGAGCTAGTCGTGGTGGACATATGCCGGAAATTATTTTCAAAACATAAATGTCATAAAATTATCTTTCAAATAAAAAATAGGCTCTAATCTTAATTTAAATGTGTTTCATTTCAGTTTAAAGTGCTATCGCTCTAAAAAAAACACCCGATACGAAGCAATCCGACCGTGGAATTACCTACTTACCCTGATCAGCATGGCTGGAGTAATGCTCCGAAAAACATTCACTATTCTCTTCCGCATACTGAGAGCTGTTATTGAAACTTCATCATAAACAATGTCCTTCATGCGACACCACAAAAAAATCTTGTTTTGGTGAGATCAGGTGATCTAGCAGGCCAGATTGTCGGTCTATCCATCTATTTGGAAACTGGTGATCCAGAAAATCTCAAACAGAACGATAATAATGAACGGGTGCTGGTTTCTTATTTGCGTAGGTAACACTGCTAGTAATGCAGAAAGAATGTTCTGCAGGAAATTCAAATATGCAGCACCATGGAGATTTTCTTCGAAAAAAATGAGGTGCTATCACATTATTTCCGATAACTGCTTCCCATACATTTAATGACCACTTGTGTTGATGGTCGACTTCCCTTATTATTCTTAGATTTTCGAAAGAATAATAATGTAAATTGTGCCTATTGACAAAACCAGAATTGTGATAATTTTCTGTTTAATTTAAAAATTTGCCCAGTCACAAAAATTCAGAAGATTCTTTCAAAATCATTATCGTCAAGCGCCTGGTGAATCTGAATGTTGTGCTTTTTGAGGATTCTTTGAACTGAATGCTCACTTATACCGCAGGCTAAGCTATGATACGATTGTGGATAGCTCTAGCTTGTATCCCCACATGTTTTCTGTTGGTTTCATATCAGGCGAGTTGGCTGGACTATTCAATTTGATTTTCCCTGCTTCAAGTGTCTTTTGAACCTTTTTTGTCTGATGTGGTCGGTTGTTGGTGTCCATATACACTAAATTTTTATCCAATACAGTAGGTATGAGATAGCTAAGGCGTGTAATAATTTGTTTAAAGAAAATTTAACTAGTATAGTATGTGATATTGGAATTAGTGGGATGCGGTTATTCTAATATTCTTAGGAAGAAATTTGCTGTTGGCGATTTGGTGTTCTCCAGACTACATCGATTTTTATCGCTAACAAGTCCCATATATAAGGGGTCGAAGACTTTTGACATTGTATGTACTTCAGCCAATCTTTTCATTAAATATTCACTGGTAATATAAGTTTTATGTTCTATTTTTCATATATATGTTATCTTTTAATTTATGTCCTATAGATTGGTCTCTTAACCAACCAAATTGCTAAATTTGAATCTGACCGTAATCAGCATTTAAAATATCAGGACAGAACAGAGGCTGAACTTAGGTCAGTAAGAGAATTATGTATGAAATTAGATAAAGAAAAGGAACAGCTGAGGATTCAATTGCTGTCGAAAGAGACGGTAAGTACATTTGCATTAATATATTCGGAGAGTATATGTCTGCCATTCACTACGCTTTCATTTAATTACAGTCCCTTATTGTGGTCTTCTAACCTTTTAATACTTCAATCAATTGCTTTTTAATTTCAGTTCATCATATTTATGTTGGTAGTATGGTATTGCTGGAAGTTACAAGGCTTTTCAAGATTAATATTAATTGATCATAATGTTTTTATGTACTCTACTTTTACTAATGATATTATCAGATTCAATAAAGTATTTCTCATTTTTGAATATTTATAATTATCATGCTATGGATTAAGTGATTTCCAACACCATTAAGTTTTATAAAGGTGTAAAATTTGTATGTATACAGGTTGAGTCTTTAAGTTGTCCATTAATTTCAACCATAGATTCCTCTCATCTAATAAGACACTTCTTTTATTTGCTATTTTCCAGATTAGACTTAAAAAGTTATGAGCGTTTAAAGATTTCACAGTGTATTAATACACTGTGCTCTCTGTTCACATGTTCAACACGGATAGCTCTTACCTACTGTAAGATATATTTAAATAACCAAAAGTTATATCTGATGCTTGAAATTCAATGAAAATTGAGAAATCTTATTTACTTTCTGAATTCTGAATTATTATTATTCAGTTCAATAGTTCATGAAGCTTTGTATCTATCAAAATTCTGAATTTACACTCGATTTTCATTCTATATTCCATTATTTCCACAATAATATTATACAAATTTTCATCATCACCAATTTCCATATTGAAAATTCTATCAATTACGTAATTATCATCTAAACTAATAAATAAATTATATGAAGTCACTCACTCAATCACTATAAAACCAAAAATTTCATATCGATCGAATGTCGAAAATATTGAGAAAAATAGGGGATAATTTCAAATGTGAATAAATCCGGAACCATTATACTGATTTTGCCCATTAACGAATTCTACCGAGATATTTAGTCACTAAACGTATCCTGAAAATTCTAAAATTACAGTAATTTGGACAAAACGATAACAGGCTATTTCCTAGAATTAACGCATAAAAACGGATTTATTTCTAAATTTCAGCAGCTTGTATCTTGTAACTCATCTTATGTGATGGTTAATCTCTGGAACTCCCGAATATATTCCAAAAATTCTAATAACTCGGTCAATGGGTGACATGGACAATATTTTATTTCAACAAAAATAAATTATTGAGATAATAATTTTTGAATAATCAAATAATTTCCTCTGCAACTTTTGTGTTATCACAAAGTTGTAAGGAAATTTGTAAATATACAATTGGTTTAATATGTGAGAAAATAATAAGATAAAAATATTATGTCACGAATCAACGTCATTTGTGTATCTTTATTAATATTTGTCATTTGTAGATCTTAAAGAATATATGGGAATTTAAATTAAATAATAGGAAAAGGTTATTTACTTGATAGAAGGAATATTACAAAATTTGAATATCGAAACAGATCTATTCTGTTAGTCTCCTATAATTTTAATTTCAAAAATTTTTAGAATTAAATTAATTTCTTATAAGCACAGCTTATATTTAATAGACGTATAAAATCAAAACTCAGTATACAATGTTAAATGGAATAAATAGCCCAACAAATGTAAATTGTCAATTAAAATTAATAAATAAATATTTGAAGGAGACAAAATTTTGTTTCTGATCTTACAATTATGAAAATTAATTCCTTTTCAAAAATACAATTGTTAATTATTTTTATTTTTTAAATGTGAAGTAGAACCGATGATGGCTTCAACGGAATTCTGATTGTTTTTTGAAGTATAATACATGTTTTAAGAGATTTTTGAAGTAACTTATTTAAATATATTAAATACTTGAAATTTTCTATAAACTAACTCTATAAAAAAGCTGCAAATGTGACACAAGGGTTTATATGAAGAAATTCGGTGTGTTTTCATAAATATTTATTTTAATTGCAATCTTCAGGTGAAATCATTTGCGTAGTTGAGGGGGATCTAAGTTATTATTCAAATTTAGATATTCGAAGTTGTTACTTTGGAATAACAATGATACTTCTTCCCTTGAAAAAATGTTACATCTATTGAGTCATTTTCATTTAAAAGTGTTGTTTTTATTTAATTTCTAAATAGTCTTAATTTTTTCGAAGAGTTTTTCAAGTTTTATATATAAAACAAGCTTGGATATTGACGTTAATTTAATTCTTCACCTGAAATTAAGCAAAAATGTTGACTTTGCTGAAAATAGTTAGACTACTTTGTTATATTTGAAAAATAATCGACATAAGTGATGAAGGTATATTTTGTCTAGAATGGAGATAGATTGAACGATCTTCGACGTGAAACTGAACATTTATCTGCCAAATTGACGGAAAGTCAAACGAAGCTGTCTAATACTGAAAGACTTTTGAAAGAGGCTAGGCATCAAAGCGTAGAGATGAAACTGAATGATGAGGAGGCACTGAATGAAATTAACTTATTGAAAAGGAGGATTGATGATCTAGAAAAAAGATTGTAAGTATTTTCATGTTAAAAACTTTACAATTTATACAGAAATTTAACCCCCTAACAATATTTCAGTACAATATAATCTTTTTAATATAAACACAAAACATTCTGCCTTATTAATATTAAAGGACCTGTTCATATTTGTGAAGTTCGAGAAATATGATTATTACGTTTTCTTAGAATGAAATGAAATAAGAAAGTCTTTGAAAGGCTACCAAAATTCACAATTACACCTTATCACATATATAATATGTTATCTTACATGGGAAGATTTTTCCTTGTTTTCTTAAATTATAATATATATATATAAATATATATATATATATATATATATATATATACAAATAAATATATATATATATATATATATATATATATATATATATATATATATTTCTTTTCGATATAATAGTTGATGTGTATCTAACCAAAATATTTTCTGATTACACCTCCAAGGAGAAAAATTTCGACGCCTATGGGTCTTCCCTAATGATGTCTTCCCTAACTTTAGCTTTCTCGTGAAGGGATGAACATCTTCATTGCCCATTTTAAAATCTTTTAATCGATAGTTCCTTTCGGAACAAAATCTAAGCACAACTAATGGACGTGTATAAGTGTGAATCGGCGAACATAATGAATAAACTGATGAAAAACCGTAGTGAAATTCGATTTATTCGTCCTTACGAAATGAACAAGTTTCAACAAGTTCACACAAGTGGGATTATACAATGTTCATATTACAGAGTAGTCAAAACAAAGAATTTGTATTCACAGTCCGGAGTAGTTCATACCAGCTCGTGTTCATATTAACGCGATTGTAATGTATTTCAAACTTGAAAATATATACAAAAACTTTACCTGCTAAAAAAACTGAGACATCGTTTTTCCACAAATCACTAAAATGATTTTAAACACAATTGTATTTCACCAATTGAAGAATTTCTGTGAACATTTTTGTAAAGAGCCAGAATGATAAATGATAAAATAGGGTTTTCCAATAAGAGGTTTATTTTGAATAGCCCACTATCTATTACAATAATATTTTTTTCTGATGTACCTCATTATCTTATACTGTCACGAGCCGCCACTGTTTCCACAGCAATATTATGTTGAGGCATATTTGATCAAATCGTCATATTTTGGTCCAAATAATCTATTCTCAGCCTATGTCCCAATAGTTATGATTCACCCTGTATTTCAGATATGGAGAAAGCAAGATTTTATATGACATATTCCTGAACCCAATTCATTTTGCTTATTCACGACTCTGTTATTCCCATTCGAACTTTAATTCTCTGCTCTTTCCAGGTATTTTCTTTCAACGATTATCGTGTCATTCGTTTTCTATCATTTTCAAAACACAGAAATTCGATGCAAACGCGAAAAAGAGACATTTTGTTGACTTCTTTATCCTTCTCACTTTTGAAATAACACAGCTAATTCAAGAGCTGTGGACGTATTTGATTTATCAAATAAGGTATGTTTAGTCGGAATTGATAAGAGTTGTTTAATCTATTTTTTTATTGAGAAAGGGTTATTTGTTTTTTATTCGTATTTTGTATATTATTACAGAGAAAAGGCTTTGCAAGATGTAGACATGTATCAAGAAAAAGCCTTCGAGTACAATAATCAGATTAGGCAGTTAAGGAGACAATTAACTGACGAGCGTTTTGGTAAAGCTTCAAGAGGGGATGATGACAGATATCCTTCATTATAATAAACATCATAAAATTACTGAGGGCATTTGCAGATTTTTTCAAACATTGCATTCGTATTTTTTCCACAGATTTCGATGCACTTGCGGGGATTGCACCGAAAAATGTATTGGTGGTTTGATTTGTGAAAAAGAATGCAACAAAGGTCAGGTGAGGTAAATATTTCTTTTACTTCAATTCATCGGAAAATCAACAACATTTTATAGTTACATTACTTAGTGGTTCACGCTTCTCACATAAAAAAGTCTAATAATTCAAGCTGTTACTATTTGCTACTACTTTTGAAAATAACTCTATTACTACCAATATTTAAAAAGTTTACATTTTTTGTTAGCGCAGTTTCGAAATAATGGAAATGATTGATTCACTTGAAGATGAAGTAATAGTTCCAAATCTGCATTAACAAAAAATGAGAAACCTTATTTCTTGTGCAAATTTAAATTTCTCAAATTTTGAAAGTAAAACATTGTAATTTCTTGTTATAATAAGTGTAATAATTATTTCGTCATTCTATCTATTACTGCATTATTATTACTCATCAGTTACATGATACTATATAATATATAATAATATATTATAATAATATAAACAATAGTTTTTTGTTGCCTTTTCAATAACTTTAATTGAATTTTAAACACATGAAATTATAATACTGTGGTATAATATACTTCAAATATATTTACTTTTTTTGTAACTCATTTAGCAACTGGATAGATGCAATGTTAGATTGTATGCAGCAAATGTTTAATGTTTCATTGTCTGAGTTATGTTTTTATAAGAAAAAGCCAAAGTATCCAAGCAGCATAGTTTCATTAATATGTTCTACACAAGAATCTGCCATCTAGTCATCTTGTGATAAACCAACAAGGTTTAGAATTCATGAAAGGGCGGTAATGATACAGGGATTACTTCATTGGACAAAAGCGAATTCAAACGCGAGGTTCAATTCCCCAGAATTAATTTGTTTATTCTAATATCCAGACCACTTAATGTTAAATTTAGGAATTCGCTTTCGAGGCACGCCCGAAAGGCGGCTTCTAAAGGAAATTATTTTACTCTGGCCTATATATTATAATATATTAACAAACTACAGATTAAAAAGTTCATAAGAGCTTATTGTACGAAACGTAAACATATTCCTTCAGATGAGCTTAGAAGCGGAAATTTCCAGAGAAAAACGCTGACGTCGAAAATAATAAACTAGGCAAAGAGCTGAAATTTTGAGAAGTGCTAAGTTGTAATTTTGAGCCGGTGAACGAATCAAAAATTTGGAAGGAGAAAACTGACGCGTACGAGGTATTAAATGGGCAGAAGAGAGTTTGTCAGAGAGTCTTGACACGTCGGAAAACTAGTAAGATCGTTGAGAAAAGATCGCGGTGCGAGACTCGAATTTCTCTAAGAATTTAGCATTATTATAATTATATTGAGTGATATTAGTAATTATTTTTGAAAATCTAAGAATTGAGTCGGAAGAATTAGAGAAATTGAATATAGTGCTAAGTTCCGGGACCAAGGAATTAAAGAGTACCGGTAGTCGTTCTTTATCGTATGTTATTGAAATGAAATGGGAGTTTTCTATACAAGGTGTCCAAGTTATCTCTGGCCAAATTTCTTAAGGTGATTCTACAGGCAATTTGCAACACAAGAGTTTTCTTTCCTTGTAAAGTTATTCAAAATTCTACTATTCTGTAACGTTTTCCAATGTTTTCAATTAAAACATAGCATAACTTGAAAACTATCATCTCAATCAGAATTCAGTGTACACCATAGGAAAGAGCGGAAAGTTTCCCTTTCATGGAGATTTTTATGGAATATCAATTTGAATGTGAGTCAATACTTGATAGAAGTAAAATTTAAATGACTTTAAATTCAGAATTATATATTCTAACTTCTACAATATATGTTGAAACTATATACAAAAACTGTCAAATTGATATCCTTATTATATAATCAATATAAAATGTTTTTCAATGTCTCGGAAAAAACCTTTTTACATCCCGACATGAAATGTATTAATACAGATGTATTAACAAAAACTATATGAGTGTGTATGTTAACATACAAATACAAGAAAATCCACTATTCCAAAATTATCTAAAATTCTCAAAATAAAGGAACAAATAAATAATTGAACAAGAATTCCAACATTTGATAGCTATATCGGTCTCTTAGACCTCTTCAGAAATGTATTTAATTCAAATTCAAATATATAACAAGATCAAAATTTAACTCACCAAATAAGATAAAATAAAGGAATAAACTCGAAGTAAATTTTAAAGTATCCAAAATAAAACAGTAATGATCAACGTGTTGTTACGTATAACCTATAACTATATAGTTTCAATATATATTGCAGAAATTAGAATATATAATTCTGAATTTAAAGTCATTTTATAGAATACTTACTTATTATAGGGTGGTTAAGGAAAAATCTCTAACGCCAACACTTTGAATAGTCTCCAAAGCAGTGGTAACATTAATTTGACATTCCTGCCTCAATTATTCCCACGGATTGTGTAATATATCATGTTGGCTAAGTGGTACGTCTTGGCTAGTAAACACTTTTACTGCTAAATACCAAATTATGACACCAGTCTTAAAATTTCCTATCATTCACTTCATTCCAGGCATCGTATTCTTTCTGCACTATTTTTTTCTTTAACGAAATGATTTGGAGTTCAAATGAAATTGTTCTTAATTAAGTAATATAGACATTCGTTGAATACAATTTATTATTATGAATTGAACACATGACGCGTTTCGCTACATTGTAGCTTCCTCAAATGCCTTCAAACAACTAGTGAAAACTTTGGTAACGTACGATATTTAAATAGATTTTCTAGATAAGTTTTTATTATTTTTGGAAAAACCACTGGGTTCTTCCCCAGTGAATACGCAATAATGATGAACTCGGTAACTATGTCTACTCAGTAAATTAAATGAAAAAATGGCTGTTTAAAAGAATTTAAAGAAGCTACGATGTAGCAAAACATATCATATGTTCAACTCATAATATTAAATAAAAATTAACATATATATATTTAATAAGTGTACAACGGATTTATATTAAGTAAAGGGCAAGACTCGAAATTGTTCTCTATGAACATGAATTGTAAATAATATATTATATTTATATATATAAAACACTGCTCAACTTTGAAATTCAAACTGTTGATGTTCAAATATGAATTATGTCTCCAGATTTGAGCATGTGTGTATAGACTATTATATATAGTATAACTATTAGAGCCCTCAAAATAAAACTACATGTAGAACGCCATAAACAAATACATTGTTTAGATAATGAACCACGACCTAATATAGACTTTTCCTATTTAATAGTTGAACGTTTTTGCCAAGTAAAAAAATTCTAGCCTATTCTTGATGTTGCGATTTTTATACTGAGTATACTAATAATTGACCAACATGCTTTTTCTTCAGATTATGAATGCTACCACAAATTTACCTCAAGACAAAAGACAAAGGGCACCCTCTTCACCATTATTCGATTCTTCAACGCCTGCATCTTTTCCACCAACACCAAGATCAGCAACATCACATAATGGCGAGATAGCAGGAACCGATGCTTTAGTTGCAACTGCCCAAGTTGTCATAAGAGATGAAGAGGGCACAGAAACTCTGACATTAAACATAGGCCAAATAAATTCTCCAAGAGAAAGTGGTCGTATTTCCGTATCATCTGTGAGGGTAAATGTGAGTGACAGGGAAGGAGAAGTATCAGTTCAAGCAAAATCGTTAAAGGGAGTTATGACTGCCAGAATAGAAAATATTAGACCTCCAATAACTCCTGGCAACACTAGGGATACTGGGTGCGATTGTAGATCGAGCAGATCAACAAGTACTAGTGGAAGTTCAAATAAATCAGTGAATTGCGCTTTAGAGATGGAAAAATTAAAGAAATCACTAACTCAAGCTTTGGTTGGTCCTCCTGGAAAATATTGTCAGAAGAGTAAATGTTATCCTGAATGCAAGTTATTTGATCCACTGAACAGAGTGTGCGGTAAACCCCGTCCTCAGAAAGAGCAGAAAATTGGCAAACACCATCGATCAAAAAACTACAACAAACCTCCTTCTTCCTTGAAAAACAATGAAAAAGATGCCATGATGCCTTGTTGTCCCAGTAATTGTCGGTGTGGTTTGAACAAATAAAGTGAAATTGTGCAAAATGAATGAAGTGTTTGAAATTTAACAAACTGAATGAAGAAACTTTTTTTCAACAAAAAGTGGAATGAATAACTTCAATTTCAGAATCAGAACAGTAATAAGTTATTGTCTCCTTTATCTTCGAAATAATTTATGAATAGTGTATGTTTTTAACTCAAATTTACTTAAAAGTACCATTGAATTATATCTTTTATACATTTATATAAAATTTAATTAAATATCTTTTATTTTTCCGAATATGCTGCAAAAAATTCAATTTTAAGTCTAAAAAGTTGAAAATTAAAATTTTCAGGGAAATTCTCTTTTATTTTGTTTTCATGAAAGAACGATCAATTAACTTTCGTATTGAATTTTTTTACTGTCTTTTGGTGAGCACAACAATATATACTTGCGTTCTTAGACCATTACCGCTTGTATTTGAATTATAATAATTAAATGTATGAAAACACTAATCATTATAATAAAAAAAACGCTTGAAAATACAATAACAAAAAAGTTTAAAGAGCACTGACGTAAAGTCGGAAAATTTTGCTTACCTGTTCAACAATCCATCTCCCGTGAAAATTTCAAATCTGTGAATTAGTCCTTGAAAAATCTGGATATGATTAGTAACACAGAATTGTATGCTCCGTCATCTATCATCCACGAAGCTCACAATGTGATTCTCGGCCGTACTAAGAAGATCGTTTATATGGTTCAGGAAAAGAGAGGGTGGGCGACAAAGTTGAGTCTTGGGGCACTCCAGCGTTCACGCTAAAACCACGCTAACCGACACCATCAACGACCACATGAATGTTCCTGCTGATGAGGAAACTCTTCATCCAATCGCAGAGACTCCCAGGAAAACCATACGAAGATAGCTTATTCAGAAGAGCCTTATGCCAAACACGATATGTCCAGAGCAACTACCCTAGATTCTTCATAGCGCTCAATAACCCTTGTCCACACTTCGTCACATAGCTATGTGACGAAGTGTGGACAAGGGCACACTTCGTCACATAGCTAAGGAGGTCACCTATTCATCAGTGTTTGCGAAAACCATTTTGTCTGTCACTGATGAGATCTTTGCTTTGTAGGTATCTAACTATTTCGAGATTGATAGTTTCCTCCATGACTTTCGATAAAATGGATATTATCGTAATTATGTGGTAGTTTGATGGAATTCAGTCTCTACTTTGGTATAGGATGCACTCGTGCACTCTTCCATGTATCAGGGAAAATTCCTTCCTTGTATGATATATTGACCAGGTGTAAGCTCTGGTGAACACGTCTTGAATACAATGGCAGAAATCTCGTCTGGTCCATTTGCTTTCTTAGAATTAAGTCCACCAATTGCTCGACGAATGATCCGTAGTCTGAAGTTTATATCCCTCATCCTAAATGAAACAGTTGGAATTGTTGGAGACAAGCTAGCAGCGAATATCCGCGCGAAAAGATCGGCTAGCTTTTGGCGAAATTGCAAGTGAACCATCCTCTTCTATACAAGGGAGAAAACTTGAATGAGGGAAGTTGTTGCCAATTTTCTTTGTGATCAACCAAAACTGGCGTGATCCACTCCGGCAGTCTATGAGCTTGTTGGTTATTCTTGATTTAAATACTTAATGTATAGTCTGATTGAATGCATTTCTTTGCTGAATGTATTTGGCACGTGTCTCTTCAGATGGATTTGTCCTTTACCGTCAGTAGGCTCTATTTTTCGCAGTTGTGGTAGCCCATCTTCAGTCACTACCAAACCATGGCTTGCTGTTTGAGGGTTGTTTGACTGTATTTGAAATTAAAGTGTCCATTTAAAAAGAATCGTTACCACAATGGGGAAACATGCTTTGTACAGAAGAGACGCGGTTTGGACTCGTGAGTTATGGTTACTGTATAAGAGTTTGAAAGGAACCAGGAGAATAGTGAATAGCATTAAGAAGCTACTTAATGCTATTCAAGTTACCCCTCTACTGCAGGACAGGTATTTTTGGTATAATGGTCAACCGAAGCACTGAAGTGATTCATATACAAAGGACGATAATAGATGAATACTACCTCCAAAATCAATCAATTCTATATTTATCCTCATGCGCAATGAAATAGAAGATTCATTCATCTTTATGGATGATGATGTTAACCCACTTAGTACTTGAGCTGTCCAGCAAGCCTTGATCCATGTGATATCACTAGATTAAACTGACCAAATTCCCCAAGCATAATTCCTATAGAGCATGTATGGGATGGTGTATTTTGAAGCAAATAACCTACCAGCAATCATTCTTACTGCTAAAGAGGAATATGCTCAAAGAAAAAATTAATTATTTAAATATAGACAATTTATATTATTTATTTGTCATCTGTATCTCTATTCGCTTTTTTGTTCAAATAATTTTTTTTTTCATTTTCACAAACTTTCATTCTTAATTATCATTTGATTATTAATAATGGATTAAACAAGAAAATATTTCGTTTGCTATCATTTTTTTGTTATTGAGGATACAGTTTTAACCCGGTGTAAAACAAGTTGTATTTCAAAGGTTTGTCTAATATATATTTAAGGAATGCTTCGGTTTATGTAAATCTGCGAAAAGTGAGGAATACCACAGGACCCCCTGTGGTATTTCAGTTCCAGTATATAGTTTTGAAAAAACATCACTTATTAGTGATCATGTGTTCCGCTTTAGAACGGTCGTTTGAACGCTGTGTGCCTTGCCCTATTTGAACTCGGCGGGGACGGTCAGTCAGGAACTTTTAGACTAGTCGTGTCCTCTGTATGATACACCGGTCAAGCTGCAACAGAGCAAGGCAGATTTCTGGACGAGGAGTGAAGAAGGTGGTCGCTACACATGAAGGAAACCCCCATAATCACGTCGGGGTTACCAATGAAGCTTTCGAAGGAAATGTGGTGTTTGTTGTGAGGGATTTTCTACCCCTTAATTTGGGAGACGGCGTTTCGTTCTGAGCATGCGCACCTGAAACTGTTCAGACGGGCGTGGTGCGCATGTCTGCCTGTGACGCCAGTTACCATGTGTTCCGCTTTAGAACGGTCGTTGATCGCTATCTGCCATGCCCTATTTGAACTCGGCGGGGATGGTCTATTGGAACTCGGCGGGAATATTTAGACTAGTGGTGTTCTCTATATGATACTGCAACAGAGCAAGGCAGGATTCTGGACAAGGAGCGAAGAAGGTGCTCGCTACAGAACAATTCAGTAGAATGAAATTGGACAGATCGCTATCGCTAATTTAATGTGCTTTCTGACAGTTTTTGTAATTTCGAAGTGGGTGATAAAATCAACCCCTAGAATATTCTGCATCAGAACCTTTTGATGTTTCAACAGTTTTCAACCTAAAAAATTGACTTGAGAAAAATACGCAAATTTTGTGTGTCCTGACTTTTTGTTCTAACACTGTTGGAAAAAAATAATATATTACTAAGACTCTTTCCATATAAATTCACAGACAGTTAAATTTGATGGCATTTCAAGAAAACCCCAAAAAATTCAGGGGGGTCAAATCACAACAATAAAAAAGTGAAAAGCTTTAAGTCATGAGCTTTTATGCGTTAGTTTTATCACCCTCCACCTTCACAAAATAGTTTTTTTTTATTCTTCTAATTATTCGATCTTCACAAAATTTTGTATCATTAGCATTATATTTGACTGCTCCCTACTTAATTTTATCAACAAATTGTAACTTCTGCGAATTAAGCTGGAAAGAGTCTGAATATCTTTTAATAATCAGATTAACCATTTTATTTATCTTCTTGGATAAATTTTAAAGCATCAAAAAGTTCTGATGCGAAATATTAGAAACACCCTGTATCTTGTTTATCAAATTGACAAAATATAAATTGAACATAACAGAAATGTGGAGCAAAAAATTTAAAGTAGATTTGAGGAGGGCACTGAGGTATAATAAATAGGTGTTTCAATAAAAGCGCAAGATTTGAATTGCGCCCCATGTTTGTCACGTGATTATGACGCATTACACGGTAGAACAATGTGTCTTGATAGTCAAAACTTATTATCAAAATTGTGAAAATTAAAAAAAAATATTTTTTTTTAATCAAAATGAGTTTCCACCATGTAAAGACCGAATTAATCAAATAAAAATTGTGAAAGCTTAATTGCCACTATTCGTAAAGTGCGTCCAATGTTCGGTCGAAATAATCCAACTGACTCAACAACTTCTGCCAGTAGACTATGAACAGCGAATAGAATTCACCACTTGGATCCTTGAGCAACCTGCTGATTTTGCAAACAAAATCGTTTTCAGTGATGAGGCCCATTTTCACCTTGATGGCTTCGTTAATAGGCAAAACTGTCGCATTTGGGGCTTAGAAAATCCACGAATGATTAATCAGAAAGCAATGCATCCACAACGGGTCACTGTAGGGTGGGCATTATGGTCTGGAGGAATAATTGGACCGTTTTTCTTCGAAAACGAAGAAGGTAATGCAGTAACGGTGAATGGCGCTATGATAACGCAGTCTCATTTGGAAGCTATTGATCTTGACGACATGTGGTTTGAGCAGGAAGATGCCACATATCATACCGGCTCGTGAAATATTGACGATCTTGCACGAATTTGCTGCTGGTCGTGTCATTTCCCGTTTTTGTGACCAGAATTGGCCTCCACGCTCTTGTGATTTAATGCCTTTAGACTTCTGGCTGTGGGGTTATCTGAAGTCACAGGTTAATGCCAATAAGCCTGCAACCATCGAAGCATTTTTAATAATAACAGTTTATTTGCCCATAATTAATATATAAATATAAAGAAAAAAATTCTTTTATAATAAAAAAAAAAATAATTTTTATCTAAATAAATAAATGACATGGCAAACAAACAAGATGATGAACAGAGGCTCACTAATGAATAGTTCGCCTGTTAGTTCTAATACTAAGAAACCTAAAACATTTTACTAGCCGTCCCAAAAAATGAAAAAGAAAAAATTTAACAAAGAATTTATACACATATAGCGAAGCAGGATGACCAGATAACCAAGGAATCAAACAATTTCACCCACAATAGAAGCATTGAAAGCCGAAATTAGACGCTGTATCAATGAAATACCACCACTTGTATTCAATAACTTTATTGAAAATTTCGTCAATAGGGTGCGCATATGCCAGCAAAGCCCTGGCGGCTATTTACAAGATATTTTGTTTCATACATAATTCCCAAATGTATATTTTCTAAATCAATAAATATTTCAATACTTTGCTTCAGTGTTATTGAACAATGAAATTTTGTGCTCTTATTGAAACACAATATAAGATAGAACCAATGGACAAATGGTAAAGATTAAAAATAATAACATACATAGTAAAGCTCATAATTTATTTACATTTTTAATATTGCAACTTTATTTGACTTTTTTAGCAATGGAACTTTGATGTCTTTTTCTTCATTTTGTGCAATTCAGAAATGGATATGTCATCATTGGCATTCCTTTCACTGCCCATACCATTTCGATTCAAATTCTGAACTGCAGTTTCATCGCTGATATTCTGTTCATTGCTGCATACTATTTGATTCAAATTCTTCATATAGTTTTATTGAAGATGGTTTTGTTCTGGGAGTAACTTTTTTCAATGCCATTTCAAAATGTTTCATCTTTACTACAGTTGCATTTATTATATCCTCCTCTAATGCTTTCATGGCAGCTACATTGCACACTCCATTAATTTCAGCTCCAGAATAATTCTTGGTTGCTTCAACTAGCTCCTTGATATCTACATCTTCAACCTGAAATAAAATTTAATCAATCATTTCATCATTTCTTTTAAACTTTATCAACTTACAGGTATTTTATTCAGTTTCAATTTAAATATTTCCATTCTTGTTTCATCATCTGGTAGAGGAACATAGACTATCCTGTCAAACCTTCCTGGTCTCAATAAAGCTTCATCAATTTTGTCAGGTCTATTAGTAGCAGCTAAAACTACTACATTGCCTAATGGTGTTACACCATCAAGTTCTAGCAGAAGTTGAGTCAATACCCTTTCTTGAACAACATTGGTTGAACTTCCTGAACTCCTTTCACCTGCGATAACATCAATCTCGTCGAAGAATATGACAGAAGGTGCCACTTCTCTCGCTTTCTTGAATAGAGTTATTACTGCTTTTTCTGAATCACCAACCCATTTACTCAACAGTTCAGCACCTGAATGGAATTAATCGATATGAAACATAGAAAAATATGAAACTGAAAAGTTATGACTTATTTAATAGTCATCATCATTGCACTTTTAGTCAACTCTTTCTATCAGAAGTGATTTAATCGTTTATAAGAAGTACCTAATCTAACAAATAAAATTAATGCAAGGTCATTAATTTTTAGGTAAAACTAGCACGATATTCAACTGTTAGAGCATACTGTTTCAAGTAAGAAAACTGGAAATTTGTTTATACATATAAGGTATCCATAAAATTTCATCATTATAAAATGGATTTCATTTACCTTTAATCGAGAGAAAATTCAAACCACTCTCTGTAGCTACAGCTCTAGCTATCATGGTTTTAGAACAGCCTGGTGGTCCATACATCAATACACCTTTTGGCGGTGTAATACCTATCCTCAAAAAGCTTTCAGGATGCTTCAAAGGCCATTCCACAGATTGCTTTAGAATTTTTTTCAAATTTTCCTGGCCTCCTATATCAGACCACTTCACATTTGGTACCTAAAAAATTATTGAAAAATGATAAATCTCAAAACTATTTGAATTTCTTTCAATTGTAACTACATCTTATATTTTTGCTATATGGCTCACATTTTGAAAACAATGGTTCCTTCATTGTGAGATATGTTTTCAAATTACAAACTATTATTATTATTATGGTAATAATTGGTTATTGAGCCCTACTAGATCATAATTGAATAGGTTAACTTCTACTGTATACATCTAGAAATTTTCAAATGTTTTCAGATATATTTTGCTACAACTTCACAGAAATTTTTTGCAGTTGATAATTTATCGATATTATTATTTCAAATATGCTCCTCGTATATTTTAAAAACATTAAGTGGTTTTTGAAGTAACGTTGTTGCAATATAAACATTTAACTATAAATAAAATAAATTTATTGAGGATATACTACTCTGTCACGAAAGTACCGGGAATTTTCAATTAAAACAACATTTTTACATTTAATCGTCAAAATTTATTGGGTCGCCTTCAAAATAGGCTCCATTTGCTCCAATACATCTATGCCAACGGCACTTCCAATTATCGAAACATTTTTTATAGGCGTTTTCCGGGATGGACTTTAGCTCTCGCGCCGAATTTTGTTTTATGGCTTCAATCGACTCAAAACGGGTGCCACGAAGGGGCAATTTTAGTTTTGGGAAGAGGAAAAGTCGCAGGGAGCCAAATCCGGCGAATACGGTGGTTGCTGAAGCACGTTTGTTGAGTTTTTGGCGAGAAAGTCAGTCACAATCGTAGCTCGGTGAGAAGGCGCGTTATCGTCATGCAAAATCCATGAGTTGTTCACCCACAAATTTGGCCGCTTCTCACGGATACGCTCACGCAAACGTTTCATAACGCCTAGGTAATACTCCTTGTTTACCGTCTGACCCTCTGGAACGAATTCGTAGTACACCACGCCACGGATATCGAAGAAAACAATGAGCATCACCTTCATTTTCGAGCGGCTTTGGCGTGGTTTTTTCGGTTTCGGCTCATTTTTTTCCACCCATTCCGATGATTGCTGGCTTGTAACCAATAAAAGTAATAAATTACTTGAAACACCTTGTAAATGTTTCTTAATTTATCTTGAGTTTTATGAAGCTTGTTTCTAATTAGTTGTTAAGTCAATACCCTGATTGCTTCTATGGCAGGTTTGAATGCGAATTTCGGCATTTTTAGTTTTTAATTATTTGTATTATATTTTTGAGAAGTCGATTATTTGTATGTTGATTGATAAGTACTTTTGTGAAAATTTTTTACTATATAACAGATTCTTTTTCTGATGTTTTTATATGTTGTAAAAACCTCCAAATAAACTTGAAATAAATTGACAAAATTAAGCACTGTACACCAACTAAATAGCAAATAGTATAGAGGATTGTTGTGCCAACTTAGCCTTTAAGCAGGCTTTAAGTGATCGATTCCTAGTACTTTCATTACTTTCATAAATTTCTGTCAAAGACTAAAAATATTAATAATAAGAGTATATTTACTTGTTTCAGTTAAATATTCAGGCCACAGATAACACAAGATCTTATTATTTATAATAAATGATACTTAGGAATCAGAAAAACAGGAAAAGTTTTTTATTATTAAAAATAAGAAAATTTCAAGATCACCAACCTCTACTTGAACCTCCCTCATAGCACTTGCTTTGACATCCTTCATAGCGTATTTTAAATCAGCAATATGCAATGAATTCCTTGAGTTATCATAGGCATGATCCTTTGCTCTATAACAGAGGGCCACCAAGTCTGATCCAACAAAACCATGTGTGGCGGCAGATATTTCCAGCACTTGGTCATTACTGATATTATGCTCAAAGTCTCCAAGCAATTTCTCAAGAATATCTTTCCTTGCCTCTGGATTAGGTATAGGTATTTCAATTTCAAGATCAAATCTTCCTATTCTTCGGAAACGGGGATCTATGCTATCAATTTTATTTGTTGTGCAAATGATGAATACCTAAAACATCAATTTATATTCTATTAAAATGCATCATTCATTCTGATATGGCAACTAAAGTTTTCTGGACTATTTTAATAAATTCTCTTATCTTTAATTAAATGAAACAATAAAGAATATTTCCGCAATTTATTGATTCATAACAATTGATTCGCCAACACTGTAGCCTCTTCAGGTTTACATTTTGAAAAATTACAACTCCACATCTTATATAGCTATAGTTAAGGCATAAACTTGAAAGAAGGGGGTACAAATAACAATCTATTTTCAGAAAAACAGATAAGTAAAAAGTTACCAGAATTTAAGAAAACAGTAGTTTTATCTATGTCACTATTTCTTTTATCAGTAATAATGAAAACTATCACGTATGTTGCTTATTTCCTATATTGCTTTGACTAAAGTCTGCAGTTTACAGAGTGAATAATATTTGGTATTTCAATCATATTACAAATAATATGTTTGTCAAAAATCAAGTTTGAATTAGAATTTGAAATATTTCAAATTCTAATTCTAAATTAAAAATATTTCATTAAAATTTCTGAATCAACTGCCAAGTACTCTAAATTTTTTTTTGATGTACTATTTAAATTCACTTTAAATTGTTTTTCTAAAAGGTTAATTTCATCATCATTGAATTTTACAGTAGAATGAGTAACAAATTTCGAATAGAATTGATAAGTCGAAAAAGATTGTGATTTATTTTTCGGATTTTAATCTGTCACATGATTAACTTAATTTTGTAATTTGTTATCCTTATTTTTGTGTGTATTATTTCTTTTATATGTTTTTTAATTTTTCCTTCAATAATATCAAATTCAATAAAATGTAGGCTATAAGTTAACTCAGAATAAATTAGCGTTACATATACATTATTGATATCCCTCTGGTGGTAGAGTTGTTTCATATCACCCTTCAGTCATGTCTTCATACCTTGTATTTGTCCCTTAATGGATGCTGAATTCTCGTTTGTTTTTTGTTTGATGTACTTAGGAATTAAGTTCAAATGTAAGCATTTGGTGTAAAACCAAATATTCTGTGTTTTTATTCTACTACTCAGAAGAAGTTTAAAATACCTCTAGACCAACAAGTATGAGAATAATAAAATTCTTTTCAACAAGCAAATAGATGTCATCAGATCTTTCTCATTGAATATTTTTACTTAGGTATTTTCGATAATTGATCCCAATATATTTTATAACTAGTTGTACCTCTTTTTTGCATATTTTTACTTATCTGTATTTCCGAAAATTGATTGTTATTTGTACCCCCTTTTTTCACCTTTTTTCCCAATCCATAGCTATATAAGACTTGAAGTTATAATTTTTAGAGTTAGTTTAAATGTAAACCTGAAGAAGCCAGAATGTTGGCCAAACAATTGTGAATTAATAAATTGTGAAAATATTCTCTCTATTATTTTGTTTAATTAAAACGAACTTCCATTGAATAAGATCAGATTCAATTAAATTCTCTTACCTTTGCCTTTTCATCATCATGAAGTTTATCCAGAAGCAACAGCAATGTGGCCATAACTCTTTTCTCGGTGTCTGAAATTTTTGAATAAGCAACAGGGCACATTTTTTCAACTTCATCTATTACCACCACAGTTGGACCATTAGATATTGCATTTTCAAATATTGTATGCAGAGTTTGCTCTGGAGGTATAGGCGGCTTCTTATACAGATCAGGATTAACCGACACAATATTGAATCTGCTTTCTTTTGCAATGGCATTTGCTAGCAAGGTTTTACCAGTACCCGGATTTCCATATAGTAAAACAGATCTTGTTCTTTGTTCATTGTTATCTAGAGCTAATGAATTATTCATCAACATTTTGATTTTCTTCATTTGTTCTGACAGGCCTCCTATTTTTGCAATGTAATTTTTATTATTATTATTCTCATTCTTGTCCCTAAAAAACAAATGTAAGAATAATGAGTATACAAAATGGTGTATGTTTTAAACAAAGGTTTATTATTGCCACATTGAATATACTAATTCTGTTAATTCTTTATCTACATTTTATTTTAGTATCATCTCATCTTCCAAGCTAAATACCTCCAACCTAAAATAATCAAATTGGTAATCTGAGTTTTACTGATTGACTTAATAGTTCGATAATTTGAAACAATTCTTAAAAAACGATATTGATCATACAAACAAAAAATTCACTGACGTGAAGTCAAAAGCTTTTGCATGTTTGTTCAACAGTCCATTTCCCCTGGAAATTCCAAATATATGAATTATACTTCTTAAAGAAAATCTGCGTTCTGTGCAATTTTAACATGGTTCACATAAAGAAATAAAAAATCTCATGAAAATAAAAAATACAAGGTTAAAAGGCTCCATTCTTCCCCTTTCGTTATGCATCGTTACATATTGGCAAAAAAGAGTAGAAAAAGAATATAATAAACAAAACTTCATCTATTTCAGGAAGCATTTGATGAGAATAGGTTTAGCAGGCACTGACGAGTGCAAATTTTGTGGGGAGAAATGTATTCCCTATCTGAAGTTATACATATCTCTTTTTATCTACCATTATGATCCAAACTTTCAAACTTTCTGGATTTAAGACATCTTAACATCTTATTGAGTGGGAGCACTATATTGTTATATAAGTGGAATTAATGTATGAGTAGACAATTGTAAGACGATGCCTTCTTTAAGAGTATTAGATGTCATTTTCTCTACTTCAGTAAACATAAAATTAAATAAAATGAATTACTATGTATACCTTAAGTAAATATCTTACGATATTTTTATATCTTATGATAGACATTTTGTCAAGAAAGCACTGCTCTAAAAATGACATGTTTAATTGGATTATGAGTGTTATGTTGAATTACTTCTATAACTTTTTATTTTGTTATATTTCAGTTGATAAAAATTTAAAATTCGTCAATTTTAGACCAGTGGTTCCTTGACAAAATGTGTGTCGTAAGATATTTATTAAAGGTATTATGTAGTAATTCATTTTATTTAATTTTATGTTAATAAAAACCTTTAATAGTAAGACGTTTTTCTCTTCAATATTTCAGTAAAATTTGATTAAAAGTGATGATTTTTGCGCGCTTGTTCTAGGGAACAGGGTGTTATCATCTTGCCCAAATGTTAGTCCTGTTTTCTGTAAACACTTCAACTTTCGAACAGAAAGAGCTAGAGACTTGAAACTTTTATAGTATTAGGAGTAGAAATAATTTCGTGCGGTTTTGATAACAGATGTTGCTACTAGTTTATTATTCCATTGTTTCATCTGGTAACACCTTCATTTTGAAGTGTCATCATAAGGCTTTTTTTCAGTATTTGTCATTTCCCTGGAGTGCACGCAACGTAGTTTCTGTGCGCTCTGAAAATGTCAAATTTGTACCGACTAATGTGTTTTTGCTTTCATTACTTCAATAAGAGGGAAAAGGCTGCCAGAAATCACCGTATTTTAGCGAACATTTATGCTGACCATGCTCTAGCTGAACGAACGTGTCAAAAGAAGAAAAACGACCCAGAGCGCCACCAAAGTTTAAGACTCGATGAGATCCACCACAAAGGCAAGAGGAACTGGAAAAACACCTGGAATCACTCAACCAGCCATTTGACTTTGCCATTATTTAAAAGCAATGAGAATGATCTGAAAAGGAGGAAATTGGATGCCGTATGAACTGAAGCCAAGGGACGTTTTCACATGTGAACAACTGCTCCAAGGGCAGAAAAGAAAGGGGTTCTTGCATCGAATTGTGACTGGCATTGAAAAGTGGGTACATTATGATAATCCAAAACATCAGGCAACACTTGAATGCGTCATCATCAACTTTCAAGTCGAATATTCATGGTGAGAAGATCATGCAATGTATTTGATGGGACCAGCTGGGTGAAATGTATTATGCTACAATCGAACGGGAGGGATACAGGAGAGGTCTACCGATGACAATTGATGCGTTTGTGCCGAGCAGTACGAGAAAAACGGCCGCAATACGCTGACAGACACAACATTGCATGACAATGCATGGCCACTTGTTGTGTTGCCTGTTAAAAAAAATCAGAAATCTGAAAAACATTCACTATATATATTAAATATATTAAAGGTTAGATTAGATATTAGGTTAGTTAGATTAATACTTGCCTAGTTAGTTTTTTCTTATTTCTGATGTTACTTTTTGTACAATGGGATTTATCCTAATAATAAATAAACAGCAAATAAAATAAAAATATGGCTAAAAATTATGGAGTAATGCACTTTGTTCTTCAACAAATTACAGATGTGAAATAATACTATAATTCCTAAAATATTTTTCAATTTCCAATTTATTGACCTGCAATATTGTCATACAAAATGTATTCCACTATGTTCAATATACATAAAAGTAATTAGATTTTACCCCATACTTTGTTAGTTATACCAATATCAGGCTGCCCGCCTAGTCATAATTGACTATTGCATACACCAGATCCAAACATCTTACTGCATTGCATATTAATACAGCAGGTAAACCTATACCCTACATCCATTCTCTATGTGTCGAAGTGAAGAGAAGAAGTCATAATAAAAAGAAAAAAAAAACAATGACAAAGTAAAATTTGTCATACAGCAGCAGCAACGTGCAAGATTTCAAGGTAGATTTAACATGTTGTAAAATGGGTCAGTATTCTTTAAAAGTAAAGCTCTGATTTCAGTTCAGAATGTATTCAATCTAGACATATTCTCCAGCGAATTCGGAATGTAGTTATGAAATTTAGGACCAAAAAATAGAAAGGATCTGTGTGACAGTTTGTGAGAACTGAAACTTCAATGCTCAATTTTATGACTGACCTTGTTTGGTTTTGTAAACTGACTGGATATTTTTTATGGTTCAAGAAAATCCGCATGATGTATTGGTAAACGAATATCAATCAAATATCAAGTAATGCATATAGTGAATTGGTGCTATAAGTTCAGTTTTGAGTAACCTACAGAATCTTCAATGTTTTATGGAAAATTTATTCTACTAAGGACACTTACTTGTATAAAATCCATTTAGTTTTTTCAGTCACTTCATAAAATGTATCAGAGATATTTAAATCTTCTAGTTCTGTTACTAAATCTGCTTGATGGGCCAGTACTTTTTCAACAGTAAATTTGAGGATTCTTCCATTATGAAACATACTTAATTTACCTCCTGTAGTTATGATAGTTTCTTTGTACAAATGGTTTAGTCTCTTTTCTATATCCTGACTAATTTCGTTTGTTTTTGATTTGACAATAATTTGTACAGCTTCTTTAGTATCTTGTGTCAATTTTGAAACCAATACATTTGGATAAGACTTCACCTCTCCAAAATATAGATCGAGTACTAGAAAAAATATCAGCATTCAGAAAATAACAATCTTATAATAGACTTACAAAATATTGTGCATAATAATTATGAATAGTAATCAGCAGGATGGTCTCCAACATTTTCAAAACAAACTTTCTTGAACCTTATCATAAGGTATAAAATAAGATATTATTCGAAATATGGAAACAAAGTAACAATGAGATTGTATTAGATCATCCTGTTGAGATATATTAATTCACATATTATCTTACAAACCATTCCTAATTCCTGAAATGGTAATTATTCAGGATACTTCATAGTAAACTCCAATAGGTTTTGTAATCCACTCTCTATCTTTGGTAGAATTTACATATTGGTCACATGTTATATTTAGGCCGTAATTCTTAGACTAAAGCGATTCTTCCTAAAGGACTAAATTGTTAAATCTGAAATAATGTACGTGAAACATTACCTTTTTTTATGAGATGAATTGATGTCAAGCCTTTCTCGGTTGTAGGCCAAGCTCTTTTCACAATTGGTGCTTCACTTTTATGTGGTTTATTTACTTTTATTACTACCATATCTCCTATGGCTAAACCACAAAGCTCTAAAACTGACTGGCTCAAGAAAACAACATGTTCCAAAAGGTTTGATGTTAAGCCTCTAATTTCTTCGTTATTCTTCACTTTCAAATTTCCAAATAGACATTGATTCCTAATATGAAAATGTGTGAAATTTTCGGAATTTGGAGGACAATCTGCAAGGTGCTTCTCATTATCTCCAACAGAAATGATAGTTTCACATTTTTCACATTTTTGCCATAGTATAGAGTTTTTAGACTTTGTAGTAGATTTAGGAGTAGACATAATGACAACTGAAACGAAAAATCTATATAAATGATGATTATTAACTGTGTTTTTCTCTCGAAATATGTAGTTTTGCAATCGGCAACGTGATTACTTCAACTAACCAATTTATTATTAAGAATTAAAATCCAAAGGTGATTATTTTCACTGAATAAAATTATTCCTAATCAGCAGTAGTGGTCTGAACTCTCACATAAAATAATATATAATTTACCATTTGTTTATATCAAATTGAAACATAACCAAGAAATTCCTTCTCTCAAAACCAGGGTTACGCCATAGACTTCTCTTTTATATGTGCTTAGTTAATGAGACCATCGACACACTTCCATGGACTTATTATCCTAGTTTTATTACTTCTATGGTCTTGACTGGGTCAACAATTAGCAGGGTTTTCTAAATAATTTTTAGTTGAGATAGTTTTTTTTTTATTATTAATTTGGCTGGATGTAAAGTCGAACTCTCCAGATTTAGATAAGTGGAAAGGACAGTACAGCACAACATGATATCACAATCGGAAGGAATTCTGAAAAAATTAGTCATCAAAAACAGAGGTCAAGACAACTGGATTTTAAAGTTTAAAATTGGAGGCTGATAAAAAATTTACCAGAAGTTTGACCGCTAAAGGATCTTCCGAAAATATTATAAACTCACTGGAAATGGTATCTTGTTTTTTAAGGTAAAAGTTTAATCCGAACAGATTTTATTAGTGTTAGCTAAATTGTTTCCTCGACAAAAAAACAAATCAGTGAGATCACCCCCTTCGCCACAATTACATAAATCCGAATTAACTGCTGTAATTTTAAATAGATAAGCTGGACTGCAGCAATGATTGCATCTAAGTCTGTAGAGAATGAAAATATATTTTCTAAGGGAAGAGCTGAACCAAGGTTATTTGTTAAGTAAATCTTTCATTTGAGAATAAATAGACACTTTTAAATCCTGGCTTTACACATTCAATTTTCCATCTTTCCTATATTACTTTCTTATAAGAGGGCCGAATATCCTTTACATCTCTTTTCCAAGTAGTTGAAGGGGATAAAGTTAAACCTTTTTTAGCCAATGAATCCGCTGTTTCATTTGACTTCTATATTTATCTTTGTTTGTACACCTTAATTTTATCAATACATGAAACTACAGAGTTGAAGAGTGTATGATGGTTGAAGAGAGATCAAATTTTTTTCCCTGACGCAGAAGCATTTAAAAGAAGTTTACTTACTAAGAGTTAACAAGGGACACTGTTATAATTACTATTATCTCGAATATGTTACTAAGTTGCTCAGGGGGTTTATTTCCAAGAACCTTCCTCTCAAATTAATTCAAATACAATAGGGACGCTATAAGGACCTTGTTCTCCTTTGTTATTCTCACTAATCACCTACGTGTCAAGTTACAGCGCCACAGAGTATTTTGACACAGAAAATAAAGGGGGTAAATACAATGACATAATGGTGGAATTTATATAATCTATCAGGGACTCTGTGACTTGTACGATCCTTAGAGGATCCGGATCTCTTCAGTATCTTAAACGTATTTTGTTAAGCACTAAAATTCCTACTATTATTCATCGTTTTATGAATAGAGAGCACTTTCTTAATAGGATAATAAAAACCCCACTCCATTCGACGGCTATGGACAACAAACCGAAATTCTACCGAAACTACGCCGAAGGTCTGTGAAACGTGACAACTCTGGATCAGTATCATAGATAAATATTGTTTAATATGATCAGTATCATAGATCAACAAGACTATATTATTGAGTTATCTGTGATAATAATTCTCAATATTCATAAATTTGTTCCCGATAAAAATAATTTTAAGTTTAGTTAATTATAATGGATATTCAACAACGTTTCCAATGTACTTCTCTCTTAGAAGTTCATCAGCGATTAATGCAATGCCACGAAACCGGACGGAGTGAAAATAATTTAAGTAAATACGACGAGTTGCTGATTCAAAAAAATCACAAATTCTTGTGGGAAAACAACAAGACCGAACTCACATGGGAAGAAGAACTGGCTAAAAAGTATTACGATAAATTATTCAAGGAATATTGCATTTGCGATCTCTCAAGATATAAAGAAAATAAAGTTGCCTTGAGATGGAGGACTAAGAATGAAGTTATATCTGGAAGAGGACAATTTTCATGTGCTAACAAAAAATGTAACATCAAAGAATATTTAAAAACTTGGGAAGTTAACTTTTGTTACATTGAAGATAAGGAGAAAAAAAATGCTTTAGTTAAAATTAAATTATGCTCGGATTGCTCTGCTAAATTGAACTATCATAGTAAAAGACGGGAAGTTAAAAGATTTAAGAGAAAAATTAAATGTAAAAATAAATACAATAAACAGGACAGTTCAGAAACAATTGTAGAATCCTCTACATCACATAAACTTGTAGAAGACCCCAGTAGAAGTTCCGAAAAATTATCAGTAGAAACTCAAAGTCCTTGGTCACAAAAGGTTGATGTTGAGATTAAATCCAGGGAGGAAGAAATGGACGACTATCTCAATGAATTGTTATTTTGAACTTTATAATGATGCATCTTTGAACTTTAAATATTCGATCATTTTACAGAAAGGTATGTTGTTTATTTTAAGGATATATTTATGATTACAATCAAACCAGATATGTGATATGTTGGTGGAGTATACTTTGAATGCTATCTCCTTGGTTTGTTTTTGTTTTTACAGTTTTCTTGTTACCAACGATGAAATCAACTTGAAAGTGATTTGCAGTTACAGTTGAATCATTATAGCTTATAGCTGACAAAAATTTTTTGAGCTCTATTTGTTCAGTTTTCCTATATATTTAAAACTAACAATATAATACTTTGTGGTTATCTCTGTATTACAGGCTTCTAAACTGTCAGTGATTCTAGATATACTTGATGCAGTGTTCTGCTTAGTATTTTTTTAGTCAACTTGACAATGAAAGTGGAGATTTTGTTGGATTCTAGATGTAATATGGATTTTTCTTGGAGACCTTTAGTTCATGTAATTTGCTTGTTGATGTTTTAAGAGCCATAACAGATTAATATAAACATCCGATTTTTGTTGTTGCGCATGTCTGTTTTTTTAATTTTTGGCTAAAAATAGTCTTAAATAAAACATTGGTCCTATGGATGAATATCTCACAGTAAAATTTATTTCTTGCAATCCATTTTACTATTTGTAAGCCCAATAAGTTTCCAAAGAGACAAAATTTGTAGGATATATTTTAAGCCAAAATATGAAAATCAAGTTTGTGATTGGATAAAATCTGGGTTTTTGAAAATAATAACCACTAGAAATTTTATTTTTTCAAAAACTCAAAAAATAAATTACAGATTGAAAGAGCACATGAAGAGGGTTACAAACTTTTTATACTTTTGCAGATTATGAGTTCGGTCATGAGAATTTCTAGGGAAAAAAGATTTTTCGCTGATGAAATCTGATTATTTAAGTACAAGCTTTGTGAATAGCAAATATGGCAGCTGCAAAGTCAAGCAATTTGCTCCCCAATCAAAAGATTCAATTCTGATTTGAATCCTGAGGAAAACTGATCAAGCGTTAATACAATGGTTGAAAATTATCCTTCAGTGACCCTATCTGACTCTTTGAGATCCTCAAGTTCAATTGTTCTGAGAGCTGGATAAGTAATTTTAAAGTTAGACATAAAATTGTAACCAGAAAAATTGCTGGTGAAGCCATGTCTGTTGATCAAACTTCTTCAACAAACTGATTAACGACTGTGTGCCTAAATATACGAAGACAATTTTCTGATGACAAGATTTTCAATGCTGGTCAATTTTACAAATCGATGTCGAACAGAACTTTGGAATTTAAGGATAAGAATTGTAACGGAGGCAAGTTGTCAAAAGATAGAATAACTCTCATGGTAGCAGGAAATCTGAGCTGAATAGAAGAAAAGAATTGCTTGTTATTGGAAAATTTAAAAACCAAAATGTTAAATTGTTGGAAACAACCATAAAGCTAAGATGGCTTTTTGAGAAATGCCTTTGAGATTCAGATAGCGCTTTGCTAAAGAAGAAAAAAAGATCTTATTGTTGGTTGATAATTACCTGGCGCATCCAAAAGTTACAGATTTAAAGTCTATAACAGTTGTTTTCCTTCCACCTAATCAAACATCAGTTTTGCAGTCGATGGATCAAGGAATAATATGGTCACTCATTAGTTTATAATTCTTGGAATAAAATGCCACAAAGTACCATTTACTATTACAACTGTTTCAAACACGAAGGGTTCATTCAAAAGCATGACAGTTTATCCACTAAAAACCAACAGAAAATGAATTTGCTGATGAAGATTACGTACTTTTATCTTTGTAGGTACGACACCTAAAGTTAGACTTGTTAGCAGCACAAGGAATGTGGAATGATTACATTCTGTCAAGAAAGTACCAGGAATTATCGATTTAAATCTGGCGGGGCAATGAGGCAGGTAAAAATTTTTTTCCTAGGTTGGTACCACTGTCCTTAATTACTATGCCAAGCTTGAGCGGGATCTGTCAACTAGTGTGTTTGGAACAGCTGATTAAGTCAGTCGATGTCAGAGTGCGTGCCGATTTTTACTATGGGTGATTACTATGGGACGATAACGCGCCTTCTCACCGAGCTACGATTGTGACCGACTTTCTCGCCAAAAACTCAACAAACGTGCTTCAGCAACCACCGTATTCGCCGGATTTGGCTCCCTGCGACTTTTTCCTCTTCCCAAAACTAAAATTGCCCCTTCGTGGCACCTGAGCCTATTTTGAAGGCGACCCAATAAATTTTTGATTGAAAATTCCCGGTACTTTCTTGACAGAGTAGTATGTTAATATGGATAGTGCTCTCTTCACGTCCGATGAACCCAGAAATGAAAATATTATCTAGAATATTACAGGTAATGATCAATACAAGTGGTGAAGAAAGAAAAGTTGAAGAAGAATCAATACTTAACGTAAAATAGGCTTTAAAAGCTACAGATTTATTATCACAATTTGTTTTGGGGATTTTGAAAATGATTATTTGAACAGGGCAATATTTTCTTTGGACAGTAGTTTTAGAAACTATTATTATAATCAGAATAAAAGACAAAAGCAGACAAAAAGTCTTTATTTCCTCTGTAAAAAATCAAAAAATAAATGCTTAATATATAACATTATTTTTAGACTCTTATGTTTTTTATAATGTCAGTTCATGTTTATTCTTCTTTTTATTGACGTATATACATAGAATTCAGAGATTTTCACTCTACAATAGTGAATACCTAACAAAACCAGGAACTTTATTTTCTAAGATTATGCTATCCTTTTGGTAGGACGTGTTTGTCATTTCCCTTCGATTTCATTATAAGTGGATTCTAATGTAGTTAAATAATTAAAGGGCTCTATTCTTCTTCCTTCAATATGCATCTTGAAATATTGGCAAGAAAGAGTGGAAAAAAATATATTCAACATAATGTTGGTGAAGAAACAATTGTCTAAAAATGGACAATATGGCTCAATATTTCCCAAGTTATTCTTATTTGAAATTTTTCAAATATTTTCGCAAGTACAAGTTTGATCGAATTCAATTTTAGACTTTATATGTGAGATATCAACACTAAGGCTCATTCATTATTTCGTGAAATAATAAGAATTTTTTTCATCTGCTGTAGGCAAAAACGATGAAAAGTACACAAGGTTATATTCAATATATTCTTTTCCCACTCCTTGCCATTATTTCACGATGCAAACATATTGTCAGCTCCTTGCAATCATTTCGAAAAAAGAGAATTCAAGATTCATAATCGACTAAAAATTTTTTTGGATTTTATGAACTTTACATCGATTTTCTGATAAACTGTCATAGCTAGCAGTATTAGTATACTTTCTACATAAGTGTAAGACAATAACCAACAACTTAAGATAACATATAGCTTGTTCGAGACAGGAGGTGATAATATCCGAGAATACTCTCAATTTTTCTGTTTTTTTGAGCTTTATTATTGATTTAGTAAAAAACTGTAATTATTAGCGGCATAAATCTCTCTATAGCGTCATTTCAAGATGATAACGAACAAATTAAGATAACATATAGACAGCTTCTTTTCATAGTTTCTAGACAAGAGGAGATTATATCCATAAATGACTTCAAATTTTTTAATACTTTTTTAAATTCATCTCCGATTTTCTGAAAAACTATACTTAAATAGAATAATAAAGAATATTTCCATAATTTATTAATTCATAACAATTATTTCGCCAAAACTGTGGCTTCTTCAGGTTTATATTTTGAAAATAGCTCTAAAAATTATACTTTCACTTCTTATATAGCCATGATTTAGAAAAAAACTTGAAAAAAAATCGAATGCAGCTTCTTCAAAAGTAATTCACAAATTTAAAATTTTCAAGGGAAATGGACAACTGAACAAGCGCGCAAAAATTCCTTACTCCACATTTTTTCATACTTGTACTCAAGTTAACTTTAGTGCCTTTTAATGTTCTACTTTGGTGGTTTGTTTCTTAACAATAACCATTTGAAATTATTTATGTCATTCATTAGATTATAAAAGATTGTCTTTTTGGAAATTAATTAATTCACATGACAGTTTTAAACTTTTAAACATGACGGTTACTCTAGAAAAGTTTTTCGGTTCTCATTGTTTTTAGGCCTTAAACCAATGATCAAAATAATTTTCTCATTACTAAATAGACCATTTATGTAATCCATTACAATATAATTAATTAATGTGAAACAGAATTCATTTTTCATGATTTACTCCAGACAAAGCCTACCGAATTTTACATTTTTTCATCTCATTCATAAATAATGAGCGGCAGGCAACCACTTATACAGTAAATCCTTTTGGGTTGCAGATTAATTTAAGTTTGTTGGACTATCGCCATCATTTGGGATTTACTATCCCAAAACCTATTTTTAGTAGATTTCTTCTCGCTTAGTGCTTCCATCTATACAGCATGAAGTTACAGCAGGTATTACGTAGGTAGTTGAGGTACCTTATACAAGATGGCTCTACAAGTACAGAGTGTAATTATTTTTCTTAAATTGTTGACAGTTGAATTTTTAATCAGTTCAAGGAAGAATATTCCAAATATATGAAACTGTCTTCATTTTGTTTTTTCAATTCAAAAGATTTTATTATTACAATTGTTATATTGGGTTTCTATAATACGAGGGAACATTCCTAGTGTTGAACTTTTCAAGTAGAATTCATGGTATAAAATCCTTATATCATTGATTTAATAATATAAGAATTATTTGTTTAGAGAAATATTGATTTACGTGGTGAATTATTTCAAAACCTCCAGTCAGTGGTTTCCAGAAATATTAAACTAGCTAAATAATATATTTAATTAATTTTTTATTCCCATTTATAATATTTCTTCTAGAGCCGATGAAATATTACAGGATATAACAGAGCATAATAGGGAAAATTAGACCGAGAAAAAATATTTATTCATTTCTCTTCAGTAAGCATTGACAAATTATCATAGAAAGACTCACGCTGCAACAACGTTTAAAAATTGTTGAAATTTATTTTCAAAATCAGTGTTCTATTCGACAAACTTATAGAGCACTTCTTGAAATTTATGGTTTACATAATCGTCCATCAAAGCAGCCTATTCGTCGAACTATCGATAGATTTCGGACAATATTTTCTCTACTCGATGCAAAAACAACAACAAGACAACAAGACTAAAGCCACTCGACCATAATAAGCGTCGTTTATTTGCTGACTGGGCTCTAGAACAGCTTGAAGTTGATCCACTTTTTTATCGTAAAATTGTGTTTAGTGATGAAGCTCAGGTCTGGTTGAACGGCTATGTAAACAAGCAAAATTGCCGTATATGGAGTGAAAACAATCCTCAAGAAGTTCTGCAGGTTCTATTGCATCCTGAAAAATGCATTGTATGGTGTGCTTTAAACGTTGGAGATATAATCGGTCCATATTTCTTCATAAACGATGCTGGAGCTAATGTTACAGTGAATGGTGCTCGTTACAGATCGATAATCAATGATTATTTGTTTCAAAATTTGAATGGTATCGACCTAGAACTGTTTTGGTTCTAACAAGATGGTGCTACACTTCATGCTGCTACCGTAACAATTGTTTTATTGAAAGAAAGATTTGGCGATAACATTATTTCGAGAATGGTCCAATTTATTGGCCTCCAAGATCATGCGACATAACTCCACTGGAATATTTTCTTTGGGGTTATGTCAAGTCATTGGTTTATGCTGATAAACCAGAAACAATAGACGCTTTGGAAACCAACATAACTCGTGTTATTGGTAAAATAAAGCCTGAATTACTCGAAAAAGTGGTCCAAAATTGATCTGGTCGAATGCGGTTACTCAGAGCTAGTCGTCGTGGACATATGGCGGAAATTATTTTTAAAACATAAATGTCAAAATTATCTTTCAAATAAAAAAAATATTTGGTTTCAATTTTAATTTAAATGTTATTATTATTTTATTAATTTGAAGTTCTATCACTCTAAAAAAAAACACGCGTTACATACCTAATTATCGAAGAAAAAAATCAAACTGTGTAGTTGACGGTGTTTCTATATCCTTTACCGAAAAAGCGATGTTGCAACATTCTGATGGTTGGTGAATTGTTTGATAATTTGTAGCCAAATATTACCTATTACTTTAGATTTAAAAGATATATAAGGGACAGTAATTTAGTATCCACAAAAATGTTTAATACAATTTTTTCACCACGGTATGGCTTCTTTAGGTATCTACATTCTATTGACTGACGGTGTAGAGTATAACAGAGTTTAAAAACAGTAAAGTACGTGATAAAATAATAGTAGAAACATAAAAACTTAGGGTGTTCCTCATTCGGGATTTTGCTCTGCTCTACTTTCCGGCGTAGCATATATAGGACATGACTAGTTTTAGCAATACCTGACTGACCGTACCCGCCAGGTACAAGTAGGGCAAAGCACACAGCGTTTGACGACCGTTCCGACGTGGAATAAAACATCACTGGCGTCACAGGCAGACATTCGCACCACGCCTGTCTGAAGAGTTCAGGTGCGCATGCTCAGAACGAAACGCTGCCTCCCAAATTAAGAGGTAGAAGTTTCCTCACAAAACCGCATTTCCTTCAGGAAAATATTCTGTTTAATAGCTTCAAACCACGATAACAACCCCTTTCTTATAGACAAAATGGTATTCAATACAAAAGAACATGGCTCGTGTAGCCAATCATAAAAGAGGACAATACACAGAAATACTTTTCGTTATCTTATGTTAATGGATTATCTGAAAATATTGCCAAACATTTAAAAAATAGTTTCAATTACAATGCTACTTTTAAAACCATTAATAACTTTAGTACTTACATAAAAAACAACAAGGATCGAACAAATAAAGAAAATAAATCTGGAGTCTACAAGTTGACTAAGCAACGATTGCTCTTTAGTATATATTGGCCAGACAGGTAGATCATTCAAGAAAAGAATCCAAGAACACCAAAGAAGTTACATATCGGATTCCATACATTCGACGTATGCTAATCATCTTAGGGAATTGACAGATCCCCATTACTGATATTTCCCTAAAGGCAATTTTTAGCGCCAAATTCCAATAAACAGCATAAGTTTTTATGATTTGTTTACCATTATGTTGTCACGTACTTAACTGTATTTAAACTCTGTTATACTAGATAGCATCAGTAAGCAGAATTTAGATACCTGAAGAAGCCACATCGTGTTGGAACAATTGTTGTATTGAACTTTTTTGTTTCGTAAAATTCTCGATTTTTTCAACAATATCATGATTTTGTTATATGGATTTTGCAGTTTTTCCATTGTATTTCAGATTCTTGCTGTGTGTGTTATAAGCGCTGTATCATTAGAGTATTGGAGAACGCAACTGTTCAGTTTTTCTGTTGCTTTGTGGATATCGTGTAAAGAAGTTGTGACAATGGAGAATGGAGAGCATTGTGGTACACCTTGTTGAAAAAACGTCGCGGAGAAATTATTGTTGATTTAACCCTGAGGCTTCTGCACTTCAAGAAGTTTCCTATAAAATTTTGTAGGTAAACTGGGATGTCCAAATGCTGGAGTTTGTGTAGAAGACTCATAGACGTATTATGATAGTAAGTCTATGGTTGTGACCTATTTCTTTGGAAACCTTGTTGTTCATCCTTGTTAGCTATTACTTTCTCCAGATAGCCTTCGATAATACTTGTAAAAAGTTTCATGATGGAGCACAAGAGTCCTTTCCTAAATATAGGGACAGTAATCCTCTTATGCCAGTCTTCTGGTATAATTCCTGTTGCAGTATTCCATTGTAGAGATTTGTTAAGTGAATCGCTTCCATATTTTCTTAGTTCGTTTGGTAGGTTATTTACTCCTGGCGCCTTTCTGTTCTTCAGTTTGTTTATTTTGTCTGCTACTTCTTATTCTGTTTTAACTACTATATTCTGTTTTAACTACTACTCTCATTGCCATCCGTTTCCTCCTCACATCTATTTTCCTCCTGGTTATTCTCCTAAAGGTTCTTATATAAGTTTCCCCCTTTTTAATTGTTACGTTCTTGGTCTGTATGAACTCGTTCATCGGCTTTTTTCGGTTCCTTAGCTTCTCCCAGTAGCCTTTTTTGATATCTCTAATTTTTGCCTATCTCCTAGAATTTCTTGGCTTTGCATGGTCATGTGGTTCATGCAGCTCTGCTTCTTTTCCTCTGCAAATTTCTTCATTTCTTGAGTAAACCATGGTTTATTGTTGTTGCGGAGACTAAGGCAAAATTTAGAGATTTAATTGAAAAAAGGAAAAGTCAACTAAAGTCAAACTGAATTACAATTATAAATATAGTATTTTAAATATAAATTGTTCATTCAAATTGAAATGTATTATATATTCCAGACCATGTCTTATAATTAGATATTTATTATTTAAAAAAAAATTTATTCATTGCTTATATAATGCAAAAAAGTGAATACATATTGTCTACCATTTTCCAATTGTATCATGATAATTAAATATAACTGTTTTTGAAAAAAGATGATTAAATATATTTTTTAATGGATAAATAGATATTCAATGTAACAACATATATTTATTTACACTAATACTGATATATTTTATTTTTTGTTAATAGGTGTTCCAAGATAACTAGTGGCTTTAACTGCAGCTTAGCCGAGAAATATTGAATTTGTAGGAATCAGCAAGCCATCATGCGAAAAATTATTGAATTTATATTACTGATGTATTGATACGTATTATATTCTACTGATTATGAATTGAAAGAAATTAAATAAGTATTAAATAAAATTTAACCTTCTTTATTCCCCCAGCTTCAATATGACATTCAATAAAACATTAAGAGTTTCATGAGAAAATAAAAATTTTCAGATTTCTTAAAAATTTCAATTGTAACAAAGGGCTGAATACAATCCTGTTTTTGGCAAATAAAATTGTTGGAAATATTCAGTTGCTCCTGATAAATATCGTATACCTCCTGCCTTAGCTGTCATAAAGGGCAGAATACGGTCCTGTTTGATGCGAAATTCCATATGACCTGGATACATCTAAATACCTCCTGGCTGAGGTGGAATAATGGGCTGAAGACGGTCCTGTGTCGAAAATATTTCTAGGGCGGATCCATTTTAAATGTGGGCGTGGCTTTGAATTTGGCGCGAAATATCCGACTGCTCCTGATAAATTCCGTATACCTCCTCAATCTTATGTTCTCCTGATACTCGACCTGATTGTTGAACCCTGAAATGCAAATATTTGATGGACAATTTCGGATTATCTCAAAATGACCATATTTCCATTTTCAGTAGCGTTTTCGCTGCCAAAAATGAGACTTTTATGACCACATTCGACACCTTACTCATGATAGAGGTGGCGTGAGATCAACTTTTTGGTCTTGTCCGATTTTTAGTATAGGTTCTGACGTATTTTTTAATCCAAAGTTTCTTCAATTAAGCGAAGGGAAAATTACAATCTCATTATGAATTAAATAAATATTTTTGGCCGGAAAATTTTCAACATTTTATTTCTCGACCACACAAGTGATTTGTCCTAAATTAGAATTTTATTTATTTATATATAAATAAATATTTATTCATGAATCATTGTTTCTGAAGAAAAAATTATAATTTCTTTAGGCGAGTAGGTTAACAGGCAAATGGGGATTTATTTTTTTTTCAATAAATTTGAAATTTCGACATTATGAATGTTATCAGAAATTTGTCTATGCAGATGAAAATGCAAAGACCTCCTGGCTTACTTTTTGCACCTAGTAATCAGACAATATTTTATACAATTTTAAGAATTTTTCAGGAGTGTTTAGATATCCATTTTTTCATTCGTTGCATAAAAAAGCAATTTCAATAAAATTTGATATTTGTGGTTTACTAGTACAAAATTAACGATTTAATAAATTTGTTCTTGATATCTGACCAACCACGTTTCTCATTTTCCTAATCGTTCCTAATTAAGTATTCTGATTCTAATCTAAAAGATTAAGAAAAATTTTGAAAAGTACTAAAGTCAGGAGATTTTGAGCTCTATTCATATCACCCACAATTCTCACAAAATTTTGCATAGTTCCGTATATCTTTCCTTGAAATGGAAGTTTTCTTTAAGATTTTCAATATTTCTTCAATTTTCGCAAAAACGAATTTTCAAGATTTGTTCCTAGTCACTTTTATTACCAAGATTATTTTCATCATCGAAATACACTCACTCATATCACTCGGTCAAGTAGATAAACATTGATTTTTCCATCAATTCGTTCATGCATTATTGTGCTATAAAAGTCACCATTTTACTAGCGAAAACGCTACTGAAAATGGAAATATGCCTATATATGGTCATTTTAAGATACTCTGAGAATGTCCATCAATTATTTACATTTCAGGGTAGTGTTCAACAACCAGGCCGAGTATCAGGAGAACATAAAGTCGAGGAGGTATATGGAATTTATCAGGAGCAGCCGGATAATTCGCGCCAATTTTATTAGCCACGCCCACTCTTGGAATGCTCCTGATATTTGGAACAGGGTTGTATTTAGCCCTTTATGTTGCATGGCGAGGAGGTATACGGAATTTATCAGGAGCAGTTGGATATTTTGCGCTAATTTTCTTAACCACGCCCACTCTTGGAATGCTCCTGATATTTGGAACAGGGTTGTATTTAGCCCTTTATGTTAGCATGGCGAGAATGTATATTGAGGTATGTATCAAGAACAACAGAAAGTACCCGCTTAGCAGGAGCGTACTCAGTACTTTTTATAGTATTTTTTGAAGAATTCCGTAATGTGATATCAAACTCAAATTCGAGATCTTTTTCACCTTTATATCCATAAAATAAAATGAAGGAAAGAAGGAGATTGATTAAAATTGTTTTCTTCATTTATAATTTGAATTCCACACCATAAACAGGATATCATTTTACAATTACAAAATCTTGGCTATAAGAAGTAATTATAATGAATTTTGAAGGTTAAACAACAATTCACAATATTTAATTTTTAATTTTTCAAACAATTTTCCTCATGGCACCATTTCCACAGTAGCGAATCATCCATTTTCTCTATAAATCTGTGAACAAGAAAAATAATACGATAAAAGCAATAAAGTGCAATACAAGTTATATTTATATAACTCTGACCTCAAAAGAAGTGTAACCATCATGAAGAAGAACAATTCAAGGTGCTCTATAACGCGGTCATAACGATAACCATAGAGACAAGAGCCGAATATTATTGGGAGTATAAATAAGTTCGTGCAATTTTGATAATAGATGTCGATACTAGTTTATTAATCCATTTTTGCATCTAGGAACACCTTCATTTTAAACTGCCATTATTAGGTTTTCGTTTTACTGAGGTGTAAACAATATAGTTTCTGTGTGCTCTGGAAATGTCAACTTTTGTACCGAATAATGTATTTTTTACTTCATTACTTTAATATGAAGAAAAAGGCTGTCGAAAGTCATCCTATTTTAGTGGATTTTTATGATCACCATGCTTTAGCTGAACGAATGTGTCAGAAGTGGTTTGACCGATTTCAAAGTGGCAATTTTGATTTTGAAGACGAAGAATGAGCCGCAGCGCCAGCAAAGTTTAATGCTGAAGGCAAGGCTCGATGAAGTTCCATCACCAACGCAAGAGGAACTCACAAAAACACTTGGAGTCACTAAACTAGCCATTTGCCATCGTTCAAGAGCAATGCAAATGATTCGAATGGTAGGCCTTTTTTCGCGATGGGATCCGTCAATTTCCAGAAATGTGGGAAAAAGGAATGGCCAGCGACGGACAATACTTTGAACTTTGGACGTATAACCCATTTTTCACAATAAAGCTTCACTTTTAGAAACAAAACCGCGCGATCTGATTTATACTCCTGATACTTTCCATTTATTTGAAATTTTCGAGGTAGTTCGTCGATTTACTGAAAATTCCTTATTTAATATTTTACTAGAAATGTGCGCTTCTTGAAAAGATACAATTCAAGGTGCTATATAACTAGATCATCACAATAATTTTCAGACAAGAACCGAGTAATCTCGAACGTAACATCGATTTAATAGTAGTAGCTGATTAAATTTTCACTAAGAATGTGTGCACCTTCAAGTAGAACAAATCAAGGAGCTATATTCATAGAACTAATAGTACTAATAGCTTCATGGCTATTGAACTGGGTCAACACGGTAATTTCGAGACAAGAGCCGAATAAATCCGAACATTACTTCGACTTCTTAGAATTTATCGAGCTACTTCGACTATTTTCTATAAAAATGGTATATTTCTCAGTGATCACGATAATTTTCAGACAAGAGACGAATAATTAAGAATATTACTTCAATTTGCAATTTCTATGAATTTTTCAAGCTATTTTACCGATTTTCTAAAAGACGTTAACTACCATATGGAAAATTTCGCATTTGAAAAATGAGAACGATGAAAAGCAACAAATGGATATGACATATGAAGAGATTATTACAATCAAATCGAGACAAAAATCGGATATATTCGAACATTATACTCAAAATTACCTCATGACGTTTTTATCTGAAGAATCGGCTTCCAATTCATTGAATATCCTTATTATAATACAATTTATAAAGAAATTGACTCACCAGGTAAAAAAGAATGTGACATTTTCTTTATCTTCATTAATTTCTTCTGTTGTGGCGTGCCCGCTTCTTTCGCATAATTCTACTCTGCTCTGCTGCAGCTTCCCGATATAGCATATAAGGGGCGTGACTATTATCAGACAATACCTAACTCATCCGTCCTCGCCGGGCTTAAGTAGGGAAGACTACAGCGGTCAACATCTGTTCCCACGTGTAACACATGGTCACTGGCATCACAGGCAAGCATGCGCACCACGCCTGTCTGAATAGTTCAAGTGCGCATGCTCGGAACGAAACGTCACCCCCCAAATTAAGAGGTAGAAGCTCCCTCACAACACCAGCATTTGCTATAGACCTTCATTGTGATTCTAACCGAAATGCGAGAGAATAATACAAATAAATTTAATGTATTGTTTAGTTATTTTAGCGGTACTGGAAACTACTCAAGTTCTTGAAATCACTTGAAACGTAAATTAATATTTATTTTCCTATAAAAAAAACTCCTGTCGGTATTACCTGACTAATGATATAAAAAATGTAAATGATGAATTATTGTTAAAGAGCCACTGGAAACATTTCAGCACTGGGAATATTACTTCATATTAGAGTTTCTTTATGTTGCATTTGTAAAAATGAAATTTCATGTAACACTATCATAAAACAAATTTTCTTCTTGAACGAATTCAAAATACAACACTCGAAAGAAAATTTCATTTCATACGTCTATTTTTTATAGAGCAATGTATAAGTTACCTTAACTACGTAACAAACCTTACTGCATAGATCAACAAGACTATATTATAATATATATAAATAAATAAAATAATAATAATATATTATATATTATTGTTAATCTATGCCTTACTGAGAATAGATGACTGCACTAGCATGAAGAAATTACGAAAATTAAGTGTTAGTACAGATCTGCTTAGTGCGTAGTGGCCATATATAAACTATATTAGGTTGCAACCAAGAATACACCTCAAAACTATTTCTATCGTATAATTAGTTGCCTACCGCTTATTTTCCAAAACTAAAAATGTTCCTTGTATTAGAATATCTAATGATGTAACAATTGTCCAAATGAATTGTATTCGATTTAAAAAAATATAATCAAGATATTTTCATGTAAGGAAGACATTAAGATACTCCGAAAAGTCTTCCTTGAATTATTTCAAAATGCAATTGTCAATATAGTATAATTGCCAACTGAATTATAGTACATTTGGCAAAATTATAGTACATTTATTGAAAAACCAATAAATTTCTTTAATTTTTATTATTTGAATAACTAAATGAAAAATATTATTCAAAACAGTAAAAGATATCACTCAGAACGCGCTGAAAATCAATAAAAATAAATTTAATAATGTTCTTTCCAGGGCTAGTTTCTACTTGAACACTCGATATAAAGGTCATCCTGATCCAAGTCGGATTCTGATTTATTTTTTTTGTACAAGAACCATTTGTTTTATCGGTTCAAACGATATGCAAAACCATTCCTTTCTTTATCACATTGTGAAGCAAGCAACTGTTAACAGTCGGGATAATTAGTTAATTTTTCTGATGATGGGATAGTTCATTTCCCGAAACTCGAGTCACAAGAAAATGTGTAAAATATATTTTTATTGGTAGTAAAACATAGTAATTTCTACAATTTGTTTCAGTTAATTTTTCTGTTTTGAACAGATTCACCATACTGAATATACTTTCACATTGAGCATTTGAGTATATGCAGAGTAAATTCAAAACAAATTTAGATGAATTTAGAAAGGGAGCAATCCCTAGAACGTTTTTATAATTGTGTAAATGATACCAAAAGATGTTAATCTTTTCTTCACTTGCTATACGTTGTTGTGAAACGGAGAGTAGCTTTCTCCATTCATCATCAATTATTTGTTCTATATCAACTGTGTGCGATGGAAAAATTTTTTGGGTGTTTTATAATAGATATAACAAACTTGGAGGGTCAATTCTAAAACAACTGGAGAGAGCATTTGAGGGGGTGAAAAAATTTAAATGTTTTAAGAGAAGATAATTGAAAGTAAACTTTTATTTAATTTGTTGGTATGCTGTAATCATAAATAAGCGATGCTTGATAATTTATTAGAGCAGATAACTGTCTAAATGTGTGTTTTCAAAGTTCGAATTTTCAGCATATTGATATTATGAAATTATAGTACAATGTGTGTACTATATGCAATTGCAAATTTTATAGTATGTCAAGTTGCATTTATAGTACAAATACTATAATTATAGTACGGTTGGCAACGGTGGACTAACAGAACTTCATTTCTATGCATTTTTTTTAGATATTAATCGGTGGTTAAAGTTATATGTGGTAATCTGTGGTTAAGTTTTAACCTTCAATACTGTGTTCAAAACAAACTTATCTTCTGGTGAGTCTAGATAATAGATATAACTATTATTGTTACATTTCACTAAATAGTTGGTAAATATGTTGAGACGACCTCCTACTAGTATTCAGTTGAAATTGGACGATGTTTCGGAATATGAAGAAAGACAGCAAGAGCTCGCTAAGTCTTCCATGAGTAGTAAACAACCTCTGAATGAACTACAGTGGAACCCAAAGAGTAAGCAAGAAATTCATTCAAGAATTGGATATGTGCCAGACAAACCGCAGTCATCCAGAACTAATATAGTGAACTGATTTTTCTATTTTATTTTTTTAGTTAGTACCCAAATTTTTAAGTGCTATTAATTCTTACCCTTTATTTTTTATGAAAAACTCACTAAATAGGTTAATTTCATGTTATCTTTCTTTATTGTTTCAACTTCAGTCAAAACAGATTATACATATATCATAATACTGTAATAATTAAATGCAAGTTAAACATTACCTTTTTGAAGCACAGATCTTCTTGTTATTTGTTGATTTCTCACATATGGTATTTATTATTATTCAGAATGTTCATCATAAATATATTATTTAACAATAATTCTAAATCATGATGAGAAATTGGTAAAATCACATACATATCCATTTTATATTTCATCAAACGTATATGATGGTGGAAGAAGGAATGGTGAATTAAAGGTTTTCATTCAGTATCCTCTAGTGTTATCAAAAATTATAAAATAAAATGTAGTTTGCAGATGAATTTTTAAATTGAAATAAAAATACATTTATTAAAAATTTAGTATATTCTAATAATCATCCTTTGGTTCTATTGATTGATGTACCTTGAAAGCTCTAAAATTAGTATTAATACTCCTAAAAAGTTTCACAACTATTTTTATAAAACATGTTCTTTGTTTCTTTAAGACTTAATATATAGTTAATATATGTTCAGTGTGATAAAAAGTAATACATATCAAATTATCGTATATATTAATTGAATCACTATCAACAACTGGTCTACAGTTCCACCTTACAGATGTACTTGTACTAGGGGGGGATGCCAAGTCCTATTTTTACTGGGTTAATAGCAATTTACTTTCCCCAATGAATATTTCAACTTTGATGTGTATCTTTAATGACAAAGTGAACAAAGCTGTATATAAACAAATATATCAATTGAATTCTTTATCGCAAATAGAATGAAAAATTTTGAGTAAATTTTAAAAGTATGTACAATACCGAGTCTGATGAAACCCAAGTTAAAATACATTCCAAATTCATTTCATTTACCCATACGTTGTATGGACCACTCTTGTTGACAAAGGGGACATCTGTTATTTTGTTTCACCCACAAAGACATGCAGCAATAATGGAAGGAATGATTACATTCGCCCCAAACAACAACGCAATCCTGTTTTTCAAAATCTTTCTTGTTTTCAGCCTGACATCTAAGACAAGCATCCATAACTTGCACTCTGCAAATAGCACAGGTATCACATTCAACATCCCAGCTCCACATAGCAACTGCATTCCACTTTTTCAGTGTGAACATTTTCTCTTGGCTAATTTCTTTTTTGTCATTATCATTTTCGTCTACTCTACAATTATCGTTCATAATTTAAAATAAAATGTAACAATATGCCGCGAAATGACAAACTGATAAAAGCCTTCTTCTACCTTGTTTTGACGTGTGGTTAACCTCTTAAACTCTAGAATGCCTATTTACAACACAGATTACCGAGTGTTCAGAAATCTGTGATTGACAGATGTCTCTATTAATTGCCAGGATGTATAGTATAATATATATAATATGTTTATTCAATAAGCCATTTTACAGCAAACGAATAAAACCAACGCTAGTAACTTGAACAACAATATAATAATAAATTTATTGCAGTATAAATACACAAATATTCAACAATTTGAAAATGAAATCAAAATGGATTAAGACCAACTGCAAAAGGACCTACGTAAGTAAAACTTGACTAAATTCAAAAACCAAATATTTATTACTACGTTGTTTCAATAGAGGCCTCATATCTTATTAGGTTTTAGAAGTAGGTAGAGGCTATCTACTGTTTTAGAACAGATGATTCAGATGCTTGATTTGACCTTCAAGTTTACAAAACATGAATGAGTATAGATGTATATTCTCGTATATCTATGATGAATGATTGAAAATGACACAGATTAATCTGTTTTTAATGTTCTGCATTATCACTAAGGGGAGGTTCGACAGCAAGAACAAATTCATAACTATGGACAAACTACCTACTATACTAGACTGTAGTTAGTTTATATTCATAACCTTACTAATGTTTGAAATTAGATATTACTAAATCAGCCTTCTATAATCTGTGAAATGCAAAATATATTAGCCAAAAGGTATTGTAACCTCAGTACTGTGATTAATCAAAAATAATGCAAAATGAGTACGGAGATAAAAAAAATGAAACAAGGCATGTCCTATTCATGCAAGGAGAAAACAATAATATTAAATGTCTTCAAATATTTCAAAAGCCAATTTCCAGATAAGTGCGTTACAGATTTAGTTAGAAGAACAGCAAAAGCTACTGGTTGTAGTGAAAAGAGTATTTTTCAATTTCGGAAAGAGGAAGCAAGTGCTGAAGGATTCAAAGTACCATCTAAAACTAAAATTCGAAAAAGTATTAATATCAATAGTAGAGATATTAAATATGATGATTCTGTGAGACAAGCCATAAGGAATATTATTTATGATTTGAAACAGCGAAATATTGTTCCAAGTTTGAATACAATTCTGAAAAATGTTCATTTGGATAGTCAATTACCTAATTTTTCTTTAATGACACTTAGGAGATTACTTTTTGATATGGGATTTTCTTATGCAAAAATTGGAAATAAATCAATTCTTATTGAGAAAACAGAATCTTCGTCTGAGTCAGGGAAACAAAAGAAGGATAAAAGTAAATCAGTTAATGTATCTCAGAGTAAAAATGAAGTATCAAGAATTTTTGATGTCCCTCAAAATATCAATTCAAGTCCTGCCAATCTACTGCCAAAGCCTACACCTCAGCACCCTGTAGCACAAATGAATAATAATATGAATTTACATTCCGGTCATATTGGTCAAACTGTAGAGCACCAATCATCTTACCACCCTTTGATGCCAATGCAGGGACCATTTCAAGCTCACAATCATTCTATGATGGGCCCTAATGTCCACGTGCAACCACCTATGACACATAATATACCTCCAGTGATGTTGAACCATAGGCCTCATCAGCATCCTTCTTACATGCTACCTACACCCATCAATATGCCTTTTAAAAAGGAGGAATTTGTTCAAGGATTTTGAAGGTTAGTAATTAATATCATCAAGTAAGATTTATATTGTGAAGATTACAGTTTTCAACATGGGATTAAAAAATTTTGTTTGTCTGGTCACTTCGAAAAAATATAATGTATATAAGCATTATTGGAAAAGTAGACTAGTTAATCTGAAGATAATGATTAATAATAATTAATTTCCCTGTTCTCGGATGATTTTCAGAAAAAGAGACTTTTATCTTTGGCTTCCAGAGGTAGATTTCTGAGATTATCTGATTCTGGGTAAACATAATTTGTTTAGAAAAAACGTTAAAAAATTACTCTTGTTTGTTGAACATTCTTGTGGAAGTAATTTCCATTTCTACTATATAAACTATTGCAATTATTACAAATTAATTAATAAACTAGTGACATTATCGAGGCAATTGGTTTTGTCTTTAGCATTGAGAAGTGAATTGAAAATTTTGCATGATGGTGTAATATTATTTGCCAAAATTATTTGAACTATCTTTAATGAAATTGGTCCAAATTTAGTCCAGTCAAAATGGATGAAAAAAAGTTATAAGTTAGGCATAATTTGCATAGAGCTGAAAATTGGTATAGATGTTATTTAAACTATTACAAATGAAATGTGAAAAATACCCTACTAATCTACTCCTGCAAAAAATTTTATCCAAGTCAAAAGGTAATAAATTAAGTTTTTTTCATTTTTCTTTGAAAGTTTAATCTTGAAAACAGATCAGACAAAAGTTGTTGATCATACAATTATCTACAAAAATTCTTCAGCAACTTTTTTTCATATGAATCATCATTTGTAAGATATTGCGGTTTTAAAAGTGGAAAAATGCATATTCTATATGATATGCAGTACAGTATAAGTAAAAACAAGAAACTATTCGTTTGCTACTCATACGCTAAAGTTTGTACAAATTGAACGAGTATATTAAAGTATAAGATTATACTATAGTCCCTAATTCCTTTCGTCTGTAACCTTTAGCAACATCTGCCAGCTACATCATTTTTCGAGTCACTGCCTATTTTTGAAGGATGTAAAAAAAATAGTATGAGTATATACTACTACAATGATTTGAAGTAAAACACTTTATTTCCGTTTATTTTTATTTTTCAACGACAATTGTTTTGTCAATTACATATTGACTTCGTCAGGTGAGTATGGTAACTGTAATGAAACAATCAAGAATATACTACTACATTTGAAAGTTTCTTTGCAGTGATCAGATGCTAGCTTTCGAACAAAACGAGGAAGAGAGTTTAAACTTTTCAGGGTAGGTTCGGGGTCTAAATATCTCAATTGAGATATCTCATTAATGACTTAAAATATTTTGGAGTTATCCACATGGGAAATTTTTTTATATTCTTCCTAATATTTTCGAAACAACAGATCCGATCGAATTTGGTATTTAGAAGTTGAATACTGGCATATACAGCAACGTTGAACGCTACTAAAACCATAGCAATAGACTTACAGTCGAATTTAAAAATAACGAAATTTGTGTACGCTTTGAACAAGCGTACAAAGCTACTGATTTCACATCGGTGCTTCTTACCAGTTTTTAGTTTTATAAAGAATTCCTTCTCTGAAAGATCATAAAGATAAATCACGAAACTTTTAAAATCTTTTCTTATGTGATTTCGGCAAAAAGTATGAAGAATATATGAAGTTTTATTCAATATATTGTTTTTAACCTCTTTCTTACCAATATCTAACAATGCTGATTGAAGGAACAAGAATGGAGTCTTTTAAATGTGTTTTCCATTTTCATAAGATTTTTCCTTTCTAGTTCTAAAATTTTAAAAAATGACGTCATTTATTTGATTTCCTGGATGACAGAGAACACTAAATTCTGTGTTTTTACCCATATTTATTTAATTGAATGCCTTAATAGCAATCAGAATACATTTAGTTTTTTATCCTAATGTGATAGCTCTCAATGTGGTGAGGGCTTCTCCAGTGATTAGATTTTTTTTATGATAGATTGGGCCGTTGCTTGGTAGAAATCAGTTGTAATTGTCATTATAAAAAAAAATACATCCTTTATTGGTATAGGTATGTGGATGATATAATTGCATGTTTCGTAGGTACTAACAGACAAATATCAACATTTGAGAATTTTATAAATAACCTCCACCCAAAAATAGTTTTCACTTCAGAAATAGAACATAATGAATCCATCAACTTTCTTGACCTCACGATAACTAGAGAAAACAATAAACATAACTTCGCAATTTATCATAAACCATCACAAACAGATACCATTATACACCGTAATTCTTTTCATCCATTCCAACACAAACTAGCAGCTCTCCATAGTATGATATACCGTTTATTGAACATTCCACTAAACCAAGTCAATTTCCAAAAAGAAAAATGTATAATTAAACAAATAGCTTACAACAATGGATATAATACCTCTCTAATAGATAATTTAATTAACCAACGTATACTCAAAAACACAATAAAAGAAATTTATCCAGTAACATCTGATCTATCTGAACACAAATACGTTAGCCTCACATATCTCGGAAACATTAGTATTCAACTAAAAAACCTACTCAAAAAAGAAAATATTAAAGTCTCTTTCAAGACAAACAATCCTATTAGCAAATACATCAAAAACAATAAAAACAGTATGGATAAACTTCAATTATCAGGTGTATACAAACTCACTTGCCCAGATTGCCCAAAGATTTATATTGGTAGAACAGGTAGAAATTTCGGTACACGCCTAACCGAACATAAAAGAAGTTTCGATAAAAATAAAAAAGATTCACATTATGCTAAACACCTTCTTGAAAATAACCATTCTTTCACAAAAGAAATAGAAATTCTACATGTTGAAAATAGAGGTCTAAAATTGAACTTATGGGAAATTTACGAAATAAATAAACATAAAAACAGCAATAACCTAGTAAATGAACAAATAGATTTTTATTACACCCCTCTATTCAATATTTACAAGGGATCGAGTGAACACGATTCTGAAGGGAATATTCTTTGAGAAAACCAACCCGACGAACAATTAAAAACACATGTACACCTTCTGTAAAAAATCTTATAAATTCATTGTACAACAACTGTTACTTCGTATTCTGATGAAGTCTTTCTAGCAAAGACGAAACGTACGTCAATACCAAAAATAAAGTAGAAAATGTAAACAAGTGTTTTATTTTATAATGACGATTAGATTTTCTTCAATCTGCACATCAGATTGCATTGCCAATTTTTTTTGAGTCTTCTATTGTCCTGAGAATAAATTAGTGGTTGAAGTAAAGAATTTTTGTAATCAAGTAATTTTTCATGGTGCTTTTTACTCTTATCTCTGATGATGTCCTTCACACCAGATCTTTGTCTAAGATCTGATTAGCAACCTACCATGGAACATTTGCTATCATACATAGTATTTTTGACTGACTTCTCTATATGATAGTCATGTATGACTTAAATGTGCATTCCCATAATTCTATTCCATATGCACATATTGCTCTGATAACAGTTTTTCATATTAGAAGTTTGCTTTTTAGTGATAAATGGAACTTCATTCCTATTAACTTTGATAGATCTTTGACTTTATCGATTTCATTTGCACTTCACAGTCACATTTAGATTTAGGTTTTTTTCGATTATTTGTCTGCATTCGCCCTAATTTGTTTTTTGTTATGTAGTCTTCGAGCTTTTATTTTACAGGTAATAATGCTGCTTATGGTTGCTATAATAGGACTATGGCCCGAGAATAAATCATAACATGGAATAATATTTATTTTTATTCTAGAAATACCATTTGTGAGCATAGCGCTACCAGAACCATAGCTGTGATAAAGTTTAATTCAGCATTTAAATGCAAAATAATGAGAAAAAACCTATGCCAAATTTCATGAGGATCGTGGGTGATATGAACAAGCGCGCAAATGCTACCGACTTCACCATTTTAACTTATTTTATTTGAAAAGGAATTATCACAAGCTAATGAATATATACAATATGAGGATTCTCATAATTTCAATAGAATTAATTTATTTTTCTCAATCCTGTTTGATGATCGAAACTATAACATTTTGATAGCAGATGCAACAACAAAGCAAATCAGAAAAAAATTTGTGTCAAAATTAAAATTTTATATTTCAACACCTATAACAGTGACAAATAATGTTTTTAGTCATATGAAATCAGTTTTCCTATATTGTTGATTTGTTATTCACTTTAAAGTTCAACACTATAAAGTGTAATTTTCATTTAATATCAGTTAATTAATATAAAATATAAAATCTCAATATTAAATTATAAATACTGGAATCATGAAATCACAATTGTAAAATGTTAATCTTTGTTGAATTAATATGGCATTTCCTTATATTAAAATAATACAATTTTTTACGGTCATTGTAATACTTTGATAATACTAAAAGGCACTTTCTTTTTCTTTACATTTGGAACCTTTAATGGGTCGATTCTTTTCATTCACGTTCTGGTATATATGTTCTTCATCCTTTTTCATATCTGAAAAGAATATGAATTCACTGAAGCAATTAAACATAGAGGGAATTGCAATACTCACCGTCAAATGAATATAAGGAACAGTTTTCAAGAACATCTTTCAGACAGGTATGAATATACACATATTGTTTCTGTAACGAGATAAAATTTAATTAAAAAAGAAATATGTCTTACAGATGGTTATGTTAAAAGGAATAATTTCGAAATAATAATAATAACTGTTCTTTATTGCCTAGGCAAATGGCCATCGACCAAGAGTCCTTCAGCCTGTAACTTAAAATGTTTTGTACATTTGTTGTATTATTTAAAATAAACAATAATTTTACATTTAGTTATTTATACTATACTTTTCAATTTGGATAATAATGAGTGCAGTGGATATATTATTTTAGTTGTTTTTCTTCCGTCACTGTGAAATTGGGAGATCACATCGTCCAATTCTATTAATCTATTATAGAAAGACTTATTTCGTCTGTTCATTCTTGTCTCAATGGGCTCTATTCTGGTCTTCAGGTAAATCAGGTAATTCAGAGGATTGTGAAGAATATTATTAAGTTGCCTAATTCGAGTTATGGCTTTCAATGATGTTGTCTCTGCTACTGTAAGATTTCTAATTGCTGGAGGCTTGCAGTTTGCGAACAATGGAAGAGTGTATTCCAATACGGGTCGATAGATGGACTTGTATATTCATGATGCACTTTTGATATTGATGCCTTGCTTTTTGTGTGTTAATTTGGGGAAATGTTTGGCTCTAGATATTGTTTTCTTTTTTATTAACTTCGTGTGCAGGTTGAAGTTCAATTTATTGTCAATGTTCACACCAAAGTATTTAATTGCAGGAGCAGGTTTTATGTTTTTTCGGTTGATCTTTCTAAAGTTGCCTTTTGAACATTGGATATGAGAATGGTGAGCGGGTGGAATGTAAGAGACAGAAGATGAGAACAATTCAGATTCTCTGCAAGCAGTTACACTTAAGAACGCGAGAAGTTCATTCCATCAACTACAGAAATTTTGACACTAATCTAAAGTTGACGAGATAGCTTTCTGAACATTATTTACTCTTGGGAAAACAATTCATCAGATGCAATCTGACTTTTTTCAATAGTCTAAGATTAACCTTTCTATATTTCAATGAAATACCTAAATCACAGAATTGTAGGCATATTTGCATATCCTGGTTCATTATATATTTGTATATGTCCTCATTTTCTATCATTTTTTCTTCTATGAAGCCAAACATGTATTACATATTCATATAAGAGTGAGTACAACAAATAAATTATACGAAAGTACTCTTTTGATATTCCAACCTATTCAATTTATTCTATAATATATATTAAGAACCTCTCATCATTTCGAACGAAGTTCTTAACTGCCCCTTTGAACTTGGAATTATCCAGGTCTATTTTATTTCAATATTAATTATTTGGGAATAATTAAACAACAAACCGATTTCATTATGAATAATAAACCAAAATGAAAATTGTCAAAAAAAAATTCTGGAGTTTGCTAAAAAAAAAATAATGCAACTACTCACTTCTGTTTGTACCATATGTGTCCTTTGTTTCCTTAGCTCCATAACGCATTCAAATACACTAATTTCTCTCTTTTTTCTCATTGTTTGCAGTAAAATATCTAAGGATATCAATGTGCCAGTTCTACCTACCCCAGCGCTGTGAAAATTTTACATTATTGTGAGTATTTAATTGATAGCATTTCAAGTGATTTTCATTTGAAGTGGATTGACTGATTTTTGTAATAGTACAGGGTGAAATAAAAAAATTTTGAATTTAGTATGTTAACAAAATTTTAGAAATAAGCTTATAGCAAGATTAACTTTGAGAATATAGTTATTTTGGAATTCTACGTTTTTAAAGTTTTATTATTTGCTTACAAAAAGTATTTTTATAAACAAATCAGTAAATTTCAAACTTCTTTTTGTTCACCGAATATTAACCATTAAAATTGTTATTCCGACATCCACTAATAGAAATCACATAGATAATCTGATTCTTTTTTAACTCAATGAGTACTTTCATTTGACTTAATTAAGCCTTAAACTGGTTTCATGAAAATTATGATAATGAACCAAGTTTTTGAAGCTTTTACCATATAAAAAACTGTTTAAGTTGGTAAATGAATTTAACAACCTGAGGCAGATTATAATGATCTAAACATAATAAACATACAGGACCAGTCTTTTACGTTATATATTAATTTTAACTATAGTTTCATCTCATTAAATAATATATTTTATTCATTTGCCATTTTTCCAGATTCAGCTTAATTGAGATACATAGAGGTTGTTGAAACTCCAAAGAACTCAGTCTTTTGTAGCTTTAACATGGTTATTCTGAACGAAATGAATTTTGGTATCAAGTTTTCTATACTTATGACACATATTCTCCATTTATCAATTTTCTCCTGCTTCGATTGGTTTCCTAGATATAGACTCGCAGATTCATAAAACTATAACAAATTAACATAAAGAACGATAAAGTTTATCCTAAGAATCTTCAGTCTTTTCAGAAACTTAAATTATATCTCATCATTTTTTCTGAAATACACGGTTTTCGAGATATTCAACATTGAATGTTATGAAATCTTATAATAATTGGAGAAAATGCACTATACTTGTGAATCCATTCCTGAGCTAGAAAAGTCCTTGAATCAAGCTATACCCATGTTGCTGCACTTGTTTCTCGTTCACAATCAAAATTGTAGATAATTTATTCTCTTCGAATTACATTACCAAATCTTGGAATACAGTTTTGCAATGTCACATGAAAACGTCCAGAGAATTCATAGAGTTCAATTAATGTGTTTCACATTGTTTTTCATAATTCATTTATAAATTTGATGAGAATTAGGATTTTCAGTATGCGAATGGACGATGATGAAATTGTCAAGTGGAAATTCAGTGTTTTAATAGTCAAGAATATTGAAATATTTGCGTTACAAATGCGGTAATAAGCATCAAATCATAAGAATTGAATGAATTATAAGTTTTCACACACAATTTTCATTAAATTTCAAGCATCAGATTGTATAGCTTTCTGTCATTCAGTTACAGCTTACAGTAAGATATCCTTTTTGAATGTGTAAGCAAAGTGCAGGTGTGCATTAGCATATTGTGAAATCTTTAAACACTTATAACTTTTCACTTGAGCAGAATCTAGGAAAAAGGAAAATTAAAAGACTGTTTCATTCGATTAGGGGAATATATAAAATGCGTTAGTGCTCTACAAGTAAACCACTGAAGTTTCAATCACATTATGTCAGAGATATAGAATTTTCCCTGAATTATGTATGGAAGTGCACTACAGTTTTCCTCAATTTTTATAATTTTTTTTCAAACTGAAATTCATTTGACATTGTTTCTTAATGGCCTTCTTATTCAAAATTTGGTTTTTCTATATATCAGTAAAAGATTTATTACTAAATGAATTTTGATTTCGTATTATTTGTAAAATGTAAACTGGAAACTACTTTTTATTATCATCAGATATTTTATTTCACTTTGCACTGTAATGTTGTGATGTTGTGTAAGATTTAAAATTGTGAATTGTTATATTATCGTAATGATATCTTGCCATAAAATTTTTTGATATTATAATCAGTATTATTTTGATAATTGGATATTATTGATATATTTTTATACTGAATAATTATTGAAATAAAAATTTCAAATATTACCTGCAATGCACAGCCATCAACCCTTTCTCAATCTGTATTCTATCCCTCACCTCCTGACAGAAAGATAGCATATTATAGGTTCCTGAAGGACAACCAAAGTCTGGCCAGTCTAAATACTGCATATGGATAACACTAAATTGCATAATATCCTGAAAAAAAATCAACTATATTGTAAATTATTCTGATAAACATTGTTCCTTTTCGCCAGAGTTTTGATGCTTGGAACACTAATTGTTTAATATCATTTTGTCGGTTAACTGTGGAGCTCTGAATTGCTTCCTACTGAACAATTATCTGACACAAAGTCGTTTCCTAATTATTTCCACTCATATTCTTATTTTTGTAAAGGATGGGCCATTTAGCGTTTGCATTTTGAAGTAGTGGTTATTTTGAGTCTGGTCAATTTCTGGAAATTCAGGTGCAAAATTCATTAGAAATGAAATGACCGCAAGGCAATTTGTGGATCAATTTTTTCGTGAAATATGGATTCATATTTGATAAAACAACCTGTTCATGTTCTCGTCCAGTGAACACACTTAGATACATTGCTGCTGTAGCCCAGAATGTGGCTGAATATCCACAAACATCAACTCGTCATCGTGCGCAAAAACGATTTCTCGTACTTCTCTGAGGAGAATTTTGCATGAAGACTTCGGTATGAAGGCTTACAAAGTTCAACAGTGCAAGAAGTGAAGCCTCGTGACTGTCCGATGCGTTTCCACTTCGCTCAATGAGCTAATGATCGCATGGCCCAAGTTGAGCATCATCTTTAGCCATAACGGTCAGTTTTACCTCGCAGGATATATGAATAAACAAAACTCTAGCATTTGGGCATCAGAGAATCCACATGTTATTGTGGAAAAACCGATGCACCCACAACGAGTACCTGTTTGGTGCGGTTTTTGATCCGGTGGCATCATTGGACAAAGAATCTGTCATGAATTTCTCAGTCCAAAGAATTTCGTGAGTGAAAGCGCTGCAGATGTTACATTAGGTTTACAACGAATTGACATTAGCAAACATAATTGAAAATCTCATTAGATGGTGAGACACTAGTTGGAGAATATTATCTGAGTATTATGTGCGTTTGAGAGAACAAATTCGTCGAATGAGACTAGAAAACGATAACTTAATAATCTCACAAGCCTCTTATGATGAATTTCTAGCAAAGAACCAAACAAATTTTATTGAACGATCACCTTATTCCCCTCATATGTCAAGTCGATATTTTTCTTATTCTAAAACTCAAATGAACGATTTAACGCACCCTGTTTCAGTTGATAAAAGACATAAAAGAGAATTAGTTTTGGATATTGCGGCTGATTCCTGAAAATATGTTTAAAAAATATTTTGATGATATTATTTGTGTATTTCGAAGTGTATTTCGAAAGAGGCATACTTTGCAGGAGATACAAGAAATTTTATATATTGGATGGAGTACTCCGCTACTTTGTGATAGTTAATTCCTATAAATTTTCTGATGAATTTATGTTTTGTGTTACATTGGTTAATTCCCTGTACTCTTTCGACTGGGCATAAAATGTCTTCGAAGTTTTCAGTAAGTTACGTTTGGATTTTTTTCTTGATTTCCTAATTCCAAAAAGTATTTTCCAACCACTTCTTGTGAAACACTATAGGGAAATGGCTCTTGAGACATACACTCCTCTATTGAAGAAATTATTCTTCTCCTCTGCAGATTTAGTAAACCCGTTTTATACATATTAAAAAAAAAAAACAGGACAATTTAATATTAGATTGACTGTGTACATTTTTTAAAATGGTTCAATCACTGCAGTAATTACACCGCCAGCATAAAATTATAGCACTCCAGTAATTTGTTGCAGCAAGAATTGTAGAGGCTATAGAATATTATTGTGGCTAGCGTGAAACTTTTGTGTAAATCTCTTTAGTGCGCAATCAGTATGTCAACATTACGAATAGACTGATCTATTCACTCAAAAACTTGGTTTAGGATGGGGAAGGATTACAACAGCTAGAGACGACCGCTTTCTCGTTTGAGAAAGCTTTGAGAAGTCCAATCGTCAGTGCAGAAGTAAACACAAGTAAGTAGACAGTTAGAAGGCGATTTCATGCTGCTGGATCGTCTTCTCAAATTCGCACTTGCACTTGGCATGGACAATAGGGGATTGAAGTCGTGTATTGTTTTTCGATGAATGGAGATTTTGTATTATGGGCTCAGATAATAGGCTTGGTATGTATAACAGAATCACTCTTGTTTGGATACCGAGCCACTCAAACTATTTGGGTAACGAAGATGCAGATCGGCTGGCGTTTGCTGAAGCCACGCTGCCTCTGGTAGGCCCGGAATCATTCCTGGGAATATCACATTACGTGGCTAAGCGGACAATAACAAGCAGAATGAACTCAAGTCTAGAGTTTTTCTGGCTGAGCCATCCTGACTTGAAACATTGAAGGTGTTTCTTAGAACAGCTTCGAACCAAAAGGTGGCGGACCTAGCGTTTGGATAGGGCCAAATTTAGAACACTTGTCGGAATTATTACAGGTCACTGCAGACTGAAAGCGCATTTGCACAAAATCGGTCTGGCTGAAGACGACGAATGCAGGCTGTGTCTTGAGGATCCTGAAACAGCCATACATATCGTCTCAGAGTGCCCAGCGGTGAGTCGCATCAGAGGTCTTTGGCCAGGCTTTTATAGCCCACTACGAACTGAAAAAATTACCCCCGAACAAGATTATTGATTTTTATCCAAAAACTGGATCTCGTGTGGAAATATTAATTAGGGGTGAACCACAATAGTCCGTGCGGACACAGTGGTAGGGTGGACAGACGCCTACTCACTATAAATAATAATATGGGCTCAGATAGGCGTGTAAGTATGTGGCGACGGCAAGGCGGGAGGTAAGCTTGAGCTTGTATTGCAGAGCGACTTCCATTTGGTGGGGGTGCAGTTATGGCATGAGAAGGTATATCTTTTGTAGCTCGCACGAAGTTAGTATTTATCAAAAATGGGTCTTTGACTACTCGTAGAATAACACTTACCACTCATGGTTAGTGTTGGAGAAGATGTAACCTTTATGCATGATAATGCACGGCCTCATACTGCTTGGATAGTTAATCCCGACTAAGTTAAAATCACCAGATTTATTTGGACTACTCCAAGTCCAGAGTTAAGTCCCATAGAACGTGTATGGGTTGAGATGGGTAGACGTTTAGGGAGACATGTCCCGGCTCCTAGAAATTCCCAAGAGCCTCACGACATGTTAACGCGGAAATGGGACAAGACCGCAGTACGTGATACAAAGCATGTTAATTTTTTATTGGTTTGACCTAAAAGCATATCAAATTGAATTATTAGTTTTCATAATTTATGTGACTTTGAAGAAAATAAAAAACTTTTTTATTCAAACAATCGCAACAAAATCATCGCATTAAGTTATGTTAAAACCGAAAAAATAGCTATAAATAAAAAACTAATGAAAATTTATGAGTTTATCAGAAATGTTGAACCTAGGAATGAAAAACAATATCATTCCAATGACCGCCATGAACGATTACATTACCCCATCTGATCAACTAAATTTTTCAGTATATTGTCAATTGTTTGGGGCTCAATCTCATAAATGGCAACTTCGATTTCGTGTTTCAAAGCATCAATCGTTTTTGAATGGTTAGCGTAACACTTGTTCTTAAAGAATCCCCACAAATCCTCGGAGGTGAAAATGAGTTTCATTGCTAAAAATAATTTTTCTGGGAAAATGCTCATCTTCGGCCATGCGATCATTAGTCCATTGAGCGAAGTGGAAACGTATCGGATGGTCACGTGATAAGGTTCTAAGCCTTTATACCGAGGTCTTTGTGCAAAATTCTCTTCATAGAAGTGCGAAAAATGTTCAGCTCTTGAGCACGATGACGAGTTGATGTTGATGGAAGTTCAGCCACATTCTGGGCTACAGCAGTAATGTTTCAGGTGTGCTCACTGGAGAACGTAGACGTTTTTCTTTATCAATAAGGATCCAGTTTTCACGAACAAATTTATCCACAAATTGCCGTGAGGGCATTTCATTTCTATTGAATTTTCCACATAAATTTCTACCAGTTACGATAGAAGCTTCACCACTTTCGAAATAAGTTTTTAATATTTCCTAGTTTTGTTCAAGTGTAAATAGATCCATTTAATGTCAAATATTAAACTAACTTTCTGTCAAAACGCAAACTCTAGATGGCCTACCCTTTGTACAATAACTCAGTTATATAGAGTTTTTATGTGTATATGCAAATTTCTATACAAATCTTGATTACGGTATCCAAATAATAAAAATTTATTCCAATCAATTTTTCAATATTTTTGATGTTACATGGTAGGAATGATTTTCTATCTATTCACAAATTTAACTTTCCCATTTGAGCTCGAAACCTATCCTGCAAATTTATAAGTACATAAGTGATTTCTATTGGATATTATTGCTACAGACACCTGGAAGAGCAGAAAGAAATCTTCATCGGCGAATCCATTACAATCGTTTGAGTTTATTTTTGGCTTAAAATTCACTAAATGCTCACTCAAATGGAAACCTACCTTTCTAATCAATAGGGTCCTAATACAATGAGTATCAAATTGCAATTCCGTCAGGCACTTGACTTCCAAATCTTCAGTTATCATCATATTTTCATGGTTCTTAGGAAAGTATTTGAAACATTTTTCCTGCAATAAAGATACGTAGAATTTTCGCATTTCAACAAAGAAATAATGTGAAAAAAATCACCTTCTCTTTTTCTACAAACTGTGAAACCATGACTATCACAGTAATTTTTTCTTGAATCACCATCTTCCAGAAATCTTTGCATGTGTGTTCAAGGGGTCCTTGGGTAGCTATATATTCTACTTCACCGGTGGCTCCCTTGAAAACAGTTGAATTGTAATTATCAAATCCAGAAGGAAAAATTAAATCAAGTTATATAATAGGCAAATTTATAGAATACAGTATTGTGTAAATATTATGAGAAATTATTGTGCTAAGACTTGCTTATTTTTACGAGTATATTATTATTAATATTATTATCAAATTGTACAAATACTATCAAGCTAATCAAGAGGAAATATTAAAATGCATTTATATTTTTGCAAAGATAATAAGGAGTATGAGCTAAGGTAATTACTAGTTCATCGAATCGGGACAGTGCAACTTGCATCTGTGTAATAGTTATATCCCGACGATCAACAAAACCTATTTGAACTGTTACAAAGATGAAAGTTGCACTGTCCCAATTCGAAGAACTTTCTGTCACAATAGGTCATACACCTTCGTTTTAGTAGGGCACTCGATCTTCTAAAGTCCAGCCTTCCAAATTTCCCATAAATTCTCAATAGGTTTCAGATCGGATTAATTCCCGAATTCCGTTATCTTTTTAACCTCACCATTTACAAAAGCTATCATCAACTTTCAGTTAGTCATCAGTAAGAAAGAGCTGCTCTTCAACAACAGATTCAAGAACTTTAGCTGCATCTAATACAGGACGGGCAGCATGTTCGTTCCTATCAAACTCCCTGTCCTATCCCCTGCATGCCATTCATCTGATTTCATCCATAGCCATCTTAGCAGTTTTCGAACATTGTGAAATTCATCATGAAATATGCATGTGCGGACACATGTATATTCAATTCCTTTGAAGTCAGTTGTGTTATATAATCAGACCTCGAGATTCTTGCTGAAGTGTTTTTCTCTTAATTATTCATCTGCAGTGAAATATTTCTTTTCTGCTGTGTATCGGAAGTCACATAATTCCCTGTCAGATTCACTTAAAACCATCAGAATCGCCCAAGTTATTTAAATAATCATCTTTATTCATCGAAGCACATCAGTTATTTCAAACTAGTGAGTTTATTCAAAATTATTTTCTTGATCTGTGTTTAAATCATTTAAAATCAGAAAATAACATTTAATCTAATGTGCGAATTCATTGCCAGTTAACACGGAGATGATATATCGGGTGTTTTTTAGAGTGATAGAACTTTCGATAGGTATAACTGTGATTTAACAGAAAGTAGAAGCCATGTTGTTTTGACATTTCTGTTCAGTAAACATTGACAAATTATCATGGAAAGACTCACGCCGCAACAACGTTTACAAATTGTTGAAATTTATTTTCAAAATCAGTGTTCTATTCGCCAAACTTATAGAGCACTTCGTGAAATTTATGGTTTACATATTCGTCCATCAGAGCTTATTCGTCGAACTATCGATAGATTTCGGACAACATTTCCTCTACTCGATGCAACAACAACAACAAGACAAAGAACTGTACGTACAGAAGAAAATATCGCTGCTGTAAGTCATAGTGTTAATGATGATCCAGATTTGTCTATTCGTCAACGTTCACAACAAGTTGGACTCTGTGCATCCACCACATGGAAAATTTTGCGTGAAGATCTTGGTCTACACTCATACAAGATCCAACTGGTTCAAAAACTAAAGCCTTTTGACCATAATAAGCGTAGTTTGTTTGCCGATTGGGCCCTAGAACAGCTTGAAGTTGATCCACTTTTTTATCGTAAAATTGTGTTTAGTGATGAAGCTCATTTCTGGTTGAATGGCTATGTAAACAAGCAAAATTGCCGTATATGGAGTGGAAACAATCCTCAAGAAGATCTGCAGGTTCCATTGCATCCTAAATAATGCACTGTATGGTATGCTTTACACGCTGGAGGCATCATCGGTCCATATTTCTTTAAAAACGATGCTGAAGCTATTACAGTGAAAATGGTGCTCGTTACAGATCGATGATCAATGATTATTTGTTTCAAAATTTGAACGTTATCGACCCAGAAGTGTTTTGGTTCCAACAAGATGCTGCTACCGTAACAATTGATTTATTGAAAGAAAGATTTGGCGATAACATTATTTCGAGAAATGGTCCAATTAATTGGCCTCCAAGATCATACGACATAACTCCACTGTATTATTTTCTTTGGAGTTATTACGAGTCATAGGTTTATGCTGATAAACCAGAAACAATAGAAACTTTGAAAGCCAACATAACTCGTGTTATTGATGAAATGAGGCCTGAATTACTCGAAAAAGTGGTCCAAAATTGGTCTGGTCGAATGCGGTTCCTCAGAGCTAGTCGTGGTGAACATATGCCGGAAATTATTTTCAAAACATAAATGTCATAAAATTATCTTTCAAATAAAAAAAAATTGACTTTAATCTTAATTTAAATGTGTTTTATTTCAATTTAAAGTTCTATCACTCTTAAAAAACACCCGATATAATAATAATAATAATAATGATAATAATAATAATTGTTTATTGATCCTCTTGGACAAATACATGTATAGGATAAGTCAAAATAACAGATTACAATAAATCAGAGAGATATTCATGCACATTATAGTAACTTATCTCCAGTAACAAAGGTTTAATAGATTTTTTAAAGTCTCTAGTACTAAGAGGCCTAACACTCTGTGGTAGATGATTATATATAAAACAATACTCTGATACATTGGGGACATTTCAAATCTAGTTGTTCTGAGTATCGGAATGTGTACTATACCCTCATTTCTGGTTTTGAAAGCATGAAAACTGGATAATTTTTGTATATTTTGTTCATTCTCTTTAAAAACATCTCAATATGAAAATGGATGCTATTGTAAGAATAGCATGTTCTAAAAATAGTGGCCTACATGAAGATCGAGGAGATATGTTGAACATCATTCGCAGAATTCGCTTCTGCAAAACAAAAACTCTATCAACATAAGTGTTGAACATTATATTGTACGACTACATTACTAAACATTTTTGAAGTTGGTGAAGAACGCAAGAAAATAATTCCTTTCCTGAAATAATTCTTGAGGAAGCTGAAGAAGCAACACGAAAGTTATTGCCTTCCAAGTCCAGGGGAACATTATGAAAAATTATTTTCCGAGTTCAATGAATGGAAGGAAAAAACAGAGGCTAATCACAATAAAGTCACACGCCATTATGAGTCAAAGTCACAATAGCCAGAATGATCTCTAATATCCGATAACGGATTGGCACTATCAAGAAGAAGAAGAATGACAATAAATGAGGAAGTCCTGCTATCGTATTTTCTAAATTTGAGGAAAAAGTATACAATTTAATCCACGTGGTAGAAGGCGCTGAAAGCGGCTATAAAGGTATACAAAAATATAGATATTGAGAACTATAGTAAGCTCACTGCTTATCTGAAAAGTGGAGTAACTCTTGAAGCAACCTTCGACAAAGTGTTGATTCCAACAGGTTGTGAAGTACATTTCTGATTAGCGTATCGTAAAAATTGTAATAGCCACCTCTTTGCGGGAGGTGGTTGTATGAAAAATATTACTTGGTTGACTTATTTACGAAAGGGGTGTGAACCAATTCTAGTCGAGCGGTCCTAGGAAGGGTACGGCCTTCCCGAAAATGGAAGGTCTTTGATGTTAATGAATTTTATCGGTGATAATGAAAATAGTAATGAAACTCATTTATTGATTTTTAGAAATATAATGATAAAGTGTACCAAAATGCAATATGGTTTTATCTATATCAATCCTAAACTCAATAAATCTCAATAAAGACGACACACTGAATAATTAGGGAGACACTGAATAAGCACTACGAATCATTTATATAATTCTTAATTCTTTCTAAATTCTTCAAATACAATGATTACGGAAAGAAATGTCGACCTAGCACATAGACACATAATTTTTGATACAATTTTAGTTAGACAATTCCAACCTGAATAATATACAACATTCTTAGATGCTTCTTACCCTTAGACTCCAAGACGATAAATTCAAACCAAAACTGGGGCACATGCGATTTTCCATGAGAAATGGCCTATTTCTACACAAACAATGGTCCCGGAACTTAGCACTATCTGTTCAATTTCTCTAATTCTTTTAACTCAATTCTTAGATTTCAAAAAAAAAAAATTACTAATATCTCTCAATATAATTATAAAAATGCTAAATTCTGAGATCAATTCGAACCTCGCACCACGATCTCCCTAGTTTTTCCGGCGTGCCAAGACTCCCCGACAAACTCAAACTCTCTTTTGGCCCTATTAATACCTGGTACGAGTCGGTTTTCTCCTTCCAAATACTCAAGTTCATTCCCACGCTAAAAATTCCTACTCAGCAATTTTAGAAAGCTTCGGGTGCTTGTCGAGCCACACGTGTTAATTCCGACGTCAGCGTTTTTCGTTGAAACTTTCCGTTCAGTAACTCATCTGAAGGAATATATTTACGTTTTTTACAATCAGCTCTTATGAACTTTTTAATCTGTAGTTTGTTATGACAATATATAGGCCAGAGTAAAATAATTTCCTTTTATGAAGCCGTTCGTGCGTGCCTCGAAAGCGAATTCCTAAGTTTAACATTAACTGGTCTGGAGATTAGAATGAATAAATTAATTCAGGGCATTGAACCTCGATTTAAATTTGCTATTGTCCACTGGATTAACCCCTGTATCCTTACCGCCCTTTCATGAATTCTATAACTTGTTGGTTTACCACAAAAATTAATAATCTGTCGCTGGATACATTCTTCGGACGTAAAAACATGTAATTTCTACACGTCTTTACAGGATTGATAGAGAATCCTGCTTCTGTGATTACGAATTTTAGTGAAATACCTATCTTCGCATCTGGTATCGAAACAAGGATTATATTATTCCTCTAGTGTAATAAAGTAGTTTCATTATTCCACTAGTGGATGAAGTGGTACTTTATACGTTTCATAAGTAGATTAAAGTTCGATTAAAAGGTGATTGTGGATAAAAATAATTATCAAATGTATGTACAGCTTGTTATCAAATAAGGTAGTATCGAAAAATTTGTAGAATAAGTAAGGTAGAAAAAAATTCCACAAGTTGATTCAATTATTCGTCAACTTCATCCTAACTGAAATATAAATCAAGGTAATGAATATTCAAGAAATAAAAGCTAACCACAAAAAAAATTTGATTTGTTACCTAATTTAAATCATCGACAATATAATATACATACACAATTTTGAAATCTGTCAAGTAAACTTACGACAACGGTATATACATTGAAAATTACTAGGAAGAAGTATTTGCATATTACAGAATAATAGCTAGAATTAATTCACCTCTACAGATTTTAATCTAAATAAATCTCATGAAAACATTTAGAATTAAATTTTAAAAAATGTCCTAAATACACTGTATCACTTTATATACATATATATCATCATCACATGTGGTGGAAGTTGACTAATAAAAAATCAAAGGAAATATAAAATAATGAACAAATTATTTAGACGTCACCTTATACATATATATGTTTCGATTGGATGTTAAAGAACCACTAAAAAATATTCAACATATAATTCAAACTTTTTTATTTTCCTTTTTTAAAGAATATATAGCACATTCTTCAGATCAGTTCTCTGGAGAATGTGCTATATATTCTTTTTTTATATATGTTTCGATTGGATGTTAAAGAATCACAAGTTACATTACCAAAAAATGTTCAACATATAATTCAAGAAGGAGAACTGATCTGAAGAATGTGCTATATATTCTTTAAAAAAGGAAAATAAAAAAGGCCTGTTTGAATTATAATTAATTAAGGTAACACTTATGTATACAACAATTCAATAATTCTTTAACAGGTTCTAGGTCCAGGGCTATAGTAACACCAACTTTTTGAGAAAAAGGCCAACTAGTTTCGATTTCATCACAAAATCTTCATCAGTGCTTTTCATTTCAGAGCACTGATAAAGATTTTGTAGTGAAATCGAAACTAGTTGGCCTTTTTCTTAAAAAGTTGGTGTTACTATAACGCTGAACCTAGAACCTGTTAAAGAATTATTGAATCTTTTTGAATTATATGTTGAACATTTTTTGATGATGAAACTTGTGATTTTTTAACATCCAATCGAAACATTTATATATAAGGTGATGTCTAAATAATTTGTTCATTATTTTATATTTCATATATTTTATATTTTATATATATATATATATATATATATATATATATATATATATATGAATATATATATATATATATATATATATATATATATATATATATATATATATATATATATATATATATATATATATATTCCTTTGATTCTTTATTTGTTGATTTCTACCACGTGTGATGATAATATATATGCCTATAAAGTGATATAGTGTATTTAGGACATGTTTTAAAATTTAATACTAAATTTTTTCATGAGATTTATTTAGATTTAAATTTGTAGGGGTTCTGTTGAATTAATTCCAGCTATTATTCTGTAATATTTGTCAAAGGTTTTTTGGTAAAACAAAGTTAAAGTATTTATTTCCGTTGGATATCCAAGGTAAAGTAACTTATTTCGGATTATTTAATTATAATGAGGAGCGAGCGTAAACAATAACTTGGTTAAAGATTTTTTCAATATGTTGCAACACTAAAGACCTTTTTGTACACTGTAAAATTCATATCTAACACAAAATATTTAAATTATCATATTGTGCAGACGTGTCCCGCTCCTCGCCAAGATTAATTATTGTTCACAAATTCAGACGTGACGTCATTGCCAAACATCATAGAGACACCACAGTGTGGTGGCATTTCATGTTTTGTTTTATATAAAAATATGTTTTTTTATGATTCTAGAAACTTCACAACATGCTAGAACACTTTTTGAAAATCAGCCATTAGGCCCGTTGTTGGATGAGTGGTTTGAAGCCACTCTTGCAAGCTTGCTAGGTAATATAAATTCGACTAATAAAGACACTGTCCTTATAAAGGAATAGCCAGTTTATAAAATTTAAGCGAATTGTAAGTCTCTGCAGCTCATCTTATCATAAAAAAATCACTCACCTTTATATATGAAGCGTTAATGTAATCCGAACTTATTTCATCATCTTCATCCATCCTAAGTTTTACACGATACTCATCATCTAAAAAGAAATAATATATTTGAAAGAATATTAAGTTTAATAATGAATACCAAATGTACTCCAAAATTAAACGCTGCATACATGAAATCTGCATTATGTATCAACATTTTCAGTTAGAATTGGTAATTCTGTAAATCACTTGAAAGTAAGTAGGAGATAATAATATGAAAGGACGATGATTAAATTTTAAAACGAATTGACATGGAAATTTGGAAATTATTTTGACACTGTATTTCCAAAATTGTCCACTTCTGTCCTCAGGTACGTTAAGTTGGATCGTCATGTTTAAGCATTTTTTCCGAGCTTTTCAGAGACCTGTACATTAGACCTGACTTATAATTCAGATTTAATTCGTGGAATAAACTTTTCTCGAGCACGAAAATTCTTAGCAGGGAATAAATGATATAATCAACATGAAAATTAATTAATGAGCACGCAAACACTTCTAGGCCGAACTATTACTATTTCAATACACTTTTATAATCTGGGAAATAGCAGGCTATCGTTTTGCCCAAGCGTCTGCAATTTTCGAAAGGAAGAGTGGAAAAAGAATATATTGAACAAACTTCATATGCTTTTCATAATTTTTTTCGAAATCAGATAACAAAGAAATTCAAAAAATACTCGTAATTTATCTTCACCAAATTATGTATTAACCTTCGTGTCATAATTGTATATCTAAATACTGAATTTCAATTCCATTCGAAAATATTTGAAAAATAAAATTTTAAATCTGGATAACTCGGGAAAAAATTGCACCGAATCCATCCACTTTTTAACATAACAGATATATTTAATAATAATAATCTCAAAATTTAAAGTTTTTATGTCATTTCATACGAAAGTCAGCATTTTTCACCTCCAGTAGTCTGCCCGTACGACCGATGTTCATAAAATTTGACACAAATGCGCCGTTATTATACAGTATCAAATTTGATTTTGATCAGATCAGTAGTTTTGGAACTATTGGAAAAATAAGAAAAATTTCCAAATGTGAAAAATTGCGGAACTACTTGACCGATTTTGCCAATTAAAGAATGAGATATTCAGGCCCTAAACATACCCTGGAAGTTTCTAGCTCTTTCCGTTCGAAGGTTTGACTTCAAGTCAATTACTTTTGACCTCGTATTCATTATCGGTGAGTTTAATCTAGTTGTTTGAGACCATTTTCGGCTCAATATTTGAATATTACAGAATAATAGCTGGAATTAATTCACCAGAACCTCTACAGATTTTAATCTAAATAAATCTCGTGCAAACATTTAGAATTAAATTTTAAAACATATCCTAAAAACACTGTATCACTTTATAGATATATCGGGTGTTTTTTTTAGTGTGATAGAACTTTAAGTTGAAATAAAACACATTTAAATTAAGATTGAAGCCAATTTTTTTTTATTTGAAAGACATTTATGTTTTGAACATAATTTCCGGCATATGTTCACCACGACTAGCTCTGAGGAACCGCATTCGACCAGACCAATTTTGGACCACTTTTTCGAGTAACTCAGGCCTTATTTAATTCATAAAACGAGTTATGTTGGCTTCCAAAGCGTCTATTGTTTGTCTATTGTTGTCGCCTAATTTTTCTTTCAATAAATCAATTGTTACTGTAGCAGCATGAGTTGTAGCAACATCTTGTTTGAACCAAAACACTTCTGGGTCGATACCATTTAAATTTTGAAACAAATAATCATTGATCATCGATCTGTAACGAGCACCATTCACTGTAACATTAGCTTCAGCATCGTTTTTAAAGAAATATGGATCGATGATGCCTCCAGCGTTTAAAGCACACCATAGTGCATTTTTCAGAATGCAATTGAACCTTCAGAATTTCTTGAGGATTGTTTTCACTCCATATACGGCAATTTTGCTTGTGTACATAGCCTTTCAACCAGAAATGAGCTTCATCACTAAACACAATTTTACGATAAACAACTTGTTGTCTGATGATGGGATAGTTCATTTTCCAAAACTCGAGTCGCAAGAAAATGTGTAAAATATATTTTTATTGGTAGTAAAACATAGTAATTTCTACAATTTGTTTTAATTAATTTCCCTCCTTTGGATCTATTCATCTAGGGACCCGGTGGTTTTACCAAAATTTATGACCAGTTGTTTATAAGCATTTAAGGAAGCTACTATGTGAACGAAATGCGTCATGTGAGCAACTCATGATAATAAATCGAAATCAACATATACGGCTGTCCAGATTTAACGTTCATATATTTCAGGGGTTGATTCTAGAGGTCAAAATGTGAAGAAAACTTCATATCAACTTAGGTCCTAAATTGCACCCCATGATCGCTAGAGCTTCTTCAACATGACCATAAAAATCCAATAAACTAGAGATATCTTTATAAAAATTTGGTGGATTCAAATGAAATTCAGTACATGGAGGTTTTTGGATAAACTGATTCTTATCAGTGGCGGAGATAACAGGGAATCTTTCATATGATTACTTCTAATTCTTGACTGAGTGATCAAATTGATATTTTAATCAAAGAAATACACTCTTCATACATTTTTCAAATGAAAAGGCACTAATTGAAAGCGTTACGGAGCATCATCCTCAAGAAAAAAGTGATTTTGTGATGATATGCATTCTAACTGAGTCACGGACTGCTTATCTCGAAAAACATAATAGGTGTCAGAGGATATCTTACATGGCAATATATTTGTATATCTATTCTTCCTTTTGTTTTCTGGTTTCAATGCGAATGTGGTATGAACATTTTGCTCTTTATATATCTTAATTTCGTCTTCGATTTCTTCGTACTGTTTTCTGAGAATTGTAGGATCGTTTTGAGTTTTATTATAGTAGGCTATGAAATTTTTCACAGCGACCATGTGTCTTAGTATGGTTTCCTCTGATGTTGTATTTGGAATACTTCTAAATCTGCTGAAACATAGTTCAATCGATTAATTAGATGTAATAAAATTTTTTTTAGAGAATAAATACTATGACATAATGAATAAAATGTAGTTCTATGTTATTCAACAATGGAAATGAAAACATTTAAAGATTTATTTGTAAGTTTCACAATTTATTCAGAAACCTGACACCTGTTTCGACCATCTTCAAAAGGATGAGGTACTATTTTTTTTAGTAATTTTTGAAGATAGTTGTAAGATCGAATCATACAAACTGATTGTTTTTAATTGTCAAAGTATATATTTTTGATCACTGAGACTTTCTCAGAAACCCTTTTCACCGGAATACTTTAAAATGTTGAATGATCACCTTAATGGTTTGTATTAAAGATAAATTAAGAATTAAAATCAGCAATATGAAAAACTATCACTATATATATACAGGGTGTATATGAATAGTTGCGAAAATATTTAGGGGGTGATTCCTTGTCAAACAATAGGGTGGGTCTTTCATATAAACTTTATCTTTTTGATTAGTTACATCCCCTAAAGATGGCGCCCGAAAAAAGTTTTTAATTTTTTTATTGAAAACCAGAAAACTGACAATAATTGTACCTGAATCTAGTCAGTTGTCATAACGAAATGACATCCCCTAAGTATCGAGTGTTTTTTTCGAGTGGTAGAACTTTAAATTGAAATAAAACACATTTAAATTAATATTGAAGCCAAATTGTTTTTTATTTGAAAGATCATTTTATGAAATTTATGTTTTGAAAATAATTTACGGTATATGTCCACCACGACTAGCTCTGAGGAACCGCATTCGACAAGACCAATTTTGGATCACTTTTTCGAGTAATTCAGGCCTTATTTCATCAATAACACGAGTAATGTTGGCTTCCAAAGCGATTATTGTTTCTGGTTTATCAGCATAAACCAATGACTTGATATAACCCCAAAGAAAATAATCCTGTGGAGTTATGTCGCATGATCTTGGAGGTCAATTAATTGGACCATTTCTAGAAATAATGTTATCGCCAAATCTTTCTTTCAATAAATCAATTGTTACGGTGGCAGCATGAGGTGTAGCACCATCTTGTTGGAACCAAAACACTTCTGGGTCGATACCATTTAAATTTTGAAACAAATAATCATTGATCATCGATCTGTAACGAGCACCATTCACTGTAACATTAGCTCCAGCATCGATTTTAAAGAAATATGGACCGATGATGCCTCCAGCGTGTAAAGCATACCATACAGTGCATTTTTCAGGATGCAATGGAACCTGCAGGACTTGTTGAGAATTGTTTTCACTCCATATACGGCAGTTTTGCTTATTTACAAAGCCGTTCAACCAGAAATGAGCTTCATCACTAAACACAATTTTACGATAAAAAAGTGGATCAACTTTAAGCTGTTCTAGGGCCCAATCAGCAAACAAACGACGCTTATTATGGTCAAGTGGCTTTAGTTCTTGCATCAGTTGGATCTTGTATGGGTGTAGACCAAGATCTTTACGCAAAATTTTCCATGTGGTGGTTGCACAGAGTCCAACTTGTTGTGAATGTGGACGAATAGACAATTCTGGATTATCATTAACACTATGACTTACAGCAGCGATATTTTCTTCTGTACGTACAGTTCTTTGTCTTGTTGTTGTTGCATCGAGTAGAGAAAATATTGTCTGAAATCTATCGATAGTTTGACGAATAAGCTGCTCTGATGGACTATTATGTAAACTATAAATTTCACGAAGAACTATATAAGTTTGGCGAATAGAACACTGATAAATTTCAACAATTTCTAAACGTTGTTGCGGCGTGAGTCTTTCCATGATAATTTGTCAATGTTTACTGAACAGAAATGTCAAAATAACATGGCTTCTACCTTCTTTCAAATCACAGTTATCCCTATCGAAAGTTCTATCACTCTAAAAAAACACCCGATAGATAAATTCTTGTTCGAAAATAATTCCAGTCTCTACGATTTACACTATCATGTCGTCGAAATTTAGCAAGAAATTACAAGGGAACTTATTTGTTAAGAATGGATCAAGCTATCAAATATCAATTTTTTTATTAAAAAATAGGAATATGGAAAAAGTTTCTTTCGAAAGAATGGGTGACTTTTTCTACCCCTTGTACCACCAAAATTTTCTTGAGTGCCTTCTCGCCCGCATAAAATGTCTCCTTAATTTTATTCTTGTCAGTTTTTTGGTTTTTAAGAAAAAAATTAAAAAGTGTTTTGCGGGCACCATCTTCAGGGGGCTGTAACTAAGCAGGGGGGGGCTCAAAAGAATAATAAGAAAAATTTATGTGAAAGACCCAACCTATTTTTTGACAAGGAATCACCCCCTAAATTTTTTCGCAACTATTCATATAGACCCTATATAGAAATAAATGAACGAGATTAATTTTTATTTTTAATTTTATGACGTAGTATACATGAATTTATCATTTATGAGGTATAACTAGAATAAGACCAAAAAAAGACTACAGAAATGGTAAAATATTCAATTGAAAATATAGACCATTATACATATTTCATTATTATTCTCAATTTTCAGATGACCTTAACATTTATAATTAAACAGAATAACAAGATTAAAAACTTACTAAGTAGAGAAAGTTTCCGAAACAAAATCCAAATACAATTACACGATTCAATATCTGGGATCGGAAGATATTGTGCTCTGCTCTCCTTCAGCTTCCTGGCGTATATAGTGTACATATTTCTAGCTATAAGATTAGACAAACCATAAGCAGGTTTTTTCGATACTTAGTTCACCGTCCTCGCCGGCTTCAAGTAGATCAGAGTATAAGCGTTCGGCAACCGACGTTCCTAGTGGAAAAAGGTCACAGGCAACATTGGCAGGCTTGCAACCCATTGCCAATGTGATGCAAGCTGGAACGAAACGCTTACCTCCCGAAATTAAGAGGTTTGAAAGCTCCCTCATAACACCGCACCCAAAGAGTTTCATTGGTGATCCCTGACTATCCCATCAATATAATAATTGCCTATATTTTGAATGAAGAATTTTATTACTCCTGTAGTCTTTCTTGGGTTTTATTCTACCTCAGTGGATGAATTTATATATGTATATTTGTATTCCACAAATCGATAAATGAAAAATGAAGTTTCTCTAGAGAAACTTCAAAAATAAAAAGAAATTGATACTTGTCTAGACAAGTATCAATTTCTTTTTATTTTTTTTTCTAAATATGTAGTTGATTTCAATTCTTAATTTCAAGTTAGAACTTTCACAAAGTAGACTCAAAATCCATGATTTCTATAATTAAAAATTGATTATTTTTCAATGCTGAAATTTAAAAGATTTTTGATATGCTTACACAGTGAAGAAACGATCCCTTTTCGAATATAAATATATTCCAACGATCACCAGCAACACCAAAACAACCAATGGGATGATAAAGAAACCTTCCTTTGAAGGGTTTATACCTGTAAGTGTTGATTGATAAAACATATTTGTTCCGAAAAAAAAACCTCCTACGTACCAGTTTTCACAAAGACGAATACGTCTCGATAGGTAGTTTGTGTGGAACCTCTCAAAAGTACTATATAATTCGTATTTTCTGATAGCGGCCGACAAAATTCATTTAAAGAACAATTATCCTTTTTTCCAATTGTTAAGATAAGTTGGTTTTTCCCATCTGAAAATGAGAATTTTTTCTTTCAATTATTTCGATAATATTTTCAAGGAGTACACAATTTAAGTACCAAATTTGATGAATTTTCTTCAAGTCAGTTCAGAAAACTGTTCCCAAAGGTTGGATTATTTTTTTCAAATAATTAATTTCAATATATCTTAGAATTTTAATTGCTTTCATCCACGTAGCATTCAAAAATCGAATAATAAAATCCTACCCACTGCCGCACTCAGTCCACCAAATTTGTTTGAAAAATATGTATGAATAGTACATTTTAAGAACACTTAAATTAAGTGGATCAATTCTCCGAAACATCTAAAAATTAATTTGAATGTGAGTCAATACCTGATAGAAGTAAAATTTAAATGGCTTTAAATTCAGAATTATATATTTTAGCTTCTACAATATATATTGAAACAAATTAAAATATTTAAATGGAGGTTTATACTTACTGGAAAGTATATAAAATTATTTAAATATTTTAATATTTACACATCTATTCTGTAAGTTGGATATAAGCGGTGCTTATATGACATTAATTCAATTCCTGAAGTTATAATATTAAATATAATTTTTTGAAATTAAATATGTAGAAGGCTAACAGAATATATCTGTAAATATTGAAATATTTAAATAATATATTGAAAATATATACAAAAACTATCAAATTGATATTCTTATATATAATTAATATAAAATATTTTTCAATGTCTTGGAAAAATCCTTTTTACCTCCCGACCTGAAACTTATTAATACAAATATATGAACAAAAACTATATAAGTATGTATATTATCTAAAATTCTGAAACTAAAGGTCTAGAGACCGAAATAGCAGCTATCAAATGTTGGAATTCTTGTTCAATTATTTGATCCTTTATTTTGAGAATTTCAGTTAATTTTGGAATAGTGGATTTTCTTGTATTTGTATGTTAATATACATACTTATATAGTTTTTGTTAATACATTTGTATTAATAGGTTTCATGTCGGGATGTAAAAAGTTTTTTTCCGAGACATTGAAAAAAATTTTATATTGATATATATGAGGATATCAATTTGATAGTTTTTGTATATAGGTTCCATATATATTATAGAAGTTATAATATATAATTCTGAATTTGAAGTAATCAAAAAATTGAATCTAAATCATCTGTTGGAAACTTTTTGAAATAAAATAAAATGCCTTAGAACTGTTTCTTTGTATAGATGAAAACAACCAATGAAAAAATGTATCAACGAATTATTTAAATAATCTAATATGTACAGATATATTCTGTTAGCCTTCTACATATTTAAATTCAAAAAATTATATAATATTTAATATTATAACTTCAGGAATTAAATTAATGTTATATCAAACGACATATAAAATAAACATTCATTATAATGGTTATATCCAAATGATATAACAAAATCCAATAAATATACATTGTTAAGAAAAATCCTATAAATTAAATATTTTGAGTAGACAAAATTTTGTTTCTGTTCATCCCTCTTATGAAAACAGATATCTTTAAAAAATGTTTAACATAATCTTAAGAATTTCATCATAAAACTATCTTACTTTCAGAAAATTTCAAGATATGTAAAAACATTACTAAAAAACAAGTTTTAAGAAAGACTTCGCTTCGTCAGTACTAGTAGTAATGTTTTTACATATCTTGATATTTTAAAAAAATAACTTAGTTAGATATCCAATAATTTTGAATATTCTAAGTAAGATAGTTTTATGATGAAATTCTTAAGATTATGTTAAACATTTTTGAAAAATAACTGTTTTCATAAGAGGGATGACCAGAAACAAAATTTTGTCTATTCAAAATATTTGATTTATAGGATTTTTGTTAACAATGTATATTTTTTGGATTTTTTATATCATTTGGATGTCTTATAATGAATGTTTATTTTATATGTCGTTTGATATAAGTAGTACTTAAATGACATTAAATTAATTCTTATAGTTATAATGTTAAATATAATTTTTTGAAATTAAATATATAGAAGGCTAACAGAATATATCTGTAAATATTAAAATATTTAAATAATTTTATATACCTTCTATCAAGTATAAACCTCCATTTATTTGATTCCAAGAATGTTAATCTAGAACCCTTACCTTCCATATACATCATTTCATAGTCATTATTGAAACTATGTTCAAATTCTATCAGTTGGTTGGCATATGTGGAATGTGTTGAATTTGAACTATAGCACTTTTGATGTTCGTGTATTCTTTTCTTAAACGATCTACCGGTTTGACCAATATAAAACATTGGGCAATCCTTACAAGTCAATTTATAGACTCCTGAATTATTATCTTTGTTTGATTTATCTTTATTATTTTTAGTATATTTATCAATGTTATTAAAGGTTCTGAAAGCTGTAATGTAATTACAATTTTTCTTAAAATAATCGGCAATGCCTTCGGATATTCTATTTATATATGAAATTTGTAAGAAATTTTTCGGAATGGGGTATTTTGTGGAAGGAATAACATATGTTAATGCTAATGATAAACAATAGCATTAACTTCCAGAAAAGACAGCGGAATTCAGCAGGGTGACTCTCTGAGTCCATTTCTGTTCAATATCATAATGGATGAGATCATAAAGAAAGTGAAAGCACACTTCCACAACAATTCTCTGTAAACTAATACAATGTCCCCATTTTATATGCACAAATGAAGATATGAAAATTCCGACACTGTCCGTCTGCACTAACCAGTTACTGTCTAATTGGTTTCGCATGGAGCAATTGTCAACCCAGTAGCTATTCTGGTAGGGTTGGGAGATGGTCAGTGGACAGTGAAATCAAAATATTCTGAAGTATTTGGTCGACAGTAATTGGCCTAATTAGTGATCCTGTGAAAACCAGATTAAGAGCTGCCTTTTTATTTTCACTACTTACTTTTTTACACATAGGAAAAACTGACCATTGAATGAAACTGATATCACCGTCTAATAAGCCCTTTAAAGATGAGTTTTATGCGTTTAAAATCAGTTCCCTAGGCGAACGATAAGAAGAGCATAAATATAAGGAGTTACCTGTAAAAGGATTCCAGTTCTCTGTCGTAACCTGGTGACTAGCGGATGCTTTGAATGGAAATGATTTATTCATCGACTGACAACTTTCATTGCAAATCCCAAAACTTGGTTTCTGCAATATCGAATTCTCTTCTACACCCTCGAAGAGGAAGATGGCATATTTAATGATTTTACCATTTTCATTACTGAATATGGCTTTTTCCATTTCCACTTTTATTTCAGTAGGGTTATCCTCATCTACGGCACATTGTATCCCTTTTTCGTCTAGCATTGGAACTGCGAAGAAAATATTCTTATTCAGAAGAAACTTTAACTGAATATAAATCACAAATTATTAACGAGTATTAAATAAAAGAATATAGATTATTTCCACAATTTATTATTAACGACAATTGCTTCGCCAACACTGTGGCAAACTCGACAAAGCCACAATTGTCGTTTGACAATAAATTGTGGAAATATTCTTACTATTTTATTTAATTAAAATGAATTTCCATCAAGTAGGGGGGGTGGATTGCCCTATGGTGTTTCTTGTACCCCCTAGCCTGGTGTTGGACTCGAGGGGGCAGTAGTTGAAAATATTTCACTTATCTGTTCGCAGACCCTCATGTTCGGGATATTCTCATGAAATGACTCAGGGTTTAGTAGGACTTGACGGTTCGACCGGCCTTGTCCTGGCCTCAGATCAATGTGTAACCTTTTAGGGTTGGTGGATTTCGACGAAATGGCTTAGTGCTTGACGTAAGGATCAATCAAAAGACTTCACATGAGTTCGGTGGGTCAGGACGTACAGGCCGGTTGACGGTGCTCGTACCAGCATCAATAGAAGTAATCAATCTTGAGATTATCTTAGTTCATGGGACTGCGTTCGGGTGCTTGGATAGGAATTCTTTCCGGCGGGTGAGTTGCGTCACAAGCCAACTCGGGTACTGACCTGCAGAGCCAGTAGAGGTTAGATAGTGCATCGCTGCTACCAGTCAGATGGTTCTGACTTTCGAGTCGGGGCCCAAACTGGAAGCTGGTGGGTTCATCTCTTCGGGGGGGTTCTCGCTTCGCGCGATGATATGGCGTAATCCTTATCTCACTTTCTACCTCTAGGGGTGGACTGTGGATACTGCTGAGTAGTCACTTGGTGAAGAGCCATGCTAACATGCCAATATGAAAACCTGGTAGAATTCACGTACTCATGAGGGCTGAATGCCCGAAACACGTGTCTACGGTTGAATCTATATAAGGCTTATGTCCATTAAATTTTTTCTATTGTTCCAAATAATTACCTCCTTATTCCTTTTTGTATTCTGTTCCTGGACTCGGATGTCACGCAGGTAGCTATAGCTTTCCCCATGTGCGAAGTTTGGTTGTTGCCCTGTAACGGGGTCTTCTTACTGAAGCCACAAATTGGCAGCTGGCTTTTGTTGTTGACTCCGTTGGTTTTTCTTATTTTTCCCACCAAGTAATGCTGGCCATCTTTCACACTTTTTACACCGTAATGATGAGGTACGAATGCCCGAAACACGTATCTACGGTTGAATATATATGAGGGTTATGTCCATTAACTATTTTCTATTGTTCCAAGCAATTCCCTCCTTCACAAGCATCTATAAAGTTGTTCATTCGGTACTTTATAATGTTACCTCTCATTATAGACATCTTTGTTTACATTATAAAATATTTTCTTTACCCTATGTCTCTTCAGCCAAAGTCCTACAGGAACCTCACATCTCCCATATTTACTTCGTTGGGTGTTGGCAAGAAGAACTCCTTCGTCATGTAGATATAATGGCTAGAAGTCACCGCAACAGCCCGTTTCTTCTATCCAAAAAACCACGGACCAATAATTCCAACTCTCGATATTGCACACCAATCAGTTACAAGTTCTGAATGTTGGGAACGCTGATGAAGTTTTCTGGGATTATGGGGGCTTCGATAGCGCCTGCTCTACTTGTTCGCTTGTTCCGAAAAGATGGAAGTGAGCTTCATCACTGAAGATCAGGCATTGTAAGAAGCGCTTTACATGCATTTTCTCGAGCAACTCCTGCACTTAAGCCCTCCTCATAGAACGAGCAGAAAATCCAATATCAGAAGAATGTTGTCCAGTAAAGCGCCTAGGAGTTCGCAAAACAGACTGCGCTAAAAAGTCGATGTTTTGCGGTGTACTTACTATTCGTGAAAGTCAGGGTTTCTTCTTTGTCACATCATCAGTTTCCATAAAGTTGTTTACTTATGAAATAATCGACTGTCGACCAGGAACACAGCCAAAGGTCCTAATATCGAAATGGATGCAGAGGACACGTTTGGTGGCGGTCATTGAGCGGCCCTTACGTCTCGACAGTGAACGCGCGTTGCACCTTCGTCCACTCCATGATGCTAACTAAGTGAAATAAAACTTTACGACTTTCGACTGTGCCTATCCACATCCTCCTTCGAGCAACTGTCGCACCAGTGTACCAAATTCAAATAAGCTTACCCCACCCTATATGAAACTTAAATCGCCAATTTCATTTATTTCATTAAACCTATAATTCACATAAAAGTTCTCAGTTTTGGTAGCAAAAAGTTCTGAAATAGTCTACTAAATGAAAATTCATTGGATGTGTTTGATACTCACTTGCAGCACCTGTAGTTATATTTTTTTTCACGCCAACTGACAGGAGTCCATTTTCTGTGATAACTTTGATTTCGAACTCATAATAGTATTCTGGTTTTGTTAAAATTACCTCGTAATAGGTTTTATTATGGCTGATTTTGTTAGAAACGTTTGGATATCCATATCGTGAGCCCTTTTCTTCTATCAAATAGGATATGAAAGGGCCGTTAGTGTTGCATGGTTCTTTGAAAGCAATCCCTACTATGTACTCATAAATTTTGTCGGTTATTATTTGCTTGATCTTTATTATTTCCAGATTTCTTATAGGCTCTGATTCTGTAAAAAAATCATAGTATTAAATCACACGATTAGAATATGAATTTTAGTCGAAAACAAGAGAGTTTTGTTTATTAATGATAATGTGGCTTTTATAGATTAGTGAAACCCACTCTCCACATTGATAATTCAATATCTCAAATATAATATACGTGTCAACTTAAATAGTATAAAGGGGATGGAGAATCCGAAAAAAACATTTTATCGATGACGTTCAACTCCAAGTTAATATTGAGTTTTTGCCTTAATTCTTTGCTTTACATCCTAATTTATTCCGTCATAATGGCAAAAATGTAAGCCAATTTTTGATCCCATCACTATTCATGGTAGTAACGAAGTTTCTTGTTTATCAGCCAGTAGTTTGAAGACGAAAAATTTAGAGTCAATGGAGAAATTACCTCTTGCTTCTGTTGTTACTTCCTTAATTTCTGACGACTTCCCAATTCCAGCTGATGTTCTGGCTTCTATCATGAAACTATAAACAAAATTTGGCAGAGCTTCTTCAAATTTGAAGGAAGTCAAATTCGTAGTTTCTTTAAGTCTCAATTCGTGATGCTCCGTACATGTTGGGTCTTTTGATAACTTATGTCCTGGGGTTGATTTTGTAATTAGAACATTATAATCTATTATTTTTCCGAAAAACATTTCAGGTTCTTCCCACTCAAGGATAAAGCTGGAAGAGTCATTTGCAAAAGAAGAAATTTTGTTTGGTTGCGCAGGACCTGCAAGACGAATAAAAAAGTATACAAACAATATAAATTATTTTTGGCAACGCTAAACAGTAAAGGCTTATCAAGGGATAATAATATTTGTACCTTATCAAGGGGAACACTTGATAAGGTACAATAACAGAAAAACATATGAGATATTCTGCTCATATCATCTGTAAACTTTCCTATGTAACAATAATAAGAAAATAATATAAGAATTAGTTTCGAATAGAAGAGAATGGTAACGGGAATTCAGTATACATTATTTCGAATCAAATACCATTAATTCATATAAAAATGGCTCAGCGAGTAAGAGATAGGGTAATAGAAAATTATTCGAATCGGAATTTTACATCTGTGTAAAAATTCATATCCACTAGAGTAGGTATCGGCGATGGTTGGAATATAAGAAGTGTTTTGATGGTTGTTGCGTGTTTTTATGTTTGTTGGCATCTCATCAGTACTATATACTAATGCCCAATTAATACAACGTAGCCTTGCCCCTATATTCACCCCGCATAGGAATGCCAGACTTTAGACCAAACAAGCTCTGGCGTTCCTATGTTGTCACGATTTTAAAATGCCTTAGAAGATTGAAGTGGTGGATGCAATTATTACGCAAATTTATGGTAATTTCCAATCTCTCATGCGTCAATAAAATATGATCAGGTATTGCTTTTAGAGGTCTAGAGACTTCTTTTGCGTTCGATCGATATAAATCGTTCTAGTTGGTTGTTCGTAAGTACGAAAGTTTCCGGTGGCCATTGTGAAATTTGATGGAGTCGTTTGGAAGTTTGTTACGGGTGTAAGGAAATAGATCAGCCTTTCCAGTTAGAATCGTCTTGGGACAGACTTTTTGAAGATGAGTTGAGTTGAAGTAATTAGAAATCTGATGATCCATTTATTAGGGATTCTAAAATGTAACACTTACTACATTATTTCTTAGATCGGTCAAAAAACGGTATTTCTTAAGGAAACACAGTTTAGAACAATTTCTTCGACCTTTCTGAAAATGATTCTAGTGCATCCAATATTTTAAGAATCTGGTTTGAATGAGATGGGGTGAGTCCTTCCATAAAGTGTGAGTGAGACAGATAGTGACGCCACTTTTTGGTATTGGCACACGTAAACGCAATACAGATCAGTACGCTACGCCCCTTGGTCTGCTTTACAACTTTCCGTGTTTGATCTTATTATTTGTGTACTTATGACTTTTGGCTTCGTTTATTAGATTTGTTTGCTTGTGATTTTTGGATAGTTTTGATCTCTTTACTTTGATTCTACCTAGACTAACCAGTGATTGTGTATTGCCATCATGTCTGTGTATAGCACACAGAAATATGTCAACATGCACCTCATTTATGGGGAATGCAGATGTAACGTTGGTGTAGCTTCGAGAGTGTATCGCGAGAGATACCCTAATGCTGATCATTATCCAGATCATAGAGTTTTTACGAATGTGCACCGTCCACTCTTCACAGCGGGCCGACTTCCAAACAAAGTGCATGGTGAAGGAAGAATTTCCTTACCTTACGACGATATTATGCTTCAAGCAGTTGAGGAAGTACTTCGCTACGTGAAATTCAACGAAGCACAGGTGTGCCCAAAAGTTCAGCTCACCCGCTATTGAAAAAACATAAGCTCCACCCATATCATGTACAGCGAGTACAAGCGCTATTACCTCGGGTTGCGTTTTGCCAAACCATGCTACAAAAGAACCGGCAAGACTCACAATTATTAGAAAAAGTTTTGTGGTCGGATGAATCAACGTTTAAAAAAGAGTATTTTCAGAGAAATATGGTTTCAGCAAGATGGCTGCCTGCGCACTATGCCCTCTCAGATACTATTTAAATGAAGAACATCCGGGTAGATGGATAGGGCGAGCTGGTACAATCTCGTGGCCAGTCCGTTCACCTGATTTGAATCCCTTAGTTTTTTTTTACTGAGGACCATTGAAGGAAAAAATGTATTCAAAACAAATTGAAAATGTACCTGAGCTTCAAGAGATAATTAGGGAAGTAATCCAATTCGTCAATAACGGAAGATTCGCCCGTCTGATATCCTGATCTTTTTTAAGAAGATGTCGTGCATGTATTGCGGCTGAAGGAGGGCAGTTTGAACATCTTTTGTGAATTTATTGAATCTTGTCATAAAACGAAACTTAATTTTTTTAAGAAAAACCTTTTCTTGTCCAATCTAAAAAAATGTAGTTAGTGTTATAGCATTTTAGAATTCTCATCAAATGTGCTAACTTTTGAAGTAACTTGCCAAACTGATGTAGTACAATTTTTTGTTAGTACAGTCAATTGAAGTTGGGCGAAATTTCAATTTTGAATACTTGGTTCGGGAAAAAGTGACATTATTTTTCAAACTGGAGCAATTGGCTTATTATTGAAGATTGCAAGTTACAGAAGCACTATTCGGGATAACATAGGAAAAATAAAATTTGAAAGAAGTGAAAAATTGTAGCAACAGGGGTTCAAAAATCATCTCAGGGTGTGCATTTTATTGAATAAAAGACAGCGCAATATAACTTGAAAAATACATGACTTGGATTTTCTTTTATGTTTTTCTGATGACTATTATGACTTAACCTGTTACCTGATTCCTGCTTAAAGTCGACTTCTGGGACATCTGTATATTGTAGCTCAAGCTGTAGATCTCTAGATCTTTATTTGACGGGCAGCATTGTTCACAAATTATTTATACATTGTAGATCATTTTCGCGCTAAAATATATGGCTTAGCCTATACAAACTCACAAAAAATGTCTTTTATGATGTCATTAAATAGTACCCAGGAAGTTTGAGTAGTAAATTCACTTTCTTTTCATAACATTATTATGCAGCGAACAGAATGAAAAAATACAAATCATTTATTAGTACCTAATGTCCAAATCCGAAGGAATTTGGATTCACTGGGTGGTGGAGGTTCACTCTTTTAAAAGAGAATAAATAATTATGTACTTACATCCATCCTTTGTCATTTGAGTCACGTGATTAGTTGGGAAACCATATAAATTACTTCCAGTGATAGCTAGAATGGTAACTTTGTAAATACATGAAGCATTTAGATTTTGAACTAAGAGTTGATATCTTAAATCTCTTATATCGGAATTACTCTGAACTCTGTAACTTGTACTGCTTCCTATTTGATGAAAATTGGTATCTGAGTAGATGATTTCAGAGATTTGTACTTCAAATCCCATCAATTCGCCATTGGTATTACATGGCAATTCCCAATTGAGTTGAAGTGTTGTATTATATTCATCGGCATTGCAGTGGTTACTATAGTTATGTAGTATTGAGGTCACATTCAAAGGTTCAGTCGAGCCTGCAAAATGAAATAAAAATATTCATCATTTAATCTATTCTTTCAAGTTCATATAGTAAGTATTTAACACAATAATGCTCTGTTCACACAGAAAAATGGTATAAAATAAAATGTCAAAAAAGTACTGGAAATAATCATTACTCATCCAAATTTATTGTAAATTGGAGTGCCTTGAGGTTCTGTTCTTGGACAGCTCTTGCTTTCGTTATTCATTAACGACCTTCTATCAAATTTGGGGAAAATTTTCATTAAATTATCCAACTGCAATCACTTACTGCATGGATTAATCGGGATAATATTATTTACTGATGATTCCTCTATAGCAGTTACTGCAGAGACATTGAGGAACTACAATGTTTATGAGAACTACTTGAGCAAATGTCATACAATATTCTGCTATGGGGTAATTTTTCGCTTTCATAATATGCACAGATTCACTGAGCATAATAAGAGTAGGTAACTGATCAAGTATACCCCCTTCATCGCTCAGCCAACTCCATCAGACAAGTCATGATATTAGTTTACTCTAAGTTCCTTCACTGAAGTAGAGGGGAAGGAATTGGCGAATAAATCAGCGAAAGAGGCAACTGAAAAACAACAAATAACAAAAAACATAAGGTCTTCATCTGTGAAGAAGCTCGAACTCCAAAAACAAAAACAAAGTGAAATTGCTCAAACAAAAACATATTATGCAATAAGATATAAATGGATATTATAATATAGTAGTTCTGAATACCTGTAATTGTACAGAGTGCAACGGACCACACCGGTAGAAGCACTTGAATTTTTCAAATTAAAAAAAAACTTTGAGAGTGATACAAAAATTTTTAATAAATAATACATAATTTGAGTTGCATTGAACGATTTTCAATACTTTTGTGATACACTAAAGCTGATTTATTGTGTGGCGACCTGCCCGGTTCTTGACCAAAATTCTGCAATGCTACAGCTTCCCGGCGTATCACATAGAGGACGCGAGCGCTTTCCGATTATTACTTCACCCGCGCCCCCCTGGCATTAGATCTTGTCGTGATGGGGGTGCTTGTCAGGGCTAGGACCTTATTTTCCTCCTGGCGAAATGGAGGGTTAAGTCTTGGTGCCTAACGTAATGCCATTCGCGCCAGTCACTGGACCTGTATGGTGGAAAACCTCCGAATGGGGCCCTAGTTTTGCCGTTCTGGTGAAATGGAGGGCTGAGCCGGTTGATTAACTCAGTCACAGGGAGTCTGTCGCAGCACAGGGCTTCTCTCTTAAAACTGGCGTACTCTACCCTATCGCAGTATAGTAGTAGTATAGTAGTCGTCAATCTTGGGATTATCTTAGTTTATGGGACTGCTCTCGGATGGATGGATAAGAAGTCCCACCGGCGGGTGAGTTGCGTCTCAAACCAACTCGGGTACTGACCTGCAGAGCCAGTAGAGGTTGAATAGTGCTTCGCTGCTACAAGTCAGACGGTTCTGACTTTCGAGTCGGGGCCCAGACTGGAAGCTGGTGGGTTCATCTCTTCGGTGGGTTCTCGCTTCGCGCGATGATATGACGTAATCCTTATCACACTTTCTACCTCTTGGGGTGACTGTGGAGACTGCTGAGTAGTCACTTGGATAAGAACTGTGCTCAACATGCCAATAACATTACCTGGTAGAATTCACGTGTTAGTTCACCCATTATAGCTTGACGGTGAAATGGAGGGTTAAGTCTTGATGCCTAAAGTAATGGCATTTGCACCAGTTTGGACACGTATGGTGGAAGATCAATCGAATGGGGCCCTAGTTTCACCGTAAAGGTGGAATGGAGGACTGAGCCGCGTTGATCAACTCAGTGACAAGGGAGTCCGTCGCAGTACACCTCTCCTATAAAACTAACGTACTCTACCCTATTTCAGTAAATCTCAGAATTTTTCTGTCCAATGGCCGAATGCGTTATGTAGCATACTGCGTTACCTCGGAGGGTGGAGGCCCTCGGGAAGTATTCGTACGACCTGGCAACCCAATTGGGGTTGGACTCGAGGGGGCAGTGGTTGAAAGTACGCATGCTGGACTTAGAGGGTATTCCTTTTATCTGTACGCAGACACTCATGTTCAGCATATCTCGAGAAATGCTAAGGGTTGAGCGGGGCTTGATGGTTCGACCGGCCTCGGTCTGAACCTGGATCGATAGTGAGACGTTTCTGGGGTTTGTGGATCTCGACGATACGGCTAGTCCGTTGGTGCTTGACGGCAGGATCAATTGAAAGACTTCACAAGGGTTCTTGGATCTTGACGTACAGGCCGGATTGACGGTGCTCGTACCAGGACCAATTAAGGCATCAATCTTGAGACTATTTTAGTCATGAGACTGCGTTCGGATGGATGGATAAGAAGTCCCTTCGGCATGTGAGTTCCGTCCCAAACAACTTGGGTACTGATCATGAAGAGCCAGTAGAGGTTGGATAGTGCTTCGCTGCTACCAGTCATGCGGTTGTTGGTTGTCGAACTGAAGCCCAAACTGGTGGGTTCAACTCTTCGGAGGGGTTCTCGCCACGCGCGATGATAAGGCGATATCACACTTTCTGCCTCCTGGGGCAGACTGTGGAGACTGCTGACTACACACTTGGTGAAAGAGCTACGCTCACATGCCAATACACTAACTGGTAGAATTAATGTGTTAGTTCACCGTCCTCTCCGGCTTTATGTAGCAGAGCGCGAGCGTTCTGACACCGACGTTCCAAAATGGAAGGCGTCATTGGCAGACTTGAATCCCATCGCCAATCTGAAGAATTCAGGGGTTTGCAAGTTGGAATGAAATGCCTTACCTCCCGAAATTAAGAGCTTATAAACTCCTTCACAAGACCGCACCCTAAAGAACTTCAATTGCAAGTTCCCGAAAAGTGGGTTCCTTTAGAAAAAGTCGAGATATATACATTTGAATAATGTATTAATGGAAACATAGTTGTCATAAGCTTAAGTTACTTTGAATTAGAAAAGTGTTGAGTTTATATCGAAGCTGATAATTTTGAAATATTGGGAAACCTAATAAAACGAGAAAAACCATTGATACAACTATTTTCATTTGTTTTTACAAATTTGCAGAAATACTTACGAGAGCTCTCAGTCAAAATTTCTTGTTTTATTCCTGTGCTATTCCCAGCCTCGTCTTCAGCTAAAATTTGCACCTCGTATAAATAATTAGGTTCTGCTTCCGTAAAGTTATAAAATTGATCTTTGTCTCCACTGAAGTAGGATATGGTAACTCCAATGGATTCTGAACTACACTCATCTCTAATGTAATGAGAGCCGATCTTTTTGATTAAAATGTGATAATTTTTCAAGTTTCCTGGTATCTTTGTTGGTCTCTGCCACGACAAAGCGAAACTTTGAGGTGTTTTATTCAATATACTGAAACTTATATCCGATGGAACTGAAAGAGAAAATATAACATCAATTTTTTGTCCCCCTTGGGAATTTCAAATTTTTGCAGGCAGTGTTGATAAGCTGAATGGTTTTTAACAGAATGAGGAATTCATCTAATTGAACCACTTCGTTCCTGTAAGGGTTTCAAAATAACGTTTCGCTAACACAATGACATCTTCAGGTAGGTGGTATATCTTACATTTTTGAATAACTAAATTTGTTTTCAAAATTGATTTCTGTTTATATTAGAGTAGGTACCAAATATTTATTGAATACTAAGACCCAAAAAAGGGTGTCTCTGGAAATTCCAGTTCATCTGAATATATTCAACAGTGGACAGTTATTTAGTGTTTGATTGTATCGGTCTTTACTTGTCGGAAATACATCTTGATGATTAAAAGTAGAACAACTTAATTTCCGCTAATTTATTTAATTTCACAATTGTTTCGTCATGACAACATGACTTCGTCAGGTGAGTATGGTACTAACTACATATTTAGGATTAAGTTCTTTAAATATTCAAAATATACAGAAAAGAAGGTAGTGGGAATTTACAGTAATTTGTTATTTTATTATTATACAAAGTTTCAGAAAAAAATAAGTAAGGAGGATTTATTGAGGTGCGTTTGGTCGTTTAGAAGATCCTTTTTTTTATTGTATCTGTTAATTTCGGGCTTCTAGGTAATTCAACCTGCGGGTGTTGTTTTCTAGGTGTAAGATTTTGTAGTTTTTGTCAAAATCATGTCCTGTCTCCAAAAGATGGTCAGGATATGTTGAATATGAATGTTTTTAGTATCCTTACGTGAATGACATTTTATCTTTGGTACCAGTAGACAGCTTGCGATGTTTTTAGAACATATAATTACATAAACACATTATCTCCCACAATAAAATTCACTAATGAAATAGAACAAAATAACAGCATCAATATTCTTGATTTAAAAATTTCAAAAATTAACAATAAACATGACTTTTCAATTCACCGGAAACCCTCTCATACGTATAATACTATTCACTGAATTTCTTATCATCCACATTTTCAAAAACTAGCAGATTATAATAGCATGATATTTAGATCAATCAACATACCCTTGACACAAGAGAATTTTGATAGAGAACTAAATATAATAAAACAAATTGCATTTAACAATGGTTTCAATCCGTTGATTATAAATGAATTATTAAAACGAATGCAATTTAAACAGTCAATATCGCTTGTATATCCAACAGTAACTATTGATACAAAATATATTTCTCTAACGTACATAAACAAAAAGTCCGAACAAATAGCAAGATATTTAAAGAAAAAGAGTAACTGCAACATTTAATTTGAAGCAAAAAACACGTTAGGAAATTTAATAAAAAATAATAAATATTTGATCCATAAAAACAAAAAGTCTGAAGTCTATAGCTTAAACTGCGGTACTTGCTCATTTGCATACGTTGGTCAGACAGGTAGATCTTTTGGCACTAGGATACGTGAACATCAGAAAGCATATCTTGGTAGAAACGAAAATTCAACATATGCTGACCATCTTTTGGGTACAGTACATGATTTTGACAATAACTCCAAAATCTCACACCTAGAAAACAAGAACCTCTGGTTGAACTACCTAGAAGCCCTCGAAATTAACACGCACAATAAAAAACAGATTCTCCTAAACGACCTCTTACTCAACCTTTTCTGAAACTTTGTATAATAATAAAATAACAAATTACTGTATATTCCCCCTACCTTCTTTTCTGTATATTTTGAATATTTAAAGAACTTAATCTCAAATATGTAGTTAGTACCATATTTACCTGACGAAGTTATGTTGTCATGATGAAACAATTGTTGTGCAATTAAATAAATTAGCGGAAATGAAGTTGTTTTACTTTTAATTTTTAATCATCAAGAGTTATTTAGGTCTGATTGTTCTTTGAGAACTATTCCGATTTTGTTTGTTTTATTTATTTTTTTCTAGTTACTCTAACAGGTTTAAATAACTTTTACTTGCTATATGTAAAAATGTTTAATGATGTTGAGCTCTAAAATACAATTTTCTCAATTCATGGGTTTGTTAACTAATCTGTGAATCATACAATTATATGCTGATTATCCACAGATTAGTTAACATGAATCGAGAAAATTATATTTTAGAGCTCAACATCAACGAACGAATAGCTATTAATAATGACTACGATCACACTGATAGATAAATTGCTGATGAATAAAAATAATAAAATAGCTTTTAATATGGTTTATCCGAATACAAAAGAAAATTTCAAATACATTTCCTTAAAAAATACTAAAGGTATCGGGTGTTTTTTCTAGGTGATAGAACTTTCGATAGGGATAACTGTGATTTGACAGAAGGTAGAAGCCATATTGCTTTGACATTTCTGTTCAGTAAGCATTGACAAATTATCATGGAAAGACTCACGCCGCAAGAACGTTTACAAATTGTTAAAATTTATTTTCAAAATCCGTGTTCTATTCGCCAAACTTATACAGCACTTCGTGAAATTTATGGTTTACATAATCGTCCATCAGAGCAGCTTATTCGTCGAACTATCGATAGATTTCGGACGACATTTTCTCTACTCGATACAACAACAAGAAGAAGAACTGTACGTACAGAAGAAAATATCGTTGCTGTAAGTCATAGTGTTAATGATGATCCAGATTTGTCTATTCGTCGACGTTCACAACAAGTTGGACTCTGTGCATTCACCACATGGAAAATTTTGCATTAATATCTTGGTCTACGCCAATACAAGATCCAACTGATTCAAGAACTAAAGTCACTTGACCATAATAAGCGTCGTTTGTTTGCTGATTGGACCCTAGAACAGCTTGAAGTTGGTCCACTTTTTTTATCGTGAAATTGTGTTTCGTAATGAAGCTCATTTCTGGTTGAACGGCTATGTAAACAAGCGAAATTGCCGTATATGGAGTGAAAACAATCCTCAAGAAGTTCTGCAGGTTCCATGGCATCCTGAAAAATGCACTGTATGGTGTGCTTTACACGCTGGAGGCATCATCGGTCCATATTTCTTTAAAAACGAATGGTCCAATTAATTGGCCTCCAAGATCATACGACATAACTCCACTGTATTATTTTCTTTGGGATTATTACAAGTCATTGGTTTATGCTGATAAACCAGAAGCAATAGACGCTTTGGAAGCCAACATAACTCGTGTTATTGATGAAGTGAGGCCTGCTCAAAAAAGTGGTCTAAAATTGGTGTGGTCGAAAGCGGTTCCTCAGAGCTAGTTGTGGTGGAAATATGCCGGAAATTATTTTCAAAACATAAATTTCATAAAATTATCTTTCAAATAAAAAAAAAATCGGCTTCAATCTTAATTTAAATGTGTTTTTTTTCAATTTAAAGTTCTATCTCTCTAAAGAAAACATCCGGTATTATAATAATAATAAAATTTGTAAAAATCAGAATAACCTTCAACATAATCTGGATTCAATCAAATATTGGTGAGAATTTATTCAGTTATAAGATAAACACAGACCTGAGACTCGATGTTGTTTAGACTTGAGCGTATCTATTTTTTAATATTTTTCCTTTCGTTCCCTTCTAATTTAGTGAATAAAATTTCATAAAACAATTTCGACCTATTCTCAAAGAATAAAGACGAGAATTATTTCACATAATTTAAGTAAATACTGGGAATTGATCACTAAACATTATGTTTAACATTGATGAAAAAGAAATCGTGAACGTGGTAAAATCACTCAAGAACACACGATCGAGTGGATATGATGATATTCCGATGACAATTATTAAAAAATCGGTTCATTTGATCGCAAAACCACTGGCTAATATTATCTATACTTGTTTTAGAGATGGCTTCTTTCCAAGTAGTCTAAAAATAGCTATTGTAAAACCTCTCCATAAAAAAGGCGATACTAAAGATTTAGATAATTATCGACCAATTAGTCTCTTAACATCGTTTTCAAAAATTTTCGAAAAGGTACTTGGACAGCGTCTGCTAAACTTTTTGTCTAAATGTCGGATTTTACGTAGCAATCAACATGGGTACTCTAAAGACAAGAATACAGAAACGGCCATTTTCGAGTTGACACGCACAGTGATTGAAGCATTGGAGGGGGGCGAGGTTCCTGTGGGAATTTTTCTGGACTTCTCCAAGGCTTTTGATAGTGTAAGTCATGAGTTACTCTTGAGAAAGTTATACGCGTACGGTATGAGGGATAGGCAGTTGGAGGTTGTCCGTAGTTTTTTGGAAAACCGGATCCAGAAGGTAGTACTTGAGGTCGATGGTGTTAAGTATTTGTCTGATGAGGCACTGCTGCATAACGGAGTGGTTCAAGGGAGTATACTTGGACCGCTTCTCTTTTTAATATATATCAATGACCTCCCATGCGTACTACAAAATGACGCATTAGTCGTCATGTACGCTGATGATACGAATATTATCGCGACCAAAGGGAACATAGATTCTGCAATATCAACAGCTCAATCAGCAGTAATGGCGGTACGCGACTGGTGCCAGGAAAATGCACTGAAAATAAACACAACCAAAACCGAATGTATGATTTTTTCTGCATCCAAAAAGCCGGACAACCCAACCTCATTGCAGTTGCTCGGTCATAACATCCAGATATCGACTAGCACAAGGTTTCTTGGAGTTACTCTTGATAGTTCTTTAAACTGGGGTGAACACCTAACAAACCTCCAGCAAAAATTAACATCTACTGTGTATTCGTTTCGGGTACTGGCACGACAAGTTGACCGGAGCGTCTTGGAAATCCTCTATTTCGCCAATTTCCAATCTCGCCTAAATTATGGTATAGTAGCGTGGGGTGGATGCTCAGCCGTTGAACGGATTTTTGTGGTTCAGAAGTCAGCAATACGTATAATCTATGGATTGCCATATAGACAATCATGCCGTGGATTTTTCAGGAAAAACAATATTTTAACACTGGCCGGCCTTTACATTTTCAGATGTCTTTTATTCCTGCATCAGAGAAGAAACACATATTTCAAACAACACGAAAACACCAATAACACCAGACGTAGGCTTCCATTGCATTATCCAGTCCACTCACTCACCCTTACTGAAAAAAATGCCGAATATATGTGTATCGTTTTTTTCAATAGGATACCTAAAGAAATACAGAGTATCGATAAATTTCGAATATTCAAGTCCAGACTGCATAGGTTTCTCATAGAACTGGAACCTTACAATGTCCAGGAGTTCCTTGCAATATAATACATCTTAAATAAAGTTTTTTGTTTCTAATTTGTTATCACATTTGTTTACTTCAGTGTATATTTATTGACGTGTTCTCTATACATGTATTTTTTTTTTTTTTACTGTTCATGGGAATAAATATCTATTATTATTATTAAACACCCCGCTTAAAGTGATTGTGGAGGTTTTTTTTTTGTTCCTGAATTGGCACAACTGTTTCTATACTCATGCGAAATTTGAGTGGCATCCGTCATTTAGTTTGTTTAGAGCTCCATTTTGTCATTTCATCTGAAGTTTGTTTTCTGATTTATGCAAATATAATAGATAAAAATATCTAACAGAAAATCTGTCTTAAATTTTGCATTTTAAATGAATTTTCGTATGCGGTAAGTGATAGATTAATGAAGATTTATTTGTCTCCCTCAAAAATATCGAACAGAAAATCTGTCATAAATTTTTCAAAATAGAATCCGCGGCAAGCACTGAACTAAAAAAGCGTTCAAAAAATATTTTGATGATTGAATTGTCCGTTGACGTAAGCGTATTATTTTATTGTATTTATTTATCTCTAGTGACTTTAATAGATTTGTGGCATAACCTTTAATTTCTATATGTGAAATTTCGAAATTATTGGTGAAAGTATATCCCCTTTCTAATAAATGTTTCGAATATGTGAAATTACTTTTGTTAATGAGGAAACTCTTAAGATGTTCTTCAATTCTCTGTCGAAAAGTTCTTTCTGTTTGTCCTAAGTAAACTTTTTGGCAATTGCCGCAGGTTAACTTATAAACTCCCGATTAATGTGTAATGTCTTCATTATTTTTAATGAATTTACTAAGTTTTGAAATCATATTTATTTTTGAGGTATGTAGCAACCCTCACATAAATACCTTTAGTATTTTAAGGAAATGTATTTAAAATTTTCTTTTGTATTCGGATATACCATATTTAAAGCTATTTTATTATTTTGATTACTATCAATGTTGGATCGTAGTCATTTTTTATAGTTATTTATTTAATGATGTTGAGCTCTAAAATATAATTTTCTCGATTCGTGGGTTTCTTAACCAATCTTTAGATCATACAGTTAAATACTGATCATTTTTGGTTAATAAGATGATTTGATTTACTGTGTATAATAGCATCTGTATATGTTGTTTTATGAAATATTGAAAATTCATGTAAATTATTGATTCTGGTAATTGTAAAATGAAGAAAATTAAAACAGTTCGTATGCTCCGTCCATAACGAATATTATTGAAGGATGTATAATAGTTCGTTGATAAACAACAATAATTTTTTTGAAATTCTGTGTGTACCTATGAAGCAACTGAAAATATCGTATCTATACCAGTGTAAAAAATATTTCATAAGGGGATTTTGGTGAATTTAGACCAATATAGCTAATAAAGGATTTCCCATAAAAAAATCTTTTTCAGATTTTTGCATTTTATTTTTGAATTGAAATAAATTTTGTTAAGTGCAAATTTTTGGGCATTTGAACTAAATTACGGAAACCAAACTGCAAATAAAGATTTTCTGTTACATATTTTGATTTATATCAATACTTCTTGGAAACCAAATCGAACTGACTTACCTTCTGGATTTGTTAATATATTGAAAGTTTTGGTACTTAAAACCATTTCATCCTCAGCATCCATTAATAGTTGGCCGGTACAAATGTAATTAGTGAATTCTGATAGATTCTCTAGAGAACTTACTTCTACTGAACTGCTTACATTTGTTGTAGTATTCTGATAAGTAACAATCCAATCGAAACTATCGTCTGTAGAATTGCAGGACATTTTGATTTTCAAATGACAAATGCTGTCATAGGGGTAAGAAAGTGTCCAAGTAATTTCAACGTGAGTTTTTCCAACTTTAGTTATTTCATAACTGGTTATTTGAGCATCTGAAAAAACAAAATAACCTTTAAATTATATTCCCATTGGTTTCACGATGGGTAATAATTATTCATATCGATTAAGGCATTACTATTATGAATGAAATACGTGTTTCTTATGGAATGTAAAATAGATTGTATCACAATTGCACTATGACTGTATATTCTTTCTTCGTCTAGCAAAACAAATCTGAAGCTACTAAATGCTTATTCTATCCTGTCCATCTGTGAGCCTTTATGTAGGAACACAAGAACCTCTTTTCAATCGTCATCGATAGCAAATTCTTCTTTCTTATGTCTCCAAGTTATCCCAAACCATTCATTCTGTAAAATTGTACTGCCAATATTATAACTTTCGATCTCATAACTTATCCGTCTGTATGCGGTATTGATAGACCTACCTACAGTTACTATGACGTTTCCAGAAAATGCCCCATCGAGTATATAGCAGCCAAAGCTTAGCAGAACCTTGTACAGATACGATTTACTAGAATCATCCCGTATAATATTGAAGCAAACATTACTCGAAATAATGGAAAGTTCGATGAAGAACTATATACTATATCGAGCTCCACACAGACCCATAACTATGGGATGTTTTTTAGAGTGATAGAACTTTCGATAGGGATAACTGGGATTTGACAGAAGGTAGAAGCTATGTTGTTTTGACAATTTATGGTTTACATAATCGTCTATCAGAGCAGCTTATTCGTCGAACTATCGATAGATTTCGGACAACATTTTCTCTACTCAATGGAACAACAACAACAAGACAAAAAACTGCACGTACAGAAGAAAATATCGCTGCTGTAAGTCATAGTGTTCATGATGATCCAGATTTGTCTATTCGTCGACGTTCATAACAAATTGGACTCTGTGCATCCACCACATGGAAAATTTTGCGTAAAGATCTTGGTCTACACCCATACAAGATCCGACTGGTTCAAGACCTAAAGCCACTTGACCATAATAAGGGTCGTTTGGTTGCCGATTGGGCCCTAGAACAGCTTTAAGTTGATCCACTTTTTTATCGTAAACTTGTGTTTAGTGATGAAGTTCATTTCTGGTTGAATGGCTATGTAAACAAGCAAAATTGCCGTATATGGAATAAAAACAACCCTCAAGAAGTTCTGCAGGTTCCATTGCATCCTGAAAAATGGATTGTATGATGTTCTTCACACGCTGGAGGCATCATCGGTCTATATTTTTTTAAAAACGATGCTGGAGCTAATGTTACAGTGAATGGTGTTCGTTACAGATCGATAATCAATGATTATTTGTTTCAAAATTTGAATAGTATCGACCCAGAAGTGTTTTGGTTCCAACAAGATGGTGCTGCACCTCATGTTGCTACCGTAACAATTGATTTATTGAAAGAAAGATTTGGCGATAACATTATTTCGAGAAATGGTCCAATTAATTGGCCTCCAAGATCATGCGTTATAACTTCATTGGATTATTTTCTTTGGGGTTATGTCAAGTCATTGGTTCATGCTGATAAATCAAAAGACGCTTTGGAAGCCAACATAACTCGTGTTATTGATAAAATGAGGCCTGAATTTCTCGAAAAAGTGGTCCAAAATTGGTCTGGTCGAATGTGGTTCCTCAGAGCTAGTCGTGGTGGACATATGCCGGAAATTTTTTCAAAACATAAATGTCATAAAATTATCTTTCAAATAAACAATTTGGCTTCAATCTTAATTTAAATGTGTTTTATTTCAAAGGAGTACATAAAATACCTTGCACACTTTGTGTAATTTCTGTGACGAACGTAGAATACGTAGAATTTTCAAAAGTTCATTTCATTCTAGTATTTGTTCAGATTGTCTGGTGAGATATTATTTTTTTGTTAATTCTTTTTATTTTTTAAATGTGAAGAAGGGCTGATGAGTTTCCGTTGTGGGAATTCAAAATTGCTTTTTGAAGACGTTCTGCAGGTTTTAGGAATTTTTTTTAAGGAATTCATTTTGAGCGAGTTGTTTTTGAAGAAGTTCTTGAGGTTATCTTTTGTATTTTTGGAAAGGAATTTGGTTTCATAAAACAAGGTACGGAACAAAATTTTGTTTCCTTCAAGTATTTATTTAGTAAAAATTTTAATTGATAATTTATATTTCTTTGAATTCTTTCATTTCCTTTTGGTACCGTGTAATAAGTGTCAATTCTGTATGTCTACTAAAATGAAACAGTGTTTTCTACGGCATTTATTTAATTCAATTCTGAAAGTTTTTGAATAAAAATTTTTTTAAATTCAAATTTGTAGGAGGTTAACAGAATAAATCTGTATGACATTTAAAAATTCTGTCAAAATCCTTCTATCAAGAGAAAACCTCTTTTTATTATTTTATTGTATATATAATAATTATATATTTTGGTTTACACTTATAGTATATTATCATTTGGTTTTAAAGGAGTTCATCAAAAACCTTGCAAGCTTTGTGTAATTATTGTTACGAAGATGAAATACGTAGGATTTTCAAGTCCACTTCATTCTAGTGTTTGTTCACATAACTAACTACATTCAGTTTGTCTGGTAAGATATTTTTTGTTAATTATTTTTATTTTTTAAATGTGAAGTAGAACTGATGAGTTTCCATTTTGATAATTCTTAATTGCTTTTGAAGATGTTTTGCATGTTTTAGGAATTTTTTTGAAGAAACTTATTTTGAGCAAGTTATTTTTGAAAAAGTTCTTGAGCTTTTGTTTTGTATTTTTGGAAAGCTATTTGGTTTTCATAAAACAAGGTACGAAACAAAATTTTGTACCCTTCAAGTATTTATGTAGTAAAAATTTGAATCGATAATTTATATTTCTTTGTATTCCTTTATTTTCTTTTGCTACTGTGTAATAAGCGTCAATTCTGTATGTCTACTAAAATGAAACAGTGTTTTCTACGGCATTTATTTAATTTAATTCTGAAAGTTTTGAATAAAAGTTTTTTCAAATTAAAATTTGTAGGAGGAAAACAGAATAAATCTGTAGAAATTACTATGTTTTACTACCAAAAAAATATATATTATATTTTTTGTGACTTGTTTTCTTGTGACTCGAGTTTCGGGAAATGAACTATTGTCTGATGATGGGATAGTTCATTTCCCGAAACTCGAGTCACAAGAAAATGTGTAATATATATTTTTTTGGTAGTAAATTATATTATAGTAATTTCTACAATTTGTTTTAATTATGATCAACTACCAAATAGTAACGGCTGAAACAATTCAGTATCAGAATGAATCTGTATGATATTTAAAAAATTTGTAATAATCCTTCTATCAAGATAAAGCCTCTTTTCATTATTAAATTTCTTATAGTTTAGATAGAAGATTCACCGCTTTGGAAATAAGTTTTTAATATTTTACACTTTTGTTCAAACGTAAGTCGACCCATTTCGGTTATGTCAAATATCAAACTAACTTCCTGTGAAAACACAAATGATAGAAGTGTTACCAAACTCGAAATATCCACTGCTTCAAAATAAAAACTCTAGATGGCCCACCTTTTATGTTCATTTCTCTGCATGATACTCCATTTAGTTCAGCGTTTTTTCCTTTCAAATGAGAGGTTCTTTCAAAATCGTTGAAAGAATCGATCATTAAGTGATTACCTATTCATTTTCTTCAGGCTTGGAAATAGAAAATAGTCGCAGGGGTCTAAATAGGTATAATATACCGAATGAATAAGGAGTTCGTAGCCTTTGATATGAGTTTTCACTATGTTTACTACACACGTATGCATCTATGCATTGTCTTCATAGAAGAACACTTTTTCCTTCATCAAAGGGTACCGTTCTTGCCTCAAATCAATGTTAATGATACCGTATGCATCCCAAAAGACCGTTGACTTGACTTCGTGAGTCGGCAGATCCACCTTCGACTTTTTTAATACACGCTCCTCCGGACAAATTCATTCTTGATAGTGTTTGTCAATTTTTCTAGTTTTGGTGATGAGTTTTCACGCATAAAATGATGCAGGAAATTAAATTTTTCCCTTTTCGTTGAAATTTCATACAAATAAAAAATATATATAACTATAAACTTCTATAGATGCTACTTGACAGCAGCAGTGTTATACTAAAATTTAGAATATTTCATAAAGGGTTTTCAAAAAACAGTTATCATTTTGATATTGAAAAAACGAGTATATTTAAAGAGAAATAAATTGATGTTTATTTCGTTTGTGAAGAGGAAGGTATGTCATTAACAATAGAAAACCATATCAGCCAAATGGTTGCCACGGCTACTTTTGCGGCACCATATCCTTTTTCATGAACAATTCGCACATGTCCCCGATAACTTCACGAATTCCATTTTAAAGGTATCTAATAGATTGAGGATCACTGGCATAGACCTTATCTTTCACGTGGCCTTGAAGAAAGAAGTTTAAAAGTGTTAAATCACAATATCTAGGTGGCAAATTGTGATTACCTTTTCGAGAAAAAATACATTAAACTTTTCTTGCAAAATTGCGACTAGATCGTTGCTTGTAGCGCCGTCTCGTCGAAAATAAACGTCGTCCACATCAATATCTTCCAATTCCCGCCATAAAAAATCATTAATCATACCTTGGTATCGCAATCCATTCACCGTAACAGTTGCATCAAACTCAATTTCGAATAAGTAAGCTCTTATCACACCCCCAGCCCAAAAACTGCACTAAACAGTGACACGTTGAGGATGAAAAGGTTTTTCAATAATCATTCTCGGATTTTCCGACCTCCAAATGCGAAAATTCTGCTTATTAATGTAGCCTTCGAGATGAAAATAGGCATCATCACTGAAGATAATTTTTCGATGAAAATTATCATCATTTTCATGCATTTCAAGGACCCAGTCAGCGGAGATACGACATTGTTGGTGCTCAAACGGCTTGAGTTATTGAACTTTAAAAGCCTTTAGACCTAAGTCTTTATGCAAAATACGGTGTAATGCCGTTTGTGGAAAGCCTAATTCCAAAGATCGACGAGGAACCAACAAACCTGGGTTTTCGTCAACACTACGGACTACAGCAGCAATTTTCTCAGTTGTTCTTGAGTGACGCACACGGTTTCGATTCTTCACATCACTAACTTGTCACAACAGCTCAAATTTTTTCACCAGTTTCACTATTGTCGGCCGAGAAGTTCCTTCACGAAGACTCGAAAGTACTGTAGTTTTGAGAACTGTGACTGCAAAATTTTCACCATTTTTGTAATGGATTTTAACAACTTTAATGTATTGTTGAAGCGTATATCGTTCCATTTTCACTAATGGCGTAGTTTTTACATGTCAAATCTCAAAAGATGACAGCTCCAAAAATAGTAACATCTGCCCAGATAGCGGGCTATTCAAAATGAAACCTCTTATTGGAAAACCCTTTTTAACTTTCTCGTGAGTAGGATATATAAAGAAAGTAAGTTATCACTATAAATTGAAAGATGACTACACTATGAAAATAAAAATGATATTACCTTTACATGAAGAGAAGTATTCCTTTTTTGTAGAGGCAGTCACACTCTCGGTCGTTTGTATATCTGATGATGTTTTGATTTTGCTAGTTGTTTTCATATCGAATATAGTAGTATCTGTTAGAGGAACTTCTATGGTGGTCAAGCCATCTGAATCTATGTTGGTCCAATCTGGATATACAAAGGAAGACTTTAATTCTTTGGTTGGGACATTAGTTTGATACTCAGAGAATGCGGTTGTTGTTTCTGATAATACAGAGTTTCGATAATTTGATTGTTTGTGATCATATATGAGATTATCATCCACCGTGGAAATTTCTGAAGAAAATTCCATTTCTTCAAATTCTTTTCTTTTGATATTGGTTAAAACTGTTATGGAAACTTCTTCAGTAATAGCTTCATTGTTCATTTCAGCTAAATTCAAAGTGGTCAAACTGGGGTTTTCAGATATGTTTTTTTCTTCTTTGGTGGAAATATTAATCTGGTTATTAGTTATTCCTGAATATTCAATGGTCGTTGCTGATGATGTAGATTCCGGTACTGTTACTGTCGTATCATATCCAGGTGGTTTGGTATTTTTTTCTGTGGAAGGTAGGAGATCAAACAATTCCTCTTCAAATGTATTATGTTCAAAACTGTTTGTTGTAACATCAACATTTTCATTGGGTTCACTTGTTTGAGATGATGTACCTCTATCTGCAATGAATCAAAAATAATTAGTAGAAATAAAATCAAATTGTTCAAATAGAAGTTGAACAAGCGTTCAAAAACTTTCGACTTCACATCGGTATGTTTACCATGTTTATGATATTTTCATCATATATTGTTCACAATAATGATTTATTTTTCGACCTGAGTAATCATAAGATTGGAAGAATTGAAAATATTCAAAATTAAATCACATTTGAAATGAATTCATCGATTTGTTATTTTCTCGAATAGTGTTAGAATTTACATCGAACAAGGAATTTTTAATTTACTATGGTACATAACAATTATGGTCCCCGAGTTAGGAGTCTAGGCCTTTCAAATATGTCTCATTATTTCGTAGATAGAAACCTTTGGGCCTGTTAAGGACCGAAAATATTTGTCCTTCACAGTTTTCTTAGAAACCCATTAGAACCGAAGCGGTTTAAAGACCTCAAAAGTCGAATGTCATATTGGAATTTACCTGACCATATTTCAAGTCCTAAGAGAGTCTCTCATTCGGCTAGTTAGCCAAAAAGTTCAGTTGAAGACATTCCCTCGACCAGACGGTCACGCAATACCTACCCTCTACAAATAAGTAAGCTCTGAACACATTTTTCTTTGTCTTAACTCAAGTTATAATCACACATCTCTTTCTTCTCTTGAATTATTTTATATTTGCCTTTCACTTTAACCTTTCAAGGAACACTTACTCACTAACAATAATAGAGTAACGCACTAAAGGCCAGGAAGTGAATGTATTATCTACATTATTCATTCGTAATTAGATAGTAATTTGTAAAAAGTGAACTCAACAGTTAAATCAACAAAGTAAATTCTGTGAAAGTGAACAACGGTGAAAAAGCTCAAATAAGAACTACCCCATGAACGAGATATAATCTTCCACCGCAATCAGAGTTCGATACTACACCGGAACACCTCTTTCAATTTGGGTTCAGTTGAAGACATCCCTTGAAGTAGCTCGTTGGTCCCCCCTTCGTGCTTCGACCAAACGGTCACGCAATATTCTCTACTCTTCCAAAATAAATTATAAATCGTAAGCATTACCTTGACGGATGTTAATCTTCGTTTCAATTAAAGATTCAAATATCCACACAGATTTATTCTGTTAGCCTCCTATAAATTTTAATTTCAGAAAAATTTATTTAAAAACTTTTAGAATGTAATTAATTTCCTATTAACACTGCATAAACTTAGTAGACATATAAAATCAAAACTCATTATATAATATCAAATGAAATAAAAAACCCAACAAATATAAATTGACAATTAAAATTAATAAATAAATATTTGAAGCGGACAAAATTTTGTTTCTGATCTTGTTCAGTCTCATTAGAGACGGCCCTGTCATTCAGCATTAGTTTGTCATCAATACTTAGGTCTTTTACGTTGATATTGCGATCTAGCAGTTTTCAGATTTATTGAAAACTGCTTAGTTTTACTTGACACAGATTATTTGTTTTCTAATTATTATATATGGCCTTAGAAAACATGGAAAGTTAATCAGAGATTTGGATATATTTATGCCTGTTAATTTCACACGACACAGCATTCAGAATTATAAACTGACTCTATCCTTCTTTACTTCCATTATTCTCAGAATATTTCTGTACCCAATAAGAAGGTTTATTTCGCTCATTCAGTCCAGCTCCAAATGGACCTTCCAATCAATTACGTTAATTTCCCTCTTTTTGTTAGAAGGGATGCATCGAGCACCTCTGACGTTCAGTCTTTGAAGAGACTGTAAAATTATTATTCTCGTAATAGTCAAACTTGTCGTATGTAGCTTCTGCTACATTATCCATTATTCTAGTAATAATCACTCTTGTCGCATGTAGCCTTTGCTACATCATACACTGTCATTCGGTCCAAGCTATCGCGGTTATTATTGTTTATATAGTAACCCAGTCAATTGCCAAAGTATTGGCAAATTCATTACTTTATTATTATTTTTTTCTAGTGTAATAATCATATCTTTTAACTTGGTTTATATACAGTAAACCAAGAATTATAGTTCGTTTTTATCATAATGTAATACGAGTGTTTTGCTGTAATTCATTACAATATTCGTTGGTTTATCTTATTGGACAAAGAAAGCTAGTTCATCGAGATAACTACATACAAGTGCCCTTGAAGTGAAACTATTAGTCAACTACGTCAAAATACATTCCACTTAAACCCATCGAAATTTATCATCGAGATTAATTAATTTGCATTTGCCTGTTATTTTAAAATACTGAAATTAATAGGCAAAATACTGCGGTAAACTAACCATGGTACGTTACAGATCTTATATTTATGAAAACCAAATCATTTTGAAAAATGCAAAACGTAATTTTAAGAACTTTTCCAAAACTAATTTATCTGAAATATTTAATATATTTAAATATTTAAATAAGTTACTTCAAAAATATATCAAAACATGTAGCACAACCTCAAAAAAACAATTTGAAATTAAATAAGATCTTCGTCAGTCCAACTCCACATTTGAAAAATAAAATCAATTAATAAGAAATAACTTACCAGAAAGACCTCATGGTTGAACAAACATTTAATTCTACAAGTTTTCGAATGAAACTTTTTGAAATTAAAGTTTATAGCAGACTAACAGAATATATTTGTTTTGATATTTAAATTTTGTAATAATCCTTCTATCAAGTAAAAAACCTCTTCTTATCATTTTATTGTATATACATTCTGTCAAGAAGGTACCGGGAATTATTAATTACTATGCCAAGCTTGAGCGGGATCTGTCAACTAGTGTGTTTGCAACAGCTGATTAAGTCAGTCGATGTCAGAGTGCGTGCCGATTTTTACTATGGGTGATTACGTTGAGCAAAGAATTTGTTTAAAGTTATGTGTTGCAAATGAATTTTCGTGTGCCGATGCATTGAAAATGTTGCAAAAGGCCTTTGGTGATAATGCTCTATCGAAAACTCGTGCATATCAGTGGTACAGAGCCTTCAAGGACGGTCGTGAAGTGGTCGACCATCGACGGCTTCGATCGAAGATAACGTCGATAAAATTAAGGAAAGGGTGCTGGAAAACCGTCGTACCAGCTTGAGAGAGATAGCACATGATCTTAAGATATCCCACGAGTCCGCACGTACGATTTTGATTGATATTTTGGGCATGAGAAAGGTGGCCGCACGACTCGTACCGAAAGACCTGAATTTTCTTCAAAAACGTCATCGCGAACAGGTTGCTTCAGACATGCTGGATCGCTGTAATTCCGATTCTACATTCATGGAACGCATTATAACTGGTGATGAGACCTGGGTCTACGAGTACGATATGCAAACAAGCCAGCAATCATCGGAATGGGTGGCAAAAAATGAGCCGAAACCGAAAAAACCACGCCAAAGCCGCTCGAAAATGAAGGTGATGCTCATTGTTTTCTTCGATATCCGTGGCGTGGTGCACTACGAATTCGTTCCAGAGGGTCAGACGGTAAACAAGGAGTATTACCTAGGCGTTATGAAACGTTTGTGTGAGCGTATCCGTAAAAAGCGGCCAAATTTGTGGGCGAACAACTCATGGAATTTGCATGACGATAACGCGCCTTCTCACCGAGTTACGATTGTGACTGACTTTCTCGCCAAGAACTCAACAATCGTGCTTCAGCAACCACCGTATTCGGCGGATTTGGCTCCCTGCGACTTTTTCCTCTTCCCAAAACTAAAATTGCCCCTTCGTGGCACCCGTTTTGAGTCGATTGAAGCCATAAAACAAAATTCGACGCGAGAGCTAAAGTCCATCCCGGAAAGCGCCTATAAAAAATGTTTCGATAATTGGAAGTGCCGTTGGCATAGATGTATTGGAGCAAATGGAGCCTATTTTGAAGGCGACCCAATAAATTTTGACGATTAAATGTAAAAATGTTGTTTTAATTGAAATTTCCCGGTACTTTCTTGACAGAGTAGTATATAATATATAATTATATTTTGGTTTTCTTAATTTCATTATATAAATGTCATTTGGTTTTAACTAAGACCATAAAATACCTTATAAGCATTGTGTGATTTTTGTGATGAACATAGAATATTTTTGATTTTTAAATTTTTCTTATTTTAGTGTTTGTTCAACAAGGATACCACGAGGTCTTTCTGGAAAGTTATTTCTTGTTAATTGATTTTATTTTTTGAATGTTAAGTTGGATTGACGAAGATCTTACTTAATTTCAAACTGTTTTTTTGAAGATGTGCTACATGTTTTGAGAGATTTTTGAAGTAACTTAAATATTACAAATAAAATAATCCTCAGAAGTTCTTAAAATTATGTTTTGCATTTTTGAAAAAGATTTGTTTTTCATAAATATAAGATCAGAAACAAAATTTCGTCTCCTTCAAATATTTATTTATTAATTTTAATTGACAATTCATATTTGTTGGGTTTTTAATTTCATTTGTTATTATATAATGAGTTTTGATTTTATATGTGTATTGAATTTAAGCAGTGTTTATAAGACATTAATTTAATTCTAAAAGTTTTTGAATAAAATTTTTTGAAATTAAAATTTATAGGAGGTTATATCTGTTTTGATAGTTAAATTTTTTAATAATCATTCTATCAAGTAAAAAACCTCTTCTTATTATTCAATTAAAGATGTTCAATATTTGTAAAACAATAAAGCAAATCAGCGCACTTAAGCGCCTAAAGTGACGTCAAGGCTTTCAGAATATTTATTTTAGAAGAATCATTTTCAATTTTTCAAAAAATTCCGAATTGTAGCCAAAACAGTTTGTTCTACGATAATTCATTCGTGAGTATATGTACATAAATACATTACATATATAACTTACCTTCTTCGAGAAAAGTGGTTTCGTAAATATTCTGAGTAGAAGATAAATCGTTTCTGGAATAAACAGTTGATTGTGAGTAGGCAGCTGTGACGTCAGTATTTACTGTTGCAACTTCGGTCTTATTGTGAAGAGGCGAATACATCTCGATGTTTTTCACTTTTTTAAACACCTTCTCAACGGAATCTAAACTCGATATAGTAGTCACATCCTCTGAATGTGTTTCTTCCGAAATATCACTCAATTTTGTTGAACTATCTAGAATATCACTTCCAGTTGGCACATTTTCTTCCTGTTTGAATGCTGTTTCAGTTTCTACCGTTAGTAAATCTTTTCCATCGTGATCAATTTGAATTGTTGAATTGTCGAAATTTTTGCCGTTGGTGTTTAGCATTTCCATCTCATCGTTTTTTGGAAGTTCTCCATTTGAGGATGTAGAACCATGAAGTTGTTTTATACTAGGGGTGGTATAGTCCTCGTCCTCTTGAGCACTTGAACGTTGTTCAAAATCTGTAATGGTGCTGAAAGGCTCATCAGTTATGGCAGCATAAATGTTTTTTGTTTTGAAATCAATTTCGTTGGAGATTCCTTTTCTGAAGGATACATTCTTATCTTCATTTAAATGGGGTAATCTAGAATTCCCGTCGACGTCATCTGGCATTTCATTACTTAGGGTGGATAGAATATTATTTTCCAATGTTGTACTTTCTAAGACAATTTCTGCACTTATCGAACTTTGAAACGCGTTGCTTGTGGTTGTGGCAGTATTCTCCTGTTCTTGTTCATAGGAAATTGAAGAAGTTAGGTAAGTACTTCTTTCTTCTGTAATATTTTCAGAATCTGGGTGTCTGGTGGCAGGAGATACCGATGTATTATTTAAGTTTGCCGATCTGGGAGATATTTCTGAAGCAAGTATTTGCGTGGTAGATAGAGATAAGTCTAGGTTGTAGGTAGTTGTTTCTTCATCAGAAATCGTTTCCTGTAAAGTCGAGTATTTTGTTGGATTTTCCATAGAGGCATTAGGAGGAGTAGCTTCAGTCCAAGCAGTTTCAGTGATAGAGGTCTGATATTCATTATTGTTAATATTTGTGTTTGAATCGAAGGAGTAAAAGTTTGTGATTGGATCTTCCGGGAGTTCATAATGAGTATCTTCAGGTTCGCCCATGTCAGTTGTGAAGATCTGATTTTCAATATTATTAACATTTGTTGTATCAATAATAGCTTCAGTACTTGTAAATATTTCATCACCTGCATAATTTGAAATGTTTCCTTCCTCTCCGGACTCTTTCAAAATTTTAGAGGAATCAGTCTCGACGATGTCCCGTGTGTTATTAGACTCATTAAACCGAACTGGCCCCCTGTTTGTATCAATTAAAGATGTGTTTTCAATTACGGTCCCCCTGCTTGATAAACTTGTCGGTGCTTCTGAAGTGGCATAATTTGTGGTTGTGAGAGTATTGTTAGCGAGAAGAACCTCCGGGTATCTTGACTCATAAGGACCAGATAATTTACCAGCACTTTCTTCCACTGAAAACACTTTTACATCCTGTTTTTTCTTTATTTTATCGGAAAACACCAATCCCGCACTCAGGGCTACCGTAAGCAAAATTCGCACAGTTGTACATTTTGCATGCATTGTGTGTTTTGCGTCGGGATATCAAATATCAGCGAGACATCGCGTTTGTGTTTGTTATACTGGCGTTTTGTTAGTTACGACCGAAACTAAATAAATGAATATTATTGTAGAAATGAGAGTGCGTTAGATCTGGTGGAACGGATAGATTGTACTGGGTATACTTCTGAAATTTTTCATTAATCACCGAGTGCAATTTTGATAAGATAAAACACATCATATTTCCTTTGGTCTTTGATAAGAGTCGGATTTGAAGACCGGTGGTCAGTGTTGGAATATACGAAAGTTTGGAAGATAACGAACAAATAGTTTACGCATAATGGCGGGTATTTTTTCCTTGTGTAAACCAATTTGAATTTCGTTGTTTACTACTGTTCGATTGTTTATTGAAGTGAGTCATAGTGATTTATAAATCCCTTATCTTTATTAACAGCCTAGCATTCAAATTTTGAATATAATGATGTACACCAGATAAATGAAAGACTGGTACGACATACTTACTCGGATCAAATATTATCTTCAATTTATTGTTTGTAAACTTGGAATATTTCCTAGCAGTGGCGGTACGCCTTTAGGGGCAATAGGATAAGGGTACTACCACAAAAATTAATACTTCGACAAAAATATATAGAGGTCGTTATTCTTGAATAATAATAGATCTTTGTAATTGAAAAAATATGGGTACAACTTCGAAACGTTTACTCTTATATTTCAATAAAATTAATTTTTTCCTAATATTTCTAATACATTAAGTAAACTGTAGAATAACGAAAAAGAACGTTACGTCTATCCTCCAGTATTCTTTCTGATCTGTAACTATATTGTCGTGTTGAGATTTCGACAAAATTTTGTAGTCGGTTCATTTCCGGAGTCCATAGACGAAACCTGTTCACTGACGAAGTTGAACTGCAAATTTTAGTTTGAAAACTATACGAATGATTCATTTATCACCTTAATTATTCAAGACAATTTTAGGCAATTCTTAAAATGTAGACGTTGTGACGAAATAATAGGAGCCTTTGAAAACATACACAAATATTGAAGATAAAGAGATATATCAGTAGTTGAATGAATTTAGCCGTTTTCTTAACAATTATCAATATCAAGTGCATCCGAAATATTCACGAAATTCGAAACTTAAAGCCACCGAAATAACGTCTTTTATATCAAGAATGTATAGTTTTTCAGTCCAATTTCCTTACATCAAAAACGAAATATTATCTGTGATTATCTTTTTGTTTTGTGGAAATTTATTACAATTTCCTCTGGAAAAAAAATTTTTTTTCTTATGTACATTAATATTGAAACCTAGTAAGTGTCACAGTTGTATTCTCTGAATGCTTGCTGGAAATCAACGAGTCACGCGGTTTTAGTAGTTTTTTTTGAAGCAAAAACTGAATAAAAGATTTTTTAGATAAAGAATTTTATCGATACCCTATATATATAGTCCATCTAGAAATTATCATTATTTTTCATAACTTTAATATACTTCTTTTTTTGTAAAATTTTAAGACAAAAATAATGTATCAAATAGATTGTCGGCTATGGCAAAAGTTGCATGGCAACACTATTCATCGAATATTATTGATTGTCAACAGGTTTACAATTTATGGAATTATGTCGCAACTAGAAAAAAGAAAACAGGTAGAATATTTGTATAGAAAAGGTTTTTGCAACGTTAAAAAATTAGTGCAATTGACTGAACTGGAAAAAAGTGCTGCATATGAGATAATAAAGGGGATAAAAAATGGCATGAATATGAGGCATAGACCAGTTTCAGGAAGACCGCGTAAGATTAAAGAAAACAATTTAAACGCTTTATTGATCTCCACTTTCTGTAATATTGTTTCCTGAATGATTTCCTTGCAAACATCAATCAACTCATTTTGCACAGTTTTTCTGATGTATGTTGCGTTAGATTCAGAAGTTCAATCAATAAGAAGAGAAAAATAATCACTAGTCAACCTAGACTCAGCCCAGGGGGGTCATGACCCTCATGACCCCCCGCACTTGCGAGTATTTCCCTCACTTGCGTTGATAATATCTTGCAAACGAGGATGCATGCTTTGGATCACACAGTGCATAATAATAATAATTCATTCTCACTAAGAAATTATTTAACACTATAAGAGCTAAAATTTTTTTCAGAATTTTCTCTTGTAATACAGTATATTTATATTTGAAGTTATGTGATGTACTTCCGATTTAAAGCATAAAATAATTAGAATTTTTTGGTGTATAGCTGTGGTCTATTTTTTGTGCACATAGTGTTATTTTCATGCTTTAGAAGCAAAATTTTAAAATTGTTATAGTTAATGATCACAAAAATTATTCACTTATATAAAGTGGTGTGAAACATTGTGTTGAATAAAAACATTTTAACAGGTTTCAGTTTATTTCATCGTGAAGACAATACTTAACATAAATTTTTATATATAAAATATATAATAAAAAGAGGGTGTTTTATACCTGATAGAAGGTTTATCCAATATCTTTAATATTGAACAGAGAAATTCTGAACTTTCTTAATAGAAATTTTAATTTAATGAAATTTCTTAAAAACTTGCGAAATCAAATAAAATAAATGTCTCAGAGAACAATGTTCACTTTTTAATAGACATAATCAAAACTAATCACACATATGAAAAGGGGATAAAATAATCCAAAGAAAATACAGAATATTTATCGAACTTAATGAACAAAATTTTGGTGGAGACAGTAATATCGGTAATATGAAAAAACAAATTCCACTCTCAAAAAGTCCAGCATAAAATAAAGAAATTCTTCGAAACAATCTCTCTTTGATAAAAAGTTCTTTCATCAAAAAATCCTTTAAAACTGTGTAACACATCTTCAAAGAGGTATTTGAAAAACTCACCGGTAATGTCTGTGTATATTCTGTGGACAAGCATAGAATGTAAATGGTTGTTTAGTTTAGCCATTAAGTTGACTGTTTGCGTTCTTGCTGTTCTAAATACAAGAGACTTATAAGTATTGAAGATATTTTTATTTTGTTTTTATTTGGCGGATTTGAAGATGGACTGATGATTACCGATATGAAACAGCGTCGTTTTCACTAAATGTGGCATCTCATGTTATTTGTGAATTATTTCAATTAGATAGGATGCAAAAAATCTCAGAGCTACACCTTGTATGCCGTGTCTTTCCATTTTTTTCATTATGACCTTGTGATTCACCCTGTAAAAGGTCTATACAGGATGGAGGCTTGGACATTGAATAACATCCAAATGAAAAAGTTGGACGCTTTCGAGATATGGTGCTATAGGAGAATGTTGAGGTTAACGTGGTTGGATAAAGTTAGTGATATCAGAGTGATGAATAAGGATCATGAACAAGATTAGGAAGAGAAAGCGAGAATATTTTGGACACTTGATGAGGCATAATTAGTATCGACTATTGCAGAACATCATGCCACAGAAAATAGAAGGAAGGCGAACGGCAGGAAGAAGAAGAACATCCTGGCTAAAGAATTTGCATGATTGGTACGATGTAAATACAAATACATCGTTTAGAAGAGCAAAATACAGATCTCATTGATGGCAAGCAACGTTCTAAGAGGACATGGCACATGAAGAAGAAGAAGAATAAAGGACTCTGTTAGATCTAGGCGAAGTGCTGCTGTTACATGGTTTTTATTCAATGATTCCATTACTGAATTAAGTACTAGTTACTAGGATGGTGTAAGCTTAAAAAAATGATAGTATCATCAAAAACTACTCTCTCGCAGATTTTATTGATGTTTGAAAGTAGAAATATGGTCAGATTTACTTTTATTACCCTTTTTGTGAATTGGGTTAACCCAAGGCGTATTGATGCACTGGTTTTCAGAAGAAAATCCTACGAAATTTTTATTTTTCGCTTGCATAATATAGCAGAATATTTCTTCACCGTTTCAGAGAAAAATGAAATGAACCAACTTTCTGGTTATTAGCATGATTCCACGCTCATAAAATGTTTGGTATTTGCTGGCAAAAAACCGATCCAATGCATTTTTGACCTCTTCAATTAAAGTAAAGGTTTAACCGTTTAAAAAATTTTGCAATGACCGGAACAAATAACAATCCGAAGGCACCAAATCTGGAGAATAAGGTGGGTGCGGCAGTGTATCCCATTCAAGCTGTAAAAGCTTTTGGCGAGCGACCAAACTTGTATGAGGTTTCGCATTATCTTGGTGGAACACTACATCTTTTCTGTTGTTTAATGCTGGCCTTTTCTGTTGAAATGCATCATCCAGTTTGTTCAGCTGATGACAGTTGACTTCCGAATTAATTCATGTGTTATCGCTATGAAAAACGATTTCTTTAAAATCCCACTAGCATCACTTTTTTATGGATATTGGCTTTCGAAATGCTTTCAGCTGGTTCATCTTTTTTGCTCCATGATCTCTTGCATTTAACAGTGTTATATTCAACCTATTTTTCGTTTCCATAAATGATGCGCTTCAGAAATGGATCATTTTCGCGACGTTTGAAAAGCGAATCATAGACATCAACGCGACGACAGAAATTTCTCTCCGTGAGAAAATGGGGAACTTATATATCGAGCTTCTAGGTTAAACCTAGGCCTTTCAAGTGGTCATAAACAGTTTAATTCGATAAAATTGATCTCTATCTCACGTGTTGTTATTCGCCGATTTGCATCAACTAATGCCTTTGTTATGTCTTTATCAGCTTCAACCGGCCTCCCGGAATGTGGTGCATCTTCGACATCAAAATGGCCGGATCGAAATTTTGCAAACCAGTTCTGGCACTGACGTACTGGAAACACATCTTCTCCATACACATCGGTTAATTTCTTTCTGGCTTGAACAGAATTTTTACCTTTTCTATAAGTAAGTAAAAAAGTAAAATATTGCAAAAATGCTGCTTACTGCTGTCCATATTTAAATTGTCACCAATCTGCGTGGAATTAATTGCAGTTTTTCGCACACACACAAGCCTTGCTATATCAACTCTCAAAACATATAATGATTATTGGCTGGAACTCAGGTTCACTGATCTAAATATCAAGTTTCTGACAGTGCTCACCTTATAGGGCTTTGAAGTGTGATGTTTATAATTCAGCAAACGTCTAGAGTGTGTAGGTTTCATGTACCAACTTGTCAGTAAAGAGCCATCCTCTTCTCTAAAGACCTTCAGGTCTAGAAAGGCCAGTGTTTCATGTTTCTCCTTCTCTATGGTAAACTGAATGCGTGGATGGAAGCTGTTGAAAGTTATCAAGAGTTCATCAATTTTACTAGATGAAATTGCCAATATCGTGTCATCTACATATAGTTTGATAAACGCAACTGTGATTGTGAGTTTGCTTAAGCAGTGATTGGCAATCCCACCCTCCTGTCCATCACTAGCAGAGTTCATAATGATAGAGCTCATCCATCAATGCTTAAGCAAATTCACAATCACAGTTGCGGTCATCAAACTATATTGGCAATTCCATCTAGTAAAATTGATGAACTCTTGACAACTTTCAACAGCCTTCATCCGCGTTTTCAGTTTACCATGGAGAAGGAGAACGATGAAACACTGACCTTCCTAGACGTGAAGGTCTTTAAAGAAGATGGTGGCTCTCTACTGAGAAGTAAGTACATGAAACTGAAGCTCTCGAAGGAAATGCGGTGTTGTGAGCTTCCACCTCTTAAATTGGGAGATGGCGTTTCGTTATGAGCGTGAACACCTGAAACTCTTTAGACAGGCGTGGTGCGCATCTCTGCCTGTGACGCCAGTGACCATGTGTTCCGCTTTGGAACGCTCGTCGAACGCTGTATGCCTTGCCCTATTTGAACTCGGCGGGAACGGTCAGTCAGAAATCTTTAGACTGGTCGTGTCCTCTATATGATACGCCGGTCAAGCTGCAACACGCCAAGGCATGTTTCTGGACGAGGAGCGAAGCAGGTGGTCGCTTCAAAACCACTCTGGACGTTTGATGAATTATAAATCTCACACTTCAAAGTCCTATAAGGTGAGCACTGTTAAGAACTTGATATTTAGATCAGTAAACCCCAGTTCCAGCCAATTTCACGAAGAAAATTTACCTAAGATTAAACACCTGTTAAAGATGAACAACTATCCTAGGTCATTCGTGAATAAAATCATGAATGAGTACCAAACAATTTGGAATATTCTCTGTAAACGTCCTTCTTTCGATTTAATGAACTTGCTCAGATGGTTATTATTAATTTGTTAACATTTTATTTGTAAAGGGTTATTCATTTAGAGGTACTTTTTGTGGTGGGGATTTAATTGCAGATTGCGCATGCCTAGTGTTAACTGAAGTGCCATTTCTGTTCAGTAGTGTATGACAATTTATAATGGAAAGACTTTGTCCGGCACAGCGTCTACAAATTGTTCAACTTTATTACGAAAATGGGCGTTCTACGAGGAATGTGTTTCGGGCGTTTAGAGCAACTTATGGTCCATATAATCGGCCTACCAAACGCACAATTAGCTCTACCATCCGTAAGTTTGAAACCCAATTTTCATTATTGGATACTCTACCAAATAGAGCATACCCAGCACGTAGTGAAGAAAATATAGGGAGTGTAGTGAAGAGTGTACGCGAAGACCGTGAAACAGTGGATCTTCTGCAAGCTTGTCAAGGGCCCAACGACTAGAACGGAAACGATTCGGAAGGTCGGTCGGCTTCAGTTCGTGCACTAGTTGAATTTTTTAAGCTCTTAAAGAAAGATCCTTACGTAAAATACGCCAAGTTGTTGAATATGACAGGCCAAGCTGTTGAGAACGGTGACGAATCGACACTTCACGGTCTTCGCGTACACTGTCCATTACCGCACCTATATTTTCTTCACTACGTGCTGGGTGTGGTCTTTTTGGTCGAGTAATATCCGATAATGAAAATTGGGTCTCAAACAACGGATGGTAGAGTTAATTGTGCCTTCGGCAGGCCGATTATGTGGACCATAAGCGCCCGATACACATTCCTCGTAGAACGCCCATTTTCGTGATAAAGTTGAACAATTTTTAGACGCTGTGTGGGGCTGAGTCTTTCCATTATGAATTGTCAAACACTACTGAATAGAAATGGCACTTCAGTTAACTCGAGGCATGCGCAATCTGCAATTAAATCCCCACCACAACAAGTACCTCTAAATGAATAACTCTTTATATACTTTCTGTACGTTTGACTTATACCTGTTTTGTTTTCTTTTTCTTTAGCCTTGATAAAGTCTAAATATATAGGAAAAACGTTGGCTTAGCTCAAGTTGGTCGTTCATTACTACAGTCCTATTCCTGTGAAAACTAACATAATGTTTACTCAAGGACGTGAGCCTATCGACTTCACTTATTTTCACTCCTAATTCCTGGGTACCTGGGTACACATGGAATTAGAAGCGCTGGAAAAAAAATTAAATTTCGTACAACTTTCTGAAGGATAAATAACAAATTCTGTAAAATTTGCATCGTTTTTCTGCGGAGTGTATAACATACTCAATGAGCGTGGTCTTGTTTTTGTCATCGTTTTCATTATCGTAATGATTATACGTAAGTACCGTCTGTCTGGTTCAAGAACCTATAGAACAGGATTAATCGATGGAAGGTGTAAATAGCGAGGAACTTTCAATCGAGTTGATGCCACTGTTAATGTTAGTACGTTCGTACGTATTAACCTGCATAGACATTTTATTCATTGCCGACACAACAAACATCCTTGAGAAGACCCATGTAATTAACATCTTGTCAGATGATAAGAAACGCTTCTCAAACATAGTACCTAAAATAGTATAAAATCAGTATAAGGATCACATGTGAGGTGTAACGATGGTATCTGGGACGACTCCTATTGTGATAACTACAGCTATAGTAGCACTAATTACGACAGGCGTCTGTGTGTATCTCGTGCGAAAAAAGAAGCGGGAAAATAGGATACCCTGCGAGTGGAAGAAAGTAGGAAGTGCCAGGAAGTTGTTTATCTTTCCGTTAAAAAGTGGACACTACATGGAAGTTGATTCCGCTGAATGTACCGAGGTTGGTTTCAAGCTCTTGAAAACTGCTAAGAATCCTTTGGAGCTCAGGGATAGGTGAGAAAATACTTCAACTAGATAGAATTCTGGTTAAGTTAACAAAATCATAAACTTCATGTATGATTTACATTGCAAATTTTAATGAAGTTGGTGTTTATCTATTCTGTAGCGAATTTTAAATAATTTTTAGTGATATTTTGAGCGTTTTTTCCACATTGAAATTTCAATAAAAGGCTAAAACTGTAATTCTACTGGTTCTTGACCAGCTCACAAAGTTCTTGACTTTTTCTATGTCAGTTTTCGACTACTAGAAATGACGAGGCTACCACCGCTCATCTCTACTATACAAACTGTACTTTTAGGGTGAGACCAGAACTAGTAATCTCTTTCATCTCTTCGGTATAACTAACAAAAATTTAAAATAAATATTTATACTTGTTAGAAAGTATTTAAAATTATTTTAATATTTACATATATATTCTGTTAGCCTTCTACATATTTAATTTCAGAAAATTTCATTTAATTTTATAACTTCAGGAATTAAATTAATGTTATATAAGTACCACTTATATCACACGACATATAAAATAAACTTTCATTATAAGACATCCAAATGATATAACAAAATCCAATAAATATAAATTGTTAACAAAAATCCTATAAATTAAATATTTTGAGTAGACAAAATTTTGTTTCTGCTCATCCCTCTTATGAAAACAGATATCTTTCAAAAATGTTTAACATAATCTTAAGAATTTCATCATAAAATTATCTTACTTAACACATTCAATATTATTGAATATCTAACTAAGTTACTTTTTAGAAAATCTCAAGATATGTAAAAACATTACTAAAAAACAAGTTTTAAGAGGGACTTTGCTCGTCAGTACTCAATCATATTCAATAAAATATAATATCAATCAACAAATAACAACCTTTAACAATTCAGAAAGCGTCTTGGCAAATGAATACTGAACATTTAAATGGAGTCCAATATTGACTCAAAATTAAGTACTTCTGTGGTTTACCATTGATCTTAAAGATTGAACGGCCTCTGTTATAGCACAAGGACCATCTGTATAAAGAATGTTATAAAATAAAATAATTGTGCTATAACAGAGGCCATAAGATTGCCTTTCAATCTTTAAGATCAATGGTAAACCACAGAATTATTTACTCAGAGCCATATTAGACTCCATTTAAATGTTCAGTATTCATTTACCAAGAAGCTTTCTGAATTGATAGGTAAGTAAATACTTTTGTTGATTGATGTTATATATTATTGAATACGATTGAGTACTGACGAAGCAAAGTCTCTCTTAAAATTTGTTTTATAGTAATTTTTTCACATATCTTGAGATTTTCTAAAAAGTAACTTAGTTAGATATCCAATAATTTAGTAATAATAGTTGATTGTATGATATTGTAATTTAGTAGTAATAGTTGATTTAGTAATAATAGTTGATATATATATATATATATATATATATATATATATATATATATATATATATATATATATATATATATATATATATATATTTTTTTTTTTTTTTTTTTTTTTAATTCACACTTCTTGTGGTATTCGTGTTACCCGGGCGCGTGCGCCAAGAGCAACTCCGGTGCTAGTGGGGATATATAATTTATATATATATATATCAACTTCAGAAATATATGGTATAGGAAAATGCAAATAGGTACATTTATATCCAAGGTACTCTATGTTCCATGTTCACAAAAAATCATACAAAGCTTATAAGGCACTTGGTCTTAGTTAAAACTATTCAACACTGTATAATGAATTTCTTTATTTAAAAAACCTAATATAATTATATATTATATATAAAATAAAATAAGAAGGAACGGTTTTTTACTTGATAGAAGGATTATTACAAAATTTGAATATCAAAAACAGATTTAATCTGTTGTCTTCTACAATTTTAATCTTTGATTAAAGTTCAGTACGCATGCCTGGAACGAAACAAAAAATGTTTGCTTATTTATATTTTAATTTCAATTGACAATTTATATTCGTTGGTTTTTCTTAATTCCATTTGATATTGTATGATGAATTTTGATTTTATACGTCTATTACATATGAGCAGTGCTTATAAGGACATTAATTTAATTCTTGAAGTTTCTTCAAAAAAATTTTTTGAAATTAAAATTGTAGAAGACAACAGATTAAATTTGTTTTGATATTCAAATTTTTTAAGATTATGTTGAACATTTTTGAAAGATATTTGTTTTCATAGGAGGGACGAGCAGAAACAAAATTTTGTCTACTCAAAATATTTAATTTATAAGATTTTTGTCAACAATCTATATTTATTGGATTTTGTTACATCATGTCTTATAATGAATGCTTATTTTATATGTCGTTTGATATAAGTGGTACTTATATGACAATAATTCAATTCCTGAAGTTTAATATTGAATGAAATTTTTTGAAATTAAATTTGTTGAAGGCTAACAGAATATATCTGTAAATATTAAAATATTCAAATAAGGAAAATTTAATTGAATCAGTCCTTATTTGATGGAAATTCATTTTATTTAAATAAAATAATACATTCATTTCCATAATTTATTAAGTTAACAACAATTATTTCGCCAACATTGTGGTTTTGTCAAGTTTACATTTTGAACTGACTCTTAAAATCACACATTTACTCCTTATATAGCTGAAAAAAGCGGCGGTAACTAACAATTTTTTGAAATGAAGATTAGAAAAACATATGCAAAAAAGGGCACAAATAACCATCAATTAACCATTAATTAAAAAAAATGCAAAAAAGCATAAAATATATTGGGGCCAATTATCGGACATACCTCACTCTGTAGAAATATTCAACAATGGGTATCTTGCGACATCTATTTGGCCATTGAGAAGAATTTTAAGGTTCTTGTACCTACTAATTTCTACTGCTTCCAAAAGCGTGAGTCTGGTTCTTTTATTTTCATTATGGATAATTTCATAGCCTCTGGTCTATCTGAATGCCCAGATATTTGCAATGGCTTGTGTGTTGTATGGTATTGTTGATCAGTTGTATAGTTAGGGAATTGAACGTCTTGTGGTTGAAGATGATCAACTCAGATTTTGAAGGGTTAGGATGAATCCTCCACTTTTGCATCCATGAAGCAGTGTTGTTTGTAAGTTCCTGGAGTTGGTCCATGCATTGTTTCAGTGAACTGCCATGTGATATGAGCGTCGTGTCATCTGCGAACTGTAGAATGTTGGCTTTTTGGTTAATTTGTTTATTATTTTTGGATGATGATTGTATATATCAACACAATAGAGATTGAAGAGCACTAAAGAAAGAGGTGAACCCTGAGGAAGTCCTTGTTGAGGGGTAAAAGCTTCTGAGTATTCTCCTTTCACTTTAACTTTGATAGACGTATATAATCAAAACTCAATATATAATGTCAAATGGAATAATCTGTTGGGTTATTTATTCCATTTGACATTATATGTTGAGTTTTGATTATATACGTCTATTAAATGTAAGCGGTGCTTGTTAGACATAAATTTATTTCTAAAAGTTTTTGAATAAAGTTTTTAACTTTGATAGTTCTATTTGATAAAAATTTATCTATCAGCTTAAATAGGTAGATTGGTCATTGTAATTGGAACAGCTTGTATACAAGACCTGCATGCCAAACACTGTCGAAGGCTTTTTGTATGTCCATAAATAGGGCTGCTGAACTATTACCATGTTTCTTATTGGTTTGAATATTAGAAGTCAAGATAACAAGTGGATGAATGACGGATGTTCTGTTTTTAAAACCAATTGGTATGGTGGGATAACTCCTCCAATACATGTGATCAGTCTGTTTTTCAATATTTTTTCGAAATTTTTCCCTATCACTGGTAGTAAGGTTATGGGTCTTTAATCATCTATCTTTTTATGATCTGTCCTTGCTTTCGGAATAGTTATAATTGTACCTTTTTTAAAACTTACAGGGGTATTAAATGATGGTGACCATTTCGAGCAATTTCGTTTGTTGTAACTGTTCATTTCATACTCAACAATGTCGAGTTCTTGATTCTCATTCTCATTTCTTAATGAAATTATTCCAATCATCAGTTAACAATTAAAAATTGAAAATCAGATTTCTGAAAACTTTTACTGTTTATAGTATATAAAAAATATATTTTAATATAAAATTTCGAAAAATATATTTATTTTCCATTTATGACATTGTATACATGAATACAAAAATTCATCAAATAGTTTAAAAACCCAAAAAGACAACAGAAATGATAAAACACTCAAGTCGAAATTTCAAAGATTCAAAACTAAAAATTTATATGAGCAATTATTAGTGTTTTTACCAGAAATTGTTCATTTATATGCTGGATCAGCTTCAGTAGTAGTAATTTTTCACATATTTCCAGATCATTCGTAATATACGGAGAAGAGGATGGAGAGATAAAATCTGGGAGGATTCTACCGAATTTAGTTCAGATAGAAGTATCAGTACATGATGGAAAACATATTGCTATTGACGCACCACAAATGCGAACGCTTTATGTTAGAATTCCAGAAAAAAATGATTCCATTTTAAGAACAGTCAAGTGAGTATTCAAAAACAGAAGGTTTATCGAATTTTATGCTCAACAATACCAGAGGCTAAAGATAATTTTTCTGGGAAAATGCTCATCTCCGGTCATGTAATCATTAGCCCATTGAGCGAAGTGGCTTCACTACTTGTTCTAGTTGAACTTTGTGAGCCTCCATACTGAGGTCTCCTCAGAAAAGTACGAGAAATGTTCAGTTCTTGAGCACGTTGACGAGTTGATGTTGATGAATGTTCAGCTACGTTCTGGGCTGCAGCAGCAATGTTTTTAGATGTTCGACGAGAACGTGAACGGGTTGTTTTATCAAATGACGATCCAGTTTCGCGGACTCGCTTCACAAATTTATCCACAAACTTCGGGGAGGGCATTTAATTTCTATTGAATTTTCCACGTAAATTTCTAACAGTTTGGATAGAAAATTCACCTCTTTCGAAATGAATTTTTAATATTCACCAATTTTATTCAAGGGTAAATCGGTCCATTTCGTAAATGTCCAATATTGAATTAACTTTATGTCAAAGCACAAATGACAGAAGTATTGTCAGACTCGAAATAACCAATACTTCAAAATGCAAACCCTCAAAGTGTTAGCATATAACACTTACGAGGGTGGCTGGGCTTCGAGCCTTAGTGTAGCCGCCTAAACTTTTATTTTCAATTTTCGTCTAAAATTCACAAGAATAACTGAAAACTAATTACAGTTTTCTAAGTAGATTTCCGGTAAATCCAAGCTCAAGACTTATTTTATAGAAATTAACACAGTTTTGAGTGGAGGAAAACGCCTTTATTCGATGCTTTCTGATCATTTGAATATCCAATAATAATATCAGAATATTATAACATACAGAGTGTTCAAGATTCTTGATGTGAATGTTTGGTTACGATATAATACAGGTTTGAAGATTGGCTTAGAAATGTTTTCTTCACACAATATTCGGACAGGCCAAATGCTTCTTTCAAAATAGGTATCGACTTTGAATATTTGGAATTAGTTAAAAAGGAAGATTTTAGGCCGAAAGGGTAGTTAAAAGATATTTCTTTCGAGACTCCCGAAAACAAACAACAAATGGATTCTAACCCAAAATTATTCAATATATTACACCTGAATATTAGATCAATAAAAGATAAGACTGAGTATTGGGTGAAAAAGCTATTAATACTGCTATTATAACAGAACATTGGATGTAAAGTACCAATGTTAGTCAGTTGAGGGTACAGGGATACAATTTGATAAGCAACTTCTCTAGAAAAAAAAAGAATATGGTGGTGTGCTGTTGATCGCTAAGGAGGATGTGTATGTTTCCTGGACTTTGCACAGTTTTTTATCGAAAATGTCATCGAGATGGCCGGTACGTGAATTGAACATGGTAAACAAATAATATTGGGTGTTTACAGACCCCCACAGGAACCAATTGAAATTTTTTTCAACCAATTAAGGCACTGTTTAGACTGGATTACTGAATTCAAGCAAAAATATTCATCTTTATTTGTAGGTGGAGATTTTAACATAAATTTACTAAAAAATACTGCAGCTTCAAACCAATTGCTAGAGGTACTCGCGAATTTTGGACCACAAGCTAGATTTGTGGAACCATCCAGAATATCCTCGGCATCTGAAACAATCATAAATAATATATTTTCAAATGTAGATATATCGATTACACTTAGCTTTCAGCCAAGTAGTCAGCTGTCCCACAAGGAGTTGCTCACGTGAAAATAAAGAGATATTCCAGAAAAGAATCAGCAATCAGTCCAATATAGATGAACTCAAAACAAAACTGAATGCAGAAACATGGATTCTTGGTAAGTCTGCGAAGGAGGCTTTCGATTAATTCTGGCAAACCCTGATGCTGGATTTTGAACAAACCTGCCTAGAAAAAAACTGTTCGTGAATTTAATACTAACAATGTGAAAGCAAGATATAAGGAAAAATGTATTGAAAGCCCTGGAAACTATAATGAAGGTTAGGAAAGACGATTTATCCAGATCAGCATATAACACCGCTGAAAAGAAATTATAATTTACATAAAATAAGAATTGAAGAAAACAAAAATAATATTATATGAAAATTGATAAATAGGAAAAACAAAAATCACGTGCGTACGGATGAGACAAATCTTAGAACAGATGAATTGAACAAATACTTCACAAACGTCAGAGCTAGTATTTCAGAAAGATGTAAGGTACAAGAAAATCCAATCAATCTCTTGCATAAAACTAAGATTAAAACTGTTCAGTCCATCTACCTTCATGAATCCACAATAACAGAACTCGGGAAAATTCTAAGACAGTTAAAATCTAAGCAAACCAGAGATATCTATGGAATGACATCAACCATATTGAAGGAGATTTTTCCGTGCATTGAGGTACCATTATGTAGCATGCTCACCAAATGTCTAAGAGAGGGGCACTTTCCGGATCACTTGAAAAAGGCTACAATAGTACCTGTCCATAGAAGAGGAGATATGGAATTACCAGAAAAATATCGTCCAGTATCGATACTTCCTGTGTTTTCAAAATTGTCTGAGATAATAATAAAAATTAGATTAGTGAGTTTCTTCAAACATCACAAAATTTTCTGCAAACAACAGTATGGGTTCTTGATGGGCAAATCAGTGAAGACGGTACTGAAGGAGGTGCTTGAAAATATAGGAGAAGCTTTTGATGGGGGACAAAAATCTAATTTACATGCATGTGACTTGAATACTGTGGAATCAGGGGTGAGGAAGATAAAAAGTTATCTAACAAACAGGATGCAGAAAACAAGCTTGGAAGGCAGGTCTTCTTCTTGGGAGACTGTGAGTCATTGTGTGTCCCAAGGTTTTGTGTTGGGTCCCCTTTTGTTTGTGATATACATGAATGATTTGCAGCTAACGTGAAATCAGATCAAACCTTCCTCTTCGCTGATGACACTTCTCTTCTGAATAAAGAGATGGACAACCAGGAATTGGAAGAGAAAGACAAGAAGACACTAAAGGAAGCCTACTTCATAGTGTCCTTAACTTCGGCATTCTTTTCTGAGGGGATTTGTCTGAAAGGAAAAAAAGTATTCATAAAACAGAAGCAGGGACTGAGAATACTATGTGGCGTAAGTAGTAGATATAGCTGTAGAGAGCTATTCCTCAGAGAAAAAATTCCTACCGTGACGTCCATTCTTATACTTACCTGTGTAATGTACATACATGATAATAAAGACATATTAATGAAAAACAACTATAATCACAACCATGATACGAGAAACAAAAACAGCTTCATCATACCATACCATCATATAAAAGTATCACAGTCAAATAAGTCATCTAGTTATAAAAATTTTCAACAAACTGCCGTCCAGAATGAAGGAATCAAATCGACTAAAGCTTAAGAATGAACTGAAATGTCTTCTAATTAATAAAGCATACTACTCAATACATGAATACCCGAATGATACTTCTAAAAAAAATATATATTTTTATGAAATACGTTGTCTGGCCAGATTAATTTATTTATTGTTTGTTTGACCGATTTTTTAAAATTTTTTATTTATTCAATAGTATGTGTCTTTTTAGACAAAATTGTACCTGACTCCCCATGAAATCTTTGATGGGTTAAAATTTTATTTATATTCTGTGATATGTTCTTTATTGGGAATGAATAAATGAATTATTATTATTATGATTATTATATTGTCACATGGAAAAAATTACCTAATACGATTTATGCAGAATTTAAATTTTCTTTATTGGAAATAATGCTTGTGTTGAGTATATTATTGTCACATGGGAAAGATTTTCTAATATAATTTATAACACTTTCACTAACCTGAAAGAAGCTTTGCAACTACTTCCTGAAGACGTTCAGCTTCAATTATACATTATATAATAGCTCCAATGGTATCATTTGCACTCACATTATCTTCTAAGCATCATTAAGAAAATAAAATCTCAAATCTGAAATCCGAGTTGACGACAGTAATGTAAAACAATAGCTGATCTCAACTTTATTAAAAATATAAAAGATGAAATTCCTTCCTAAATTAAAAAAGTATTTGTAAATTTGCAATTAGTTTATTGCCAGTGATCGAAATTGCCTAGACATTAGGGAGCTGGTTAGAAATATTGCCAGTATATCAAAATAACCTATGTTTTTCGGAATCAACGTTGCTTTGCATTCCCTAAGATATAACCAATATTAATAGTGTGTGTAGACTTTGTGTCAGGAAATATTATTATTAGATATAACTAATATAAATAGTATAAAAAACCGATGATTAGAGATAAGAGAATAAGTGGAGTGTATAATTTAATACTACACTTGACCAGTATAGAAGATATATTTGAAGTATAAAATATGTGTCATAAAATGATTGAAGTATACAAAATTAACTTACTGAACTTCTTCTGTGTGGTGCTGTGTGTCTGACTGTGCCGAGAAGACTCATGTGTTGGAACTAAATAGAATGTTTTAGAGAACATTGATTTGATATCAGAAATAACATGGAATTTAGTCTATGATTTCTGTGGTTTTTCTTCTTTCATAGAGAAACTTAGTTATTTTGGAAGCAACCAAAGTATACAGATTATGCACTATACAATAATACTCAAATATTATAGGATGAACATACGCAAGTGATTTGCGCATGAGATTACATAGAGTAGCTGTAATTTGCGCCTTAATAGTATTCAAACCTGATGCAGTTGAGACAGAAAACATTCATATTATAATAGATCAATATTTGATGAATAACATCAGACATAGTTCGAAATGGATTAAGAATTTATGGACGACTTCCTTAACTTTTGTGTTGTATACAGTATACTTTTCGAACATATTGTAGTCGTGAGTTGGTGTGTTATAAGAAAATTGTGCAAAAATTAAAAAGCTGGTGGATGTGTATCAGTATGTTTTGATAAGGAAATAAATTATTGCAGGATTTGGAGTGGTGAAACCATTGAGGCCATCGATTGTGGAGATGAGGCCGCAAGGTGGCTCTCTCATCACATCTACCAGAAAGATAATGGCTATAGGTTAGGTTTTCATGATGCCTCTAAACGGAGGGATCTTGTCAGATTCCAGGACAGAATGAAATATTATAAATTTATGACTGACGCAGCTACTGTAAGTTCATTTAAATTTTTATATATTATTTATTTCTCTGAAATATAAACAAGCACGTGTATCGACAGCTCAGTGGCAAGAGCATAGGGTTCGTAACCGAAAAGTCGTGGATTCGAATCCTGTTCAGGTGGGAACGACATATTCTAGTTGAACGGGTATCGGCCACGATTTCACTGTTGGGTCGAAAATAAACAGTGCGGTGATCTAAAGTGGCCCAAGATCGCAGTAACAAAACATACCCAGAACACAACTGAACTCCTAACTCGCAGATGCTGAAAAAGCTTCTGAGGGATCTTCACAGCAGATCTAGGAATATGATAATATAATAATAATAATAAATAATAACGTACCAAATGATGGAGCTAGTTTCAAATTGTGCAATCTAGAGTTTTACCACAATTTTCATTTCATAAATTCATAAAAAATAGCAAAAACTTTTAAATCGAAACTAATAAACTTTTTCCGGAATTCGAATATTCTGTTGGGATCTTGTCATGATCTACTATTATATTTATGAAAAACCAACATATTCAAAAATAAATTAGTAAAGAAAACTTTCAACAAATCTTAAACTTGAAACTACTTAAGCGCCTTTTTTGAAAGCAGTATTGTGAGGTAGCTAGTTTCAATGTTTCTGCAGTTATTCACATTTGGAACTTTTTTTTATTCTCCTAGCAGTTCCGGATATACTGACTCGATCGGAAACAAAGGTGGTATATAGGTGGTATATTTACGCTAGAAAAATTTATGCTAAATTCGGCGGTCGGGGCAGCTGAAAGTGAAAATACCATTCAAAGTTATAACGCTTCGGTTTAAGATGTGTCTTCCTCGAGTGGGTTGAGGATTTCCTGAGTGATAGATACTTTTATGTGTGTGTAGGCCAACAATAATCTGTTGAGTATCCAGTAGAAATGAATGTGCCTCAGGGTTCTGTTTTGGGACCTCTTTTATTAATTTTTTTCGCCAACGATCTATCTTTCCATGACATTAATTATTCATAAATATTGGTGACCATTAGGGTTCTTTTGTTTGCTGACGACACTTCGTTTATTGTTTCGGCTCCCAATCTCGTCGATCTCAGAGCTAGGTGCGAACTTTTGGTGCGATGTGAATTTTACCAGTTAGTTGAATTGCCACATGAGCGTGGCTATTTCACCAAGTGACTACTCAGCAATCTCTACAGTCTGCCCCCAGAGGCAGAAAGTGTGATATGCCATATCATCGCGCGAAGCGACAACCCCTCCGAAGAGATGAATCCACTAGCTTCCAGTCCGACTGGTAGCTGTGAAGCACTACCTAACCTCTACTGGCTCTGCATGGTCAGTACCCGAGTTTTTGGGACGAACTTACTCGCCGGAAAGGCTTCTTATCCAAGCACCCGGACGCAGTCCCATGAACTAAGATAATCCCAAGATTGATGACTCCGTCAACACGGCCTGTACGTCATCACCCACGAACCCATGTGAAGTCTTTCAATTGATCCTTGCGTCAAGCACCAACGGACTGGCCGTTTCGTCGAGATCCACAAACCCAGAAACGTTACGCATGTGTTGGGTTTCTCGATTTTGCAGGTTGACGTAATTTTAAGTTGGAAGTACCAGGTTGATTCGGTGTGTAAGAGATTGAGCAGTGCATTTTGCGGCATGAGACGTTTTAAGCATATTCTATCGATAGAGTCCTTAATTTGCGTTTATTATTCCCTTGCTTACTCCCGCCTTAATTATAACGTTTTGTTTTGGGGAGATTCATCTTCGAGCAATAGTGCATTTATTGCGCAGAAAAATATTATTCGTCTCATCTTCAACCTCACGCCGATGGAGTCCTGTAGACTTTTCTTTATTAATAACAGACTACTAAGTTTTCCCTGTATTTTTATCTTCAATTTGTTGCTGTATACTAGAAAAAATATAGAATCACTGAAGAAATGCATGAGTACAATACAAGAAATTAAGATGTCCTCTGTATACCAAAACATAGAACAACTAAATTACAGCACTCACCATTGTATTGTTGTATTAAATTATTTAACCATCTTTCTAAAAGAATGAAAGTTTTGAAGTACAGAAAATTAAAGAGAGAGATTAAGGATGCTGATGAATTGTTATTACAGTGTAGATGAAAACTTGAATGGCTGTATATTATTATTATTATTATTATTATTATTATTATTATCCTGATACTCCTAGATCTTCTGTGAAGATCCCTCAGAAGCTTTTTCAGCTTGTGCGAGTTAGGAGTTCAGTTGTGTTCTGTGTAGGCTTTGTTACTGCGATCTTGCGCCACTTTAGGTCACAGCACTGTTAATTTTTGACCCAACAGTGAAATGGTGGCAGATACCCGTCCAACTAGAAAATTTCTTTTCTACCTGAATAGGATTCGAACCCTGGACCTCCCGGTCACGAGTCCGATGCTCTCCCGCTGAGCTATCCACACTATATAGTTTAGAATATCTGAATTTTGTGTCGCTTTTTTTATTGTCTTTTTCTGTCCTCTCCATGAGTTGCTACATTTTTTATTTTTTTTTCTCGGACGTGTTCTATACGGATGTATTCTGGCATAAAGAATGAATAAAATATTATTATTATATTATATTATATATATATGGTTTCTGAGTTATTCTTATTCGAAATTTTATCTTCGAAAAGTAATTCACAGATTTGAAATTTTGAGGGTAAATGGAATGTTGAATGAGCAGTGCTTTCCACTTTTTTTATTAGTTTGGGATAAGTACATGACAGAATAAATCTAACGAATACAAAATACAATACTTTTTCACGAGGGCACAATATAATTTTTTATTACTTTGGAAAAACCACTAGGTTCCTAGCAGAATAAACCCAACAGAGGTGGACTTGATAATTCTTTCTGGTCGTTAAGTGACTTTCAATAATTTTTCGACCGATTAATTTCTGAATTGTTTAATATTTTCAACTTAGGCTTATATTTTCATTATACAAAATATACAGTATACAGTATCACTGTAATATACAGTATACAGTATTACTGTAATATCTGTCTTCGTTTGGCGAGTGAATATAAGTAGTCATGTTTTGAGCTTTGTTCAAATCTTTGGCATATAGAGCAGTAAGCCCACTACAAACGTTGTGCCAAATAGACAAATAAGAAACCAAGTTCATAAAAATGATTTGAAAACGTGATTTTAGGGCCTTTTCTCTGATGTTACTAGCGTGCTAGTCGTTAATCAAGCATCCATCAATGATTATAATAAAAAAGTTCCAACTGCTAACGTGACCCCATTGAATTTCCGACCTAACATTATTGTGGATGATCCGGACATGAAACCATACGAGGAAGACAATTGGGAATGGTTAAAGATCGGAGAAGAAGTTATCATGAGAAATGTTAAAGAATGTACCCGCTGTATTTTCACAACCGTGGATCAGGAAACTGGAATAAAAAATTCTGACAGGGAACCTCTGAAAACATTATCACAGTAAGTTTTTCAATTCTCAATGCTTCAAAAAAAATTTGTTTCTTTATAAATAATCATTTTCCAGATATAGAATGTCTAAGAGTCCAGAAAATGCTCCGATTATGGGAATACATATGGAGGTGAAAAAACCTGGACTAATAAAATTGGACGATCCTGTTTATGTAGGAATGAATTGAATGAAATCTATTCGAAATAAATATTTTACACGATTATAGTAAGAAAATGTAGAATTTTTTCCTGATACTAGAGATATCTTATTTATTAAAATATTTATAGAAACCATAGTTTAGAATAAAAAAAAATACAACAAATTGGATTGCTATAATATTCCCAATTTTTACAATTTTCCCGAAAAATGGGAGGGAATGAATTATAACTTACAACGAGATCCTTATTGAATATAATATTCTCACATTAAATCGATCAAGATCTTTGCCTTTTAATTTGTTTACATGTTTTCTAAAGGTCCTGCACATGAAATTAATAACAGATAAGCTATGTGTTCCAAAACCATAGATATGAATTTTTTCAATTCTAACAAGTGGCTCGACCGCAACAAGTTGAAAATGTCATGATTCATTTAAACAGAAAGGTTTGAGTATCTGCTGAACCCAAAAGCACTATTCTGAAGAAATGGAAAATCTCATAAAAATGAAAAATATATGATTAACAGGCTCCATCCTTCTCTCTTCAATTTGTTTCGTTACATATTGGCAAACAAAGGCAAAAAAGAATGTATCGAACAAAACTTCATACATTTTTCATTCTTTTGGCAAAATAGTATATATTTGGACACCAAACCTACACTGAAATTATCTTGTTGTTTTCGTTTAGAAATGACTCAGACGGCCGATTCTAACGAAATTTACCACAAATCTTCGTCTGGTTAATATAGGAAAAAACAACCCCCGCTAAGTGCGCGAACTCTGCACCGGCGAATTCAATTAATGCCCCAATAAACTGATGAAGAACCTACCAGAAAACATCAGAAATAGAGAACGGAACAATTGGACCCTTCAGGGAAATCCAAAGAATGCAGAGAGAAGATAGAAAAAGTGAAAAGAAACCAGAAGAAAAGAACAGCAGCTCAACCTCAAAAAATGATAATGAAGCTCTCGAAGGAATCCGTATGTTGTGAGGGAGCTTCCGCCTCTTGATTCGGGAGACGGCGTTTCGTTTCCGAGTCTGCGCATCTGAAACTCATCAGACAGGCGTGATGCGCAGGCTCTGCCTGTGACGCCAGTGACCATGTGTTCCGCTTGGAACGATGATCGTCAAACGCTGTGCATTGCCCTACTTGAACTCGGCTGGGACGGTTAATCACGAATCTTTAGACTGGTCGGGTTCTCTATTGGTACGCCAGTCAAGCTGCAACAGAGCAAGGCTCTGCTGTCGCTACAATAACAAAAAGAGGAATGTCACCGAACGCAGAGTTATTTATGGAAAAAGCAGAACTCAATATGCCAGAAAAAAAATCAAAATAGGACATTTAACCAGACTGCTATAGACAAACGAAGAATAAAAAAGAAAACATGAAAAAAAAATAGACAAGATAACAATAATTTCATGGAACTGCAACGGTATTACGTCAAAAAATGGACGAACTAACAGCAATTATAGATGAATACAACCCAGACATATTTCTTCTACAATAAAAAATGCTGGACAAAAGGTACACACAAGCGAGGGATGGCCGGTCTAATTAAACATGAAATCACTCTACAAATAAAAGAAAATTCTATCGTGGAAACTATAGGCATAGAACCAACAAAGCAGAACAATAAAAAAATTCAAATTAGCACAGCCTACATCGTACCAGAGTACAAACTGAATGAGAAAAAACTAAATAAATTATGAAGAGAGGAAACAGAATAACCACCGCAGGGGACTTTAGAGCCAAGAAAACCGAACAGAACTGCAAAACAACAAATAGAAAAAGAGAAGCATTAAAAATATAAGCAGAAGAAAAAACCTTCAAATAATAGCACCCACCAAAGAAACACACTCCATTAGAGGAAAAGCAGACATACTCGACATAGCAATAACCAAAAACATCATAGAACGCATTCAAATAGAAGAAAAATTCAATACTACATCAGATCACCACCCAATTAAAATCACAATAGAAGGAGAAGAAACCATAAGAATGAGAATCCTTCACGACTGCAAAAATAAATGAAAATAGAAGCCTAACTATAATGTTCGATAACAAAAAAGGAAGAAACCCAACAGAAAAATTAAGATAAATAATCAAAAAATAAAATGGCAGAACACCGTGAAATAACTAGGCATAACCATGGATAAGAATTTGAACATAAATGAATACATAAAAGAAGCAGGATGAAAAGCCAGAAACATCAAGGTATATCTCCAACCACTCATCAACAGAATTAGATGATGAACTGAAAGTAACAATATTCAAGGCTATAATGCGACTGACGATAACATATGGTAGCGAAATACTACTGATGAATAAGAACAAATTCAAAGAACTAGAAAGAATACAAAACAAAGCACTAAGAGAGGCAATAGACTCACCATAGTACACCAGAAACGAAGAAATAAGGCAAATAACACAACAACCAAAAGTAAAAGATAAACACAACAATTAAAACGACACATAGTTTGCAAATTCAACGCAAAAACTGGAATCGGAACGAGCCGATCCAAACCGACAGATCAATCTATCTGTGTATGTAGGTATCTAATGCCAGACACATATTGTTAGAGAAAGGATAGCCTTCATGGATTTACATCATATTAATCGTTTATCTTAGTCTCAAGATCTAATCTGACTTCCAATTGATACGCTCTGACATTTGTTGATTTTGCAACACCCTCCATAGACTTAAAAAGCCCTATATCATGAAGCTATGGTAGCCTGAAATAACATCGACCACTTCATCAGAATCGAGCCAAGGCGTATGTACCAATAGGTTTTCAGAAACTTTTCTGAAGGTGCTCAGATTCTAATCATTTACTTATTATGAGGCACTGATCATAAATACCAAAAAATACTAAAACTGGATAAGCTCTTTTAGTATTTACTTTTTTTGTTCAGTCAGTTACTAATCTGTCGACTGGCTTAGGTTAAATAAATTAATTCGGCTGATCTGTACCAAAAATCAACAATAAGGAGTATGAGCTATGCTAATAGAAAGTTCTAGAAATTGAGGCAGTGTAACATACATATGTATAACAATTCTATACTCAAACAAACTTGATAAGGTTTTGTTGATCACAGGGGGAAATTGCAGACATGCGCACGTTTCACACTGATTGCTTTTCGTCAGTGCAATGTGTGCTAGTGATTACAAATCCGTCAAATATCTATTATCGTTATACACAGAGACACTAAGGTATTAATAATACACTAGCGCCTTCTGGAGTGTGCAAAATACATACAATACATACCTTTGCGAGTTAATTCAGGTAGTTGCTAGCATACATTGCACTGATTAAAACCAATCAGTTTAAAACGTGCGCATATCTGCAATTTGTCTTTGTGACCAACAAAACCTTGTCGAGTTTATTGGAGTATAGAATTGTTATGCAGATGAATGTTACACTGTCTCGAATTCTAGAGCTTTCTATTACCATAACTCATACTCCTTAGTAATGATTTTTGGTACAGATCAGCCAAATTAATTTATTTCAATATGAATATGCTAATTATGAGCATTTCGGCAAATTTGTCTGATTTGAGGAAACTTTTTTCTGCGTTAATAACATGAAAATATCGAGAATAAATCTCTTTACTTGAACTAACTCTCAAAGGTATGTCTTGTATGTATTTTGCATACTCTAGATGGCGCTAGTGTATTTTTAATACCTTAGTGTCTCTGTGTATAGCGAATATAGATACTTGACAGATTTGGAGTCACTAGCAAACATTGCACTGACGAAAACCAATCAATTTGAAACGTGCGCATGTCTACAATTTGCCTCTGTGTCGAGGTTGTTTGAGTATAGAATTCTTTGACAGATGTATGTTACACTGTCTCGATTTCTAGAACTTTCTGCAACCATAGCTCATACTCCTTATTAATGGCTTAGGATAAACTGCTTCGTGTATGTCAGACTTTATCATCAGATAATAATTGTCTAGTCGTGAATGGTCGAATCCTTGAATTAATAGAATAAAACGGAGGTTGTAAACAAATGAAGTGAACTGTCTGCACAAACAAATTGTTATCATTTGATTATAAACAATGTCGCGCGACGTAGCTGTAATTGTGAGCACCATATTAGTTGCTGTTTCTACTGGTATCGGTCTTTATATTCTGAAGAAACATAAGCGAAAATATAAAATTCCCACAGAATGGAAACAAATTGGAAATGTAAAAAAATTATATATTTTTCCGTTGAAAAGTGCCCGTTATATGACAATAAATGAGGCAGAATGCACCGAAGTCGGTTTTAGGCTGATGAAATCTGAAGCAAATCCTATGCAATTGAGAGACAGGTAAGTGAGATCCATTAATTAAGTAGGAATGATACAATAAACAACTCCAGTAGTTTTCAGTTTTACTGTTTTTTAAGAACAATATTTTGATTTTTACTGTTATAAAAGCTTATTAGTCTTCACATATTGAACTGCCTTCTCCGTTACTATTTGATAATCATGATTAAAACAAGTTTCAAGAAATTACTATGTTCTATAGAAAATTCAATACAAAAGACCCAACACAAAGAATTGAGAAATTATGCGTTAACATATTGAAATCGCAATAGCAAATATATACAACGGACAAAAAGTTTATTGGAAATTAGATTCAATGAACATAAAATGAAGTTTACAAACTTCCACCCATTGCATTGAAAATGGTCACCCGTTTCCTATAATCTTAAGAGTATAAATAAATTCGATCCAATTTTTGACTTTACCGAAAGTGCTTTAGTTTTGCGAATTGTGACTAAAAAATTTTTCCCATTTTTCTAAAAAATTTTAACAATTTCAATGCGTTATTAAAGCGTGTATCGTTCTATTTTCAGAAATGGCGTAGTTTTTACTTGTCAAATGTCGAAATATGATGGCTTCATATATGACAGCTGCTCATATAGCGGGATATTCAAAATGAAACCTCTTATTGGAAAACTCTTTACCTATCTAACGATTGCATTGGACAACTGTTTGTTATTGATGCCTACTTAGTGACCTTAAAATCTAGGATTCGTAGAAATATTGAGATAAGCTTCTTTCATATGAAAAAAATTCTCTTTTTCAGTGATTTTCATTTCAAGACAAAACTACATACATTTTCCTGGATCAGTTTTCTACTCCAAATAGAAAATATACATTATTTATTCTTGGAAAGTGTTTAGACTTAAAATCTATTTAGATAATCAAACAAGGGTCATACAGTCCACAAAAATTGGTGCTGAAGTACAACACCAAAGCTCCAAAGTTTTGCGAGCAATATAACGGTTCGCAAAAAATAGAATCAATAGCTAAGATTACTCCAAAACTCGACAAGGTGAACTAGGTCCATATCACTAATTGCCCAAATTGTGTTATTAATATTCATAAATAATTTTTGTATTGTCGTGTTGAAATTGAATAAAATTATAAAACTTCATTATATGTGGTACATCCAATTAAATGACATGAAAAAGGTAATTCAAATAGTTTAGTCTGTATTTTTCGCAATCAATGGTGAAATATACTTTTCATTAACAGTTGCGAAATGTTTTACTTTTCGCAACTAGTTACGAAAAGTAAAAGGTTTCAAAACATCAATGAGTTTTGGAAAGGGTCACTTTGTATGTCAAAATTAGAAAAAGTAATTTCTGTTTTAAATAATCTTTTTACTTTGAAACTTCTCTATGAAGAATTTTTTGTGGAAGAATTAATTTTGAAGATATCTTCGGTTAAAAAAGGTTTCTTCACATTCTGAAACATCATATATGAATTTCGAAATCATTTAGGGGTTAACTTTTTCATTGAAATTTATATTTTAATAATAAATATAAAATATTATTATTCTTGCTGTTGTTTTTATAGATCTTTTATAGTCTACGGAGAGAAGGATAAAGAAATTAAATCTGGTAGAGCTATTCCATCACTTGTGAAGATACAAATATCAATCTGTGATGAAAGTCACATTGCTCTGGATGCTCCTAATATGGAACAAATTCGTGTAGCAATTCCAGTAAGGGAAATTTCAAATCTTACACATGTGAAGTGAGTCTCCATAAAAATACTTAACTTTATACCAATATGAATTGTAGCAGTCACTGAGGAGTTTCGCGTCTTTCTTCAATATCATAAGGAAAATACTTTGATAGTCGTATTGAAAAATATTGGTAAATGTTTGAAGGCGAAATTTTTGACTGCCTCATTAGTTGAAAAAAATTCAACAGAATTTAAAATTAGGAAAATATGAATGATGAGCAGAAATTATAATGTACATTCTGTCAAGAAAGTACCGGGAATTATCGATTTAAATCTGGCGGGGCAATGAGGCAGGTAAATTTTTTTTTCCTAGGTTGGTACCACTGTCCTTAATTACTATGCCAAGCTTGAGCGGGATCTGTCAACTAGTGTGTTTGCAACAGCTGATTAAGTCAGTCGATGTCAGAGTGCGTGCCGATTTTTACTATGGGTGATTACGTTGAGCAAAGAATTTGTTTAAAGTTTTGTGTTGCAAATGAATTTTCGTGTGCCGATGCATTGAAAATGTTGCAAAAGGCCTTTGGTGATAATGCTCTATCGAAAACTCGTGCATATCAGTGGTACAGAGCCTTCAAGGACGGTCGTGAAGTGGTCGCCCATCGACGGCTTCGATCGAAGATAACGTCGATAAAATTAAGGAAAGGGTGCTGGAAAACCGTCGTACCAGCTTGAGAGAGATAGCACATGATCTTAAGATATCCCATGAGTCCGCACGTACGATTTTGATTGATATTTTGGGCATGAGAAAGGTGGCCGCACGATTCGTACAGAAAGACCTGAATTTTCTTCAAAAACGTCATCGCGAAGAGGTTGCTTCAGACATGCTGGATCGCTGTAATTCCGATTCTACATTCATGGAACGCATTATAACTGGTGATGAGACCTGGGTCTACGAGTACGATATGCAAACAAGCCAGCAATCATGGGAATGGGTGGCAAAAAATGAGCCGAAACCGAAAAAACCACGCCAAAGCCGCTCGAAAATGAAGGTGATGCTCATTGTTTTCTTCGATATTCGTGGCGTGGTGCACTACGAATTCGTTCCAGAGGGTCAGACGGTAAACAAGGAGTATTACCTAGGCGTTATGAAACGTTTGCGTGAGCGTATCCGTAAGAAGCGGCCAAATTTGTGAGCAAGCAACTCATGGATTTTGCATGATGATAACGCGCCTTCTCACCGAGCTACGATTGTGACTGACTTTCTCGCCAAAAACTCAACAAACGTGCTTCAGCAACCACCTTATTCGCCGGATTTGGCTCCCTGCGACTTTTTCCTCTTCCCAAAACTAAAATTGCCCCTTCGTGGCACCCGTTTTGAGTCGATTGAAGCCATAAAACAAAATTCGGCGCGAGAGCTAAAGTCCATCCGGGAAAGCGCCTATAAAAAATGTTTCGATAATTGGAAGTGCCGTTGGCATAGATGTATTGGAGCAAATGGAGCCTATTTTGAAGGCGACCCAATAAATTTTGACGGTTAAATGTAAAAATGTTGTTTTAATTGAAAATTCCCGGTACTTTCTTGACAGAGTAGTATTTCATCCAGATAATGAAACATTTCTTTTGAACCAGTCATTTGACTTGTGGCACCTAAGTCTACATACCATCATCCATTTGTAGTCTTTGAAGAATCCTTGCAATACTAACTTAGAAGTAATTCTTCAGTGGCTATGCTGGCCTGTTCTTTTTCTTTGTTCTTCAATTTGTTTCACAACTTCTTGTAAGCGAAACATTCTTTTTTCTGGTGTCTTGGTTTCTAGTAGAAAAAACATGCTATATATTTTGATTTTGAGTGATACTTCTCTTTAGACTGTTTTTAAAACTGCTTCACTGTTCCCTGATACTTGATTTTTTGTTCTTCGAACGAACTCGTCAATAACTCGGCTTGTCACTGCATCTAGAGTAAAATTTTCATCTTTCTGGTCTCCTAGAGAAGTTATCAGCGAGTTCTGGCAAACTGGTGTGAAGTAACGTAGCTTTAAATTTGTCTTTCAGTTCCACTCCTAATGTAGTTAGTTTGTTGAAAAGAGTAAGTACCTGTATGATGTGATCCTCAACGTTGTCGCCTTCTTACAGATTAAACAGTTTTCTATATAAATATATAATACCTGCATTTGTTGATTTCTTATGGTAATCTTTGAGTTTGTTCCAACATTGCTTTGCAGTTTTACAATCCTGTATATGTAAGAACTGACTCATTTCGATGAGAAGACCTATTGATGATCTTGCTAAATCATCTTCATCTTGCCTTAACGTCTTCATCTGTTCTAAATATGGGGTTTCTTTATGCACAACATCCCAGACTTTTCCTTTATGAGAAGCAAATCCATCTTCGTACTCCATATTCCGTAATTTTCCGTATATAACTTCAGTATGAAGGAACGATACATGTCGCCAATGTTTTCAGCTTTGTTTGCAATTGTATAATTCAACGTAAAAGGTTCTGCTTCCGCTTAGTAACTTTTCTTTTTATTCCGAAATTGTTCATTCACTCACGAAAATAGAGAAAGCGCCCATAACATATTAGGACAAAAATAAAACGTTCACTAGAGTCTATAAAGAGTTTATTGAGTTGACACAGTGATTCTTATCGTGAATAAAAATGAACGTAACATAGTCCATCTAGAAACTATCCTGAAGAAACAAAGCTCAATTGTAATTATTTAGTATATATTTTTAATTCTTGAATTAACTGTAAACACATGACTAAACGTGGAGGTACACCAGAAATTAGGTCCCTATATGTTTTTAATGGGACTAAGATCTGGTGAAGCTGCTGCCATGAAATGGTTGATCACTTGGTGTTCTCCAATCCAAGCTTAAGTATAGGCCGAAGTATGCCATCTTGCATTATCCTGCTGAAAACGCCACCCCTCTAAATATAAAGCATGCGCCGTTTCAAGTCGAAAAGCGTTTAGAATGCCACAATACTTTTCACTATTAATGGTGCCATCAACTGTACAGAGAGACGTAGCACCACGCTGAGATATTGCTCCCCAAACCATTATTTTGTTGGGAAATTTGAACGGTAACAGGTTGTTTTGATAAGATTTTCAAGTGATTTCCACCAAGTTGGAAACAACTTTTATTAGATTTGAAGATATTATTAAAATTATCTTCTTGAAAACATTGACAAACTTCTATCCTTCATTCCTTTTGTAAAGGTGCCATTATAGGGATTTTTTGCTTTCCTTTTTATGTAGCCTTGTCTTTTCAGTGACGTACGGACAGTTTTATGGACATGCTTTCATATTTTGTTGATTTCCAAAACTATTAGCCAATTTGCCCCCAGGCGCGGATTGTGTCGTCCTAAGGCCAATAAAGCATTTAAATTGTTTTCTTTAATATTACGCGGTCTTCTTGAAACTGGTCTATGCCTCCTCTATCCATGCTATTTTTTATCCTCTTTATTGTCTCATATACAGCACGTTTTCCAAATTCAGTCAATTGCACAAATTTTTTAACGTTTCGAAAACCTTTTCTATACAAATATTCTACCTGCTTTCTTTTTTCTAGTTGCGATATTATTTCATAAATTTTATACCGGTTGACAATCAACAATATTTAACAAACAGTGTTGCCATGCATCTTTGGCCATAGCCGACTATCTGCACAACCTATTTTATACATTACTTTTGTCTTAGAATGTTACAAAAAAGAAGTAGGTATATTAAAATTATGAAAAATAATAAATTCCGGATACTTTCTAGACGGACTATAATATGTTCATATTAGCGACATAACATAACTAGTGACTAGTTTAGGACAGAATGACTAGGTAGCACGTCATCGACGGCGCCCTATGATTGCATCATCACAGTCGTCAAACTATAGAATATACATTTGTTGCATCTCAACATTTGTTTCCAATTTTAACTCCCTGTGTCTCGAGAATGAAAAGTGTTAAGACCTATGTTTGCAGGAAAATTTATCTTAATTTCATGAGTACTATCTACCTTATCCGTTTGTTACACCTACTCTGGGACACCCTGCATATGGTAATCAAGACGTCTGAGAAGTTTTAGAAATGAATAAAATATTTGTAAAAAAATATTCATAAGTAGAATCATTTTAGGGATTGGAGTGGCGATAATATTGAAACCTTAGATTGTGGAGATGAAGTAGCAGGATGGCTATCACATCACATTATGCAGCAGAATACGGGATACAGACTAGGATATAACGACGCCTCAAAACGAAGGGAATTTGTTAAACGTATTAAGGGAATGGATTTTTATGAATATTTGAGTGATGCATCAACGGTACGTATTACTAAGAATAAGCTGTGTTACTATACCACTACTTATAGATAGTGAGCTGATTGAGCTTAATTTCCCCATTCAGTTTAAAAAAATTCCAGTGAACTCTAGAAGTTTATAGCCTCTCTTTGCATTAGCTTACAGAAGTTTCTTCCTCCTTGTTATATAATCTGCACTCATTAAATATTGAATGAGTGAAAAGGGCTGTAATGATACAGGGATTAATTCATTGGATAAAAGCAAATTCAACTCGAGGTTCACTTCCCCAGAAATAATTTGCTTATTCTAATCTCCAGACCACTTAATGTTAAACTTAGAAATTCGCTTTCGAGGCACGCACGTACGGCGGCTTCAAGTAAAGGAAATTATTTTACTCTGGCCTATATATTATAATAACAAACTACACATTAAAAAATTCATAAGAGCTGATTGTACGAAACATAAACATATTCCTTCAGATGAGTTTAGAAACGGAAACTTTCAAAGAAAAACGCTGACGTCGAAATTAACACGTGTGGCTCAACGAAGAGTTGAAATTTTGAAAAGTGCCAAGTTGCATTTTTGAGCGGGTGAACGGATCAAAAATTTGGAAGGAGAAAACCGACGCATACGAGGTATTATATGGACCAAAAGAGAGTTTGTGGGAGAGTCTTGACTCGTCGGAAAAACTAGAAAGATCGTGGTACGAGGCTCGAACTGGTCTCAGAATTTAGCATTATTATAATTATTTTGAAGTTTAAGAATTGAGTCAGAAGAATTGGAAAAATTGAATATAGTGCTAAGTTCCGGGGCCAAGGAATTAAAGAGTACCGGTAGTCGTTCTTTGTCGTTTATTGTTCGTGTTAAAGAAGTCGTTTCTTGTAAAAAATTGCATGTGTCCAGTTTTGGTTTGAATCTATGGTCTTGGAGTCTAGGGGAAAGAAGTATCTAAAAATTTTGGTATATTATTTAGGTTGAAATTGTCTAATTAAAGTAGAGTCAGAAATTGAGAAGTGGGTTGACATATTTCTTCGTAATTATTATGTTTGAAGAATTTAAACATAATTAAGAATTATATAAGTGATTCGTAGTGCTTGAGGGATCCGCATCGTCCTCTCTTTAATTATTCAGTATGTCATCTTTATTTAAAATTTTATTGACTTTAGGAATGATGAATCTATTGTATTTTAGCACACTTTATCATTATACTTCTTAAAATCCATAATTGAGTCTCATTACCATTTTCATTATCACAGAGAAAATTTATTAACAAAAGAGACCTTCCCACCTCCCACAAAGAGGTGGTTTATTACATGAGGACAATGTTTCTTCAGAAAAGCAGTGAATGTATTTGCTGAGGGTATCAAGATGAAAGAAGTTTTGCATTTCACAGTACTAAAATTATGGTGCAACTTTTTGGAGTGATCCAAACTTACAAGTCCTTTTTGTAACTATAGTGTTGGCTCGGGAACTGTGCATTTGAAAAAACCGTAGATTTCATGGTTTCTGGAGTTTTCTCATCCTTGATAGTTGAAGAAAAAATTTCATAGTCAAATTTGTTTAAAGAATGTGTTCCTCTAATTAAGAGTATATATTTTATTTGTAGGGACTTTTTTCGGATCTAACCAGCATAATGGTCGTGAACCAAGCATCAAAGGACAATTGTGCCACTAAAGTTTCGAATAATACTATAACACACCTCTATTTCAGAGTAACATTGTAGTTGACGGTCCAGATGTGGAACCATTTGACGAAGATAATTGGGAGTGGATGAAATTTGGAGATGTCATTATGAGAAATGTAAAAGAATGCACGCGCTGTGCTTTTACAAATGTTGATCCTGAAACGGGATTAAGGAGCACTCAGAAGGAGCCAGTCAAAACATTGTCCAGGTAAGATTCGACGTCTCTTAGTTTCATTTCATAGGGCACCCAATTTCCTACTTTTCAAATAATTCCCATTGCTTTTAAACGATGACAAATGGCTGGTTCAGTGACTCCAATTATTTTTGTTAGTTTCTCTTGAGTTTGTGATGGATCTTCATCGAGTATTGCCTGTGATAAACTTTAATGGATCGTTCTTCGTTTTCCAAATCAAAACTGCCACTTTTAAATCAGGCAAACCACTTATGACACGTTCGTTCAACTAAAGCATGGTCACCATAAATATCCACTAAAATACGATGACTTTCGGCAGTCTTTTTCTACATATTGAAGTAATAAAGTAAATCTCTCCGCGAAAACTCATTATTCGGTAAAAAATTGACATTTTCAGAGCACACAGAAACTATGTTGTTTACACTTCAGCGAAATGACAGATACTGAGAAGAAAGCTTAATGATGACATTTAAAATGAAGGTGTTGCCAGAAGAATCAATGGAATGATAAACAAGTAGCGACATCTGTTATCAAAACCGCACTAACTTATTTATACTTCTAATATAGTGAGCTATCCCATATTGCACGGAGTACTCTAAAATATCCGGGATTATACGGAGTATTCTAAGATATTTGGGATTATACGGAGTACTCTAAAGAACTATGACATGTTTTATCGTGATCATCTATTGGCGGGAGAATAGGACGTTACGTTGTGTAGACAACCCAAATTACACTTAAACGAGAACGAGGAAACAGTAATGAGAAGTTCAGAATGAAAGGTTAAGTAAAAAATATACAATATTTGGTTGCGGAAGGCAGGGTTTCGCACCTGACTCCATGTATGAGAACGAGATTATACTTTAGGACAAAAAAGTCAGGGATAAAAACCTTGACCTCTTTTCAGCTCACATACATTCTTCTCCCTGTTCTCCTCTTTATTCATCAAATTAAGGTTCCAGAGATCGACAACCTTTCTAATATCCTAAAACATAGTTACTGTGCAAGCACTAAGGTAAATGCAGCAGTCAATTGCGTGAATATACAGATTATATGGTAATAGGAACATGTAATAAACATCTTCGAGGTAGTTTAACAATGACTCTTTGGTCAAGAATTCCCCTGTCACACACCTACTATCTAATTAGATTATTATAATCTGGACGCATAATATCCTTGTTCAGGAATGTCTTGTTTGCGGCATTCTGAAGACACAGGGTTGTTGTGTCAGTATCTAATTGTGGATCCACATTTCATTCACTCTAAACACTCTGAATTCTCAAACAAAATACCATTGTTAACCACCTCTAGATTCCAATAAATGAAATGAAGATAAAGACGCTTACATGTACGAAAGATGTTAAATGGTCAATTCAAATTAAAGTAAACAGGTCGCTCCTAGCTGAAGCATCAAAACAGTAAAATCCACCAATGAATAAAGAATACATGATACAAATAACACTCACGGTGACCTCAGGTAATTCCATATAATTCAATAACTATATATGTGAGAGCAGCTTAGTCGACTGTCCTTTGTGTCTAACCTTCTGAATTCTCAAACAAAATACCATTGTTAACCACCTCTAGATTCCAATAAATGAAATGAAGATAAAGACGCTTACATGTACGAAAGATGTTAAATGGTCAATTCAAATTAAAGTAAACAGGTCGCTCCTAGCTGAAGCATCAAAACAGTAAAATCCACCAATGAATAAAGAATACATGATACAAATAGCACTCACGGTGACCTCAGGTAATTCCATATAATTCAATAACTATATATGTGAGAGCAGCTTAGTCGACTGTCCTTTGTGTCTAACCTTCACTTTTAATAAACAATGGACAATGGCGTTTTATTTCTAACAAAGGAAAACTGGTCGCCGAAGAATACCACCGAGACGGCTCCTCTCTCGGGGAGGTCTCCGAAGCGACCATAGACTTTTACTCCAGGCATCGACAGTGACAAGTAGACATAAAATTCCCTAGGTGGTTCTTCCCGCCTAATTTTCCTTTATAAAAATTTTTGGATCTCTTCAATAGGGTTGCACAATGAAAATTTTACCACAGATTTATGATTTTAAAATGAATATGTGGAACTTGCCTAGACCCGTGGATGTCTGACTCGAGTGGGAAAAACTTGTTTGCGTTTCTCATCTCCTCAACTTCTATCCCCAGGAGAAAAGCACAAATCCCTGATTTTGATGACAGGAGGTACGATATCTCATTTTAAGTATCTCGTCGGGTGATATCTGACCATAAAACTTCGCGTCAAAAATTTTATAGATAACGAAAGGGCGACCAAAAAAAATGTAAGGTGAAATTGACAAATATCAGAAGACACAAGCGCGAATTTATCTCGTGTCAATGGATTCTTTTGAGGATTTGCAGATGAGATGTATTTCTACTGAATTTGTTTCTTGCCACCTCACATAGTGATCCACCCAGTCTCTCTAGGATGGTCCCAATTCACTATATCTAGTCCTTTGTGACGTTTTCCTGTTCCCAAGAATAAAGAAAAATTTAAAACGGAAGCGTTTTGATAATGTGGTAGCAGTAAAAACAGCTTCGCAAATACTACTGGACGATATAAAAGTTGCAGTGTTCCAGAGAAGGTTTCAGCAATGGGTCAAAAGACACGACAAGTTTATTTATTAATTTCAATGGATAATTTATATTCGTTGGGTTTTTTATTCAATTTGATATTATGTAATGAGTTTTCATATTATAGTTCTATTAAATATAAGCTGTGCTTATAAGACATTAATTTAATTCTAAATGTTCTCGAATAAAATTTTTTGAAATTAAAATTATAGGACGCTAACGGATTAAATCTGTTTGGATATTCAAATTTTGTAATAATCCTTCTATCAAGTAGAAAACCTCTTCTTATTATTTTATTTTATATATAATATATATTATAAATATTTAGGTTTTAAGTGGACTGAAGAAGACCTATTATGAATTCTTATTATTTTTTAAGGATGTGATACATGTTTCGAGAGATTTTTGTAGTAACTTTTTTGAATATTTAAATATTTCAAATAAATTATTTTTGGAGAAATTCTTAAAATTAGTTTTCGTATTTTTGAAAAGGATTTAGTTTCAATAAATATAAGGTCAGAAACAAAATTTTGTCTCCTTCAAATATTTATTTATTAATTTTAATTGACAATTTATTTTTGTTGGGTCTTTTATTCCATTTGACATTATATAATGAGTTTTGATTTTATATAATATGTCTATTAAATATAAGCTGTGCTTATAAGACATTATTTAATAATAATAATTCTAAAAGGTTTTGAATAAATTTTTTTGAAATTGAAATCATAGGAGGCTAACAGATTAAATCTGTTCTGATATTCAAATTTTGTAATGACCCTTCTATCAAGTAAAAAACTTCTGCTTGTTATATTATTATTTTATTTGGTGATTCAATCATTTCAAGAAATGGACCGATAAATTATCTGCCTCGTTCCTGCGATTTGATTCCATTGAACTTCTTTCTTTGGAGTTACATTAAGTCATTGGTTTACAGCAATCATCCAGCAAATTTAGACTACTTCATTCCTGCCAGAGTTCTCGTGGTGGACATTTAAAGTATGTTTTGTTCATAACTAATGGTATCCATTGTACTTCATAATGAAATCAAAATTTCAATGATTTTCAAATAAATAAAGTGTTTTATTTACAAAACAAAATGGGGAGCTGTTAATGAAAGACCCTTTACAACCAATTTTTCACAATAAAGTTTCAGTTTTCGACAAAAAACCGCACCAATTTATTTATAATCCTAATGATTTATGAAATTAACGCTCATTTGCAAATTTCTGAGAATTAAAGAAATTAAAGCAGAAACAATTTCTCATTTTTGACTTTTTGAAGCACTGAAATAAAATTAGTAAATAGCAAATACCATCTTCAAAACGACCAACTCATACTCTTTCATTGATTTATAATGAAGTTAATTAATGTTATCCATTTTGTTTCAGCTACCGAATGAGTAGAGGTCCAGAAAATGCGCCGGTTATGGGGATTCACATGGAAGTTAATAAAACTGGAATAATCAGATCTGGAGATCCCGTTTATTTAGGAAATTGATCCTTACCAATTCTACTGTCATGGATTTTTTGAATTACACCTTGTAAACTAGTTATAAATAATCATTATTCAAAAACTCAGATAATGAAAATCAATAAAATTCAAGGAAAATACTTACCGTTGTATATATGTTGACTCGTGAAAGTGTAATCAGACCAAAATCAATTAAATTAGATCAATTCATTCAGAAAAAAGATTAGTCAACTCATAAACACACACACAAGCCAAAATTTTGAAGAAATCATACATCACCACTAGTCGAGTGAAAATTCTTTTAACGATAGTCAAAAATCAAAATTCTTGTTGAAAAATCTTGAATAGAATTCACAGGGAGCATTCAATTTATAAATATTAAATGTTTAAGAAAGCCAAAGTAGCAATAAATTGAAGTAATTTGAATTTAGATATCTAGTTTGAAATTGGTAAAGGAAAATATTTGTTACTATCATGAATTATATATAAACTCCAGTGAAATTATTGGCAAAGAATAAGCTAAATCAAATCTAACTTACCAGAATTATGTAAATAGGACAAATTAGATCAAAATTCAATTAATTAAAGAAAATATAGTGTCTACGTCAGAAATTCTGAAATTATGAATGTAAGAAATATCCTTGAAGATGGTTATGCATCAATGAATTTGTAATAGCATCTGACCTAAAGAAAGATAATCAATTTCATAGGTCATTTTTAGTAATTTATAAGTTAGAAGCATTAGAAGTTGAACTTAGGTAAATTTTGACACTTGAAATACTTTACAAATGAAGAGCAAGTCTTTCACTGTTCTGTTTAACATGAAACTGACAGCAAAATGTAGTTTAAAAAATAGGTAAATTTTCAACAGTAATTTGAAACCTAGAAATAGTGTGAATTTTTTAAAATCATCAAAAGCATAATTTTTCAATGATTCGACAAAGCTAGTAAGCTTTGGAATTCAATTTTTCGAGAAAACTATAAAAGGACAAAGGAGAGGAATTGTCATTCAGTATTGAAATATTCCATAGCACAAACATGTCGCTGTGATTAAAGATTTTCCTCTATTCAATAATACAGTTCCAAAACTTAAAAAGAAATTAACATTATTATTGTGAATGGAAATGTGATCAACAAATACGTTACCTGAGTGTTGAGAATGGAAATATCCCACATATCAATCAAGTATAAAACAAATTGGTTAAGAAGTAATCAACGAAATTTGAATATCAAAACAAATTAAATATAATATGTTGTCTTCTACAATTTTAATTTCAAAGAATTTTATTCAAAAAACTTTTAGAATTAAATTAATGTCTAAAATAAGCACCGCTTATGTGTAATAGACGTATATAATAAAAACTCAATATAAAATGTCAAATGGAATAAATAAACCAATAGATATACAAAAGTCATTAAAATTAATAAATATTATATTTTATAATAAATGTTATATTTCTTCTATCAAGTAAAAAGCCTTTTTCTATTTTATGTAATCAACGAAGTTGGCTGTGAGCTCGAAATTTTCTAGAAATATCATTTTCCAAACAAACACATTCCTGAAACGGAGAAAGGACATTGAAACTGAAGACAAACATACCAAATGAAGAATAAGTTTATTTCTGTAAAATTTCCCAATTTAACTTCAAAACATTTCTTGTTTACGTTAGAATTACGATAAATAGAGATAAGGTTAGGTTAGCATAGAACATAGAGCTTAGAATACTGAAAATTTCATATGACGTGTGACCTCCCCTAGCTTGGTTACAGCTTCCAAACGTATTCGCATGCTCGTGATGAGACTTCGAATATTCTCTTGTGGAATATTTTTCTCTCATTCATGACTAAGAGCTTCACGGAGCTCTAGTAACTTATTGGGCGATGAAACCATAGTTCTGACTCGCCTTCCAAGTTGGTCCCATAGATGTTCGATGGGATTCAAGTCAGGACTTCGTGCTGGCCAGTTGAACCTTGAAATTCCACCTAATTCAAGTACGCTGTTACTATTCGAGCAGTATATGGGCGTGTATTGTCATGCATAAAAATTCCCTGCTCTCCCAGAAATGGCAGCTCCTCGAATGCTGAATCTGAATTCATCAGAGAAAAGTACCTGGGCACACTGAGCTTCTAACCAGTTTATGTGATCTCGTGCAAATTAAAGACGCCCAATTCGATGATCTCTGAGTAGTTCCTGACCTGTCGCAGGACTGTATGGTTGTAAATTCGATTCTGAGAGACGTCGTATCAAGGTCCATTCACTTACGTTTACCTGACGTACCTCTATCAATCGGTTTCGAACTTCAACAGCAGTAAGATGGCGATTTCGAAGACTTGTGGAAATAATGAATCTGTTATCCTTCAACGATGTGCACAGTCTTCTTCCAGATCCCGAACTTCTGGTCAACCTGCCTGTCTCCTGATGCCTTGTCAATATTGTTTGGACTGTAGATAGGGTAACATTCATCCTTCTAGCAGCAGATCTCTGGCTCAGTCCATTTTCAATAAGTGCCACTATTCTTGCACAATCTTCAATTGGTAAACTCATTTCATAATTTATCGTAAAGAATTATTCTTTTATCAAGTTTTTCATCTCATATGTCTACATTTTGCGCATATACAGTTGATTTTCTAATGAATGATGTAAATGATGAACAAAATATTATTGAATCAATTTGAGCACGTGAGTTTATAACAAAACAGTGTAAAATCTTAGTGAACCGTTTTTTTTTTGCTCACCAGTGTAGAAGTATGTGTATATGTTATCGATTTTTGGGTATTATGAAAAATATTGAATCAGTATGCCTTTATCAATCAATCACAGTTTTGCTCATTGAGTTTCGATTATTAATTCTTGGGTAAATGAATTTTACTGATTAGTAATGTAGCGAACAACTTCTTCGCTCCTCGTCCAGAAACCTGCCTTGCTCTGTACCAGCTTGAACGGCGTATCAATAGAGGACATGACCTGTATAAAGATTTCTGACTAACCGTCTCCGCCGAGTTCAAATAGGGCAAGGCAGCGTTTGACGACCATCGTTCCAAGCACAACACATGGTCACTGGCGTCACAGGTAGGGCTGCCCATCACGCCTGTCTGATGAGTTTCAGATGCGCAGACTCCAAACGAAACACCGTCTACCAAACTAAGAGGTGGAAGCTCCTTCACAACACCGAATTTCCTTCAAGAGCTTCATTGGCGACCCCGACGAGATTAGGGGTGTTTACTTCAAGAGCGAACCAACCCATTCATTTGGAGGCTCTAATTGCCCCCTATCCATCATTCCGAAACATCCTTTCCTTTCGTTCCACAGATCCCCGCTGGAGATGGCACTGTGACCAGCCGAGCGGCGGAGTGTCTCCTTGCCTGATTCCCAACGCCCTATTTCGTGACCTCATCGACGCTCACTGGAGGGGGATTGTGTAGTGAACAACTTCTTCGCTCCTTGTTCAGAAACCTGCCTTGCTCTGTTCCAGATTGACCGGCGTATCAATAGAGGACACGACAAGTATAAAGATTCATGACTAACCGTCCCCGCCGAGTTCAAATAAGGCAAGACACACAGCGTCGACGACCATTCCAAGCGGAACACATGGTCACTGGCGTCACAGGCAGAGCTGCGCACCACCCCTGTCTGAAAAGTTTCCGGTGCGTAGACTCCGAACGAAACGCCATCTCCCAAATTAAGGTGCGAGGTGGAAGTTCACCTCGCAACACCGTATTTCTCTTCGAGAGCTTCAGTAACACTTAATGCTGGTTGATGAAGATTTTAACGAAAAATTTTAAAATTTGTGTTTTAGGTTTATCTCATTATTACCTTATTATATAACTCGTAAATGATCCATTTTTTATCGCCCATTAGCAATTGCTACAGTTTTCCACCCTGTCTGCAAAGAGGAGTTATAGTCCTCAAACCAGGAAATATAAATAGGCAATGAGCTATCCAGTATTATACGGAGTGTTCTAAAATATCCGGTATTATCTGGAGTATTCTAAGCTACCCAGTATTATCCGGAGTAGTCTAAAGAACGCTCACCTTTTTTTAACTGTGATCTTCTAGTGGTGGGAGAATAGGACGTTACGTTGTGTAGATAACTCAAATTACACCTAACGAGAGCAAGGAAACAGTGGCGGAAGGTTCAAATATTTAAACACAGTAATGTCAGAATAATATATTCATATTAGTAATAATGAAAAGCAACAACCCTCAATGAACGGAAACAAACCTTTATCTGCCTGCTGTTAAACTTACTCTACTCAATGGTTCGTAAAGATACACAGTGGACCCAATGGCTCCCTGGTCTAAATTACTTATTTCTACATATCATTAGGTCGGTAACTTGCTCGAATCGGATATCATTCTTATAAAGCGTAAAGGGTTAGAGAGGACAGAATACAGCCAGCATCCACCTACAACTGCACCTCCGGTAACCAGTAAAGAACCTGCAGTTACAAGGGGTAAGAATTTGAATGGACAGTAAGGTGGGTAACGTGGTATGCCCAGTAGATCTCCTTGAAGAGAGGATCTAACATAACTTGAGTCGAAGGAAAAGTTACTATCAAATGCACTATACTTGGCCTCAGGGTGACCAAGGCTCAGATATTACTAAAGAACAAACCGAACACTACCTGAAGGATCACGCAAACTAATCCTGGGAATATCACAATACCTCGGAACAATGATCAAGTAATCACTCACACATTCTTCTGTGAGAACGCTACTGTTAGCGAAGCTATTTACTGTCTCTATACGATACGTCGTCCTCTATCAGGACTACTCAGTGATTTACCCTAAAGGACGCCACCGGTTTCACAAGGAATATAATCTCTCAAAGTAAGCGGGCGCATGCATATGGCAAATATGTAACACAAACTGACTAGGACGTTATAAAATAGATATAGCATCCCATCACCCAGGCGTGTTAATGAACGTTATAATAAAAGAAACAAAGAAATAGGTAACCGGGGATTACACAGGAGTACATGCAAATCAGTTACATATTACGCACTGTGAATACCATGAACAGTACAAATACAAAACTATTAATAAATACAATAGACAAAAACCAGGCACCGAGAGAAAGTATACAATATAAATAGATAACTTGTGAGGGTCGTGCCCCTGCTTTAGTTATATACAAAGACAATGCAATTTATTCAAACATTCCGGTCGAATTAAGTAACACTAAAGCAAAAATACAAGAATGAAAAGCGATGAGCGGAAGTACAATGAAGGAGCGTGCAATCACTAATTTTACATTGAAACTAAGGTGGTATTCAAAGCGTAAAGCATGCAATTAATCAGAAGCATTTAAAAGAAGTTTAATTACTAAGAGTTACCAAGAGAGACTGTTATAAGTGCTATTATCTCGAGTATGTTTTTAAGTCGCTCAGGAGGTTTATTTCCAAGGAGCTTTATTCCTGCCGCTTCAAAATACTATGGGAACGCCATAAGGACTCTTTGTTATTGTCACCGTGTCAAGTGCCACAGAATATTTGACACAAAAATAGGTGGGTAAATACCGTGATGTAGTGATGTAATTTATATAATCTATGGGGAATTATGTCACTGGTATGATCCTTAGAGAATACGGATCCCTTCAGCTATGTACTTGCAGCTTTCTTTCAGGAAGAAAACAAATGACTACAATAAATGGAAAATTCAGTAGAACAAGTATACTTACTTATGGAGTGCCTCAAGGAATGGTGCTCGGGCCTGTTCTGTCTTTAATATACTTGAATAGTATATTTGATCTGAAAAGTAGTGGAGAAGTTGTGAGCTTTGCCGATGATATGCTAGTTGAATACAAGGATACATCTTGGAGAAACCTGTGAAGCCCTCGAAGGAAATGCGGTATTGTGAGGGAGCTTTCAGCTCTTAATTAGGGAGACGGCGTTTCGTTCTGAGCATGCGCATCTGAATCTCTTCAGAAAGGTGTGGTGAGCATGTCTGTGACGTCAGTGAACATGTGTTCCGCTTTAGAACGGTCGTTTGAACGCTGTGTGCCTTGTCCTATTTGAACTCAGCGGGACGGTCAGTCAGGAACTTTTAGATTAGTCGTTTCAAGCTGCGTGATACGCTGGTCAAGCTGCAACAGAGCAGCTCCTCTGAACGAGGAGCGGAGAAGGTGGTTGCTACACTCCCGCTCCAGTGAGCGTCGATAAAGTCACGGAATAGGGCGTTAGGATGAGGCAAGGAGACAGTCCGCCGCTGGTCTAGTCGCGGTGCCATCTCCAGCGGGGATCTGTGGAACGAAAGGAAAAGCTGTCTCGAAACGATAGACAGGGGGCAATTAGGGCCTCCAAATGAATGGGTTGGTTCGCTCTTGAAGCAAACCCCCCATATCACGTCGGAGTCACCAATGAAGCTTCCGAAGGAAATGCGGTTTGTAAGGGAGCTTCCACTTCTTAATTAGGGAGACGGCGTTTCGTTCTCAACATGCGCACCTGAAACTCTTCGGACAGGCGTGGTGCGCATGTCTGCCTGTGACGCCAATGATCATGTGTTCCGCTTTAGAACGGTCGTTTGAACGCTGTGTGCCTTACCCTATTTGAACTCAGCGGAAACTTTTAGACTAGTCGTGTCTTCTATATGATACGCCGGTCAAGCTGCAACAGAGCAAGGCAGGTTTCTGGACGAGGAGTGAAGAAAGTGGTCGCTACACATGAAGCAAACCCGCCCAATCACGTCGGGGTCACCAATGAAGCTTTCGAAGGAAATGTGGTGTTGTGAGGGAGCTTCCACCTCTTAATTAGGGAGGCGGTGTTTCGTTCTGGGCATGCGCACCTGAAACTCTTCAGACAGGCGTGGTGCGCATGTCTGCCTGTGACGCCAGTGACTATGTGTTCAACTTCAGAACAGTCGTTTGAACGCTGTGTGCCTTGCTCTATTTGCACTCGGCGGGGACGATCAGTCAGGAACTTTTAGACGTTTTCTCTATATGATACGCCGGTCAAGCTGCAACAAAGCAAGGCAGCATTTAAAATAGCATGAACATATGCATTACCTGATAAAAAAAGTTAAGAGGTATCGCGTACAGATTTAGAGTTATAAGAAGGAATATCCAATCCATAAGATATCTCCAAATACTTTATAATGCATTGGTGCAGTCACAACTCTCTTATGGGATCATTGAATGGGGAGGTGTTTTGGAGTGACATAAGAAAAGTTTGGATATAATGCAGAAACAAATCTTAAAAATCATGTATGGAAGCAGTACACATTTCCTAGTCGACAGATATACAAGATACAAGATATCGAAAGCACTAGATATAAGATAGATCTATGCTAGTAAGATTATAATGAACGTTCAACAGAAGAAGATGCCATTGGTGATGAAGGAAGGAATTGTTCATGGAGGGAAGGAATTGATCATAGTTGAAATATCTTTATAGTTAGATGATGTTGAATATGACCCCTGTGAAGATGTTAAATCATTATAAACTACCGTAGATGAGGTCTTGTGTGGCGTTAAGCAGGCTTTGAAGTGTAAGAAGCTTTGTCAGAAATTTTATTATGTATAGTAGGGATATTCGATCGTTGCAGTTTATTACAACCACAGATTACGAAAATAATTCACTCATATATAAATTATTATACAAATGCAGTTTACTATGAGTTCTTGAGTTCACTCATCTGCATAGATAAACATTCTCGTTTATCTATGTTCATCTATAATCTGTGTTTACAATGGCGGTTGGCGGCTGTAAGCTTTAAGTGTGATGAGGGAGTTATAAAATTATAAACAGATCTGCAGGGAAAAGCTCAGTGGATTTTTTGAAATCACTTTTTGTCAGCAATAAATTATTTTAAAATGGGTCGTTCATTATTATTATTTTCTGCTGTCATTACTCTAGGCGTTTGTACGGCCGGCGTATATTATGTATGGAAAAAAATGAGTGTAAGAAGACCTCCGAAAAAATGGTCTAAAGTTGGAAATGTGCTGAAATTATATATATACCCATTAAAAAGCGGGCGATATATCGAACAGGCTGAGATGCTATGTACGAGATTTGGTTTGTCACTCCTGAATGAGGAAAATAAATTTCAACTCAGAGATCGGTGAGAAAATTTCAGAATTATTTCTGATTTTTTAGTAATTATGATATTAGTACATTGATTCGTTTAGAAGAAATAGATCATTGTTTAGTTAGAATAAAAATTTCGGAAAAAAAATAATTAAAGCACATAAAACATGAAGGAGTTTTTTTTATTTGTATGCTTGTATTGTTTAACAGAAATGATCTGAAAAAAGGGAATATATATGAGGGCGTGTATATGTATATATTTGAAAATTAAAAAGAAAATTGTTTCTATTTGTCATTTTGATATCATATTTGGGTTGCACTTCTCATTTTATGTGTTTTCATACTAGTGATTAAACATTCGATCACCATGTACAAGTAATAGTTTAACTAGAGCTTCTGTGGTATTTTGTTTATTCCAGTGATTGGGCATAATTTCGTGATAAAACTGTATGATATTGATTTGTGGAATAAATATATTATTATATTCCATTTACACAGCCGATGAATTTTCATGAAGTAATTGGGTAACTTATATACAGCATAACTTCGACTGAAAATTGAAGAAAAGTCATAATTAGAATTTTTATCACTTCTAGATCATTTATCATTTATGGTGAAGAAGAACTGATTGGTAAATCTGCTAGAATATATCCAAGAATGGTTTTAATAACAATTTCGAGTGTCGATAAAAATCATGTATCCCTAACTGCTCCGGATATGGATACCATTATTTTTGAAGTACCTTCAAAGAATAAAACTAATTTCAAGAAAATAAGGTAAATCCTAATTTCTATTTCTCTGGTACACTTTAAATAGTGTGATTTCACATAACAATCTTGATATAGATTTCAGAACTGGAGTGACGAACATGTATTTACAATAGACTGTGGAAATGAAGCCTCAAGATGGCTTTCTAAATATCTTCTTCAAAAAGAATCTGGCTTATGTTTAGGATATCACGATGTCACTTCGTACAGAAGCTTAAGTTCCTTTAAGGACAAGGAAACTCTTAGTTTCTACAGATATGTGACAGACTCTTGTTTTGTAAGTAATATAACCTATTCTACATAATAAATGATGGTATTAATGGATAAATAGATTCTTATTATAAATAAAACATATGTGCAGTTTTTACGATCAGTTCATCATGTTAAATTATTTCCATGTGATGGCACCATATTTCCAATATCCAGCTAAATAGACTAATGTTTGTATGAGAACTAGTTCAAATAATCAAACGGTAAAAATTTTTTTATTTCCAGGGACTATATTCGGATTTAGCCGCAGCACTTCTGGTGAATGAGAGGTCATTGATGGATTTGAATGAAAAGCTTGGAACTGAAATTTCAAGAACTCACTTCAGACCTAACATAGTAGTTGATGGACCAGAACTTTCTCCATTTGCAGAAGACGATTGGTTTTGGTTGAAAATCGGAGATGTGGTCGTGAGGAACGTCAAAGACTGTACAAGATGTGTGCTTTCAACTGTGAATCCTGAGACTGGATTAAGAGACTTGAACAGAGAACCGCTGAAAACTTTATCAAAGTAAGTTTCGAAAGAATTCATGGGGATGGGATGTATTAGCATAGTCAACTTACAATCAATTTTTAATTGTTAGAAATGAATATCTATTTTTTTAAATTTTTTCGAAGTTTTAACTTATTAATTTTTATTTATATACATTTCTATTCTTTCCTTTTTTCTTCTTCCAGAAAATAATATTCAATTAAAAAAATTAAATTTTTTTATCTGATTTGCCTCAAAATATCAAAAGTATATGAATACAATATATTATTTTTCTACTCTTTCTTGTCAGTATGTAATGATGCAGATTGAAGAGAGAAGGATGGAGCCTTTTAGCTATGTATTTTTAATTTTAATGAGATTTTCTTCAGGATCTAAAATTGCAAAAAATTACGTTTATTTGAATTTACAGAATACTGTGTTTTAATTCATCATATTTAGCTTCTTAGATTTGAAATTTTCTGGGAAAATAGGCTGGTGAATAAGTATGTAAAAATTTATGACTTCAGGTCGGTCCTTTCCTCCATTTTTGATTTACAAACTTTTATATGGGTGGATTATCACCTGAACAATTCAATTTTATATCATTTCTGAACTTTCAGGTATAGAATCAGTAAAGGACCTGGAAAGGGTCCCATAATGGGAGTAAATCTGGAAGTTGTGGTTCCTGGTGTTATAAGTCTTGAGGATGAAGTTTTCGTAGGAATTGAGGAATAGCTATACATTCTTTATGGTTATATGTGCCAAAAAATTATGAAAATGGAACTCTGAATTGATTCTAAAGCATTGCTGAAGAAGGTGAGTGATATTTTGTGGATTTTTCGTGGAAACTGCCCAACAATGTAATAATATGATAATGACCTACTTTTTGAACTTCTGTGGAACATTTTTTTTTTAATATCAATTTAGCATTTATGTCACAGAAATTTAAACATCAGAATTTTTATAAATATCATTTTATATTAATCACCTTACAATTGTAAGAGACTCCTACGATAATGATACCTCAGTGTGAAGGAATTGATCAGAAATTTAATTAATTGAGAATGTCATTTCACAATTGGTAATTTTAGTAACAAATATTCATCTGTATATTTTTGTTATATGCATATAGCCAAAACTTGTTACTCTTGTACTCAAAGATTCCCGAATTGCGGGGGAAATACAACAATTGAACATTTTTTTTATACTGACACATTTTATCTAAAAAATCTAAACATTTGCCTGGCGATAAATTAAATGAAATGAAAGAAAATATATATACATGTATATTAATATTTTTATTTGCAGTATATCGATACAAAATTCTTTGTTTTACATCTAAATATATAGAAATAATATAATGTAAAAATCCTTGAGTAATTTATCTGAATGTTTAGAATTTTTTAGACCATAATTTGATGTAATATTCGATTTTAAAATTCTACATTTTCAACTGTATTTTCTATAAAATGAAATATTTATTTTTATGATTTGTAGAAACTGAAGAGAACTTCAAAAGAATTGTTGGTTCATTAATATAGTCAATCACAAGAAGGTTTATCCTAAATTTGATATGAATTTCCAAATGATGTTGCAAGTAAAACATCAGTTAATTGTGATTAGTGAGTTAAAAATAACACAGTGAAGCCGTTAGAACTCTTTGTGTGACAAGCTTTCTATGCAATACAAATCCCTAGTGTCACAAGAAATTTTTTTTATATTTCCTCATTCTACAAGATACTGCGTTAGTATAAATGGTCAGTTATGCAGAAAAAAATGTTGAGTCAGAAAAATAAATTGTAATTTTTTTGCTAAACCACTATTGTACCATCGTGACTCGGGAAGGAACTTTATGACAGGGCAAACAAAAAGACACTGTTATTTTTTATCATTTATACATTCTTATTATTATTTTTCAAACAAAGAGGTACTCTACATGTACTACATTGCCATTCTGTTCTCACTTGCTTCTCTTTTGTATTGCATAATTCACAACATCTTCTTGTGCAACGTACAGCCTGATGATCAGACTTATTGATCCTTATTACATTCGGAACATGGTTCATGTTGCTGCAGGGCAACATTAGAAGTCCTCTTTTTCAATGTCAATTTAGAGTCCAGTGGGGCAGTGGAAGAATCAAAACCTCAGCGCGTTGCGATGATGAATGAACGACTGTTTTCTCTCAATTGCTTCGATTGAAGCATGCCCCCGCTGCCATTGAGAGAGAACAGTCGTTTATTCGTCATCGCATCGCGCTGAGGTTTTGATTCTTCCACTGATCCACTGGACTCTAGATTAACATTGAATTTCCTATGTTGTTTCCGACTGTCTTTTCTATACCTGTATAAGGTATGAATACAAGCAGCTGACATAAACCTTGAACAGGAGTAGATTCACCCGGTTGTAGCGAGAAAAATTTACTTTTACTGGCTCTTTCAATTAGCTGATCTTCTGTCCATTGAGACATTTCATTAATTCTACTAACTGTATCATTTGATAGTGCATTTCGACGTCTTTTGAGATTTTGTCAGCAAACATTACCCCAACTGTATCTTTTATTGTTGGCAATACTCTTTCATTTTTTGATGTTGTCATCAATATATCCCGCCATTTTGGTAAAATAATCAGATCTCATATCTTCATCATAGAGTTCTGAATAAAAAGCTATTCAGGCATAATTTTTAGATTCTTTAATGATGGCCTCAATATCCTCAGATTTATCCACTTTCTTGATTATGGTGGTCAAAGAAGCGCTATAGCACACACATAATCCAAAAATTACATAAGCCACATCACTTTCCCTCTTATTATATATCTTAGGTAAAAGTGAGCATATGTGATGGCCACTTATAAATGGCGGGATTGGAAATGCTTTACCTCCTGATGTAGAACCGGGTATCCATTATTTGAAAGGTTATTTTTGTTTTTATCAATAACATAAAGGAAATATCAGCAAAGGCCGAAACAATACGCAAAAGTGTTATTATAGGATGTTCTTCCTTTACCTTTGCTTTTGTTACATTTTGTTGTATGTCATATCTAGCAAATAAGTGTTTAAAGTGATCTATAAATTCAGGAGTAGATCGTCTAGGCTCAAGCATTTTCTTTGTGTTATTCCCTCTCAACAATCCACAAAGAACGAGATCTGATACATCAGAAGATTCTCCTTCACTATTCAATTTTTCTAAAATGAAAGATTGAATTTCTTTCATGTCAACACCTTTGTAGGCAAAATCTTCCAATTGTTTCTCTAAGTCATCTTTGGATAACTTATTTACCTGGGCACTACTTCAAGAACTGGCTCAAAATTACTAGAAGCCATCTTCTCTGATTCTCTCTGAATACTGAATATGTGTTTTGCCAGCTTTTGCGATTCGTAAACTTATCAGGTACGAAGCCTGCATAGCTTTTTCATTGACCTTGATACAGTGTATAATTTTTGTTTTGGGCTTTTTCAGTTCTTTCAACTTTGTTTCGAAATAAGAGAGTGGTTGATCTATTAGATCAGGATTAGGGTATTCAATCCCGCAAATCCGCGGGATAAAAGTCATCAATCCCGCGAATCCGTAATAGTGCGGTATTGTTAACAATATAAATGTTACAGGTAAAGTTAGATTGATGAGTAAACCTATATTTACCCGGGTAAACTGCGGAATACCCAAGAAACGTAGGTAAAGTCCGAAATATAACCAACATTATACCTATTTCGGAATTTACCCGGGTAAACCGCGTTCCACCCATCTTCACTTGTTTAAAGTAACAAAAAGAACAAGGTCAGAAATGTTTGAAAAGTTTATTTCTGAAAAGTCAATCAACCAATATAGGTGAAAACATAAAAACTGTGTTTTATCAAAATAAAGAATACTATAATTCATTTGTTCGAGCAAGATAAGCTGCTGTGACATTTAGATTTACAAAAAATTCCACTAGCTCTACACTTACATTTGTTGGTGACGCATTTTGCTTTACAGTTACAACGTTTATAGCCTTGACCTCCTGTGGCGCGGTTTGCCATGTACTATTTGAAGGCCACTCCACATGGAATATAACTCTGACACGGTTTGCAAATTTCCGGCCGTCATAATTTGTAACGTAATACTTGATGCTGGATTCACCGGATGCTATACAAGCAATAAGCTTTTCAACACCTCTAACAGAACATATGTCAAACCGCTTCAAATGTCGATATTGTAGAGTGGTCTTGGTTTTAGCATTTATTGCTAACTTAAATGATTGTAACATTTCTTGGTATTGTTCATTACTAAAATAAAAACTATTTGCTCTTTTCGAAGACACTAATCCATTGAAAATTTCATTAAAACTCTTTCTTAAACGCGCACGTGGTTTCTCTTTGGTTGCCATTTTCTTAACTTACTGTACATGGTGAAAAATGGCGTAATAATAATTCCTACACCCAACTTTAAACAAATGAAAATAGATGGAACGCGGTTTACCCGGATAAAGTCCGAAATAGGTATAATGTTGGTTATATTTCGGACTTTACCCACGTTTCCTAGCTATTCCGCAGTTTACCCGGGTCAACCAAGGTTTACTCGTCAATCTACTTTATCCGTAATATATACCAAAATTAATAAGTAACAAATAAGGAGGCCAAAATGATAAACACATTGCTGCTTATTTGTTATTTACTTGAATAAAATACAAACCGATATAAAAACTTGTTTCATTATTTTTTACTTTTTGTACATCAAGTTATTCGACGGGTTTTTTGAAATTGCAAATTTTAGTATAATATCTTCATAAAATTGGGGATCCTCACTAACACTTTGTACTATTCTTTTTTCTATAGCCAAGATTGACAAACCTGTTAGGCGCTCTTGTGTCATCGTATTTCTTAAATATATTTTATGCTCTTAAGACACGAAAAATTTCTTTTGATCAAAACACTTGTTGCAGGAATAGTCAACACTAGGCAAAACAGTTTGTATGTTTCTCTGAAGATAATTTTAAGTTTTTTTTATATAATCTCTAATATTTGCTGAATGTCTAGATTATAAAACTGTTTGTCCTTGTATAAAACACTTAGTTGGTTTTTCAGCTGGTCTATTTCGAATACATTAGGATACACTTTTAACGAAGATTTAAATGATTTATCAGGAAAATTCTATGTATATTCAGTAAATTTGGAAGAATCTATTAAAGAAAGAAAATTTTAATCGTGGAGATTATTAAAACGAGTACTTTATTGACGGGAAATACAATCTATAATTTCGTCGTACAACATTTTATAGCTTGAATATATTTCTAATTCATTGTCATTTCTGCCCCGTTTTTTTGGTAATTTAGTTTTGTTTCTTGCCAAATTGAAAAACTTTTTAAATTTGTCTTCATTTCTTAACTCAGAAATTCGTTGGGTGGCTATTTTGATTTGATGAGAGCAGTAATTTATATCCAAGGTTTTACGCTGTAGAATTTGTAAAAGTAAATCAGTGCATACACAAATTTCGTGATAGATCTTGAAAATAGCAAAGTCAAAGTCTTCAAAATGTTTTAGAAACCCCAGAGAGATAATATTTTTAATGGGGAATAAAGAACATTTGAGTGCAGGGAGTTCAAGTAATTTATGTGTTTGTCTAATATAATATTGTTGATGAATGATCTTGAGATACAAGTGGTGCAAGAAGTAATAGTTCCATTTAGAACAATTAATGTCTTTCAGAGATCCTAATTCTAGTATGGTGTTGCATGCTCTTAATCCATAAACGTTTTCTCCATTTTTAATTTTGAGGTGAAAACCTTCCACTTTGTCATAGTTACACAATTCATGTTCACCTTTGCCGCATTTACAGACTCGGAACCTGAAGTTTTGTCATCAATTATAGTTTTAAAAACTAACATTAAGTTGTCCCATTCATTGGCAATTGAATTGAGGATTTTGGAACGGATATACCAGCGAGTTTCAAGTGAAGGTATCCTTTTTCCGACTATTTGATCGAGTACAAACGCGCGCTTCTGTGAATTATGAAAATAAGTTGCTGCACCCAACAAAGTACAAAAAAAATCGACTTTTATCGATCAACACAAGGAAGGTTCAACCTATGCGCACAGCAATGTGTAAACAAACCAAGGGGACGGAAGATTTAATCTTTGTTTGAAGTCCATTTAACTCGCCCCACATAACACTGGCCCCGTCATAACATTGAGCCACTAATCTTTCTCTAAATTATATGGATTCAAAACTTACAGACTCGGAACCTGAAGTTTTGTCATCAATTAAAGTTTTAAAAACAAAGATTAAGTTGTCCTATTCATTGGCAACTGAATTGAGGATTTTGGAACGGGTATATCAGCGAGTTTCAACGGAAGGTAGCCTTTTTCCGACTATTTGATCGAGTACAAACGCGCGCTTCGGTGAATTATGAAAATAAGTTGGTTTACCCAACAAAGTACAAAAAAAATCGACTTTTATCGATCAACACAAAGAAGGTTCAACCTATGCGCACAGCAATGCGTAAACAAACCAAGGGGACAGAAGATTTAATCTTTGTTTGAAGTCCATTTAACTCGCCCGACATAACACTGGCCCCGTCATAACACTGAGCCACTAATCTTTCTCTAAATTATATGGATTCAAAACTTTTTCCAGCAAATTATAAAGAGAATCCGCAGTTCGATTTTCGCTCACATCGAAGGAACCTAAAAATCTTTCCTTCAGACACCCTTTTATGACGTATCGAATAGTTCCATTTAGAAAACAATAGATGCTTTTCAGAGAACCTAATTCTAGTATGGTGTTGCATGCTCTTAATCCATAAACGCTTTCTCCATTTTTAATTTTGATGTGAAAACCTTCCACTTTGTCATAGTTACACAATTCATGTTCACCTTTGCCGCATTTACCGACTTGGAACCTAAAGTAAACCTGAAGCAAGGGTGATAGAATTCAAAAGAAAAAAGGATTTAATCATTATTATTTAATTTTCTCTCCATCTCCCTAATTTGTAAATCTAATAATATTTTTAATTGCGAATGCTCCTCTTCTTTTCTTCTAGTTTCTTTCTTGATAGCCTCTATCTGAGCTTCTACTAGAGCTGTTTTTTTTTATAATATATCTCCTTCGCTTCGATAAGTGAGTTCGTGACAGTTGGCCTCAACTGTTTAGAAATTGGCTCCCTCAATTTTAGTGGTGTATATGTTGACCGTTTACGTTTGGTTTTCTATAACATGTGTAATATTAATTCAATTTAAATAAAAAAGTATCCAACATACCTTAACAAGGGTTGCTGGCACTGATTCTTCCAAATATGAGCATCCTACGTCACTATTTGCCTAAAAATTCAAAAACTTCAATAGGAAGATGGACATCACAAAATATTTATGGATTACCTGAACTTCAATTTCATGAGGAATCTGGCTCTCATTAACTTTGCTCTCATTAATTACAGAGATAATCTGAAATATAGAAGCCATAAGAACGTTATTCATAATTTTATCGATTTAAATTATAACACACCGGAAAATTATGCACTTCCACATCCTCGATTGTAGCATATGTGGGCTGCATTGGTTGTGGTTCTGTTGCAATTTCCTACAAAACAAAAGTATCAAACAAATTATTCATAATGGGGCTTACATACTAAATGATCAGAATCCAAAAAGGGTCTAAAACCCAGTACAGTTTTCAAATTTATAATTTTCAATGTGCTCTCTATTACAGGATCAAAAGTATCCAATATAGGAGCCCCTCCACCAGTCCTTTTAATATGACTGCATTGGGCAGCTACCACCTTCCTTGTTTTAGTTTTTATATTGTCGTATTTTGATTTGAGCTGGTCCCTACTTCTCCAATGGATAGCTGTTGCATTGAAAGCAGTTGCAATTCTCTGCCAGGCTTTATCCTATAACATTAAAATTATGAATCAGCTGTGCTAGTGCGAAATTATATACTCTTTCGACATACCTTTTCATCATTTGATACTTTATTGGTACTTTTGTTCTCAATTATAAATTTCTCTTTTTCAATTAATAATAATAATAATAATAATAATTAATTCCAAGAGACGTAGTTCCTCCTCAGGTTTAAAAGTAGTACTTTTTTTTCTCTTTTCTTCCATATTCATTCATATGACTCATGTTCACTAAAATTTTAGTAATTCGCATGTAATAATGATATAAATACCATAAATACTGTCTTCTGCACATAACCATGTTTATGCAAGACAGATTTATGCTTCTTTTTCTTTTTACAAGTTCCGACGCATAATTTTTACAGAATATCACCAACTATATTCGTAAAATCAGTGATTTTACGAAGCAGAACTAGTGATTTTAAATCACTAGTTCTCAGGATAGCCAACAGTCGGAAACATTTGATCGGCGCATTAAAGGAAGCTTTAAATAAAGGACGGTCGATGTGCGTTTATGAAATAGCGGGTCCCATTTAAAGGATCCTTTTTCATAAAAGAGCCTTTTGATGTTGTTTATGAAACTGGCAGTAAATTATATGGATTCAAAACTTTTTCCAGCAAATTATAAAGAGCACCCGCAGTTCGATTTTCGCTCACATCGAAGAAACTTAAAAATCTTTCCTTCGGACACCCTTTTATGACGTATGGAATAGTTCCATTTAGAAAACAATTTATGTCTTTCAGAGAACCTAATTCTAGTATGGTGTTGCATGCTCTTAATCCATAAACGCTTTCTCCATTTTTAATTTTGAGATGAAAACCTTCCATTTTGTCATAGTTACACAATTCATGTTCACCTTTGCCGCATTTACCGATTCGGAACCCTTTTATGACGTATCAAATAGTTATGGCACTTTGAGAACGCTCTGTTATATCTGTTGTATCATCTGTCTCACAGCGAAAAAAAAAATTCTTCATCATGAACTTCATTTTTAATATAATCTGTCAAATATTCATGGATACAAAAAATTAGTTCGTTTTGAATTGTTTTAGAGTGCTCGGTAAAATTATTTCTAAATTTTTCGCAGTGTTCCGGTATGGATTACGTTTTATTAGGCATTTAAAAACTTCTTTAAAATTGCCGCGATTTGACGCCTCAAATCTTTCATCGTGTCCCCGAAAAGGCAGTCCTTATTTTCCCAACGTAAGTGTGACATCTATTAATAGGTAATTAATAACCTATTTTTTTGGACATTTTCGTTGTATACAATTAAGTTTAAACGGGCGTATTTCCTTAACGCATCCTGAATGATCGCCATATTTTGTTCTTACCGCTCTAGACCCATAAAGTTTCTTATGTGCTCTTTAGAAGACTCGTGAATTTTGTAATTACGAGAAAAATTTTTTCAGTGTTTAAAACCATCTTTTGAACGCCATGAATTTTTCGCTTTACCCAATAAAATACATGGCCAACAATACAAACATTGTGCATATGAACTCCCGCAAAGCCAATTGTAACTATCATACCATGAAGTTTGAAATGATGGCGAACTTTCCCGATCACCCTCTTTTCGCTGAAAACTGCCGAGTGTTGGTCGACTCTCTAAAATTTGGAAGTTATCCACTTCAGGTAGTAGCGAGAAAGGGGTTTCGAATAAAGATAAAACGATATCGTGGAAGGGATTAATTTTACCTATCTTAGAATAATTCTTTTTAGATCAAAATAGGCACAACAATAGGCATCAAAATACAACAGCAAAAAAATCAAACAATTATTTTATTGAACGAAACGAAACCTTGGTAATAATGTATTATTTAAATAAAAACAAACTTACCTAATGGAAGGGCTTTTGCTTAGGTACCTTACCTTACTTCCTTTCATTTTTCAACAACAGGCAACAGAACAATATGAATTATCACTTTTTTAACCCGGGAACTCACCACGAAAATCTCAAATATGAAAATTTCCGTATTATGCCCGCCAAGTGCTACTAAAGCGGTAGGGGTGCGTGGCAACTAGCAGAGCGTTCGACTAGAGATTTGTGACGTATAGGAAGTTGCTTCATACGACGAGCTGCCACTGACATTTGTATAATCAAGAACGTTCAAATTAATAGTTTCAAAAAATGTATTGCATTTCCTATTATCTACGTTTAAAAATCTTTGCTTTAATACTCTATAGTTATTGTGTTCTTATGGCAATATAGTGTAGATAGATAGATCCTTTATTTCAGATTTTAAATTTTTACAGTTACATAACAGAAAAAATACAAAATAAAATAGTGTCTGTTTCGTACCACGGTTAGTTTACCGTAGTATTCGCCTATTATTTCAGTATTTTGAAATAATAGACAATTGCAAATGAATGAATCTCGATGATTAATTTCGATGGCTTATAGTGGACTGTATTTTTGTTTATTAGCGATGATTTTGACTTCAAAGAACACTCTATGTTTAGTGTTGGATTTATCTAATAATGATAAACCACAACGATGATGAGGAACTGAAGTAAAACACTTATAACAAACAACTAATTTATTTTGGTATCACTGTATATGATACCAAGCTAATGTGATGACAATTACACTACAAACAAGTGTAAGGTGGATGCTACGTTTACAGCAATCGCGTTAAGCTTGTACAATTACAAACGACTATTCGGACAATAATGATTTTTCCTTCCTTTCAAAGACTGAACGTTAGAGGTGCTCGATGCATCCCTTCTAATACAAAAAGAGGGAAATTAACATAATTGATTGGAAGTTCCATTTGGAGGTGTACTGAATGAACAAAATAAACCTTCTTATTGGCTCTAGAAGAATTACGAGATAAATGCAAGAAAAGAAGGATAAAATCAGTTTATTATTTGGAATGCTGTGTTATGTGAAATTAACAGGCATAAATATGTCAAATCACTAAATTACTTTTCATGTTTTCTAAGGCCATATATATTAATTATAAAACAAATAAACAGAAGTGTCCAATAACACTTCAGTTCGTCTGGTGCAGCTGAAAAAATGCTAGATCGAAATATTAACATAAAAAGGCCTAAATATCGATGACACAACGATCTCGAAGGACAGAGCCGTCTCCAATGAGACGGAACAGTGTCAATTACAATGGTTTACCATTAATTACCTGAAATAATCTCTCAACCTGTAAGGTTCCAGATTAATCAAGAATTTCTTTGTTTTTGCTTTGAATATTTTATAGTTTTCAATATTTTTCATATTATGAGGTAATTTTTTGAAAATTTTTATACACATTACGATGGACTCTTTTCAGTTAGAGATAGCTCATGTTGTGGAAAAATAATATCAGCAGTTCTTGTTATATGTAAAATTAGTGTTATTTTTGAGGAATTCCGTTTTATTTCTATGAAGGTATAGAAGGCACTCGTGCAGGTATAAACCATAGACTGTTAGTACACCCAATTCAGTGAATTTACCTCTGCAGGAAACCCTAAACCCCATATTCAACAATACTCTAATTATGCGCTTCTGACTGACAAATATGGACTGGACATGAACTTATTCCCCGGAATATAATTCCATATCTCAGAAACGATTCAAAGTTAGCATAATACAGTACTTTTTCTACATTTTCATTTATATATTTATTTATAATTCTGAAGACTTTGTTGAGTTTTTTTGAAAGATAATCAATATAAGTGTTCCATTTCAAGAATTCATCTATAATGATTCCCAAAATCTTGGTACACTCAAAAGTTTCAGTGCGTTGGTTGTTAAGACAAACCTCTGAGGGTTTTTCTTTTAAATTACCTGCTCTAAATATTATTACATTTGTTTTGTCAGTGTTGATAGTGAAATTATTCTTTTTGAACCATTCCTCAACACAGCTATACACGGTGTTACATCTTTCCTTTAGTATATTACTATTTTTCCCAGTTATTAACACATTAGTACCGTCAACAAAATTTGTAAGTTCAGAGTCTTCTATTACATTTAATTCTTCATCTAGATCATTTATAATATAATTATTGAAAAGAGGTGCATCCCTACAATGCTGCCCTGAGGGACACCAAATTTATTTTGTAGCCATGTGGAAAAGTGAGTTACATTGTTTTTTGTTATCTTGATCTGCTGCCAACGTTCTGATAGGAAGAAGCAAGCCACTTCAAGGCACTACCAACTATACCATACTGTTCTCTATTCAAACAGTTCAATGTTTTTGTGAGATCTATGAATAGACCTGCTACAAGTTTATTTTCTTCTAAGAATTTCAAAATGTTTGATGTAAACTGGAAAATTGCCCTTTGCACTGACCTACCTCTTAAATATCCATGCTGAGAAGGACTAAAAAGATTACAGTTATTAAAATATTCTAGAACACGAGTGGCCTTAGCTAACTCAAAAACTTTGGAGAAACTGTTTCATAAACTAATTGGTCCATAATTCTCATATTGAGTACGGGTGGACTTTCTTATATTTATCACTAATTCTATAAGGCACTTTGCCACAATAACTTCTAGGTCAAATTCAGTTCCCAGGGTGATTATATTGTCAAAGTCATTGACCGACTTTACAGGTAATGGTTAGCGAAATGGGAGACTGATCTCTTGAATCCCCAAATTAATCTTTTTCTGCAGTGATTGATGTGTTGGCACTGAAATCTTGGGATGCTTTCAGTGAAATTATTAAGGCAACAAGTGTGCCAGATTTCAATACTTCCTATTGTATTTTTGCTTGAAACATGGAGTATTTGCACCATTCTCGTTTTATCTGCTGTCACCCGATTCTGCGTTGTTTTTGGACACCATATTGAAGTAATTATTCACCATCAAAATAGTAGTACTTACGGGTATTTTTAATATCGGTAATTCCATGTTTAACAAATTTTTTACCAATATTCATTTGGTGAATATTGCCAATATTGTCATTACCTTTGGATTCAATTATTATTATATGGTATACCAGAGTATATTTTCTCCTACGTTTTCACGAGATGATTCTCAAGTTTCTTAACTCTATTACTTTATATTATTATTTTCTGTATTTTTATTATGTTTTATCGTAGTGATCAATACGTTTAAGAGTATTTTTAATATCGGTAATTCCATGTTTAACTAATTTTATGCCAAGATTCATTTGGTGAATATTGCCAATATTGTCATTACCTTTGGATTCAATTATTATTATATAGTACTTTATATTCACGTGATTATTCTCAAGTTTCTCAATTCTAATACTTTATATTATTATTTACTACATTTTTATTTTATCAAGCCTAAATTTCACAACAATCATATTAATTATGGTACACATCATATATTAATAATTTTACTGAAATTTTACGTGAATTATTAACAGTATATGAATGAAATAAAATAAAATAATTATGATTGGAAATTTCTTGAATGAATGCGAAAACAAATTTTTCTATTTCAATAATGTAGTTATTATAAAAAGTTTGATCTGATTTGATTAATTTGATATGATAGACATGAACAATATATCAATCTCTTGCAAATGGCTTCCTGTGACGTCAATGTTAAAGTCTTTTATATACCAAAACGACAACAAAAACGACGATTTACCGATTCCACTATTCTTGCACCATTCCCAACGTCGAAAATTATCCTCAATTTGTTTTTCCTGCAGGGACAAATGTGAATTTTATTTCTGATGTCCTACTCAGAATTGAACAATCCAAAATTCCACAAAAATTCAATGACGTAGTAGGAAAATAACACCAATCGTATATGTAAACAAAAAAGGAGAAGTAAAAATAAAAAGACCCTAAAATAGAATGGAAACAAGGATATTAGGGTCTAATTTAAGTGAAAATGAAAGACACTCGAGTGTAAATGCTCTTAGCAGAAATAGGTTTTTAATCCCCAAAGGGTAATATTGCTATTCCAACTTCCAATATCAAATCAGCAATATATGTGAAAATATTGATGATTATAGTTTTCCCAAAACTTAGGATTATAATGAGAAAATTCAGTTGATAACCTCTACTATATTACGTACTAGCTATTCAGAGATCAGGAACGAATTTAAGATGCCTATTGAATATTCGAGAATAATTCTTCCACATCTGGTACACACGATAAAGACCAAAATACCACATATAGACAACACAAACAACTGAATCAGACAATTTGGAGCTGCAGTTATGAAGGAAAGTTTTGATACGTTATAACTTAAGTGTAACACACGCAAATTCCTTCGTCAAGAATAGCTCGCAGAATCCCTCCGCTCTAAGAGAGTCTAAGAGATAGGGTCTAAGACTTAGACCCTATCTGGTCTATATGACATAATTGTCATTGTAATGTTGTAACTAATTTTTGCCAAGATTCATTTGGTGAATATTGTCATTACCGTCATGTTTTGTTGTAATTTTCAACATGAATCATTCTTTTCTTGATATAAACACCCATCCAAATTTTGTAAAATACAAATACTAAGTCTGAAAAAGCGTAACGCAATGTAATTTCCAAAATTTCGAATGAAACATCAAAAAAACAAACATACATGTATTTAGCCTTCACATTTTACAAAAAAAAATACATTCTCGTATAAAAAAACATGCAATAACGTTTACGTAACCTAGTACTCGCTTTGGCATTTTTCACATAATAATGTGGCTGCGCTGTGTACTTTACACACGTGCCGGTACACTTATTACACTTTGAAAAATATTTACTGTCATTGTTTGATGGGCACATGTAACATCTCCGTTTTTTTGCACTACTTACTGCATTAGTATCAGGAGCTCTGCGCTTAGAAATCGACGGCCTACTTTCCTTCGTTGTAGTGTCGTCGCATTTAAGGACTCTTTGCATGACTAAACGAAGTTCCCTTCGAAGACTTGTTTCCAATAATAAACATCGTCTCATGTGAGGTTCAATAAGAGTTTGACCTAAGCGAATAATGAAATTCTGTCGCCTCATAGAAATTTCAGTTCCAGATTAGAACAATATGAAGGAATTAACAGATGCTATATTCATTATAGTATACCAGATAGCACACGGTCACCTTCTAGTTGTATTGTAAATTGCACATCCAATGCGTCAACCCCCGCTTTTGTGGTTTTATAATAAAGAATCATATCGAGTTTCTTTGATTCTTCATCTTCTTTGTTGTCCTGGTGCATAGATGACAATAAGAGAACGTATCTATTTGGCTTTGGTACATACGACACTAAAGTTGTAGCGCTTTCAAACACTAACGTAGAAGTACCTGGCTCCGTTTTCTATTTGGAAGTACATATTGACACACAATGGTCTTTGTCATTTCCTGAGTTAGTGTTTGTAACACTTTTACTCCTAGTCTTGTGTTCTGAGGGTGAATTGGGGTTGGTTTTGGAGTGGACGCGGCTTCATTCATACGCGTCTATGTTGTCGGAGTTATTCTTGTTCTCCGACTTCGATTAGAACCATTTTTGGCCGTTTCGCTTTTGATGGTTCTAGCGGGTCGTAGCTCATCACTTCGTTGATGGTCGGATTTTCGTGGTTCTCGGCTTTTTCCACAAAAAAAGTTTTGGCATCGGTGACATTGTTTGTAGTTGTTCTTGGCTCTTTGGGATTCTACTCTGATTCTGAAGTATCCCAGAAATTCTAGATTGTATATCTGTTTACTTGCGTCAGGTCTCGGTAGTTTTACTAGCATCAGCGGCATTGGAATTTTGTCACCTTCTACTCTACGGTATAGGCGATTTACTTCTATAGCTTGGAATCCTCGCTCCAAAAGTTTCTCTTTTGTTGATTCCTCGGTTTCGTGGGAGGGAATACCTCGGAGGACAACACGAAGTAGCTTGTCTTCTGGTAATGAGTAAGAAAAGAACTCCTGGCCGTGCTTTTGGAGCCCTTTCGTTAGTTTTCTATGGTCATCCGCGGTTTCCGTGTGTATATGGAGACCGTTGGCGTTTTCTGTGGCATATTTGATTGCAATGTTTCTTTGTTTGGCCAGTTTCTCGATTGCAGGGAAAGAATGAATGTTTTTCACTTTAATCGGTGGAATTCTGACTTTAGGTGGTTGATTAGGCGTCGGCTGGGTGGTTGTATTCTTCGATGGGGGGGTTTTGTTTTTTGGGCGTAATGGGGGGAATTCAATTCTATGGTTTTCGCCTGGGTTTGCATTAGATGTGGAAGGACCTTGTTCAAAATACTGATGGGTTGGGTTCATCTCGGTATCTTCTATGTTGGACGTTCTGGGGTCTTCAGTTTCATTATCGTCTACAAGAACGCATATCTGTTATGTGTACTCACTGTGTCAGGGATAGTAGGTAAGTTAAGTTTCTTCGCTCGTTTCCTTTTCTCTATCCTGAAAAAGTCATCTGTGGAAAAACCAAGTTTCTCTGCTATTCTAACAAATAGTTGAGATAGAAGTGCTTCGTTGTCGGTAATGGAGCTAAGCATCGATTCCACGGATGGTGATGAAGATAATAATAATAATATCAACTTTATTTAGCACCTGGCTAGCAAAAATATTACAAAAAAATAATTCACTTCACATTTACAAATCTTCACCTTACGAAGAAACAATAAAATCCTCTATATTGTAACGGTCTGCCTAATGTAGCTAATACATGCCCTTTTAAAACTCCTAAGACTAACACTACTCTTCACAATATCGGGTAACCCATTATATAATTTCAATCCCTCATAAAAAACACTCTTCCCACCAAAAGTAGTACCCAATCTCCCCAAATAAAAATTTTCTCTTGTTCGAGTATCATACCCATGTACATCTTTGACAAACTTGCAATTACTCAAAAGGTGTTGAGGAGTTAATCGATTTATCATCTTATAAACAAATAAAATAGTGTTAAGGATTACTGTTTGCTTCACACTTAATAGATTTGTAACATCCAACATATCAGTCCTTCTAGTATATTTATTACATCTCAATATAATTCGCATTGATTTATTTTGTAGCTTTTGTAAACTATCTATTTCAGTCTTATTCAACAGGAAAAGCAGAGTAGCACAGTAATAAAGATGTGGTGCAACAATTGTCTTATACAATGTCAGTTTGGCCCATGAACTCAGGTCCCTTGATGAACGCCCCAGCATATTAATTTTCTTCGACATTTTGTTTGTAATGTACCCGTAATGTTCAGAAAAAGTCAAATTCTCATCAATTACACAGCCAAGATACCTAAAACACTCCACAATCTCTATGTTTTCATTATTGACTTGTACATTTAAATTTGGTCTATTAATAGTCTTATTTTTATTTCTAATAAACATAGCTTTGGTTTTATTCACATTTAGATGAAGATAGTTATTGTTCAACCATTGGAATATATTATCAAGTTCATTATTTATTATGCTAACAATATCATCAATATTTTCCCCTGATATATATAGAACAGCATCATCCGCGAAAAGTTGAGTGCTACAATTTTGAACTGTCTTTACAATGTCATTGATGTACAATATAAAAAGGGAGGGGCCAAGAACTGTTCCCTGGGGTACACCCCATTTTGAATCTCTCTCACTTGATGTTTCAACATACCTTGTAACTTGTGTTCTAGTACTCAAATATTCCCCGAACCATTTCAAAATTGATCGACCAAACCCATATTTTTTCAACTTAAGGAGGAGCAACTGTCGATGAATCGTCTCAAAAGCACGCTTGAAGTCTAAAAAAACCACTCCAATCATCTTCCCATCCCCCAATGCAGTTTTCCAGTCAAACAAAACCGTCTGCAGGGCACTTTCACACGAGTTTTTTCTCCGGAAGCCAGCTTGTCTTTCACTCAGTAAACCATTACCTTCCAAATAATCAATTATCTGGTCATTGACACACATTTCCAGTAACTTTTCGTATGGTGGAACCATATTAACTGGCCTGAATTCTTCCGCTTTTGTAGTACCCATTTTTTTTTCAATTGGCACCACTGTGCTTTTTTTCCATTTATCTGGAAATTCTCCTTGATCCAAACTTTGATTGATGACATTTAAGAATTTATCTCCGATTGTTTCAAACGCCAATTTAAGAAGTTTCACTGTTATACCATCTGTACTACTTTCCTTGTTTTCCATTCTGTTCATAATTTTTCTCAACTCTGACATCTCCACTTTGCGAAACTTTTCCATTCGATGCTCATTATTCTCTATTAGTTGAGCAGTTGATTCCAAGGATTTAGTCGGTACAATATTTTCAGAAATTTTTCGAATGCTATCCACGAAGAATTCATTAAATTTTTCGCATATCTGATTGCCTGATACTATTCTGCCATCAAAGTTTATCTCATTTTTTTTATTTCCATATGCCCTTTTATTAACCATAATTTTTAGTGTCTTCCACATTGCTGCAGGATTGCTTTTCACATTGTCTAATTTGTTACTAAAGTAATGAGTTCTGGCGTTCCTTATAAGTGATACCACTCTGTTTCTTTGTGTTTTAAAATTGTTCCAGTCCTCGTTCAAGTGAGTAATTGTGGCTCTTTGATATAGTTGGTCTCTTTTATTTATTTGCTGTTGTATTTCAGGATTCCACCATAATTTACTACCCCAACCCTCTGCTATAACCTTTTCCTGTAGCGGAGCAAATTCGTCCACAGCAGATGTTAAATTTCTTACTAAATTATCCGCCTGGTTATTTGTAGGCATCGAATTATTCATCCAACGCATATCCATTAAGCTTAGCTGAAATGCGGTTACGTCCATATTTGAGTAATCTCTATATATTTTTGTTCTGTAGTCCTTTTTATGTTCATCATCAAGGTATAACTCGATAACGGAATGATCCGTTACCTTAGGTGTCTTAAGTACTTTATGTTTTATTTCTTTATTATTGGTGAGTACGAGATCAATTTTTGTAGCTGACCTATTGGTTATGCGGGTACATGAATCTACCAGTTGATAGAAACCATATTTGTTAATCAATTCGTTTAATTTGCCAGCATAAAAACTGTTACCCTGCAGGTCAATATTAAAGTCACCTATCATCATAAATGTGCTGTCCAGATCAAAATCCTCAAAAAAGTCATCCAGTATATTCAGAAATTCTCTATCACCAGCGTTTGGTGAATGATACACACAGTACAGATAATATTTTTGCCCTCCTATACTAATTTCGATTCCACATAACCATACATTTCTATCCTTGACCATATTCACGATTTCTTTATACCTATATCCGTGTTTAACGTAAATCAGTGTCCCGCCTGTATGCACACTCGACGAAAAGCAGCAAATTGCCTCGTAACCCCGAATATCTATTTCGTTCTTGGTGAAATCTTCTGTTACATGACTTTCAGACAGACAGATAAGTACAGGTTTTCTTTTATGTACAATCCATTCCAATTCAGTCTTATGAGTACCTAGGCCCTGAATATTCAAATACATAATTACATTTTGTGATTGCTATAACACATCTTTACTCACATTTCTGCTTGCAATGCGGTTACTATATATTTCTGGATAGTCGATTCCTTCCTGGAGACGTCCAACTACCCTTTTATATGCCTCACAGTTTCTATCATCAGCTCTATGTTTATAGTCTATCGATGGTATCTTTAATATTTCCGAGGCATATTTACAGTTCACGCAACACTTCTCATCCGATTTACAGTCCTCTTCCTTGTGATCCCCTGCACACTTCTGACAAAATGGATTTACTTTCCTGCACTCTTTTGCAATATGCCCATATTTCCAACAGTTGAAGCACTGTATAATTCTAACACTGTCCTTGTAATAATAGGATCTCCATCCAATATGGAGTTTATCCTTCATTTTCACACATTCGTACGTTTTTGCATCCATTTGAAGAATTACGTTCATCATATTCTTCTTATTTTTATACTGATGAATTATTTTTAATTCTCTCACATTAGTGTCCGTGTTTATGGTGTTTTGTATAACCAATTTATTCAGAAGGCTCTCCTCATTTTCTAATTCTCTTTGATTCAAGTTGAACATAATTATCCGTGGATTTCTCTTTTCAGGGATCTTCACTACATAATTTTTACCCAATGAACTCTTGATATTATCGAACACATCTTGGAACCCTTCTTCCGGTTTATCTTTATTGTATTTGATTGCGACTCCCCCATCTCGTACATATTTTATTTTTGATACACCAACTCCCAGATCGCAAGGATTAATTTTTTCTTCAATTTTTCTTTTTGTGTCTTCACTTGTTTGTGCTGAATTCCTTGGTTTCACTATAATTACTTCGTCTTTGTGTTTTCTTGTTGACTTTAACACTTGGCTGTAACTACACGGTTGTATCATGGTATCCTTTTTGAGTGATTCTATTTCTTTATTGAGCAAATCAATAATTGACATTTTATCTGCAATTAACGATTCCTTGCACTTTACGATCTGTTTTATTAATTCCAAAGAGTCCCCATCACAACAGTGCGGGCAATGAAATTTCAATACTCTTCCAGCTGACAGTTGCAAAACTTTGACCTCCGAAGAAGTTAGATTTCCGCATTCTTTGCATACTAGCTTGCTACACCCATCACACGGAAAAACATCCTTATTTTTCACTTTAATTTGCTTACAAATTGAACAGTTCATTTTATGTCGGGACACTCCTGAGGATACGCCACTGGTTTGCAGTTCCACCTTGACCGATGTCTGACACACACGTAGCTTATGTTCAAATCAAAATACACCAGGCTACCTCTTGCGATAAGAAATTTCTTTTTAGAATGGAAATTTCACCTAATTATAAATTATATAAAGTCAAATATTTCACGTATTTTGTTGTTTCGAAAATATTCTTCTGCACTTAATTAACGTTCGCTTTTATGGCTACATTTTGATACCAGATTCGATTATTTTCACTTGCTATAACACTCCGTAAAGGCGAGATTATCACCATCGAATTTTTAACTCTGTTTACTATGAAAAATAACAATAATGGGCAAATTTGTACTTCATATGACTGTAACGGCTATGAGAATTATGGACAAACTCAATCAGTAAAAATTTTTTTTCAAATGTTAACTGCACAGATTACTGAATAATGATGAATCCATGAAACGGGTATCATGAAAGATCGTAACACGGAGTATAATAATTTTGAAGTTAGTTTAAGACCAGAATCATATGCACAAAACTACGTTTTTTGAATTAGAAATTCAAAATTTTTGTCAGATAAAAAAACTTTACATATTAAACACTTAAATTGTACCAAAATCTGACCTTGATGATTCACACTATTAAGATCACTTCTATTGTGGAGTATCTAATCAACTTTCATTATACCGCCAAGAAATGGGGTATGTAACTGTCATTGAATACATGAAAATTCAGGCGCGAAATTCAAAACGATTCAGAGTTATTTGCGTTGGTTGAAACTGCCCCAGGGTTGAACCATCCCCACTTTCCTCTATTAGTTCTTTCATGTTGGATAAGTGGTTCCCTTGGTAACATTGCGACTAAACATAAGACAAGTTTTATATTTAGCTACATAGTTTTGTATGTTTTGAGTCATACCAGGCCAATAAAAAATTTTACGTGCTCCGAACTTGGATTTTTCCATACCAAAATGTCCAGCATATAATTCATTTAACATTTTCAGTCTTAGAGCATATGGTACTACTAGTTTAGAATTATGAAATAATAATCTATTTTAGTTGGAATGAAATAAGAAATTACTTTGCTTTATATTACTACTCCATCCAATATTTAATCCATTTTAATTTTCAAACAATCCTTTTGCCTGCTTTTTCCAAAACAAAAGATTGTTACATTACATTATTACAGCTTAGACATTGAATATGATCAACATCAAACTTGAATTTCTAAGAAATAATAGATGACTTCTCCAGTTCATTACAGTATTTTATAATCAAAAGAATTATTATTGCTACAGCTATGAATGTGAAGATCTAAGTGCATCTCCATATTTCTTAACCCAATGAATCTTCAACTATAATATTTCAGGAGCACAGAATAAATAATGACTGAAAAAACTAAACTGCAAAACTTCTTACTGCATACTCATATTGGGATACACCTCTCCGCTTATTTTACATATTTCTTTCTTCCCACTTTTTTTCCTTTAATTATGATCTGAAATCGAACTTGTTAACTGGATCACTATGAACTGAACTCGAACTGGTTGTTTCGTTCCAATATCCACCAATCCAGTGAATTTGATGCAAATCTTCCCCTCCTTGAGATGAACTATGTTGATCCGTGGATCTTGTCGGTAAGAATACTCGATAATTCTCCAACTTCAAAAGAATGCTAGTGCCGAATTTTGTTTCACCAGTTTCGCCTTAACAATCAGAAACTTGCAGTTTCATATTTTTTTTCTCTGTAAATGTTCTGTGTAAGAACAAACATCATTTAGTTTGACGAAATTCATGATGATGATCTATCACCAAAAAAAGAAATTTATTGATAATCACTCATTCATATTATAGTGGATTATGATGTTTTTACTCAACGAAAATTAACAGGAAACTGCACACAACAAAACTTCAACAAGTATGAGAGATTCGAAACTAATGAATCCTTACATGAACCGATGTTATCTTATATATTCTATAATACTGTTAAGTGTCAGTAAAGGCATAGGAATATGTTACTTTATATAAATAAGTTGTTTTTAATTATTGAATAATACACTTTATACTTGATTAATAACTGTTTATTATTTATAACCTCGTAATTGTCATGAGTGATGTTTAGGGAAGACTGGGTAACAGTGAATCATTTTTTTTTAAAGAAGTGTTACTCCGTAGTTTATGACAAAATGATACATCTCTGAAATTAAATGAAATGTGAATATCTAATGTCTAAAATAAAAGACATTTCATGGCGTGTGTTATACAAATTTACAAGGTATAGGCACTTTTAAAAAAATGACAAATGATCCACTGTGACCCGGAAACGGGTCACTTTGGATCACTGCAAGGGTGACAGTGAATCGGCTGGGGCGCACAGGATCAATTGCAAAGAAATATTTAAAAAAACATAAATTTTCATATTATTATAATATTTTTATTTGTACTAGGTACTAGACAGTCTTTTACGTCGAAATAACCTGATGAAAAATTAGCAATCACTTTTTAATGAACTTAAAAATATAATATAATACCTACCGTATTCCTATACCTAAAATGAACAAACTATTAAACTTCCTTTAACAGTAATATGTGATTAAACTTGAAAAGAAACATAAACTTAACGTAAATTCGCTTCAGAAAAAATAATTGCACACAAAACATGTAAATACTTATTTCTTTTTATAGTACTAGACAGTCTTTTATGTCAAAAGTTTTTATAGTCCTATAAAAAATATCAATCACATTTTGATAAACCTAAAAATAGCCTTTCTTAAGATCTAACAATTAACAAACATAAAATCGGTTTTTCAACTGTAACAATTCGAGAACACACATACAATTAACGTAAATCAATTTTTGAAAAATCTAGGTCAAAGTTATACATACACTGTTTTCTCTTTGTGTTACCAGAACATTTCGGTTTTGGTAAAATCATCTTAATGTCATGTAAGGCAACCGTGGCGATATCTGGCACGTTTGGCATGTGAAAATTATTTGGTATTTTGTTAGATCTTCTAAGAAAACTCACTTCACTCTCATTTTCCAGTTCTCCTATAACTTTGGCTATATAATAAATCCCTTTTCCTTTAACTTGAAATTGAACAATAATAAAATCACCTTCTTTAGGCAAACTTTGAAGTGAAGGCAAGCAGTTAGGATCCACCACTGTATAATCATCTTCATCTTCCAATACTGGTTCTTCTTCAGAATAAACACTTATATCATCTTCATTTTCACTGGAACTGTCTTGTAAAACTTTTCTTTTCTTTGTTTTTGCAATTGTCTTTCTTTGTTTTCGTTTATTTTCTTCTCTCATATGTATTTCATTTTTATTTGGTGTATCAGTTGCAATCATTGATTTTCCTTTTCGTCTTTGAGTTCTTCCACATTTACGCCGACCTGCTTTAGGTAGCCCTCGAAATTGGAATGGACTTATGAATGTTTTTTTTACATTTGAGGAGAAGCTACCAGATGCAGTTGCAGTCTGCTCCAAAACTGTAGGAGGTTTAATTGAGCAATAAGCACTAACCGTGGTTTCAGGTGACTTTTGTGGAGTTCTAGGGGGTTGTAGTTCACAAGCCAACGACATTGTAGTTCCATCGCTGCGAGTATCTTGAGTAGCAGTTTGTATAAGTTGAGCAACTTGAAGAGAACCAGGATTGGCTAGCTCTAATATTGAGGGTGATGGGGTTCTTGATGCATTATCTTGAACAGGTGTAGAGGAGAGTAACCAAATATGGAATACCATTTTGATTTTTAGGCATAATTTGCACAAGTGTTATAAATAAAAAACTTTTTGTGATAATTATTAATAATTATATATTTGCACTTAAGTTTAAAACAATTTTAGCTTATATCCATTACTTTAAGGTATGATAAATTATAAAAAATTAAATAACGAGAAAGGTACCTATATATGGAATAGGTACCCCAAATATGGAATACTGTAAATACTATGAAAAATTAACCTTAACTTACATATATGAGACTCATTGAAAATTTTTAACTTTGGTATAATGTAGAAATTAACAAAATTATTTACAAAAATCACAAATCCAGGTATCAAATTCTGGTCCAGCGCAATCATAATGTGCCCAGAGCCCACACATGAGGCACTTGACCCATGTTTCCCCATGGGTATCATTAGAAAACAGTATGCCACAGAAAATACACTCCGAATCTTCAGAGTCTGGAGCTGTATAACCTATCAGAGCATCGGGTTCACTGTCTGTATCAAGCATCACCTCCTCATCATCTGCATCTGACTCAGGCTTAGACTTCCCTTCAGATTTTATATGTTTTGATTTCTTCTCATTCTGTTTTTTATTCTTGTTTTTTGCCAATTTATTTTCTTTTTCATCTTTTTTTTGCTTTTGTCTATAAGGTCGTTCTTGTACGGTGACGACGTAATGACGGCTGCAACAGATGCCTTTCTTCCTCTATTAGAAGATTTCATTTTCTTCTTTGGTTCTGGACTGATGTCATATGGAGACACTAATCCTAAATCACTGCGAGAAAGTCCGGAAGTTGAGGGTACAGGTTCAATATTCATGTCTTGTCTGGGTGTGAATGCTTCCGTTAAAGGCATACAGTTATCAGATGTTCTTAAATTGGCCATCGATGGTCCTTCAGGTTGGTGACCTGATGGAACGTTGACCGTATTACCATCTTTAACTGCATCTTGCTGCGCAGCAAGATAGTCGACCTCGGTGAATATATTTTTATTCAATGGCCATAAGCCAGTTACTCGAAATCCATTTGTTGAAATCTCACCAGTTTGCACTTTTAAATACGCTCTGCCAAATAACTCAACAACATCATAAGGGCTTAGTGGTCGATTATTATCTCTAATCCACATGCATATTTCCTCACTGTAATACGTTTTTAGTGGTCCCATAAACGTTTTGTCTAGTGGCTGGAGCTTGTGAGTTGTGTGAGGAGGTAAGGAGACAATTTCTACGTTGTTTTGCCTAGCAAGCTCTATCACGTCGATGTTTCGAGTGTGAGAAAAATGACCATCTAAGATAAGTAATACTTTCGATTCCGGAGTAGGGTTTGTATGTTTGATGAAATGTTTGAACCATTCAGTGAATATGTTCATTTGAATCCATCCGGATGGATGTGCAACGCCAACAGAGCCTGGGGGACAGCCTCTCATCAGCTGATCACTCATATTCTTGCGTGGGAATATAATAAAGGGAGGCACAAAATGACCAGTGGCGTTCATGGCAACAACAATCGTCATTAATGAACCCCTTTCCGCTGAGGTAAGTGAAGCTATCTGCCGTTTTCCTCTATGCCCAATCACTTGGGGTATCTTGCTTTGTACTACAGTAAGCCCAGATTCATCTACGTTGTATATACGACTTGGACCATAGTTTCCTTGAGCATAGACGCCTTCGAGGAGATCAAAAAATGAGTCTACTTTTTCCTTGCTGAATCCAAAAGCTCTAGCAAAAGACGTGCCAGTTGGTCTTCTCACTGATAGCTTATCCTTATGGCGTTTTAGAAATAATTTAAGCCATTTTTTGCCAGCCATACCAGTCTCACCAAATGGATTTTTCAACTGATTACGTCTAGCTAACATGTACGCCATTCTTCGAACATCGTTTCTCGTCAAGCCATGAAATTTGCTCTCCATCGACAAAATGTAGTCTACTAAAAGATTTTCAAGGGTTGTCCCTAAGACAGTTTTCCTTCCGAGTGTAGTAGCTGCGGCTTCTTCTGGAGAAAATTCACTTTTCTGGCATAATCTAAACAAGGTAGATCTTGGCACATTAAAATGTTTTGCAGCTCTTAAATAACCCATTTTTTTCTCCTTTACTAATTTTATGGCTTCCGCCATAAGCTCCGTATTCCATGCTTTTCGCTTTGAGTTCACGCCGGCCATTCTGATAAAACAAAAAAAAAAATTAACAATGTCATCAAATCAGCTGATGGATATGGTATCCAATTATGGAATAGTTCATAATTAGATACCGCGATCTGTCCATATTTGGATTTTCCAACGGTTTCAAACTGACATTTAAATTTTTATATTTAAGAAAGTAATACCATCTAATACCGCTAAAACATACAAAAGAACATCTAAACTGTCTCTAAAAACTATAAAAACAATACTATGTGAACTTTCTGGACGAAAAATAATTATTTTTTACATACCTTAGAAAGTTATGTGGGAGCGACAAAACAAAACACTCTCTCATCGATGACAGGACTCCCTCGACTGACTTGCCACGGCTTGTATGCGTGAACGGGAGCAGAATGAGACGGAAGATCACTTTTATTGCGTGTGTGACTTTGCACTTGAGAGAAATGTAGGTATTCCATATTAAGAACCTATTCCATATTTGGTTACTTTCCTCTATTAATCTCGTTTTGATTATTTTCTATATCGACTTGTCGATCAATAACTTCGCTAAATCAAAATCAAGGTCAGTAAATACATTTCTGTCGAAGGGGAATATTCCAGTAGCTTTGAATGCTGCGCAAATATTTCCGGGTGTCATAGCTTTCAAGTGGGCTTCCCTGACACATCCAGCCACTTCATATATTGAGAAAGTTTTGCCTGGGTTTCGTAACATCCAGCTATCTACAGCATGGTTATAGGCAGTTTTGAATGGCCCAAAAATTCCGACATCTAATGGCTGAAGTTTTCCTGTTGAATGCGGCGGCACTGTTAAAACTGTCACACCATTTTCTTTAGCCAGATTCAACGCCTCTATGTAAATGTGCGACTCGTGGTTATCGTATATGAGCAGACTAGGATTGTCCTTGCTGCTGTTTGAATAATTAATAAAATGCTGCATGGTTTTCACGAATAATTCAGAGTTCATCCAACCGGATGGCGCAGCTAAACCTAAGGTTCCAGTTGGAGCCTCCGCAACCATATGCTGCTTGAAATGAACTCTAGGAAATATAATTACTGGCGGCAAGGCATTACCCAAAGCGCTGACAATATAACAAGTTGTTGTTAATGTTCCGCGTTCGGTGCTGGTGACTTTAGAAACTTGTCTTTGCCCTTTGGCTGCTAAAACTTTGGCACATTTTTGCACCGTCATAGTATTTGTTTCGTCTAAATTGAATACTCTGGTGCCATTTCCAAAGGAAGCATGTCTAGCCATGACATTTTCTAAATTATCGAAGAACAAACCAACATTATGGCGATTGAAAGACGTTGCTCTGCTCAAACTGCAACGCTCTGGAGTCCGCAACGATAATCGATTATCTCTTTTTCTGAGATTATACAGATACTCGATACCTGCGAGTTCAGTCTCATGCCATTTATCTGGTACTTTTATACCATTCAACATCGCTACTTCGTAAATCAATCCTCGAACGTCTATGATGGTAAGTCCATAGAACATTTGACTGCACTTAACAATGTAATCGACAATATTTCTTTCTTGTTCATCAGTAAATAATTTATGAACTGCATAGTTAGGTGTAAGCCTTATTGGTTTTTCGGGATCAGGGTTGTTTTTAACTTTCTTATGATATCTGTATAACGTTGTAAATGGAATCCCAGTCGACCTAGCAACGGCTCTTATTTTTTGGCCATCCGAAATAAGTTTTAGAGCGTTACTCATCTGTTCTTCAGTATGAAGTCCGATAGTAGTCTTTCTTACTCGATTGCGAGGCATTTTTACCTAAAACATAAAGTAAAAATAAATCTTAGCTTGTTGGGTTACAATGGATCAACAGTTCACTGTGACCCAATACATAATGATTCACTGTGACCCATTGACCGTTATAGAAAAAGAATATAAACAAAAAAAAGTGTGTGTGTCCGCTCCGACGCACGACTGGAGTTTACTCCTCAAGAACGATTATAAAATAAATAAATAGATAAGGGAATACGGGTATAAATGAATGCATTTTTGATGATACTTAGATTATGCACGGTAGATTTTTATTCTATTAATTATACAATAAATTTTTTGACATACATAAGGAAGCCATGAAAAAATATAAACAATAAAAAGGAATTCTGTAGGATCTTTTTTTTAAATAGCTTATGTGCTGATTTATGAGTTTGATAGCTACGGTATGGCAGGCTAGAATTTGGCTCCGATGTTGACTCTTCAGACATGTTGATATTGTCTTCATTTTCAATGAATTCATTCTCGGCTGGTTGTAAAATTTCCATTTCATTAGTTAGCAAACGAGGAGTCAGTATAGGTTGGCTGGGAAGCTGACAAATCTCATCAAAATTAAGGTTTCTGGTTTGATTTGGTTTCCTTTTTTTTTTGTACACATCACTAACACTTTCGTGCTGTTGTACGTTTTGACGTTTTTTTGTTGATACCGGTGCAGTCTCAATAACTACTTCGTGGTGTGTAATGACAGGTCCATCGTCAGGACTTGAAGGTACCACCTGTGCTGTAGTTACCGATGTCAAGTAGTTGGAAGGTCCTGCATCTTGCCTCGGTAAAATTTCAGTAACGTCTGAGTTTGACTCTGCGTTGATGTTTTGATTCGCTCGGAGTTTTTTTCTCAACCTGCATTCCCGTTGACGCTCCGCTGCGGACTTTTTGGCTGGTCTGTCCTCTTTCTGTTTTTTAGGCCCAGATTTTTCTTTCATCCGAAGTCTGTATTCTTGTTGTCGAATTGCTTGAGTTTTTTTATGACCGGTTGTTGTTGATGGACAGGTTTCAGGACTGTGAATAAACAAATTCAAGCACATTTAATAAGAAAAAAAATAAATAGCTATTTTAATAGCATGTAATTAAATATAAAAGCACAACATAAAAAGTATAGATATACACTGATAAAAAGATTCATTAACTATTTAATAATTTAAATTATTTGAAAGCAATTGTTTAATTTTAATAAATATTTTTCTACATTTAATTAACATTTATTTAGAAGGAAAATATATTTATTAACATTTAATAAGTATTTATTAATAATTAACAAATACTTATTAACAGTTAATAAATATTTTTTAACAACTAATAAATATTACGTTGATTTGTATTTGATTTGTACTTCATAAATTATTTTTAATAAACATGGATTAACTTTTAATAAACCTTTTTTTAGTAGCTAACAAATATTTATTCATACATTTGATAAATTGCATTTCATAAATAATTTATTAACTGTTAATAAATACTTATTAAATTCTTTGACGTTAAAAAATCATTTATTAATAAAGTTTATTAAATATAAACAATTCCTTCTATCAGTGAATGGACAACTTATATATTAATTGTAAAAGTGAATTATATAGACTTACTTAATTACCGCATCCACGTGTTCCGCAACTCCCGGATCATTCTCACTAGAATACGTAACTTCCATATTTTACTGTATTCAACTGACACAAATTTATATTTGTATCGATTATAAATAAATTATAAAATTTAAAACAATATCTCCGCAAGTTCAAAGTGTTTGTAGGTTAATATCGAATAAATAAATGTTTAGAAATGTATTGATATAGTTATGCAGGCGCTACACTGTACATGTATAATGTGTATGCTATTATACACACACAGATATATACTAAACATATACAAGTACATGGAGCCGAGCATACCGTGTGGTGGGGAATGGTCAGACTATAGCGCATAACGCATTTCGTGTGACATGCTATACTCTCTAGTACGATTTTGGTCCCCATAATTTTCATACCCCGGGCCTATATATGTAAATCGATTCTTAAGGAGTAAACTCCAAAAAAACTATCTATCTTGAGGACAAATCAATATGTATTACAACGGATCTAAGGTATGACAAGTATACGTCATCGCAAAAACATCAACATTTCTTATTTAATTAGGAATTAAATAAATTTAAAAATCTCGTAATAAAATAGGTTAGGTACTTACGTAGGGTCTGGAGTGAGGCAGCGCGTGCTCCCGCTTCGATAGCGCGCCGGCGACTAGTGCGACGCAAACAGGTATACAAGAGCGGCAAATAAAGGTTTGTTTGTGTGCGTGAGTGCAACACATGCTATATTATTGTACATTATCCACTGTGACCCGCGATTCACTGTAACCCAGTCTCCCCTACCTCTCTCATGTAGGCGCCCCTCCAGGAATTGGTTCTTTTTCTCTGACTATTGAGCTATTCGCTCCATTTGGGCGAATAGTTTCAAGATGTGCAGCGATGCCATCTTGCTGATTTTAGAGTTGGAGTTATGCACAAGCTCCTCCAACTCTTTACGGATTTGGTGGGTCGTCATGGGCTCCCCATCGTCCAAATCTTGGTTTTCACCCGCCTTTTCAGGGGGTGGTGCTCTATTTCCCCCCGGAGCCACTATCTCCGGGATGCTTTCTCTTGACCTAGCCCTTGTGCCTAGGTCAACCCTACGTGTTGTCTTTAATTGGTCAGTAGCTTTGCCATTTCCCGCAACCTGGCGGATTGGGGATCTGGTTTTGCCTCGATCGCCTGATGACGGTCCGGGGGGACTCGACGCTCCATGCGCCCCCGTACCGGAGCTGAGTTTCCGTACTCTGCTCGGTAAGTTTTTATTAATATGATTCATCATTTCATAAAAATTAGTTTGCCATTGCCTGCTATCAGCCGCTCCATTTCTGAAACGTTTCCGACTCTCGCCACGAGGAGGCTGCAGGTTGGCCTTTGGAGAGCCATTGCGCAACGGCAGTCGGCACTTGACGTTCACTCATGCACACGTGTGCAACACGTGCTCCGACGAAAACAAAAGCCACACTGTTCGTAAGAGACTCAGCTGCACATACTCAAGCCACGACCTTCGAAACATACATGCGCGCCATCTACAGAGTTTGTCTCGATCATATTTGAGCCACCCTCGTACGATAGTTTCATCAATCCTAAATTCAATGAAATCCAAATAAAGATAACGCACTGAATAAGGAGATAGCGATGCGGTTCCCTCGAGCAATAGGAATCATTTATAAATTCTGCAAACATAATAATTACGAAAAGATATGTCAACCTATAACCTACTTCTAAATTTTTTTTTACTCTACTTTAATCATACAATTTCAACCTGAATAATATACAAATATTTTTAGATACTTCTTACTGCTAGACTCCAAGACCATACATTCAAAACTAAACTGGACAGACGTGATTTTCTACAAGAAACGGCCTAGAACAATAAACTTAAAAAAAAAAATACTAATATCACTAAATATAATTACAATACTGTTAAATTCTGAGACCAATTCGAGCCTCGCACCTCGATCTTTTCTCGACGATCTTTAAGTTTTTCCGGTGTGTCAAGACTCCCCGACAAACTCTCTTTTGTCCTTTTTAATACCTCGTTCGCATTTTGTCCCTTTTAATAGTTCGTTCACCCGTTCAAGATTCCAAGTTAGCACTTCTGAGAAAACTTTGACTCCTTGTCGAGCCACACGTGTTAATTCCGACGTCAGCGTTTTCCGCCGTAACTTTCCGTTCATTAACTCATCTGAAGGAATATATTTACGTTTTGAACAATCAGCTCTTATAAACTTTTTAATCTGTAGTTTGTTATTACAATATATAGGTCAGAGTAAAAGAATTTACTTTCATGAAGCCGCCATTCGTGCGTGCCACGAAAGGGAATTTCTGAGTTGAACATTAACTGGTCTGGAGATTAGAATAAACAAATTAATTCAGGGGCATTGAACCTCGCGTAGAATTTGCTATTGTCCACTGAATTAATCCCTGTATCATTACAGCCCTTGCTTGAATTTTAAATCTTGTTGGTTTACCATAGTGCAAGCCACGTCAACCTCAAGTTTTCGTTTTAAAAATTTATCCATATTACATCTACTTTTAATCCACAAATTCACAATAAGTTTTAACGCAGACGACCGACAATCGGTGACGACTATTTTGTCGTCAACACACGGACGACAGTCTACCAATAAAATCGGTGGTAAACGCACACGAACAATTCAGTCCGTGATTGTTACGCTATGAGAAATATGAATAGGGAAACGTTAAATAAAACACATATATACGCTTTTCAGCTTTTTTATTTTTATTTGCCTACACTATATATACAAGAATATTTACAGGGGGAAATATACAAGATAGATACGTTTAAATTATTATCTCGCACCTAATATTTTAAGTTTACATTTTACATTTGGTGAATTTTGTCAAGAGTATAAATTTTTTCTAGACGTATGTCGACTAAATAAAACACATATTCGTCTCAGGTGGAATAAGCTTTCAAATAATCAGTGAATTTTCATCATTTTAAAGTCAGATGATGTATTAATTTGTGCCTTAGTCTGATGTTAGTGTTTTCTGGCGTAGTGGTACCTAGATATTTAGTTTTGTCAAGTTTTTTAGTAGTGTATCTGAAAAATTTTTTAGTGTCTTGTTGATTTTATCCTGAATTGTTTCTATATTTCCTTTTCTATGAATTTCTTTAATTGAGGTGTATTTTGTTTTATTCAAAATAATTTTCAGGAATTTATTTTGCAAAATCTGTAGTTTTCTCAGGTTTGAAAGAGATGTTATGTTCCATAATGGTCTAATGCCTTGCTTTTAAATCCTTAGTTTCGACTTCCTGCTAAGTTTACTTGATTTGTTCAACACTGGAGAAATGTTTCTAAGCATTGGTTGGAATTTGTTGATTCAGATATTTTTGCGGTGTCGTCGGCGTAAATTTTTAATTGAGTTTTGTTTGTTTTTGGAATGTCGTTAATGTAGTGATTGAAAAGAGAAGGAGATAGCAGCCCGCCTTGAGGTACTCCGGCTTTAATAGTGTATTTTTTTGAGATGCTTTTTTCTACCTCAACCTGAAATGTGCGATCGGTTAGGTACGAGTTTATTATTTTGATGAGATATGATGGGAATTTGGTTTTTGTGAGTTTATATATGAGGCCTTCATGCCAGTCAGTGTCAAAAGCTTTTTCAATATCTAAATTCAACATGGCTGTTATTCTTTTATAATTAAAATTTTTTGTATTTGATCAGTTATTGTGTCTAGTTGGAGGATAGTATTGTGTGATGATCTGAATCCGAATTGTTCATTTATAAGTATGTTATTATTATTTTCATGTTCATTTATTCTGTTTAAGATAATTTTTTCTAAAACTTTTGACATTGTAGGCAAAAGGCTGATTGGTGTATTATTTTCTGAAAATTTCGTATCTTTTTTTTGTTTTGGGAAGGACAAGACGATTGCATTTTTCCAAAGGGGAAGGTAGCAAAATTTCAAACAACTGTCCAAATGTAAAATAGTTGAAGAATAGCTTTATAGGAAGGTTATTCAGTGTGCGATTATTGATTTTATCTTCTCCGGGAGCTTTATTATTTTTAAAGGACTTGATTATACTTTTTATCTCGTTTGGGCAAGTTAATGATCCTGGTGATATAACGTGGGAATGACTAAAGAAATGCTGTACTGTTTCCTTTACTAATTTTCGGGTCTTTTGATCGGATAAGTCGCGGGTAGAGTTATGTATTTTAAAATAAGTTTCTGCAAGATGTTCTGCTTTGCTATTGGTATCAAAAATTAAGTCTTGGGGTCCATGTAATGTGGAAATTCCAAAGGTGTTCTGATTTTGTTTTAATGAGCGAGCTGTTTTCCACATTTCGTTCGAATTTGTTAAATTTTTTGTGAACTTTTCCCATTGGAATGTTTTAAGCGAGCGTATTAAGCATCTAGTTAGATTAATTAGATATTTATACTGCTTATGAACATCCACATTGTAGTTGCGTTGTAGTCTTTTTCTTAGTTTATTTTTAGTTTTTATAAGTTCAAGTACCGGCTGGGGGATAACGAGGTGGTTACTGTCAGGGTTTGTTGTTTTAATTATTGAATTGAAGTGGCAATGTTTAATTAATTTGGTGAAAGCATGTACGCGTACGGTACTTGCGAAGAATAGTACTATTGCGATTAGTGCCGTTGCAGTTCCAGGAAGTACTTCGACTATTGAAGTCCCCCGCAATAACAACCTTCTTACCTAGAATCATTAGGAAGTTCATTTCGTCTGTGTTAATAGGACGTTTATGACCGTTGTAAAAGTTCACTATTGTTATATCATTGAGCCTTATTGCCTGGGATTCGGAGTGTACCGTTTGGGTTGGAATTTCAATCGGTTTTAAATGTTTTTTATAGTATATAAGCAGACCTCCGGATTAAGTTTTCGGTGTTAATATAATAATAATTGGGTATTTTTGGGGGTTTCCGTTTATTAAGTCTTGTTTCCTGTATGCAAATTACTTTAATTACCATAATTTTCGGCTAATTTTTGAATGATAAGTATTCCTTAATTTCGTTTAATAAGGTCTGAAAGTCATCGACGTTATTTTGAGTTGCACCTGGGGGCGCCATTGGGATTTCATTAGTCTGAATTGGGGAAGAGTTTTTAAGTATATCATTGAAAGAATATTATTTTTCTACTTGTCTGAACTGTTTTCTGATCGGGGGAAATTTTTGTAGGTCAGTCAGAATTGGGGTACTGTCGGTTTTTTGAGGCGAATTGTGAGTTATTGAATCAACATACCTTAGTTTAATAGGGCACTGTGAGTAATTAGCCCTATGTGGTCTATCACAATTCGCGCACTGTAGCAGATTGCTATTTTTTCCGTTATTGGGCATTCACTTGTGATATGGTTTTTCGCGCACTTGACACACTTTGGGGTTCTATTGCAGTTTGACGATCCGTGGCCGAATTTTTGACATCGATAGCATTGGGTAACTGAAGATTTTTTTAAGTGTTGTTGCCACTGTATCTTGACGTGATCAATTTCATGAATTTTCTTGAGATCCTGTATTTGTTGAGTGTTATGTACATTCACCAAATAAGATCTAGGGTTAGAGTTTTTGCCTTTCATTTTTATACATTCAATATCCTCTGGTTTTATTTTACCATCCATTGTCCTTGGATTATGTCTTCTTCCGAGACAAAACAAGCGGCTTTTAAAACCATTTTCTTTTTGGAGAATTCCTTCGATGTATATGTATAGAATTCGATATTTTCCCTTCTTAATGATGAAATAAGCGCATCGCTTATTTCATAAAAAAAATTGGTATCATCCTTATTATACTTTACTTGGTAGCGGTTTTTAATTATTAGTTTGAGTTTTTGATGAAAGTGGGTATATGATCCAATTCTTGAAGTAATTATTATTGGAGGACACTTTTTCTGTCCGCTGTTCATCTTTGTGCTTGACGTTTTATTGTCAGCTGGGGTTTCAATATCCATTTTATCATCCTGAATGAATTGGAGATTTTAGGTGGAGTCGGCAAGCTTGGCTTTGGAGCACGTGATACCTTCTTGGGTGATGTCAATTCCATTGCGTAATCGTTAGAATGTGTAGAACTTGTTGATGGTTGGCTGCAGATTTTCTTCGCCGGTTTTAATTTCGCTATTTCTTCCTAGTCTATTTGGTCCGTTATTTCTCTTTCCATCCTCCTGAAGTTGCGCCACACTTTGGTGATCGAGACCCCAGGGCCTCTTTGGGTTAGTTTCAGAGGTATTTTGTTTTGACTTCACTATCAATAATAACATAAAACTCAAGAGACGTCCGTCTCACTTGACGGACAAACTGAGAGTCGTTAAACGTTAAGATCTATTGCTGTTTATTTAAGGTACCGAAGAAATAGAAAATTCTGGGTGCATCCAGTCATTTCTCAGCTATTATTGAAAAGCCTATTTTATACCCTTTTCGACCCTTAATGAAAATCCAGACAAGATTTTCGATTATTATAGAATGTCCATGAATTCATTCAAAGAGCTGTTAGCTATCTAGAATACTCAATTATCGTATCAAAATATTAATATGAGGAAATGTGTTTCGCTTGAGGAGAGATTATCAGTTACATTTAGGTGAAGGAAAATTTTAAAGTTTTATTAGGAAAATTTAAATTTGTTTCAATAAAAAACAAACTTATCACCGAACTGGGGAGAATTGTGTGTCATCACTATTGCCCAGCGAAAGTATGTCCGATTCGTACCTTTCGGACACGTAGGAATCTGGATGAATTAATAATTATAGGCCTAACAGGTTCATAGCATTGGAAAGAGGTCCGGCTGCATTGTTGAACCCAAGGGACTGTTGTTTGTGGAGCTCATATGGTATCCATAATATCTTCCATCACCATGATAAGGCTTTGATTGTTTTGAAAGTAATATGGAGCAGAAGAAGTGAGGGATGGAATTCTATTTGTTGTCACACTTTTCCTGTGGCACCTCTCAAATTTTAGAATAGTATTCATGAGTTGAATTCTCAAGGAATATGTTGTTTCTGCATCGTATTTCTGAGAGCTGGTAGAAGAGATAAAAGAAACAATTCGTCCTCATCGTCTTTTTTTTTTTAAGTGTGTTCTTGTATTATTGTTAATATTTCTGAGTAACTAACTTGGCGCTCTGCTTAAGAACCTCAAGAATTTCTTCATCGTAATTTTTGGTTTTCTTTTTTTATTGTGCGCAATTGGAGACCTGTATTCTGAAGTTCCAGAGGGTCCTGTTTGACCAAGGCAAAAAAAATTGATTTGAAAAAACAGGACTAGCACCATATTGGGTGCTTGATTTCTGATTGATTATTGTACAGATGTTATAAAAGAAAAAAAATAAAGTAAAGATAAAGAAAGGTGTAAATGTGAGATTGTGATGCATAGCGCAGTATGTCAGAGTCTATGAAGCGAAACAAAGTTAGGCAAATTGGGCTTGTTTGTGAGACTTCCACTTGGGGAGTATATTGTTCTGATTCCTGCTTGTATCTCTGTAACCACTTTGCGCCACTTTATACGGTACGACATTTCACTATCGCGATGCTCGTCAAAACACCTCACAATTACATTTTATTGGAGTCCCATGTTTTGCCGCTGCTGGTTCCGTCTTCATTTTCCTACATTTCTAGAGGGTGTTGGTTCCCCTGGTTCTCTGGAGTTTTGACCAGGTGGTTCACGAATGGGAGGAGGGGGTCCTGGTTTTTCTGGTGTTTTCTCTGTGTTGATCAACCACGCTGGCAGACAAGTGATGATTTCCTACGGGTTTTGGAATGTATGCTGTGGGGTTCTAGTTCTGGTTACCAATTAGCACGGGTTGGATCTGGCTAATTGTTCAAAGATGCTTCTGTTTTCCAGATGGGGGATTTGCTACATGTCGGGTGGCAATGTTCTGATTTCCTCGTTAATTAGTTTCTGGGCGTCCAAGTATTTCGCACAGTTCAGGATTCGGTGTATCGGGTCGTCTGTCTTGTTATGGCAAGCGTCGAAGTTATCAGATTCGGATTCCCCCATTCTTTTTAGGTGAAAGCCGAATTCGCCGTGTCTTGACAATACTTGGGCTTGGAGGAAGTCAACTTTGAGTGACTTCAGGTATGAATTTAAAAGTTATTCTACCTGAAGTCGAGTTTTGCGATCTTTCCTGCCATATGTCTTCATCTGGATGTACAGTTTCGCATGGTGGATGGAGTCGAACTGGTGATGCCTGATTACTTCGTTCTGGAAAGTGCCGGACCGGCCTCTTCGGAGTTTGCCGATGCAGGTCCTCATTTCAATTTCCATGTCGACGGGGGTTATGCCCGCCATGACTCCTGCTGCTTCTGTTGAAACACAGTTGTAGCACTGTGTCATGGTTCTGGAGATCGTGCCATAAATAGAGTGGTACTTCCTGCTGACTTTGGAGAAAGGCAGCCGGTCCAACCAGACATTGGACGCGTAACTCAGGATGGGAAGGAGGGCTCCGCGGTATATGGTGAGTGCTGAAGTTCTTGTATCCTGATCCCATATGGTTTTGATTTTCTCCCTGAGAGACATGGCTATCCTTCTCGTTTTGTTTGTTGCGTATGCAACATTCGTTTCGAAGTTCAGTTTTGGGTCTATAATGAGACCCAGATATTTATGCTGATTCGCTATATTTATTTTCCTGCCGTAGATCTGAGTTTGCAGTTCCCGGTGATGTTTTCATGTGTTTTCCATGAATACTGTTTTTTCTTCCTGTATCTATCTGTGGGTAAAAATCGTGAGATATAGGATGACGTCATCATTAAAGGGAATATTTTCGTTTTGAATTGAATATTATGACGAAATTTAATGAACCTACTGAGCTATCCCGTGTTATACGGAGTACTCTAAGAGATCTGGGATTTTAAGGAGTACTCTAAAAGATCTGGAATTATACGGAGTACTCTGAAGAGCGCTAACCTTTTTATCGTGATCGTCTAGTCGCGAGAGAATAGGACGTTACGTTGTGTAGACAATCCAAATTACACCTTACGAAAGCAAGGAAATAGTGACGGGAGGTTCAAATATTCAAAACACAGTAATGCCCGAATAATATATTTCTATTAGTAATGTTGAAAAGCAACAACCCTCAATGAAAGGAAGCTCATTTGTCAGCCTGTGATTAAATCTACTCTACGCAGTGGTTCGCAAAGCTCCACAGTGAACCTAATAGTGCCCTGGGTCTAAATGACTTATTACTACATATCGTTAGGTCGGTAACTCGCTCAAATCGGATATCATTCTTATGCAGCGGAAGGGTTTAGAAGGAACTGGATAAAGCCAGCAATCGCACCTACAACTACACTTTCGGTAACCAGTGCAGAACCTAACCGTTACAAGGGGTAAGTTTAAATGGACAATAAGGCAATGGTAACTGTGGAATGCCCAGGAGATCGCCTTGAAGAGGGGATCTCACATAATTCGAGTCGACCGCAAAAGTTACTATCAAATGGAGTGTATCTGGCCTCCTCGGGGTGGCCAAGGCCCAGGAAAGCTCAGATATTACTGAAGAACGAACCGAACACTACCTGAAGGGTCACGCAAACTCATAATAATAATAAATGGTCTTTATTTACCAATCCAAAATATACAAAGCAAAAAAATTACTTATCTGAGGGCGAGACTTACTTTTTTTTTCCCTGGGGAAATCCAATACCTCAGAGCATTGATCTAGCAATCACTCACACATTCTCACAATAACGTTGGATATCCGGAGCTATTTACTGTCTCTATACGATATATTGTCCTCCTCGAGGACTACTCAGCGATTTACCCTAAAGAACGCCAATGGCTCACAAGGAATATAATCTCACAAAGTAAGCGGGTACGTGCATATGGCAAATATGTAACACAATATTAGGACTTTATAAAATAGATACAGTACCTCATCACCTAGGCGTGTTAATGAACGTTACAATAAGAACAAACAAAGAGATGGGTAACAGAGGGATCACACAAGAGTACATGCAAATCAAGCATCGCAAGTAGTAAGAACAGATAATAAAAATCCCTATTAATAATTATAACGCAGATAAAGAACCACTATTTACAAATACAGCAACCAGGCACCGAGAAAAAGTATACAATAGAAATTGATAACTTGTGAGGGTCGTGCCGCTTTAGTTATATACAAAGGCAATGCATTTGAGTAAAACATTCCGGTCGAATTAAGTAACACTGCAGCAAAAATACAAGAATGAAAAGCGATGAGTGGAAGTACAATGAACGAGCGTGCAATCACTAATTTTACATTAAAACTAAGCTGGTATTCAAAGCGTAAAGCTTGCAATCAATCAGAAGCATTTAAAAGAAGTTTACTTACTAAGAGTTACCAAGGGGACTGTTATAAGTACTATTATTTCTAGTATGTTACTAAGTTGCTCAGAAGGTTTATTTCCAAGAACCTTCCTCTCGGCTGCTTCAAAATACAATGGGAATGCTATAAGGACATTGTTCTCTTTTTTGTTATTGTCACCGATCGTCTACGTGGCAAGTTACAATGCCACAGAGAGTTTGACACATAAATAACGCGGGTAAATTCAATGACGTAATGGTGGAATTTAAATAATCTACGTGACTCGTATGATCCTTTAGAGGATACGGATCTCTTCAATACTTAAAAGAAGCCAGAAAGTTCAATGAAAAAATTTTTTCCTAAAGAAACTTTACTGTAAATTTTTTATATTCGCTATACCTAATTTTTTAATACATAATAAAGAATAAACTTAGGGATTTATGAACATAACTTGTACTCAAACATGAAAAATAATAATACGAAACAATCTGTAGAGTTTGAGAATTAATTTATTTTTTGGGGCATTATTCCGAGGAATCGGAATCATACGGATTCGTTTTCTGCTCATAAAGTATATCACTGTTATGCCTTTTCAGCAAATCATCAGTGATGGTAAAATTGAAGCAGTCGCCATTATTATTAGCTAAACTGTTTGTTAAGAGCATTCTCTCTGAAGTTTCGGATTCCTCAGTCTTGTTTTATTCAAGTTTACCTGAAAGAATATTCTCTCCACATTTGCACTCGATTGTGGTAGACTCAATAAATTGAACACAAGATTAGTTAACGTCGGAATTTTTTTTTCTCCGCTACCTAACCTAATGTTAGAGATGTTGACCCAAAATTCTATTGTGTTAGCATCAGAATTTATATTGAATTCTTGAAAGTTCAACATTCTCAATGCCAGCCACTCGTTATCATGTTCTTGAATATTTTTTATCAAATTAGGGAAATGTAGTGAAATGTTTGTAATTTTTCTATTAATTGCCACTTTGAGATCAAGAAATTCTAATTTTTGAAGTCCTTCAATGGAGGAAATCTGAACAATATTTGGTGGATGCTCTCAATATAAAAATTGAGACATTTTAATTTCAAATCGTGTAGACCACTTTCTTGCAGAGTGCTGTTAATGATAGCAGCTCCAAAATAATTTTCTCCAATTCCATGAAATTTTGAGGATCTTTGTAGTCGATATTATGAAAATTCTCTCTTAGCATCATATTGTCTTTGATGAAACATGCCATGATTGTTTTGACCGTTTCTGTAACTTCTCTATACAGGATGTCCCAGAAGTCAACGTCAAGCGGAATCGGGTAACAGGCTGAGTCATAGTAGTCATCAGAAAAATATTTAAAAGAATCTAAGTCGTGTACTCTTCAAATTATATTGCATTTTTTATTATTCGAAAGAATGCACAACCTGTGATGATTTTTGAACTCCTGTTGCTACAATTTTTTACTTTCTTCAAATTTTATTTCTCCTATGTTATCCCGAATAGTGCTTCTGTAACCTGTGATCTTCAATTTTAAGCCAATTATTCCAGCTCAGAAAATAATGCCACTATTTGCCGAACCAAGTGTTCAAAATTAATATTTCGCACAACTTTAACTGACTGTTCTGAAAAAAAAAACTGTACTACATCAGTTTGGCAAATTGAAAAGTTGGTGCATTTATTAGGATTTCTCAAATGGTATAACACTTACTACATTATTTCTTAAATGGGTCAAAAAAACGGTCTTTCTTAAAGAAACATAGTTTCGAATAATTTCTTCGAACTTTCTAACAATGATTCTGGTGCATCCAATGCTTTCAGAATATTTTGTTGTATTGTACTTTCACATGACTTTTCCCTCTTACTTTTACCGATTGCCCTGTAATAACACTTAGATCTACATTTACAGGCAATATGGAAACTTTTGGAAACATTTCCTTGAATTGAACCTCTGAAATGACTGGCATCTCCCTCTGAAAGGGAAATTGATAGTGGCAGCACCACTATCAATTTCCCTTTGCAAAAACTGCCCATTTATCGACATACCTGTTTTTTTCAGATAAATTCAACTTGTTACAAGATAAATATGCCGAAAATTTCTGTTCTCTCTGGTTATTCTCCTCTTGTGATTGTTCTTCGACGTTATTCACTTTTCCTTTCTTACAGATATTTGACGTATGGATTTTCTTCTGACATGAAGAACAGGTTCACTGTCCAGCAGGACAGGTAGCAGGATTATGATTTCTGCCACAACGAAAACCCGACTTTGTTTTTGACATTGTTGCACCACTGCTTTCTTCATTTTTATTTGACTTCTTCTGGTAATTATGTACTTCGTTTATTACGCATTCTGGTCGTAGGGTTTTGACTTGAGACTCAGCCAATTCACAATTTATTGCGATTGGACACTGCGCGACATGGCTGATGACCCGAACTCAACTCTAACGTCTTCATCAGCACACCAGTATAGTCTTTCTTGTGACAATTTGTGATAGCCAGATAAGATCAAGAAATATAAAAAAGTTTTAAATTCTTGTTTTGATAGAGTAAAATTATGTATGTTTATTATTCTGTTGAGCATAAATGATACTTTGCTGCAGTATCATTTCAATAACATTACTATCTAATACTTTTTCGAAGATTACTACTGGATTCAAATCCTGTTAGTCTTTGATCACATTACCTTCATTTTCTCTAAATTCCGTCACCTTCCTTTCATTATTTTATTTGGCATATATTGGCCTTATGCCTTTCCACTTTAAATCTTTCGATAAATTAGTAATAATTTTTTCTAACGTTTCTGCTTATTTGCTAAAGATTCATCATAGCTTTCGTCATTTCATCTGCATTCTGTCTCATTATCTCTACTCCGCCTGGTAAATCTTTAGGTATTTCACTAGACATCAAATCATTTTCATAATATTCTTAATTATCCGTAAGAAAATGTAGATAAGGAGGAATAACAACAATATCATAATCGTCCTCTAGCGCATCTAATGCACCCGGTAAAAAGTTGAAATATCAATAGCGTCTAACAGGATCGTTAAATCTTTTACTGGAACTCATTCTGAAATAATAATAAACAAAAACCGTAGTATAGCCCATTGTACTCGTTTGAGTACACCTAAATTTGTGACCTGCATGTGGCATTACAGAAATGGGTACAATTTTTTTGTCATTGCATTAACTTTTTTCGTGTATCTAAGATAAATACTCAAGCAATAAGAACCTTCTTTGCAGCTTCGTTCAATAGTTCTGGTAATAATTCTGTAATGCAGTGCAAAAAATAACATTGGAAATAAGTCTTCAATTGTGCGGATATGTGCAATATTATTATTAAGCTGAAAAGGATAGAAATTTTACAGAACTCTGGAGGAATCGACTAGTTGCAACTAAAATCAATTTTCAGGCACACTCAGCATAAATACTAGCGCGGTTTAAAAATGTCAATAGGAACATGGACAACACAAAATATTAATGAATTACCTGAACTTCAATTTCGTCAGGAATCTGGCTACCATTAGATTTGCTCTCAATTACAGAGAAACTCTGAAACATAAAAGCCATAAGGACGTTATTCATAATTTTATTGATTTCAATTATTACACACCGGAGAATTGAGCACTTCTACATCCTCTATTGTAGCAGATGTGGGCTGCATTGCTTGTATTTCTGCACCAAGTATCAAACAAAATATTCATAATGCGGCTTACATACTTACCTGATCAGAATCCAAAAGGGGTCCAAAGCCCAATACTGTTTTCAAATTTATTATTTTCAAAATGCTCTCTACCACTGGATCAAGTGTATCCAACATAGGAGCCCCACTACCAGTCCCTCTAATATGACTGCGTTGAGCAGCTACCACCTTCCTATATTTAGTTTTTAAATTGTCAAATTTGGATTTGAGCTGGTCCCTATTTCTCCAATGGAGAGCTGTTTCATTGGAAGCAGTTGCTATTCTCTGCCAGGCTTTATTCTATAACATTGAAATTATAAATCAGCTGTGCTGGTGCGAAATAATATACTCTTTCTACATACCTTTTCATCATTTGATATTTTATTGGTATCTTTGTTCTCAATTAAATATTTCTCATTTCCAATCAATTCCAATAGTGGTAGTTCCTCTTCAGGTCTAAAAGTAATGCTTTTTTTCTCTTCTCTTCCATATTTACTGATATAACTTACGTTTACTAAAATATAGCAATTCGCACATGAGAATGATCTACATCAGGATTCTAGTAGGTGTAGGTTCAATTACCAAATTTTTTGGAGCCAGAAAACGTAATGGAACCAAACCTTCCCATTTCTGTCGATCTGCTGGTGGTATTGCTAGGAAAGCCCTCCAAAGTTTAGAAGCTTTGAAAATCATCGAGAAGGCACCTGATGGTGGCAGGAAATTGTCTCAACAAGGCAGGCGTGATTTAGATAGAATGGCTGCACAAGTAAGGGCTACAGAGAAGAGAGCACTCAAAGCTGCAGTTCTTACTTTGTAAAAATTCATTTTAATTAATAAAATATGATATAAATTCCAATATACTGTCTTCTACACATAACCCTGTTTATGAAGAGACTCTTATATCGTTTCCACTCAGTGGTTGCCATGATTTTATTCTTGATTTTTCTGGCCTATTCTCTGTCTTCAAGTTGAGAGCATACCTATTTGTCTCCTCGGCCATTAAGTCGATTAAATCTGTAATGAAGAGCTTGAAAAAATCAAAGGTGTGATGGCTCTCAACGGATAAGTGTACGAGTCAAAGGTATCACAATTTTTCTCAAACAAAGCTTCGGATTCTTTCATTATTTTCCACATTTCTTCATCTTCTCTTTGGTTAGGTGTGTCAATTTCATTTCTTTCCGATTCAGCAAGGTCATCAACATTTGTGCCAGCTTCATCTTCTGAACTTGGTTCATAATTTTTGTCTCTAATAGAATCATCACAGTCTTTTTCGAATTCCTCCTCAGAACTTTCATTATTTTGAACTTAAGCAAGAGCTACAATTTTTTCACCTCTAGACATCGTAACTCACTCTACGCACTCTGATCGAATACTGATGGACTGCAGCAGTTCTACGGTGTCGAGCATTCGATTGCTCATGTCTTGTCGCTGGACCCGTACCGCCTTCAGGAAATAAAACGTACAATCAGGCGATACGGGGTATACTGGGTGTTTCACGAATGATTGTACTTTCAGGGCAGATGCAGGACATTTTGGTGAGTCTGAATCAGTGCTCGAAATATGTCCTAACTATATTCGTTTAAGAGTTAAAGGATGTTTTATGTATTTTATCAAAAACTTTTAATCGGTATACCTCTTGAACGCCTGCATGGACATTCTTGAAAACTTGAGGAAATGAGTACAGGCCAATGCTAAATATTTGTCCATAATGACTTATCGATAGCACAGGTCCGGACTGAAAAAATTACATTCTTTATCCCACATCTTGTATTCTCTTAATTTCGTTTTTTAATAGTGATATCTTGAATATTTTTTCACAGATCTTAGATATGCGGTTCAAATCAGATGGGGATGTATCAATCCTCCACGGTTTTTAATTGAAATCAAATTCATAGTTAAATTTAAGGGGGTATTCTCGTCGTCAATGATGATTGCAAGTAAACATTTTTCACACTTTATTTTCCTTCTAAGACTTCGCACTACGTAACCTTTAATGTAATTTTCTGCCTTTTCCAGACAATATTCATTGATGGCCTGCACCAAATATTTTTCTCGGATATTTCTTGAATTCAAGACGTCGAATATATCATTGAAATTTTTGATGAATTCGATGCTACCCACATACTTTTCGGAGCCGGGAATTTTTTTGACATCACAATACTTCAAAGCGTCTGCCACACTGGTACTCAGTAGTTGGACTGCTAACTTGACTGGTTTTTGAAACAGATATGTTGTTTTTTTTTATTTCATTACCCAAATTTGATCATTCCGTTACCTGCAGTTCCGATAGGTTTTCTATTAAATTCCAACTAATCACACTACCCCCCGAGTCAATTTCAGCATATGAGATCGATCCAAAAAATCATCAACCTGATGGGTTCCAAATGTGAAATTTGTTTTCAAGAGAAACGGGTCTCTCAAATTACATCCAAATCGTATGAAAGAAGAGAAGTTAGGTGACGTACCATCGCACGTGATTGAAGCAACTCTAATGTTTAATTCCTTTAACGATAAAGTACCCCAAAGTGATTTTCCACAAGGCATTGATGAAGACAAGATGAATTTATTGTCAAATTTGGATTTGAGCTGGTCCCTATTTCTCCAATGGAGAGCTGTTGCATTGGAAGCAGTTGCTATTCTCTGCCAGGCTTTATTCTATAACATTGAAATTATAAATCAGCTGTGCTGGTGCGAAATAATATACTCTTTCTACATACCTTTTCATCATTTGATATTTTATTGGTATCTTTGTTCTCAATTAAATATTTCTCATTTCCAATCAATTCCAATAGTGGTAGTTCCTCTTCAGGTCTAAAAGTAATGCTTTTTTTTCTCTTCTCTTCCATATTTACTGATATAACTTACGTTTACTAAAATATAGCAATTCGCACATGAGAATGATCTACATCAGGAGTCTAGTAGGTGTGGTTCAATTACCAAATTATTTGGAGGCAGAAAACGTAATGGAACCAAACCTTCCCATTTCTGTCGATCTGCTGGTGGTATTGCTAGGAAAGCCCTCCAAAGTTTAGAAGCTTTGAAAATCATCGAGAAGGCACCTGATGGTGGCAGGAAATTGTCTCAACAAGGCAGGCGTGATTTAGATAGAATGGCTGCACAAGTAAGGGCTACAGAGAAGAGAGCACTCAAAGCTGCAGTTCTTACTTTGTAAAAATTCATTTTAATTAATAAAATATGATATAAATTCCAATATACTGTCTTCTACACATAACCCTGTTTATGAAGAGACTCTTATATCGTTTCCACTCAGTGGTTGCCATGATTTTATTCTTGATTTTTCTGGCCTATTCTCTGTCTTCAAGTTGAGAGCATACCTATTTGTCTCCTCGGCCATCAAGTCGATTAAATCTGTAATGAAGAGCTTGAAAAAATCAAAGGTGTGATGGCTCTCAACGGATAAGTGTACGAGTCAAAGGTATCACAATTTTTCTCAAACAAAGCCTCGGATTCTTTTATTATTGTCCACATTTCTTCGTCTTCTCTTTGGTTAGGTGTGTCAATTTCATTTCTTTCCGATTCAGCAAGGTCATCAACATTTGTGCCAGCTTCATCTTCTGAACTTGGTTCATAATTTTTGTCTCTAATAGAATCATCACAGTCTTTTTAGAATTCCTCCTCAGAACTTTCATTATTTTGAACTTAAGCAAGAGCTACAATTTTTTCACCTCTAGACATCGTAACTCACTCTACGCACTCTGATCGAATACTGATGGACTGCAGCAGTTCTACGGTGTCGAGCATTCGATTGCTCATGTCTTGTCGCTGGACCCGTACCGCCTTCAGGAAATAAAACGTACAATCAGGCGATACGGGGTATACTGGGTGTTTCACGAATGATTGTACTTTCAGGGCAGATGCAGGACATTTTGGTGAGTCTGAATCAGTGCTCGAAATATGTCCTAACTATATTCGTTTAAGAGTTAAAGGATGTTTTATGTATTTTATCAAAAACTTTTAATCGGTATACCTCTTGAACGCCTGCATGGACCTTCTTGAAAACTTGAGGAAATGAGTACAGGCCAATGCTAAATATTTGTCCATAATGACTTATCGATAGCACAGGTCCGGACTGAAAAAATTACATTCTTTATCCCACATCTTGTATTCTCTTAATTTCGTTTTTTAATAGTGATATCTTGAATATTTTTTCACAGATCTTAGATATGCGGTTCAAATCAGATGAGGATGTATCAATCCTCCACGGTTTTTAATTGAAATCAAATTCATAGTTAAATTTAAGGGGGTATTCTCGTCGCCAATGATGATTGCAAGTAAACATTTTTCACACTTTATTTTCCTTCTAAGACTTCGCACTACGTAACCTTTAATGTAATTTTCTGCCTTTTCCAGACAATATTCATTGATGGCCTGCACCAAATATTTTTCTCGGATATTTCTTGAATTCAAGACGTCGAATATATCATTGAAATTTTTGATGAATTCGATGCTACCCACATACTTTTCGGAGCCGGGAATTTTTTTGACATCACAATACTTCAAAGCGTCTGCCACACTGGTACTCAGTAGTTGGACTGCTAACTTGACTGGTTTTTGAAACAGATATGTTGTTTTTTTTTATTTCATTATCCAAATTTGATCATTCCGTTACCTGCAGTTCCGATAGGTTTTCTATTAAATTCCAACTAATCACACTACCCCCCGAGTCAATTTCAGCATATGAGATCGATCCAAAAAATCATCAACCTGATGGGTTCCAAATGTGAAATTTGTTTTCAAGAGAAACGGGTCTCTCAAATTACATCCAAATCGTATGAAAGAAGAGAAGTTAGGTGACGTACCATCGCACGTGATTGAAGCAACTCTAATGTTTAATTCCTTTAACGATAAAGTACCCCAAAGTGATTTTCCACAAGGCATTGATGAAGACAAGATGAATGTATTGTCAAATTTGGATTTGAGCTGGTCCCTATTTCTCCAATGGAGAGCTGTTGCATTGGAAGCAGTTGCTATTCTCTGCCAGGCTTTATTCTATAACATTGAAATTATAAATCAGCTGTGCTGGTGCGAAATAATATACTCTTTCTACATACCTTTTCATCATTTGATATTTTATTGGTATCTTTGTTCTCAATTAAATATTTCTCATTTCCAATCAATTCCAATAGTGGTAGTTCCTCTTCAGGTCTAAAAGTAATGCTTTTTTTCTCTTCTCTTCCATATTTACTGATATAACTTACGTTTACTAAAATATAGCAATTCGCACATGAGAATGATCTACATCAGGAGTCTAGTAGGTGTGGTTCAATTACCAAATTATTTGGAGCCAGAAAACGTAATGGAACCAAACCTTCCCATTTCTGTCGATCTGCTGGTGGTATTGCTAGGAAAGCCCTCCAAAGTTTAGAAGCTTTGAAAATCATCGAGAAGGCACCTGATGGTGGCAGGAAATTGTCTCAACAAGGCAGGCGTGATTTAGATAGAATGGCTGCACAAGTAAGGGCTACAGAGAAGAGAGCACTCAAAGCTGCAGTTCTTACTTTGTAAAAATTCATTTTAATTAATAAAATATGATATAAATTCCAATATACTGTCTTCTACACATAACCCTGTTTATGAAGAGACTCTTATATCGTTTCCACTCAGTGGTTGCCATGATTTTATTCTTGATTTTTCTGGCCTATTCTCTGTCTTCAAGTTGAGAGCATACCTATTTGTCTCCTCGGCCATCAAGTCGATTAAATCTGTAATGAAGAGCTTGAAAAAATCAAAGGTGTGATGGCTCTCAACGGATAAGTGTACGAGTCAAAGGTATCACAATTTTTCTCAAACAAAGCTTCGGATTCTTTCATTATTTTCCACATTTCTTCATCTTCTCTTTGGTTAGGTGTGTCAATTTCATTTCTTTCCGATTCAGCAAGGTCATCAACATTTGTGCCAGCTTCATCTTCTGAACTTGGTTCATAATTTTTGTCTCTAATAGAATCATCACAGTCTTTTTCGAATTCCTCCTCAGAACTTTCATTATTTTGAACTTAAGCAAGAGCTACAATTTTTTCACCTCTAGACATCGTAACTCACTCTACGCACTCTGATCGAATACTGATGGACTGCAGCAGTTCTACGGTGTCGAGCATTCGATTGCTCATGTCTTGTCGCTGGACCCGTACCGCCTTCAGGAAATAAAACGTACAATCAGGCGATACGGGGTATACTGGGTGTTTCACGAATGATTGTACTTTCAGGGCAGATGCAGGACATTTTGGTGAGTCTGAATCAGTGCTCGAAATATGTCCTAACTATATTCGTTTAAGAGTTAAAGGATGTTTTTATGTATTTTATCAAAAACTTTTAATCGGTATACCTCTTGAACGCCTGCATGGACCTTCTTGAAAACTTGAGGAAATGAGTACAGGCCAATGCTAAATATTTGTCCATAATGACTTATCGATAGCACAGGTCCGGACTGAAAAAATTACATTCTTTATCCCACATCTTGTATTCTCTTAATTTCGTTTTTTAATAGTGATATCTTGAATATTTTTTCACAGATCTTAGATATGCGGTTCAAATCAGATGGGGATGTATCAATCCTCCACGGTTTTTAATTGAAATCAAATTCATAGTTAAATTTAAGGGGGTATTCTCGTCGTCAATGATGATTGCAAGTAAACATTTTTCACACTTTATTTTCCTTCTAAGACTTCGCACTACGTAACCTTTAATGTAATTTTCTGCCTTTTCCAGACAATATTCATTGATGGCCTGCACCAAATATTTTTCTCGGATATTTCTTGAATTCAAGACGTCGAATATATCATTGAAATTTTTGATGAATTCGATGCTACCCACATACTTTTCGGAGCCGGGAATTTTTTTGACATCACAATACTTCAAAGCGTCTGCCACACTGGTACTCAGTAGTTGGACTGCTAACTTGACTGGTTTTTGAAACAGATATGTTGTTTTTTTTTATTTCATTACCCAAATTTGATCATTGCGTTACCTGCAGTTCCGATAGGTTTTCTATTAAATTCCAACTAATCACACTACCCCCCGAGTCAATTTCAGCATATGAGATCGATCCAAAAAATCATCAACCTGATGGGTTCCAAATGTGAAATTTGTTTTCAAGAGAAACGGGTCTCTCAAATTACATCCAAATCGTATGAAAGAAGAGAAGTTAGGTGACGTACCATCGCACGTGATTGAAGCAACTTGTTTAATTCCTTTAACGATAAAGTACCCCAAAGTGATTTTCCACAAGGCATTGATGAAGACAAGATGAATGACGAACATTTCGTTGGCAATTGGAGCTCCATCGTTAGTATTGCCGCAACCCAAGTCTAGGTATCCATATAACTTTTTTCCATCCCAATCAATATGCTGACTAATAGCCATTGCATCAAACATTAAACTATATAGGGTAGGGCGGGGCTAGCTGAGCAATTTTTTATTTGAGCGGATGTAGCTCCTCAATAAAAAGTCTCAATGAGTCGTTATGTGGCTTGATGGATTAGTAATTTATCCCTTAGCAAAAGTGTCCATAGTATATTTTTTGCAACAAGTCGAATTTAAGAGTTACCGCTGTTTAAATGCAGAAAGTCAAGTATGCTCAATGTACCTCATAGGTGAGGTAATTTGAGCAAGGGTATGGGGCAAGTTGAGCACTAAGAATGTCTAACCAAACCATGGGTTCAATGTTGACTAGAGAAGTAAAATATGTGTTTGACGATCAGTTCTTTATTTATAGTATTTTAGTGACAGAACAACAAAACTTAAAGTAATTTTCTTTGACTAATTAACCAAAACTAGAATCAACAAAACATTAACGTATCTTAAGATAAACTTCAGCATTAGAACTTTGAAACTTAATGGTCATCAATGAAATTAAATTTATATATTCTTAGTGACAGAAAAACAAAACTTAACGTAATTTTCTTTGGATAATTAACTAAAAATAGAATAAACAAAACATCAACGTATCTTAAGATTAACTTCAGGATTAGATTCAGTCTTTTTGTTTAAAATCAGACTTGAATATCTTAAAAAATATATATTAATAAGATCTTAGCAACTTAATCGTCATTGTCACTGTTGCAATTGACAAAAACGAAAGTAAGACCAGCACCTGGAACACATTTTGTATGTGCCCATTCCCTGCAAGCTTGACACTGGATCCAATTTTCTCCTGGTAAACTTTCAGCATAGCCTTCGCAACAAATCAGACAGGAATAATCATTATCATCACTTTCATCACTTGACTGGAGTATTTTTTTACAGACACCTTGCTTCCTTTTCTTACCCATGTTCTTCTTTGGCTTCTTAATTTTTTTTGTGGTTTTATTTTGCTGTTCTTTTAAAGCGTTCTTTTCGGGAGTGTCTGTTAGTATTGCAGCTTTCCTCTTTCTTCTGTTAGTTTTAGCTGCTTTTCTAGGGCCAGCCTTTGGGTATGGCCGTATAATTTCCGGGGAAAATACTTGGATTAGGTCGATCGTCTCGTTTTCTTTATTGCTTGGACCAGGTTCGGGTTCAGCTTGACTAGTAGAGGCAGAAGGAGTGGGATTAGGTTCAGTGCTGGACATCACAGCTTGCTCTGGATGATGTTTTTCCGGCTCGATAGTTTTTGGTTCAGGACGATCGGTTACAAATGATGGTGAAAACTCATCCTCACCAAAAATGTTTGAATTATATGGGAAGATGCCTGTCTTTCGGAAACCGTTAACAATATTGATACTTGTCTGAGCAAACGGCAACGAATCAGCGACTATTTTTGGTATATCATAAATAGTAAGGGTTTCCCCGGATTGTTTCGCAGCCATGTGTCTTGAGCAGCAGCGCAATACTTTTTGAATGGTCCAAAGACTGACACATCCAACGGTTGTAATTTATGGCTACAATGCGGTGGAAAGGACAGCATTACAACTCCGTTCTCTTTGGCCAAAGTTAGTGTCTTTACGTTCAAGTGAGAGGAGTGATTATCTAACACTATCAAAACAGGGCGCTCCATGGACGGAAATGTTGCATAAACTGATAGAATTCTTCGTCTGTAACCCATCCACTGGCATTGCCTGCTCCTATACATTCAGGGGGACCACCGTTAAGAAAGTATGTCTTAAACTGTTTTCTCGGAAATACAAACATGGGAGGTACAGCATTTCCAAGAGCAGATACAGCAGTTACTACTGTAAGGTTAGTCCCTCGTTCTCCGGAAGTCATTGCGCCGACGTTGCGCTTACCTTTGGCAGCTACAATTTTATTTGGCTTCAGGACAGTGGATACTCCTGTCTCATCTATATTCCAAATGTCTGCCGCACTAAATCCATATCTATCCATTACTTCCGCTAATTTCTCAAAAAACACTTTAACATTCTGCTCATTAAATGATGTTGCCCTACCAAGGCTAGTGGGTTCTGGTTACGTATGGATAGCTCCAGATTTCGTTTTAAAAACTTCGTAAGCCATTCTTTTCCGGCCATCTTATTCGCAGTCCAGCTAAGTGGAATTGTAATGCCAAATTTAATAGCACATTCGTAGGCAAGGCGACGGACGTCTTTGGAGAATATCCATAGAAGATTAGTGCCATTTGTAGCAAGTACTTTTTCAGAGAGTCTTCCTGTGTAGGAGAAAATACTTTTCTCGGTGTTGCATAGCCCATGGATGAATCACCACCTTCATTTAATTTCTTCAAAAATCTTGTCAAAGTCATCCGTTTGATACCAAATTCTTTAGCGGCGGCATTAACACTTTTTCCTTCATCATTAACAGCCTTTGCAGCATTTTTTAAATCTTCAGTAGTGTAAGAACATCTTGTAGTCTTCCTCTTGTAAGCCCGCATCCTAACAAAAAATAAAACATTCATTACTTTACTTGTTTGAGTCGTGGGGTAAGTTGAGCAACTATAGCTCAACTAACCCCAATCCGGAATTTGAAAACAAAAGTGAGGTTATAAAAAAGTCGTAAGAATTATACCCAGAACCTCTCTACATATCAAAAGTATAATAATTATCTGGAAGATTAACACTTATCTGATTGAAAACAGACAACAATTGATTAATATAGACGAAAACTTGCGATAGACAACGTTTTTACTTTTTGGGCACAAAATAAACAAAACGCACGTGCGCTTCACTCGTTCGTCCAGCCGCCACTAGTGATCGCGCGGTGATTACCCCTTCCGCGACTCCTTCTTTCCGCCAAACGATGCCTATGCGTATGTTGAATAGTTTGCGAGATATTTCGATTGCCCAACTAGCCCCGCCCTACCCTACCAGACCACCTTGATGTTAATATTTTTCTTTGAGTGCACAAAAAACTTCTGAACTAAAACCTGGTTCGACATTTACTGCATTATACCACTTTGCTATTGTTCGTTGATGTGGAAGACTGGTCTGAAAAGTGTGTCGGACGAAGTTCTATGCTTTTGAAGACAAAAAATGAGAAGTAGTGGCGAAATTTCGTAAACGATCATCATATAACTTTTTCGTTTTGGGGTTGATGTTTTTTTGCGTTTCTCTCTCGCATAAGGCAGGACGGAGTCTTCCAAATATTTGTTATTAAAGCACCATGTTGACAGAATAAAATTTTGTCCTTGTAATTTTTTGACAATGTCTTGTAAATTGGATACTTTTGATTTTAATCTCCTATGCTTCAGTTTTATGTTTCTTAATTTTTTTTTGTTTCAACTACCTTTTATGGGATTCTCTAGTTTCTCCTAGGTAATTTCTAGATCCGTTTTAGGTTTTTTTTTTTCGATACCAGGGATAAAGTTGGGAAAACGTTTCGCTTCAAAACTCTCCTTCATGTTTTGGGTGCTGCTTGAAAAAAGCAAATTAGCCACATCATAATCTAGTTTCATCTCCCTGTACTCATTATCAGTAAAGTGGATGGCATTTTCTGGCACAATGGTAAATTTCATCATTATATTAGTGAGAGTCGAAAATTCTTTATGCGCAGCTACCTGAAGATCTAAAAATGTTAGTTCCTTAAAATTTCATTCTCTTTTTTTTTAATTCCGAACATAATTGAATCAAGAACGATTGATATCTAATGAAAAAATTTTCTGAATTTTGGGGAGGGGTATTTTCAGTGAAATTTGTCTGCAGTAGTCTCGCAACATAAAGACCTAGGTACATATTTTTCACTGGTAAATAAAAGATCGACATCTGAAGTCGATGTGTTCTTTAAATAATTATTTTCCATGAAACAACTCAGAATTGATAACAAAAATTGAGACTTATTCTTATGAAATCTATGGGCAGATTATGTTTAATTTATTTACTATAGGTAGAATGAAATCTAAGAAATAAAAATATAACTGACATAAGTTATCATTAAACGGGTTGGACAGAAACAGGATAGTCACCTTGCAAGATTATTTTTAATTTATTACTTGAAGGTAGAATGAAATCTAAGAAATAAAAATATAACTGACATAAGTTATCATTAAAGGTATTGGACAAGACAAGGATAATCACTTTTAAAGATTATATTTAATTTATTAACTGTAGGTAGAATGAAATCTTAGAAATAAAAATATAACTGACATAAGTTATCATTAAAGGTGTTGGACCAAAACAGGATAATCACCTTGAAAGATTATGTTTAATTTATTAACTGTAGGTAGAATGAAATCTAAGAAATAAAAATATAACTGACATAAGTTATCATTAAAGGAGTTGAACAAAAACTCATAAGTAGCATGTTCTCTGCGATCCTCTAAGTACTGGCTTTGAAGAAATCATTTTAACGGTGACCATTGTTCCAAAACTCTATTAATGCAATAAATTATGGATCGACTTCCAACTTATATTATAATGCCTCAAAATTTGACGAGATTCAGTATGGGTGAAATCTTGAAATTCTCTCTGATGCTTGCTCCTTTGGGAGAAATATTGGTAAACTAGATCGATGGGGAAAAATGGATCGATCGTTATATGGGAGCACTCGTTTCAAAAGAATTTTGATGCACTCGGTTATTACGAATATGCTTGTAATATCTATTTTGATCACAATATTCTCCGAAAAATTTTTTTAAATCAAATTTCATTAATAAAACACATTTTATTTCAAACGTATATTTAAAAAGTAAGTTGAGAATATAAATAATACATCGATACATTTTTATTGTAAAAATAATTTCCATTCACAAAAAAAAATTACAATTCATTCACCAAGGAAAATAAAAATATGTAATACCATCACCCAACTCAAAAAATTTAAACAAAATAATCTATGATTTGCTTCTGGGTGATATTTTTATTCAGAAAGAATTGTTCTATTTCTTTCTGAAGACCATAAGAATTTTCTCGAGTACTCTTCAAACTCACTCAGTTCCAAATAGGCGGATCTCATTTTCATTGTATGAAACATTTGATATGTAGATGGATATTCATGTACTTAATCATCTTCGTCTTCTACTAGGTAGCTCGCGGTCTCTTCAGGAGAAAGGGTTATTGTGTTGTCATCTCTTCTGAGGGAGTTGAGTGTTCCTGCACGGTGAAACTTCTCAGCTGCTAGTTTGTAAACTACTCCCTCATGTATTCTTGGGCGAACACATTCCAGCTTTTTTCCCAAGCTTCATCGAGTTTCTCCTTGAATTTCTCTTTTGTTGCAGTCATCTTGGCGTGTAGGTGGGCCGAGTAGACATTGTATCTATTTTTGTAGAATAGATCCTTTGTCTTGAGGTAGAATTTTCGATGTCTTTCTACATCGTCAGTCCACCAGTCTGCGCGGTTTGTGTACCTTTCCCTCAGGGAGCCGCCCTCATAATGGAGTTCCTAATTCCACTTTGCAGCGTTTCAATTACGGAGTCAATTTCTTGCGGGTTCCCCAATTTTAGGCTGCAGAGTCGTTGGTTAAGTTCCTCCATGCATACTTTAACGCATTCCTCGTCTATATTCGAGACATCCAGGATGTAATTTGGCTGGATATTTGTTTGGTGCCTGTAGTCTTTCTGGATGAAGAACTTAACGGTGTTGTGGTCAGAGGTGATCGTGCCTCTGCACACGGTCCATCCTTTGATGTTCTCGGCGAGGTTTAAGGAGGTTAGGGCAAGGTCGATATGGTTGGATCCATTGACCGTCTCAAACGTTGGTGCAGTGTTTGGTCTATTAATGATCTCCAGATCATTGGTCATGATTAATTCTTCCAGAGTCGTGGATTGGGCGTCGTCTACTGTGTCAAACCACAAAGTGGATCTGACATTTCGGTCATCGCCAATTAAGATTCTATGGTTCTTCAGTTCATCTAGGATCCTTTGTAGCGACTGGAGGGCGGGCGGTATACGATTGTCCAGAAGGTTTGTGCGTTGCTGCTGGAGGTGGAGATGACTGCAACGTACATAGCTGTGGGAGGTGCATCGCCTGGATTGCATCTCTGTTGTTTTCCTGACGTATCCTTATGGGGACAGTCCCTGCTTTCGTGGTCCGGAGAGGTGCAATAGCCACAACTCTGTTCTGATTTGCAGTATTTCGAGACATGCCCGAAACGCTGACACTTAAAGCACCTGGATACTGCAAGGAAGTCCCTAATTTGGTGTGACTTCCATGTGGAGTACACCCTCCCTGCTTGACTGTAGTGGTTTCTGGCTGCGGGTTGGAGTTCCACGATCCACGTGGTTCCGCTGGAGTGTCCTTTGGAGCCGCGCTTGAACATTTTTCCAGTGAATTTATCCGGCACCTCTTCAGGAAGACGTTCCTCATTTTCCAGTAAGTTCCTTACTTCTTCTTCCTTCCTTGCTTCCGGAACGTCCAGAATTTGTAAGCCACTGCTTAGTGACTGGCTTCATCTTTTCCAGTGTGGCTGATTTGCCTAGCTTCAGGATGGGAGGGCACGTAGATTCCAGGAGCACTGAGTTGTCCCTCATCGGGACAACGCGAATTCCAAGATCGCCAGATTTCTTGGACATCAGAATTTTCCACTTGTCCACTGCGGTCTTGACCCCTTTGTAGTTAGCGTTGGGTTTCACGATGACCTTGTGCTTCTTCGCTGTTGTGCTAGTATTACGTGCAGGTGTATGTACCTGCGCTGCCGGGCTTTTCCACGAAACTAGAAGGTGTTTTCCTGTATTTCAGTTACCACGTCCTTTTTTATTTGTGTTGCGTTCATAGGTTCCTGGTTTGCGCTACTTTGGCCGAGGCTGAGGATGTGCTGAAGGCTGTTTTGCATTATTTCACATGCAAGCAGGTAGTTTTGTTTTTTGCCCACGGATTCCTTGATTGAAATTAAGAAATCCCTTATAACGGTCAAGTTCTAGGAGCATACGTTCACCAGTTTACACGTATCCTACTTATCCTCTTCCGTGATGTGGGTCGGCGTATTCAGTAGTGCTGCGGTATTTTCTGTGATAGTGGCCATTAATTTCGTGGAAAATGAACCCTTACGATCAATAAGGTCAATATATCAAAATATTTCAACGTAATTTGTGAAGTACCGGTTCCCTAATTTGGGGTTAGGTCCTTAGTAATAATGCTTAGCAAAACAATAAATTTGTACACTTACCCATAAGTAAGAATTTAAATATTCCACGTGATATTTGAACACCTCACGACAAAATATTTCTACTTCTTACGAAAAAGTTGAGTAATATAATCAAGTATTAGAAAAAAAACAGGATGAACAATTTTCGCGCGCTATGTATTGTAATAAGCCACCTCTTTGTGGGGGGTGGTTAGATGGAAAATATTACTAGATTGACTTATTTAGGAATGGGGTGCGAACCGGGCCTAGTCGAGCGGTCCTAGGAAGGGTACGGCCCTCGTGAAACTGGAAGGTCTCTGTTGTTAATAGATTTTCTGTGTGATAATGACAATAATAATGAAACTCAATTATTGATTTTAAGAAGTATAATGATGAAGTGTGCAAAAATACGATATGGTTTTATCAATATCAATCCTAAACTCAATAAAATCTCAATAAAGATGACACACTACATAATTAAGGAGAGGGCAATGCGGACCCCTTAAGCGCTATTAATAATTTATATAATTCTTAATTCTGTCTATATTCTTCAAACATAATAATTACGAAGAGATATGTCAACCTACCACCTACTTTTTCTTAATTTTTGGACTCTACTTTAATTAGACAATTTCATTTCCATTCTTCACCAATGAAATCAATTGAAACAAATTGTAGAAAAAAGGAATCATAGCATTACCAATTACTCGGTCAATTAATTTATCTCTTATAAAACGCACTATTGCTGCAATGCCCTTATCCAATCTCTTCACATTTTGTCCTTTTAAATAAATATATTTCAATGAACGATGCATGCTTTCTAAATGCATGTTGTTATTTATACCAGCATGCATTCGATAACAGTAGGCCCAATATTCACAATTTTTTACATAATTCTCTCGAAAATATTTAATGAAAATTGCACATTCTACGTCACCAATGGAACAGAACTATTTAAGCATTTCATGAAATGCATTCTGATCACGTTCGATCAAATGGTCCGTAAATGTTTATAAATTAAACTGGTCTCTTGTCCTTTCAAAAAAGAGTTCTAGAACTTGTGTATCTGATCTGTTGAATATTAAAAAAGCACAGGGAAATCCTTCTCTAATACCAGTAAGGGATTCAATTCGGTCATAGCTATTTAATCCATGGGTACCATCTAAACATATACAATCCTTTCCATACTTTTTAAGGATGTCTCGTTGTGCATTTGTCATAATTATCAGTACAAAATCTTCCAACTTTAAATTTCGGTTTATGAATTACTACCTTGGGGCTTGTAAAATATCACACAGTTACCGTGATCTTGCATTTCTATGCAAGCTCTACGCTTATAGCGTCATCCTTATGTTTCATTGCTTTAGATTGTAGATTTTTCCCTATATTACCACAAGAAATAACCAACTTAAAAAATAGAACATCTTTCAAAAGAGAACTGAAGAAGTGGATACATGAAATCATTAATCAGTAATAAACACCCGGATTTGACAATAATAGATATACCGAAATATAAAAAAAACTACCAAACTACATGGTCTCGAAGGAAAACTTAAATATAGGGTAAATGTAGGCAATGGGGATCACTTAAGCGAAAATTAAAATAAAAGCAAATATATGAATCAACTATTTATTGCTCTGTTCTTATTATTAACTTTACTTACAATACTATCAATTGAGATCAACTTTAATTACTTTGGCTTATTAATTTTGGTACCAAATTAAATTTAAAAAAAAATCAGTTTGATCACGATTGTCAACACCGGTTGGCAATGGTGATTAGCATGTGGACAATGGTGATCAACACATATCGCACACATAATTGTGCGCAGAGTCCCATCCAGAACAATCGGCATGAGCCCAGAGCCCACAAGAAGTGCATCGGTACCATGTTTCATTGTTTCGTCCAAATTCACCACATACAAGACACAAGTTGCTTGCATATTCTGCATCATCGTTTTCGTCGTCCTGGTATAACTCATCCGTATTCACGTCTGACATCGAAGTATCATTGGATTCCTGCAGTATTTTCTTCTTTACCTTCTCACGACTGATTTCCTGTGGCTTGCTTTTCTTCCCTATTCCTTTTCCTTTTCCTTGGGTTTTCACAGCTTTGGCCTTCTTTTTATTTTCTTTTTCAACTAGGGCGTCTTTGATAGGTGTAGATGTCAAAATCGTTGCGTGCTGTTTTTGTCTTCCTTGTCTTGTCTTGGCAACTGTTACTTTCTTAGGCATTTGAATGAAATTTTGAACACTTGGCAGATCCTTAGATGTTGATGGTACATCAAATTGAGACAACCGTGTAGTCGCTCGTTCAGATGTAGTGGGACAAAATTTGGATGTACTGGGAATAGGACTATTTCGTTCTAACTCGATAGTAGCTGTTATGGATGATATGGAGGCAACAGCACCAGATCTTGAACAACGATTGGCTCTGACTGAAGGACTTCAGCTGCTATAAAGTCTTCATCTGAAAAAACATTGGAATTTATCGGAAATATGCCCGTTGCTTTAAATCCTGCTTCGGCCTTACTCATGGAGGCAACATTAGAGAATGCTTTTTTTACCAACGAAGCAATATCGTAGGGTGTTATTCGTTGTAGAAGTTGGCTCTTCATAAAAAAGTCGCATTCTCTTCTATACGCAGCTTTGAATGGACCAAAAAAGGACACATCTAAAGGCTGCATGCGATGAGATGTATGGGGTGGAAGAGATAGCATATGGACATAGTTTTCCTTACAATACTCAAAGATGGCCAGTGAACTGGGGCTAGCATGATTGTCCAATATTAAAAGTATCGGCTCTTCTGCAGAAGGTTTGGCACACTGGGTAAAATGTTTGAGCCATTGAAGGAAAAGTTCTTGATTTATCCATCCGTTGTCCGAACATTTGTATATTGCTCCTGTTGGTCCGTCCTTTTCCAGAGTCGGGGTCATCCTCTTTCGGGGGAAAATGAACATTGGCGGGACATATCCACCTCCAGCACTCATGGCGCAGAGCATAGTGATATTTTTACCCCTCTCCCAACTTGTTATGGACCCTACTCTCTTTTGTCCCGTTGCAGTTAATACTCTTTCAGGCTCTTGGACGGTAGAGATGCCGGTTTCGTCACAATTGTAAATATTTTTCGGCAAAAATTTGTATTTTCCCATTAGTTCCTCAAGCAGCGTGTAGAATCGACCAACTTCAGTCTTGTTAAAAGCTGTAACCCTATTGATGCTAGTAGCTTCAGGTTTCCTCACAGAAATATTATTCCTGGCAATAAATCCCTCAAACCAAACTCGACCAGCCAATCTTGTACTCTTATTAAAATCGTGTTTCAGATTTAGGGCTTCAGCATATTCAAATGCTGCTCTTTTTATTTGATTCGATAAACAAATTGTGATGTATCTGATAATCCTCTCTAATTTTAGAGCTTTTATATCTTGGCCATAATTCTTTTTTGTGATTAATTAGAGACAGAAGACTTGCGTTTACCCAAGTTGAATATAGAGGATTCATATTTGAAATATGTCATTCCTACTCATTTGTTTCATACGTTATACTGATGCATTTCTTCCAACCGTATATTTAACAACTAAAACTTAATAAATACTCATTTGAAAAAAAGTGACAATTTTTTGAAGTTCTCTCTCTAGCTGCTATAAAAAATTAATATTTTCAGTTGTTTGTTATAATTGTAACACATTAAGTTGTCCTAATGTAAGTCCAAATTTTGTAAGGTACAAATGAAATTTCCAAAAAGTTTTATGCAAGCGTCAAACTTGATAGCGAAGTTTTGGTAATTTAATAAACAATCAACAAAAAGAAATTCTTGTCACATGAAATTATTCATACTCCGCTATCATATCTGGCTCTGGCTGTTCTCTTACATTGATTGTTTTTCTTGTATTGAATATAAAAATTTTATTAAAACTTGTTGAAATCGCATAGATTTGTTAATTAAATAAATGTCATTGATTAAACCTATTGCTGTTTCATTCGCCTCAATCGAATTCCAGTTTCATTGCGTATGTTTCAGAGCAAAGTATAATTTATGTGTTCATGGTAAGATGTCTAAAACACTGGTGTTTATAAGAACGAAATAAACACTGAGAAATTTTGCACGAACATTCGCATTATGATATTCAAACATAAACCTAATCTGAAAGTTTCAAGTCTTTAGCTCTTCCCATTAGTTAGCTTCTCTCTACGGCCAGCCGGTCGGGTATAATTACTTTTAACCTCAGATTCTTTTTCAGTGAGTTCAACCTAAACGTTTATGTCCATTCTCGGCTCAAAATTCTGAAGTTACAGATATTTGGGTCAAACGATAACACGCTGCTCACGTAAACAAGCGCAAAAAAAGATTTTCTAATGAAGTTCCCAACACAATCAAATCAGTGAAAACTTTATTTTAGACATCTTAATTCATGATATCATTTTTCTTCTACGCTTGTTCTAGGGAATAAGTTTCATATTTTTGTCAACATTTTCTTAACTACAAATCCGATCATCTGAATATTGTGTTTAGAAGTAAAATAATAACGCTCATATTTGTGCAAAATTTCGTGATAATTAAAAGATTAGAAGTTTAACCATTATGAGCAGAGCAGCGTTGAGAGCGCTACCTCAAACATTTTGACTTTCAAAATATGTTTGGTACCTGAATATCTCCTTTAGTTCGTTAATGGGAAAAATCGGATCAATTGTTCCGCAGTTATTTACATTTGAAACTTTTTCTTATTTAAACATTAGTTCCGAAACTACTAATCCGATCGTAGTGAAACTTGGCATTTCGATGTATAATAACATGTACACAAAAATGTAGGCCAAATTTCGTGAGGATCGGCCGTCCGGGTGGGACGACTGAAGGTAAAGATGCCAATTTACGATTTGGAGTTTAAATATATCAGTGATATTAAAAAATGGAGAGAATTGCCCCAATGGTTCCTGAGTTATTCTCATTCGAAATTTTATTGTTCAAATATTTTAGAAGCGACAGATCTGATGGAGATAACGACACTAAGGCTTATGCATAATTTCGTGAAGGTTAATTTTGTCTTACAGGAAAAAGGTATGAAGGGTATATGAAGTTTAGATCAATATATATTTTCCACTTTTTCTTGCCAATAAGTAAAGATGCAGATCGAAGGGATGGAGCCTATTAACCATTTACTTTTCAAGACTTTCTAATATTGCAAATATATATATGTTGCACTCCTCGAGCCACGAGGAGTGCAACATCGTTTAATATTAGGTTGAGTTTTTGTCAAACCACCTTCTATAACGTGTTGTTTAAAGGTAGGTTATAATTTTTATATTCATATTAAGCTCCAATCATTTCAACTGTAATAAACTCAGTTAATAAACTTCATAACGAAATTAATTCCTTTTTTACATGGGCAGCTATGTCGAGTGAGTGAATAAACAGTTATGAAGTATATCAACAGAATAACGGTTACCGATCAGAACAGTTGTGTGAAAGTATGCCAGTTCAAATATTCAACATAAATGACATTTATCGTACTTCCATACAATTATGGAATATGGAGGAACAAAATGGAACTACCCCTGATACGGGAAAAAGTCTGAGAAGTTGTATGGAAAAAAACAATTTTCAGAGATAACGAACAAGTCATAAAACAAGCATAGCAAGATCATCTATAGTTCTTCTTATCGAAGATAATGAGTTTTTACATATTCAGTATTGTAAAACCGCTATGTAATTTTGAAAGAAACTCAGGGACCATCAGAAATTAACATATGCAGGAATTATATATCGGGTGTTTTTTTTAGAGTGATAGAACTTTAAATTGAAATAAAACACATTTAAATCAAGATTGAAACCAAATTTTTTTTTGTATTTGAAAGATAATGAAGTATTTGAAAGATAATTTCATGATATTATTTTATTTAAAAATAATTTCCGGCACGACTAGCTCTGAGGAACCGCATTCGACCAGACCAATTTTGGACCACTTTTTCGAGTAATTCAGGCCTTATTTCATCAATAACACGAGTAATGTTGGCTTCCAAAGCGTCTATTGTTTCTGATTCATCAGCATAAACCAATGACTTAACATAATCCCAAAGAAAATAATCCAGTGGAGTTATGTCGCATGATCTTGGAGGCCAATTAATTGGACCATTTCTCGAAATAATGTTATCGCCAAATCTTTCTTTCAATAAATTCATTGTTACGGTAGCAGCATGAGGTGTAGCACCATCTTGTTGGAACCAAAACACTTCTGGGTCGATACCATTCAAATTTTGAAACAAATACAGATCATCGATCTGTAACGAGCACCATTCACTGTAACAGTAGCTCCAGCATCATTTTTAAAGATATATGGACCGATGATGCCTTCAGCATGTAAAGCATACCATACAGTGCATTTTTCAGGATGCAATGAAACCTGCAGAACTTCTTGAGGATTGTTTTCACTCCATATACGGCAATTTTGCTTATTTACATAGGCGTTCAACTAGAAATGAGCTTCATCACTAAACACAATTTTACGATAAAAAAGTGAATCAACTTCAAGCTGTTCTTGTTGGACCTTGTATGGGTGTAGACCAAGATCTTTACGCAAAATTTCCCATGTCGCGGATGCACAGAGTCCAACTTGTTGTGAACGTCGATGAATAGACAAATCTGGATCATCACACTATGACTTACAGCAACGATATTTTGTTCTGTACATACAGTTCTTTGTCTTGTTGTTGTTGCATTGAGTAGAGAAAATGTTGTCCGGAATCAATCGACAGTTCGACGAATAAGTTGCTCTGATGGACGATTATGTAAACCATAAATTTCACAAAGTGCTCTATAAGTTTGGCGAATAGAACACTGATTTTGAAAATAAGTTGCAACAAGTTGTAAACTTTGTTACGGCGTGAGTCTTTCCATGATAATTTGTCAATGCTTACTGAACAGAAATGTCAAAACAACATGGCTTCTATCACAGTTATCCCTATCGAAAGTTCTATCACTCTAAAAAAACACCCGATAGGTATGGAAAAGACAGTCAGAAACATAGTAGGAAATTGAATGTTAATCTAAAGGACCGCGAGCGTCCAGTAGAGCAGTGCAAGAATCAAAACCTCAGCGCAATGCAATGACGAATAAATGACTCTTCCCTCTCAATTGCAGTGGGGGGATCCTTCGATCGAAACGAGGCTCTGCACTCTTGCTTTCAGCAATCAAAATTTTTGATTACTGATATCATCTTGCTATCAGAAATTCTGTTTGCTGAAAGCAAGAGTGCGAATGATTCTGATTCAGAATCATTTGAAGAGCTTCAAAAGTGACAGCTGACCAGATAGCGGGTTATTCAAAATGAAACCCTTTATATGCAGCATCACGGAAAGTTAAAGAATCTTGGGAAATAAAAGATCACAGAATCTTTACAATGTGTATCCAGCTACAGAACGAGCTCATGTAGCAATAGACTCTAAGAAACATGGAGATAATTGTTAACATATCTTGCACAGGCGTTTCGGACATGAGATATCGAAGCAATTAAAGATCTGGTCAAGAAAGATCTAGCTACAGACATGAAAATTCGGAACTGCGTTGCTGAAAGGAAATATAGGTGTTTAATATAAATTAGAAGCCATAAATGCCACCAACTTTTTGCAAAATAGATTGCCTACTAGATTTCGAAACAAAATATTATGCTATATGGAACACAAGCAAACCAGATGTAAGTTACCTACATGTCTTTGGATGCAAAGTTCATGTTTCTGTTCCAGAAGAATTACGTCGAAAATTAGATGTTGAAGCTGAGAAATACATTTTCTTAGGCTATTCAGAAACCATTTAAGCTTTTGAATAAAGCAACAGGAAAAATTTAATTTAACTAAATACTATTGAGGCAAACAATCATGTAGAGATTGATATTTGGCAGAAATAAAGCAACAGACACCAGAAAGTGAATCAAGTGATGAATGAAAAGTGCAAGGACAGATTCAGCCAGAAGCGGAATGCAGAAGGTCAACCAGAAAAATCAGGGTATATCTCCACTCTGTTACCTTAATGCATCAAATTTTGCTGCATAAACAGAATCCAAGAACTAGCAGACGCCTTCAACAGATCTGATAAAGAATCTTGGAAAAAAGCAATGGATGAATAGATAAGCTCTCTAAAACAAAATAGAACATAGACCATTGTTGAATCTCTAAAAGAAGCAAACGTAGTCAGTTGCAAAATGAATATATAAAACTAAACAAAACTAGACAGTAGAATGTAATACCTGAAGAAGCCACATCGTGGTGAAACAATTGTTGTAGTAGTACAAATATTTTTGTGGAAATAAACTTCTGTCTCATATAGATTTTTTTAATAAACAAAACTCTAATAGAGAAACATAGATACAAAGCAAGGCTTGTAGGACAAGGGTTTTCTCAAAAGTTTGGCACAGACTATGATGCAATCTTTTCTGTTGAAAAACAGAACTACCAATATTGGGCCTCAAAAAACCTCTGTCAACTGCAACAATGCCAACTTCACAATGAGAAAGTGTTTGATGTGTTTTGCACTCAAACTGTAACCTCTGAGCAATATTTTTTTTATCATGATGAAGAATTGGTACAAGTAATGTTTGTTAAAATAAATTAATGTTTTGTTTCAACAAGATGAAGCAACAGCACCTACAGCCTAAGCCTCAATGAAAATTATGTCTCATTTTCCCTGGATACATATAATATCTTCTTCCAGTAACGTTCCATGACCCTTTCATTCCTTTGATCTCTCAACTGCTGATTATTTTTCATGGAGACATGTGAAAGCAAAGGTCTAAGTCGAGAGTTCCTAAATCTGTAAAAGTTGAAGGAAGCAATCCCAGCACAAGTTAGGAAAATTGACATAGACTTGTGTGAGAGACCAATGCGGAACTTTGAGGAACGACTACAGCACATTGCAGAAAATGGTCTTGATCTGCTAGACTTTATTTTCAAAACATTAATTCCACTTTTTATTTTTTAAATAATAAGGTGTAAACTTTTATTTTTCCCTATCAAATTTTTTTTCAACTTAAAAAACAATGGAGTTATTCTCATTCTATTCCATTCTGCCCCACCTTGTTACATCAAGGTACTCGATACTGAGTTCATGTACATAAATAATATTCAAATAAAAATAAGAATTTCATTTCACTTTATTGGAAACTATAAATAAGTTTTCAATTACATTATCCATATTCTATAAATGTATATATAATTATGTATATCTTTTTCCAGAAACTCTATCAGCAATAAAATATATTGAATATAGTCAATTAGAAAATCATTTCACTCAAAATTAATAATGAAAATTCAAACTGAAACAACACCCAATTGTACTGAATCCATTTCAAAGCTTTGCAAATTTCTCATATTGAAAAATTCAAGTAAAAAATTGTTAAGATAACATTAAAACTAATGTTATTTTCTTTTGTCCCATTTTATCATTGAAGTGGGTAAATACAGAGATGATTTTTTATACATTACAAATTATATATGATTTCACAGTTTGAAAAAAATCTTGTTGCATTTATGAGAACAAACATGCACAACAAGTGTCTTCTGCTTACAAAATAGATGAAATAAAAGTCAAAATCTTCAAAACTACCAAAACATTAAAAGAATTAAGTTGCCTGTTTTATCTTCACTACATGAGAAATCAGCAAATAAATTAAGATCATGAAAGACAAAATGTTTTTGGGTTCTTCAGATGAAGCAAGCGGAATTATAAAGATATAATGCCAACAATATAAGTCAAGATAATATGTGGAGATCTCGAAGGTTTAGGATCTCTCGTGAAGAAGTTTTGAATAAAATGATTACTGTTGGAATTATTACTTCTCTGTTTGTTTATAGACTTTCTCCTATATAAATATATATAAAATAAAAAAATAGAACTTCCATATCAAGTATGAGAGCATAAATAATACTCAAAATATAAAATCATAAATTCATGATTTATTTCTTTTTGCTTTTTCCTAGAGTCAGTGTGTGATGACTAGCCATTTGGATATATTGGGCTTTACGTCTGTTGAATTCAACTATTTCATCTTCAAGTTTCTTGCGGGATTCATCGATTTTCTTTTTCTCCTCTGTATGATCTTTCTTTAACCTGTCAAATTTGCTATGCAGCTGAAAAATTTTAATTAAGATCAATTAATGAATAATTCATACAATAGGATTATGTCTTCAAAAAAGCTTTGATATTCTCATTTTTAACAATGTAAAATGTCCACTACTGAATATTCTTATTTTTGTCTTTTAATTGAATATGGAAAAAAATGTATCCTTTCAGAAAAGTACACTTTTGAAATATGTGGATATAATTGAAAAACCAATTAGCATGTGACCAAGTCATATTTCACCTAATATCGAGAGTATAATCATATTTCTCTTTATCTCGCGATAACCATATGGTTAAATTTTAGAATATACATATGTTGTTTAAAGTATCAGCTTGGCACTCACTAAACACTTTCGAATATCTGCCTGATGCCTTTTGCTTAAACTTTCCATATTCAATATTCGAATAAATATGATGCGGCGTCTTTCAATAAATCCAGGTAAGTCAAAACAGTTGTAATTATCACCTGAGTGTTTATTTATCTAAACTAACATTTGAATTGTCAAAGCACAATCGTTTTTAAAGCATAGAAATAATATACCATAGATTAAAGTAACCTAGAATGATGTGAAAGGACCAGAATGACATTTTCTGAATTTAGAATTGAACATACATATTGTTTGCAATCAATGCTAATGCAGAAATTCGAGAAAATGTTCGAAGTGATCAAGAAGATAGTTTATTATGGGAAAAAATAATAAAGGTCAAAATTTGAACTCTAAAAAGATTTCAAAATAGGGATGTTATTACACTGAAAGAATTACTCCAATCTCATTTTTACTCTACTATAATACACTCCAAGAGATTTATCCACACCAAATGCAGTTTATAGAACAAATCCCTGATATATTAGTTATTAGTGTCAAATAATACCAAGACAATACATAGCAGAATATGATATTTGAACTATTAGTGCGAAAATGGTTTAAACTGAGAAAGTTAGTGAATGAGCAAATGACAACTACAAGCCGATTTAATCCTCCCCTCTATCGATTACAAAGCAAACACAGTATCACCTTTAAAAAATAGAAATTAAAATTTTTCACTACCTATCATGTAAGAAATATCCATTCTTGGCAAGGACTTATTGTGTTTTATTTGAGCTTATTCAGTTACTCCTTCCAACTCAAATGTTGGGTTACAATTTCTCAAATGTACTTTGTGTAAATTATATATATTTGACGGATTTGGTCTTTGGTCATAATCAATAAATAGCAAACAAAATTAAATTTCCACAAAAATTTTATTATTGAACAACAATTGTTTCATCACCCTGTGTCTTCATTAGGTTCTACATCTGAACTGTTTAGGTGTGAGAATTTGCATAGTAGTAGGTTTATACTGCAGAAAAAGGTGAATCATTTGGGTTTGTCACTTGTATTCCAAACTACATGAAGAAGATGAAAGGAACTGAATATGGCAATAAAAATTATTGGTTTTTGTTGGTGATAAGAATATATGATACAAAATAAAAGTAACTGAACATAGTAATAAAAGTTATTGGGGTTTGTCCCTGTTATTTCTAAATTATAGGAAGATATTTAGTAACGGTGATTTGTTCACATCTGAGTATCAGTTTAAATCCCTTTCTCTCAATATGAATAATTTCATAGTTGTTGAAATTCTTTCAGAAGATTTGTATATGTCTGAGTGTGACTCCTCTGTTCATGTATTATGTTTTTGAAGGATCTATTTCATTCAAATGATCTTCCAGTTTGACCAATATAAACTAATGGGCAATCATTAAAAGCCAATTTGATTTATATTATCTTTTCTTCTATTGTTGGTAGATCTAAAAGCTGCTGTTTAATTGAAATTTTTCTTGAAATAATTGACAGTATCTTCAGTTTTTCTATCAATACAAGAATATTTTTGTGAGGTGAGGTCTTTTATGATGGAAAAAACTTGAGTTAACGCCATTTTTTCTGTTTTTCAATTACCATTTTATCCATAAGTATTGGGTTAAAAATATTGTTAATTTCTGCAGCATATAATAACGCTCATATATAAGATTCTATATAAGTTCTCTCAAACGTAATCAGTTCAGATGTAGAACCTGATGAAGCCAGAGCGTGGTGAAAGAGTTGTTTATTAATAAAAGTTTGTACTAAATGAGTTTTATTTACTATTTATTGTGTAAATTACTTGAAAAGGACAATCGACAATGGGTCAAGGCAAGTAGGCTCGCCAGTAATTTTTTGAAATAGTTTATACGAATGAGTTCGTTCCAATATATTAAAATACTACCACTTTTATTCTGTATATCACTACTTACCTCCTTCTCAGCATCTTTCAATTCAGCCTCCTTCTCTTTAACCCTCACAACAAACATTTGCCTCATTTCATCTTCCTTCTGCTGCAACTCTTGAAGATGATTTGATCGTTTGGTCTCGAATATTTGTTGGAAACTTGTTGGCTTGTTGTCAGCATCCACATCGCTGAAACCCATCTGTTCCAATTGCTTTTTACGATACAGCTCATAATGCTTACAGTGAGTTTTCTCACGCATGTCCTCCATATTTGTGCGAATCAACATTTCCCGTAATTTCACAAAATCACAGTGAGATTCATTTTCTACCTGTAAATTAAAATTGTTTCCTTTCAAATAAAAATCTTTCTAGTTAAACTGATCTTACAATTAATCATAATTAAGGAGCTACTAAATTAGGAAAACTCATAATTTTTACAATAATTCATCATTTACAAATTCAAGGATTTTTATAATATTTTTATGGATGTTTTGGGCAAATTTAAAATCACAATATGTTTCTCCCATCAAACTATGATTTTCTACAGGAACTAGATGTTTTTTTGTAAATAGCAAATACTTCCAAATTTAATGAAACACCCAAATCAGTCATTATGTCTATTATGCCATGTTTTTTGCAATAATTGTAATAATAGTAATTTATTTCAAACAGCCACATTTACAACAACTGTACAGTGGGTTGAGAAACATCAAAATTCAACTAAAATATACACCTAAAAATTAACAATTAAAGTTTAAATATTCCTCTAAATTACAGGGTTCAATAGGAAGAAAATTAAAGATCTGTCTCTTAAAAACCCTTAAACAATCTATAATTCTCATTTCCACAGGCAGCTTATTGAGAAATTTCAAACTTGCATAATATGGTCCTTTTTCATATCTACTTAACCTATGTATTGGCAGTGCATACAAATTGACATTACGCGTATTGCACAAATGACTTGATGCAGATCTTGAAAATTTTTGTTTATATTAACATAAAAACTAGACACTTGTGTATATATATATACATATATAAATGCCATATACTGTTAATAATCTATTATTTCTAAAAATGCCTCTACACGATTCCCTTGAATTCATGTTGTGAATTATATAAAAAGCCTGCTTCTGAACTACAAATATCCTATCTACATTGATCTCTTCCACCACCCCAAAACAATATACCGAATCTGAGTTTTCCAACAAAACAAGAAAAATAAATAGCTTGCAACGACTTTAAAGACAAATATTGTTTTGGTGTTCTTATGCTATAATACATGCTATTCAGTTTTTTTTTTGAGTTCAACAATATGTGATCCCCAATTCAAATGTCTATCAAGTATCACACTCAAAAATTTTGTGTTATTTTGAGTATCTTTTTTGTAGATATTGATACTGATTTTCCTATTTTCCATATTCTTGTTAATACTGAATAATATATATTTCATTTTATCTTTGTTGATTACAAGTTGATTCTGCTGCATCCAGGTAAGTACAATATTCAGAGCATTTGTTGCATTTATTTTTAATTCATTGAAATTGTTTGCATTATCAATATATTAGTGTCATCAGCATAATTAACTATTTCTTGTCCACTACCATCCAAAACATTGCAAAGATAGTTGATGAAAATGCAAAACAGCAGAGGACCCAGTGGAATTCCTAGTAAAACCTGGTCCCCTTTCGACCTAACAAACCTGATAACAACTTGTTGCGACCGATTCTCAAGATAAGAAGCTATCCACCCATTTTCAACTCCTTTTATTCCATAACAGTCTAATTTTTTCAGTAAAAATTCATGATTGATACTATCATAGGCTTTTGAAAGGTCTAAAAACATACCAAGAGCCATTTCATGATTTTCATGTGCATTCAACATATTCAAATATAGCAGTTTCTATATTCTTTCCTTTTATAAAACCATGTTGATTTCCACTGAACATCTTGTTTTAGATAAAAAATTCCATAATTCTATTGTAAACTATCTTTCCAAAGATTTTTGAGAATGTTGTCAACATACTAATTCTAAAATTTTCATTTAAATTTGTGTCCCCTTGTTTATGCAAAGGTGTTACCACTGGTAACTTCAAAAAGTCTGGGAAAATTCCGTGCTGAAGAGAACTATTAATTATCAACATCAAAGGTTTATTGATTGGTTTAATAACCTACTTTATAAGAAATGGTGACGTCTCATCATATCCTGAACACTACTTATTTTTGAAAGATTTCACAATTTCTTCGATTTCCTGTTCAGTTGTCATTTTGAAATTTAAATTAACCTCATTAGCAGCTATTTTATGGAAAGATATGGGAATTTTCATTTGTTTTTCAATTAAATTTGTAGCTGAATTAATAAAAAATTTATTTAAACTATCAGCTTTTTCCTTTAAATTATCACTAAAAGGGAGCACATCTCGTTTTGATTTTCCCAACTTGTTAGTCACTTCCCCATTAATCTTCCAAGTAGTTTTTGAAATATTGTCCGATTCAATGGAATCGGACAGATATAATGATATCTTGTTCGTATTTTTGTTATCTTTCATGAATGAGCAGTTGTTTTTCTGATTTCATTTTTTCTCTATTATATTCTTCCCGATATTTCTTATCAAAGTGTGTTGACAGCGAAAGTGAACTTAAATTTCTCTTACTTTTTTCTATTTCGTGAGTTATTTTCTTATTTTTGTTCACATAACACTTGACTTTTGTAATTGGAAATGCTTGATCAAACAAGGCATAAACGGTACTTGAAAAAAAACTCCAACGTTCATAAACCTGGCTCTATGAAAAATGGGATAATTTTTGCCAATTTTCGACACTAAGAAAATTCTCGGATAGTCAGACTCTCTTATGATTAAAACATACTTCCAAGCATTCATTTCATGTACTCATTCATTTCATGTATCAAAAAATGTATTACCAATTGAGTGGATCTGTGATCAGAAATGTTACTTCAATAGTTTTTGTAGAATATTCTTTGAAAGATGTGAAGAAGTTATCCAAACATGACTTTTTTCCATTGTTATGAGTTCTAGTATACTCCTTGATTGCCTGTTCAGTATCGAAAGATTCCAGCAATTTTTGTTGAGATTATCAATACTGAAATCACCCCAAACAATGAAGTGAATTTCATTTGTAAACAGAATATTCAACAATTCATAAATTTTCGCCAAAAAAATATCTAAATTAGTCTCTGGTTTTCTGTACACAGCCACAATAACCAATTAACGACTTCCCAACTTGAATTCTGCTCCGACGCACTCAAATGTCTTAGATACACTAATTTTATTTATGTCAGTTCTATCTTAGATAATAAAAGATTCAAACAGCTAGAATTAGGGGAGTTATATGTAAAATATAACTTGGCTTCGTCAGTGAACAAAATAATGTTCCCCAAGGCGGCATTCCGTCTCAACTGCTCTGTTAACCAATAACAGAATTCTAATCTTGCTGCGAAGTCTTCTGGTTTCAAGGCTTGAACCTTTGGCAGGTGATATGCTTAGAGTAATTGCTTGCTCATAGAGAACTTTCCACACCGTGCTCTTCGGAATTCTTTTTGGTACCGAAATTCGTCGCACACTAATATTTGGATTTGCTGCTGCAACTTCCAAAACGACTTCTTCATTTTCAACGGTACGGATAGAACGATCTTTACCACATTTAGATTTGGAAAGGATAAAAGTGCCCTTTTCAAAGAGCCCACTCAATTTTCATTTTATTAATGTCAAACTGACAGACGCCTATTATATTTTTCAAGATAAGCAGATGAAAGACCTCCCCATTATCTCTGCCACTGATGGAAATTGGTAAGTTTTTTGATCACCATACAATTCAGTTTATCCCAAAAACCTCCATGTACTGTATTTTATTTGAATCCACGAAATTTTGACAAAGATACCGCTAGTTTATCGGATTTTGAAGGTTGAAGAAGCTCTAGCGTACACAGGGTGCATTTCAGGACCTAAGTTGATATGAAATTTTCTTCATATTTTGACCTCTAGAATCACCCCCGAAAATATATGAACGTTAAATCTGGACACCCCATATATGTTAATTTCTATTTATTATCATGAGTTGTTCATATGACAGGTTTCGTTAACATAGTTAACTTCTTCAGATGCTTACAAACAACTAGTCTGAAATATACAGAATATAAATATTTTCGGTTTTGAGATAAGGGTACAACAAAATGTTATTACTTTTATAAAACCACCTAATTGAATAGATACAATAAAGGTGAATTAGATATCTCAGTTTATTCAAACTGAATTATCTATTCAATTAGGAACCCAGTGGTTTTACCAAAAGTAATAAAAATATTTTATTGTACCCTTATCTCAAAACCGAAAATATTTATTGTCTGTATGCTACCAAATTTCAGACTTTGTAAGCATCTCAAGAAGTTAACTATGTTAACGAAATGCGTCATGAGAACAACTCAAGATAATAAATAGAAATCAGCATATATATGTGTTTCATTTAACTAAAGTGTACAATGGATTTCTATCAAGTAAAGGCCAACACGATATGAAACATAATAATAGTAATAAAAAGAAAATTTCAATTTAAACAATTTCTGTGAGCACATTCAATCCATATTAATTTTTCCCATCTTAGTATATATCTTAACATTTTTTGTATTCCATTTCACATTTTTGTATCCTTTTTTTTGTCTTTGAAGATTTTGTTTCAAGTTTTTTGTCAGCATTAAGGAACATTGTATACCGAAATAATTCAGGTAATCCAAGTACGAAATCATAATAGTATTGAACTCACGTCGGTGTTCATTATCAGTGTTCTTATATTTTCAATATATTTTTTTTTGTTGCTGTTTGTTTTAATAGCAATTAAATAATGGAGTTATATCGCTTACCTGAACAGTTCCCCATGGATACTGCCTAGCTCTGGTCATTTTATTTCCTACTCTGACAAAATCAGTACTTCCTACTACAGCAAAAGGTATGTGGGAATTCATAGTAGTATTTATCTCCGAAACAGTTTCATCTTCCACTGGAAATTCATAAATCTGAACACCATTATTCTTCAATTCGGTTATGATTTTCGATTTGAATTTTTGTAACTCAGTCTTGGAAATTGTGTCAGCCTTCGCAATTATGGGAATAATATTAACTTTCTGGTCCAATTTTTTCATACAGACCAAATCAATAGATTTCAGTCCATGTCCAGTCGGACATACAAAATACAAACAAGCGTGGATTCGAGAATCATGATAAGCTGATAGAGATCTCTTAATTTTCAATTCCTCCTGTAGATAGTTTTCAAACTGAGCATCTATATAATCTACAACTGCCTTGAAACTGTCTTCTTTATTTATCTGATCACCATAGCCAACCGTATCGCAAATTGTAAGCTGAAAACAAGATAAATAGTGAACATATTTATTGAATTCTGAAAAGATAAATTGAAGCATATACTCCTTTTTTCCAATTTAGCCTTTTTATTTTGCTCCAAATGAATGGGTTAATAATGCAAATTAATAATTTTATACAATAACTTCTAGAATCGATTGACCAATACAATATCTTCTTATATTTTATTTCTATTTAATTGAGTTGAGTAAACACTAGGTCTATCCAACAAAAATTCTAGCTTTGAAAGTTCTGAAAAATAGTCATATCATTTTATTTTTATTTAAAAAAATTGTTATAATATTTCACTTAGAGCCAATGGCATATTCCATTCATTTTACAAAGAAGAAAGACAATTCATCATACGAAGTCACTCAGGTCAAAAAAAAAATAAAATCAGAAAATAGTGTTAAAATGATATGGATTTTTATTAGGTTTAAAAATTTTTTGAAAACCCCATAAAAAATTAAAGTGCAGGTAACAATGAATTAATAATGCCACATTTTTTGACAGGCAATTATGTATTTCAAATTTCCAAAATTCATTCGTTCAAAACCAAACAAAAATGATGAAAATATTATTCACCTTGAACTAGTAATAAATAAAATACAATTTGCACTTTTTATTGTTGAATGACAATTTTTTCGCTTAATCATATTCTACATTTGAACTGATACTGTATGGAAACTTTCATAGGTTCTTATATATGTATTGACAGGTATTACAGGAAGTGTGACTAATAGTAGGATGATATTTATTAGGGTATTCTTAATTAGGTGGATAGATAACGTCGATGGTGATAAAAGTTATTGGGGTAGTCGTTGGATTTTCCCAAATTACATGAAGATATTCAATAAAGGTGACCTATTCGTGTCCGTTTGTTTGTTTAGGAGAATATTCTGAGAATTATATCTGTTTATTTCAAGCGATTCTATGAATGATAATCTAGAACCTTTACCCTCGATATGCATATTTTCATATTCGCTATTGAAATTATGTTCAAATTCTATTAGATGGTTGGCATATATGGAATATGTTGAATTTGAACTATAGCTCTTTTGATATTTGTGTATTCTTTTCTTGAACGATCTACCGTCTAACCAATATAAACCATTGGGCAATCCTTACAAGTCAACTAACTCCTGAATTATTATCTTTGTCTGATTTGTCTTTATTTTTTTTAATATATTTATCAATGTTATTATTAATGGTTCTAAAAGCTATGTAATTAAAATTTTTCTTGAAATAATTGGCATTGTTTTCGGATAATCTGTTTAAATTTGCATGAATTTTTTCAGAATGGGGTCTTTTGTGGTAGGATAAACATAAGTTAATGCTATCTTTTTCTGCTCATTGTTTATCATTTTATCTATAAGAGTTGGGTTGAAACCATTGTTAAATGCTATTTGTAAAAACAGTAAAAGATAGCATTAACTTATGTTTATCCTATCACAAAAGACCCCATACTGAAAAAATTCATACAAACTTCATATATAAGTAGAATATCCGAAGACAATGCCAATTATTTTAAGAAAAATTTTAATTACATAGCAGATTTCAGAACCATTAATAACATTGACAAATATATTAAAAATAATAAAGATAAATCAAACAATGATAGTAATTCAGGAGTTGACTTATAAGGATTGCCCAATGGTTTATATTGGTCAGACCAATAGATCGCTCAAGAAAAGAATAAACAAACATCAAAACAGCTATAGTTCAAATTCAACACATTCCACATATCTACCATCTAATGGAATTTGAACATAATTTCAAGAACAAATAGGAAATTATGCATATCGAGAGTAAAGATTCTAGATTATCATTCTTAGAATCACATGAAATAAACCAATATAATTCTCAGAATATTCTCCTAAACCAACAAACAGACACAAATAGATCACCTTTATTCAATACCCTCATGTAATTTGGGAAAATCCAACGACTACCCCAATAACTTTTATTACCATCGACGTTATCTATCCACCTAATTAAGAATACCCTAATAAATATCATCCTACTATTAGTCACACTTCCTGTAATACCTGCCAATACATATATAAGAACCTATGAAAGTTTCCATACAGTATCAGTTCAAATGTAGAATATGATTAAGCCATAGTGTGGCGAAAAAATTGTCATTCAACCATAAAAAGTTTGTGGAAATTGAATTTTATTTGTTACTAGTTGAAAATGAATTTCCATCAAGTAAAGACCGAATCCATCAAATATTTACCTTCAAGCGCACATTACTTTCTTGTAGTTCATAAGTGTGTGCTTTTAGTTTAACAGTTGGTAGTGTATGCGGGCTAGGTGATGACTCGAAATTTGTATTGAATAATGAATCCATCAATGTAGATTTTCCCAGGCCCGTTTCACCTATGAAAGAAAAAAGTAATCACAGCAAAACTATGTAATGTAATAGCTGTTGAGTTAAATAAACATCTATCTATCTTTCATATCTATAAGAAATTTCAGTTCATGAGATAACAAATCGTCAAGTTTGCAAATGCCATAAAAAATAATTTGTTGAACATACAACCTTACTCAAGATCAGAACTATACCATTGCTGTGATATATTTCAATTAGAATGATGATTGATTATAACCCAATAGATGAAAACCCTAAGAGAAGTTAGAACAATGAAAAATGAGAGTAAACTTGTATTTTCAACTGATAAAAGAAAGTAAAATCAAATTTCAGAGATATAGGCCTCAAATTACATTGAATGATTTATAAATTATTATATTACAAATATTTTATCAATGATTTAAAATGATTTCAGTATAAATAATTATATCTGGTTGTATCAAAGCAGTTCTTCAAGAATTTCTAAGATGCTCAAAAACTGATAAAATTTTATCCTAGAATGTTTTCAATGAAAAAGGGATGATTTCTAGAATTCTATAACATTTTAAATAAGTAACAAAATTCTGAGGATATCTTTTAAAACAACTTTACATTGTACCCAACAAGAAAACGTATTTAAAATGAGGAAAATTAAATATATGCGAATCTGACAGACCCTGAAGAATTACAATTCTAATATTGAAAAAGGGAAGAATTTTTATAGAAACAATTTCACGAAAACCCTGACTTGCAATGCAGTCACAGGTACACACATCATGACATATTTCACTTGAGATTAGACAATTTCCATAAAAGAAAATCTGGGTCATAAACAAGAATTACAAAATCTTCTCACCAATACACATTATATTGAAGACAAAACCATTCTGTACACTTTTAGAGACAAGCTGGTCCGGTAAACTATCGAATCCAACATGCCCTGAAAGGTTGAGATTTCGTATTTGAGGTTCCACCTAAAAAAATATTCAGACATGAAGACAACGCCCAAGATGCAGCTTGAAATACGTAATAAAAATTTTAAAAAAATACTTACTGGGGGACTATCGACGTCAACAGGCGGCATGATTTAAATTTTCTCTAATAAGAGCGGTCTAATCAAAGATACGTTCTTATAACAATGGTAATATATGTTATCAAAACAAATGGAATTCTTGTACGTGATTTCAGCTAGGAAATGGAATACCTAATAAATTCGGATATCAGACACACCTGTATTTATAAACAGATTGGCATAGGTTATTGATTATTTTGAGTTAGATAATCTCTTAATCATCAGAATTAACTACAAAACACTAAATGTTCTGAAGAATTTTAACTTCAAACTGGAAAATGAAGTTTCCACTGACATATGGGCATAAACATTCTGTCAATCTGAATTCCAGTCCTATACAGAGAATATTTTTCTGGTCCTGTATCATTGAGGGTCTCAGTTTATTAAAAAAACAGCAATAGAAATTTTCATTTCATTACACAAATGAATCTTTTAGTTTGTTTATGGTAATTATTATAATAATGGCCCTGCAGAGGTTCCGGTAGCTGAATAGTTGAAAACTTAAGATTAAGCTATGTTTTGATTTTCTAATGAATAATTAAAATTCTGATTTTAATTTTGAATTTGAACCTTCACAAAGTAGAAGAATTCATAATTTATATAATAATGAATAATTTCAATATATATGTTATAGTCCTAATTTTTTTTTATCAGTTTTCAAAGAACAAAATTCTGTGGTGAAGGCCACTCAGAGTTATAAACATAGTTAAATGTAGTAATTTATTACTCTCAGATATAGAGAGAAGTAATTAATCGAAATCTTGTGCATGCACGTCCCTTGTTTGAGTTTTACTTTATTAAGTGTTTTAATTTAAATCAAATATATATGTTTGTCACTACAATATAGATAAACTACATTCCATTATTGTTTTACATGTTAATGTTTGTCTATGCATCCGTATAACCTGGATGAATGCCGAACAGGATCGGCAAAGATGGATTGGTTTACGGGAGGTCTATGTCCAGCAGTAAACTCAGACAGCCTGAATGATGATAATGCACTACACAATAAAGCTATATAAATACAAACTGCTAGAATGTTTTTTATCTATGGCTGCACACAGTAAAGTTGGAATAATTCTCTAGCTTGATGCATGTCTATTCTTAACTTCCAGATATTCAATAAATTTTTAATAATAAAGGGTTCTCTAACCCGATCCTAGTTTTTTATTCGAAATCTTTCTACTAAATACATTTTGTTAATACTGCTACTTCGGAATTTTTAAATTGAAAATAACCGCTGAATGAATAATTGCTGAATGAGAATAACTGATACTTATAAAACAATCATGGAATAAGAGTATTTTAAATGCATTAAGTTAAAGGAGTTATTTGAAGCCACAGAATATGAATTTTTCACAGGAATATTCACTAATAATGTTCCTTTCGTAACAAAATTAATGAGTTTAAAACTGTATTCTTATCTGGCCGATATGTCCACAGATTACAGTTGATATCTGTAATCTGTGGATATAGATAAACAAAGGTTTCATTTAAAATTCGACATAGACAACTCAACCATCAATCAAGATTTTTTTCCGTTACGAGCCCCAAAAACAATTTCATCAATTAGGTTTAAAAAATTTTAGATCATAGCAAACTTATTAATTCTTATATCAAAACCTTGGATTCTTGAATGGAGTTAATATATTGACATTTTAAATATCTCACTGAAGCCCATCCTGTCAGTTCTTGGATATGTGCACTAAAATAAAATATATCTTGAATTATTTTTATTTAAGTATTTTCAAAAATGTATCGAATGAAAACCATTTCATTTGTATTTTATATCATTTTTTGACGAAATTGATAATTTTTTTGGTTTATAATTCAAGTATTTGCCATACCGAAGTTACTCTCCTATTGCCTTCAACTTTTACTACGGATGAAATCTTGTATATTCATTGAGTATACAATAAGAAATTATTTTGACAAGTTGTTTTGAATATTTCCGAATAAATTTTCTCAAAGATTTAATTTTAATGCGGAATCAGTTTTTTTGCCAAACCCATTTTGTTTGCGCCTCTTTCACGGAGTAATTTAAAACAAGAAAACTTTCCTCTATGGTTGAAAATAAATCTGTGAATATAACCTTCACTTTGCCCCTTGCAATCCTCGAGAAGTTCGCAGTTGAGGTGAACGTCTATCAACAAGATGGTAAGTTTAAATGTTATTTTATTGAAATCATCCTATACTAATTTTAGTACTTGTAATCTTAATTAGAGTTTGTTAATTATTATTGTTTGAATCAATCGTCTATTTTTCAGGCTGCTCATAAGACATTTATCATCAAAAGGAAGCTTGGAAAAAAACTCAAGCAGAACAGGCCTATACCCCAATGGGTCAGAATGAGGACAGGAAATACGATAAGGTAATTGATTTCACATATCTTGAATAATATTAATTGTGCTATTTTTTTATAATTGAATTCTCAAAGTCGCTTCCTATGACGACACTCTTAGGTTATGTAGTTTTTGCAGATTGTATCCATTCAATATTAGTTATTTTATGTTATTTCAGTTATCTACTGAACTAATCTTGAAAAAGGCGGATAATTCTATCTTTCAGTTATTCTACAGAAAAAATTATTGCACTGTTTCTTCGATGCATAACATGTGGGATGACTATTGATACTTTTAGTTTACTTATTTTGGTAGTGTCATAAATATCTATTTTATTCTTGTTTGTCCGTTATTATTTAGGTGTTATACTGCTTCCTTGCTCAGCATTGAAATCTTATTACTTAAATAATCGTAAATCAATCATGTTTTTAGTAAAAGGCAAGTCTTGTTCAAATAATTTTAACTTTATATTATTTGAGCTAGATTAAAGAGCTTTCGAATTAAATAGAAATTTTGATGTCCAAAAATTATTTTCATTTCTCATGGATAATTCATGACTATGAGAGGGAATTTTTTTCATTATATAATTCTTTCCTTAAGTGTCGAGTTGTCAAGACAGAAATTTTGGTTTTGGATGTTACTTGATGTGTATTTTTTATTTCTATTGAGCTCTTCACTATTGTTTTAGAGAAGTAAATAGTGGATTAGTAAAATGAGAGTGGCAATGTTAAATTCTACAGTGTACTATAGACTATGGTCTCTACTTGTTGGAAATACATCTCGATTATTGAAGTAAAACAAACTTAATTTCCGCTAATTTATTTCACAACAATTATTTCGTCATGACAACATGACTACGTCAGGTGAGTATGGTACTAGCTACATATTTGAGATTGAGTTATTTAAATATTCAAAATGTGCAGAAAAGAAGGTAGTGGGAATTTACAGGCTTCTAGGTAGTTCAACCTGAGGTTCTTTTTTTCTAGGTGTAAGATTTTGAAGTTATTGTCAAAATCATGTCCTGTCTGCAAAAGATGGTCAGCATCTGGAAGTTCCGTTTTTTTTCAAGATAAGATTTCTCATGTTTACGTATCCTAGTGCCGAAAGAGAACTTGTCTAACCCAGGTTTTGAATAATTCAAAACAAGAAACATTTCCCTAATGAGGAAATTTAATAAAAAATAAAGATTTGATCCATAAAAACAAAGTCTGAAGTCTATAGGTTAAACTGCGGTACCACATCTGTATATGTGGGTCAGACAGGTAGATCTTTCGGCACTAGAATACGTGAACATGAGAAAGCATATCTTGGAAAAAACGGAAATTCAACATATGCTGACCATCTTTTGGAGACAGGACATGATTTTTGACAATAATTTCAAAATTTTACACCTAGAAAAAAAGAACTTCAGGTTCCCTAGATTCCCTCGAAATTAACAGATACAATAAAAAACAGATTCTCCTAAACTACCAGACGGACCTCAATAAATCCCCCTTACTAAACCTTTTCTGAAACTTTGTGTAATAATAAAAAAACAAATTACTGTAAATTCCCACTACCTACTTTTCTGTACATTTTGAATATTTAAAGAACTCAAATCTCAAATATGTAGTTGGTACCATACTCACCTGACAGTCATGTTGTCGAAACAATTGTTGTGAAATTCAATAAATTAGCGGAAATTAAGTTGTTTCACTTTGATCATCGGGATTAATATTAATTTGTTGATAACAGGTGAAGAAGTTTCCACTTAGTTTTAAAATATATGCACCACTTTTTTTGTATACTGAATTATGTTTATTTTCATGTTACTTCGGATCTCAATTTTTCACTAGTACCTATTACTGATTTCTTTCCTTCAGAATCATATCATATTAGTCGGATTAAAAATTTATTATGGTAAACATGTTCAAACAAGGCTCCAAATATTAGCTATCCTATATCGAACAAGTTTCACTAATTGGAAACTAAAAAAACATTTGAAATTTGACAAATTGCGAAGCAAATAATACTTTGATGTACTAAAAAAATTTTTTTTGTTTTTCAGATATAATGCTAAGAGGCGTCACTGGCGCAGAACAAAACTCAAGTTGTAAACTTCCATTTAATGGTTATTAAAAATTTATTTCAATTGTTATAGTTTTCATTATCCCTACTGATATCGATTTATAATTTAAGAGTTGTTTTAAGGATGATCTTAACTTTATGCTGGTAAATCAGCTGAGTACCAAATTATAATAATTTGGTACGGAGAATAGAGTATTGTAAGTTTAGGTGTCTCCATCTATAATATACTTTATTTTAATTTGGTCATTATGTCATAACTACCTGTCTATTTAACTAGAACTTATTCTGCAGACGACATATTGGTTTGTTTACGTGGAACATATTCAGAACTAGGAAACACAGAAAATCCTAATGGTTCACACTGCAAGGTCAAATCTACTAAAGTACTACAATCTAATAATAGTTCCTTTAAAATGCAATAAACTATGAAAATACTTTATTTCTATTACTATTACTGAGAATTCAGTGGCTAGTTGTTACATTACTACTACCCCATCCAGTTTTGACAGTCTTGAAGTTGAAATTCAATGTTAGTGTAGTAATCACATGAAACTTGAGGATAATTTGTTTGATGCTTAAATTTACAAATTTTTACTGGAATGTTTATGGTTGTTATCAGGTGCATATAACATTGGTTTTACTGACAATTGTCTTCTGTGTAATTTAATCGATTAGTTCTCTATGTAATTGCAGTTCTTAAATGGAACATAAAGAAGTCATTTTATGGAATCATCTTTCATCTCTAAAAGAAACTACTACCCTTGAATAAAATGGAAAAAAGCGTGGCATGTAATAAGTTTTAGAATTGCAGTTTTCTGCAAAACATGGAACTTGTTCATTTAATAAAAAGAAGTAAGCAATTTTACTAACTACTATTTTGAAAACATTAAATGAAATTAATTGATTTGTCAATTAATTTTCATTTTGTTCAATATAGTACATTTAAATAATAGCAAATGAAATAAGGGTCAAAATAAAGGAACTTTATTTATGGCAGGGTGAAATATTCAATAGTGGTGCTCTCTTTATGAGTGAAAATTTATTATTGAAATATCTCTTTGATTTTTGGAGGAAGTGAAACCTATAATTTGATGTTTAAATCTGTCATATGTCACATTGAAATGTTTCTACTGAGTTTGGAAGAAAAGTGTTACAGATATCTTATAAAAACAAGCAGTCAACTGGGTTGAAGACTTGTGGATTTAATCTTCTATTATATTTGCATGTTTTGAACAAATAAGAATAATTCTAGGTGTTCACAATTCTTGTTGGTTGTTGATTTATATATAAATATACATTTTTAAAAAGCAGCACTTGAAAAAGAGAAATCGTCAATTTATTAAGAAAGAAGAATGCTTAGCCCACATTGTTTGTGATTCATATATTTTTTTAAGAACACGTTATTAAATTTTCATCTGCTCAAGATGACTGCAAGGCATTCAAATGAATGGTAATCTGTATTGTTGCCAAACAATTTTTAAATTTATCGAAATGCCTGGATAGCGTAAATCACCAGGTTTCCAACTTTGATACTTGAGAGGTGTAAGAATTGGGGGGTTTGCTGAAGCCTATCTGCCGATAAGAGATGTTTCCAAAACAATTAATAGATCCTTATGCACTACAGTATGAACAAACATGCAGACATAATGATCAATATTATAGTGCATTTTGGTAAGGAGTTCTATTGCATATAGATTAGAATTAGAATAGATTACTTTCATGAAGTGATCTCAGATTAAAAATTATAGTATAAAATATATAATCATCTGTAATCTGTGGAAGTAATTGAACCATATGTGATTACATACTTTCAAACTGTCCAAAAGCCAGAGAAACAGTAGCCTTCGTGGATCAACATCGAACCATAAGATTACTTTATCTGCCTTCGATTTAACATGTCTGTGATAGAAGGACATGACTTGTTGCAGATTGTTGACTTTTTAGTGACTTTAACAGCCCTTTATTATGAAGTTAGAGTAGCCTGGAATGAGGTTTGACTTTTAATTTTAAAATTATTCTGATATTCTTAAATCTTCCGTGAAGATCCCTTGGAAGCTTTTTAGAGCTTGTGGAAGTTAGGAATTTAGTTGTGATCTGGTTAGTTTTTGTTACTGTTACTAACACCATCAACAGTGAAATGATGGCCGAAACTAGAAAATTTTTCTTCTACCCAAGTGAGAATTGAACTTTGCACTAAAAGAATAGTTTAAGCACCTCACCTGAACTTATCAATGAATGCATAAGAAATCGGAGGTTGTCAACACACTATTAAATCAGTTTATCTAATGAAGCCTACATTTTAATCATTTACTAAGAAATAGTTGTTTACCCTTCTCAGTATATTTTTATTCAATAATTATCTAAGGAAATCTTTATCCTGATATCTTTATTTAAAGTTTAGTCCGAGGTACATTGTTCGCAACCCTTATACAATGAACTCATTCATATCTTATTTTGCTGATATAAACATTTTCTTAACCAATATAAAAGAAGCAACAGTGCGCTACCAATCCAGTTCAGTTTGTCTCTCAGACCGTTCATATCCTGTATTTTCAAAGTCCTCTTGTTTAATTTTATTTAATCGTGTTTCAATCAAGTGCTTTCTCAAATAAAGTTAAAATCCAAAATGTGTCTTTATAATTCCGTGCTACCTATAACCAATGTTCTATTTAGTGTTCTCAAGTAATATCAAGATATTCAAGTACAACCTTAAATGTAATCATCTTCATCATCCTCAACATTATACAAGGTTTGCGGAGCTTCCTTCATAAAGCTGCCCTGGTGACAGCGTTCTGCTATATTTCCTTGAGTGTTTGGTTTCCAAGGAGGAATACAACATTTTATTGTTTGGGAAATTTTTATATATAAAAAGTGAGATATTTTAAGGCATTTAATAGTTCCTGGTAAAAACGGGAAACAGTGATTTTCCCATGGAAAACTTGAAAACTATTAAAGTAAAAAAATTAAGATATCACGTGTTGAGAAACACAAGTAGACAGGGAAAAAAAAGTAACTAAAGACTCAATTTAATTTCATAGAAATTGTTTGGAGTTTCTGTATTAGCAACATCATGTTTGATAACATCTATCAACAACTTGTGTTAAAGTGAAACTTAAATTTACTGATTAGACGGGTTATGTTTGTTTATCACGTGTCCAAAGTTACTGTCAAAGTCGTTATTTCGTAGGGGCGTTCCACGTTCCACTTTGAATCATCAAGAACTTTTTGTTCTGAATGCTAGTATTGTTGTGATTTGTTGTGAAATACTTTTATCGCTAAAATGAGCCATTTTACAACACCTCAGCCTAGTAGAGAGTTTTTGTGGGGTGTATTTCAAAGGTACGTTTGGGTTCTTGGAAGTTCTCAGATAATCTGATAGGAGAATGAAAAATTGTTTTAGTTCTGTTTGAGTGCTGTAAACCTAGTATGTTGAATTTGTGAAGTGAACACTAAAATTCAATTATTTCCATTGGCTCGTATTACTTAGAATCAAATATATTTTTCAAGGGTCGACAGAGATCGTAGTGGATATATCAATGCAGATGAATTGCAGTCAGCTTTATCAAATGGAACCTGGAGTCCGTTCAATCCAGAAACAGTGAGACTGATGATCGGTATGTACTCCCTCAGCTCTATAAGCTGTTTTAATTAGAGACTAGGTTCAGAGTTGACTGCAGAGTGTCTTGTATTGTACTAATTTATTGAATTAGATGAAATTGCTTTTCCTGAGTGACACATTTAAAAATTGATATAAGTTTGAATCTAAGCAGACACTACAAATACTCTATGTAATACTATTCAATAATCAATTATCATATGTACCATACGAATGTATCTCTGAGAATTATTCGATCTCTTTACAATGGCTATTTGAAAAAGCTTCTAATTCTGTCTTTTCCATTCATAAAATCAGACAACTAATTAGAAGTCTAATGCCATCGTCAGACAAAAGCAGTAACTCTGATTGTGATTTCATTTATGATATGAGAGAAAATTCATTAATTTTATAGTAAAAATTTTTAATTGTTTCCATTTGCTTAAATTTTGACGCAGTGTACGAGATTACTAAATGTTAGCAATGTATTTCTTTAACATGATGTAGCAAGGAGATATATCTACGGATGTATTAATGTGTGTATGGATATATTGCACAAAACAATTAAATTTGAGAATAATTTAATTTAATTATCTTGCAACAAGTATTATTTCCGTATTTTCTAGGAATTATTGCGTTATTCATTTCCAATTTTAATAGGTTTGGGGGTTTATCAAGATCTTCTATATTTTCATTTTGGTTAGAGGGTGCGTATTACATTCAAAATTTTATATCGTTCTACTTATCTTATATATCGCCAAAAAAGTGTGTTTGATAAGTTCTTTCATTCCAAAATATAAGGTAGGTAGGTTTACTTTTCATCTGAAATTTATAAATCAAATATATGATCATTATAAATCTTTATTCAATAATATATTGAGTGACACAAAATGCAATATTTATACTTCTAGTTTTTCAATATGATTATAATGAATAGATTAGGTCAAATCATTTGATTTTTTGATCTTTATTTGCCTATACTTGTTTTGTAGAACTGTAAATTAATAATATAAAGAACAAAAGCAGCAATTTTTTGAGATCTATACACCTCAAAATATAAATTGTGAAATTTGCAGTGATTTGTGTTCAATACTTAAGAAGGAATTATCCAAAATGGACTGGAGAAAAGCCTACTTCTGCGGAACACATTCAGAATTAGAAAACACACTAGAATATCTTAATAGTTTGCACCAAAAGGTAAAATTCACTATGAAAGCACAATATGATAACAAAATAATTAAATAAATGTATATGAGACAGTAATTTATTTCCACAAAAATGTCTGTACTACTACAACAATTGTTTCACCACGATGTGGCTTCTTCAGGTATTACATTGTACTGTGTTTTCAAACCAACCTAACACTCATAAACTTGCTGCATACAGATCTATGATACATAGAGCATTTTCAATTTCTTTAAATGTAATATTACCTTCAAAAAAGGACTGAATACAATCAAACAAATAGCCACAAATAGTCATTTCGAAACTCAAATAATAAATTGTCTCATAAATAAAAAACAAAAACAACTAATTTGTCAGCAAATTCATAAAATTAACATATTTTGGACCAGTCTCACAAAAAATAGCTCAAATTTTGTCAAAAATTAACATAATAACAGCTTTCACACTCATATAAAATATAAAATTTCCAATCCACAAATACAAAGAGCATGTATCGACAATAAAACTATTGAATGAGCAGACACTCCTGTGGCAAACCCCACTTTTTGAAGTTTTGCCGAAGCTATCTAGAAATATATAATAGTTGAGACATTATTTATTCAGTTTGAAAATGTAGTATCACTACGAAACTCGAGTCACTGTATAATCAGTAAATAAAATTGATACAAATCAATGTAATTTCTCATTTCATTCGAATTCAATTAATTTCTGTTTGTACCTCTGGTCATTTGTAAACAAGATAACGTTCAGAAGAAACAACTGAGAGGCTTGAAATTAGCGTAGTTTTTTTGAGGCAAAAGAGAAAGGACAAGTTTTTGAATGGTTAAAATTAGTCCATGGGATATAGATCCATTAAAAACTATTCATATTATGTGTTTTTATATTAAAAATAGGATTTGGTCAAAATGATGTGAGTCACTGGGTATTGCATTTTTAATGTTGCTCATTGCTTAAATTTCAGTTTGAACTAGATTGGCTACAAAGTGGCCATTAGAAAGGCCCATTCTTACTATGTCTCATTTCAGGAATGTTTGATAAGACAAACAGGGGCCAGGTGAGCTTTGAAGACTTCGGTGCTTTATGGAAATATGTAACAGATTGGCAAAATTGCTTCAGATCGTTCGACAGAGATAATTCTGGAAATATTGATAGAAATGAATTGAAAACAGCACTCACAACATTCGGGTACCGCCTGTCCGATCAGCTTATTAATACCTTACTTAGAAAGTTTGATAGGCATGGACATGGAACAATTCTGTTCGATGACTTCATACAATGTTGTATAGTGTTATATGTGAGTATTTTCACTTAATATTTTTCATTACCTTGCAGTATTTCTAGCTGATATATAAATATTTCTTCCGAAAGTGCATATTTTTTAATTTTGAAAAGAATCCAAATGGAACCATTATGATAGATTTACTGGTCAAATTAACCTCTATTTGTCCATTTATAAACATATCTTTTGAAAGAAAATTTAAAATTAGGTCTCAAGCTTAAATAGTAAGATCAAGGAATAGGACCATTTGAAATTTTATTTCATCAATATTTCAAAAATAATGGAATCAATATAGCTAAATGTGAAATAACAACTTTGGTTTTTTATGAACTGCTAATTTTAATCTTTTGAATTTAATTACTAAAATTTTTAGCTGTCTAGATGTGGTTAAGTTTCAGAGATTCTAATGATTGAAGCTGGAAAACAGAAGAAATAAACAGATAAATAAAAAATAAAAAATGATAAACTTCAATTTCCAAGAAACGTGTTTTATTAAAAACACTTCTTTCACGACACTCTAGCTTCGTCAGATAATGTTCTGAAATGATTACAAATGAAGTACATATGATAAACTTCAATTTCCACAAAACATGTTGTCCTTCCTGTATTGGGAGTACAAATTAATTCGCTATTTATTTTGCTCAAAAAATATATTTCTTTCGAAAGATAATAATTCACAATTTAATCACTGCTTAGTAGTTTTCCCCATCTCTCAGATAATTTTATAATCCTGTCTCAGAAAAATTTCTTGTCTTTTGAAGCCAATTTTCAAATGAAGTGAAGCGGCTACATGCCAAATCGCGATGCATACGGTGAAACAGTCAGTAGTCAGAAGGGGGCAATGCGATTCGTTCCTGAATATTTTTTGACATGAGGTCGTTGAAATGCAGAAGAATAACTTTATCATGCCTGTCCTTATATTTCGGTCATTTTTCTCGTAATGCACGGTTCAAATGAAGTAATTGCAGTCTGTCCCGTTCACCAGTAATGGAATCACCAGGTTTTAGCAGCTCATAGTACACAACCCCTTTGTTCACAACAAATACATACATATAACATACAAGTTTGAAACCGTGACTGTTCTGCTTTGTTTGGTGTTGATGTTGAGGCCGATGGAAACGATTGGCCAGCAAAGCGTAGTTTTTTTTTTTGTGGGGTTGTCCCAGAAGATCCACTTTTTGTCAATAGCCACTACCCTGCTTTTGAAGCAGTGAGTGCAAGCTAGTCTTGCATTAGACTTGTATTTTCATTGAGTCATGTCTGTAATTCATCTTTTTCGAATTTTTTTGGCTGTCCCGAGCGAGGTCTATCTTCAACGCTGAAATCACCACTTCTGAAGCACCCAAACCATTCTCTTCATGACTTGTCAATTGGAGCATTGTCATCGTAAACTTCCACAAGCATATGATGAGCTTCAGCTGCACTTTTTCTCCAATTAAAACAAAAAATTAAAACTTCCCACAAATGCTGTTTAGTTATCAAAATATCTGACATTTACAACTGTGTAACAACAAACATTTTATATTAGGAGTACAAATAAGTTTCCGCCGTTTTTTAACACAAATTAAATATTATTATTAAACGATGTGAGACTGCTTGCTGAGTGACTTCTAATGTTAGAGCAAGTTCTTTTTGTGTTTGAGATGAATCTTCCTCCAATAATTCCTCCAATTCTGCATCCTCGTAAATTTTTGGCCTTCCACTGCGATCTTTGTCTTCTAAGTCGAAATCACCGTTTTTAAACTTTTGAAACCACTCTCGACACGTTCTCTCACTCAAAGCACCCTCATCATATGCTTCTACGAGCAATTGATGCGCCTCAGCAGCAGATTTCTTTAAATTAAAGAAGTTAACTAATATTTCCCGCAAATGACGCTTACTTGGTTCAAATTTTGACATTTTCAACTTATAAAAATTATATTTTACCAATATAAAATCAATGATTTTAATAGGTTATGTTGTTCTTGAATGTCCAAACTATTTTTTAAGGCGGTTATCATCTGCGAAAGCTAACCGAAACTCCGTGCCGTGCCATCTACAATAAAACGGCGGAAATTTATTTGTACTCCTAATATGAAACTCAAAACATACTGGATGTTATCTGTACAAAACCTTGACAATCAGCTGTTACTATTTAAAAATTTAATGTTTTTAAAGCCATCTTTTGAAAAAGAATTAATTAAATAAAACAATTCTTTCACTACACTATAACTTTATCGGATTACGTTCTGAAATGATTACAAATAAAGAACCTATTCCTTTTGTCTTTAACAAAATAATTAAAGACAATAAATCTGAAGTCTATAAGTTGACTTGTAATGATTACCCCATGATTTATGTTGGCCAAACCAGAAGATCCTTCAAGAGGAAAATACATGAAAACCAGAGGAATCAGATTACACATACCTTTTAAAAACATTTCAATAACAACTATGAGATTCTTTATAATAAAATAAAAGTTCGAAATCAAAAGAATAACTTAAAATGTCCTGATTTGTAGAACGTTCTATTACCATAGCTCACACTCATTATTGATATTTGGTACAGATCAGCCGAATTAATTTATTTGAATATGAATATGTTAATTATGAGCATTACGGCATATTATGGTCTGACTTGAGCATGCGGAAAGTGTTTTCTGCGTGTGTAACGTGAAAATATCGAGAATACATTTCTTTACTTGTATTAGCTCGTAAAGGTATGTCTTGTTTGTATGTCTGCATACTCTAGATGGTGAAGGTTAATACATTAGTGTCTCTGTGTATAACAAATATTGATACTAGACAGATTTCTATTACTGTAGCTCACACTCCTTATTAATAACTTGAAATTAATAGATACAAATCCTTAAAAATTCTTTTGAACAAATAGGTGTTAACAGATTTCCGTTGTTGTATATTTTCAGTTAATTTGCGGAAATGGACCGAATCGGTTCAATGGTTCCTGAGTTATTCTCATTTGAAATTTTATTTTTCAAATATTTTTGAAAGTCCAAATCTGATTGAATTAACGACACTAAGTCTCATGCATAATTTCGGCAAGATAATATGGCTAAAAACTTTTCCGACTTCACATCAGTGCAATTTCATAATTTTCAAGCACACTATTAGGAGTACAAATAAGTTTCCGCCGTTTTTTAACACAAATTAAATATTTATTATAGAAGAACGGTAATATAAATTTATTTAAAATATTGCCCATCACTTGCAACCACTTTTTCCCATCTCTCAGGCAGCATTCGAATCCCACGTCTGAAGAACTCCTTGTCTTTTGAGGCTATCCACGAGTCAACCCAACCGCTGCGCCGTCAGAGCATGTGCCATGGACCGGAACAGGTGATAATCGGACGGTGCAATGTCTGGTGAATACGGCGGGTGGGGTAACACTTCCCAATCAAGTGTTTCCAAGTACTTTTTCACGGGAGCCGCAACATGTGGACGAGCATTGTCATGCAGAAGAATAATTTTTTAATATTTTTTTTGTGAGACTGCTTGCTGAGTGACTTCTAATGTTAGAGCAAGTTCTTTTTGTGTTTGAGATGAATCTTCCTCCAATAATTCCTCCAATTCTGCATCCTCGTAAATTTTTGGCCTTCCACTGCGATCTTTGTCTTCTAAGTCGAAATCACCGTTTTTAAACTTTTGAAACCACTCTCGACACGTTCTCTCACTCAAAGCACTCTCACCATATGCTCCTACGAGCAATTGATGCGCCTCAGCAGCAGATTTCTTTAAATTAAAGAAGTAAACTAATATTTCCCGCAAATGACGCTTACTGGGCTCAAATTTTGACATTTTCAACTTATAAAAATTATATTTTACCAATATAAAATCAATGATATTAATAGGTTATGTTGTTCTTGAATGTCCAAACTATTTTTTAAGCCGGTTATCATCTGCGAAAGCTAGCCGAAACTCCGTGCCGCGCCATCTACAATAAAAAGGCGGAAACTTATTTGTACTCCTAATATATAATTTGCAATATGTTGCACAAGCTCATTATGGCAACGTTTACTCCTTACTATTTCAGAATTTCACTATCTTTATGTCTTAATATGAACAAACAAATTTTACTTGAAATATAATTGCTGAATACGCCCACTTGAGGTATCTTACCGTGTTTGTACATACGTCAAGAAAGTACTAAGAAATGATCATTTAAAAAACTCGCTTAAAAGGATTGTTGAAATCTTTTTAGTCTTTAAGTTGGCACAATTGTACTCTAAACTCAGGCGGAGTCATCAGTTATTCAGTTTATGCACAGTGAAAATTCTTTCTAAATGTCAAAAACTTAATATTTGAATCACAAAATTCCTTCATTGCCTTATAGCCTGTTTGGTTCCATCTATACTTATCTAACTATTAGGAGTACAAATAAGTTTCCGCCGTTTTTCAACACAAATTAAATATTTATTATAGAAGAACGGTAATATAAATAAATGATTGCTTGCTGAGTGACTTCTAATGTTAGAGCAAGTTCTTTTTGTGTTTGAGATGAATCTTCCTCCAATAATTCCTCAAATTCTGCATCCTCGTAAATTTTTGGCCTTCCACTGCGATCTTTGTCTTCTACGTCGAAATCACCGTTTTTAAACTTTTGAAACCACTCTCGACACGTTCTCTCACTCAAAGCACCCTCACCATATGCTTCTACGAGCAATTGATGCGCCTCAGCAGCAGATTTCTTTAAATTAAAGAAGTAAACTAATATTTCCCGCAAATGACGCTTACTTGGCTCAAATTTTGACATTTTCAACTTATAAAAATTATATTTTACCAATATAAAATCAATTATATTAATAGGTTATGTTGTTCTTGAATGTCCAAACTATTTTTTAAGGCGGTTATCATCTGCGAAAGCTAACCGAAACTCCGTGCCGTGCCATCTACAATAAAACGGCGGAAACTTATTTGTACTCCTAATATAATAAGATAAGATAAGAATCGATATGTACTTCATTTATAATCAGTTCACAATGTAATCTAACGAAGCTGCAGTGTAGTGAAACTATTGCTATTTTATAGAATAGACTTTTTTTTGTGTAAATTTAAGGTCATCATTACCTTTATTTAAAATTTATTTTGATCAAGTAAACATCGAATCAATAAAAAAAATGAACCTATATTTTTTGACATTTATCTTTGGCACCTGTTTTAGGTATACGAACACGATGAAACTCCTAATATCATATCTTTAACATAACCTTTATGTTTTTATGGTGATATTTTCATTCATTGTATTAATTCAGTTAACTACTTTGTGGAGAGATCCTAGAATTTATATCCAGATTGCTTGAAAGGATTTTGCTAATAAATATCACCAATTTAATCCCAAATACAGGAGTCTCTTTATAAGCTATCCTCAAAATACAAACAATTTATGTTTGGTAATGATTCAACCTTTACTTTGAAGTTTATATTTCAAGTAGCAAAGCCCCCATTTCAGTAGTGATTTTTGTAGGGAATTCCTTATTGATCTTTACACCCACAAACTACGAAAAGAATATTGTGATTCAACAATTTATGACAATTAAATGACAACTTAGAAATTGTGTCCATTGCTAGTTATTTAAAAAAAAATTAAATCTCTTGAAATATTCTAGCGTTTTAATTAGGATATCAACTGCACAATAAGGGTTGTATTAACAAAAAATAAGAGTATTTTTTATATTTTCCGAAGTTTTGGCTATCATGAAACATTGTAGTGAATTTATGAGGTCTATTCATTGAAGCATTTTGTGTTGAAAAAACCTTGTTTGTGAGCAAAAACTGTAAATCAAGCAATAATTCAATACCCTTTTCAGAGTTATTCTCATTTGAAATTTTCTTTTTTTCGAAATCACAATTGTGATCTAATTTAAATTTTAGCGTTTAGATATAAATTACGACATAAAGACTAATGCAAAATTTCGTGACGATCATAGGTAATCTGAACAAGCAGGCAAAAGCTCCTGACTTCACGTCAGTGCTTTTTTTCAAATTTTTTGTAGTACATTCATAATATACCAAAATTTGAACTGATATTTTCACAAGATATTGATAGAAATATTATTTTTTCAGACACTTACCTCTGCATTTCGTCAATATGATACTGATCAAGATGGAGTTATCACAATTCATTATGAACAGTTCTTAAATATGGTGTTTGGATTGAAGATTTGAAATATTTTTTAGTTGATGTGCCAACTTGCTGTGAATGATAATATTTACATCACTTAAAAAAAATGAAATTTCAGGTTCAAAAAATAGCTGTAATTATTTTCATTGTTATATGAGCACTGAAATTATAATTTGATACGTTTAGTTGTTTTAATTTCTTAATATGCCTGATAGTGTTAGATTTATAAATTATTTAAGAAAGTATATTTTGTACGATTGTAATAGATATATGGTTTTTGTCTTCAATATATTTATATAAAGTGTTATAACATCTTTTATTCTATTCAATATTTTTCAGTCACTATAATTTCAACATTTATTGTTTATTGCGTGCTTTTCCTAGGGAACATCGTTTTGCCCAAATGTCTGTAAATTTTTGAATTTTGAACCGAAAGTGATCTCAAACAACTAGATTAGACTCACTAATGAAGAATCCAAGGTCAAAACTAATTGTAGCTGGTCCGTCTGTAAAGACTCTTACTTTTGAAACGCAAAGAGCTAGAGACTTGAAACTTTCAGGGTAGGTTTGGAGCCTCTATATGCCTGTTAAGTTCGTTAATGGACAAATCGGTCAAATAGTGCCGCAGTTATTTACAGTTGAAATTTTCTTTTTCAATACAAAGATCTGAAGTAGGTTGTCAGACATATCGACAAACCAGAATCAGTCCATGGAATTAAGACCTCCAAAGGGTTTGTGGAACTACTGGTGGGAAATTCATGAATCTCATTAAAAATATTGAATGACAGAAAGTATCATTGGGAAAAGCTTATCCTAAATACCAAGTACTTGACTATTACAAGCAAATTTTAAGTTTTCTTTGAGGATGTCACCAACAATTGACATCAAAGCTGTTGTGGAAATGTTGATATACAAATTGAATAAAGTGAAAGAGAACATGGATCGTGGTGTGCTATACACAATGACAATATTTGCTTTACATTTTACTTGAATTAATTTTATTAACCCACTTCAAAAAAAGAAGTCTTCTAATTATTTAATATGTATTTAATATAACTATAATTTGGATATGAAGGAATTCAACCTGCAATAATGTAAGTTTCCAGTTATCATTTTGCATAGTAAGTATGGTATTTTTTTCAGGAATGTTTGATAAAACAAACCAGGGAAAGATAACCTTCGATGATTTCAGTGCATTGTGGAAATATGTAACAGATTGGCAGAATTGTTTCCGTTCTTTTGATAGAGATAACTCAGGAAATATTGATAAGAATGAAATGAAAACAGCACTTTCAACTTTCGGCTATAGGTTGTCTGATGGAATTATTGAAATTCTTATGAGAAAATTCGATCGACATGGAAGAGGAACAATTCTTTTTGATGATTTCATTCAGTGCTCTGTATCTTTACATGTAAGTATCATTTATCTTTTATTGATTAGTTTTCCAATTTTCAAATCTATAGAATTCACTTGGAATATACTTTTCTAATTAAATAAATAATTACAATAAAAGAAAAGCTGCTTATATTTTTCACTAATTGAAACTGTGAAATTTTACTGTATTTCATCTTTTTAATTCCTTGAAACTTTTACGTATAATATCGACGATTTAATTATTTTATGAAAATTCATTCTATATTGGAGAATAAAACACAATATATTTTATCAAAATTTTCACAATGATATCAATAAGGCCCGGTGCACATGCGCTGCAAAGTAATCGTGACGCAGAGATAATTTTCAATCGTGGCGTTTTATTGCCTATCGGAGTGGCTGTGCACATGCGGAGATAGGTCGTTGCGTCAGTTGTCAATCCTATCGCGAAGATACTTTGTAAATATTACACGTTGAGAGCTGTACTCAGTGAGTTGCTGTTTCTCTTACGAGATGAATCATAAACAAGTTCAAATTCATAAAAAAAAGTTATTTTTTCGTACTTTGTGTACAAATAATAATTTGTAATAGTGAGTGTAAAAGAAGACGATATTGGGTTCACCCATTTAACAATGAGAGATATTTGAAAGGAGCGGATTTTCATCGATTTGAGGAAAGATGAAATTCTTCAATTATTTTTGAATGTCTACACGATCATTCGATGAATTAGCGGCGATGCATTCAAACGCCAAAAAAATGCAGTAAGATATCCTATACCACCTTTGTAAATGTTAGCAGTAACGTTGAGGTAACTGGAAAATTAAATAATAATTCATATTTTCTTATAATATATTTATACATATTCATTAACACTCAAAGAAAATAAATCTAAAAGGAATTATACGGAAAGATCAACAAAAATAAAGCCAATCTAGTCAACGAAAACCCAAACAAGGCTAGACCAGGTGAATGTTATCAGAATCCGCAAAAGAGAAGGATTGTGAGCATGGTGTTTGGGAAGACGTCAAAGTTTAATAAATATTATTATCGAAAATTTACCTATTTCAACGATGCAGATTGGATAGACGCAACGCGCATGTGAACAGTCTCATTACAAACTGTAGTGCTGTGAACGCGCGGCGATAGAAATGACGCAAGATAGTGGGAGAAACTTGCGTCTGCTCCGATACCTATCGCGATAGGCTTAGGGTATCGGATAGCATCTGCGTCCCATGTGCATGCTCCCATATGGTGTAGTGTATCTCTGTCAGCGCGATTGAATTCTATCGCTGCGTCACGATTACTTTGCAGCGCATGTGCACCGGGCCTTAGAATGTGATGCACGACGTTTCTCATAATTAAATCACAAAATCAAATTGGAAATTAGCGAAATCTCAGAAAAAAAATACAATAAACATAATAAGAAATTGCAATACCTAAAAAATGCATCCGAAAATCGAGATATCACCCAGAACATGAGTGCCAACAGCTCAGTGGTAGAGTATAAGGCTCGTAACCGGAAGATCGCGGGTTCGAATCCTGTTCAGGTGGAAAAGAAATTTTCTAGTTGGACAGGTGTCTGCCACCATTTCACTGTTGGGTCGAAAAAAATTTACTTTAGTAACCTAAAGTGACGCAAGATCGCAGTAACAAAGCCTACCCAGAACACAGCTAAACTACTAAGTCGCACTAGTTGAAATATCTTCTGATGGATCTTCACAGAAGATCTAGGAGTATCAGGATAATAAAGAATGTACCACCACAAACAAACCAACAAGAGAATTTTTTCTTCTTCCAATCATTTGTCAACTTATCTTCAGTTAAATTCGCCAAACAAGAAGATCTCCCAAATAAGAACCAAAATTCGTTTCTAGTACAACAATTAAGAAAACACATGGAGACATTCTGAACTAAATATAATGAGAAATCCTTCTATGTTCCAACGATTGCAAACTGGCTGTTATAGTAGGGCAATTATATAAAATCCAGATCATAAAGATATAACCACCCTTAGTCCTTTGGACATTTATCCACCAAAATGCAACATCATTTTAATGAAATTAACTTAAAAACGACCTCATGTTTTCGTAATCTAGGAAACATTTTATTCAACGCAAAATAATTTAATAGGTTCGGGAATCTACAGAATCAATTGCAACACATCTTATGTGGGTCAAATAGATTGGAACTTCGAAATAAGACTGAAGGAGCATCTGACTACAGACAAAAGGTCGGTCATCTTTGAACATATTAAAGCTGTCAGCACAGCATTTAACAACACCCCGCTTCCTCCTTAATGATACACTATATATAACAATGGATTCTGTAATCCCACACACTTGAAGATGATGTTTTATTTTCCAATATATTTTAAAGCTTTATTCTTGAAGTATTTTATAAAGAAAAAAAAAAAAAGATCCTTTCTTTCAAACTACAAAGCTGTATTTTTTCAATTCTAAAATTATGCGTCGTTCTGAATTCAGTTATCAACAATAATTTATTTAGGAGGAATCAGTACATATTCATCTTTTCCTTTTTCAGACATTAACTTCAGCTTTTCGTCAACATGATACAGATCAGGATGGCGTTATCCAAATACATTACGAGCAGTTTTTAAGCATGGTATTCAGCTTGAAGTTGTGAAGAATTCTTCATTTATTCTCATCACAAAATTGGTCCTATAATGTCAGAACTCCAATCAGTACCATAATTAATATATTTTGTTTTTTGAATAGGTTGTGATAAATGTTTATAGTATAACACAAAAATAAGTATAAAAACTACAGGTTCTATATATTACATGTCTTGCTCAGAATACATTGAAAAACATTTTATAATAAATTCTTTTATTATATTCCCTTGCCTTGATTCCGTGCAGAGGCGCAGACTACAGAAAATGCAGAATTCATGCTGCCGGTTTGTTTTCGGTTTGAGGAAGTATGACAGTGGAATAAGAGACGGAGTTAACAGCTTGGGATGGCTTAGGGTTGAGAATGTTTTCCGGCTCCACCTGACGATTATGGTTCATCGAATTTTACGTTCTTGTCTTCCACCGTATTTGAGGGAAAAGCTAATTTTTAGACGTGATGTTCATTGCGTGGACGTTAGGCATGGTCATAGGCTCATGCTGCCAAGATTTGGTTCAGCCATGTTTCAGCGCTCCTTCACCTTCAATGCGGTGAAATTACATAATGAATTTTTAGTTTCGTGTGAAGGCGTTTCTTTGAGCTCACTGAGAAAAATTTTGAAGTCAAAATTCTTGACGAGCCAATTATAAATTAGGAAAATTTTATAAATATGAAATATGTTTTGTTTACTCACAATGGAATTGATTCGTTAATTTTATTTTTTTTTTCGCTTAATTTTGTTTCTATCCTTTTGTTTTTTTTCCCTTTTTGTTTTTCTTTTTTTTTTTTTTTTTTCAGGGTTGAGTGGAGTAGCTTTAAGCTAGACTTCGCCCTATGTTTATATATTGTAAATGTATGAATAAAGGCACTATTATTATTATTATTATTATTATTATTATTATTATTAAAAGTCCAGTGCAAAGTTCTTGATCCAAAATACATATGTTATTCATCGACACAGTGGTCATTCAACTGAATTTTTCAATATTCTACTTTATAAATGAACTAGTATATTTCTCTTGAGAAGAAAATAAGAGTTCCGCTTTGGTACTGCTGGACTAAGAACTTTTAAATGAGATTAATGAAAAAATTTGCAATCACAGTCATAATTCATTGAACTAAATATCCAATGCATCAACAGATATAATGATCAATAATTGATCTAATAAAAAAATAATTTCATGAATATAGTCAATTATTTCATATTTATTGACAGTGGTATGATTACAATTTAGAGAAGGTAAGAAAATTTTATTCAAAGATCTATTTTTTGAACTGGTCCATGCATTTCATTCTCCAAAATAAAAGTGCCTAATTCTCCTATTGTTCCAGCTAATTCACTGATTTTTTCTATTTTCAAGCTATGCTTATCTGAAAAATTTGTTATATTCGTATAAGAACACAAATTTGCATCAGAGTAAGTAAATATTAAGTTGCATTGAAGCTTCAGCTTATTTTCAAGCCCATCTGAAATATATAAACAATTTGTGAATTCGAAAAGAAGGGCAATTTCCTTCAAAGTAAAGGATTTTTTATTTTAGGCGGGTCGGTTATTTTGTTAGGTGGCCTCTGTTTAACCTATTGTATATTTTTCAGTTGCTGATGCCAAATGACAACGACAAATTTCACAATGGTGCAGCACGTTCAAATGATAAAACTCTAATATCAAAATGAGTGTTCGTTAACGTTGGGCGCTCTACGCCTATTTTATGGCAGACACGGTGGCCCTGCAGAGTCGACAAATTCGAGATTACTACTTCAGTAAACAATCAGCCAATTCCGGTATGTCAAAGGATGCGTTGAGTGAAAGTGTGCGGGAGAATTTGGCAGTCACCAGAATTCGTCATTTTGCAGACTTCAACCTTGGCGAATATTGCGTCGGAATTTGGGCCTACACACGTACTAGATCCAACTAAGCCAGAAGATAATGACTGTAGACAATGCCGTTTGTTTGCTTACTTGACTCTGGATCGTTTGGCTTCTCCTGAATTTAGTACCCCCGCTGAACATAACCTGTTCTGTGTTTCTGGCATCAACTTATAAACCAGTAAAGTTTTATTTTTTTTTTGTTTAATGCTTTACGTTCAAATTTAATTAACTCTCTAAGGAGTTGGTCTTTAGGTCTCCTATGGTGAATTTTCATCACTTTAGCATCTTCTGTAGGTTTTTAATCTACAAGATGTCTCGAGTTCATAATTTTGATGTTGATTGGCTGTTTTGAATGTTTTCTTAGCTTTTCTGTCTTCAGCTTCTGATCGGTTCCCATTTTAAGTATTTGTATATTTGACTATTTCTTACAAACCACGTTGAGTTGATTACTGATCGAATCAGTTTGTTTTCTGTTCCTTGTTATTCTTATTAACTTTAAGCGGCAAAACCCCATGCTGACAATACCTATGTGAGTTGTGCCCTCATTATTATCTTGATTATTATCAATTTAGTGTTCTTATTTAGATGGCTTTTTCAACATATTAGTGGGTAGAGTCAGCTCATTGCTCATTTTCTGTGAGTCTTTTATCTAATATTATCCTTAAAATATTAAGCTTCATTTTGCCACTTGACTTCTGTTCCATCGAATTCAAGAATAATTAATTACCGGTCTCCTCTTCTGTAATAGGATGATTTTAGTTTTTGGTCCATTAATTTGGTTTTTCCAATCTCATCCATCGTTTCTTGATTTTCTCAAGTGAGCTTTGTTCTACGTCTTACAGCTATGCCGGTGTCATCCGCATAGTATGTAAAACTCGGAATATCGTGAATATAGATATTATATAGTAAAGGACCTAGGACTGAACCTTGGGATATCCCTACTTCTAAATAATTTATTAAGGATTTTTCTTCATCTAGCCTAACATGAAAATTTCTATTCTAGAGATAATTTCGGATCATTCAGCACATATCTAGGGAGTATCCTACCATTTTCATTTTATAATCCAATTACAGGTCATACTTTGCCCACGTCCAGTAATGAGAGTCTTTTGGCTTGCTTGTTCTGGAATCCTTCAATTATGTTCTCCGTGAATCTCAAAAATTGTAGTGCAGTAGAATGGTTACTTCTGAATCTGATTCAATTCAGTTTGACATGATCATTCAGATGAAAGTTTGCTTCATCACTGAAGAGTAAGTATGTCATCAAAATTGTTGAACCGCCGTAACATTTCGTTAGCAAAATTCAATCGATTAGCATAATGTTCAATTATTGAACAAATTGAATTTAAATGCAAATCTTTTCTTTAAAAACAAATGCAAGGACGATTTTTTGATGTTTAATGATTGGCCTCGCTTTCGGATGGATAAAGACGGATTTTGACGAACTGACGTCTCCACTTCTTGAATCGTTTCTTCGAAGCGGACTGAACGAGGGCGGCCAGAGTGTTGAATTTTTATCATCGCACTTGTTTTCTCGGGTACTGCTCCATCCTGACTAAAACTCCACAAAATGGCGGACACCACGATGCCCTCCCCACTCCCCTCTGTCGCTCAGTTTCAAATGCAGCGCCAAAACAAATACCCCATACGATTTTGATTTTTGGACACGCTGTATTAGTATTGAAGCTCTGAAGTGAATGGGGTTTTATGAGGGAGCTTCAACCTCTTATTTCGTTTCGAATATGCGCACTTGAACTCTTCAGATAGGCATGGTGCGCATGTTTGCCTTATTCCCCGTCGGTTGTCGGAACGCTCTCACTCTACTTGAACCGGGCGAAGACGGTGAACTCTGCATTCCGAAAGCTGTAGGGTCCTCTATATGCTACGCCGGGAAGTTGCAGCAGAGCAGAGTAGAATTCTAGACAAGGAAGGTCGCTACACACTCCCACTCCAGTGAGCGTCGATAACAGTCCGCCGTTTGGCTGGACGCGGTGCCATTACCAGCGGGGTTACTGTGGAATGAAAATAGGAAAGGTACCTCGAAATGATGGAAGGGATCGGATCGTCTGGGGTCACCAATGAATGGGTGGTTCGCTCTTGAAGCAAATCCTCCATCGCGTCAGGGTCACCACTGAAGCTCTGAAGTGAATGGGGTGTTATGAGGGAGCTTCAACCTCTTAATTCGGAGGCGCCTTCCTTTTGTATTTTGGGAAACAAAAATTGGTTGAGCATAGCAAAGTAACATTGACCATGAAAATAGGTGCTTGCTCATTTTCGAAGAAAAATGGCCCCAGTGGTGCCATCGGACCTAATATTGCACCAAACAGTTACTCGTTGTGGATGCATCGGCTTTTCCACAACAACGTGTGGGTTCTCTGATCCCCAAATACGAGAGTTTTGCTTATTCGCATATCCTCGGAGGTGAAAATGAGCTTCATCGTTAAAAGTGATTTTTCTGAAAAAATGGTCATCTTTGGTCGATCATTGGTCCATTGAGCGAAGTTGAAACGCATCGGATGGACAAGAGGCTTCACTTCTTGCACTAGTAGAACTTTGTAAACCTTCATACCAAGGTCTTTATGCAAAATTCTCCTCAGTGAAGCGCAAGAAATACTCAGTTCTTGAGCACGATGATGAGTTGATGTTGATGGATGTTACAGCAGCAATGTTTTCAGGTGTGCTAACTGGACGAGAACGTGAACGGTTTGTTTTATCAAATAACTATTTAGTTTCACTAACTTAATTTACAAATTGATCCATATATTGCCGTGAGGGCAATTCATTCCTATTGAATTTTCCACGTAAATTTCTATCAAGTTGGATTGAAAATTCACTACGTTGGTTTTTAATCTTAACTAGATTTTTTCAAGCGTAAATCGACCCATTTCGTTAATGTTAAATATTAAACTGACTCCCTCAAAACATGAATGACGGAAGTGTTGCTCGACTCGAAATAACCACTACTTCAAAATGCAAATTCTAGATGGCCCACCATTCACTATGCTGTACTCACAGGCGTCATCCGATTCACACATCGGTTTGATTAACGAAGGTCTACTTTTGTAAATGTTGGGGAATAAGATGACTGGATTTCGGTAAGACCATTTTTGTGTAGTAGTTCCTTCTATCCATCCTTCTGGCAACGGTACATGCTTTTCCTTTCTAGAAGGTAGGTATTTTTCGTATCCATCTAAAAGTAAGACGATTCTTATTTTAGTAGTATTTAGTATACAGGGTTGGAGAATCACGTTTTGGAAATAAGATACTCAATACATAAAACAGAGAACTCCGACGTCCAGTCGAACATTTGAACAATCGAAAGATATGCGCTGTTCTATCCCGTCCTGGACAGAGTACTCTAAGATATCCGGGATTTCACGGAATACTCCCAGAGATCTAGGATTATACGGAGTACTCTAAAGAACGCTAACCTTTTTATCGTGATCATCTAGTGGCGGGAGAATAGATGTGTAGATAACCCAAATTACACTTGAACGAGAACGAGGAAACAGTGACGGGAAGTTCAGTAACAAGGTTCGGTAAAAATACAATATTTGTTTGTGGAAGACAGGACCTCGCATCTGACTCTGTGTATGAGAGCGAGGTTCGGCTCTAGGGAAAAAGTCAGGGAGAAAAAACCCGAGCCCTCTCTTCTACAACCCTGTCCTTCCCTTCATTAATAAAATTAAGGTTCTAGAGATCGACAACCTTTCTAATATCCTAAAACATATTTAGTGAGCAAGTAAAGGTAAATACAGTAATCAATTGAGTGAACACACTGATAACCTGGTAATAGGAACATGTAACAAAGATCTTTGAGGTAGTTTAATAATAACCCTTTGGTTATTATATATATCTAATTAGATTATTATAATCTGGACACATAATATCATTGTTCGGGAATGTCTTGTTGCGACATTCTGAAGACACAGAGGTTGTGGTGTCTGTTAGTTAACTACCTATTCATTATAATATTTATACCTAATAATAGTTGTTCAAGAAGGCCTTGTTGCGACCCTCTGAAAGACACAGGGTTCTTGTGTCAGTATATAATTGTGGATCCACATTTCATTCACTCTAAACACTCTGGATTTTCAAACTTCACATGCCAGTAACCTTACCGGTAGAATTCACCTCATTTAGTTTCGGATGATACAGTTGGCACATAGAACTCAGGAGTATTGGTGTGTAAGTCCATAACAGTTAAAAATTAAATAGACTCTTCATAAATAGAAATATTTGCTGTAGAAGAAAACATTCATAGTAGAGAATGATACTTTGGTGGTCACTCAGTTGAACAAAACATTTATTTATCGTTGCATTTAAAGATCGACCAATTCCTTCAAGTTTCACTATTTCTTATTATATTTAAAAGTTGGAGAAATGTGGGTGTGTTCAAACATGTGAAAATTGCAACATTGTTAAACCACCAAAATCCATGAGTGAAAATCGTCTGAAGAGAGATGTGTGTGCTGCTGTTGAAACCAGTGCACTTTGTTCCAGCAGACAAGTTAATTTGAGTGATAAATCTGTTTGGAATATTTTGAGAAGAAATTATTTGTTATAAAGTGCAGACTAGTCAAGAAATTTTTCCGTGGACAAAATAAAACGGATGGAATTTTGTGATGGAAAATGAAAATAGTTAATTTTTAAACAATATCTTATTCACTGATGAGTGCCCGTTTTTCTTGAACAGAAAGCAGAACCCATCAGTGGTTCAGGACAAATAAACATAAAAATATTTCTGTGCGTAATCAGCATCCACAAAAACTTAATGTTTGGACTGGGATCCTGGGGAAATATATGATAGGGCCATTATCGATGGTAACCTTAACGCTGCAAAATATCTGGAGCTGTTACAGAACCAAATTATTCCGAAAATTCGACAACTCCCAATCAATTTCGATGATATCTGGTTTCAACAGGATGATCGTTCAAGTCACACAATATCTATTTAATATTTTTCGGATCGTGCCATTTCTACAAATGGCACGTATAAATGGCCACCAAGATCACCGGAGTTATCTCCCGACGGTTTTTTTTTTGGGGATATCTGAAAAACTCGAATATATGGACAAGAGATCGATAGGGCTACAAATCTTGTTGAATTAGCGTTAAAAATAATCCAACTTTGTGCCGAAGTACCCACCATGCCTAATCTGCTCAGAGATATGAGATTATCTCTTTAAAATAGATTCGGCTTAATTTAAATTTCGACTTGCGCTGAGTTTTCTTTTAGAATCCGTTTTCATTTTCCCTTAGATTTTCTTTTTAATTTATTTTATTTTCAAACCAGTTATGGCAAAAAAATAACCCAAGTAGGGATTTTCAGAGATGAAATTATCTACGTCATTCATTATTGCAAATAAATTTCTCACATGCAATATGCAATGAAATGTCGTATCGTATTGTATTTGATTTTCAAGTGTTATGAACTACACTCTAGTACTTCTGAGTTCTATGCAGCAACTAACTGAATTTGAAGATACGCGAAACACATCTGTGTGAGATAGAAAAGCATTATTTTCGTGTTATACAGTAGACAGTAGAATGATTTTCCAAACCTGTATAGTATTTCATAGGTACATGAACAAACTTCAAGGAATCCGTACAAAATTATCAGAGGAAATTAAAAAAACCATTCCTTAAAAAATCGTTTATACAAAGTTTTGAAATAATGATTTAATATTTAATATCTGGCATCTATTCAGTAAAAAATTTAGCTCAGAAGTATAAAAAATATTCACCAAAAGAACAATAATGTTGACGATATGCTGTCTTTTTTTCTTGAGCTTCTGTTTGGTCCACGATAGGAATATTCAAGGGTTCCTTGAAATATCTCTCTCCTGTTTTTGGGTTATTTTCTGTCTGAAAAAATTGTTGAATCATAATTATTTGAAAAATTATGCCTCGGCTTGTGAAGAATTCTTAACGGCGGGCACATACTCAGAATTGTACAAGTTAAAATATGGGCAGAGCTCTCTAATAACATTAATGTACCATTGTCATCATTGTTGTCCCGGGTTTCTGCTCAAGTTTTGACACTCCAGCAGACCCCCGAAAGCTGAAAGAGAAAGAAAGGAGTTTTTGGAGAAAGGATTATAGAACACTCCGCGCCAGCACAATTAGGTGAGGGACCCCCACAAGTCACCTCTCCCATGCCTAAGAGGATCGCTACGGCGATCCCACCACTCAATCATTTGGGCAGAGTGCCTATGGATTATGAAAGACTGAAGCAACGAATCAACACAGATAACGACCTGTCAGCATGGACCCCACGCGCCACAGGGTCGCTTTTGCTGTTCGCCGCCAAAAGCGAGGTTCCGAAGCATCATAGGACTGGGCCTTAGGATCAAAAGGGCGCTAGAGTTTGGGGGAGAGCAGAGCGTATCTTAAAGGACCCTCAAACCTTGTCGAAACGTCGTAGTCTCCCTTTTTCTCCAGCGGACCACTTCCGAACCCGCAGCGGAAAAAGTTAAGCTTTAGGATCCACGAATGGGGCCGGAGTTAGGAGAGAGCGCAGCGAATATCCCAAGGTCCCACACTTGTTCAAAACGTCGCAGTCTCCCTTTGTCCTCCAACGGACCAATCAGGACCCCGAAGCAAGAGCTTCAGGAACTAAAAATGGAGCCAAATTTGGGGGCGAGCAGAGCGAATCTCCCAAGGTCCCACACTTGTTCGAAACGTGTAGTCTCCCTTTTTCATTCAGCAACCATTTAAGATCCTTCAGCGGGCTAAGAGGACGAAGGTTGGAAACCCACGCTAAGGACTAGCGGGGATCGCCTTCGCCAATGAAAGGAAAACAGAACTCTAATCGATCGCAGGGTCGCAGATTCTGGTCGTCAATCAGAGCCAGCTTCCCCGTACGATTCCAAGTCCTGCGGTAGGAAAAGGTAGGTTTGGGACAACATGATGGAAAGGTATTATGCAAGAAAGAAACAAAGAAAGGAAATTAGGATTGCGAGTCTCTGCTTTAGGCATCATAACCATATCCTCCATCTCATAAATGAAACTAGGACACTCGCTATGACAAGCTCCCCCACCACGACAAGGTACAGAGACAGGGGGGGAAACCCGGCGGGCACAGTCAGGTATTATCTATGACTAGTCGTGTCCTCTATATGCTACGCCGGTAAGTAGAGCAAAGCAGAATTCCGGATGAAAAAGATCGCTACAAATTGACACTGCATGACAATGGACACAATAGAGAAGCTGTTTCAGTTCAGAGAGTTTTTGAATGAAATTTATAGAATTATAATGTGGATAGCTCAGTGGGGGAGCATCGGACTCGTGACCGGAGGTCCGGGTTCGAATCCCGTTCAGGTGTAAAAGAAATTCTTCAGTTGGACGGGTGTCTGCCACCATTTCACTGTTGGGTCAAAAATTAACAGTACTGTGACCTAACGTGGCGTAAGATCCCGGTAACAAAGCCTACACAGAACACAACTGAACTCGCACAAGCTGAAAAAGCTTCTGAGGGATCTTCACAGAAGATCTAGGAGTATCAGGATAAGAATAATAATAATAATGATAATTTAACTAGTCTGAAGTTATGTTTCAATTTCCTTGCTGTGAATCTACACTACGTTTTGTGCGAGAGTTTGAGACACAACGCGTATCCAAACCTTCGAACAGCAGCTCTTGGTGCTAAGAAGTCTGAAAACATACGATGATGTTTCATTTCGAAGAATATAGTCTCTCATCACATGAGTATTGAAAAAAGTTACGTATTAACAGTATTGAAAAAAGATACGTATTAACAGTATTGAAAAAAGATACGTATTAACAGTATTGATTTTCCCTTCTCAGAGTAAAGATATTAATTGCGCTTCCAAGATTACAGATTGATTCCGATTTAAAGATAGACCAACGCCTCCTGAATATTATATTCAATTTCATCTCCGTTTTTATAATTTCAGTTGTTACAAGAATATTTTAATTTATTTTGGACTTTGTGATTTACTGTGAACCCCCCGGTGCGACAGCGAAAAGAACATTGCAAACTTCTCTAACGAGAACATGGTGGACAAGAAATAGTTTTTAGCTTCCCACATCTTCAAACCTGCTTTCGAACATTCCGAATCCCATTGTATCTTCCTGGCCAGTAAAAGTTCGAGCTTTTGAAGGAAAACGCGTAGGTTCATTCTGAAGAATATACCAAGTGAGGGTGAGTTTTCAAAGCTTTTCTTTCTTCCTTCTCGGTTCTTAATTGTACTTACGCATCCGAACCAGTTGCCAAAAAAAGCAAACTCTATTTCCTTAATAATAAAGTCCGGCGCCCCAATTATTTATTTATTTTACCCTTTTAATACAATTATAGAAAAAAATAGTGAGAACTTTACAGTTAGAAACACTTCTAATAGAGGAAGCCTTTTGTATAAGTGTTTTCGCGCAATTTTAAAAATAGTTACCGATAAAATGAAGAAACCTTACATATCGTTTTGAAAATTCGTTACAGTTTTCAATGTTTTCTTCTTCGTTTCCAGCACCTGTTGATAAGTAATGCTTGAAACTTTCTGCAATAGGATCCTTAAATTCTTGTTTGCTTGTGTACTTAGTTTTTCTGGAAGAAATTAAAGATATATGTATCTATGAGACATATGTTCAATTTTCATGTGTTACTCGATTTCAAGGATGGTTTCATTTTTATTTATTCAATACCTCTTCATTTTAAATTATACTGATGGATGTCATGATCGATTTCTGCTCGCCTAATCTGAATTATGACCAAATACCATTTTATTCTAGTTGAAGAATTACAAAGAGACAGCAAATCTGAATTATTTAAAACACGGACAGTACCTATAATATTTTAGTATTTTTTCATCTACATAGTGTTGGGTTCAAGCACTTCGTACACGTCGTGTTTTGACTATAAAAAAACATCCAGAGGTCCAGGAACGACTCGAACCCCAGAAAATATTGAACAAGTCAGACAAGCTCTTCTGTGGCGAAGCAGCAGAGTTGCCGTTATTGGGCACAAGAAAATCCGAGATAATTACAGGAAAGACCGCTGTATAGCCCGAAAGTTACAGTTTGGTACACAGATTCCAACACTTGCGTTATTGGATTTTACATTTTAGAAGACTCCAATGGGATAGCAGTAACTGTTAAGTCGATGTGCTACCTTAACATGATCAACAACTTATTCCTGCCTGAGTTACGACGAAGACGAGCCCCAAACCGACGTGTCTGGTTCCAGCAAAATATAAGAATATAGTCGAGGAACTGATGAATACGCCTACAAATTACAAGTGAAGTGAATTCACTAGAATTTTTCAACAAGCTGTCAAACAGGCTACTCCAGAGAGTATAAAGTATAAAGAAACACTTAGCGCAAAAACGAAAAGCGGAATGAAATGGCAGTATGTCATACTCACCAAGAGATAAAACCACCATGAACAGGAAAACAAACGAACGGACATTCAGAATTGAAGAAACATAGGAAAAATCATTCAATGAGTATGCCACTAATCTGAATAGATATGATAATTTAGTGTAGGATCCTATAAAAAACTTACAAAGATCAATGAAACATATACCATCGTTGGGCAACATAACAGGATCAACGATTAACTGGACAAGGACGTATCTCGGAATGGCACAAATCTTTTTGGAACATCTAGTTAAAGTATTCACTTCAATTAATGACATAACCGATTACGATCTGGAAAGATAGATGCTGGAAATTCCTGCAAATCCCACCTCTATAAGAAAAATCACAATGAAGGAAGTTCAGAATGAAACAAAATACCTTTATGTGAGAAAAGCTGCACCAAATGATTAAAGAGGAATTACCAAACAAATGGGAGATGATAATTACTTGCATCCTTAAACTGAACTGCTGGCTAGAACAACTGAAAGCAGCCGAGATTATACTTGTACCTAAACCAGACAAAGATGCAAACACCATCACATCCTATCATTTAATCATCTTGCTCCCAGTTGTCTTAAAAATACAACAAATATTGGTGCTTTAAAGAATATATTTCAACCCAAATACAGAAGAATGGACACCAGATCATCAGTTTGATTTCAGTCAAATCACTCCACTATACAGCAAATCCATGGAATTAACCATGAAATAAGTAAAGCGCTTGAATACAGGCAATACTGTACATCAGCATTCTTGGACGTGACTCTAGCTATTGATAAGGTCTGGCATCCTGATTTGCTGTATACAATCAAAGCTTATCTGCCTTTATTCTATTATAAATTATTAAAATAGTATCTTCGTAAAAGGCGATTCAGAGTGGTGGTGAGACATCCACAACACTTCCCAATATGATCAGGAGTTCTCAGGGAGCGCCATTGAATCACTGTTGTATGTCCTATACAAATTTTTATACTATGTACCATATCGATGAAGATCGCCAAAATGCCACCAATAATTATAAAATACTTAGGAATACATTAAGATAACAAACACAGATGAAAGAAACACATGGTCAAGAAAAGAATGTAAATAGACTTGAAGACTCGAGAACTAAATTGGCTTATAGGTAGGAAATCTAAATTAACACTTGAGAATAAGATACCCATCTATAAGACAGTGATAAAGCCTATATGGACATGTGGTATCGTGCTCTGGGAATGTACAAGCAATTCAAATATATCAATAATCCAGAGAAGCCAGTCAAAAATAGTTCGAATGATAGCAAACGCTCCGTGGTACGTTACTTATCAAGCCCTACACATCATTAAAGATAAGAGTGAGCAACATCATGCTAAACTAGAAAGCCATACTAACAATCTATTACATCTGTTGGTACTGCCTCAATATAAAAGCTTAAAAAGGAAATGGCCAGCTGACTTGAGATAGAGTTGACGGGGTGTTTTCATCGAATATGGAATGTCGTATGAAGACCTTAAGCTTCATAGTTAGCGAATTAGCTTATATACAGGTGTCCCAGAAGTCGACGTCGAGCTGGAATCAGGTAACAGGTTAAGTCCTAATAGTCATAAAAAAAAATATATAAAAAAAATCCAAGTCCTATATTTTTTAAATTATATCGCACTTTCTTTTATTCAATAAAATGCACACCCTGTGATGATTTTTGAACTCCTTTTGCTACAATTTTTTACTTGTTTCAAATTTTATTTTTCCTATGCCATCCCGAATAGTGCTTCTGTAACCTTTAATCTTAAATTCTAAGCCAATTGCTCCAGCTCCAAGTATTCAAAATTAAAATTTCGCCCAACTTCAATTCACTGTACTGAAAAAAAATACATCAGTTTGGCAAGTTACTTCAAAAGTTAGGACATTTAATAAGGATTCTGCTTAACACTAACTACATTATCTTTTAGATTGGACAAAAAATGGTTTTTCTTGAAGAAATTCAGTTTCGTTTTATGACAAGATTTAATAAATTCACAAAAGATGTTCAAACTGCCCTCCTTCAGCCGCAATACATGCACGACATCTTGAAAAAGATCAGAATATCAGACTGGCGTTATTGACGACTTGCATTGCTTCCCTAATTCTCTCCCGAAGCTAAGCTACATTTTCAATTTTCTTTTGAATAATTTTTTTCCTTCACTGCTCCCCAGTAAAAAACATCTAAGGGATTAAAATCAGGTGAACGTGCTGGCCACGAGATTTTACCAGATCGCCCTATCCATCTGCATTCTTTATTTTGATATCCTCTAACTGAGAGCGCATAGTGCGCTGAGCAGCCATCTTGCTGAAGCCATATTTCTCTGAAAATACTAGGTCTTCAAGTACATTTGGCAACTGATTTCGTCAAAAATCTGAATAAATTTCAGCAATTAAAACTCAAAAGGTCCTATGACTCTTCCGTTCAAAATTCCAGTTCACATGTTCACTTTAAAACGATTTTGAGATCTATCTTATCTCAGTAAATTCGGATTTTCTACGTGCCACTCGTGTAAATTGTGTAGGTTCATGTAACCATGTTTTTTAATGTTGATTCATCCGAATACAACATTTTTTCTAAGAATTGTGCGTCTTCCCGGTTCTTTTGTAGCTTTTGTTTTTTTAATAGTCGGTGAGCTGTACTTTTAGGCACTCTTGTGCTTCGCTGAATTTCACGTAGCGAAGTACTTGGATCTTCCTCAACTGCTTGAAGCACAATATCGTCGTAAGATAAGTAAATTTTTCATTCATCATGCACTTTGTTTGGAAGTGAAGAGTAGACGGCGCACATTCGTAAAAACTCGATAATCTGGATAACGATCAGCATTAGGGTATCTCTCGGAATACATTTTCGAAGCTGCACTAGCGTTACATCTGCATTCCCCATAAATGAGGTGCATGTTGGCATATTCATGTGTGGTATACAAAGACATGATGGCAATACACAATCACAGCTTAGTCGAGGTAAAATCAAAGTTCGTCGTAAAGAGATCAAAACTATCCAAGTCACAAGCAAACAAATCTAATAAACGAAGCCAAAAGTCGTAAGTACACAAATAACACGATCAAATACGGAAAGATTTGCAGTAAACCAAGGGGCCTAGCGTACTGTATCTGTATTGCGTTTACGTGTTCTAATACCAAATAGTGGCATCACTATCTGTCTCACTCACACTTTATGGAAGGACTCACCCCATCTCATTCAAACCAGTTTCTTAAAGTATTGGATGCACTAGAACCATTTTTAGAAAGTTTGAAGAAATTGCTCGAAACTGTGTTTCTTTAAGAAAGACCGTTTTTTTTTTAACCGATCTAAGAAATAATGTGGTAAGCGTTATACCATTTTAGAATCCCTAATAAATGCGCTATTTTTTAAAGTAATTTGCCAAACTGATGTAGTACAGTTTTTTTTTCAGTGCAGTCAGTTAAAGTTGTGCGAAATATTAATTTTGAATACTTGGTTCGCCAAAAACTGACATTATTTTTCAAGCTGGAGTAATTGGCCCAGAATTGAAGATCACAGGTTACAGAAGCACTATTCGGGATAACATAGGAAAAATAAAATTTGAAGAAAGTGAAAAATTGTAGCAACAGGAGTTCAAAAATCATCACAGGGTGTGCATTTTCTCGAATAATAAAAAATGCAATATAATTTGAAAAGTACACGACTTAGATTTTTTGAATATTTGTCTGATGACTACTATGACTCAGCCTGTTACCCGATTCCGGTTTGACGTCGACTTCTTGGAAACCTGTATATATTCTTATTATTATAATTATAATAAAAAATTTGCCTTACATTGGTAATTTTTGCCGTACATAACTTCCTCTATATTCTGTTTCGAAAGTTCTATTTTCGAATTCCATCATTCGATAATGAAAAAGTATAAAATAAGTTCCCAAGAATGCACTTAACACATGACAAAATTGAAATATAATGACAATGTCTCATAATTAATATGACATAACTATTTCTGAAATTTTCGTGCGTCTTCAAAATTAATGTTATTTTTTTAATATTTATTTATGGAATGGGCAAAATTTGAATGATCTACATCTTTTATGCGACTCGCGCAAGATTTACGGAGAAAATGGTCATGAATCAATTTGTTACAACATATAGAAAAGACTATTTGTGGCCCTATGTAAGGACGTTCGGTTCAAAGTGAGTAAAATATTGTTCAGATCCCCCAGAAATTGTCTTGGAAAATAAATTTTTCTATTATATCCAGTGTTTAACTTTTAATATGTGTTCCGTGATCTCAAAAATAATCAAAATCTCATTATGAATGAGCAAACTTCTTTGAAAAACTTCTTCAAAAGAAGGAAAATTGATGCAGGCGAATCTTCAAGTTTTTCGCGTTTGAATACAACAGCTGACACTTCGACAGATGAAAATAAATCTCAAGAAGTGTCTGTAAATTCAGAGGACAGTGAAAACTTTGTGGGTCAACATGTCAGCGATATAAAAGATGTGATTAGTTCACTTTGGGTTCCACCACCGACATACAAGTTTCCTTTACTCGAAAAATACAGTGATAAAAGAGTTAAACTTCGTTTTCAACATAAGTGGCTCGTGGAATTCTATATTGCTATGCATATGCTTTTGAGTTGTTCTACTATTCTGTTTAATACGTTTATTGGTATGATTTAGAGCTTGACTATTTTTTTATTGTTACATTGCGGGAGGTGCAAGCTTTTATTGCAGCCTTTATGCAATTTTTAGTGAAAGTTCATAAGATGCCAAGATTTTCATAAGTATCGGGAGTTTTTCTTAGATATTCGTGTTAGGATTATCCTGTCTCTTATTTCTTAAAATTTCGCAGCCTGATTTATAGTAATTAGAACCATTTTGTCATTTATTGTTCCGACTTCACGACTTCACATATTTACTGATCATCTTACTGACAACGAAAGCGTTTCTTTCCCCCCTCTCTACACCGGATAAGTATGTAAGGCTATTCGATGTTTTCAAATGACCTATACCCTTCCAGTGAGTTTCTGAAATTTTACACACTTGCACGTTTAGCATCTCTAGTTTTCTTTATATTATGTGTATTCTTCTGGGTTGTAGTAAGCATATTCTATGTGCTTACATTAAGCGGTTTTCTTAGTCATAAAGTGTAATTTTTTCCATTTGTCCATTTTGGACATGCTGCCTGAAACTTTACAGCTCCTTGCCGGTAGCTGGTTGACCGGAATCAACAAAGCGCCAATTGCAAGCCGGTTCGCATTGCACTTCAACACCATTTCTATCTTTGCCCCTAATAATATTTTCATGAGAAGATAATCAGGTTTCCCCTCCTGCCTGATCCTATGACATTGACCTGTTAGTTGGTTAATCCATCTTTAGAGGAAATTTATAGATAGGGTTCCCTTTCCTGCCCTAAGGTAGGGGGAGGTTTACCCTGGGCTCTTCTCGGTCCCCATCTTCGTTAGTCACTTAAATGTTATTATCCTTCACCAAGTGAAAGGGTACATTGGAGTTTTTCCTTCATCAGCTTTGAGACCATGAAGTCACACATTAAAATAATCTTGGGAACAAGATTATTTTATTATTCACTTATAATGTAGACTGTTCCAATAGTTATCAATAACCATTGTTGAAAATATGGTATCCGTTTGTCTCCTTGTAAAAGATTCAAAAATGATTAAAAAGTATTATCGGAGTTCTGAATAATTTTTGGATATCTTGGTAAAATAGTTTCGTATTGGATCCAACTTTTGCTGAGCATAAGATTTTATGCACCAATCCTACTTTTAGCTACTTTTCCTGCCCAAAGAGGAAGCTTTAATAGAATTTCTATGAGAATATTCACTAAATTTCCGATAATTCAGAGTCAAGGTTGTCCACGTACTTTTGATAGCTTTTTCCTTTGGTTTGTTTTAGACCCGCGTTTCCAATAAACGGATTCTTGAAAACTATAATGCTTTTTATACATTCCTCAGACCTTCACCCGAGCATCTGTACAAACCTCAGTATCGCGATCAGAAATCCTGCGACTGCAATGCTTTGCCACCACTGCACGCTTCGAATGAACAGAAACAGTTCTTAGGTCCTAATGCTACTAAAGAAGAAGCGTGGAGTCGACTGGGGCCCATGGGACCACTGCTGGATCCAAAAATTTACCCAGCTAGGGTAGGAGCACCTCCAGAATCTCAGATCAGTCGATTTAACCAACCGAATACATTTCTTCAAAAGGTAAATATAGGTATAGGACTTACACACAGGTTCAATTAAGTAATTCGTCTTAGAATTTTTTGGCTCGAGCGAGATCTATCTTCAACGCTGAAATCACCACTTTTGAAGCTACAAAACCATTTTTTACCTGACTTGTCAGCTGCGTTTTTTCTAATTAAAATAAAAAATTAAAATATACTGGAAGTTCTGTTTAGTTATCAAAAAATCTAACATTTTCAACAGCGTAACAAATTTTCTATTAAATTCAAAACAAATCAAACTAGATGTTATCGGCAGGGTGACATTACTTTCGCATGACTGCCATTGTTTATTTGTGACACTGACAGTTTTATTTGTCAATGTCTACTATTTAATCATGGAAAGGTACATACTCCAACAACGTTTACAAATAATCCAAATTTATTATGAAAAATCGCGATCTGTTATTCTAACTTTACGTGCTTTAACTCAATTTTTGGTCGTTAAAATTCGTCTGGATAAATGAACAGTTGAACGTTTAGTGAAGAAGTTTGAAACAAATTTTACACTTCATGATGTTATCGTGCCAATAAGACAAAGAAATGCAAGAAGTGAAGACACTTTTGCTGGCATAAGTGAAAGTGTCCGTGAAGACCAAAATTTATCGATTTCTCGACGTTCACAAGAACTAGCCATCTCCCAAACGTCTTAAATTAGTACACAATAAAAATAATCTTAATATAATAAATGACCATACGGATATAAATCTTAAATATTCAAATAACATCTGTTGGCTTCTATCTTTACTGAGTCGACATTTTATAACATTTGTAATCTTCTTACCATTCTGGTACCTGATAGCATAAATACCCCGTGTTAAGTTTTCAGCTGTCTGTCAGCTGTTCTGTTATAGTTTCTGAAACCTTATCTTTATGTGATATAACAATCCAACTGAACTTTTTGAGATGTGATCTTTGAGCGTATTTCTTGTAAGTCTTTCCGTATTTTTACAACACTTGGTACAGAAAGTCATTGAGAGTTGGAGGCACCCAATGTGTCTCTAATAGTAAATCTTTAGCAGTATCGGGTAAGTTTAACGATATATCACATGTCACTAGTTCCGATTGTCGTTGATTATGTTTTAGATGAACGTGAACAGAAAAACAAAAATATCCAAATTATTATGCGCTTGCGTTCAAGGGTTCCTAATTTCGTTAGCAATTCTCAATACGCTTGTAATAAAGAGCCTATGTTTTACTCAGAAATAGGGAAATAAATTTTGATCCAAAGAATTCTATTATAATAAAGCTCGAGGGCCGACAAGCGGTGTTAATCAATTGAGATAGAAATGTAGCCTAAACAACGGGTGATAATTCTAAAAGCAACAATTTAGTAATCAATAGATCGATTCATTTAAATTTCAACGAGGAGGTCTTGGGAACGGAAGTTAGCGATTATAATTTTAGTGCAGACGACATAAAGGACTTCAAGGCTAAGATTGGGAATTCTCAGTAAAGTCGAGATAAGAAATCGACAAGTCAAAAGATCTGGATGGTCTAGACGTGTGTAGGCGTTGAAACGATGGGAACTTAGAAAAAGCCGACTCAGAAAAACTTCGGTAGGAGAATAGAAGCCAACGTTTTGGAAGTTCGAAAAAAGAAAAGAGAGTCGTCGTCAGGCATTGGTGACAGACAGTCACTAATCGGCTCGTGGTCGGGATAGTTTAATTTAATTCAGGTTGAAAGACAAAGGGCTAAATTATAGTGTTTGTTCTTGAAGGGGTGTTGTGCCTTTGGGCTGAGGCCAACACCCCCGTGTAGAGGGTTCAACTATTGAACATCGGGTTTTGGTGGATCGGTGTCCCGTAAAAAAAAGGTAGGATTTTTTGTTTGTTTTTGTAACTTCACAAAAAAACTTCTATTAGTTGAATATTGATTGTTCATAAGCGGGAACGAGAGTATGACTCATTAAAATAGACAGTCCAGGGTCCTGAAGTCTTCTAAAAAATTGATTTAAACAATTACTAGGATCTGATTTTAGAATATCATTTTACATCAATTGCTTTTCAAAAGACTGAAAAATTGTAACTATTGAAATTTCTTTTAATTGACACCATAATAGTTCATTATATGTGATATCTCATTTAAATGTGTTATTTTTGTTCTATCCATCTCCTCAGAAAATACTTTTAAAACAAAAGACTTGTCCTTCGTGCGACGAGCACAAACCCAAATTCTTTCCAAAAAGAGAGTTCAGTAAAGTAACTATATTTTGATATATTTTCGAGTTGGGAACTAGATTTAGGAATTATGAGTAGAATGTAGATAGTAAATGGTGACAGTGGTAAGGGTTAATAGTCAGAAGAAGGTTTATATTAGGTATTATTTCGTTTTTTTTTGCTTGATTCATTATTCAAAAATTCGAATTAACTTTATTTTTATTGAAAGTAGGAAATATTAAAAGTTTCAAAAAGTTACCCTTTTTATAATGAGATAAACACATATATTAAGGGAAACGACCCTGAACGAGTTAAAGATAAAGTGGCGTATTACACGCTAGCCTTAAATTAATTTTTTTATGCCATAAAAAAATGTTAAAGTGTATACATAGATGACCAGCGTCGTAAATAAGTCAATTATAATAAGAAATTTTACCTAATTTCGCCTATACATAAAAATGGTTTATTCTTCATGAAAACATGCGTTTTTACGTTAATTTTTTTCAGCTTCAAGAAAAATATCCATTTATATACGAGTGCTTGAGGAATGCTCCGCCAGATGATTTAATATCCAGAATCAATCGTGATAGACTACGTACAACGTATGAAGTTGACTATTGCAGAATGAGTAAGTAAAAATTGAGTCCAATTTGGGGCAACCGAATATGTTGAATGTTCTAACGAACTTTTAACTCGAGCAGAGAGATCCCCTGTCGTTACTACTTTTTAATAGTGGCTCTAGTGGTCCAAAAACAACAGTAGAAGAGTGCTTTTTCAAAAGTAGGAGCTACTTATCATACTGGTGTTTTTAGACGACAAGAATCGTTAACTTTAGAGAGGGTTTATTCAAACTGGACAGTTTGCTGAACAAATGATCTGAGAATCAAAGAGAACAACAAAATATGCGTATGGTAACAGCAAGAACATACTACTCTGTCAAGAAAGTACCGGGAATTTTCAATTAAAACAACATTTTTACATTTAATCGTCAAAATTTATTGGGTCGCCTTCAAAATAGGCTCCATTTGCTCCAATACATCTATGCCAACGGCACTTCCAATTATCGAAACATTTTTTATAGGCGCTTTCCGGGATGGACTTTAGCTCTCGCGCCGAATTTTGTTTTATGGCTTCAATCGACTCAAAACGGGTGCCACGAAGGGACAAATTTTAGTTTTGGGAAGAGGAAAAAGTCGCAGGGAGCCAAATCCGGCGAATACGGTGGTTGCTGAAGCACGTTTGTTGAGTTTTTGGCGAAAAAGTCAGTCACAATCGTAGCTCGGTGAGAAGGCGCGTTATCGTCCCATAGTAAAAATCGGCACGCACTTTGACATCGACTGACTTAATCAGCTGTTGCAAACACACTAGTTGACAGATCCCGCTCAAGCTTGGCATAGTAATTAAGGACAGTGGTACCAACCTAGGAAAAAAAAATTTTACCTGCCTCATTGCCCCGCCAGATTTAAATCGGTAATTCCCGGTACTTTCTTGACAGAATTTATATCATAATATACCAATACAACTTTGGGAATGTTCATAATTTTGAATATTTTTGGAGTACCAACTCTCCAGATAATGACATCACCAAGAATATAGACTGTCAATCGTTGCTGTTTCGCTCTACGAAGCGTATTGAAATCTGCTCACATATCTCGTTATACCAAAATAAACTTATACGCTGCTATTAAAAATCTTTACCGGGTGTTAAAAAACAACGTTTTAATATTTTGTGAGCTGGACCTCAAAATAAGTAAAAAGTCTCATATAAAAATGAATCAACAAATGAGCCGTTTTGGATATATGAGCGATTTTGACTTCTAGTATTTTACAGAAGATGACCACCGTCCATTTCAATGCAGGAAACACATCGTCGCATGAAGGAATTATGTACTCTTTCGAAAAGACCTGGTTGTGTTTGGATCGTTTGACAGGATAGTTCAATCCGATGTTGCAACTCTTCGATATTATTTACTGACGTTGCATACACAAAACTTTTCAAATAACCCCAAATACAAAAGTCCAAAGGATTCAAATCTAGAAATCTAGCGAGCCATAGCACTGGGCCTCCCTTTCCTATCCATCTTCTGGGAAATATTTGATCTAAATGTTCCCTAACAGCAAGTGTATAATATGGGGGCGTTCCATCTTGCATAAACCAAATATTCATCCAATAATTTGAAGGTATCACGTCTAGAACATCGGGAAAGGTATTTTGAAGAAACAATTTAAAATAGAAAACTATAGGCCAATTAGCCTTCTTTCTCACTTATACAAACTCCTTACTAATTCATTATTACCAAGCGTAATACCGTAATAGAGCAAGCGGAATTTCGTAGGGACTTCAGCAGCGTTTATCGCCTCCAAAGTATGAGAACACATAGACTTCCACAAGGCTTTTGACTCTATTGAAACGTGGGCATTAGTAAGAACAATGGACGATTCACAAACCTGTTGAGGTACATTTACGAATATGCCACTTTTCACGTTAAAGTCAATCAAGACCTGAAAACAGAAAAAAACAGATTGAATAGGGTGGTATGTCAGGGCGATACCATTTCCCCACAGTTATTTACTCTTGCACTGGAGACTATCTTCAAAACGTTACAGTGGGAAAAGAAAGGAATTAACGTCGATGGATCTTACCTAAATCACCTTCGATTTGCGGATGATATCGTCCTGATTAGCAGTGATGTCCAAGAACTGACAACGATGCTAAGAGAACTAGCTGATAATGCGGAAAAGGTTGGCTTAAGAATGAACATGGCGAAAACCAAGGTAATGAGTTACAGTGAGGAAGATCTACACAGTGAAAAGCTAGATAACGTATCAGATATATTTATACATTTATCTTGGACATACCATCAGGTTGGGTAAAGAGAATCGGACTCCAGAGTTGGACAGACGAATAAGACTGACATGAGCGGGTTTCGGAAAGATGAAACACATACTAAAGAACAACTGGTTACCGAATTAACTTTAAATTTTAAATAGTATTGCAGTAAATTGCAGGGAATAAACATGACATGATAAAATTTGCATATTTACTGCAACAAGTATCCATTCTTGTTGCTATACTACAGAAATAATCTCACAGGCATTTATATATTCAGGGGAATATCCAGATGCTTCATATGATGAACTGCTCAGATCTGCTGGAGTATCTGGAGCGCCACCATGTCCAGAACCTGTTACACTACCTGGTGATCCTTGCAGACCCGGCCAGAGAAACGTCGCATACAGACCTGCTATCATAAGCAAACAGGGATACTGCAAAAGTACTGGAGGAGGTAGTTCAGGATTTACGGGCGAAGTGACTGAACATTGCAGTAAGTAAATTATTTTGATTACAAATTGGCTGTCCCATTAGTTCAATGTATTTCAAACGTATCAATCGTTTTCCAGTTGCTTCTTTCCTTTATCTTCATTTTTATCGATGCAGTGAGTGGTGATCTTTTACTTTTGTTCTGCTGTGTATATATGGTGGTAAGTGGTAATTCGAAGATGAAGTACGAGATGAATAAGAGCGAGACGTTAGTTTTTAAAACATTCAAGCTAGTAAAGGAGTAAAAAAAGTGGCATTTAATCTTCTGTTCTTACGTCTATTATCGAAATTAGTCTAAGGGCGCAGGTGCGTTGAAATAGCTCAGTTTCCATTAAACGACAATAAGTAATACACAATACACGGACATAACCCATTCTCTTATGGCACCTGTTATATATTGTTTGTGCTGTGTTAATTTTGAGTAAATTTGATGCTAACCCCACCAAAGTATTACTATATTGAAGCTCTCGAAGGAAATGCGGTGTTGTGAGTGAGCTTCTACCTATTAATTTAGGGAAACGGCGTTTCGTACTGATTTTGCGCACCTGAATCCTTTGAACTGGCGTGGTGCACATCTCTGCCTGTGACGCCAGTGACCATGTGTTCCGCTTTAGGACGGTCGTTGAATGCTGTGTGCCTTGCCCTATTTAAACTTGGCGGGGACGGTCAGTCAGGAATTTTGAGACTAGTCGTGTCCTCTATATGATACGTCGGTCAAGCTGCAACAGAGCAAGGCAGGATTCTGGACGAGGAGCGAAGGAAGTGCTCGCTACAATATAATTGTACACAAATTATAGCGCTCAGATGCTCAGAGCCTATGGAAGCAAAAATTCTAGCATCGAAAACTTCAAAAAATAGTCATGTTATTTTATTCCATTTGTAAAATTCTAAGTAATATAGAGTTCAAGCTTTCAATATAATAAGCATTGGCAATCCTGGATCGCGTACGAAACGTTTTAAATTAAACACAAGAATATGTAATATTAGCATCGAGAACATACAATAATGCATTTTCTATCTTTGCCACATGAATAGGACTTCATAATGTCTGATGTATTTCGATGAATTACCTATGAACGAGATCGTTCTGTCCTCGCAGACCGAGAAATCTGGCCGCCCTCTTTTTACCCATGCTAGAAGAGTACTCATTGAAGTTTTCAGATGCGTTCTGTAGAGCAGCTTCTATGGAAAAGTTATTAGTTTTCACTACTTAATCCACACACGGCATTCTGCGGTTTATTCGTGTCTTGTTTAGCCTTTTCAAGGCGGTATCTTTTTTTGATTGCAGTAAACAGTACTCATTTTATACAGGGGGTTATATTTTTTACTTTGGATTGAAAGCAAACAACCGGCGATGTTGAAGCTTTAATTGTGGCAAACCAATAAGGTTTAGAATTTATGAAAGGGCTGTAATGAAACAGGGACTAATTCATTTGACGAAAGCAAATTCAACGTAATTCCCCAGAATTAATTTGTTTATTTTAATCTCCAGATCACTTGATGGTAAACTTAGGAATTCGCTTTCGAGGCACGCCCGAACGGCGGCTTCTAAAGGAAATTATTTTACTCTGACCTATATATTATAATAACAAACTACACATTGAAAAGTTCATAAGAGCTAATTGTACGAAACGTAAACATATTCCTTCAGATGATTGCAGGAACGGAAATTTTCCAAAGAAACACGCTGACGTCGAAACGAACACGTGTGGCTCGACAAAGAGCTGAAATTTTGAGAAGTGCTTAGTTGCAATTTTGAGCGGATGAACGGATCAAAAAAATTTGAAAGGAGAAAACCGACGCGTACGAGGTATTAAGAGGAACTAATTGGAGTTAGAAAAGTCTTGACGCGTCGGAAAAACTAGTAAGATCGTCGAGAAAGAGGCTCGAATTGGTCTCAGAATTTAGCATTATTATAATTTAAAATGAGAAGGAACGGTTTTTTACTTGATAGAAGGATTATTACAAAATTTGAATATCAAAAACAGATTTAATCTGTTAGTCTTCTACACTTTTAATTTCAAAAAATTTTTTTGAAGAAACTTTAAGAATTAAATTAATGTCTTTATAAGCACTGCTCATATTTAATAGACGTATAAAATCAAAATTCATCATACAATATCAAATGGAATTAAGAAAAACCAACGAATATAAATTGTCAATTGAAATTAAAATATAAATAAGCAAACATTTTTTGTTTCGTTCCAGGCATGCGTACTGAACTTTTCAGACAAACGTACGAAGCCCTGTTTGTGACAAAATGTATTGTTTTCTGATCCTATATTGATGAAAAATAACTCTTTCTCACAAATATAAAACATAATTTCAAGAACTTCTCAAAAACTAATTTATTTGAAATATTCAATATATTTAAATAAATTACTTCAAAAAATCTCAAAACATGTAGCACATCCTCAAGAAATAATTAAAATTACGATAATATCAGTTCAACTTTACATATAAAATATAATAAAATCAATTAAACAATGTATAGACTTACCGAGTGCAATCTTCAGAAATATATGATCTTCAAAAACATGCACATAGGTACATGTGGGTTCTTATGAGGTAGCTTTAACTGGGGAGACGGCGTTTCGTTCCGAGCCTGCGCACCTGAACTCTTCGGACAGTCGTGGTGGGCATCTCTGCCTGAGACGCCGGTGACCATGTGTTCCACTTTGGAACGATCGTTGAACGCTGTGTGCCTTGCCCTACTTAAACTCAGCGGGGACGGTCAGTCAGGAATTTTAAGACTAGTCGTGTCCTCTATATGATAAGCCAGTCAAGCTGCAGCAGAGCAAGGCAGGATTCTGGACGAAGAGTGAAGAAGGTCGTCGATACATAAGAAACAATTTTTTGTGATGCATAAACATGCTAATCTCTGTATTGCATTGTTCCGTACTTCACGGAGTCCCTGAGACTTTTTACCTTTCTATTGTGGTTCGCGAAGATACACAGTGAACCAAATAGTACCTTATATCCAAGGTACTCTATGTTCCATGTTCACAAAAAATCATACAAAGCTTATAAGGCACTTGGTCTTAGTTAAAAAAGGTAAGTCTAGGCATTGTTTAATTGATTTTATTATTTTTTATATGTAAAGTTGAACTGATCTTATCGTAATTTTAATTATTTCTTGAGGATGTGCTACATGTTTTGAGATTTTTTGAAGTAATTTATTTAAATATATTGAATATTTCAAATAAATTAGTTTTTGAGAAGTTCTTCAAATTATGTTTTATATTTTTGAGAAAGAGTTATTTTTCATTAATATAGGATCAGAAAACAATACATTTTGTAACAAACAGGGCTTCGTACGTTTGTCTGAAGAGTTCAGTACGCATGCCTGGAACGAAACAAAAAATGTTTGTTTATTTATATTTTAATTTCAATTGACAATTTATATTCGTTGGTTTTTCTTAATTCCATTTGATATTGTATGATGAATTTTGATTTTATACGTCTATTAAATATGAGCAGTGCTTATAAAGACATTAATTTAATTCTTAAAGTTTCTTCAAAAAAAATTTTTGAAATTAAAAGTGTAGAAGACTAACAGATTTAATCTGTTTTTGATATTCAAATTTCATTCAAATTATTATAATTATTTCGAAGTTTAAGAATTGAGTCGGAAGAATTAGAGAAATTGAATATAGTGCTAAGTTCCGGGACCAAGGAATTAAAGAGTACCGGTAGTCATTCGTTATCGTTTATTGTTCGTGTTAAATAGGTCGTTTCTTGTAGAAAATCGTGTGTGTCCAGTTTTGTTTTGAATCTATGGAATCTAGGGGTAAGAAGTATCGGAAAATTCTGGTATATTATTCAGGTTGAAATTATCTAATTAAAGTAGAGTCAAAAATTAAGAAGTAGATTCGTAATTATTATGTTTGAAGAATTCAAACAGAATTAAGAATTATATTTATGATTCCTAGTGCTTGAGGGATCCGCATCGCTCTCTCCTTAATTATTCAGTGTGTCATTTTTATTTAAATTTCATTGAGTTTAGGATCGATAAAACTACTGTATTTTGGAACACTTTATCATTATATTTCTTAAAATCCATAATTGAGTTTCATTACCATTTTCATTATCACAGAAAAAATTTATTAACATCAAAGACCTTCCACTTTCGCGAAGGCCGTACCCTTCCTAGGACCGCTCGACTAGGATTGGTTCGCACCCCATTCGTAAATAAGTCAATCTAGTAATATTTAACATCCAACCACCTCCCACAAAGAGGTGGCTTATTACACAATTACACTTCTTAAGGTATTTATACGCAAAATAGTGACGTCATTTACATTATTGTATATGTTGATCGCATAAAGTGCTCCAGTCTACGCCTGCAAAAAATCCATCTAATTTTTGATAGTTGTGGTAATCTGTGAAAGGTCGAGAACCTCCACCATACATCCACCATTAAAACTTTGAAAACATCAAACTTTGAATGTATAACCAATTTTTTACAATGAAGCTTCAATTTTCGAAAAAAAAAACCGCACGAACTTATTTTTACTACTAATATGAACGTATGAAAGAGATTGTGAAAAAAGATAGAAGATTTTGATTACATCATGAACGAGTAAGTCTTCAAAAGTTGACTTCCATCTTTCTAAATTTTAGCGCAAGCCATTGATAACGCTTAAGAGAGAATTCCAGATTGGAGAATAACCATTCGCTCGGTATTTATATATTTTCCTCTATTCTTTCAGTTGGAACATGCCATGGACCGCTTGCTGCTACCACGAACGGTATTTCTGAATACATGGACAATGTGTCTAAGCTCGGTGGAATCATCATGAAAGAAAAGATACATTATTCTAAAGAAAGAAAAACCACATGAAGGAATGCAAGAAATCATTTCTTCCGTGTCCAAATAAAGGCAGACGAATTTCATTTCCAGAAAAATTCAATTCTAACTATTTTAAATATTCTTCCAAGATTGAACTAAGATATCATGTCGTGGAAAATAATTTTCTGTATATATATCCATAATAAAATATTAGTATCGAAATAACATTATTTCGTTTGTGCCGTTAAGATAGGTACATTATATATCTGCAGATTTTCTTTCAAAAAAAACTTAACTCAAACTTGTGATGTTTGAGAAATTTAAAATAATCTAAAATGAGTCGATACTTTTTAGTAATATTGAAGATACACCTAGGAATACTTAGGACTCAGGCCCCGTCAAAAATAACAAAGGGTGACTACAACATACAAAGTCGTCAATTGAACATGACGTACTGCTCTTTTCTGGATGGAATCCAAAAGTTCTATCGAATGCTTGGGTGCTGAGCTCCAAACACTAGAGCAGTATTCGAGTCCTGGTCTGATTTGGGATTTATACGGTAAAAGAACCTGATTGTAGAGAAATAGCCTTAAACAAATATTTCAGCTGATTTGCAACAGACTTCGCAATGTCAGTTGCATGTTCCCCCAACAGATCGAAGAGTTGACAAGAATATGCATGGAATCACTTAGCTGAAGCACCAGGTTTTCCCTCATAGTGCAGAAGTCCCGAACTGAGTTTTTCGAGAAAATGTTATTGTTTGGGTCTTCGAGGCATTGAATTGCACCAAATTCGGTTGAAATCATTCATTTATCTTTTTCATATCATCGTTCAGGGAATCGATTTGCTGGCATCTATAGAGGTGAGACTCAACGGTGCTCAAGGTACAAGAATAACCAATCCAGTCTGTGCAAAGCATAGAAGGAGCTACTGAGCTTTTTGCACAACTTATCGATATGAACATGACACCGCAGTGTCTTATCGACGTATAGACCAAGCATCTTAACAGTCTCAACATATTCAAGAATGCCTTCATTCCGATTGATGAAAAATGTTGAAGCCTGAACAGAATCTTGAATCAGGAATTTTACAATTTGAGTCTTGTTTAAGTTTACAATTAATGAGTTTATCCTGCACCAATCAGAAAAATATTGCATAAGTCTCTCACAAATTTCCGTCATCTCCTGAAGATTACTCGCTCTCACCGTCAATGATGTATCATCAGCAAATATTAATATGATACAAACAATCAGGAAATCAGGCAAATCATTGACAAAAATTTTAAAAAGAAAAGGTCCCAAGACTATTCCCTCAGGCACACCTAGATTATTTTAGTACACACGTAAAGTAAAAACACCAAGTTCAACAAATAGAGAACATTGTGACAGGAAGTTCTTAATCCAGTCAAGGAAGATATTGAAGTAATAAAGTAAAACTCTCCGCAATTATTCGGTACAAAAAATTACGCGAAATTTCTACTCCTAATATTTATTAGCGAGAGTGTATGGTATTATTTCGGAAGTCTACTTTGATAGAGCTGCAATTATGAATAATACATATTCTTTCGTGTTTCGTTGATAGATTCCGGGTATTTTTTGACACTGTAGTATTTTATATCTTGTAATTTTTGAGATTATAAGTCGGGAATGGTTTATTAGAATAAGAAAGCTTTTCAAATTCTAATCGAAAGAAGTAAATTTCAAAAAATTAGTAAAAATTTCAAAGAAATCTCAATAATGAATAATTTATTTCAGAGATGAAAGAAATAACTCGATGGAATCCCTTCGAAAAAGAATGCGAAGATAGGCAAAAAGATCCCGTCATAGAAAAATGGGGTCAGATGGTTTTCAGGGATACCATGCATTGGCACAGTCAGTTTCCATCAGGAAGAAGTATAAATAATAAGAAAATATCCACAACTAAATCTTGCTTTTAGAATATATCGATAACAAATCGAAAAAATAAGTTGTAAAAATTAGATTATGTTTCATAAATAAATTGGTAATCAAGAATTCATTTATTTTCTCATTCATCAATCAACTCATTTATTCACTCAATCGTTCATTTCTTCATTCTTTCATTAACTCATTTGCAATTTTAATATAACTTGAAAAAACAAAGACTTGAAACCTTAAAGATAGTTCTGAACAGGACCACGATGCGATATATTGACTTGCAAATTGATTAATATTATATATTCTAAATTAAAAATATTTCTTTTCGATCACATAATACAAATAAGCTAACCAGCGCATTCGCCATTTAGCAACATCAATCAAATTGTAAAGACAACAATCGTGCTTGGATAATACAATGAATGGAAGAATCACTGAGCTAGCGCTTTCGTTCAGTATTTTTTCAATTGCAACGCATAATACTAGTTTATATTTTATTAAATAATATTTAGATAAGTGTTTACTTTGTCTTCCTTCAAAAGAGCCAAATTTCAAGCGGAGATCATACAAGTTATTTGCAACAAAAAAATGTCATATAACACATGATCGAAATGTTGATGGTTATTCTTCAATTTAACTTTTCTTGATTTCACGAAATATTTCAAGTTTTTCCATAAAATCAATTAATCTTCAGTTATCCTTGTAGTCTTATTAAATTTGACCACGTATTTGGAAGCAGTATTAAATTTGCTACAAGATAAAAAGTTCTGTGTGCCAAAAAATTCTTATTACGTGCGTGGTAAGGAGATAAACATCACGATTCTGAAGTGAACAAAATCAGTCATATTTTTCCAATGGTTTTTATCGATGGAAATTTATTAATTGTGGCATGTTTTTTTTCAGTAAAAAATACCTCATTTAGTGTGCTTTCGAATGATATATCAACTTTTGTGCTAGCTGCTTGTGCTCTGCCATAATATCATGGTTAAAAAGATAACAACTAAAAGTTGGAATATTCCAAAACTTAATTTACGTTAACTGAATCGACACGTGTAGTTCGATAAGAACCGAAGCTTTCGAAAATACCAATACAAGCAGGAATTTTGAGAGTGTGAACGAACTTAAAAAATTGAACGAGAAAATCGACTCGTACCAGGTATTTAAAAGCTAAAAGAGAATCTAGTAATATTTTCCATTCAACCACCTCCCATTAAGAGGTGGCTTATTACAATGAGACCAACATTGGTTATTATACAATATCTTTAATCCCCCATTTGTCAATGGTATTCGAGAAGGATAGGAGACTTGTTTCCTTTCTTGACACATGTAACATACTGTTAAAGTATCAATTTGGATTCAGAGAAGGCAAGTCAACCCAGGATGTTACCATGACACTGACAAATAAGGTCACTGCTGCCTTCAATTATAGCAAACTTACCCGACTTTGTTAGTTAGCTTATCGAAGGCGTTTAATCCGGTCGATTATGGTCTCCTGCTTCAGTCATTGGAGAAGGTTGGTTTTATTGTTTTATATAATCATCTACCACAAAGTGTCCCTTAGTACTAGAGACTTTAAAAAATCTGTTAAATCTTTGTTACTGGAGAGATGTTACTATAATGTGCATGAATATCGCTCTGATTTATTGTAACCTGTTATTTTGAACTATCCTATACATGTATTCGTCTAAAAGGATCAATAAAAAATTATTATTATGATTATGTTTTAGAACTTTTTTAAAAGGTATTTCACAGGAAGTTCAGGGTTGACTAAGGAGTTAATTCATTGTGGTGTACCTGCCCTGAGACCAATATTGTTTAATATATACAGGATCGGTTTGTTCGCTTTGGATGTTTGGAGAGAGATTATTGGATATGCGAATGATCCCTGCAGTGAAATATTTCAAATATCTGGTAGTGACTATCGACAGTCATTTGAGATGGAATCTACACATAAATAACACTGCGAATAAGCTGAGGTCTATTTCATACAGATCCAGGGTCTTTTTGAGAATTTTATATTTTGCTCGTGTAGAAAGTCACATCTGCTATAGAAATGTGGCGAGTCGACTCCTCTCGCAGAATTCTACTCTGCTCTGCTGCAGCTTCCCGATGTAGCATATAAGGGGGCGCGGCTGGTAGAAGACAATACCTTAAACCGTCCTCGCCGGGGTTAAGTAGAGCAGAGTGCAAGCGTCTAATGACTTACGTTCCAATGAGGGACGGGGTCACTGGCGCCATAAGCAGAGATGAGCACCACGCCTGTCCGAAGAGTTCAGGTGCGCATACTCGGAACGAAACGCCGCCTCCCTAATTAAGAGGTAGAAGCTCCCTCATAACACCTGCATTTCCTTAAGAGCTTCAGAAAAATTATTTAGGCGCGCTACATACTGTCATACATCCTAATGAAGAGGGGATTCCTCAAGCTGATTTTTTCAATGGATAATAGACATCCTCCGCATCCTCCTTTAAAAGGAAGCTGAAATTCTAGACATAAGACAGTTGTTTTTTGTCTTCAGCTGTAATTTCCATATCTATGGAGAACTAAGGAAACTCCCAGTCACCGCTTCAACGTCGTCGGAGAGATCATTTCATCACGCCATTGATGGTCAAGAGAATCACACAGCGCTATTTGGCTCCTAAACTCTATAACCTTACACCTTTTGTTCCAAATTCATTAAATCCATGATAGAAGTGCACTCTTAGAAAAGAGTTTAAATGTTTTTTGTTTCGGGGTGTCCGAATGGCTAAAGATTTTTGTACGTGGTGTTTTTGGGGTTGTTTTGTTTTTTTTGGCGGACGTTCGCCTTTTTTTATCAATTAAATGCAAATTAAATATATTGATTTCTCGTAAATCACTTGATGAAACATTTTGGATATTATTAATAAGGATTAAGATTCACAAAAATTTAATTTATGTTGTTGACATATCGAAACATATATGTCAACAACATTAATTAAATTTTTGTGAAACTTAAGCCAAGTGTATTTGTCTACCTTATTAATAGTTGCGAATAGCTTGTCTTGCACCTTTATGTTCATTCTTCTCAATATATTTTATTTTCAGTATGTATTTTGTATTGTCGGCGAAACGAGTCATTTGGACTTACCGCCTTTAAAACTCTTATTCAAATTCCACAATTTGAGATGGAATCACAATCTCGTCTTCTAATACATTTCCCCCCAACTTGCTCCAATCTGTTTCCTAAAGGTTGTTTGATCGAATGAAAATAAAACCCTTAAACGTAGAAATAACGAGAATTTCTTGTTACAAAAACTCTTCGAGTCTTTGGAGCAGATAATTCGATAGAAATTTGACAAACTCATACTTTCTTCTACACGGATGCGTGCACACAATGGATTATATCACATTAAACCGGCAAGTGTATCATGAAATGAAATAAATGCAACACTATTGTCTCCTTATGTTTATAAAACGACAAGGAAAAATAACTCACTCATTTGTTTCTCAAGAATCGCGCATAAGTGTCTCAGTGCAAAATTAGAAATTATGTTCAGTTTTCTTTTCGTTATTTTACTGATAGAGAAGAGTTTGGCACAGAATGCCGGAGATATAAATTCGGAATTGCTAATAAGTGACAAGTTGAGTTTTAACGTATCAGAAACTCAACCGCAAAACTCGACTAAAATTGTGGCGAATACCGAAATATTCATTTCCACAACGGAATCCTCATCATCACCGAATGTCCATATAGTGAAAGCAGTAGAATTAGAAAGAAACAACACGCTGTATAAGAAATCCAAGGGAAACGACGAATTCCGACCTAGTCCTCAAATTCAAGAGGTCACCTTCGAGAAGAACATTTTCCCCGTGAAACCCGCCTATCCGGAAGCCAAAAACACGAACTTCAACGATGATGACCGTTTCGGAAACCCAAGTCCGCCATGGGGGCGTCCCGATGAAACTCCCTGGAATGTGAATTTCAGATTTCCGGAAAACGGTATACCGACGTCCAAAGACAGACCGTACAAATTCGAGGAGAATCGGGGTAGAACTTATGGCTTTTCCGGGAAAAACGACTACGACTCGGCCTCACAGAAGCCGCTGATCAATTTGGGAGCTAAAATTCCGGTGTCTTCCAGTGGGAGTGGAACTGGAGTTGGGGGAGCTTGGGATATTGGAGGTTATTCGTATCCGAATTTTCAAAATACGAAGTATATCTCTAAAAGGCCAGGATATGAGTTTGATTATGGGGGATACATTGAGAAACCGCCAACTGGTATCGAGCATTATGGGGGACATGAGTATCCGGTCAAAAAAAAGTATGATAATCCCTGGAAAAAAATTATTAAAATCATTGCCGCTTTTATACCGATAGGGCTTTTGATAAGTGCTCTAACACCAACCATTATCACCGTCAGCCCTATGAATAATACGTAAGTAATTGATAATGCTGCAAATTTTGCAAAAAAATTCATTTTGTTCTCTATTAATCTTTGACTTTATATATACAGGGTGTATATGAATGAATACTTGCGAAAAAATTTAGGAAGTGCTTCCTTGTCAAAAAAAGGGTGTGTCTTTCATATAAACTTTATTTTTTTGAGCCCCTCTGCTTAGTTACAGCCCCCTAAAGATTTATGTGACAAAAATCTCAAAATGATGAGCCATATCAAAAAATAATTGTAATGGAATCAAAACTAGTCAGTTGTTATAATAATAATATATTTCTTTATTTTACCCAATAGGAATATTCCAATTACGGGATAAAATGTTACAGAATGCGGAATATTACAACGTAATAATGAATAAAAACATAAAATAATCAATAACTCACAAAACTAACCGAATATATTCACTCGAAGTTTATCAGCACATTTTTTACACATACAGTTCAGCGGTACCCGCTCCGACAAGTTAGTACTAGGTGTACACAAATAAAAAGTAGATGTAGACCTCGCTGCCAATCTTGGAACATTGAATTTTTTTTTCGATAGCAGATAAGGTGAGTCGATCCTTCCGGTCAACAGTCTCTGAGCAAACTTTGCACACTGATTCTCATGCCTAGCAAGCAACGATGATATCCTCATCTCATCCATGATAAAAGACAGATCAGTACCACGGTCGGGATATACTACTCTGTCAAGAAAGTACCGGGAATTTTCAATTAAAACAACATTTTTACATTTAATCGTCAAAATTTATTGGATCGCCTTCAAAATAGGCTCCATTTGCTTCAATACATCTATGCCAACGGCACTTCCAATTATCGAAACATTTTTTATAGGCGCTTTCCGGGATGGACTTTAGCTCTCGCGCCGAATTTTATTTTATGGCTTCAATCGACTCAAAACGGGTGCCACGAAGGGGCAGTTTTAGTTTTGGGAAGAGGAAAAAGTCGCAGGGAGCCAAATCCGGCGAATACGGTGGTTGCTGAAGCACGTTTGTTGAGTTTTTGGCGAGAAAGTCAGTCACAATCGTAGCTCGGTGAGAAGGCGCGTTATCGTCATGCAAAATCCATGAGTTGTTCGCCCACAAATTTGGCCGCTTCTTACGGATACGCTCACGCAAACGTTTCATAACGCCTAGGTAATACTCCTTGTTTACCGTCTGACCCTCTGGAACGAATTCGTAGTGCACCACGCCACGGATATCGAAGAAAACAATGAGCATCACCTTCATTTTCGAGCGGCTTTGGCGTGGTTTTTTCGGTTTCGGCTCATTTTTTGCCACCCATTCCGCATGTCTGAAGCAACCTGTTCGCGATGACGTTTTTGAAGAAAATTCAGGTCTTTCGGTACGAGTCGTGCGGCCACCTTTCTCATGCCCAAAATAACAATCAAAATCGTACGTGGGATATCTTAAGATCATATGCTATCTCTCTCAAGCTGGTACGACGGTTTTCCAGCACCCTTTCCTTAATTTTATCGACGTTGTCTTCGATCGAAGCCGTCGATGGGCGACCACTTCACGACCGTCCTTGAAGGCTCTGTACCACTGATATGCACGAGTTTTCGATAGAGCATTATCACCAAAGGCCTTTTGCAACATTTTCAATGCATCGGCACACGAAAATTCATTTGTAACACAAAACTTTAAACAAATTCTTTGCTCAACGTAATCACCCATAGTAAAAATCGGCACGCACTCTGACATCGACTGACTTAATCAGCTGTTGCAACCACACTAGTTGACAGATCCCGCTCAAGCTTGGCATAGTAATTAACCTAGGAAAAAAAATTTTACCTGCCTCATTGCCCCGCCAGATTTAAATCGATAATTCCCGGTACTTTCTTGACAGAATGTATGCCAGTCCGCCTAAACAACATAAACTTGAAAAACTTTCTGTGAATGCGCGCCAGTGATATCAAATGACAGTCGTAAATAGGAAATCATATCAAGTGTGCATAATCCAACTTACTGATGCCCAGCGTGAAATACAAACCCCACAAAATTTACAGGTCACTGAAGTCCCTGCCACACCTCAACACAAAGCCCAAAGTGCGGCTAACAAACGCACACAACTCTTCAACGTGTGCGATGAAACTGAACGTGGAATCAAAGAGGACTCCAAGGTCATATATTTGATATTTATCGCCAACATAGTTATCAGCTATATGATAGCTATAAGTCAACCGATGTGACCTCCTAGTGAATGTAACTTTAAAACACTTCTCCATATTCAGCATACCTAAGAGAAGTGAGAAGATCATTTATATACATGATAAAAAATAATGGTCCCAAATTTGATCCCTGAGGCACTCCACATGAAAGAAGGAACATACTCAAGTGATCTACAGCCATTGTAGAAGACATAATTTCTTCTATCCTCCAAGTATGATCTGATGAGCTTTACATATGCCGGACCGAAACCTGAAAAAAATAAAGTTTATATGAAAGACTCACCCTATTTTTTGACAAGGAATCACCCCCTAAATATATGTATAATGTTTTTGAAGATATTTTTTTAACAGAAAAGAAATAAACCATTATCCGAAAATTACTATCTCATAAAAGTTTCAAAATAAGGTACTTCAATCAATCTAAAATGAATATTCATTCTGTCATTCAATAATAACATTAATACAGACCTGGGGCTTACTCTGTGTATTTACATGGATCGTATTCCATTTCGATAATTTTTAAAAGTATTTCCTAATGGAGAAATGTTTTTAAAACGTCCTAGCATCCATTGTATTTTTCTTACGCTCATCATTTTATTTCCCAATTGACACTTGATGACGTCAACTGTGAGATAAATTCAAATTGAGATTGAACTCGAAGGAAATACGGTGTTGCGAGGGAGCTTCCACCCCTTAATTTGGGAGACGCCGTTTCGTTCTGAGCATGCGCACCTGAAACTCATCAGACAGGCGTGGTGCACATGTCTGCCTGTGACGCCACGGACCATGTGTTCCGCTATGGAACGATCGTTGAACGCTGTGTGCCTTGCCCTACTTAAACTCAGCAGGAATGGTCAGTCAGGAATTCTAAGACTAGTTGTGTCCTTTATACGCCGGTCAAGCTGCAACAGAGCAATGCAGGATTCTGAACGAAGAGCGAAGAAGATGCTCGCTACAGGATAATTGATAATGCATTATATTTAATCGAATAAATAACCACTAATAACGGTTATTCCTCATCTTCTTTTTTGATTTACTTCAAACGTGATAAATAAAAAATGTCTTTCTGTGGATGCACGGCAAAATTCAATGGATTCAAAAGTACAACAAAATAGATTATCACGTCAACAAATCGGTACTAATAAAGAGTTTTCCACTAAGAGGTTTCATTTTGAATAGCCCGCTACCTGGGCAGCTGTCACTTTTGAAGCTGTCATCTTTTGACATTTGAAAAGTAAAAGCTACGACATTGTTAAAAATGAAACGATACACGCCTTAACAACGCAATGAAATCCTTAAAATTCACTACAAAAATGGTGAAAATTTTGCAGTCACAGTTCGTCAAACTAAAACACTTCTGGGACTTCGTGAAGCACCTTCTCGGCCGGAAATAGTCAAACTGATGGAAAAATTTGAGCTGTTGGGTCGAGTTAGTAATGTGAAGAATCGAAACCGTGTGCGTGTCTCAAGAACAATTGTGAATTTTGCTGCTGTAGCCTGTAGTGTTGACGAAACCGTTAGTTTGTCGATTCCTTGTCGATCTTTGGAATTAGGCATTCCACCTACGACATTACACCCTATTTTGCACGTAGGTTTTACGACTTTTAAAGATCAGTTAACACAAGATCTCAAGTCAGTCGATCATCAGCAATGTCGTTTCTTCGCTGATTGGCCCCTTGAAATGCATCAAAATGATCCGGATTTTCATCTTCAGTGATGAGGCCCATTTTCACATCGGAGACTACGTTAATAAGCAGATTGTCGCATTTAGGGCTCGTAAAATCCAAGAATTATTGTTGAAAATTCTCTCCATCCCAAACGTATCACTGAGTGATTGGACCTTACTTATTCGAAAATGAGGCTCTGGTGCAACTGTTACGGTGAATGGATTCCGTTACCGATCTATGATTAATGATTTTTTATGGCCGGAAATCGAATATATTGATGTGGTTTATTTTCAACTTTCAACAAGACGGAATCCCAAATTTCAGATCAATAGGATTCGTAGTTTCTTATTTTATTTAATACGTCTACGGATTTAACACAATAACGACCTCAACCGAGATATTCAGGCTCCAAACCTACCTCAAAATTTTCAAGTCTGTATATCTTTCCGTTCGAAAATTACAGTGTTCAAGGTGGCGCCTAACGCTGATCCATTCACAGTTTTTTTGAAAAACTTCTAATGATACGATACTCAAAACACTTCTACAAAATTAAATCGATTTATTCCGTAGTTTCAAAAATATGAAAAATGTTCAAATGTTAATAACTGCGGAACTATTAAACCGATTTTGCCCCTTAATGCGGACTTGACCCAGATATTCAGACCTCAAACCTTCCCTGGAAGTTTCAAGGCTCTAGCTCTTTCCAGTCAATAATTGTAATATTCTTCCAATTTCAGTAATTAATACAAAATCTTACAATTAAACTGTATCATTGACTTCTTTCCTGTTGAATCACTAATATCAGATTTATTAAGTTTTAAAAAAAAATTTAAAGATTTCATATTTTTATTTCATAATGGAATAAATGAAATTACTTTGTTTACTACCACTATTTTATTTTGAGGATAGTGACCCGAGTTTCACAGATTATACTACATTTTCAAAACTGGTGTACATCAAGTTGTTCAGGAATTATATATCTTTAACGATTCACAAAAAATAGCTCAAATAATTTCAACAAATAATATGAAAAGAGTTTTCACACCTTCACACAAAATTTCAAATTTGTTTTTTAATGCTAAAGACAAAAACAACCGGCTTAACAATTCAGGAGTTTATAAATTAAGTTGTAATGAATGTGGTAGCGTATATGTAGGACAAACCGGGAGAACTGTCACAATAAGGTTCAAAGAACACCAAGCATCTTTCAAAAACCGAAAAGGTAATTCTAATTTTGCGAAACATTTCTTCGAAACAAACCATACCTTTCCAGAATTAGATTATCTTAAAATTCTTCACGTCGAACCGGAAGGCAAAAAACTAGATATCTTGGAATCAATAGAAATTTACAAGAATTCCTGGAACCCGGCAATAAAACTATTAAACGAGCAGACAGACCTGTGGGCCTCCCCACTTTTCGAAGTACTACACCAACCGAAGCCTTCCTTAAGGATATATAATTCCTAAACAACTTGATATACACCAGTATGAAACTCGGGTCACTGTATCCTCAAAATAAAATAGTGATAGTAAACAAACATTTATTCTATTATTAAAATGAACTATCACAAAGTAACGGACTACTCCATCCAATATTTTCATTTCATTGTGAATGAATTCAATGTGTATTTCTTTAACACTAATCTATATGTTCTAGCAGCATATTAAGATCAAGAGATGAAGATACTCACAGTTCTACCATTAAAAGGCTGATGTCTTCTTTGGGATACTTCAATCAAATCAACGATAAAGATTGTGAGAACAGACTTCTCTGCGAGCTTCTACTCAGTGCTTCTTCATCTCAAAATGCACAACACCACATTGAGAACTTCCTCGATAATTTTTCTGAGGCGTAAGTATTACTTATCAAACAAAAATAATAATTTATGTAGAAAATCTTTTTCACAGCGGAAAATACACAGCTGAAAGGGAAGAAGAATTGAAAGTGATATTCGAAGCAGTGAAAAGAGAGAGATGTGAAAATATTATATGCAAGGGCATAAGAGAGAATACTTAACGCCTCGAAAAAATCTGAACTGATTAGGCTAAATATTTACGATAGTTGAAATGTCAATTTGAAGCAGAACGACTGAAAATAATGAAAAATTATGCATTTTTTAAAATTTTACTCCTAACTACTTATTTTTCACAAAAGATTTGTTTGAAAAGATTGCATGGTGAAAAATCTAAAGCATGTGAAGTTTAGGTTCAGAAATGTATTGTATAATTGTGAAATGTTTTCTATTGATTAATATAGATGTATTAATTAAATAAAATAATAAAGAACAATTTCCACAAATTCATTAACTAAACAACAATTATTGTTGGTTTATATTTTGAACTAAATCTAAAGACGTAATATCACATAAAAAGGAGCACAAATAAAAATTAAATTGTAATGGGGTTAATTATCGGAAATTCCTAGGAGAACTGAGTAAAAATATTCAACTAAGGAGATCTATCAACATTTGTTTATTCATTTAAAAGAATTTTGTACCTGTTACTATCGAGTGATTCCAACAGTGTTTGTCTGCTACTTTCATTATGAATAATTTCATAGTTGTTGAAATTATATCCGAAAATTTCAGATGACTTGTGTACGTTGAGTATAACGTATAACTCCTCTGTTCATATATTTTTTCTTGAAGGATCTATTAGTTTGACCAATAACTATAGAGCAATCATTTCAAGTCAACTTAATAAACTCCAGACTTATTATTGTTTTTGATGAGATTACCTAAATTATTAATCTTCCTAAAAGCTACATTATAGTCATATTTTTTCTTGTAATAATTGGCAATGTTATCCAATATTCTATTCATATAAGGAACAGGAATGTATTTTTTAGTAAAATCATTTGTAATAGGACACCCAAGACGCAATGCAAATATCTTTTGTTTTTTGGTTGAAATTTTTTCTATGATAATGATAAAACAATAGGAAACAAAAGAAAATTGCATTGTCATAAAAGATTTGACTAAAAAATAAATTTCTATTCCTTACGTGAATAGAACATCGGACAGCATCGTCAATTATTTTAAGAAAATATTTGATTATAGTGTAGGTTTTAGAGCGATTAATAATTTACAAATGCCCATCAAGAACAATAAGGATAAAACTAATAAAGACACTATATCTGGACTTTATAAGTTAACTTGTAATCATTACTGTATGGTCTATATTGGTAGATTATTTAAGAAAATACATGAAGAGGAGATATACATCAGACACCACACACTCGACGTAAGTCACTCTTTTGATAAAATTTGGTCAAAATTTTAACAATTATAAAATTATCCATAATTGAAGTAAAAGTAACAGATTAACACTGTTAGAATCAATAGAGATTAACAGGTTAAAATGCTTTTGAATGAGCAGAGATGTTGTTGAATATTTTCATCCAGTTTACGAATTTTCGATAATTAACCTCAATATTAGACTGGGCCAAAAAAAAACGACTATTTTTTTTAATGATACTGTGAAAATATCATGATGATAAAAAAAAATTATCTTGAAAGTTTGAGCCCTTAATAATAGCAATAAGAGGTGTATCGTTACGACTCTTGGTTTTTTAACAGTAATCGCATTTTTTCACCCAAACCTCGTCAATTATTAATCTGAAAAATTTGAGCGATGCGTATTTTCAAAGGAAATTAAATTCCCTACAAAAAAGCTCTCTTTGTAAATTAATGTAAAACAAGCCGTTTGCTTGTTATCGTGCCTTAAACATTGATTAATTTTTTCAATTTTGCGTTTCGATTTTACATTTTTGTAACTACCAGAAATATCAATATTTTTATGGTACAAAATACGTATTTGAAAGGAAATTTAATACTCTACAAAAAAAGTTTCTTAACATTTTTCATTAATTTCACTCCTCTCAAAGTTATTCGACGTTGGAGTTAAATTCAAAAGTAATTTATCGTTTTTTTCGCGTTACACATGATTTTTTCCACTTGATTGAAAAATTTATCACTTAAATATTGAAAGTAACTTTTTTCTGTTGGAAAACTTTTTTCTATAAAATCATAATTTATTAATTATATTATTTTGCTTTTTAACGATTAGTTATATACATAAAATCATTTTTAATGTATTTAACTAACTCTAATAATACAAAAAAGTGAAGAAGAAAATGATTGAAAACCTGATAAATAAAAAATCTTCAAATACTAAAACCAGAAAATATGAAGTAGCAAGCGATTCAGATGAATTGCTAGAAAAGGATATCAGTGACTTCATTTCTATCGAATCGCTCACCATATTCAAAGAATTTGATTTGCCGTATGATTTTATTGATGAAGATATAAGCAATTGGCTCCATAATGATAGTTTTCAAGAGTGTAAGCAATTTTTCGGAAAATTAGCTGTCGTCAATGATGTTGCTGAGCGTTGTGTATCATTAATTGAAAATTACAATAAGTGTCTCACTAAAAACGAAGATCAACTTCAATATTTGTTGCTAGCCCTTGAACATCGAAAAAAGTTTCCAAATTGTAATAAAAGTAATTTCATTGAGTAGTTATTTTTTCAATTGATCATTCTCCATGACTTGATAATAATTAAAGCAATATGAGCTTTTTTTGTGAAATATAAATTATAAGTGAAAATAAAATGATTTTTTATTTCTTTTATTACTTCAATTTGTTTTGACTTATTATTCAATTTTTTTCTGTAAACAAAACTGTCTCTACACAAGTAAATAACTAATGATTAAGAAATCAAATTTTTTGTATTATTGGAGTTAGTTAAATAGATTAAAAATGATTTTATGTACATAACTAATTGTTAAAAAGCAAAATAATACATTAATAAATTATGATTTTATAGAAAAAAGTTTAGTGGTCCAACAGAAAAAAGTTACTTTCAATATTTAAGTGATGAATTTTTCAATCAAGTGGAAAAAATCATGTGTAACGCGAAAAAACCGATAAATTACTTTTGAATTTAACTTCAACGTCGAATAACTTTGAGAGGAGTGAAATTAATGAAAAATGTTAAGAAACTTTTTTTGTAGATTATTAAATTTCCTTTCAAATACGTATTTTGTACCATAAAAATATTGATATTTCTGGTAGTTACAAAAATGCAAAATCGAAACGCAAAATTGAAAAAATTAATCAATGTTTAAGGCACGATAACATGCAAACGACTCGTTTCACATTAATTTACAAAGAGAGCTTTTTTGTAGGGAATTTAATTTCCTTTGAAAATAGGCATCGCTCAAAATTTTCAGATTAATAATTGACGAGGTTTGAGTGAAAAAATGTTAAAAAACCAAGAGTCGTAACGACACACCCCTTAATACTATTATTAAGGGCTCAAACTTTCACGATAATGTTTTTTTATCATCATGAATGATATTTTCACAGTATCATTAAAAAAAAAATAGTCATTTTTTTTGACTCAGTCTACTCAATATATTTAACTGTTATTTGTATCCTTCTTTCAAGTTTTTGACTAAACCACACCTATAAAAGATCTGCTGTTACTTCTTCAAAATAAGTTGAATATGTAAAACTGGAGGAGCCAGAGTATTGGCAAAACAATTGAATTTGTTTTAGATATTGAAATACCATTATCATGAAGAGCAGAGAAAATAATGGAATTCAATAAGATGAAGAAATAATTTATTGAAAAACTATCAACAAATGATGCACATCTTTATTATGTATTTGATGTACATACATATATAAATAATAATCTTTACTCATCCTGGATGGTCTGTTTCAATATACACTTCCAAAAACAAATTTTTGACATAAACTCATTCTAGGTACAAAGTGTATTTCCTACACTATTGGGGTACTAAAATAGTAGAATTGAATTAACTATTTAAAATAAAAATATATGTACATCCCCAACACACATGTTGAATTACATTAGACAAACCTAATAATTTTTTCATCTGAATGCATAATTATGACGAATTAATTTTTGGATAAGTCATCTAAAACATCAGAAAAAATGATTTTGGTCAAGAACACATTACAGATGAAGATGAAATTCAAATAAAAATTTTGTTGTGCAATTTTTTTATATATCAAAGTTATCTCTTTGCAAATGAATTATCAGGCATATTACATATGTAAGAATTTGAATCTCGTAAATAAAATATTCAAATAGCATTTCGATATTTTTGACATATATTGAAAGAGTACATCTCATCTCACACTTCTAATTCCATATAAAATAATATACTGAAACATATTCTTTCAAAAACTTGGCTTCATATTTCACCAACATTTGTTATAATTTGAAGAGTTACACCCTTATATATATAATGTTGAATAATTTTACAAAACCAATAAAAACATAATGAATATAACTTAACATTACTTCACTTGAGCTTTTATATGTTGCAAAAACTCATGATAAGAAAGTGCATTTTCAAATCTATCTTCTATAAGTCTCTCGAGAAATACACCTCGGTTAGGGCTGTTATCCTTTATAACCTGTATAGTTGCATGATACGGTTTTTCTTCATTCAAATAGTTTATGAAAGACACTAGTCGCTGATTTGTTACATTTTGTATTACTGGAATCTCATACATTTGATCATTCAACGAATTGAAATTCTGGACTCCTAAACCTTCATTTAAAAACACTGGCGATACACCCGAACAAATATACAATATCATGTGATCACCCGTATCCATTAAATAGGCACCTATATTATCAATAAGTCTTGATGTCAGTTGCAAATGGGGAGGAACATGTATAGGTTCTTCGTCCACTCCTAAAATTATTTGTTGATCCTCTAAATTATGTACTGGATATAAATTGGGATAAATAAATTGAATTAACATTGTTAATGGTAGGGTTTTCATATCAAACATGGTTTTTACCCTATCGTCCAATCTAGTTGAAGTACCTGTTCTGAATGCTTGGTTTTTAAGTAACGCAGAAATGTATAGAGGTAATAATTTCAAACAATTGGGTGCTAATAGTCCATTAGGTGACGATCCTAGATTCAAAGACACTTTATAGCTGGATAAGATATCTATGACAACGTTTATGAATGCTTCCCTTGCATCTGAAAGACTAGATTCTATGCTTCTATCCACTGCCATTTTAGCTAATAATCCGATTATGCATTGTTGATCAGCCGAGTGTACAACCTCATGTAGAGCAGAAACTACAGGCAAACATAATGTGTGTACCCTAATTCTTCTCTCTCCTTTACAAGATGTATATAATAAAGCAGCTTGAAAACAGACACAATCTACATCCGACAAATTCTCATCGATGGAAACTTGCATACCGAATCCTGCGTCAGGATTAACATTTGGTAGGGATAATAAATCAGTAGAACGAACAAAGAAATTCCCGTGGAAAGTATGTATGGACATGCCTCTGGTACATCTTATTCTCATAACTGCCTCAAATCCAATTTTCCTAATTAAATATCTCCTAAAACTCCTTTCCAATTTGTCATTCAGAATAGGCCTCTTGTATTTGAACAGGGGAAAATGTTGAATGCATCCTCCACTGAATCTACTTATTCCACTTATGGTAGCAATGTCGATATATTGGGAATTCATTATAAATAAATCGACAGCTATTTGCTGACTGCTACAGTCTAACGCCAAACGTTTATAAAAGTCGTTTGCAGGCTTTAGGTTATGAACCTCCGATGATGCTCTTTGGTTTGGATCTTCTCGGGGTGTTAATGCGCCAGGACCTATGTTTGGTAGGCTCGATTGGAATACAGTCACTCTTCCTCCAGTAGCGGACATCATTCGGTGGGCAGCTTGCAGAGCAGCACCCAGAGCTGAATTATTATCATAGCTATTATTGTATCTAGTCGGTAGCTGATTGAGTAGGTCCCTAATGAGTTCCATTTTATCTTTCAAATTAACCAATAAATTATCTGGACAGGGTAGAAATATATCATCTATATCTAAAACCATCATTTCGTGAGGCTGACTTAGACCATCTGCGAATGAAAAGAAGTGTAAACAAGAGTCGTAAGCTATAAAACCAACTTGTGTCCTAGAATCTCCTGGCAAATTAACTAACTCTTCTTGAAGAACACTACAGAACACATTCAAGTATCCACATTCAACAGCCAATCTGGAGACATCCAATAAAAACAGATAAACGGCAGGCTGTGGGGGTCGAAGCATATACTCCGCCGGAGCTATGTATTCAATTGTACTGGATTTAATCTCAGGTCTTCTAGTTGGGTCTCCGTATGTCTTCGAAACTGGATCATATTGAAATTCTTCTGGTAAATCGTTCACTCTATAGCATAAGTTACATTTCCACCTTTTCGAGTCTACGAAGCAAACGAATGGATTTATATAAGTCCTGCACGCCCTGCATCTTACTATAACATTACACTGTATCACCGAGAGTTGTGTAAGATCTTTGAAAGGATGTATTAAGATTCCAAGGGGTAAACGGGATTTCTGAAGCAAGCTTTGGCTTTCTGGTATTTTTGTGAGAGTAGATCTGAAAATGCCCCCACTACAATTAGCCGAATTTAAAGTTTCATTACCAAGTAACACTTTGGGAGGCTCGATCTTGCTGCTAGGTAATATGTTGATTTGTTGAAGTAAGTCATAATTTTCTTGGCCCCAGAGCTTGCTAAATCCCTGATTCACAACATTTTGGCCATGATTTTGGTATTGATTAGTACGGTTTGAGGCATATCCAGAATTGTACTGCTGACTCTGGCCCACACCACTCTGATATTGCTGATTATATGGAGGCATATTTGGGTGGTTGGGTACCTGCTGTGAAGGTAACGTAGGATATCTTGATGATTGAAATGTAGTATTTCTTACATGGGACGGAGAATAATTTTGAGAGGAAGGGGGTGCTGGCAAATTTACGGGTGGTATCCTATTTTGTTCTGCATTATAATTCGAAGGAAATCTTGGAGGCGTAGCTGTTTGCTGCAGATTTCCAGGTATAGGTGACTGATAACTTTGAACTTTCTGAGGCATAGGTGGCATTCTTGAACCTCCTACTGCACTTTGATTATTTTTAAACTGGTTTGTCATCGAGTTGACATTGAAATTTGGTCTAATAGCCGATGCCGTTCTTGGAACAAATTCATAATTACTACCTGGTACTACTAGCAGATTTTGCACCTGGTTATTATTAGGAATAGGCATCCTGCTGGTACTGATATTGGGATTATTTACATTAGCTGCGGAATACGTACTGTTGGCCACATTTGATTGAAAATGATTTGGCATCATTCCAGGCTTGGAAATTTGCATCTGTTGAAATGAAACAGACTGTGTGGTCTGTGGTGTTTGGAAATGTTGATTAAGAGGAACTTGAGAAGCCATTGGCTGAAAGGCCCCTTGATTTTGCAATGGATGATTTCCAATTGGTTTATTATCACTACTTTTAGATAAATCACTCAAAAATGGATTACGCTGACTTGACCTTATGGCATCGTTATTGCTTAAATTTGTATTATCATTCTGAAATAAATAATTGCTAAAGTTCCTTGGTTCCACTTGCACACCTCTATTATCTGCGTTGTTACTTTTAACAATATTTGAAGTTCTTCCAAATGTGTCGATATCATCAATGCTTTTAACTGGTTTCACAGGTTGGTTCTTCAGATTTTCATCTTCTTTGGAGTGATCAGACTTTGTAGATTTATCATCATTTAATGAAACTTCCAGAAAATTTTGCTGTGACAAATTATCGTTGTTATTTTTTGTTGTGACCGGAGAAAAACTGCCTAAACCTGTACTGACATCTGCTTTACGCAAACTTACATTTTCATTAGGAGTTGAAAAATATTGGGGCCTCGGCAGTTGGTGTTGTACACTCAACTGCGACACTTTCTGAGTCACTGAATTAATTGATGAACTGGGGGGAAGTTGAGCGGCTGGTACTCTTGAGGGGGGCAGCTGTGATGCTGGTATGTTAGGTGAATGAAATGATGGAGAGGATCCTCTGGAAGAATTCTGCGGCGATGTAATTCCATTGAAATACTGAGGCACAGGTTTCACAGCTGGAAGAACATTACCTCTTCCTTGTTCTAATGGGTTTGGGGATCCATTAAACCTATTTTCAGCCATCCTGAATTTTCAACTTCGACTAAAAAAGATAAAAATTCGATAGTAGAATGATAAAATACAATGACGAAATAAATTACGAAAATCGTAAAATTATGCATATTAAGAACTGAAATTCATATATGTTTATCACTCCATAAATGTCATTGAAACTTATGAAAACAGCTAATGTATGAGAAATTTCAAGAGCAATGTTCAAGGAAATTCATTCCGAAATTACTGAATATATGATAAAAAAACTTACGATGATCTTTTATAATTTAATAATCTTTAATTAATCACCAGTTTGAAAAGATTGTCTAATAACTCATGGAATTTGATCCTTTTAAAAAGATCGGTATAAAATTTCTTGAACTAGAAATTAACAAATAAAGAATATATTATTTACCTGATTATTAATTGAAAACTTTATCACGAATACCTCTTTACATAGTTCATATTTGAATATTGTTAAAATTTTTCTCTACAAATTTATTTGTAATATCACCCACTGTCAATCTTACGTGGCTGCAGTGGTAACGCCATCTCTAGAGTTTTCATGAAATAATAACCATAGAGAAGTATTCGGATTGTAATGAATTATTATCCGGTTACGTATTTGCCATTGCCAGTTACAAATGAGTAATATATCCTAGACTTTTCTTACAGTTGTACAACATTGTTTTGTTGTGTCATACTAGCATAGTAAAATAGGATTAATCGATAGTCTCCCTGCAGAGACATTGTTCAGTCAAACAACATTATAATGAAAAAAGATAACAATAAACTGAAATTGTAATTAAAGTTGTTTTTACAGCCCCTCAAAATCTTGTAATGATCGATGATTAAGATAAGAATGAATAGGATTGATCGATAGCCTCCCTGCAGAGACATTGTTCAGACAAACAACATTATAATGAAAAAAGATAAATAAACTGAAATTGTAATTAAAGTTGTTTTTACAGGTCCTCAAAATCTTGTAATGATCGGTGATTAAGATAAGAATGAATGATCCTTTCGTTGCATTAATTGAAAGAATGTTTTTCTAAAATTAAACAAAAAACTGAATACATATACATATTTTAATCATTATTCTCTATGATATATGCTGCATAAAAAGTTTAATCAATTATCTGTCAAATGTCGAAATGTCAAACTAAACAACATCAAACAGAACTTAGCCAAATGTTAATTGTGTCTACTCAAATATTGCTTACGGGATTTCGAAGAGTTCGTTATTCTAGTATTAAATTTTGTTGGATAATGAAAGAAACAAAAAATTGAATATTGTATGTATTACAGAATTATCTATACGAAACAAACAGTGATTTTTTCAGGTTAAATTGAACCAACTCAACATGGCTTTGCCACCAAACTATAAACAAGTGGCAATGCAAATGCCCAGTCCCCAAACTCCAAATCGTAAGGACCTAAACACTCCAAAATAAATCAAATAATTAAATACCTTGAATTATTTTGCTTAGATTGATTGCATGATTAGTATGAGCATTTTGATGTAGTTTCTGTTCTGATGAGGGCTTGTATCTACTTTTAAATTTGGCAGTAGAAAAATTTGGCATAGTTTGTATCTGTATAGGCTCATAATTGTATTCCAAAAATAAATCAACACAATTCATTTTTTATTTGATCGTGATTTGTACTGTCGAATGTACAGTGTGATCAGAACAATGATAGTGACACTATAATATTTATTGATAATAAAGCCTAGGAACTTGGGTTACTTCAAGAATAGTATTTATGTTTTGATAGTATTATTACAATCACATTATTCTTTGCATACAGATACAAAATAATGATATCTAGTAGTTTAGTGTTCATGGTTATATAAGCTTTGTTTGTGTTTGTTCAGATGTACTGGCCGCTGGCTCTCCCATGACTTTCAACATATTGAAAGGTAACAAAGATTTTTAATTTAAATTCTCTGAATAAACTGATTATTCAATTACCAGTTAATAAATATCCAACTGATGTTATCTATAAATGTTTTTCATCATAAAGACCAGAATTATAAATGTGATTCATTAGTCTAATATTTTAATCTAAGAGTAAATCACAAAAAAATGTAACAAGCGTCAACGCCTCATTGTATATCGCAAAAAATAAAGGTAGATTGCATAGTGTCTAGTGCTTTTTTCTATGTATCTTTCTCAAGCTATTCCAACTGATATTGAAATTTTAACTTTTTAAAGCTATTTTATCTGAAAATAATTTGAAAAGTCGCTGCTTTAAAGTTTCATCATATTTTGTAGTTCCTTATATTCACTAACAAGCCAATAATAAATTTAGTAATTTTGACAAAGCAAACTTCAGTGTTTCTTCAAAATTCATTGTTATATGAAGTAAAAAGTTGCATGGCAGTGTTTTTTATATTTTTTAGAGAGTTTAATTTAAATTATGCTCTTCAATGTTTTAGAAGTAATTTTATTTGTAAGTTATTATTCGAATTTTTTATGAACTATTTCAATTTTGTGGAATTATTTTAACTGAAAGTCACGAAAAATTCTCCTTTACAGAACGTTTGAGGGCTTCTGGAGGCTCTGGATCTTCTTCAGCCGTGAGTTCTTAAACTTTTTGAATATATTGTGAATAATCATCTTCCATTTTAGAAAGAAACAAATCCATTTGTATCTACTCCTAATGGACATTCGGGCTTTGTACCACAAAAAATTGGAAAGAATACTGCGGTATGTATATCAGATTTTTATGCTTGGTGACATTGGAAATGTATATGAGAGGGTACTAACACAGATATACTATGTTGCCGCATTAGTGATTCTAGGGAGTATGAGCTATTTGAATCAGGACAATGCAATTTACATCTGTGTAATGGATCACAACTCAAATTCACTCACATAGGTATCATTGATCATCTGGACATAAGCAGCATGTTTGTTGGCATCTTATTAGTGCAATGATCTTATTCCCAAAGAATGCAATGTAGCCATGAACCCATATTCACCCTACAGGGAGCGCCAGATCTTAGACCAAATCTAGAGTGACATGCATTTGAATATATATCACAGTGTACCCCACCAAAAGATTACTTTTACAAGCAGAGATTACTTTTACAATTACTCAGTGTAAAAACTTTCGTCATACTTATATCATATTCTATTATACCGGAGATGCTAAACATTCAGCTTATGTACAAATTAATTAGATATATTACCAAAATACATAGGGAGAATGAGTTGTGGTAATAGAAAGTTCTTCAAATCAAAACAGAACAACTTACAAGGGGTGTTCAATGTATTTTCAGCATTGGGATGATTTGATAATAATGTGAGTAATCTAATTATCTCATTTACTAATGATACTATCTGAGGGTATAAATATAAAATTTCAGATCGTTAGTTTTCTAGGTATCCTCGGTGAAAGACGACCAGAATGACTGACGCCATAATGATGAAGAAAATCGAGCATCCTGCCATTATAAAGTTCCTCACTAAACTGGGAAAAAGTCAAAAAATCATTCATGAAGAGATGGTTGCTGTTTACCAAGAGTTTCTTATCCACTGTTCAAAAGTGGTCAAGTGAATTCAAAGAAACAGAGAAAGCATTGAAGACACCCCTTGATCAGGCGGGCCTATTACAGGCACCACTGAAGAAAATGTGAAAAAAGTAGGAAAGGTGGTGCTTGAAGATGCCAGAATAAAAATCAAGATGTTAGTAGAGATGACAAACCGATGCGTGGGTACCATACATGCTATCCTTCATGATCATCTAAACCTCTCAAAGAACAGTGCAAGAGGGGTACCAAGAATACTCACTGCACCTCAGACGCAAGTGCAAGTAGAATGCTGTAAAGAGTTTTTAGAGCTCTCTGGAGAAGACCCATTGACTATTTTTAAGCGGCTGGTTACTGGGGATGAGATGTGGGTTTACCACTATGACCCCCAGAGTAAATAAGAGTCATTGCAGTGGATTAAAAGGGTGCACAGCCCCCAAAGAAATTTAGTCACCCCATCCACTGGAAAAATAATGGTTATGGGATTTTAAAGGTATTTTATTGATTGAATACACTAAAAAGTGTGAAAGCATCACAGTAGCATCATACCCAACAACTTCGTGTAATTTAAGAGAAGCAATTAAAGGAAAGAAGGCGAGGAAAACTTACAGTGGGATTTTGCTGCTTCACGATTTCTTGATCTAACAAATGTACTGAAGTTTTAGGGGACTACATTGAAAAATATAATTTTTCCAACATTTTCTTTCATGCTTATATTAGGAATACATTGAATGCCTCTGGTTCATTTGTGCAACTCAAATAGGTATCCTTGATCAACAGGACATAAGCAGCAGACATGCAGGTTTCGATGCTTGTTGTCATCTTATCAGTGCTCAAGCTAGGTTGCTGCAGTAATTGTAGAAGCAATCAGGAGTATAGTTTGCTGCTCGAGTCAACTTGGGGCAACTTGGGCTATGCTGTGATGTGCATATTCACATTCACTAGATAATGGTTGGTCTAAACTCTGGGGTGAATATAGATTTGTGGCTATGTTGCATTTGTTCAGAATTAGAGCATTGCTCTGATGAGACACCAACAAGCTTCTAAACATGCATGTGTGCTGCTTCGGTTTCAACATTCGATGATTTCTAATTGAGTTGTGACATTTGAGTTACACAGAAATAAGTTGCTCTGTCGCAAATCAAAGACTTTGGTAAGAATTGTATTGTGATGCTTTAAGATTACTCTAAGGCCTTTGATGAAATGAATCATAAAATATTAAGTGCTATTTTGCAACATGGTATTGTCTGAAACGACCATTAAACTGATTCAGAGCTATGTTCGGGATAGATGTCAGTATGTTGAGACATTGTCTGGTAGGTCTGAAGTGGAACTATTGAAAGTCTAGTACCTCAGGGCTTGCTATATTATGCATCTAGACATTTTTCATCACCTATATAATGAAATTCTGTACAGACTTCCAAATCACAGATGACACTCAGATCCTATATTGATTCCTAGCTACATCATAATTTGAACAGAGATCCCAATGGCTTAGTGGGGAGAGATGTGTGATGTAGTGCCGGTGATTGCGAGTTTGAGTCCCGTTACGTAGAAATGTTTCATTCGATAAAGTTCAATTATTTCAGAACGATGCCAAAAATCTCAAACCTCCAAAAGCACCAGAAAAACCCACTATGCCCTACATGAGGTATAGCAGAAAGGTTTGGGACCAGGTAAAAGCACAAAATCCGGAAATGAAGTTATGGGAGATAGGAAGAATTATTGGGCAGATGTGGAGAGATCTACCTGAAGAACAGAAACAAGAATTTGTTGAGGAATATGAGGTTGAAAAAGTAGAATATGAGAAAAGTTTGAAGAACTATCATAATTCCCCAGCGTATCTGGCTTTTATTGCTGCAAAAAATAAAAAAACAGGTAAGAGATATTGCACAAATACTTTTGAAATGTCAACTTATAATTTACCTTTTTTAAGGACAGGGAAACGATGGAGAAACGCATGAGAGGCGAGAATCTTCTAAACAAGCTGCGGATAGAGACAGAAGAATTGAAATACAGCCTGCAGAAGACGAAGAAGGTAATATATCTCAATTATTTTGTAATCAAATATTTCTTGATGATCATATTATCCCCTCTCTGAATTTTTCATTAATAATTTTTTTTTTGCTAAATTACAGATCAAGACGATGGTTATTCTGTGAAACATGTATCCTATGCAAGATATCTTAGGAATCATCGTTTAATCAATGAAATTTTTTCGGAATCTGTAGTTCCTGATGTAAGATCTGTGATAACAACAGGCAGGTTACAAGTGCTAAAAAGACAAGTTCAGTCTTTAACCATGCATCAGAAAAAATTGGAAGCCGAACTGCAGCAAATCGAAGAAAAATTTGAAGCTAAAAAAATGAAATTTATTGAAAGCAGTGAGGCATTCCAAGAAGAATTGAAAAAAGTAAGTTGTCTGTTTCATTTTGATTAAGTAAGTAAGCTTTATTTAGCAATTTGCTAGTAATACAATTAGATCTTCACTTAATACCAAGATTTAATGATTGTGTAAGTAATTGTACAATTTCTTAGTCATGGGTTATATTATTACAAATAAGAAGATGTGAGGTAGAATTTTCTCTATGGTTCTATGGTCGAACCGCAATAAGACACATGGCTAGGTTGGACTCTCAAATAAAAAATATATTCTATCAAGAAGAATTGGAATCAATAGCAAGAATTAAAAGAACCACAATACAAGCGGAGATGGAACTGTTCAAACATGAAATGGAAGAACTAAAGAGGGTAATTAAATCAATAGAAGATAAGCTGAGGAATGGAGTACAATCCACATACATAGAAATATATAATTTGATTAAAATTAAGGATTTTCTATTGGGCGAAATAAGACAATTTGAAATAAATATGGGAGACATCATGTCGAAAGATGTGGGTAAATCAAAGCAGTTCGGCAATGTTGAATCATTAAGTGAAGTGTGATTCATGGAAGTGATGCGTGGTGTCGATAAAGTGTATAATGAGGAAAAAGATAAAACCTCTTATATTCCATGGACTGAGCAGATGGCCTCTGTATAAATTTCCATTTGAAACAGCTGTGAACACTAATGGATGGATCAAAGAAGAGAAAGCAATAGCAGTAATAATGACTCTATGTGGAGAAGCACTCAGTATTCTACAAAATATTCCCGACAAAGACAGAAATTAGTGATGGAAAATCTGGAAAGAAGATATGCGTAAAATTACCTAAAATAGATTTACCAAAGCAGATTGAAAAACAAAGTACAGAAACCTGGGGGAATTTTTACAAGAATTTTTGGCTGACATTGAACTGTTGAACTTAGCCCCAATGCTTTTAAGGACATCAAAGAAGAGATAGGAGTACAGACCTGAGAAATCAGGAAATGCAGTGTGCAATAAGACTGATGGAAAAATACATCGCAAGGGCGCAATACAATCAGTAATGAATTAGCTTATGAAATGGTAAATAGAAGCAAATTGGGAGAGGTATGTTTCTATGGTAGTTCTCCCAAAAAGAACAGGCCTATGCAGTGATTTCATTGTGGAAAAATAGGCCATATACGAAGGCACTGTAGAAGCAAAAGTCCTGACCAAAGAAGCCAATTAACAAAAAGCCCAAGACAGTTTTCTGTAAGACACAAAAAAGTACAATTCACGAAGTCCAAATAGAGGAAATAGATCACAAACTCGAGGAAGAAAGCATTATCTGTATTTCCATACACTGAAGGGAAAGGAGGACACGATTTATGATGAGCAAAGAGATGGTACGATCTTCGACAATGATATATAATGGGGATGAAACACAGGAGAAATGATCAATGCAAAATTAAAAATAACCATAACACCTTTACATCCTCAGTCAGATGGAATGATGGAACATCATAATAGAGCCATTACTCAGTACTTGGCAATATCAGAATTTGGGTTAAATTGATACTACATTACGTTCTATCCTATAGGGTGCTGTACATGAATCCACAAGGTACTACCCATCAATGTTAATAACAGGAAGAGAAATGCCCTGTGATTTCTATTCAGGTTCCCATCAGATCACGAGGTAAAGAGTTCATATTTGAAATTTATCATAGAGCCAAGAGAAAAGCTTGGCAGAGTTCATGCATTCTCCCGACAGCGTTTGAAGATACAGAGAAGCAGGATGTGTAAATGACTGGATTGGAAGTCTACAGGCATTGAGTTCAAACATTGGGATGCGGTCTGGCTGTACTAACCTCAGGGGAAGAAAGGAGTTTGCCCTAAACTCCAAAGATAATGGAAAGGACCATATCTGATAATGAAGAAGAACAATGACATACAGAATTCAGCTCAGCCCTTGGATTGAACCAATGGTGGTACACATGTCATTTTGCTTTTTTTTTCTGTACATATTATGGTTCTCCTTGTTTTCTTATACATTGTGCAGAGTCAGATTTGTCATTTTCTTCATCTTTTTCCCCTTTCTCTTTAATTTTAATCAGTACGTTTACATTTGGGTTGTTATTGTGTATTAATATCTCAGTGATATTGCAACATCACCGACACAGATATTGCAAAAGTTAACATGGAGTTGTCTATTTCGGCTGTCACCCATGCATCAACATCAACTATCCAGTTGTATTTTCGCTCTTCAGTTTTTTATCTTTTTGTTCAGTATTTTCACTTCCCATATTTCTTATACAAGAAGCTTGTTGTACATCATTAAAATCTTATTTTTACTCCTTACTTCATTCAAGAATTCGGTTAACTGCATTTCCTTCTCTGTTAAATACTCCATATTTGAAATTGTTCTTACAGCAGCTGCCACATTAAAATTCTGAAGATGATAACATGGGATGGACTTCTTGGTTTTTCTTAGGATTCCAACAAAATTTAAGTAAAATCACTTTATACTTCACACAACTTATTAAAGCGATTACTTTTTATTGCTATAACTGTATGAAGTAATTGATGAATTATTTTATTCACGCAACAATCGTCCTTTTCACCTTCACTTGACATCGTCTTTTAGGATTTTAATCTTATTGCCCTCTGACTCACGTCACATATAGTCAATCAATCAAAGTTTTCCTACCAGTTACATTCATAATTAATAATAAGAGTTATTGTATGGGGGAAAAAAGTTTACTCTAAGGATAACAGTATTCAAAAATTGGTAGTGCTGATAGTTTGGCCTTTGGTGTGCTTTCTATGTCATAATGATGTATCAATGGTTCTATATTATTGGTGTGTTTTTTGACAATTTTTTTGCTCTTGAAAATATTGGCTCTATTTTTGTTGATTCGTATAAGAGTTGGTTTTGAGGGTTATACAACAAGTTGTTAGGGTGTCTAATTTTGGTTCTTATCAAACTTGTTCCCAACTGCTTCTAAAATATAGAGTGTTTATCTAAAAGAGTTGAGAAAAATTGTATGTCTGTACTACAAAAGGGGCCTGCATATCATCTTATAAATTGAACTTTTAATCTTCACATTGATACCCAAGTTTTTATAAGTGAGTGATCTGAAATGACCCGTGTAATGGCTGATGTTTTTTGGAATCTTGTGTTGTTCACATATACTCCCAATCTCTTTATGAAATAAATTTCTGTTCACTCAACATGACACTCTTTTCACACTTTCTGGGTGTGATATCAGTCATGAAAGTTACACTACACAAACTCATTTCTTGCTGTACACAGCTTTGGATGATGAAACATAAAAAAAAAATAGTTTAAAATTTCTGAATAACAGACAATAAACATACATATATGCATATACAGCGGCAAATGACATAACAGTGTCGAATGTGCAAAAAAAAATTAATATCAATTCATTAATTTGCATAATACTGTAGACGTAGTGGGACATCATGATACATAACTCATGTCATTAGGTCATTAGGCCCCGGGATGAAACATTTAAAACTTTTTTTTTTTCAAAATTCGCCTGTATTCATCAACATAGTCACCTTTCATAGCGATATAATAATTCTACCTTTTTATAAACTTTGGACGTCTTTCTTATAGAACGATTTGTCTTTGGCCTCAAAATTGGCTTCAGTTCGGCTATAATCTCATCAAAGCAGCAAAATCTTTCTCGCAGCATATTTTTGAGACTTGCGATAGGACCAGATCTGGGGAGTATAGAAGCAAGAATCGTAAATCGTTCAATTTCACCATAGTTTACATGGACTTCATTGGTGCATTATCTTAGGAAGAAAATTGATGAATAAAATTTCGTGCATGTTCTGACTCATGTTACTTCAAACGCGTTGACGGCTTTCCCTCTCTCTCCTCTCCACCCGGTTGACGCCCTTTTCGACTGTGGCATATAGTGGTAATTTCATGTATCATCCAACGTTATGTACCGATGCAAAAAATATAGATTGGATACGTCTTCGGTGGTTGATCCACCTCGTTTAAAATCCGCATACCATTGTTAAATGGTTGTTTTTGATGGGCACTTTTCAATCAATTGCTGGGCTTGAATGTATTTTTTCCCATTTAAAAACAGACACACTTTTTATCCTTCATTTAAAGAAAAACAAATGTAGCATCAGTTGATCTTCAATATCGAGACAACAACTTAATCGTATATCATAAAAAATTTTACAGTCTTTTGAAGGTTGGTTCAGTGTAAAATGTTTTCAATATTGTTGAACTGTTAAATTTATTTATTGAAATTAAACTGCTGATTAATGACAACTTTATATTTTAGCACTGCAAACCAGCAGTTGATGAAGAAACTTTCCAGAAGATGGTAGAAAAACAATACGAATTACTGAAGAAAGAAAGGTCACAGAGGTTTGAAGAGCCACCTAAACCCAAGGTAGAAGAAAATGGGAAAATGAATCAAGAAGCTGTGTCATCTCCAGAATCTCAGCATTCCCAACCGGCTCAAGAGAATAATCAATCTGATCCAGAGGTATAATTTTTTTTCTTGATTACTATGATTTCATATCTGGAAACCTTTGTTATTGGGAATTCTAGAGAAAATGTTTTAAATTGAAGTTGTCCATGATTGGGCTGAATATGGGTACTACAACAGCTGAAAGGAATAGATTTGGTCATGCAGCAACAAGTGAATGCATATTCTAATAACTCCAAACTGCTGAAGAGAATTCATTGGTTAATTACTTCAGTTTTTTTAAGTAAAAGAAAACGCCATCTATTGAAGGCATAAATTTTTTTTAATGTGGTTTTGCGAAATAATTACATCAATGACCATCAAGTCTCATGCTTTTCTCTTGTTTATAGCTAATTTTTCAGATAACTCATTTTGTCAACACTTTATACATATTAGATGTCAATATTCCAATAACAGTCGGCAAATAGTTTGGTAGATTCTTCAAGCTGTTGTGTGGTTTATGCCGCGGTTTTTGTAGGTGAGGGATCGAAATTGTTTTGATCTAGCATTTTATCTTTTTTTTTTACCATAAGAATGTATTTTTAAAATTGGTCTTATTATCCATTGTGGTTCATAAGTATTTAGCATGTTGGACTGGTTTTATATTATGTTGCAGCATTCTGATGAATTATTTGATAATTTATGGCCAGATATTACTGAGATTTGTCAAGGTTTGGTAGGATTCTCCATTTTTTCATTCATGTCATGAGTTTGTTACTTAGACTTTGTAGCTCCTCTATTCTGTCCTTCAGATTCTTACTATGTGTTATGAGTGATGTGTCATTATCAGCATTTTGGAGTATATAACTTTTCAGTTCTTGTTACTTTGTGGATATCATGTACCTAAATATTGTATAGAAGTGGTGACAATGGAGAGCCTTGTGGTACACCTTGTTGAAAATAAAATGATGTGGGTGATGTTGATTTAAACCCTCATGCTTGGTGTCCAATTGCTGGAGTTTGTGCAGGAGACCACAGTGCCATACATTATCAAATGTTTTCCTGATGTCCATGAATATGGCTGCTGACTTGTGACCTTTTTTCATTCTAGTTTGTATGTTTGATATTAAAGCTACTAATGGGTGGATGGTTAAATAATTTTCTTGAATAAAAACTGTGAAAGAGAGATGTTTTGTCCAATTGAATCTTCGAGACGAATTTTCACAACTTTTTCAAATGTTTTTCCTAAAATTGGTAAAAGGGTGATGGGCCGATTGCTAGATACACGGTTATAGTCTGTGCCGTGTTTGTGGATTATTATAACAGTTCCCTTTTTCCACACTGTTGGGAATTAACCGGCATTCAGGTAGTGGTTCTAAATCCTCCTTATGTCATCATAAACTTTGGAACTCAGTTGGTGCAGTATTTTCCTTGTTATGTTGTCATAACCAGGTGCTGTGTTCTTTCCATGTAAAGCTTCTTCATACCCCACATCAGTTATATCTATGAGTTGGATCTATATTATCTGAATTTGCCGCTTTTTTAGTTGAGTTTAAAAGCTCTTATATTAATCTAGAGTTTATGATCTTGAACATAAACATGAGAGTAGAGCTCCTATATAATTGATTATTAATCACTGTCATTAATAAACTAATTTATTATTAGAAGTACAAATAAGTTTCCGCCGTTTTTTAACACAAATCATTCGTAATGATTTTAAACGATGTGAGACTGCTTGCTGAGTGACTTCTAATGTTAGACCAAGTTCTTTTTGTGTTTGAGATGAATCTTCCTCCAATTCTGCATCCTCGTAAATTTTTGGCCTTCCACTGCGATCTTTGTCTTCTAGTCGAAATCACCGTTTTTAAACTTTTGAAACCACTCTCGACACGTTCTCTCACTCAAAGCACCCTCACCATATGCTTCTACGAGCAATTGATGCAATTGATACAATAAAACGGCGGAAACTTATTTGTACTCCTAATAATTTAACTTTTTAGTGACATATCCTTTGGGACATTTTACAAATAAAGTATTTATTTCAATGCTAGGGTCATACTGTCCTTTATCAATTGAAAGCAAGGCCAGTCATATTCTTCTGAGCTCAATTCTCGAATTCTTACATAAGCCTCTCATGTGCCCATTTAGAATTGTTGTAAAATTCCAACAAACTCATAATTGCTGAAGGCCAAATTTGGCATTTTGATTAATGAGTCTAGAGGTATCTGATTTGCGATCCTAATTTAAATTAATTTAAAAATTACCCAGCTTATGACACAAACTTTGTTATTATATGCTGCATGTAGTGTGTGACTGACTTCTATGAAATAAAGCTTATTATTATTATCTACAATGATTATTAGAATACCAAAACAATATAAACACACAACCTTCCATTTGGGATACCAACTAGATCAAATAGTTTTCCTTTTTCTTGGGTGGTCAAACAAAAAAATATATATATGCTTTTATTCTTGTGAGTATAGAGAACCTTTGTACCAACTTAACAAAATGAATTTTGATCCTTTTAAGTGGACTCCTTAGGTGATCTTGATAGTACGTTGCCTAAAGCTGTTATTGGTATCTAGCCACACTTTCTAAATTGTAAGTTTCTGCATACAGGACTGTACATTTTGCATTGTATGGAAGGAAGCTCAATATTATTCTTTCAATGTCAAATTCTTTTCAATATCAGTGACCCATGTAGGAAACGCTAATACATAGAGGGCTAAACTTGCTAAAACAAGAAATACTAGAATAATGGTGGAGGTGATGATTTATAAATATTGGTACTTGAGTTTTGAAATGTAGCAACATTGATATGAATATGTCAAAACTGACATTGTCATCGTAAAGTTTGACATTTTTAATGATGGATGTAGTCCCCTGGACCAAAAAATGGAATTAAACCCTGAACATTTTTGTGTGACGTTTTCTATGACTTTCAGCGTGAATTAAACCAAAAGCACTGATCAATTCGCTTCGACTTTTGGCGATGAAGCGCCATTTCAAACTACCGTGTTTTGCTGGTTTTCCTAATTAAATTGTGGTTGCACTTAGATACAGGACCAATTTCATGAAGGTTGTCCAAAAGTGGCTGTTGTGACAGAAAACATTGATGCTGTATGTGAACTGATTGCAAGATCAGTATTTGGTATAGTGAGATTAAGACATACTTGGGCATTGGTTGCACTCGCCTACATTCAATATTGTATGAACATTTGGCCCTCAAAAAGGTTGTTAGCAGTGGTACAGCATAATTTGACAATCGCTCAAAAAAGAAACTTGTGTGAATTGGTGCAAATAAATGGTGAAAATTTCAATTGTGGTACATCAAAAGACATATCTATAAGATAGTGATAGACAAATCATGGATCTATGCACATGAAGCCAAATTTAAACAACAGTCGACTATATGATCTTTCAAGATGAGCCACATATGACAAAAGTTGTTTGCATATGAAGTATTCGAAGCAAATGATCATTTCTTTTTTCGGAATAATTGGATATATCACCATAGTTCAGTATAAATAAGGTGAAATGGTCAATTCTGAATGGTACACCAGCATTTGTTTGCCAGAAGTGTTTGGAAAAATCATGTAAACCAATCATAGAAGATTAATCATTTTCCACCACGATAATGCAACCTCGCATATATGTTTTTGAGCAATAAAACCTTAAATCGATGAGTCATACAATCCTTGTTTGGCAATCAATGATTGCTTCTTTTTCTCTCAGATCAAAAATAAATTGCGAAGTTAACGTTTTTCGATGCCTAAAGAAATGATTGATACATTCAAGTAACGTTTTAGAGATACAGCAATTTAAATGGAAAAATAGAAAAAGTGCACCGAAAGTTGGTTCAAATGCATGCAAAAGTGTATTGATCTTAATGAAGAATATTTTGAGAAACAATAAACCATTGCTGATTATAAATATTTATTTGTATTTGTCTATCTCAAAACTTAAGTAGAAACCGTTGAAGTATATCATGTGTTACATAAGAATTCGACAATTGAACCTTTGGGATTATCCTTATATATTCATGTTCAGTTATATTTTTTTGATTTCTTTTACCTACATTACACAACTATAGCATTTTGAACTTTTGTTTGAAATATATTTTTCATGAATTCAGAATAATGAAGTTATGGAAACTCTCAGAGTAATTTATTCTTATTAAATATTGAACATTTGTAGCCTATGGATGAAGACAAGGATGAACTTTCAAATTCTGAACCTCCTGCTGTTGTTGGTGGTCTTTCAAATCAGGGACCTGGGAACGGAGTGACTAGTTGCACTGAACTTCCCAAATCTGTACAGAAACCTATATTCCAGCCACGTGCATCCTATGTTCCTAGAGATTTGGAACAGTCAGATCCTACCTCTCAAACATATCATGCTGAAATTCCTCAGTCTTCATCTGCTCCTGTTACGAATATGTCACCTTCTCCTGGTCAAATGGCACCACCCCCACCTTCCCTTCCTCAATCTACTGCTCAAATACATCCTAGTCATTCCCTGGCACCTCATCACACTGTCTTAACCCAGAATCATCCCGGAATGCAACCAAATCAACCAGGGATGCCTTCTGCTCCTCACAAACCTCATGTACCCTCACAAAATTCTAGTTTGCCTCCTCACAATATTCCATCTGCTCCTTCAATTCCCCATCCTTCATCACATTCAGTACCTCATCACCCTTCTCAGATTTACAGGATGCCACCATCCCAAGTAGCTCCTTACCAACAACACCCGCAGAATGCTTCACAATCTATTCCGCTTCCTCCAAGACCACCCCATCCTGCATATCCACCCTATCCCCCACAACAGCAACCTTATCATCAAGGTTCACCACAACCCTATCCTGGTAAATTTCCTGCCCATCCCTATCATCAATTTCCACCTCATATAAATAAGCCCCATCATTTTCCACCTCATGCTGGGATGCCACCAATGGAAGGGCAACAAGTGCCATCTAGTGAACCTGAAAGACATCTCCCTAGTGGACATCACATTGACGGTGCACCTCCTTCTCATTCTGAAGCAGACCATAGACCTTCAGGGGATAATATGACATTCTTGTGATTTTTTAACACTTTCGTTAGTTTATAACGCAAAGGAAATTTATGCATTCTCTACCTTTCCTGTAGAAAATTGTGTGTCATATCGACAGTATGAAACTGTAGATAATTTCAATTTGTATGTCTTATTTTGGAAATTGTTGCTCTGAGTCACAATGAACATGAAATATAATAAATCACAAAAATGAGTGTAGGTCTTTAAATAACTTGGCCTGAAATTAAAATTTTAACTTGTAAATCTTTTTTTAAATATTTTTCAATAAAATTTTTTCTGAAAATGTATTCGAAGATATTTTCCTTGTGAAGAGTCACTACCAGAAGTTAGGGAATCCACTTTGGAAACAACCTGTACAGTTTTTCCTCCCAACAGTATTCAATACTCAATATCAAACAATATAAATTACTGAAAAATCACTTGAGTCAACATTTTCAAATGCAAATATGGCAACATACAGATGGCAGGAAATATGATAAACGGTTCTATTATTAAATTGTAGGTGTTTGCAGTTTTGATGTAAATTGGAAGAACTAAATGCAACAAACAAAATTTCAATTTAATGTAATTCCTGCCAGATTAGTTGAGATTAAAACTTGAGTAGTTTATTTGTCTATTGGTCTGTTGTTTTTATCTTTGTAAATTTATGTTAAAACTGAAACTATCATCTTGATCGTCTCATATTTCTGCCAGAAATTTATTGTCACCTATTTTCCACATCAGAAATTGGCGTCAGAAAATTTGAAATCTTTTGTAAATATCAAGAGATGATTTGTGAACTATGTGAAACTATTGAGCGATTGTTTTTTTAGTTTTAAAAGTGATTTTTGAGAGTCCATAACTTCTATAAAAAACTCAGAATTTTGATAGCACAGTTTTGTGCAGAAGATAAAATTAGGAAAAAATGTATATCTGCAGATGGTTGTTGCAATAATGTTTAGCAGCCAGTTTTTTAGGTTGCAGAAATTACCTCTTCCTCCTGAAGGCCATAGTTGAATATTTAGAATTAAATTCTGAACAAATTATTTCCTAAAATGTTTTCAACAACCAAATGCTAACAATATAACACAAGAGATTCAACTTTTTTCTGGATTTTGTAGGATGAAAATGCTTGTTTTCAGTGTTCCTCTTAAACCATTAAGACTTCACATTATGTATATTGTGATATTAAAAATGAAGTAATTAAATTGTACATTACAGTAAAATAAATATCTCCAATTAAAAAGTATTGTTATTTTATCAACATTCTTTTTTTCAGATGCACATGAAGAAAATCTAGGCGAGGAGAACAAGGATTAAGAAATATTTTATAATTACTTTAAACTGTCTAAAATTTATAGTTATACATATGTATGTGTATAGTAAACCTTAATGAACAAAATTTTATTTTGGAGTAGAATATTAACATTAATTTTTATTTCTTGCACATAATTTGTAAGATAAAAATTAATTATATATGTATATTTCTTGTTTTGTTTGGTACCTTATAACACTCCCAAGAAATCTACTTCGAATAATTAATTCTTATGGAACAAATCTAGCTTCATTGTTCCCCTATCAAATTCCAGGTGGAATTGTATAGTACAAGATTAAATATTTAGCATGCGCACCTTCTTATGGAACAAATCTAGCTTCATTGTTCCCCTATCAAATTCTAGGTGGAATTGTATAGTACAAGATTAAATCTTTAGCATGTGCACCTTCAGTTTTCCTATTTGCAAATGACATATTTTGGGAAATGAGTGAGAAAGAGATTTATATGTTAGTTTGTTTCATTAACTTAATCCAAACTATTATCACAATGTTCAAAGAAACAATAGAGAGAATAGGTATATTTAATGTGAAATGAAATTTTGTGTAAAATTGCAAAAATTTTAGAAACTGCCTGTTTCAAAACAAAATGTGAAAATATGGAGGAAATCATTTTTGCAGTTAGCTGAATATTAATATGACTTTGTTTCCTATTAATTTTTATTGAATAGATACACAGTGACCTAGTTTTATAATTTTAATACTACATTCTTCAAACAAGAATTACAATTCGTGTTCCTAGGAGTTATTGAACAAAAAGATGTGAAACAAAAACAGTGAAAAAAAGAAAAACTAGCTCAAACAGCACAACTCCAGTTATAGTTAACAACAGGCCCTGAGTGGGAGCAATGAAAAAACAGGAACAAATCTTGAGAACAATGAAAATAGTAATAAAGCATCTAAACCAACACCAATATTTGTAGGGGTAATTAACTATGGAGAAATGGTAAAAACAATCAATACTGCAGTGCAAGCTAGGAAAGTCCTATCTTAGTGAAAGACGATTCAGAGTGAGAGTTGGTGGTGAGGAATCAAACTACTTTCTAATACAATCAGTAGTTCCTCAGGGAAAGGTCATTGGACTACTGCTGTACGTGCTGTATACCTACAAGGCCTCATGCCATACTAGGAACTGTCACACATGATACAGGAATTTTAGCTGTTGACGAAGTTCCACAAAATGCCACTAATAAATTACAGAAATATTTGAATGAAATCCAAAAATGGCTTCATAAGTGGAAAATCCAAATAAATGAGTCCAAATCTGTGCAAATGAATTTCACCTTATGGAGAGGCCAGTGTCCACCTATATATATGAATAATGTACAAATACCAGAAGTCTCAAGTACAAAATGGTTGGGCATGCATTTAGATAGCAGACATACATGGAAGGAACACATAATTAAGAAAAGAAAGCAAACAGACTTAAAAACCCGAGAACTAAATTGGCTTATCAGTAGAAAATCTAAATTGGCACTGGAAAACAAGATATTCATCTATAAAGCAGTGATAAAGCTTACATGGTATTGTGCTCTGAAGAAGCTAAACTGGACGGCCATACCAACCATCTGTTGCATCCATTAGTACTGCCCCAATATAGAAGACTAAGAAGAAAATGGCCAGCTGACTTGAGATATAGTTGAAGGGGCTTTTTCACTGGAAAAGGCTTTATAATGTCATGTGAGAGCTTCAAGCTCCATAATTATCAAATTAGCTTATAGAATGTGTATTCTGATTTCTAATAAATGCATTATAATAAAAAAAAAAGTGTTTGGTCCAATCGTCGAAATGTCGATTGAGACACCCTACATTATTATTATTTATAGTAAGCGGGCGTCCGTCCACCCTACTACTGCGTCCGCGCGAACTATTGTAATATATTCCTAACTAATATTTCCCCGGTAAGATCCAGTTTTTGGATAAAACCGATAATCTTATTTGAGGATATTTTTTCCTGTTTGCAGTGGGCTATAATAGCTTGACCAAAGACCTCGAATCTGATGCGACTCACAGCTGGGCACTCTGAGACGATGTGCATGGCTGTTTCAGTGTCCTCAAGACAGCCTGCACTCATCATTTTCAGCCAGACTAATTTTATGCAAATGCGCTTTCAGCTTGCAATGACCTGTCATAGTCCCGACAAGGAATGCCTTCGAATGTTTCAGGCCTGGATAGCTCAGCCAGAAAGATTCTAGTCTAGAGTTCATTCTGCCTGTTATTATCGGCTTAGCTATGTCATGTGGTATTCCTAGAAATGGTTGCGGGCCTACCAGAGGCAATGTGGCTCCAGCAAACGTCAGCCAATCTGCCTCTTCGTTACACAAATTATTTGAGTGGTTCGTATCCAAACAAGAGTGATTCTGTTATACATACCGAGTCTGTTTAGAGCCGTGCGGCAACTCCAGACTTTTCGATGTACAACAGCTGGATTCTAGAGCTTTTAGCGCTGATTGACTATCGCTAAATATCTTGATTTTGTCGTGGTAGAATATGGTTGCATATTGAACGAGACTCAATGAGATGCTGACTCTCGGTTTATCTCCATAGAGTCCCGCTCCCGTTTCGTTCATTCTTCACGAGCTGTCTGTGAACAAGCCAAGGTCGGTCCTCAATAGAACTTCAGCATGCTGGGTCCATTCTCAGGCCCCTCTTCCCCACTGGGCACTATGGGCACGTGCCCAGGGCCCCGCGATCGAATGGGGCCCCCTAGTTCCTGCCAGATTACCAAATGATAACCGATATTTAGGTATTACCGAAAAACATTAATTTTGAAAAATCTGATGATAATGACTTACCACAATACCTGCGCTTATTATATTAATAAAATTAATAAATTTAGAACCTTGTTTGTCTTTCTTTATCTATTGTAACTAAATAGTGTTTTCTCAAGGTCATAGGGGCCCCATGATCCTAATGTGCCCAGGGCCTCAAATAGTTTAAAGACGGCCCTGTCCATTCTTCCAGGCTGGGGACGATTACATTGAAATGCTGTTCTTGGCTCGTGACTTTTGACATTAGATCTGAAGGCAATGATAGGGTGCTGTTCGTTAGAAACTCGTCGAGAAATGTCGATTGAGACACCTTGCACAGATTTACAATATGTCTTTAACTGAATATAGTGTTACGTGATAATGCAACAGCAAATGATTTTTCTTCTGAAGAAACGAACAAATACAAATAACGAACTATTAGTAACATGAATGACTAATGGAAAATACCAAACTTGAATGTAAAAAATTTGGTCTCAATTGTTTAATTGTTTCAATTTTACTACAAAAAGACAACCAACTTCAGCAGGAGGATTGATTGAATAATATTCCTTTTCTGGCATTTCAACAAAAATTCCGCATTACTGACTCAATAATGAACCCAAGTAGATAAATTCAGCTACGTAACTATAAACACTACTAATATATCAACATATACATACACTTAAAGCTCAATATCAACTATTTATGCACCCTCAAATACGGAAAAACAGTATTTTTTGGAGCGAGTCTAATAAATTAAGCAGGGATTGTACACAGATTAATTCCCATATATGCCAATGCTTCCAAAATTTCTCATACTATGAATTAAAACTCCCAGCTTTTTGTAAATGTAATGTAAATTTCAGGTTGCCCTGCATAAAAACTCCAAGAATCCCTGATGACGATGTAGAACAGTGGCATTTATGACATAATTATTTAACATACTTCTTTGTTGTGGATATGTATACTGTGGAAAGCATTTAGATCTACAAGAAATATTCAATTCACTTGGGCAGTTTTGAATTAAATCATTATGTGGTCTATGTAATCACTAAAGGTGATTACATAGAAATTGTTGGAAAGGATACACGAAAATAATATTAGCAAGTATTCATTATTTATTGAATCGATTGAGCACTTGGAAAGTTTGTATTTTGCGATGGATGAAGGCTACAGAAAAATACTATTAGCAAGTAATCATTAGTTATTGAATCGATTGAGCACTTGGGAAGTTTATATTTTGCGACCATTTTACATCAACTAACCAAACAATTTCATAAAATGTAAATGGTTTAATCACCCTGAGGGATGGCTCAACTAAAGAGTAGAGACTAACATAAACAGATGTGAAATTAAGATGTCTACAACTTGACAAACCAGCTCCTCAATTGTTAGAACATTTGTAAGTGAAACACTGAAGTATCTTGAGGAAACATTTTTGACATACTTTAAATACTTCAACGGGGACAATAACAACCTTGAGAATATGAAAGAGCGTTAGGTGATATGAAAAATTTGATGTTTGGTATATATTCTGTCAATTTGTGAATTTTTCATTAATTCATGTTAGAATAACGCAGAAAAATTTCTAATAATGACGTAAATAATGGTAAAGGTTTTGCGTTGAGACTAAAGGAGGTATTTTTGATAATATGGTTTAATACCATCCCCTGATCACAAATTTCAAGTCAAAACAGTGTTTTGTCTTCGATTTGAAGCAATGAGGCCCAAAGGTTTGAAAATATCACATCATCAGGTCACTTTTTCATCAACACTTATGGAGTTGTATTATTCGCAAACCATCACTGAATCTTTTCACGACGACTCGCGACGTTTCAGTTATTATTAAATTTTTTATGGAAAAAATGAAAATTGTTAGATATCAATATATGCTGCTATTTTTCGTAATTCAACTTTCTTACAATGAAATTTAGTGCCAATTTAATGGCATTATTACAAAAGAAGACCTCAGACAATATTACCCTCAAGACCCAATACGTAATCTAATGAATCAGCTGATTCACTTCGTATCTGCCGCCGAAAATAAATACCTACCGATCATTATTTCGAATAAAAATTAAGATAAACTACCTTCCTTAATTTCCATGCAAAATATACAAAATCGATCATGTTGGTTAGCATGTCTTTTAGCTTCATGGTCCCATAAGATTATCCACAATCTCCCTTCCTATTTTATGTTGACGGTTTTCCTTTAAGACATACTTGTTATCCTTCAAACTGAAAATCTTAAATTTCAAAGACCATTTAGGGAGAAAAAGGATGACTGAGTTTTCGGATCCAATTGGTTGAAAAGAAAATCGATTAATGTCAGTTGACACAAACAAATCGTAATAATTAATGTACAGAAATTACTCTTCTTAGAATCGAAGAAATATTCACTGACGTTTTTAATTCAGAACAAAATTCCGGTAACATATCAAGAAAACTGTACCTTGTTGAAATACCAAATGAGTTTGCTCTAGTTAGTTTAGGTGGGGATAGTTTTGAATCGGACATTTTGCCTAGTAGAAATGTCAGTAGGACTTAACGTTTTTTGTATTACCTGGTATTTTTTTGTTTAGCGGTTTTTGTGTTCGTTTTGACGTCCTGCGGTATCTGATCTTGGATTTTTGAAATATTTTAAGTGAATAAGAAGAAATAGTATAAGGTAAGCTCGAATAATATAAAAGATTTTCATTTTTTTTGCAACAGATTAGTTAATTGAAGTAATATACTTTTCAACGGTTTTTGTGTATGATTCACGAAGTAATCCAGATCACAACACTGCTTTATTTATATTTTTATCAATAAACAATCTTCTACTATTCAATTTAAAAAAAGATAGTACAGGATATATGTATCATTCTTGTTGGAATACTATAATACAAATTTCAATTTATTTTTTATTAATACATTAGAAAATATATTTTTACTTGAATCTAAGAAATAGTTTTTTAATAAAGGACAAAAATATAATACTGATTGATTGATTCAGTTTTGGTATTACAATTTCTTCTTTGTACTATTAGATGAAATTTACTTTTATTCCATGTTTCATATCGACAACTCCATATATTATTTCCTTAAATATGGAACTTAAACTATATCTATTTTATATAGAATAGACCAAGTTTCAAAGTGAATTGTAATGCAAAACTTTTTTATCATTATTGGATGATGTAAATGGAATATCATAAAAATTATCTACTTCTGATAACATTAATCAAGGAACTTCTCCAGAATTTGATTGCTTTAATACCCATGGAACTTAATATTTTGAAATAGGATATTTAATATTATTTATTATAATTAATTTTTTATTTCTGATAATTTTTTTTGTGACATTCTGTTTTCTAAATCGTTGGTAATCGGTGGGAAATAATAAAAAGTGTTGTTTTATAGCATATAGTAGATAATAATGTCCAAAAATAATTTTTATTGTGTCTATTAATTATGAATATTTCCACTGGCAGAAAATTTTTGAGATATCTGGTGTAAAATAATTTGTCAGTTCTGTAAAAATTCTTTTATAAAAACAATTTATTTCCCAGCAAAATGGAGGATGAAGAATATAAGAAACTACCCATCGAAGATAGATGTGTTCATAAGTTATGGAAGGCTAGAGTTAACGGTTATGAAGAGGTCGCTAAATTATTCAAACAAATCGACGATGAAAAATCTCCAGAATTCGGAAAATATTTAGGATTAGTGAAAAAATTTGTAACAGACAGCAATGCAATGGGCCAAGAGAAAGGTTTAGAAGCGACACTTGCCTATGTTGAAAATTATGCACATGCCGGAAAGACAGTATCTGAAGTCATGTCTGGTATTGTTAATAAGTGTATGGCGGCCCCAAAAACAAAAACTAGGGAGTTAGCCCTACAAATTACACTGATGTATATTGAAATTGAAAAACAAGAATTGGTGTTGGAAGAATTGTTGAAGGGCATGGACCTGAAAAATCCTAAAATTGTAACTGCCTGTATTGTTGCTTCTACAACAGCTCTCAGGGAGTTTGGAATCAAAATAGTCAGTCCAAAACAGTTGGTTAAGAAACTACCAGCACTATTTTCTGACAGAGATAAGACGGTGAGAGATGAGGCGAGGCAATTGGCGATAGAAATGTTTAGATGGATGGGGTCTGCTCTCAGGTAAAAAAAATTAAGTAGGGTGTTTGATAAAATATTAGATTTTCACCTCAGTAAAAACAGTATTTTTTTGATATGCTATGTTTTAATTTGTGGAAAATTCACATTAGTTTTTTAGCTACCATATATACTCAAAAATATATTCTGCTGCAGACTAGTAAATGGTATCTTGCAGTACAAAACAGTGTTTTATAAATGATAAATCTATTTTTTGAAAAAGAGCCACACTGTGTCCAAATTTTTTGTGAAATCTGGTTAAATTGCTAGATTTTCATATAGCTTTTTTTTTTAATTTTTAACAAAGTAAGGTAAAATTCCTCTTTGTTTGTTTTAACAGTATTATCTGGAATGAGCGATTTCGTAGTTTAAACTATATATTTATAAAGGGTAACGTTGAACACCACCAAAATTTTTTTGATTGCCTTCTTGCCTGCAAAAAAGTCTGCTCAATTTTATTCATGTCAGTTTTTTGGTTTCTAAGAAAAAAATAAAAAACTGTTTTTCGGGCGCCATCTTTAGGGGGCTGTAACTAAGCAAGGGGGGCTCAAAAAATAAAGTTTATATGAAAGATCCATCCTATTTTTTGACAAGAAATCACCCCCTAAACTATTCATATAGTTGCTGTATAATTATCAAAAAATTCTATTGATTTCTGAAAAACTGTTTTGTGTATAATATTCAGTATGCCCTGGACAGGAAGTCGAAAGGTTTAGGCCCCGTTTAGGTAGAAAAGAAATTTTCTAGTTAGAATATTAGATGGTTTCGGCCAAAATTAACATTTGTGCCTAAGATGAGATAATATCATTTAAACTCTATAAAAGGTTAATTTTTATTGGTGCTTACTTTTTACATTTTATTCGATGCTCTTAATATTTTGAACACCCATTTACTTGTCTATCTCTCATTTCAATATTATTTAATAACATTGGGACTTAATAATATTTTGAACACTCATTTTTTTGTCTATCTCTCATTCTAATATTATTTAATAACATTGGGAGAAATGATTTGTTTTTTTATATTATTATTATTTGTAGGCACGTTTTTTATGTATGTATAATTTTTAAATGAAAAAAACTACACTTTGACTTCAGAATATTGTATTGCACAGACATTTATATTACTGTAATGTAATGTAAGATAAAAACAAGAATTTATTTATCGTATATGATGACAGCCTTCATATAGTTGATCATCTCATCAATGATCGTTCATCTTCTGAAAACTTTTGGCAAACAGATGGTTGTGTAACATTCAGAATTAATCATCTGGTACAGTCTCCGCTTGTGCCATTTTTCTAAAGTGAGTACAGGAGCTTTATACAATGTAAAAAAAAGATTTGCTATAATTAGTACCTGCTCCCTCCTGATGAAAGGTAAATGTGCTTCAAGGATTCAATCTTCGAGTATAAAATTTTGATCTATTCAATAGTTGAGTTTGAAAGGAAATAGCAGATCCAGATCTTTGTTATAAAGAGGATAAGTGCAAAATAGATGGAATACATTTATAATCAGTTATGAAAAGTTGAAAATGTAAACAAGAAGTCACAGCGTTCGCGAAAATTAAAATGATTTTCCACCAAGTAAGGAACGATTCAATTAAATACTTCAAAAAAAATTATCATCAATTCCAATAAATCTGATGATGATCGATTAAAATATAGGTTATTATCCCAACTATTAGATCATGTAACAGATCCAATTTGACATTGAAATAATTATATTAAATCTCTGTGGCATACAAGAATTACACTTCTGTTGTCAGAAGCGTATAATGCATAATTTGAGGTAGACTAAAACAACTAATTAACTCTTATTGCACGCTTGTTCTAGGGAACAGTGTTCAATCGTTTTATTTACTTTCTTATTTTCAAATGGAAAGAGCTAGAGGCTTGAAACTCCCAGAGTACACAACAACACAAAAATTTATGCCAAATTTCGTAAAATTCGGTTGTCCAGGCGAACAAAGAGGTAAAAAAGCTTATTTCTGAAAAAAATTGAATTGAAATTTTTAGGGTAGTTTAAGTTGGTGCCGTCACAATCGATTATCTATGTTTAGTGCAAACTAATATCTCCTCAGCATAATTATATTTCATGCCCCTGAACAATATTATAAGGTCTCCTCAAGAGTAACGAATATTGAACACTTTCAACAACTTCTGGTCACGGATCAAAATGACACCATACTGTTCCCGCACACTCCAGCAGTGAGCATGCATATGTCATATAAAGTTGTATCGGTGTTGTAAACAAGATGTGTGTGAAAGTCTGCGAATAAGTTACAACACACTTTTAAATATCCCAAGAATATGATTGAACTATTGAGGTGGTGGGATGTAATAATGACACCTAAGTCCAAGTGGTCTTATAAGTTCACCCATGGGTATTCATTGAAGGTACAGGTTATGACTTGTCAATGTGTTGGCGTAGATTTTAGTTCCATCAGCGAAAAAAGATTTATCATTGTATATGTGATGGGTCAAATCGCTATATCAAAAACAAAAGTTGACCCAAAATGTATCCTTATGACTGCCCTATCAGACAAAACATTCCTGATATATAAAAGACAATATTTGGTATCAAATACATGATTGATGATTCTTAATCTTATAATATTCAAAAATTAATATTTATTTATCTGTAGAAATGTAATATGTCATGAAAGGCATTTAGAGCTGAAATATGTAATATTGATGTCACTTATTTTTTTTAGACCGCAGCTTTCATCTCTTCAGGCTCTACAGCTTTCTGAACTGGAAGCAGAATTTGGTAAAATAGAAGGGCAGAAAGCTCAGCCTACTAGATATATTAAATCTCAACAGCAAAAACAAGCAAAAATTATTGCTGAAGCTGAGGATGCAGAGGGTAAGCAATCTCAATATTTGGATAGAATTGTTCGTTACATTGTGATAGTTCATTTCAAATGAAATAAAAAATTGTTAATTTCAATGTTATCTCTATAGATAATTAAAATTTTTTACAGGTTGTGAAGAAGAAGATGAAGAGGTAGATGCTCCACAAATTGATTGTTATGATTTAGCTGATCCAGTAGATATCTTGTCCAAGCTTCCAAAAGATTTTTATGACAAATTGGAAGCAAAGAAATGGCAGGAGAGAAAGGAATCCTTGGAAGTTTTAGAAAACCTTTTGAAAACCCCTAAATTGGAAAATGGGGAGTATGGAGACCTTGTTAGGGCACTCAAAAAGGTACCTATTTTATTTTTCATTGCTATTGAGAACTGATTGATTGAGCATGATACAGTTGGATAAATAAGTAATGATAATGTTAAATTACACTAATTATGTGGCTTAAAATTCTCTAAATTATTTGTCTTGTTGAAAAAAAGCTCCACCTTTATGTCACTTTTCTCCACTACTTTTTTCATCAGTTCACCTCACTAAATTTGTACACGATGATTTTAAGTATTTCCATCCAAAAACATCCAATGTTATCCCTTGCATGTGTGGATTTTAGAAATTTTCTTTAGAGTAGAAAATGAAATTTTCAGCGAAGATAATTCGAAGTTGAAGGGACCTGCTGAAAATTACGAATTACCGAGTAGTCTGAATTAAATGAGAGGCTTATGGTATCGATGGGAGATATTAGATATAGAGGTTGCAACATCGAAAGAGTTTAATAAAATGATATAAATATAATAAAAAAATGATATATTTTTGAACCACATTTATATGAATATGACACCATGAAAAATTATCAGAAAATGAAGAAATACATGTGAAATAAAAAAGAATATAATGAACACGGAAATGCATACGTAACTACAATTTCATCACTAAAGTTTTTTTCAGACAGATGTTCTTGTTAGATAGACTAGTGAAAATATATTCTTGTTGTTAAATTCTTGATTGTTTCGGTCTCTACTTGACGGAAATTCATCGTAAATGATTTGAAGTAAAACACTTTATTTCCGCTTATTTTTATTTTTCAACGACAATTTTTTCGTCAATTACATATTGACGAAGGTGAGTATGTTAATTAACTACTTTTACAAAATCTCAAGATTTTGTAGTTAGATTTTATTTTAGAAAAAAATAGTATTGATGAATTGAGGTTATAATATTGAACCAAATTATCTGCGTTATAATAAACCTTCATTTTTTAAATGACAAAAAAATATTCTAGTAAAATATTCAGTTTGAAACCAATAGAACAATAATTGAACAAAAAAAATCTTCAGAGTTGTAGGCCATCCACGTCTCCAATTTACTTAGTAGAGAATTGAAAGTATCGTCTGGATATGGGAAGCATTTCTTTCTGATTGCTTCATTTTGAGGGATGGAATTAAAAATATATTATTATTATTTTTCTACAATGGATTGAATTAGGGGCACAAAATTTGATTTATATGTTACTGTAGCAAAGCTCAATTTAAAGTTTAATATTGGAATAGAAAAAATAACATCAACTTTTTTCAACTTCAAATATTTTCAGGTAGTCCAAAAAGATATTAATGTGGTATGTGTCGCCCTGGCAGTAAAATGTTTTGCCTCATTAGCTTTGGGCTTAAAGAAGCGATTTCAAACTTATGCAGGGGCAGTGGTTCCTGCTTTATTAGAAAAATTTAAAGAAAAGAAACAAAATGTAGTCACAGCAAATAGAGAAGCAATAGATGCTATCTATCTAACGGTAAAAATTTAGGTACTTTCAATAAAAATCTGCTTTAAAGATGATATTTTTCAGACTTCTTTGGAAGCTATACTAGAAGATGTACTTGAAGCATTTAGCAATAAAAATCCAAATGTCAAATCGGAAACAGCTCTCTTTTTAGTTAGAGCGCTCACAAAAACTCAACCATCAGCGCTAAATAAGAAATTATTGAAAGCGATCACTAGCGCTCTAGAGAAATGCGTAAACCAATCAGATCCTACTGTCAGAGATTCCTCATATGAGGCGTTAGGTACCTTGATGAAACTTGTTGGTGATAAGGCAATAGGTCCTTTCCTTGGAGAATTGGAAAGGGACAATTTGAAAATGACTAAAATCAAAGAGTTCTGTGACAAGGCTGTTATAACAGTTAAAGTGGCTGCTCCGAAAAAAGAAAAAGCCCCTGCAGCAGCACCTAAGACTAAAGGAGGTAAAAGTGAACCATCAAAGCCAGCTGCTAAAACTGTCAAAAAAGCTGCTACAGGTATGTTATCATATCCATTTGTTCATAAATGTCAAAGTTACTTACTAGAATATGCAGATTGTTTCCAATTTATTTAGGGGGTCACCTTACATAGCGATTCCATAATTCCAACATTTAACAAGCTTTCAATGTATTTCTTGTCAGACTGTTTTTTGGCCTCAAAATAACCAGATCTGGTGAATATGGGGGGCATGTGAAAGCAATTCGAATCATAAATCGAATTCAACATTGTTTTCATTGACTGGCAGATTGGTACATTATCTTAGTGATACAACGCTAAGTGCACTAGTCGCTGCTGATTGTCTAGCCCTTTAGAAGAAAGTCGATGAGCAAAACTTCATATGTCCGAAAATATTAAAATACAGAGGCTAAAACTTTGCCGTTGTGTGTTTGCTTTGGTTTCCACTTGGCTAAAGCTCTTTTCGACTCTGGAGTGTAGTAATGAATTCATGTTTCATCCATTGCTATGTAATGACGCCAAAAATCCCTTTTATCACGCGTAAACAGCATCAAACAGCACTCTGAATCATAAATTGGTAGTTATTTTTGTTCCTGTTTAAGCAAATGTGACACCCATTTGGAAATTCAGAAGGTATAATTTAAAAAAAAATTGTATTAAACTTTGTAAGTTTATTTTTGTTTGGTGCGATTTCTTGAGGGATAAAAATAACACAAATCAGAGAAAGACCCATTCAGTATTGTGATTTGTATATTTTTTCCCTTTATGAACTATTTTAGACACAACTTCCTTTGACTTTAATATTGAAGTGTGTTTTCTGAATTTTTATTTTTCTCTTATGAATTTTTGACACTATGTATTTTTTCAGGTTCTGAACCTGCTAAAAAGAAGCAGCAAATTTCTTCTGGTTCAGCAACTATAGTCAAGAGTAAAGGTGCCAAAGGTTCTAAAAGTAGTAAACCTATAGAAAGAGAATTAAGTGACGATGAGGTTGATGCATTAATTGCTGATAAAATTAGTGCCAATATTGTGGGTGATATATCCAGTGCAAATTGGAAAACAAGGTATATTTCTTTTTTATGAAGATATCTTTACAGATTGTATACCTAGGAAAAATATTCCTCTTTAAGTGCAGAGGTTGGCAATCATTATGGCTGTCCTCTGTTTGAGGCACATTGTGTATGAGGCCTAAAGTCAGATCTTTGCTACTTTCTCAATTTTTGTATTAATATTATTTAAATTTAAGATTTCTTCAAAATAACAGTCTCATAATATTTACTTCAATAAAAGTAAGAAATTTGTAATTAAATAGGATGCTTAATTACCTCAACTTGTGTAATTAATGGGTTAGAGACATGAAGGTTTGTCTCTTAGCAGAAGTTGCTATGCAGTTAAATCTGTCACAAAGTCGAGTTAATAACATAGTGATATCATTAACGCAAACCAGAAACCAATCTCAATAAATTCTATATGCGTTGAGTTCAATGTTTCTACAAAAAAAAGCATCCTCTATGAATTCATGAATTTGTATCCATTTTTTGCTCTTTCAATCCAAAATAAAAATGGAAAATGGATATAATTTTCTCAGTCTGTTTTCACCGTGACTATACTGTTATAATTGAATTTTTAAAAATAAATGGCGATATATGATTTGCTTTAAATATTTAGATTCATAAAATTTAGTGTTACGAACACAAATCTGAAGTCTAAGCTCCGAGCTCCATTTTCTTAGTTCGGAAATTATAATGTAATAAAGATCTAAAAATGTTGCATCTTACACTCACTTTTTCCAACTCATTAACTATTGGTCGATATTTGTGTGTCTCATAAATCAACCTTGGATCCTTTAAATGATTTTGGGTGTTTGAAAAATTATTACTTCATTAAAAAAGAATAAGTTTCTAGGAAACCTAGATAGGATCTCCCAGAAATATAAATTTGAAGATGAATCTGATGGCTAAGTTTTATTAACATAGCCTGATTTAGTAGATTTCATCTACCTAAAGTTATGTTGAATTAGTCAGTTGGAATGTTTGCATTGGTTATTCAGTTTGACCATTCAAATATTTGCCCTGTAAAATCGATTTTTTTTTTATAAATATTCTGTATTTCTGATATAATATAGAGCAACTTGAGCTTTGCATTAGGAAGATTGAAATAGATTAATATAAATCACACAATTTGTAAATTACAGTTGATATTTTTGGTGGTATTATACACTAAACATATCATTTACTTATTGATTTCATTTTTTTCAGACTTGCCGCTGTAGAACAGCTTCAATCAGAACTCCAAACCCAAGAGTCCAAGGACTTACCTTGCCAAGCTATAGTCAAGTTTCTTTCCCGTAAACCTGGTCTAAAAGACACAAACTTTCAGGTGTTGAAGGCCAAACTCGACCTTATCAAATATTTAGCAGAAAACTGCTCTTTCAGTATCACAACGGCAGATTGTTGTTTGAATGATCTCGCCGAAAAATTCGGTGATGCCAAAAATGGTACCACAGCAGCGGCTACTATTTCAAGTATTGCAGAGGTGGCCGGATTTCCCCATGTGGCTACTGCTGCACTGGATTTTGCAGTATCACAAAAAAGTCCTAAAGTTACATCTGAAGCATTTCTGTGGCTATCCAATGCCATATTAGAATTTGGATTTGCGTAAGTTTTATGATTAATATCCTACAAATGATTGTTTTAAATTCATGTCATCCAAATTTTTAAAGGAGTAGTAATGACTGGAGGTTCAATTTTTCTTTGTAGAATTTAACAATTCATCTTACAAGAATAATTGCTTTAAGAATTTTTAAAATTTATAGAAATAATGGTTTTTTTTTTTTTTTTTTGTTTAAACTTGACGTGATCTTCATGAGATTATTCTCTTTCCTGTGCTTGTGGCTTGCTATTTGTCATATCACTGAAAAGTTTTTAAATTTTCAATACTAGAATGCCAATGTGGTAACAAAATTTTGGGAAACCTAGCATTAGTACAAGTGTTACAAATAAATTATAAATGAAGTTTTTACGCATGTCCAATTTTTAGTTCCATCTGAAATATTATGTCCATGATCATTTCAGGAATTTGAATACAAAGGTCCTTGTTGACAATTCTAAGAAGGCCTTAGCCTCAGCAAATCCTGCCGTTCGTCAAGCAGCAATATCACTATTAGGGACCATGTACCTTCATATTGGACCTTCGTTAATAGTGTGTTTTGAAAATGAAAAAGCTACTTTAAGGGAACAAATCCAAGCAGAATTCGACAAACATGATGGAGAACAACCCCCTACTCCAACTAGAGGTAAACAGTGATCTAAATATATTTTTAATTTAATTTCCGTGTTTCCAATTAATTATTTCAATGGTATTAGGTGTTAATTAAAGATCTACAGGGTCTTACATTAAGCGTTTACTATCTTTGAATTTAAATAAAACAAAATGTGTGTGAGCTATCTTTAAACATTTTTATTCCTTTGAAAGGCCTATCGATCCCATTATGTATAAAATATAACATCTTGCAAATGTCGCCCACCGCTTCACTGATTGGGGCGCATCCGAAATGTCCAATTTTCCATGACTGGTTCATAAATCAAGCTGAATTGACCAATGGCTTGGGTTAGGTTGGCTTTCAGGGCCCCTGTGGTTTGTGGCCTATTCGCATAGACCCGTGACTCAAGTTAACCTCACAAGAAAAAGTCTAATGGAATCATATGGCGATATCTCAGTGGTTAGTTCATATCACCTCCAATATTCCAGTAAAATCCAATAAAGCTGTTGCTGTACCAATATTAGTATTTTGTTCCAAATTAATTAATTGAATCGACGGATATTTATTATGAAATATTCTTCGTTTGGAGATAAATGCTAATATTGGTACAGCGTCTTAATTGGATATCACTTCTTCTCTGACGTTAGATATATTCGGGAGTACAGTTCACTTCTTGATTGACTGATTGTGGTTATATACTGCGATTTTAATCATATCAGTAGTTAATGGAGTGAATAGCTGCAGAACCATTTTGCCCATTAACTAACTTAACTGAGATATTTAGGAACCAAACCTTTTGAAATTACCTTTACAATTAATGTGTTGTTTCAGGTATAATCAAGTCTGAAAGTGTAGCTACTTTAGATAACCTCGAGGATGTAGAGGAAGCAGAGGAATCTCCAGCAGTGAACATACAGGATATTCTTCCTAGAATTGATATCAGTTCCCAAATCACAGAAAGTTTAATCACTGAAATGTCTGACAAAAATTGGAAGGTGAGAAATGAAGCTCTCACTAAAGTGAGCACTATAATACAAGAAGCCAAATTAATTAAACCAAATATTGGAAGTTTGCCACAAGCTCTGTCAGAGAGATTGAGTGATAGTAATACTAAGATTGCACAGTTATCCACAAATTTGTGTGAGGCAATAGCTAAGGCTATGGGACCTCCTATTAAACAGCATGTTAGGACGTTATTACCTGGAATTTTACAAGGTAAGACATGGATAAATAATTGAATATTATGAAGTAGTATTATTCCATCTGACATGTAAATGACAATGCTATACGATTTAGTATGAAAATATGGAAAAAAAAAACGGTTATTATGTAATCAATGGGAACTAATTCTATAGATCAATATGTGGTGAATAGGGAGCATGTGAAGAAATTAAAAAGTTAACTTATTGATTATGTCCCATATGAATAAAAGATTTGCATTGTTTTGATGAAAGAAACTTTATTATTTTTTGCTAAATATGGTAATTTTTTTGCCTTTTAAACTTCTAGTAAGTTTGTACAATACTCATCCTTTTCTTCATCGTATTTCGAAATTTTGAACCAGTGCTCAAATCCAGGCACACCTTGATTTTTATTCATCATATTTAGCTTCTTTACCAGGTGTGGAAGTATGAAATCGGAATTTGTAAAAATTACACATCTGTTCTTCGAAAAAGATGAGAAATATTTTATCCAAAATAAACTTCTCGTCTCGTCTAAAGAACAGTTCTTCCTTTGAAGCAAACCGTTAATGAAACATTTTCATACGAATTGAAGTGGTGTTCAGCCAGGACATATCCCAGTGATCCAAATTTGAATGTTTTATATTTACTGGGGAGCTCACTATCAATACTTACTAAAAATATACTAAACTGCATAGCATTGTCAAACTTCAAACATTAACTTTATAAGGTTAGTAATAATTCTAGTAATTCTTTTGAAACAACAAACACCCTCTACATGTTTGGTCAGTTACTGCCAGAACTATTCTTCTACTTTAAACATATAAGTTTTGCGAATTCCTTCTGTACCAAACAAGATGAAAGATATCAATCCTCCTTTTTCTCATTTTGTTAGGACTTGGAGACAACAAAGCCTGGATGAGAACGGCAGCTTTAGATGCAATGAATGCATTTGCAGAACAAGGGGGATATAAGGAGTTTTTTGAGGCAGAAATGATAGCTGACGCCCTCAAAACTGGTTCTCCTACTCTTCGTAATGAATTATGGGCCTGGCTTGGAGAAAAAATGCCTAAAAGTATGTAACTAGGAAGAAGTTTCATGTCTTCTATTGAGTTTTTTCTTTGTAGTACCAGTGAAAACTATACCCAAGGAGGAATTGACCATTTGCATTCCATATCTTTATAATAATTTAGAAGATCGAAATGCGGATGTGAGGAAGAATGCTCAGGAAGCTATTTTAGGTTTCATGATCCATACAAGTTATGAGTCTATGTTGAAACAAACTGAAAAATTGAAGGTGAGTTTTTTACTTTGTATTGGAAATAAATAATTAAACCAATATGGTTTACCCCTGGCTAGATTTTATAGGAGCTTCCACGTTTTTCCCATACAAAGTATATTACTTATTGAATTATTGACATGATATATAATAGATAGATTACAACAATGTATATAGAACTTGTTTGATTCTTTCAAATGTGAACAAGTAAATTTCGCCCAGCTTCAGGTAAAAATATCAAGCTGTTCCTATCTCACTACTAAACCCTTTCATGGCAGAATTTTGTACTTACAATAAGCTGGTTGCAACTTTTTAAAAAATTCGGGAAATAACATATTGATCTAGATGGAAAACTTTGTATATCGTTTACGAGTGATAGTCTGTTCTTAGTTGGGTTTTTTGTCCTTCCTCATATATGTAACATCCAAATCCTAGAAATATGTCTAGGAGGTATTGATTATAATATAAATAATTCAGTGTTAAACACAAAATTGTGCAGCCTATTTTTAATATTAGCCTGTTCATTAAAAATCTTATCTAACTATTCGTATATGATTATAACCTCCTAAATAATAATTTTATGATTTTTAGCCGGGATCTAAAAACGTTATTGTGGCTCTTCTTGAAAAAATCAGGCCAAATTTACCAATTAAAGCTTTGCCTAAAAATCCTCCTCCAGAAAAAGAAAATAAAAGTGTAAAGGGTACGAAACCTGTAGCAAATGCCAAAAATGCAGTGAAACCAAAGGTATGTAATACATAATAAAATTTTGAATACTCTTTTTACTGTAATTAATATCACAGAGCGCAAATGCAGCAAGACAATCTGCGGTTCCTAGCCGTAAGAAAGAAGAAGATGTTGATACTTCTCCTTTATTAGTTGTGAATAATATGAAACATCAAAGGACCATTGATGAATCGAAATTAAAAGTATTGAAGTGGAACTTCACAACACCAAGAGAAGAATTTGTGGAATTACTTAGAGAACAGATGACAAATGCCAACGTTAATAGGAACTTGATAGCCAATATGTTCCATTCTGACTTCAGGTGAATATAAATTCTTTCTTTCTAATATATTAAAAAGCCAATAAAATTTTTAATTTGTAACATACCTTGAAAAGATGAAATCTTAGCGATTATGGAAACTCAACTGTTAAAACAAATTTTAAAAATTGTCATCAACTGTATTTGCTATGAATTTAATTATATATAATCGAATATCATTTTCAGATATCATCTTAAGGCGATAGAATCACTTACTGATGATTTGGCGGAAAATGGTTTAGCCCTCATAGCCAACCTCGATCTGATACTCAAGTGGTTAACTTTGAGATTTTTCGATACGAATCCTTCTGTACTACTGAAGGGTTTAGATTATCTGAACTTAGTATTTGAGATGCTTATTGAGAAGAATTATAGACTTCAAGAGAATGAAGCATCATCTTTCATACCATATTTGATACTAAAGGTAATGTAAAAGCCAACAGTTGTAGCATTAGAAATCAATGCTTTAATCCATCAGTCAAATTTAAGTTACATGGATTTGCAAACGAAAATGAAAGGACTTTCTGCAACAAAAATTTTTTTTTGGTTTTTTAATACTTGATATATTAGAACCTCCAGTTAGTTTTAATGTTTTTCTGTGAAAATTAATTATATAGAAAAGGGGGAAAACACTGACATGAAGTCAGGATTTTTTGCTGGTTAGTTCATATCACCCACAATCCTCACAAATTTTTTTTTTTTACGTTTTCTAATTATACGATCCTCACGAAAACTTGAACGTACATGCTCCTCATCTTTCTTCTTCAAAATGCTGAATTTCGGATTGATCGACATTGCAGTTTTGAAAGTATTGGGAAATACATGAAAACTTTCGAAACGTGAATAACTGTGAAACTATTGAACCCATTTTGCCCAGTAAAGAACTTACCCGCAAATTTTGACTCCTTCGAAATTTCAAGGCTCTAGTTCTGGTCGGACAGAATGACTTTCGACCTCGGATTCTTCATCAGCGAGTCCTACGGCTCAAAAATCGATAATTACAAACATGTGAGCGAAGTATTGGAGTATTGTCTATCTATAGTTACTATTTTTCCTTTTCTGGCAGCATTTGAATTCCACATTGGAAAAATTACACTTCTTTTAGGATTGCTTCTAATCTAACCATTTTCTGATTGCTTTATGAGGACGAAAAATTTACTAAATCATTCCATTTGTCATTGATTGGACCCCCCCCCCCCCCATTTAAGGTGTTTAATATGTGGCCAAGTTATGATGAAAAACTTTATAATGTCTCTGGTCTTGTTGCTAATGTTTTACCTTCAGAGTCCCACCGAAATGCTTCAATTGTAGTTGATAGCCATGATAATTTTGTTCCCAATAAATATAAAGCAGAAGATTTGATTCTTAATACACTGACGAAGTTAATTACATAAACGAGACTTCTTGATATTCTATACATAAACGAGACTTCTTGATATTCTATACATAAACTTTTCGTAGCTACTCACGAAACAACGGAAAATACTTTGTTCATTTGGGGGAGTCATACTTCCCCTATTCTACCTGCAAATTAGATAATAATAATAAGAACAGGAGTTTATTGCTCATAGCAAAAGGCCATCGACCCGTGGTCCTTCAGCCTATTTGTGACTACACATTTCTTAATATTTCAAAAAAAATTAACAATGATATATAAACAAACATATATATTGTAAACGTAGATTTGCTTCCTCAGTTTCTTTCTTGTTCTTCCAATAATTATATAATTTTTTTTTTATTGAAGGAAATATACAAATTCTTTACAAATAGGCAACATTTAGCTTCAAAGATACAAAATACATAATTTATCAATGATTTTGGTGGGTATTTTAGATTGGTGATCCAAAAGATGCGGTACGAAATAGTGTAAAGGCACTTTTTAGGCAAATTGCATATATTTATCCAGTCAGTAAGTTGTTCACTTGCATTATGGAAGGATTAAAATCCAAAAATGCCCGACAGCGAGCGGAATGCTTAGATGTTATGGGATCTATGATTGAACTTGATGGTAAGCATTTTTTTATATAGCTCTATCTAAGCTTTTCCCATTGATTTTAACATACATAGTTTGATCGGTGATATGCAGAACGAGTATCAAAATTGTACACTAATTTAAACCATAGACTCCTTCCAGCAAATAAAACTGTTTTTTCATTTACAATTTTTCCAAATTCGGCTCAGGTAAAAAGATACAGGCTGTTTAAATTTTAAAAATATCAGTTTTTTCTTGTAGCCTTGACAGTTATTTCCAATGAAATGAATTTTAGTGTGAAGTTTTGTATAACTGTTGTTTATATTATCCAATTATCGTTTTTTTTTTTACTTGCACTGGTTTCCTAGTTATAGACTTCATAGAATTATATAGATATACATAGAATTATAAAATTCATAAAACTATAACAATAGCATAAAGAAAGAGGATGAAATTTATCTCAAGTTATCCTCAGTAAGGATATAATTTGATTTTCTAAAGGGTTAGAAAATCAAATTATTCCTCATCATTTCCCCTAAAATTAGAAGGATTTTAATATAAAGTATATCAATATGTATGTCTATTATGATATGGATTATGAGTTATAAGAGAAAAAATGTATTATTACTATTCTGTTACAGGTATCACAATATGTGTCCCTTCACCTGCTGCTTGTTTGAAAGAAGTGGCGAAACAAATTTCAGATCGGGATAATTCTGTGAGAAATGCAGCACTGAATTGTGTTGTTCAAGCCTACTTAATTGTGGGGGAAAAAATATTCAAAATGGTGGGAAATGTAAGTAAAAAATTTCAATTTTTTTTCTAAGTGTAATGTTTGGATTGAAACAATGCAAATGTATAAATTTTGCCAGACGTATTTTATAAACTATCTTTTACAAGGACTGCCACATAAGTTTTGTGATACAGCAACACTGTTGTAATATGACATGATTATTGTAAAGTTCGACATTTTTAATGGTACACGTAGTTGAAACGTAGTCAAAAAATGGAACATTTTCATGCCTAGGACTTTCGATGAAGAAGTGGTTGATGTGTTCAAATCACATGTTTTGGAAGGTGCTTCGAAAATTGGTTCAACCAAATCCATCTCAAAATTCAATTAGTAATCCTTGTAATATTAAAAAATAATACATTTTTTTTGGATTTCAATGAAATGAAAGTTTATGTATGGAAACATTTTGAATTGTTATTTTTACATTTAGATACAGTATTGTGAGAATTAATGTGAGGATTGAGCATTTGAGCAGTTATTCAGATGACGCCACTGCTGTGATGAATATGACAACTGTTTCTATACGGATTACATAATCTCTTATTCTGCGTAAAGTAATTGTCAGTATGAATGCTGTTTAATTTCACATAGCTGCACATGCTTTTCAAGATTTGTGAGTTATATATAGTCAGATTTTTTATTGCCATAATGAAAAATCTAAAGCAATGTTAGAAATATATTTGACCGTAGAATTTTAAAAGAGTCCATGCAATCGGCAAAACAATCTTCAAGCAAGATTTAAAGCATGTCATGTTTCCAGGTAGAAACTAATCCTATTGAAAATTTATGACCTATATGTAAGGCTAGATTGTTTGAATAGTATTGCACATTTGAGACAAAAATTATAAGAGCTGACATTCAGCTATGGTTCAGAAAGAGAATTAGGAAAAATTGTCAAGTATTTATTGCTGTTATAATTTAAAAATTTTATAGAAATTAAATCTACAACCCTCACAAAAACTTATTATTAATATGAGTGATAATAATTCAAGTGTTATACAAAATTCGGAATTAGAAAAAACTTTTTAAAACAAATTAGTTAAAATATAATTTATATATGTATTGGACATGAACATGTTTCAGACAATTTTTAGTCGCTCATCAGCAACATTCAAATTTAATTATATAAAAAACACAAATATAAAACACGAAAATCTGTACTGTAACAAAAACTAATTTCAGAAAGTCACACCATGTACTAAACACTGTAAGTACTTTGTACTTTGACAAACACAAACACATGGTAGTAAGACTTTGTTCAAAATCTTCACAAATATGACTGAAAAATTGTCCAAAACATGTTTGTGTTAATGCATATGTGAATTATATTCTTGTCAATTTGTTCTATAGAGGTTTTTCTGTTTCGGAATTTTGTAAAATAGATGAATTCCCCATAGGTCTTTAATTAGAAACGATGTTTTTTAAATATTATTTATTATTGATATCCGAATGGTCCAATTTTCCATGACTCTAGGTCCGGCTAAATTTAAGTATTGGTATTAGTTATGTTGATTTTAAGTGGCCGTCTGGCAGCTAATTGGCATAGACCTGCGACTACAGGAAATCGTTATCTATGGCCATTATCTGTGAGTTCTTGGTGTAGGCCAAGTTTGGTACAGATCAGCCAAATTAATTTATTTTAATAGTCCCGACGCAAAATTAAAGTCTTCAATTGACCGGGTTTTTGTATACAATGATGAATTTGACTGCATCAGGTTCTCCTGCACACTTTCAAGCACGCTGTTTTTAGCCGATCCTTTGACGTAGGAGGATTGGAGGATTATTTACTGGATCCGTTGTTTAAAATTTGGCTACCAAATATGGACAAGTCGATTTGAAGGTCTACCATAAAATATAGCGCGCGCAACGTTTGCACTAACCAAACACTCATCTTAATAATAAAGTTTTATCATTTGAACGTGCTGCTCAATCGTATAACTTTTCATGGCGATTTGGCATCTTTAACTGAAAAACAAAATAGTCGCAATATCGATGCGCCCAAAATGAGAAACCGTTTATTTCACTTTCAAAAAATTACAATTAGGTGACAATTTAAGTTGACAAATTGAAGAAATTCATTCGGTAATTGACGTACATATGGCAACGTTAACCGCGTCTTTCTCTGAGGCTGTTAGAACTTTGGATGGACAGGGAATTTATGACTCAGCTATAAATTTAATATCCCAATACGTCTATGACTGATTAATTGTAGGTGCTATTCTTTCTTATGGAGGATCTTCAGTACATAAATTTGCACACGAAATTTAATAATAGTAGTGGTTAAAACGTTAGATTCGTAAGGAGAGATTTTCTTCATTGCTTGTTTGCATCTTGGCAAGGAAAGGACTTTGCTCGCTAGAATGGCCGGCTACCATTTCACTGTTGGGTCAAAAATTAACAGTGCTGCGCCTAAAGTGGCGTAAGGACATAGTAACAACGCCTAACCAGAATACAACTGATTTTCTAACTCGCACAAGCTTCTGAGGGATCTTCACAGATCTAGGAGTATCAGGATAAAATATCAAAAATATATAGAAAAAGAACTTTCTTCGTCTGTATGAATCAGAAACGTGAATTTGTTATGTTGATATTTATGTAGGTTACTCTGAAAAATTCAGCATTTTTATAGTGTGATCCAGTAATTTTGTTTTTTTTTTATTAATATTTTGAAAATGGAACATTCAAAATCATTCTGAAATGATCAGAAGCCATTTGAAATTATACAAAACTGTTGAAAGATTAAAATGAAATAAATTGGCTGATAATCTGTACCAAATATGATTAGTAAGGAGTATGAGGTATACAGATGTATAATGTGTTGCATTGTCCTGATTCGAAGAACTTTCTGTTACCATAGCTTATGCTCCTCGTAAATCATATTTGGTACAGATTATCAGCAGGTTTATTTTATTTGAATAAAAATGCTAATTATGAGCACCATGACGTAATTGGATCTGACTTGAGCATGAGGGAGGTTTTCTGCGTTTATAACTAAAAAATTAAAACATGTTGTAGAAATTACTATTAGGAGTACAAATAAGTTTCCGCCGTTTTTTAACACGAATTAAATATTTATTATAGAAGAACGGTAATATAAATTTGCTGAGTGACTTCTAATGTTAGAGCAAGTTCTTTTTGTGTTTGAGATGAATCTTCCTCCAATAATTCCTCCAATTCTGCATCCTCGTAAATTTTTGGCCTTCCACTGCGATCTTTGTCTTCTACGTCGAAATCACCGTTTTTAAACTTTTGAAACCACTCTCGACACGTTCTCTCACTCAAAGCACCCTCACCATATGCTTCTACGAGCAATTGATGCGCCTCAGCAACAGATTTCTTTAAATTATAGAAGTAAACTAATATTTCCCGCAAATGACGATTACTTGGCTCAAATTTTGACATTTTCAACTTATAAAAATTATATTTTACCAATATAAAATCAATGATATTAATAGGTTATGTTGTTCTTGAATGTCCAAACTATTTTTTAAGCCGGTTATCATCTGCGAAAGCTAACCGAAACTCCGTGCCGCGCCATCTACAATAAAACGGCGGAAACTTATTTGTACTCCTAATATATGATTTGCAATATGTTGCACAAGCTCATTATGGCAACGTTTACTCCTTACTATTTCAGAATTTCACTATCTTTATGTCTTAATATGAACAAACAAATTTTACTTGAAATATAATTGCTGAATACGCCCACTTGAGGTATCTTACCGTGTTTGTACATACGTCAAGAAAGTACTAAGAAATGATCATTTAAAAAACTCGCTAAAAAGGATTGTTGAAGTCTTTTTAGTCTTTAAGTTGGCACAATTGTACTCTAAACTCAGGCGGAGTTTGAGCGTCATCAGTTATTCAGTTTATTCACAGTGCTCCATTTTGTCAGTTGATCTCAAGTATTTTTTGAGAGATAAAAATATCCCAGAATCTGTTGTAAATTTTGCATTTGGTGAATGGAAGCAGGGAAAATGCTACAGGCTTACAGTGAATCCACTTTATCCAAAACACATATGTATTAGTTGTACACTGCAGTTGTCTCCCTCTAGCCGGCCATCAAAGTTTTCAACTGAACGCTTATTATAGAAAATGGTGACTAAAAACGACATGAAACGAGTTGCTGGTTGACTCGCTATATCAAAACACTTTATTCCCCTGATATTGATCTGGCTAGCTTTTTTCTCAATCTAAAACTTGAGTTACCCTTCAAGGCACTCAATTTTTGAGTCATAAAAGACATAAGAGAATTTGCAGTGAGTACTGAAATCGCTTCTTCAAAATGCGTTCGAATAATGTGTAGATTGAGTTACAATTCAATAAAAACCTTATTTTTTCTTGTGGTAAAACAGCTTCATAGCTGTTAGTCACAGTTATACTTTTCTTTGACAACCATGAATCCCGATTTATTCAATTGATCGAAATCTCTTTGAGTTAACATACAAAGACAAATATTAGTAGTTTTCAAAACTTGCTTTGTTTCTCCTGCTTGTGTGAAATTTCAAACGTTTTTCTTTGCTAAAATGGCACTAATATTATATATACATCTTCTCTCCAAATTTTCATGATAATGTAACTGTGGTATTTCTAAAATTCAAAATTATCAAGATGGCCGCGGGAAACGAACGTTTTGATGAACTTGATCGATATTTTACCAAAAACAAAATCAAAAGTGAAAATATATGTTCATATTGTAACATAAGAGTTGTAGAGTGTGCAGTGTGCTTGAAATGTAGTGATATTTTTCATCTTGGATGTTTAAAACAAAGTGGCAATAAAAAACCATCAGAAACTATTTTCAATCTATCTTCAAACAATCCAATTGAGGAAAATCAACGAAAAATTAAAATTCTCGAAATGAAAATTGATTACCTGGAGAAACTCTTTTATGAAATTCAAAGTAAAAACCTGTTGTTAATTCGCAATAACGAACTCCTATTACAAAAAATCGAAAACAGAGAAAGAGAAGAATCAAAGGTAAACATTTACTCAGATAATTCATATATAAACATTCTAAAAAATTCTATCACCAAATAAAACATATTTTGATACTTAACCATTGCATCTACTCACGTCTCTCAACACTGGAACTACTAAGTCAATCGCAAATGAACTTCTGCGGCGACAACAAAGGTTAACCACAATGTTTTATTTATATTTAATATTTATTAAATACTAATCACAGATTACGGTTTATATCATTTTATATTTATTTAATCGGGTAATACCGGTAGTGGAATTTTCAATGCAACAAAATGATAATATTTTTACCATGGCTATCAGAAACACGAAAAAAATGAGGAAAATTTTTTTTGTGCTACTTATACAATCATATTATTATTCAAGAATATCTGGAAACAAATTTTTAATTTTACATGTCAGGACTCTTTGTTATTATGCCGAAATTTGCAAGAAATACTTGGATTATTCTTCAACACAAATTGTCTCGTATGAAATTAAAATGAAGAAAGCAAACATTGAAAATTTATCGAAGAGTGCTGTATAATATGCAAATATTTTAGGCAAGAGAAAATTATTAAGTTGTGTAGTGAAAGTACTTGTAGAAATGCTTAAATATGCAAGTGTCCCTATATTGGAGGTACAAACAAAGAGAGGGGATTACTTAGATGATGTCGAGAATGAAACAGATAAATATGGATCCTCAACGCTTCGTTTTGGAGATACCTGATATTAAATTTTTGATATCATTCAAGTTCCTTGCTTTATTTGTAGTTCCAATTTAGGACATCCTGTGTAACTAATAGACTAAAACTATTCATACTTTTTAGATCTCTGATAAAGACCTGTCCATGTTGGAAGAACGAATCAAAAGAGCTAAAAAGAATCCAGTAAAATCACCTGTGAAAACCGAAACAACACCGCAATTTACATCACCCAATAAAGGGGTGAATCAAGTAAATCCCATTAATGACACCAATAATACTTACCACAAAGAAGCTTACAGTAACGGAGATGAGCAAGATGAAGAGGACGAGGAAGAATTGAATTTGCCACCAGTTACGTAAGTTAATATTTCAATTAAATTATTTAAAGTACTTGGACTAGGTACTTTCGTTATTTGTTTTATTAGTTTTGCTAAGATGCAGTATATGTCAAATATCACAAACTCCAATTCTTTCTTTCCTGTTTTCAACATATATGATTGAAATTTTTAATAAAGATTACAAAAAACACCTTTTAGAAATTAGATTAATTTAGATAAATAGACAACCACTAACGCTATGAATGCCTAGAATTTCAATATAATTCCACTTCCTTATCATCATATCTGGGTTATTAATCATTCAAGCGGAGATATTCCAAAGAAAATGTCTTGAACTCCTTTGCTGTTTGATCACTTGCAGCATATTCACACACTGCAGTACATATTGCTTATATTTCTAGTAATAGGGAGACCGGAAAGTGATGTCGTTTCTGCGCATGTCGATATTTGATTGTCATTTGTCAGCAGATTGGAAAAATAAACAGAGCGGGTGTTTGGGTCCCCCATAATCTGTCCGAAGAGAACAAAGTCAACCGATCCATCACATGCAACGTATTGCTTCAATGCCACCATACAGAACTGTTTTTTATCGCTTGATCACTGGAGACAAAAAATGTTTCCTATATGATAATCCAAAGGGCAAAAGACGGTGGCTCACCCCAAATGAATCACCGCCAAGTACTGCGAAGCCTGGTTGACATCCCAAAAAGGCCCTTCTGTTTGTTTGGTGGAGTATACGCGGAATTGTTCAACAAGAAAAGGCGTTATTCTGCAAAATGACAAAAACCTTAGAAAAAATTTAAGAATTGAGGTGTGAGGTACTGCCTCACTCACCATATTCGCCTGATATCGCACTCTCCGATTTCCATTTGTTCCAATCATTACAACATTTTCTTAGTGGCAAAAAATTTGAAAATTTGGATGATGTCCATCTCAAGATATTGTACTCAAAAACCAATTGATTTTTATCGGTCCAGCATTGAAAATTTGCAAAAGGTTATTGATAACGAAGGTGATTACATTATTGATCAAAAATATAAACTTGTTAATAATTTATTTGTTCGAATTTAATTTAAGAAAAAGACATCAATTAGATTAGTTGAAAATAATAATAAATAATAATTTAATTCAAAACTGTTTATATTATGGGGACCATTTTTTTTTAAACAATTGTTACCAAATGTATATGAATTTAATAAAAGAAGTTCATATTAAAGTAAATGGCAGATAAAAAAACATAGAACATATTCATGAAAAATATTCATAGTATGTATATAAAATCTGTTTTTGTTACTAGATAGAATTATTATTATATAATGAGTAAATCTGAAATATAAAATGGTGATACTCTTCTGAATATTGTTTTGCCTAGTGATCTTTGCTGATAAACTACTCTACCATATGTGTTCCTATTGAGAATTCGTAACGAAATTAAATAACTCTTTAATATTATAAATAATATTTTCTTATATTTATCACCAATATGCTGAAATCGAATAATTTATATTTATTATATTGTAGATTACCGCCTCAAGTAGCTCAAAAACCAAAAGAGATAGAAGGACCCTTCAAACTCGATGTACAATTCATGAAAGAACTAGATAAGATTCAATTACAGGAACCTAAAGTTACACTGGAAGATATGGATTTGAATTTCCTGAAAGATGATGTGAAATCAAATGATTTTAATGGAGAAAAAACTGCAAAGTATGTTTGAATTGATAATAATTTGGTAGCTGTTTTCTCCTGAGTGTAATAATTTTCATCAAATAAAATATAGAAAATTGCTGAAGCATGCTCAGGATATTTGAACCTATCATTTAGTTCTACTCACTTCGGTGCATGTTCTGTACCTGTCAAATTGAGGTTAGATATTTTATGTAAGCGAAGATGTCTGATTATATGTTATTGTTTAAAATTATAATAGTAAAACCCAGTTAAACATGAAATAGAAAGGCCTTTTTACTTGATAGAAGAAATATAACAAAAGTTGAATATTAAAACAAATTGAAATATGTTTATCTTCTACAATTTTAATTTCAAAAAAATTTGTATTCAAAAAACTTTTAGAATTAAATTTATGTCTACACAAGCACCGCTTACATTTAATAGACGTATATAATCAAAACTCAATATATAATGTCAAATGGAATAAATAACCCAACAGATATACGAAAGTAATTTAAATATTCATTTATTAATTTTAATTACTTTCGTATATCTGTTGGGTTATTTATTTAAATATTCATTTATTAATTTTAATTACTTTCGTATATCTGTTGGGTTATTTATTCCATTTGACATTATATATTGAGTTTTGATTATATACGTCTATTAAATGTAAGCGGTGCTTGTGTAGACATAAATTTAATTCTAAAAGTTTTTTGAATAAAAATTTTTTTGAAATTAAAATTGTAGAAGATAAACATATTTCAATTTGTTTTAATATTCAAACCAGTTAAACATAGTTTAGTTGAAGTTTAAACTGTAAATGTGTTTTATTATAGTTATGACCAATATAATTATTTGGTTTTTATTAGTAGAAATGAGATAAAATGGATTTTCAGTATTCATTTTCATATTTCAGGGTTATGCCACTTTCACCACCTATGCCAATTACTTCTGATTACCAAGTAATTTCAAATTTGAATACTTCTCTGCCTAAGGAAGTTGAAATTCTCAGTCAGATGGCCTCACCAGATATGGTTACAGCATTAGAAGTGAGTATCGTAGTGTTTTAAAAAATCTATTCAAATTACAAAACTATTATGGTAGTAATATTCCTGACTGCGAAGCTTCAGATGAATCTGCCGAATAGTTTGCCTCGAGATACCCGCACAGTCCCGATGATAAATTATGAAGAAGTGAATACAGAGCTTAATTGGATAAATTGGGGGGAATTTTTCAATCGATGTAGTGATGTTGATATTACGTGGAACAACTTTATTGATATTATGAAGTCAATGCTCTCAAAATTCACTGGAATGAAGACTATCAAACTCGGTCCACTCAAACCTTGGATAGGTCAAAATATTCTGAAGATGATCAGATGCAAAAAATCTTTGTGGCAAAAATATCTCTGCCGTAGATCTGATGTAGATTACCGTAATCTTAGGTCCTATTCCAACTTCTTTCATCTCCAATTGAAAAGACAAAAACCTCCTACAAGTGTCAACTTGCCTCTGGCAAGAACAAGAAGTTTTTTAAATACTTACAAGCAACAATGAACTCGAGAGTGTATATCTGTCCCGTTGGTCAGGAATTCCAAGGGGGATATTTCTAAAGATGTCCGGGAATCAGCAAATTCCTTAGCTGAAGTTTTTGCTGGTGTCTACTGTTCCGAAACGGACGGGTCATTACCCACTCTTTGTGTTCCTGGTCCGAATGCAGAACTTGGGACTGTGGCTGTCAATGAGAAATAGGTGCTTAAACATCTGATGAATCTCAAGGAAGCGTCCTCTGCTGGTCCTGATGGCCTTTCTCCTTTTACCTTGAGAAGGTGTGCTTCTGCCATTGCTGTCCCTCATTTTCATGAAGTCGTAGACATTTCTGTTCTCCTGAGGGATTGGTTGAAGGCTTCGGTTACACCTATATTTAAAAAGGGAGACAAGCTCTCGCCTAATAATTATCGACTCATAAGCCTTATCTCCTACAAGGTCTTGGAGAAAATTGTCTGTGAGCAGCTCCATATTATTTGGTGCTTATTGCACCAAAACAAAACAAAAACATTTTACTCTACAATTATGCACAATTTCATCATTGTCTGTTCTATTTTGAGAATTTCATAAATATCCTTATCTTCATCAACTTTTAAAAAATTAATTATAAAAAAGCACTCGATTAGTGTAAACACATTAATTAAACTCTATGAATTTGATATTTCGATATTTCATCTTGAAACTGTTTTTTTGGTTAGGCTTTGTTAATGTGTCTTTACACCACCTTAGGCACAGCACTGTTAATTTTTGACCCAAAGTGAATACTGAATTACTATAATTGTCTGGCCTGTATCTGGCCTTCGCTCCAATATGACTCCTTTCATGACATCAAATTCTTTGAGGCATTTTATATGGCCGTTTTTTTGTGAAATAGTTTATTTTGATGACCTCTACCTTTTAAAAAAAAAGCTCACTGTTGAAAAGACCCTGACTCTTTTCACTTTGGCCAAAATTCAACTAACCAGGATACAGACAAATAAATCATTGAAAGATACCACAATCCACGATATTGTAGAAGTCATTTTTGTACTACAAAGCTACAAGTCTTTCTCTCTCGACATTGAAATATTAGCTCAGTTTTCTGGATTATGTCTATGCCTCCACATGACATTTTCAAACTGTGTATCAGGAGTTGGCATATGTCACGCAAGTAACATTGTATTAGGAATTCCTTATAAAATGCTTGTAACTCCATTAGGCGATTTTTACTGAAATGTTTCATTCTTATATATTATACCCCACTCCTTTCAAAAAATCGAAAATAGTAAAGGTCGAATACTCAAAAATTTATTCACACATGTTGATTAAAATATTCATCTGCACTCACTAAACTCTCCCGGATATCGAGAGATTGATTATCTTTCTGCTGCTTTTTGCTTGAACTCTTCAAATATTCAATATTTGAATGAAATGAATATATGGCGTCTTTCAATAAATTCACGAAAAAATCTGCGTGATTACGGAATGATTGTTTGTTTACTGACTTACCTTTGAAGTATCAAAGCATAATTGTGTTTGAAGCTTGGAGATAAATTTCTATGGATTAAACCTAAGTAACCAGTAACCTAACTTAGCATTTTGTGAAATTTGAAGATTTCGAACTGAACTTATAAGTTTGGACAACTTTGTCCCCTTGAATATTTTCTAGAAACATTTTTTGGTGAAATGGTTTCAACTTAGGAAACAGCCTGTATATATTAATTTAAGTATCTCATAGTTGAATTTCATAATGGATATCCCTCAAGTAAAAATCCAATCGTTTACATAGATAAAATTATTTGTATACAAAAAAAAAGTGTGTGTGTCCGCTCCGACGCACGACTGGAGTTTACTCCTCAAGAACGATTATAAAATAAATAAATAGATAAGGGAATACGGGTATAAATGAATGCATTTTTGATGATACTTAGATTATGCACGGTAGATTTTTATTCTATTAATTATACAATAAATTTTTTGACATACATAAGGAAGCCATGAAAAAATATAAACAATAATAATTTAATATAATAGAATGTTGAGCAAGATTGATTTTATTCACTATTTACATCACCTTGCGGTGTATTTATTCCAGGAACAATATCAACATCATTGAATACTGAGACGATCGGTTTGTGGTAACTAAAATACGATACATGGACGTCGGACGATATATGTGTAATAAATCGCGAAAACATCGCATCAATAGTGGTATCATATCTAGTTGTTCCCAGTGTTCTTCCAGAAATTAAATCTAAGTTTAATTCGTCTTTAAGGAATTGTATCAACCGGAAACCATCTTCTTTATTAAAGTCAATATTAAAATCTCCACCAAGTATAAGCGGAAGTTCATGATAGCGTTTTCTTAATAGTTTCGAACCCCCTTCTGTGTATACTAGCAATGCTTCGTGGAGAAAATCTATTATATCAGTAACATTCGTATTGACCGAAATATAAACAGTCACCATAATAATTTCTCTACCGCTGGATGTAGTGTATCTTGCGGCGCATATATCTCCTACAGCAGATTTAGTTAGACTTGTGTGCTGGGGACCTCTTCTCAATTGAGTATCACTATTGACCGCACACTCCCACTGTGAATCGTCAGTATTGTGATAAATGCAGACCCCTCCTCCACGCTTTATGTTTGGTCGCCTATATTGTGTGATGAGATTAAAATTTCCAACTTCAACCTGTTCGTTGTTAGAAAGCCAAGTTTCTGATAACATTAAAACATGTGATTTTCGTATTATGTTGCCACGAAGATCACATGCATGTGCCCGGAGACTTTGGCAGTTTAGAGAAAAAACAATGATATTCCCTTCATTAATCTTTTCGAGTATAACTCGATCGATTGTATTAAGATGGACAGTAGAAAGCCGAGTAAACTCGTTTTGTAACAAAAGCATCGCTTGATTTTCACGTCTGCCATGGTGAAAACGTTGATCTTCACTAGATACAATGTAAAGTTTTCCATTTCATTAGTTAGCAAACGAGGAGTCAGTATAGGTTGGCTGGGAAGCTGACAAATCTCATCAAAATTAAGGTTTCTGGTTTGATTTGGTTTCCTTTTTTTTTTGTACACATCACTAACACTTTCGTGCTGTTGTACGTTTTGACGTTTTTTGTTGATACCGGTGCAGTCTCAATAACTACTTCGTGGTGTGTAATGACAGGTCCATCGTCAGGACTTGAAGGTACCACCTGTGCTGTAGTTACCGATGTCAAGTAGTTGGAAGGTCCTGCATCTTGCCTCGGTAAAATTTCAGTAACGTCTGAGTTTGACTCTGCGTTGATGTTTTGATTCGCTCGGAGTTTTTTTCTCAACCTGCATTCCCGTTGACGCTCCGCTGCGGACTTTTTGGCTGGTCTGTCCTCTTTCTGTTTTTTAGGCCCAGATTTTTCTTTCATCCGAAGTCTGTATTCTTGTTGTCGAATTGCTTGAGTTTTTTTATGACCGGTTGTTGTTGATGGACAGGTTTCAGGACTGTGAATAAACAAATTCAAGCACATTTAATAAGAAAAAAAATAAATAGCTATTTTAATAGCATGTAATTAAATATAAAAGCACAACATAAAAAGTATAGATATACACTGATAAAAAGATTCATTAACTATTTAATAATTTAAATTATTTGAAAGCAATTGTTTAATTTTAATAAATATTTTTCTACATTTAATTAACATTTATTTAGAAGGAAAATATATTTATTAACATTTAATAAGTATTTATTAATAATTAACAAATACTTATTAACAGTTAATAAATATTTTTTAACAACTAATAAATATTACGTTGATTTGTATTTGATTTGTACTTCATAAATTATTTTTAATAAACATGGATTAACTTTTAATAAACCTTTTTTTAGTAGCTAACAAATATTTATTCATACATTTGATAAATTGCATTTCATAAATAATTTATTAACTGTTAATAAATACTTATTAAATTCTTTGACGTTAAAAAATCATTTATTAATAAAGTTTATTAAATATAAACAATTCCTTCTATCAGTGAATGGACAACTTATATATTAATTGTAAAAGTGAATTATATAGACTTACTTAATTACCGCATCCACGTGTTCCGCAACTCCCGGATCATTCTCACTAGAATACGTAACTTCCATATTTTACTGTATTCAACTGACACAAATTTATATTTATATCGATTATAAATAAATTATAAAATTTAAAACAATATCTCCGCAAGTTCAAAGTGTTTGTAGGTTAATATCGAATAAATAAATGTTTAGAAATGTATTGATATAGTTATGCAGGCGCTACACTGTACATGTATAATGTGTATGCTATTATACACACACAGATATATACTAAACATATACAAGTACATGGAGCCGAGCATACTGTGTGGTGGGGAATGGTCAGACTATAGCGCATAACGCATTTCGTGTGACATGCTATACTCTCTAGTACGATTTTGGTCCCCATAATTTTCATACCCCGGGCCTATATATGTAAATCGATTCTTAAGGAGTAAACTCCAAAAACATTTCGAAAAGTAAATAAATCAAATTCAAAATTTTTCAGAATTTTATTTTCATCATAATTTGTTAATGCTTGCTTTAAACATACAAGAAAATAGCCCCCTAACTAACAACATGATATATAGATATTATTACTGCTGCTTTTACATTGCAGGCTATTGAACAAATGCATAAATTTTTGATATCAACTCGCAGTATGTCTATGATTGATCACGAAGACCGCTTCATGATTGCTGCAATCAAGCAATTAGAAAACTTGAGCTCGAAGGATTTAGATAGTTCACCATTGGTATTGAAGACCTATAGAAGTCTTTTATCTGTGATAAACCAGGTAAGTTGTAATGTAGGCTATTTGTTAAAATGACGTACATAAACCTGGACTTTTTAGTGATATGATTTTAATTTTGTCGATCACAATCATTGTTGTACTTGAGCATAATTTTGTGTACTGTATATGTTGATGCTTTGATGTAATGTTTATTTATTCTTAGATAAACAATTGAGAAATGAGAAATAGGTTGTCAGTCTAAACACTGTCAAGCAAAAACCTTATATAATTTCTTATTACTCAAACTGCGAGAACAAAATCAGTCAGTGTTTTGTACTTTCGCTTTAGGGCTTATGACGACATTGCTGGGTATGTATACGTAATACAAAATGAATAAACACTGCTCCGCTATCACATGTAATCACATTCAAACTGAGCAATCATAATCAAACACATCGTGCACAATACAGAGTACAAGTTGCAACCTGTTCAATTATGTACATTAAATACATTAGTGAAGATTCATCAAAATAATCTTTGTGTATTCAACAGTGATAGGCAAGTCGGATTACAGGAGGTTCCGGATTAGACAGGGGCCGGATTACCGCGGGTCCACTGTATTTCGTTCTTGAGGCCAATTATATATCAGGCTCTGAATCAATGTCTGATGTGTCATTTAGCCTCCTTTGTAGCTATTTTTGTGAGAAGTGCTCCTTTCAAGCATCAGTAAATATTTATATTGTTTCCACCAACTCCATTCTTCTTTTCATCCATCGTTAATAAAACAGCCCCCCACAACTACTATTGAAAAGCTTATATAAGAAACAAAAAAATGTTCAGCAGTATTACCTTCTACAAGCCATTCTCTCCTAATAATTTCTCCATTAGGTATTTTTGAAACTGTTGTTGGAAATGATCTTTTTCATCTCTTGGCAGGTCTGGCGGTATATCAGGTTTTCAAAGTTTTAATTATACTATTGGTTATCACCTTGAATTTTAGAAATCCCAGATATGAATTTGTAATTACAGCCTAGAATCCAGTATCCAATAGGTGTACTTGGAACTTCATGTTCTTCTATAGAATAATCTTCTTTGGTGTTTGGTTCATAGGTAGGACTATCTTCAAAAGCCTTCTCTTCATCTAAATTATATATATCACAATCTTCACTTTCTTCAGTTTTCAAGCGTTCGTGAAAGCTTTAAGAAACCATTTTTAATTGTCTAGCCCCCTTGTGAGCCTGCGGCACTAGGCATTTGTCCTCCTGTTATGGACCCTGAAGGTGAAGCCACATATTTAAGCAATTGTAATTCATGTTCAAATAAAAAATTATTCAAATGCAGTAAAAATCATGTTTGTTGCAGTTTTACGTGAACAAAGTTCTTGGAAGGCATATTTCTATAAGCGTCCTCAAAAATATCATTAATGCTTTCATACAGCTATTAGTGCAGGGAAAATTGGAAGGATGTGTAGATGGAGACACTTATATAAGAGTTATTAATCTACACTGTTGTAAAATCATAGAGAGATCGGACCATACTAGGATCTTCTGGTGAGTTTTTATCATTTATTATGGATTACATATTACGATATTGTGAAACTCCAGATTTGCATGGGTTGTCTATATGTCCCACAACTAACAGTTGTCTAAAGAAACTGCATAGTAATTTCTCAAAACTTGTTTTTATTATTGCATCATTTGTTTAGTTCTGACTGATGTTTGTTTTTCGTCCCTACTTTCTGTCTTGAATATAGTCGATCTGACAGGAATATGATAAAACTCCTGATAAAACAGAAAATTGAAGAATAATATGTGAAATGATCTAGCGTGAGAACAAAAAATATAAAATAATTTTATCCATGCTACTATCGATAACATATTCTTCAAGAGGAGATTAGTCTATCTTGTTATTATTGTAAAACAATAAAAATTCTGCAAAATGATGTAACAAAACTTCTTATGCAGCGTTTTTGGTTGATCTTTTTCTTCCAGTTCCAGTGTCGGGAATTCAAAAATTTATGTGAAAAGAGTCTCAATTAGGTAAAAGTGTCGATCAACGATGCATCAAAATAAATCAATTTAGTTACATGAGTTCTATTTTCGGTTAAAATGAAAGCAAGAATGACTTGTATGCCATATGAATTTATGTGTGAAATTGGACATATTCTTTCCAGTGCATTGATCCAGTTGTCACAAGATTGTCTTCGCACAGAGGCATCACCAAGACAAACTGAACTTGTAATGAAGTGCTTATGGAGGATAATTAAGCTCATGCCTCAGTGGGGCAGCGATATCCATTATGACGAAGTACTGGCCGACGTATTGAATTTCTTCAGAGAATTTCCTCCGTCTTGGTGGAAAACAAGATCATCAGATACCCTCTTTAGAACCATCAAAACGGTGGTGCATTCAAGTGTGAAGATAAGGGGCAATGCTATTTTACAGGATTTGGAGAAAGTGCAGGATTACAAAAACTCAGATGTGGAAGGTTACATATTGAAACAACTGAAGGTAAATGATAACTTTTTTTGTCTTTATTTCAGTTCAACATGAAAAATAATTGTGTCTTTATTTTTCAAGTAAAATGAACTTAAACTAAATCCTTTTCAATACAATAATTTAAAAAAATGACCAGTGGAGCAGTGGAAGAATCAAAACCTCAGCGTAATGCGATGACGAATAAACAACTGTTATCTTTCAATAGCAATGGCTAGTGGGGGGAGAATGCTTTGATCGAAATAAGGCTCTGCACTGCTTTCAGTTCAGCAATCAGAATCATTAGCACTTCAAACGTGGGATTCGTTAGTCCATATCGGTTGAAAATAAAGTAAATCGAAATGTTCAGTGTAGAAGAAAAATTCAGATCATAAAATGGTACTTTGGAGGTCAACCAATTCAAAAGGCAATAAATTCATTTATTGTTGTCTTTGAAGATAGGCGGATTCCTTCAAGTTCGGCTATTTCTAAAATAATTTTAAAAATTCTAGAAATGTGGGTGTTTACGAACATGCAAGCATTGCAAGATTGATAAACTACCAGAACCATTAGTTAAAATCGTCTGAAAAAAGGAGTAGATGTGTGACCTGCTGTTGAAATCCGTGCACGTTGTTCAAGTAAACAAATTGCTGAACAAGTTGATATGAGTGATAGAAGTGTTCGGAATATTTTGAAAAGGAATGATTACCGATGTTATAAGATTCAAACAAACCAAGAAATTTTTGCAGAAGTCCATATATCAAACTAATGGAATTTTGTGAAACTTATGATGGAAAAAGTAAATGAACATTCCTTAACAATATCTTATTCACTAATGAGTCATCATTTTCCTGAATAGAAAACGCAACCCATCAGTAGTAAGATATTGGTCTAGGAAGAATAAGCATCTGATTATTCCTATGCGTACCCAGTATCCCCAAAAACTAAATGTTTGAACAGAAATATACTGGGGGCATTTTTTATCGATGGTAACCTAAACGCTGCCAAATATCTAGAGCTTTTAGAGAATCAAATTATTCCAACAGTTCGATAGCTACCAATAAATGTCGATGATGTCTGGTTTCAGCAGGATGGCTGTCCAAGTCACAACCCAAGTGTAATCACACATTATCTCAGGACGACTTTTTTGGACCGTGTTATTTCTACAAATGGCACGATCAAATGGCTTTCCAGATCTACAGATTTATCTCCCAATAATTTTTTATCTGAAAAATTTGGTTTATGAGCATGAAATTGATAGAGCGACAAATATTAATGAATTAAGGTTCAAAATAATCCAACTTTGTGCCAAAATAGCAACTATGCCTTTGAGTCTACTCAAAGATATGAGATTATCTCTTTATAATAGATTAGGCTACAGTTTGGCTCAACAAGGTGGATTATTTGAACATTTAATTAAATTTTTCGACCTTCGATTTCGCATTTTTAAGAATTTGTTTTTGTTTTTGAATTTCTTATTTTCGTTGAATTTATTTTATTTTCAAGCCAGTTATGGGGGTAAAGAACCTAAGTACTCATTTTCACAGAGGAAATTATTTGTGTCATTAATTGTGGCAAATAAATTCCTCGCATGCAATGGACTAAGATTGTCGTATTTCTTTTCAAACCGATATGGACAAACGATTCCCATGTTTGAAGTGCGAATGATTGGAGGTCAGAAATAAAGGGAATTATTATTTTTCTGATTGCTGAACTGAAAGCAGTGCAGAGCCTTGTTTTAATCGAAGCACCCTCCTGCTAGTCACTGCCATTGAGAGAGAACAGTCGTTTATTCATCATCACATTGGGCTGAGGTTTTGATTCTTCCACTGCTCCACTGGGCATTCGTATTCCTCTAGATTAACAATGAATTTTTTATGTTTCTGACTGTCTTTTCCATACATAATTAGTAACAGTAAATTCGCAGCATTTGACATAAGCAATACAAAACATATAGCACCCTTAGATAACCTCGGTTCATATATGTGACAAACATGGAAAAATGGATCAATAGATCCATTTTTCCATGTTTGTACACGGATACATAAATTATTATTATTATTTATTTTACACTTAACATATGAAAGATACAGTGAACTGTGGAACCATTGTTTTAATGGTGGGAAAAATGACCTAAACATTAGAAATATTTCTTAACTTTTTGGAGCTCATAACTTCCAAACTAAGAAGCTATAGCTGACAAAGGCATTTCTTATAACCGGGGCAAGTATGACTAAAGATAACTCTAAGGGACAACACAATAAATTGATTACCACTGATTTTCCTCGTGTGAATCCATGTTGTTGTTCAGGTATGAAGTCATGCAAGGAGAAAAATCACGTATTTTGTCAGCTGTAATTGATTCCATGATTTTGGCTATTATAAAAATAAGACTTGTGGAGCTTTTTTTATTTAGGCAGTATTTAATTTGATAATCACCAAAAATTATCACTCCACAATTATGTAACAATCGAAACCAGTCATGTCGGTATTCTTGTAAATAGAATATATTGATTTATTTCAATTTACTATGAATTTACTAGGATTTTGGTTAACAATTTATATTTATCGGATTTTGTTATACCATTTGGATGTCTTATAATGAATGTTTTATTTTATATGTCATTTGATTTAAGTGGTACATATATGATATTATTTTAATTTATTTTCGGAAGTTATAATCATTAAATATAATTTTTTTAAATTAAATATGTAGAAGGCTAATATTAAAATATTTAAATAATTACTATGAATATTCGTAAATTAAAAGTCATCGATACTATTTATCTCCTTATAAGATATTCTTATTACTCTAATATATATTGGGTTGAAGGACCCAATGTCGATAGCTATTTGTATGTATACATGCAATAAAGATCTGTTATTATCATTATTAGTATATTGTGGTTCATTTCCAATTGTAATTATTCATTCCATAGGCGCTGAAACTGGATGATGGTGAAATCCAAGCTCCTGTTCAATCTATTAAGCCTGAATCAAGTCCTGCTAAAAGAAGTAATCTCTCGAAAACAATTCAAAATCAGTTAACAGAAATATTTCAAAAAATTGGAACCAAAGATGAAACTAAGGAAGGATTGAACTTACTTTATGATTTCATACAAGAACACCCTGAGGCCGATATTGATCCATTCTTGAAAAAGTGTAGTACATTCTTTCAAGGTTATATAAAGAATGCATTAAAGGATATCAAAGAAGATAGAGAATCTTCTCGAAACACAATAGGTGAGTAAATACAACCACAAGACCTCTAAACCTGTAACTTAGCAATATTACCCTAATGTAATCAATCAACTATACTTACTTCAATTTATAATTATTTAGTTATATAAGTTAGGTCAGGGAAATGACACAAGCTGTAATCATGCCACAAAATTTTTTTTTGAATTAAATCTCAACGTAGTTTAGTGGACACAGATCTGGGTTATGGTACCGGTGATTGTGGATTCGAGTCCCTCTGCGCATGGGTGTGTTTGTGTATGTCATGTGGTGGAGCATGGCTAATAACAACAGCAGTCAATGAATAATACTCAACAAAAAAAAAATCTAAATGAAATGTGGACCTTTTTCACAGCAAAAATAATGAAATTTTATATTCCCTGTCTCACCTTAATAACATGATACTTTTTATCTTTTACAGTACAGTATGTACTAAAAGTGAATGAATAGTAGTAGATATATTAAAAGCAGATGCTCTTGCATTTCTGCTTTAATATTACGCATTACAAATACAAAATTAATAATTCTATTGGAAAATTCTAACCTTTAAAAGAGAGCTATGAAATTTTCTGATGATCTGAAATTTGAGATTTTAACGAAAAAACTGTTCAAAACAATGGCAAAAATAAGAATTTTGCGTGTTGATCAAACATTGCTTTTTGATAGGAAACAAAAGCTTGGCTTGATAAGTGTTATCTGGTCCCTGCACAAGGAAAATCGAACATTATTAACTGATTTGCTTGATTTAGAAGTGGTACTATGAACACAAATAATGCATCACACTCTGGTCGCCCAGAAGGTCATTTTTTAAAAAGACCACAAAATCGTGCAAGCCATAAAGTGGAAATGCAGGAAATAACTGTCACTCTAAGATGTCCAAGGAACGAGTAGGCTTTATTTGGATGAACATTTGCTTATATGGAAGCTCATTTGGAATTGGGTGCCAGTGTTTGCTAACAGTTGACAAAAAACAACAACGAATTGATGACTTTGAACACTGTTTAGACCTGAATAAGCAGGACTTTTTGCGACAATATGTGACAAAGGATGATGCATGGATCCACTATTATAAGTTTTAATCAAAAATCGTCTGTTGACTGGTAGGCAGCTGGTGAACCTCAGCCAAAAGACAAGGCATCTGTATTTTGGTATTCATATTGTATTTTGATACGATAAAAGAATGCTTGCTGGAAAGTGATATGGCACAAATGAGGAGGTGACAGTTGAAACAAATGCCTGTTTTGAGACCAAATATAAATCATTCTTCAAGAAAGGTTAGAGAAGCACTGAAATGATTGTATCGCCCTTGAAGGAGACTATGTTGATGAATAAAGTCAAATTGAATCAAAAATATTTTGTTTAAGCCAAGAACTTATCATCAGTCAATGTCTTAATACTAAAGCCAATTATTTTTTCTTCCTTTTTAACCTCAAAATTAAGCTATACCTGGCCTGCTGATGAAACATCTTTGCCTTATCAAGAATAAAATCTGTCCTGTTTTGATTCATTCACCTGCTTCATCTTGGTCATCAGATTTCTCTCTGCAAAGTTTATAAAGTTGTGATGTAGAGCACTTTTTAAAATGCCTGCTATTCCTCACATTTTGTTCGACAATCATCAAATATCATTTACTTTTTTGTGGACTCGCATCATTTAAACTTTCTCATCCAATATTTTTCTATTGCAAACGAAAAAGAAGACTTCTTTAGAATCTAGGTTTACTCTGATATTGTGGTTGGTCTTCAACAGGTCATCTTCAAAAGCTTTAGGTTGTTGCTTTTTATATAAAAATAGCCAAAATTACTGACCCATATTGAAAAACTGTTTTACATTAGAAAGTATGTAAAATATTTTATTTTTGTAGATTAGGTGGAAAAACATACCAATTTAATTTCAAATCAACGCCAAAACCCATAGCTCTTGAGGTCACAGTTCTGTCAACAATAAAGATTAGATGCTAATACAGTTAGTAGATAATATATTTTATATGATAAATGGAAATTCTATGGAGCATACGTGTTGTGTAGTAACAATACATCTAAAAAATCTTTACAAGTTATTTCTTACGTTCCACATAATGATCAATGTGAATTAAGTGGCAAATCTCAAATACTCTGAGATCCAATAGCAACATATTTACATTTCCCAATTTATTATTGGGATTTTGATCACTATGACATAAGATTTTATTTTATTCTACAAAAAAAATGCGATTTAAATAAAATACCCACAATAATCTGATTTATGTATTAATAAATTCAATCATTCTTGAGGTTAATTTTCACTTCTTGAATATTCTTCATCTGATTCGATACTTTATTCATATTTTTCCGTTTTCAAATAATAAAGACAATTATGAGGAGTATCATGTGAGAGAATCAAGCTAATGAGCTGATTTTAATAATAATTTATCGAATAATGCTGAAAATGTCTAGTTAACGCCAAATACAGAACAAAATGACGTTTACCAGCAGCCATGTGAATATTCACTCTTGGTGTTCCAACTTGTCATAGTGAATTGTTGTGTTTTGTAGTTTTGTTTTATCAGAAATACTATTAATTTGAAATGAAAATGAATGTGTTTCATTACATAAATAATTTTAGTGATTCTTAGACACTGTCATCTCTAGTGCCATTGATACACGTGGTTGTGTACTTCTAGGACCATCCTAGTAGATTGTCCATAATTCTGTACACAATTTCTGTTCAATACATTTTCTTCTTTAATTTACATAAAAACAAGGGTAAAGGATACATTTTTACCGAAACCCAACAAAAATGAGAAACTAAATTTTTATTTATTTATTGATGTTTATTTTAGCAAGTAAAGTGGTAGAAAAAGTCCAAGCAAGTATATTACCACCTCCAGCCTCTGAGGAACCAGGAGATAAAGGAACTGATTATTGGAGAAATAGACTTCATAAATTTGAGAGAGTATACGAAGGATCAAGCAAAGTAAATGAATAAAATTTGAAAATGTTTGTAGATATTATTTTAGGACATTACTAGGCTTTAATGTCTACGATTAAAGTTGTAACACACGAAATTAAAATGTTTGTATATAGTGAATCCCCAGATTTCGACTAGTATTTTACTCATATTAACATGGTACTTAGCCAAAATTCTGATTTCTAATGTTGTTACTTGCTGATTATTAACCTTTTGTATTGTTATTTTATTAATTTAATATTGTCACTGATTCTTCTATTATCACATATTTCTATTCAGTATTTATATCTCCAATTTTAGTGTTCAGGAGGAATAATATTTTATGGTTAACATCTGATATTAAAATATAATTACTCATCTGGTTTTTTGATTATAAGTATTTTTTTAATTAGAACATCCTTATGTTTATCTTCTCAAAAAATATGAAAACATTGAGATAATATTGAGGACTTTGAGCTTTCTTATCTGATTTTGGCAAAAAGTACTTGAAATTTGTCAATGTATTCTCTTTCCACTATTTCTTGCCAATGTGTAATGATGAAAAAAAACAAAGGAAAAGGTTGGAGACTTTCAAGTATGTATTGTTCATTTTCATGAGTTTTTCTGTTTCTTCAGAACAGTACTAAAATTGAAAAAAATTACTTTATTTGACTTTCGCCTGACAGTACACAGGATTCCATGTTTTTATTCATTATATGTAGCTTCTCGAAGAAATAATTCAGATTTGAAATTTTCAGGGGAAATGGAGAGTTGAACAATTGCGCAAAAACTTCTGACTTAACGTCGGTGCTTTTCAGCATCTTTAATTTTCATCATTTTCAATAAACATTTTTTATTCAAGCAATTATGGTAAAATCTTGACATAAAGTAGTAAAGTATGTTACAACCGAAAAACAAAAGATTTCTGAAATAAATGCAAATTACAGCAGGAACCTAATTGTATGCTTGCAGTGTAAGAATCTACCACAAGGGTCTCCCAAATGAACTCAATTACTCGACAAGATAGATTTGATAATACGTGTTTGTTACTTCAAAAGAAGTTTTAAGGAATTGTATCTATTATTTTCAAGTGATTTTTTAAATCTACTTGAGAACTGTTATTTTCATTATATAGAATCTCATAGTTGTTATTGAAATTGTGTCCAAATTATTTCAAATGGTTTGTGTATGTTGAGTTCCAAGTATCTGATATAGAATCTCATAGTTGTTATTGAAATTGTGTCCAAATTATTTCAAATGGTTCATGTATGTTGAGTTCCAAGTATCTGATGTTATAACTCTGCTAGTGTTCAGATATTCTTGAAATATCTTCTAATTCCGCCATCACAAACCACAGGGCAATCATTACAAGTCAACTTGTAGACTCCACAGATTTATTGTTATTATTTGTATCGTTTTTGTTGAATGATCAGAAATATATATTAACAGATCCCTGTTGTTGAATATCTTCAGTTCATTTGAGAATCCCAGAAGTAGGCTCCAATATACGAGGGGTGTTCAATGTATTCTTGGTGTTGTGATTTGCTGATAATGTAAGTAATCTCATTATCTCAATTACTAATGAAACTATCTGAGGGTATAAAATTAAATAATAAATAAATTAAATATAAAATTTCCATAATTTACGATCATTAGTTTTCTAGGTATCCTCAGTGAAAGACGACCGGAATGACTGACGCCACAATGATGAAGAAAATAGAGCACCGCGCCGTTATAAAGTTCCTCACTAAGCAGGGAAAAAGTCAAAAAAATCCACGAAGAGATGGTTGCTGTTTACCAAGACTGTGCCCCGTCGTTATCCACCGTTCGAAAGTGATCAAGTGAATTCAAAAGAGAAAACATTGAAGACGATCCTCGCTCGGGCGAGCCCGTTAGCGGCACCACTGCAGAAAATGTAAAAAAAGTGGAAAAGCTGGTACTTGAAGATGCCAGAATAATACCAAGATGTTAGCAGCGATGACAAATCTATCCGTGGATACCATACATGCTATACTTCATGACCATCTTAATCTCTGAAAGGTCGGTGCAAGATGGGTACCGCATCTCACTAGCAAGTGCGAGTCGACTGCTGTAAGGAGTTTTTAGAGCTCTGTGGAGAAGACCCATTGACTATTTTCAACCAGGGATGAGAAGTGGGTTCATCACTAGGACCCTGAGAGTAACAAGTCCATGCAGTGCATTGGTAAACTTGTTCAGGTGCACAGCTCCCAAACAAGTTTAAAGTCACCCTATCCTCTGGAAAGATGGCTAGAATCTTTTGGGATTATAAAGATATTTTATTGATAGAATACCCTAAAAAGGGTGAAAGCATCATAGCATCATACGCAACCACTTTGTATAATTTAGAGAAGCAATCAAAGGAAAAAAGCGAGGAAAATTCTTAGCGGGCGTTGTTTAACGACAACGCGCCAGTTCACAAGGCCCGCGTGGCGAAGACGGCTGGGCGGAAATGTGGTTTCGAAGAAATCACTCATCCTCCGTACAGTCCAGAATTGGCCCCCAGTGACTACTACCTATTTCAAATATCTTTGTGGAAAGCGATTTTCCATCGATGAGGAACTGAAGGTAGGTAGCAATTAATACCTATTTTGAGGAGAAGTCACAAAAATATTTTCTACAAGGTTAAGAGAAGCTTATTTCTCGATCTAACAAATGTATTGAAGTTCTAGGAGACTACATTGAAAAATAAATTTTTTCTAAAATTTTCTGAGTGTTCTTTCCTGCCTATACCGAGAATACATTGAACATCCCTCATACCTACCTCAACAGTATATTACATCCTTTTCCTTTTTCACCTTTTTCAAGCATACTAAACAGCCAAGCATAAATTAAAAGTCTTCCCATAATTTGCATTTATTTTAGAAACCTTTTATGTTTGCAGCTTTTTTCAGTTGCAACCTTTATGCGATGATTGTGTTCAATTGTGAAAATGTAACAAAAATTCATTACTTCAAGGACAATAAACATAAAACACATGTAATTTGTTCAGAATATGTTGCAGTTTTGTCATACTGCATTGCCTACATAATAATTCTTTTCAGACAACCATCATATCAGATTGTGAGGTGTCTTTTTAGATATATCTGATAGTATATAACAGCATATTTTAGGGGTTAATGTTGAAATATATGACAGAAAATAAATAAAAGATATTAAGAACTATACTAATCACATTATGTGATAAAATAAATTATACTCCATTTTCAATATGGAATTTGAATGCTCTCTTTTATTTATTTTTTTAAATTTAGACTAAAAACAAAGTATAAATACTATTTTTCACAATCATAAAATTTTCAAAAGTTTCATAAAGTACAATTAATTACTTTCACAGATATTGAAAGAACTCACCTGCTATGTTGAAATCAAGCGAAGCCTGATCATGGACAAGTTCAATTATATTTCACCCCAGATATTTTGATTTGGTTCAAAAAAATGTTGAAAATGGGTTCATATTTTCAATTTCACAAAATACTTCAGTTCAGTCTTCAATTGATGCATTTATTTTTCAATCAAAAGACTACCCACCTATTAACATTAAACAATATTATTATATTTTTAAATATTTGACCTATTGGGTTGAATTCCTACGGTATGAGACATAGCAAAGATGGTCCCATTTTAAACTAGAGAATCATAAAAGTTGAATATGAATCCTATTCGACTAGAAATATTAATTTCTTGATAAACCACTCCTAGAACAAAAAACAGAATTATCAATAAATATAAAATAATTATTTAATTTGATGTATTTGTAGTTATCAAAACCATTCATTAAGGACTTGCAAGAATTTGCATTCAGAATAGAAGAAATGAGAAGATTGGTTTTGAGGTTTGGCAACACTGATGTGAATAGGTGTAATCTGACATTGTCATAATAAAGTTTGACATTTTAAATGGTGAACGTACTCCGAACTTGTTGCTCTATGCGTGCTATTTGTGTTGTTTACAGATACTTAAAACATTCATCTTGGCCAAAAAAAAAAAAAGAATTAAATCCTGAACATTTTCGTTCTATCTCTATGTCTTTCGATGTTGATAAACAAACAGCAGTTTCAATTCTCAAGACACTGCGTTTTGCTAGTTTTCAGAACTCAAATCCTGGTGGCAATTCGCTGCAGGACGAATTTTGTGAAGGTCATTTAAAATCAGCTGTGTGTGAACTAATATTGCAAGATCATCATGTGACATACCATGTAATAAAGGCATACTTGGACATTATTTCCACTCTTCTACATTCAATATTGCATAAACGTTCGGCTTCGCTCAACCAAAAAAACCTGTGTTGAATGGTACAAAGAAATGTTAGAAAAATTCAATCGCAGTGCTTCAAAGACGTTTATAAGATTGTGACAGGCGACGAATCATGGATCTATGCATATGAAGCCATCCCAATATCTGTATTTTTTCTACTTTGTGGCCAAAAATGGGCTTGCTTGAACAATTATATCAGACCTCCAGATATATAAGTCATGATCAAATTCAAGTCTGTCCATATCCGATCCTTTGCAAGATACTTTTGAAAAAAACAAATGATTATTACACTAAAAACAAATGTAATGAATTTGCCAATACTTTGGCAATCGACTGGATTACTATATTAACAATAATAACCGCGATAGCTTGGACTGAAATGTCACAAGCTACGTATAACAAATTTGACTATTTGAATGATAGTGCACAATGTAGCAAAGGCTTTATGCGACAAGTTTGACTATTACTAGAATAATAATTTTACAGTCTTTTCAAAGACTGACAAAATGAACCTTCTTACTGGTTACAGAAAAATTATGAGATTAATGCAAGTAAAGAAGGATAGAATCAGTTTATAATTCCGAATACTGTTTCATGTGAAATTAACAGGCATAAATATATCAAAATCTCTAAATGAGTTTCCTTGTTTTCTAAGGCCATATATAATAATTAACAATTAAAACAAATAAGCAGAAGTGTCGAATAACATTTCAGTTCATATGGCGCAGCTGAAAAACTGCTAGATCAAAATATCAACATGAAAGACCTAAGTATCGATGACAAAATAATTTCGAACGACAGGGCCGTCTCTAATGAGACGGAACAAGAAATATTCTCCCCATTTTATTCAAATAATACCTTTATTCAAACAAAAGTTTTTTATTGGATAACATGTTGTAAAGTAATCAAAAATCAATTTTTTTTTAGATAAAAAGAATTCTACTGATCACTGAAAAGATACAGTTTTTTAAGGGATCCCCAAACCTAGGGTCTGAATTTTTTTAAATTCATAAATAGCATCATTGGTGGATGTAGTGATTCAAATATTTGAACTTCTATGAGAGTTAACATCTCCACAGAAAATCTAGGAGTATTGGGACAAAATATTGAAAATAAAACCTTTTTCATATGAAAACACATAACTTACTTATAAACACACACATGAAGGATAGATACTTGGTGAAAGTGTGTGCATATCATTAGTTATCAATGACAGATGACAGATTATTAGTTATCAATGACAATGACAGATGAATTTTCAATTAAATTTAAATACCTTAAGCAAAAAATTCACATTTGCTTGACATGTCATATTCCAGTTCCTCATTTTTATACATATCGATCATCCTCTGGATGTCATGAGATAACATTTCCAGTTGCTTATCGTGCTTTATCTTGAGCTTTTCCTTTTCTTTTGCTTGTTTAATGGCTGCAGTTTTATGTTCATCTAGAAAACGTTTATCATTGGTCTGTTGCTTTTCTTTCAATCTGCGTTCCTTATCTTTTTTCGTTTTTAAATTTTTATCATTTGCCACCTGTAAAAGAAATCAATGAATTCTTTGAAAACTTTCAAATGATTTGTCATAACCTCTTTTGCAGTTTCCACAGAAATTTTAGCTTGGCGACTGTTCATTTCTTTTTTCTCTCTATCATGTTTAGCTTCAAGTGTTTTCATTTGGCCTGCTTGTAAAAGTTCCATATGCTTTCTTAGAACATCCCGTTGGTCATGAAGCTGATTTCTCAAAAACTCCCACTCTTGCTTTCTATGCCTCTCCATAAGATTACTCCATTCTATAGTCTGTTCTGTTACTAGTTTTCTCACTGCTGGATCATTTACTAGATCATTTTTACTACAAAAATACATATATTGATAAAAATACAGAAGCATCCTGAGAAAAAATATATTTTATTTGAACTATAATAACGGTATAACTATTACCTATTACAATTTTTTTCTGTTTATTTTGACGAGTTCTAACTCCTATTAAAAAAAAACACTCAATTTTGAAACCACCCTGTATCTATTGAATTATTCCAAAATAAATTCTTACTTTTTGCCTTTGATGAGTTTGTCAATGGCACAACACTGTGTTTTTTGAACTGATAGTTTTTCTTTAGTTTGTTTCTTCTTCATAGTATCATATTCCTTTTGCTGTTTCTTGGTTGTTTTTTGGAATGCTTTATCCTGTTTGATTGTTTCGACTGTGATGGCCTCAAAGACCAATGGCTCTGAAAACAAGAACTTTATGCGAAAGAATGAGAAGATTGTATTTTCCCACCTTCTTTTTTTTCTTCTTTCACTTCCTTTTTAGCCGAGTCTTTACTGTCCGTTACCTGAAACAAATTCAATTAAAAAGAACTATCAACTGCAAACTAACCAGCTGTTTATGAATTAAACTGCTTTTAACATACTACAACCTTCAAATGCAGCAATTTATTCTATTAATTATTTGAATTTTATTTAAATGATTATTTCGATTTTGTTTGGCAATATGAACAAGTTTTTCATATTTTTATATATAATATATTATATTGGTATAATTCACACAAGATCTAAATGAAATATTATTTGGGTGGTGATATTTTTAAACTGAAATATAATTAACCTATTTTTATCATACTGATTATTGTTAGACGTTCGGTGTAAATATTTAGATTTTAGTAATACAATAATGAAAATTAAGATAGCATAAGAAATAAATAGGAATACAGGATATTCTATAAGCTTTTTGACAAACTCTGGCAGATGATAGCTATGCTAATTCTAAAAATTTGTTTTCCTATACACATATGTCCAATTAGTTTTCGATAGAATTGAAAAGATACATTTTTAGTACAGATATGTAGTTTAAGGATTTGCTGTAGATTATTAAATAAGAACACAAGAACAAAATAAGTAGAAAATTTTTAATCAACTTCTCTATATTCAAAACAAAAAGCTGTATTCATTTTTTTCAATATGCATGAGTATTAATTTGGAAATTTTGGACTTTGGTGACCAGATATTAAAATCAACTGGCGCTTATAAATTAAATAAACTGATATAATTTAAATATAGTCAAAACTAATTGAAGTTTTTTTGAATAATTAATTTTAAATTTTTGTTGAGAATTTTTTTTTACATGTAACAAGTTTTGTTTTTGATCAGTGTGACCTCATTTCAATATGTCAAAATTATAAGAATATAAATTGATTTTATTAAGTGTTTGTACTAAAAACAAACCTATTATGATCTCACCTCTATCCCCATAGAGGACATCTGTTCATTCTGTTTTTTCTGTGCTCCCATAAAACCTCGAGGATCACTTAATGCCGCCATGAAATCTTCAAAACCATCAGGAACATAAATTTTTAATTCGATATTACAGAACAACATAGGTAGAGACATTGGAAAGTTTGCTTCAGTCCTCAAGGATATATGACGATAACCTGCTTGCAAACCGTCCAAAGGTAAAATGCGTTGACCTAACAACTTCCCTAAAATAAATTCCATCATAAAATATCACCTTCCGAGAACTAGTGAGTGTTTTATTTTAAACTATTCATACTGAGTAGAGTTTAATTATTAAACCTCATACAAATGGAATACCAACCACTCTCATCATATACGCCAAATCGCAATACAGCTAGATCCGGAAGGACAATTTTTCTAAATAAAAATGGGTCTTCCTTGTACACTGGATTTAAACCATTTGCTGGTACCATTCTAGTTTTGAATTCTTTCCTTATGGTGTCTGTTGGTAAACCATACATGTCTACCTCAACGTAAGTTCCAACTTTCTTATCCGATAAAAACTGACCAGCAATTACCTGTCAAGAAAACAAATGTTAGACTTTATTACTTCATACTCCAGTATCAACTCAGACAGTGGAATCCTATTAGCTTTTTAGGAATCATTTTATATATAATAATTATTATATTACAATTTATCACAAATAAAATTGGATAAACTATCGCATTATAAATGATGATTATATTTAATTAATTTGAAATCTCTTGAGAGATCTGCACAGTTTTGATGGGAGATAAGTTTCTTCTTCTTCAAATGGGGCCGTTTTTTTAAATTATATGATTTAAACTGTGATAAGTTCTCATAATACTAGCCATTGATTGTCTCTCTCTCTCTTTCTGAAGGGAATTGATGAAAATTATCTCTCCACATCTATAAAATGTGATGTAATGACCTTGCCTGTAGATGAACTATTTTCACCTTCTGTAGCTTATATGGCCTAGAATAAACTCTGTTTTCCTCAGTTTCAGCAGCAAATTGTTTTCTATCAACAAGTTCAATAAGGAATTCTAAGACCCCCACTATCACTGTTGAAGTGAAACTGAAAGTTGTCTTAGGGCACAAGGATATAGGTCCCCAGATCATCTCTCCATTTACGTAAACAGATACCAGCTTGAAAACCTTCAACTGACTTGGAAACATACCCTGATCAAACACAATTTCACCACCAGGGTTTTGCATCCACATAGTGATGACCTATTTGAGCAGTTTTATATTTCACCATACTTAAAGCAAGATGTCTTATTTTTCTATTTTGAAATAAATTAAATATATCATCTGATGTTGTATAGAAAAAAATAACTAACGTAAGATTAACCATCACATGTGTAATCCATATAGATTTAAGACTTTCACTATTTTTATAAAACTCTACTTGATGAAATTCATCATATACAATTTATTATTTACCTGTACAGAACATTGGGCAGCAATAACTCCATCCACTGGACATTCAGCAAATGGATCAAATGTACGGTCATGTCGCCTCATGAAATCCGGCTTCAATAGATAACCGCAATTGCCATTATATTCGAATTTTCCTTGGTTTAACTGCATGGGAAGATCTGACGTTTGGAAGTTTAGTGATACCATTTGGCAGCCAGCATTCCAGAATACCTAGTTCATATGTAATAAATACCTTGAAGAAACTGAAATATTGAAATTTCCTACCTGTGGCATATAATTGGAAGAGTTAGCTCTAGCGCCGCTGGGATAAATTCTTGACATTTGTCTTTTGTTATAATTAACAAATTCGATCGCTTGAGTTCTCAAATAATTCAATCCAGTAGGTTCTGAGAAACTGGACATGTTGTGATGAATATTTTTTTCTATAATTATGACAAAATACAGAAAATGTTAGATGAGACTAGAATACATTTAAATATTAATTTATATAATGATTTTCTTGGACTGGAGTAAATTCACAAAAAAATGTTGTAGATAAATACTCTCAAGTATCTGCAATGTAGTATTGTTTAAGACAGTACTGATTCAAATTATTCAAACAATTTTGATACCTATGAGGACTATGAAGGATTGTTTGATGAAATAAATAAAAAAAGCTGCATTTGTCAACAAAAAATTATTCAGATAATGCTGAAGTTCACGCAGCGATACTTAAAATCGATGATTTAAAGTTTGAATTCCTACTAGTGGGCAGATTCAGCTTCTTTCTAGGAATATTATGTTTCAAAACTAAAAAAAAAGATAAATACATAAGATTCGCAACAATGAAGAGACAGAATCTGTACTTAGTGCTGTTTTGTGGCACTTGATGATTCTAACTAAAAATGGGTGACATTGAAGGTAAAAGTGTATCGAGTTAAAAAATAATCTATACAGGAAACAAAGACGCATACTTCCTGAATTTTTGTGGTTTCTTTGTCTGGTAATTCTAAAACTATTCTCCTAATTTTAAGAATTATTAGGGTATTAATAGTAGGTAATAAACATCATAAAATTTTAATAAACGAATGTACCTTCAGCTACATCGAACCCTTGAAATTTTACAGGTTGAGCATAATTAACCATTGAACTGAGCCAAGGATGTACATTAGTGGTAGAGCCAGTGTACTGTACAGGAGGAGCAGCATCTCCATCGGGTAAAGGAACTCCATCAGGTACAGGAGTCTATGATAGAAAAAATTATAACATGTCATCAGAAGCTAACATTGAATCATACTTGGTAATTTAATTTCACTGATTTGTAACATTTACCTGTTCATTCATACATTCAGAAAAAATTTTACGTGTAAAATAAATTCTATTTGCCTTTGTGATATTTGTTCAGGATTTGGAGGTTGTTAATAATGTATATGGTTATTAACAGCTTTAAAATGTTCAAAGACTGGCGATCTTTTGGTTTTTCAATTTTATTTTAAAGTTCCTACAGTTAGGAACTTGATTGAGAGAACATCTGACTACAAACAAAAGGTTAGCACTCTTTGAAGCAATCTAAAAATGTCTAACACGATGAGTTTCGTATCGTCGTTCATCACATTTTTAGTGAATAAATTGTAAAAATTTGATGAAATAGTGTTTTATTCTCCAATATACAATGAATTTTCATAAGATAAAAAATTATCAATATTATCTAGGTATAATCGATTGCTAGGACATGAGCAGCAGACATAAATGTTTCGAATCTTGTTGGTTCCATCATTTGTTGGGTATTAGAAATGGTACTTGATACAATTTATTTTTTGCTTGTTGAATCTTAAAGTTTTAATTTTGTGAAAATGTTGCAATTCTTATTACAAATGTATGTGATCCAGAGCATTCCTAATCGTTTGAAACATTTAGAAGCGAAACAGCAGCTAATAAAAATGTTCAATCATTGTACATGATCAAACATTTAATATCATATATTATTTGAATACTTTGAGAATGCAAAAAACTTTATAAATAATACGCACCTCAGCAGAAATATCAGGAGGCATTGTTCTATCTGCAGAAGCACTGGCATCTTCTTTCTCTTCATCTTCGATAACGAACTGTCCTTGTCTGAATAATTCCAATTCTTGCTTTTCTACTTCTGGTTTTAATCTACAGTGAAAAAATTCAAATAAGGAATTAATGAAATTTTAAGACGCTCATATCAAGTACCAATATCGAAAATTAAATGCACTATATACTGATTTCGATCCGTCACTTACGAATCTGAAGTAAAAAATGTCGTCCACTTCTAGTTTTCGTAGAAAAAGGAAAAGAGTTGTCCAAACTAACCTCATTCACATCGGTAGAATTCGTTATTAAATCTTTATTTCTGCTATTTTCTGAAGTGATTTTTAGCTTAAATATATTAGGAGTACAAATAAGTTTCCGCCGTTTTTTAACACAAATTAAATATTTATTATAGAAAAAGGGTAATATAAATGTATTTAAAATATTGCCCATCACTTGCAACCACTTTTTCCCATCTCTCAGGCAGTATTCGAATCCCACGTCTGAAGAACTCCTTGTCTTTTGAGGCTATCCACGAATCAACCCAATTTTTGGTATCCTCATAAGATGTGATCCGCTGCGCCGTCAGAGCATGTGCCATGGACCGGAACAGGTGATAATTGGACGGTGCAATGTCTGGTGAATACGGCGGGTGGGGTAACACTTCCCAATCAAGTGTTTCCAAGTACTTTTTCACGGGAGCCGCAACATGTGGACGAGCATTGTCAAGCAGAAGAATAATTTTTTCGTGTCTAGAATAGTATTAAGTGCGTTTTTCCTTCAGAGCTCGGCTCAACCTTATCAATTGTGTTCGATAGAGGGCTCCAGTAATTGTTTCACTCGGATTAAGCAACTCATAATACACTACACCTAACTGATCCCACCAAATACACAGCATAAGGTTTTTTCCGTGAATATTCGGTTTTGCTGTTGATGTTGACGCGTGGCCAGGTAATTCCCATGATTTTCTTCTTTTTGGATTGTCATAATGTATCCACTTCTCATCATCAGTTAAGATACGATGTAAAAAACCCTTTTTTGTATGTCTAGCTAGCAGCATTTCACTTAAGCATAATCGGCGTTCAATATCTCTCGGCTTTAATTCGTACGGAACCCAATTTCCTTGTTTATGAATCATCCCTAATGATTTTAAACGATGTGAGACTACTTGCTGAGTGACTTCTAATGTTAGAGCAAGTTCTTTTTGTGTTTGAGATGATCCTGCATCCTCGTAAATTTTTGGCCTTCCACTGCGATCTTTGTCTTCTACGTCGAATTCACCGTTTTTAAACTTTTGAAACCACTCTCGACACGTTCTCTCACTCAAATCACCCTCACCATATGCTTCTACGAGCAATTGATGCGCCTCAGCAGCAGATTTCTTTAAATTAAAGAAGTAAACGAATATTTCCCCCAAATGACGCTTACTTGGCTCAAATTTTGACATTTTCAACTTATAAAAATTATATTTTACCAATATAAAATCAATGATATTAATAGGTTATGTTGTTCTTGAATGTCCAAACTATTTTTTAAGCCGGTTATCATCTGCGAAAGCTAACCGTCCGTGCCGCGCCATCTACAATAAAACGGCGGAAACTTATTTGTACTCCCAATACTATAAGTTATATTCAAGACATTTTTCATGATCAAAATTGCCGTAATTTTTAAAGATCGAACATTCTTTAATTTTTTACATTTAGTCCTGGTTTGAATTTCACATATTACCAGTTATTAGCGATGTTACGTTTGTACTACAAATAAATTCCAGATAAAGATTTCATATATTCTTCAAATACATTGGACATTTATGTAGTAATTGGATTTCTTGTATGAAGAAATTTATCTACCTGTATATAGTGTAAATCGAAACAGGTGGTGCATGGAACCCTTTAAAAAAGGAAAGTTTGTATGAGGTTTAAGTGCTATAATTTTGAAAGGTCTATATACATTCAATTATCATCTGGTTTCACATCTTCCTGTCAAATGTTGAATATCTACTTCCAAATAATTTTGCCACACTTCTTGTTGACAATATGGAAAAGGTTTTGCATAGGGAATTGTTATTTACCAAGAATCTTCAAGTATTTAAGTATTCAAGTACATTTAAGAGTAGTTTCCTATTTGCCACTTTGTCTATTGCTTATCCCATAAGACATCCAAGGAGGTGTTATCCACCCTAAGTAAGAAGTGGAATGCAAATCGTGAATGTAAATAAAAACATGATGTAACAACTACTTATGATATCGTTATTAACATTAGCAATGTGACAAAAAGTGACACTTGCGGCCTACTATGATAATTGGAACCTATTGTTATAAGCCAGAAGTAAGAACAAACTAATTTTATTTATATTTAAAATTTACTTTGGTTCCAACAATTCATGAAAAAGGAGATGATAAATATAGTACCTTTTATTCTTTATAAGAATTTTTCTTTTCAAAGCTGACGGTGGTGGTAAAGGAGCTCCAGGTTCCAACGGAAAATCTTCTAATGATTCTTTCAGCAAAAAATCACCTGAAAAGTATTAATTTACCATTTTGTCCGCATCAATGTATTTCTAATCATACCCAAAATTTCATCGCAATATTTGGCAAGTTTGTGCTGTTGAGTTTTACAGCAGTGATTTTCAAATGAAAGTATTACAGGATAATCTGACGTAACAAATGCTGTGTCACGAATTGCATAAATAACATCCTTGAAAAGGATATCTGTGCACATTGCTCTTCCATGTGTTATGATTGGTTCTTCATCTTCACCTCTGCCTTGAATCCAATTTGAGTTAATTCATATAATACAAAATCTTTCTTAAGTACTTACCATCCCAACAATCGAGCTCAACACATCTGCAACCTGCCAACAGTACTTGACGATACATTTCTACCGAAGACCTACCGCCAAACTGTCGACCGCTTAGATAGGTATTATGACTAGAATTAATGTAATATGCACAAAGAGGTTGATCCATATCCATATAGGTGACAAGTCGATCTAAAAATACTGGAGCATTTTCATCTGACATGAGATATCTAAAAATATATAAATCAATTTTAAATCATTTATTGAAAATAATTGATAACAGTATAATTCTTAAAATATTTCACCTAACATTCACAAATTGAAAATAAGAAACCAAGTTACAAATTACCTTATGAATCCATCTTTTGATAATTTATTTTCTTTAACCAATTCTTCGATTTGCTCATAAGTTGCAATAATTTCAGCTGCTCTCTTTTCATCATAGAGAGGATACAAAATTTCATTCAATCGTGGATCTCGTTGTTTTTCATTCAGGAAGTTTATCAGTTGATCCAAATTCATTGTGTCACCTTTGCCTTCAGTTCTGGAAATATGAAACCTATTTAAGGTACAAGTTGAAGATTATTTTTTTCTCCTTTGTTCGTTAAATAGCATTTATTCATTCATTATAACAAGGCCATCCTGAAGCAGAGTTATTTGGCAAAACAGTTGAAATCTGCGGAGATAATTCTCATTTCCAAACTAGGAAAAGATTATACCAAGATTACATCAGATTGTCCTATCAGATTCTGTTATCTCAAAAATCCTGAAAAACCTTTGATGCACAAATTTAATTTAAACTGAAACTCAAAGGAATAGATACCACTGCACCAGTTCAGATTTAGAACAGAACATTGCACCGTACAGCAAAACTATCGAATAACACATCAGATCCAGCCAAGCCTTAGAACCGAAAGAGTACTACATCTGTATTTTTAGATGTTATTTAGGCACTGGATAAGGTCTGCCATCCAGGTTTGGTGTTAAACATAAAAAAGTTTCTTCCTATTGTCTACTTCCAACTTCTGAAGTAGTATCTAAGTGACAGACAGTTTAGGACCGATAAATTAAACAGTATCTGAAAAGTACTCGATAACATCTGGAGTACCATAGGGTAGTGTGCTAGGTTCATTTCTATATCTGCTTTATACAACAGATGTGCCTTCAAACAGGCACACCATCATGGGAACATTTGCTGATGATAACAACTATTCTTGCTAGACATAAAGATCCAGCATAAATATCTAGTCACATACAAGATCATCCAAATGAAACTGAAAAATGGCTGCGGTCTACAAAAGCGGACTTCACACTGAGAAGAGATCAATGTTCACCTGTGCTTGTGTTTTATGTTAAATGCTCAGACGGACAGGCAAAAGTGAATTTAACCACGAGTTTCTTATCAATTATTCTAAATTTACACAAGTTGACTACCTATTGCTACAAGGATTGCTTAAGTTTTGAAATCTGAAATTTGACAACATTGATGTAAACATGACAAATCTGACATCGTCATTGTAAAGTATGACATTTTTAATGGTGAACATACTCAGAACATGTTGTCATACAAGTGATATTTGTGTTGCTTACAGATACATATTCATCTTGGTCAAAAAATTAAATGATTGATGCATCAGTAGCATCATGTTTCAGCAAGAGGTACATATGTCTGTTAAGCAACGTGTTATTTTAAAATTTTCAACGCGGGAATGTGTAAAGCCTTCTGAAGTATTGCGTCAATTAACTCAGTTCATTAAGAAGACTTTCAAGAACTCAAATCTATGAATGGCACAAAAAATTTTCAAGTAGCAGTACAGCAGTAGTCTGTCTTCGGAAAAAGTTTAAAACTTTTTATAAAGCCTACAAAAAACTAGAAAACTTAAAAGGCAATACAATCAGAAAAAATTAATGGGAGGACAGACCCAGACTTATTACTAAAAAAATTAATCATCACTTACATTGTTTGAAAGAGTTCTTCAATATCGTTTCTAGGACAAATTTTATGATATAAAGCATAAAACTTTTCAAAGACAAAATCCTCTGGTTCCATCACCTCATTCTTCCCACTTGGTAATCCTAATTCAGATAAGCATTGATATACTAGTTTCTCTGTTTTTCCTGAAGCGAAAGTCCTGGCTACAACTTTGACAGGAACTTTACCTTTTGCGTCAACCAAAAAAGTGAGTCTCATCCAGCTGAAAACGGAGCTTTTTCAGTTACCGAGCATTTTCAAAACAAAATTGTTATAAAAGAATCATTCATTTAGAATACAAGTTAAAAGGTCTCACTAAACCTAAAATATTGCACCAATTGATAATTGGTTTCATAGGTCAGATTATGGACGGCTCAGCAAATAATCTCCCATCACCTTAATTATACCAAATATATAACTGAAATATACAATTTGTGAAATTAGATAACTAGATTTTCATTGACATAGATACTGGTTTTTGCAGGTTGCCCAAACTGGCACGATCAAAATAAATACTAGATTATAATTAACAGCAAATCGAAAATTAAAATATTTGATTTATTGATAACTGAAATCTATAATAGATTAATCTTTATAGGAGAACAGCTTAAGGAGTATCAAAAACAACTGTGCTTAGAAAAACGAAAAATTGTGATTCTACCCAAACAAGATGTAATTAAAGCTGAAAAAATAACTATTTCTTGGCAAAAAAACTTAAATATATATATATATGCTTTTCCACTAGTAGAGTTACATAATGAACTTCATTGGTAGTGTAATGAATATGAAAATGTTTCATAAATATTTATATATATATATATATATATATATATATATATATATATATATATATATCTATATATAGTATGTATATATAGTAAAACTCCACCAGGTAATCACAACTCAAGATTTTTCATAAGATCTGATTAAATGTTTTACATTTAAAACCTCTGATGATTTTTTGTTTGAATCTAGTGATAATGTTACATTTGTGTACTGAATTCGGAAGCTACCTTATTTTAATTTGCTTTGATACATATTTTCCTCTTGTTAAGATTCAGATGTAATGCAAACAAAAACAAAAGGCGACACTTTATGTTATTGCTCATTTAGCACAGAGGCGCAGTAATTTTAGGAGAGTAACTAATATTGATGTAATACATAAATTCATGTTAAATGGTCCCATGTATATTGAAAATTTGAATGTTAGAGAATAAAAACAAAAAATAATATATATTTGTGAAATGACAGCCTTGATGATTATCAAATATTGTGCAAAAAAGTTCCCTCACTTCAGCATAAAAGGTGGTACCAAAATGAAACCAAACTTCATATTGTTTATTCATGCAACAAAAAATCATTAACTAATCTACTGGCACTAATACACTTATCTAATATATAATAATTAAATAAGGTTATTCTGATTTTCACAAATTTTTATTGTTATGTTTACAACAATCGTTTCGCTATCACAGTAGCATCATCAGGCAAGATTACATTTTGAATAACTGCTGATGCTACTGTGATAGCGAAACGATTGTTGTAAACATAACAATAAAAATTTGTGAAAATCAGAATAACCTTATTTAAATATTATTTAATATGGATTTTCATCAAGTAAGGACTGATTCAATTCAACACTTATCTAATATTTCAATCCATTACTTAAAACTTTTTTTAAATTGATCTTCTGATACTTGACTTCTTTTTTCCTTAACAACATTGATCACACATCTTACAAATTCGTCAATAGTTCACAGTCTATCTCTGAAGAAGTTTTGAAAAATTTGACATCATCTTCATCTGTTCCGGCTGTGGAAGGTTGTTTGAAATCCATTGATATTTCTCACATATTTGAAACACTTATGTTTTCCTTAGTTTTTAACATTGCAAATGTTTCAGATTTTCCGAGCAAGAAACAAAATTTTACTACTTTGTGTACAAGAACCAGGCATTGTAAAAACCACAAGTACACAAATTAACGGTTACTATAATAGCCACACTGAACCTTTTTCATCAACAACGCTTGGCTTATTGACAACGAAATGGTAAGTTTACACATTCTTAGCAATAGGATGCAGTACTCGAAAAACTCAGCAACATCATTTCAGTAAACGGTGGATTGATATAAGTTACTGTATCAAATATGTTAGAACGCTCACATTTCTAGGCTTTTATCTCGCCCAGGACCTCAGAGGGTCAGACCAGCTCAACATTCAAATTCTGAAATAACAAATGGATAAATAAAAGACACTATTGAGTATCCTAAAGAAGATAATTTCTTTCAATTAACGACCATGTAATGATGGCATACACTACTTGTTTGAAGTTCACTTTGTAATAATAAAACAAACATGAATGGTTTATTATATTGTCCTCTATCCCTTATGTTTTAGTACAAAAACATTTCAAGCATACCTGTCAAAACAGTATGTAATCAAAGCATCGATATATTTTTTAGATAAGATTGCTGTATGAATATAAGCAAATTTTACTATTATGCGATATAACATTGGCTGATAAGTTTCCGATTGGACACAGAGATGGTAAGAAAGTATTAACCTTCAAACTATAGCTGTAAAAATTTCTAACGATCTGAAGTTTGGTTGAAAAGTTACAGTAATTTTCAAAAAAATAAAAAAAAGGAACTGAGTTTGATAAAACATTGCTTTTTTATGGGAAAAAAAGCTTAAGAGGTATTACCCAAACTCTGCACTAGGGAACTCGACACTTATTGACTGGTTTACTGAATTTAAACATGGTCGCACGAACATCAATAATGGATACTAGAAAACAAAAAAAAAACTCACAAATTCGTCAAATTTGTGAACCGTAGAGTGAAGACGTAGGAGATAACTGACACTTTAAAGATATCACAGGAACATATAGACTTTATTTTGCATGAACAATTCTCTATGAGAAAGCTAATTTCGAAGTGAATGCATTTTTTGCTAAGAGTAGACCGAAAATAATTTCGAGAGCTGTTTAGAGCAGTTTGAGCGGAATATGAAGGATTTTTTGCGTCAATATGTGACAATGGAAAAAACATGGATCCATTGATATATGTCTGAATCAGAAAGATCATCAGCTGAGTGGACAGCATTTGGTGAACAGATGCTTTCAAAGTAATTGATCATTTATTTTGAGATGCATACAATATTTTGTTTATCGACTACCATAAAAAGGGCAAGGCAGTCAATAGATATCGCTTCATAGCACAACTGAATCCACTGAATCACCGAATTCTAAAAAAAAGATCTTTCACCAAGATATGTAGTTGCTTATGATGGAAAAATTGCATGAATTGCTTCTGCACTAATCATATTCTCCAGATTTAACTCCCAGTGACTTTAACCTGTTCGCAGACCTAAAAAAAATGTTAGCTAGAAAGAGATTTAGCTCGAATGAGTAGGTGATTGCAGAAACAAACGCCTATTTTGAGGCCATAAATAAATCGTTTTTCAAGAAGTGTATCAAAAGGTTTGAGAAGCACTGGAATTATTGTTTGAAGGACACTATGTTGATGAAAAAAATCAAATTTGATAAAATTAGATGTTTTTTATTAAATCGGAAATTTATAGCCAATGAGTTATTATAGTACCACTAATTCAATGTTAGTTTTTTCATTCTCATGCCAACTTCTCCACTTTTCAGTAGAATTAACTATCAACTCTTAACAAATGATAGCTTAGGGACAACCAGACTTTTGTTAGCTTAAATTTAGAACTGTGCACCAGCAAGTTAAACAAAAGCGACTCACTGTTTCATCAATGCAGTTCTGGGACATATATTAGCCATTTTGTTGTTGTGAGTTATGCTCCTCAAGGCAGCTTGCCACTCCTATTACCATGCCCATGCAAAGAAAAAGAATCATGCATAAAATTGCCAAATGGGTTCAACTAGGAGATAATTTATTTATTAAGAACTGAATTGACTTCCACAAATAAAAGGACTAATGGTAATAAATACATGTAATTATTATCTAAAAGAACTTTATTTCCTTTATTTAAATTCAATAATAAATGGAATCAAATTGTCCTCTACTGATTTGAAAAAAGTATACCTAATGCCCAGACAAGAAATATGATGATCTATGAGAAAAGTAATGTCTGAAATTGTAGATATAAAGATAAAGAGTTCTTTAGCTATAATCATTATTATTATGCGTTAGAGCTGACTGAAGTGTAGCTGAGCTCCGACTCCAGAATTGTAATGAGCTCCAATTGGTGTCTTCAAGTGTGTATCATCATATCTTTTATAATTTCATGGCTCTGGACATCGGCCTTCAATAGTGAAGCATTTCGTCCCAAAATTTTAGGAGTTTTTTCCTACTGTGTATTAATTCTATGCTAAAATATATTCAGACCATCAACTTAATAATTGGCTGTTGACATTTGCATATTGCAATCTGAACCTAATCATACTATATAATTTTTGAAGTGACAATGCCCCATAGGGGAAAGGAAGCCTTTGGGGTTTCCTCTTTCTTCTTATACTTCTAAGATTGTCTGTATAAATGTGTTTTCCTAAGTGACGGGAAGGTGCTGATCCTACAAAGGGGTTAAAGTCTCTTTAGCTAATGGTGTTGGTGTGTTGATATCTCCTGATTTCCAAATGTCCGGGAATCCAAATCTAGAAGAACGCATTGAGTTTACCGAGGCAATCGAATCGTTGAACTGATGAGGTTAGAATTCAGTACTTTGATGACTGCTTGAGTATCTGAATAGATAGGGATATCCCATCTCTGATAACTCCTTTCTAGATCGAATTGTACACATCTTCCATTGGCATAGATTTTAAGCAAAAGACAACAGGATAAGAATCCAGGCTTTCTGATTATTTCAATTTGGCCCCACTCTAGCTTCTATCCTTGTGGTAATTTTGGAGCATCCTATATATCATATTCTGCTTAGCATTTGACTGAAGTGTCCTCCAAAGCTAAGACATTGATTCCCTATTCTCCAAGACGTCTATGCTTGATCATTCTTCTCTTAATTTAGAAGATTTTTCTGCAGATGAATCAGCCTATCTATACTTTCCTGGCGGAGACATTAATCACGACTTCACACTAAGGTTACACTCAACTGACATGATTTCTCCTCACCAAATCCATAATTTATCAAGGACAAGAAATGATTAAATTATCTTGTTCATCTTTTAAGTTTTTAGGGTAGCTGCCAGGTCGTTAAATGATAAAATAGCACTCAGCTGTCAAGAGTGAATGGTCACATTTGCATTGTGATATTTGTGTAACTTGTAGGCAAGGTGTGTTTTGAATTAATTGAAATGCCTAGAATGTGTACAACTGACCAATTTTTCCAACTTAAAGACTTTGGGAAGAGTCCAATTGTAGGTGTGTGAAATCGATCAATGAATAAGAGAAATTTTCAGAAGAACCCGTAGATCTTTACACACTATATTGCAGTGTGAATGAGTGTGCAGGCAAAAAAGTTGTGGAAACAGAACGAGGAGCTCTAGATGTCTGAGAGGAACCACACAACATGAGGAGCATCGATTGAGACTTATGACTTTTAGAGACAAATTTTTCAGCACCTAAGTCATCCTAAATAAGTACTTTGAATAGCATGATTGGCATGTGTACAGTATGTCTTCAAATATGAAGTGTTAATCCTTATTGTACACGCAGGGTGCTATCTCTCACAGTTGAATACCAACATAACTGTCTGCTCTAGTGTATGGATAGAATTCAGTGACTCAAGAATGGAATCTGGTGATCTTTAATAATGCTTCTGTCTGGAGATGCATGATGGTGGGGAAATGATAAGAAGGGGATGTGGTAAATGAAGAGATCTACAATTTGACAGAAAGCATGTGAACCACATTGTGGGGATTATGTCAGGAAGTTCTATTATAAATGGCTGCAAATCACCATTTCATTAGATGCAACAATACAGCCCGGCGCTACATTCAGGAAGTAAGCGAACCATATGTGATTACAAACTTTTAAACCATCCAGAACTCTACATTTCAACAATATTGTCACCTAAGCTTCTAGGGGATATTCACAGGAGACCTAGGAGTATTTGTATAATATCAATCAATACTCATCAGAACCAAACCTAGGCGCATTATGTGCATAAGAAATCACAGATTGCTGACTTTGCAGCATCTTTAACAAACTTTAGCAGCCATTTCTCACGAAGTTCTCATTAGAACCAAGCCTCTCCAACCACTACTTGATCCACAGGATGGTAGAAGACACCGAAAGAACTGGCCAGAAGATGGAAAATTGGAGAGAATCACTGAAGCCTCCACCATGTGAACTGAGAGCAGGCAGCTCTTAAGGCATCACAATAGCCCATAGAATGAATGTATTCTGATTATAAATAAAGTATTAAATGAAAAAAAAATTAGTAATAGTGTTGATATGAATGAAAGATTCAGTGGAAATATGGATCTTTAATTAATGTTTGGTATTAAATATAAATTTTCTGATAGGGTGATGAAAGTATTTAAAGAAGTTGCAAAAGATAAATAATGATGTAGTATTATTTGACATAACATTAAAAAAATATGGAAAAAATTGATCGAAGATTGGATTCTGAAAATAATTGAAAATATAATTATAGGCGATGCAAATTAATTGAAAATAAAGTATGGAGATATGTACTTAAATGACTCCAACTATAATCATACTGCAGTATATCCATTATAGAATTAATTTCTTTTTATATAAGGTTCCTCAATTGGAGGTACAAAAGAAAAGGGATGATTACATGGATGATATCAAGAATAAAAGTCTCATAAACATGAGTCCGCAAACGCTTCGTTTTCGAGATTCCTCAAAATATTCAGCTGAAATTTGACAAATAAATTACACTTTAAAGTTCACATCTTACGATATGTCAGTTGCCTGTGAAAATCTATAGGGTTATATTTTTTCTGGAGCAATGACTCATTTTTCCCTCCAGAACTTTTTTGTGGTAGTTTAAAAATATAAAAAAGGATCTTTGTTTCATTTCAAATCTTTTTGAATTTTTGCAATCAAAAGTGGGATCAACTATTAGTCTACTGAGAAACCACTGTCAAAAATGAATACTTGGACCAAAATCTTAAGCAGAAGCCCCTGCACCTTCTGGATTTAATAAGGATATAGCAACAAATCACACAAAAACTTGATGACTGACATTTAAATTAACACTTATTTTTCTTGATTTGTTGATTGATAAATATTCAGTTTCTGAAAGGTAGATGTGAATATTAGTGAATACTCAATAACTGGGCACCACTCTATTTGGATGGTATTCCATGTAGAGAAGCTTAGCTCCTCATGCAATTCCATTTGTGAGGTCATAATGAAATGAATTCGTGAAAATCCCCAAGTGTTATGAAAAAAGTTTTATTATTAAAAAAACACATTTTTTTTAATATAACACTTTCTTAGCAATCAAAATACATTTATTCTATAGGCTAATGTGATGGCTGCTCTCAGATGACGTGATGAGGGCTTCTCCACCTTAAGGTCTTCGTGTAAGGTCTGATTAGTAACATATCATGGAGCATTTGCTATCATACATATTATCTACGACTGGCTTCTCTGTATGATAGCCATGTTTAAAAACACATTAGTTTGATTTGATCTATTAAGACTAATAATGAAACCTTGAGTTTATCCAAATTTGCCAGAGCCTACTAAATTGTTTTAAACCTTTTGATTTTCCTGACAAGATGAATTGTTTAACATTTTTTTTCTTGAAAACTGTAGCAGATACGAAAAAATTACAATGTATAAAAAAGTTTTGGTAAACAAAGATTCTTCTTTATATTTTTCAAACAGTGGCGCACCATAAAAAGTTCTGGAGAGAAAGAGGAAACATTGCTTCAGAAAATGAATCACTTTGTAGATTTTCACATGTAATTGATGATGTCATGTAATGTAAACCTTAATTTATAATATCTTTGGCAAATTTCAACTGTATATCTTGAGAAATGCAGATGCTGTGAGGAAAAAACTTTGAAAACATTCAAACTTTAACATCCCGTATCTGAAAAACAAAGCATTTGCGGATCCATGTTTATTCTTGATATCATCCAAGTAATCACCCTCCTTCATTTGTACCTCCAATTTAGGAATATCCTGTATATTACCTTCATTCAAATTGAATTGGATGTTTTTGAGAAGACCTACTTAGGGATTATTGAAGCTTGGAAGTAATGGTCATAACTTCTATTTTAATTTCAAGTCGCAATTCAATTCTTAAGTGGCATCAATACAATAACATGCAAGTTTGTTCATTTATACAGTTCCAACAAGTTTCCTACTCTATAAACATTCAAAATCATTGAATTTCATCAAGATTCATGACAAAACTTACTGCTTCTTCAAACAAGTCATTGGACAGAGATTATTGGCTTTCACATTATGTGTAATAATTCGCAAACCATCCAGCCAAACCTTTAAACATGCTTATTTTAACAAATATAGTAATATTTTGTAAAATTTGATATAAATTTGTAGTGAAAATAACATTAATTCAAATATTTCAGTGGTATTCAATTAAATTTATGAATAAAATATTTTTTTAGTCTGAATTAGGTAGAAAAAATATACATATGAATGAACCATAGATTATTCATTAGAGAGCAACAAATGTTTGGATTTATTTCAAGAATGACTATGATTTAATGTAGTTTTATCAATCTATTATAGTTTCACATTTAAACAAAATGTGATAGTGAAACTACGTCCTCAGATTTATAATGTTTAGCGTATTAATTGAATATGATGTGAAGATGATATATTATATGAGTATGTACACTAATGTAGCCTCTCGTAAATTTGGAGATCTACTGGTTAAAATGAACTTTTAAAAGAGAACGAAATAAATTCTTTATTTACCTACTGAAGAAGGTATATTTTTAAAACTCAAATTTCAAAAAAGGAATAAAAGTGCCTGACCAAACAATCTAAATTAAAATCTTTCCTTTATCACTCAAGATTAAGCCTTTCACCATTTTTCTATTTCAATAATAATTTTAAGTGCTGAAACGCTATTATAAACAAAATTTTTCTGGGTTTCATTAAGCTCAGACAAAAAATTCCAAGTATTTTCATATTTTGAAATATAAAATTATGTATCCTACTTTCCATACTCCTAGAAGAAATTGTTTTCAAGATGTGATAATATTGTTATTTGTGTAATTTCATTTTTGTCAAAATACTTTTTTTTAAGTTATTTTTGAAGAGATTTTGTCAAATCTCCAGAATAGATTCAGCAAAATGTTTGAAAAAAATTTATAGCATAAATTAGTATGAAAACTTAAACAAAATGAAAAATTATATGATATTCAAATACAACTGAACCTTACCTTTGCAGTTTCAGCATTGGGACAGATCAAATGTTGGTAACTGATATTTATATAATCTGTACCACTGCAGATGGTGAGGGATTTTTCCTCCACATCATTCCCATGTTTACTCAAGATAGAATTGAGTAACTTGGGAGAATCTTTGGGTATACCTCCTGCCCGAATATCACTCACTTGACAAAGTTCGATGACATCTCCTTCCTATAAGTAGTCTTTCTATCAAGAGGTATAATATTTTCTTATATTACTATGAAATTATTGTTTGATTAAAGCATATAGTAGTACAAATGAAAAGAACAATCACAATGTTAAAGAAAATCAGCTCCAAGTTTGGATAGATATTAAGATATTCGATTTCAAAAAAACTATCTAGGTTCAAAAATAATAATATCGGAGATTTCCTCATGATCATAGTTCCAATCATATCAAATGGTTTATTTTCAAAATATCATTTCTAAAATAAATTATTTCCACTCATTCTACAATAAATGCAGAAGAGAATTACGATTTTTCAATTGGAAAAGTTTCAGTTATTTAATTTTTGTCCTCAATCACTGAATTACTCCAGAAAAGATTTTTGACGATGTTACTTACCCTTCCTTCGCTTTTCCAATAAATGAAAAATCCATACTGATCAACTTTGAAAAGTGCTTTCTGTTCTAGTTCAGTATTATCCTTCTCCTCGGTCCATCTATCAAACACACAACCGGTCAAAAGGCATTCAGGTACAGGTATATGCCAATCAAACTCAAATTTTTTCGTCATTGTCGGCTGAAATTATCAAGTTTTTTCTCAATTAAATAAGTTTTTCATTTCGACTGAATGGTTGGCGGTTGTAAAATAAATAAATTCAGGTTTGAAATAACCTCCTTTGATTGCTGCGATGATGTACATGTTGTTTATTTGATTAATTTTCAAACTGTAACATAAAAACATCAATTTCTGACCAAAACATAATTAGCTTCCCGATCTGACGTTTCTCGTTAATCTGACGTAACCTGAAAATCAATGTAATCGCATAGATACAAAAAAAACATTAACTGAGCTACCGGCTGATTAATTAAATTTAGATCACAAATTAGGAATAATTCAGAAACCATAGAAAAGAATAACATTTTTTACTTGTAGAAGTCTTACAGAATTACGTGAATTTAAAGTAAATCACAGAACACCATTGAATAAAAAATAATGTATGGAGATTCTTGAAGTCAATGCTTTCTTAATTTATTATGGTCGTTTTATATTGAGAGAAACGTTTCTAGTGATATCCAGTTCATCTTGACATCCGTTTCTTACGCGAGTTCTTTATAAATATGATTTAATACAGAATTATCGTTCTATAGTTGGCCAAAAATACAGTTCGTTCATAGAAATTAATTATGATCAGTAGTTTTATTTAATTGGAAAAATATTAGTAACTATTTCGTTTGATATTAGTTTAAATGATGTCATTATACAATGACAAAATACTGAAAAATCGCAGAACATTTAGATGAAATGAACTTGGTGTTATTGAACAATAATGAACGAGCTGCTTTAAATTTCTTATTCCGATTGAAAATGTTGCAAAATGCTTTTGGTGATCAATGTTATCACAAAACTGCACACATATGTACCGGGTTTAAGTATGAGTTCTTGCAGAAGATGACACATCATTTTGAACGTTTTGGAATTCTATTTATGAATATGCTAAAAAAGTTCTATTCGGCGTTCGTTTCGGTGTGAAAAACTCGTTGGAAGTGATGAGTGAAGTGCATTAAGTGGCTGAGTTTTTCAACTAAGTTTAATTAACAAGATGTTCAAATTGTTTTCTGTTCATTTCAGTGATAGTGTCTTTGTCATTGTCTCTTATATTCAGTAACATCTCAGCTGTTGTTATTGCATTATATCCTAACACTATTCTCTGACGAATATCTTTTAGATTACAAAACCTAAGAGAAAATGTTGAGTAAGACATCATCTGTACTTTTCGAATTTTGAGCCGAAAATAGTCTCAAATGACACAGTGATGAAGAAACCGAGATCAAAAGTAATTGGTCGCGGCCGGCAGATCCATCCATAAACACTCTTAACACTCGAATGGAAAGAGCTGCAGACTTGAAACTTTTAGAGTAGATTGGAATCCTGAATATTTCAGTTGAGTATGTTAATGGACGGAATTGGTTTTATAGTGCCGCAGTTGTCCACATTTGAATTTTTTTTTATTTTCCCCAATATTCTCGACACTACAAATCTGATTGATGTGAAATCTGGTATTTAGAAGTAAAATAATGAGGTGCTCGTGCAGAACTTCGTGAGGATCGTATCTTTGAAATATTTAATAAAATATATTTTGCAAGCAGAACAGGTTTGAGCGCTACCGGAACCATAGCAACATTCCAACGATGGAATACTTTGTGATATGAGCAAAAGTTCCTGACTTCACTTCAGTGCTTTTCGCCATTTTCTTTTATGAAAATACATTTTCCACCATTTTAGTGTTTCTTGTTATTCTTCTGGCTGTCTTGAATTGCATCGAGATAACAGCAGCCATTTTGAAATTATTGCAAAAAACGAGTTAATTTTTTATTTTTAACAACCTATGTCTTGGAAGCGAAAATAGTTAGGACCCATGTTTCCAGGAAATTTGTTCTTTTTTCATAAGTAACGGGTTAATTATTTCGTGGTCCGGATTTCACGTTTCAATAACATATGTCGAACAGAACTGTGATCCGAAGCTTCACATGTTTAGTTGAAGGTTAGCCATTTAACAATATGGATCGCTTATCTACTGCTGAACGAGTGAAAATTGTGAAAACCTACAACAAAAACAATGATTCTGTAGTAAGTACGTTTCGTGCATAAAGGGCAGATTATGGTCGACATAATCATCCATCTGAGCGTACAATTGCCACAATTGGTAAAACAGTGAAAAAATTCGAAGAGGCTGGATTTATTGCTAATGTCTTAAGGTCCATACATCATCTAAATGCATGTAAAGAAAATATTTCTATTGTAAGTGAAAGTTTTCAAGAAGATCCAAATTTATCAATTTATCGGCGCGCACAACATTTGGGCCTTTCTAATGGCACGCTATGACGGATTTGCATCTCCATCCTTATAAGGTTCAGTTCACACAAGAACTAAAGCCAGCTGACCATAGAATGTGTAGAACATATGCCGATTGGGTGCTTGAACAGCAACGTTTAGATAACGATTTTTCGCATCGAATTTTCTTCAGCGACGAAGCACATTTTTCACTCGGTGACTATGTAAACAAGTAAAATTGTCGCATCTGGGGCAGTGAAAATCCTCATGTAACTGCTGAGAGACTGTAGCGACCTTTCTCGCCCAGAATTCTACTCTGCTCTGCTGCAGCTTCTCAGCTACCACTTTCTGAATGCCTAGCTCACCGTCGCCCGGTTCACGTGAATTCTACCAGTTAGTGTATTGGCATGTGACTAGTTAGCAGTCTCCACAGTCGGTCCCAAGAGGCGGAAAGTGTGATGCCTTATCATCGCGCATGGCGAGAACCCCTTCGAAGAGATGAACTCACCAGCTTCCAGTTTGGGCTTCAGTTCGAAAACCTACAACCGTATGACTGGTAGCAGCGAAGCACTATCCAATCTCTACCGGCTCTGCAGTGTCAGTACCCGAGTTTTTGGGACGCAACTCACACGTCGAAGGGGCTTCATATCCACCCATCCATCCATCCATCCGAACGCAGTCCCATGAACTAAGATAGTCTCAAGATTGATGCCTCAATTGATCCTGGTACGAGCACCGTCAATCTGACCTGTACGTCAAGAACCACGAACCCTTGTGAAGTCTTTCAATTGATCCTGGCGTCAAGCACCAAAGGACTAGCCGTATCGTCGAGATCCACAAATACCAGAAACGTCTCACAATCGATCCAGGTTCAGGAGGAGGCCGGTCGAACCGTCAAGTCCAGCTAAACCCTGAAGCATTTCTGAACATGAGTGTCGGCGAACAGATAAAAGGAATAGCCTCTTAGTCCAGCATGCGGACTTTCTACCACTGCCCCCTCGAGTCCAACACTAATTGGGTGGCCAGGTCGTACGAATACTTCCCGAGGGCCTCCACCCTCCCGAGGTAACGCAGTATGCTACATAACGCACTCGGCCATTGGACAGAAAAATCCGGAGATTTACTGGAATAGGATAGAGAAAGTTATTTTTCTAGGGAGAGGCCCTGTGCTGCGACAGACCCCCAAAATGTGCCGGCCAGTCATCGAAAATTACCTCACAAGGATCGAGTCACATAAGAGATCACGCGAAGGACATTTGAATAATGGCAAGGTCCAAGCATTATATTGAAATAAAATTTGATCGATATTCTAAATGAAAGAGTGTTTTATTTACATTTATTTTCGGAAGCACAAAATGGATAACCCTGTACTATCTACCCTATCAGTTTGTTCACCTGCTCTGGAACATCTGAAGTATATATACATATAATACTTTTCGTCAATGAATAAAAATGTTGCCTAGACATTTTAGATTTTTAAATTAACCATATACAGTGGTCCGGATTTAACATTCATATATTTCAGCGGGTGATTCTAGAGGTCAAAATATGAAGAAAACTTCATATCAGCTTAGGTCCTAAAATGGGCGCTAGAGCTTCTTCAATATGACCACCGAAATCCAATAAACTAGCGATATCTTTGTCAAAATTTGGTGGATTCAAATGAAATTCAGTACATGGAGGTTTTTGGATAAGCTGAATCGTCTGGTGATAAAACCTACTGACTCTCATCAGTGGCGGAGATAACAGGGGGTCTTTCATAAAATTACTTCTAATTTTTGACTGAGTGATCAAACTGAAATTTTAATCGAAGAAATAGACTCCTCATACATTTTTAAGAAAAAAGGTACCCTTCGTTGAAAGCGTTACGGAGCACCATTCTCGAGAAAAAAGTGATTTTGTGATGATATGCATTCTGAGCTACGGACTCGAAAAACATACTGTCTGTCGCTTTGACATTCGTCAGCAATAACTGTTAGTACAGTTACAATCCATATCATGACTAAATCACTTTTTCCTCGAAAAAGGTGCTCCGTAACGCTTAGAACTAAGGGTACCTTTTTCCTTAAAAAATGTATGAGGAGTCTGTTTCTTTGATTAAAATTTCAATTTGATCACTCAGTCAAAAATTAGAAGAAATTTTATGAAAGACTCCCCTGTTATCTCCACCACTGATGAGAATCAGTAAGTTTTTTGATCACCAGACGATTCAGTTTATCCAAAAACCTCCATGTACTGAATTTCATTTAAATCCACCAAATTTTGACAAAGATATTTTTAGTTTATTGGATTTTGGAGGTCATGTTGAAGAAGCTCTATCGTCTTGGGATGCATTTTAGGACCTAAGTTCATATGAAGTTTTCTTCATATTTTGACCTCTAGAATCACCACCTGAAAAATAGAACGTTAAATCCGGACACCCCTTCACATTTTTAATTTATATAGTGAAGGTTGCCAGAAATTTTCTGATTTTAATTTAATTTCAACGACCATTATTAATATAGATATGACTCAAATATTTATTATTTATATAATACAATTGAAGTACATCAAAAGTATATGAAATGAATACAGTGATGATCAAAAAAATCCAACAACAAAACTTACTTTTCATGTAGCAGAATATAGGTACTTCCTGTTCATTTATCAATTTTTTTTTATTTTCAACTTTACTGATAGACCGCACAGCCGAGTATTTCAACAAAACATAAATAATGAAATTCAGTGAAGTGAATCCTAGCTTCTACGCTAATTCGATTTGCAGAAATCAATATTTAATTCGAACATTGAAAGCGTTTCACTGGCAGTTAACGTGTATGCAGTATCATAACATTGAATGAGTTTCCTTAAAATAAGTTTTCCCTATGAATATTTATCTGTCGAGGCATATATTATTGATATCAGTTACTATCTTGAAACCAATATTTTTGCACTAATATATAACACTAGTAGGATTAAAATAAACTGATTCATGTCATCTTACATTAAATGAATCAGTTCATTGATATATTCAGTCTCTATCTCATAAGACATAACACATCCCTGATAAGTTCCTGGTTTAATGAAAAAACACAATTTTTGCCGGCTCGTTCCAGGAAACAGTGCTATTGTTTTCCCTAAATGTCGCCAATGGTAAAGGCCGTCTTCTCTTTATCTTTAGGCTCTAATTCCACCTGCCGGTACCCGCTTTTCAAATCTAAGGTAGAAAACCATTTTGAACCAGAAAGTTTGTCTAATGTATCATCAATTCTTGGAATAGGGTAGTAGATGGTCAACACAAGATCGTGTTCTTCCACCTTTCTTCACTTAGACCACAGGTGAAGCCAAAGGACTATCTAATTGTTCTCTTACCCCTGGATGTAGCATATCTTCGATGATCCTCTCTGCTTCTTCTCGGTTGGCAAGTGGAAACCTTCTTGGATACTGTTGGATCAGGCGAGAGTTTTCTGTATTGATGACAATATTTGTTTTTCCCATTTGAGCTTCGTCACTTCCATCATCTGTCCTGATCCACCAGATCCACGCATGAAGATTTCAACATGTCAATCAGTTCTTGCGAGCACTTAGCTTTCCTGGGTAATTCTTTTTTTGTTTCGGAAACTGATCCTGTCACATACAATACTGCAGTACATTTTCCTAGAATTGTGTTTTTCTTCAGAATTGCTGGATAACCATTGGCATTCGGTATTCTCACAGGTACTTCGTTTCTGTCGGGTTTAATGAGCCGAATACAGCCATTCTTGAGTTCTCCGTCCAGATATCCCTTCATTAAACTTTCTGCCTGACCGATTAGATATATAGATATATATATATATATATATATATATATATATATATATATATATATATATATATATATATATATATCATCTTTTAAAAGGACCTGAACCGTGACTTCTTCACATATACGGAATGGAATCTCTACACTTCCAGTTCTTATGACATCATTCTTCATGCCCATCTGGAAACCGTTCTTCATTATCACATCCCTTCCCAAGATTATTTCTTCTGTGATATCTGCCACCAGACTTGATGTTCAAATGACATTCCCTTAATTTTCATAACTATTTTCACTCTTACGTGTGTTGAAACATCTTCGCCTGTAAATGTCGAATGGTTCTGGTTGCACTTGTATCTATCAGCAGTTTTACTTAGACGCCCGTTAATTTTATCATCGACATAAATACGGGAGGACTCCATGACTGCGTGAATTGTTACTTCTAGGGCATTATGGTAGCGGCTCGGTTTATGCCTCCTCTTACCATCCCGTTTTAGTTTTCCTTAACGGGCTTCTTTGGCTGGCTTCTCACAATGTCAGCGAATATGCCCTAATTTGCCACAATTCCAACACCTACATCCTTTGGAGCGTTGAGCTTTGGATCGATGTTCTTCAAACATTCGACGAACCATTTCTTCGATACTCTCAATCATCACTGCCTCGTTAGCAATGCGTCGAATCTTAGTGTAATTCTTTTACGACGCTTGTTTTGCTGCTTCAAACTCCAGTTCATGAGCCAGGGCATCGTCCAAAGTCCTAGGTCGAGCAAAGCGTAGTGTTTGCTGAGTATCAGTATCCTTCAATCCATCTACAAAGGTTTGCACTGCAAGTTGCTCTAGAAAACTGTCCGGTGCTGTAGGATAAGCCAATCTTACCAACTGATCTATATCAGCCTCAAACTTCTGCAGGGTTCTTTGGATGTCTGAAGCCGGCTCTTAATCTGCGCGTAATACATTTGTTGGAGATATGCATCACTGTATCTCATCTAAAGCTTGGTTATTAATGTTTCATAGCTTCCTTGCTGGCTTACCGGCGTTGTTTGAAGGACATTCGGGGCTTCTCCTCTTAACAAAACAATCAAGGCCGTGGCCTTATCTTTGTCGCTCTATCCATTCGAATTAGCTGCTGCATCGAATTGTTTTTGATAGGTGACCACGGTGTTTTTCCAATAAATGTGGGCGGTGTAATCTTCGTCCATGCTAATTCGCCATTATTATCTATCTGCAGAGGATAATGGGTATTTACTTTGTTCTCGATTTTTCTGTCCACAAGTTTAGCTAGTCTTTCTTCCATAGTTGTAGAATATTTCTTTAGTTGCTCATCGAAAGGCTGTGTAGTCTGCTTTCACTCCTTACTACCACTGAGAGAGAACAGTTGTTTGTTCTTCATCGCATCGCGTTGAGTTTTCGATTCTTCCACTGCTCCACTGAGCGTCTTGAGATTAACACTGAATTTCCTATGTTTCCGACTGTCTTTTCCATACCTTTATATTCTAACCTTAATAATTCGTCATCTTTATTTTTTTCCATTCCAGTAAATTATCCCAAATTTGTTCTTTAAAATCAATTTTAAATTACTCAATATTTTCCTCCAATTTTTCCATGGACCTAACTTTCTCCTCCATTTTATTTTCCATGGACTTCCTGTTTTCCTTCATGAACCTACTGTTATCCTCAAATTTATTTTCCATGGACCTACTGTTCTGCTTCATTTTGATAGTCAGTTGTTCGAAAGCTTGTTTGAAAAATCCAAAGTTTGCCTGATCCATTTTTTCTGACCGTGATCTCGTTATTGGCATTCGAATTTATCCGTAAAATGGCCACGATAATGTCCACAATTTAATTAACATTCAGTTAGAAAGCGCACAATAATCCCACAGCTGACACCAATTGTTACGTTCTCGGTTAATTAAATTGTTTAATGTCTACTAAAGTAATTTATTTTCTACTATAAAACAGGATTTATTTATGCACAAAATTAATTTCTATTGCATTACTTGATACGACGCTCACTTCTGAACGTAATTTCTGGAACTCACACTTGTTAGGATATAAGTGGAACGTATCTGTTTTTTACCTAATTTATATTCTATGAATCTATGATAGAGAAGCAACAACATAACCTCCTTACAACAGTTGTAATATAGATACACCTGTAAGGAAATGTACAAAATGAATATTAAATAAAGTTAGTGCTTATCATAAATTATTTATAAACAAGAACCTTCACGTTACCCCACGTATATCCTGAGCGCTCTCGAACGACCATCGGGAAACAAGCAGTGGCAAGAAAAAGAGATAGTTTTAAAACTCGGGTTAGGTTTTGAGCATAAATACCTCGGTTGAGTTCGATGTTAGGTAAAGATGGATTTTAATTCATAGACCGATGTCTCCGACTCTATAGCCGATCCGATTGAGCGTTTAAAAACTCATCCATTCGAAGTTCCCAGTGCGCGCTGTTCCGGAGCAGTTCGCGCCCGACGTTGCTCGGCTCCAATGATTTGTTCATTTGAGTGAAGTGCAGTGCAGTGAAGACGATCCCCTCCTCACCGTTCTGTGTATGTGTTTGTGACAAGTGTTAATGTTTGTGCCTGTCCATGTGCCTGTACTAGTTCCATCCAGTGCTTCACTGACCTGTGAAATGCTCCCTAGGAGCCAGTTCTTTTAACAACTCAACGGCCAGTTTTAAACAACTAGAATACATACATATATACTGGATTCATCACCATCCGTTGAATCGGTGCTTAGCGCCATTATCGACAACGAACCACTTCTATCTCAACTATTTATGAGAATTGCGGAGAAACTTTGTTTTTCCACGGATGATTTCTTCAGGATCGAGAAAAAAAAACGAGCGAAGAAACTGAACTTACCTACCATCCCCGAAACAGTGAGTACACAATACAGATATGCTGTTCGTGTAGACGACAATGAAGTTGAAGACCCCAGAACGTCCGACATTGAAGATACTGAGATGAATCCAACCCCTCAGTATTTTGAACAAGGTCCTTCCACATCCAATGCAAATTCAGGCGGAAACCATAGAATTGAATTCCCACCATTACGCCCAAAAAACAACAAAACCACCCCATCGAAGAATGCAACCACCCAGCCGACGAATAATCAACCACCTAAAGTCAGAATTCCGCCGATTAAAGTGAAAAACATTCATTCTTTTCCTGCAATCGAGAAACTGGCTAAACTAAAAAACATATCAATCAAATATGCCACAGAAAACGAAAACGGTCTCCACATACACACGGAAACCGCGGATGACCATAGGAATTTAACGAAAGGGCTTTAAGAGCACGGCCAGGAGTTCTTTTCTTAATTACTACCAGAAGACAAACTACTTCGTGTTGTCCTCCGAGGTATTCCCTCCCACGAAACCGAGGAATCAACAAAAGAGAAACTTTTGGACCGAGGATTTCAAGTTATTGAAGTAAACCGCCTATAGCGTAGCGTAGAAGGTAACAAAATCCCAATGCCGCTGATGCTAGTAAAATTACCGAGAACTGACGAAAGTAAACCGATCTACAATTTAGAATTTCTGGGATACTTCAGAATTAGAGTGGAATCCCAAAGAGCAAGGAACCATTACAAACAATGTCACCGATGCCAAAACTTCGACCACACCCAGTCAACATGCAATATGGACTCCCCGATGTGTGAAATGCGGAGAAGAACATTGGTCATTCGAATGCACCAAACCGCGAACTACCCCAGCGATCTGCGCCAACTGCAAACTAGAGCACCCGGCAAATTACAGAGGGTGCAAATTCTACCCAAGAAACCAACCCTTGAAAAAGCCGTCCCAACAAAACAGAACATTCCGTTCAAACAAAGTAACCGATGGCGTTTCCTACTTATCTGTGGCCTAACCCAAAACATCCAAAAATAAAAATCTAGACAAAATGACCGAGATGCTTGTCCATGTAACATCTCTATTGAAGAAGATTGCCAGCAGTCTTCAATAGGAGAAAACCACACTCTCTAAAAGTGCTTGCATGGAATGCCAATTCCATCTTGAACAAACTACTGGAACTTCGAGATTATATTGCCGAAGAAAACTTTGACGTAGTCCTCCTAAACGAAACTTGGCTAAAACCACTAGATCGGCTTACCATACCTAACTTTGTCACCTACAGAAACGACCGACTAACAGGTACATGTGGCGGTGTGTCTGTGCTCATAAATGCACGAAAGAATCCCCAACTATAACACCGTCAACTTAGAAAATACGGCAGTCAACATCACCATGGCCGACAACTCCATCATCACAGTAATTTCTGCTTACATCTCTCCAGGTAAAGCAATAGTACCCTCCGATCTAGACGAAATTTTCCCATCGTCTGGCCAAATAATTCTCGGAGGTGACCTCAACGCCAAGTGCACTCATTGAAATTCCCTCAGCACCAACTCAAGAGGAAGAACTCTCAGGACACATGCGGAATCTAACAACTACACTGTAATAGGCCCAAATCTACCAACTCACTATGGAACTGGCAGACTAGATGTTCTTGATGTCTTCATTCTGAACAATATCAGATATTCATAGACATCCATACAGAAGCTGTTCTTAGCTCCGATCACAATCCTGTCATCCTCAAATTGGACGAATGGCATCAAATTCCAAACTTACAGACAACAAGGAAAATCAATTGGAGAAAATTCGCCGAAATCCTGAAGAATACTCTGAGAAACCCAGCTGAAATATCCACCAGAGCTGCAAAGCAACGGTGGAATCAACCAATGTAACCAACTCTCGGTCCACCGACCGAAACAGCCTGCCACCCGAAATTAAACTGCTCATAAAAATAAAAAATAAAGCCCTAATAAGAGCACAACAGACACTCAGCCCAGAACACAAAAGAGAGGCGAACAGATTGACCAACACGGTCAAAGAAGATATTCAGAAGCACAGAAAACGAAAAGTGGCAAGTTCTTCTAGAAAATATCAACGCCGACTGTGATGAACAAGACGCCCACTAAGAACCCCTGTGGCGTCTCAATAAAATCATGAAAACCAGATGGAACCGATCCACCCCCCTACATGGACCAACCGGCATTGTTTATACCGTGCAACAAAAAGCGAACACGTTTGCAGACAGTCGAGAAATCAAATTCTCTCCCAATCGCTCCCCTGATGATGATGATTTTAAAAAAAAGATAGAACGTCTACTCAGAGGAATTTCGGATCAAACAATCAGGCCAACAACAACTGAAGAAATCAAGGATGAACTGAATAAGCTTAAAAGGAAAAGTGCACTCTACTCCAACGGCTCGAAGAAGAATTAGAAGAAATCAAAATCATCCCCAACGAACAGTATGGATTCAGATCTGGACACTCCACTGAACTGCAAGCCCTACGTCTCACCGAAAATATCTTACACAATTTTAATAGAAAACATATAAATGCAGCCGCCTTCTTCGACGTGTCGAAAGCATTCAACAAAATGTGGCATGAAAGTCAAGATGAACCAAGCCGGTATAAAATCTGCAATCATCCATATAATTGGTGACTACCTCAAGAAAAGGACATTCCAAGTCAGAATTGGAAACAAAAAATCACCAAAAACATCAATAACAGCCGGTGTACCTCAAGGCGGAGTGCTATCCCCCAAGCTATATAACATATACACCGCAGATATTCCGAGTGAATTTCCAAACGACACAAAAATCTTCATGTATGCAGACGATACAACAGTGATGACACATTCCAGAAATGTTAACCTAGGAATGCGTTACATACAGACAGCCACCTCCAAAATTCTAACTTGGATGAAAAAGTGGAAAATAAAGGTCAACCCTGGTAAAACCTAAGCCATCGTCTTCGGCCAAAAATCAACTCTACCAACTAATGAGGTTGAAGTGTACGGAGAGAAGATTCCTTGGAAGGACCAAGTGAAATAGCTCGGAATAATCTTCGACAGGAAACTAACGTGGAAAGATCAGATAGCCAACATACGATCAAAAGTAGAAGGCAGAAAATGCCAGCTCTATCCACTGATTTCTAGACAGAGCAGACTTAGCCTTAGTAACAAACTAAGGTTATACAAATCAATTATCCTGCCAGTAATTTTGTACTGCTCCGTCGTCTGGGGACAAACCGCCAAATGCCACCTGAATACCCTGGAAATAGCACAAAACAAGTTCATCAGACTTATCACAGATGCCCCCTGGTTTATCAGAAGCAGGGACTTGAGAAAGGACCTTCAGGTGGACAGGATCTCAGAGCAAATCCGTTCAAGAAACCTGAAAATTGTGGAAAAAACGGCCAAAAATGGTTCAAATCGAAGTCGGAGAACAAGCACTTCCGACAACATATACGCGTACGAACGGAGCCGCGTCCACTTCAAAACCAACCCCAACTAACCCAAAGAACACAAGACTAGGAGTAAAAGTGTTACAAGCACTAACTCAGGAAATAACAAAGATCTTAGGTAAAATCAATCGAATGGTTTCGTTGGAGTAGGCAAAATTTAGAGGTTTTATTGAAAAAAGAAAAAGCCCTAGAACCTTATGATGCTAATTCATTCAAACTGACTAACAGTTATAAATGCAATATTTTGAATGTAAAATGTCCACTCAAATTGAAATGTACACTCCAGACCATGTGTTATAATTAGATATTTATTATTTAAAAAAAAATACTTTCATTACTTATATAATGTAGAAAAATTAATACAGATTTTCTACCAATTTCCAATCGTATTATGATAATATATATATATATATATATATATATATATATATATATTTTTAACGGATGAATTGATATTCAATGTGACAACATACATTTATTTACACTAATACTGATATATTGTATTTTTTGTTAACAGGTGTTCCAAGATAACTAGTGGCTTCTACTGCAGCAAAGCCGAGAAATATTGATATTTGTAGAAATCAGCAAGAGATCATGCGAAAAATTATCAAATTTATATTACTGATGTAATGATACGTATAATATTTTCTATTGTTTATGAATTGAAAGAAATTAAATAATTATTAAATAAAATTTAACCTTCTTTATTCCCCCAGCTCCAATATGATATTTAATAAAACATTAAGAGTTTCTTAAATTCTATTGAAAAATTTATGAAAGAATAAAACTTTTCCAATTCCTTAAACATTCCAATTGTGACATAAAGGGCCGAATACAGCCCCGTTTGTCGGGTAATTCATGCTGCTCCTTATAAAATCAAATACCTTATAAAGGGGCTAAATACGGTTCTGTGTTGAGAGAATTGGCCGTGGCTAATAAAATTGCTGAAAATATTCAGTTAAAAAATGTATACCTCTGCCTTAGCTGGCATAAAGGGCAGAATACGGTCCTTTTTGACGAGAAATTCCATATGATCCTGATACATCCAAATACCTACTGGCTGAAGCTGCAATATGGGCTGAAGACGGTCCTGTGTCGAAAATATTTCGAGGGCGGATCCATTCCAAGTGTGGGCGTGGCTTTTAAATTTGGCGCGAAATATCTGGTATCTCCTGATATATTACGTATACCTCTTCAAACTTATATTCTCCTGTTACTCGATCCGATTGTTAAACACTACCCTGAAATGCAAATATTTGATGGACAATGTCGGATTATCTCAAAATGACCATATATGGACATATTTCCATTTTCAGTAGCGTTTTCTCTGGCAAAAATGAGACTTTTATGACCACATTCGACACTTTACTGATGATAGATCTGGCGTGAGATCAGTTCAATCAACTTTTTGGTCTTTGGTCTGACGTTTTTATTAATCAAAAGTTTCTTCAAATAAGCAAAGGGAAAATTACAATGTCATTATGAATTGAATTTTTTTGGCGGAAAAATTTCAACATTTCATTTCTCGACCACATTAGTGGTCGACTAAAGTTCGAATTTTATCAGGGTGAGATAGTTCGATCAGAAATTCCGAATATAAATATTTCTTCATAAATCATTGTTTCTGAAGAAAAGTTATAATTTATTCAGGTGAGTAGACAAATGAGGATTTCTTGGTTTTTTTAAAGAAATAAATTTGAAATTTGGACACTATGAATGTAATCAAAAATTTGTCTGTAGAGATAAAAATGCAAAGACCTCCTCGCTAACTTTTTGCTTCTACTGATCAGACAATATTTCATACAATTTTAAGAATTTGTCAGGAGTATTCTGATTCTAATCTGAAAGATTAAGAAAAATTATGAAAACTAAAGTCAGGATCTTTTGGAGTGTAATTCATATCACCCACAATTCTCACAAAATTTTGCATAGTTCCGTATATCTATCCTTGAAATGGAAGTTTTCTTTAAGTTTTTCAATATTTCTTTAATATTCGCAAAAACGAATTTCCAAGATTTATTTCTAGTCAATATTTTAACCAAGATTATTATTATTCATCAACGAAATACTCAGTCAAGTAGAAACATTGATTTTTCCGCCATTCGTTCATCCATTATTACGCTATAAAAGTCATAATTTTGCAAGCGAAAATGCTACTGAAAATATATATGCCCATATACGGTCATTTTAAGATATTCTGAAAATGTCCATCAAATATTTGCATTTCGGGGTAGTGTTCAACAATCAGATCGAGTATTAGGAGAATAGAAAGTCGAGGAGGTATACGGAATTTATCAGGAGCAGCCGGATATTTCGCGCCAATTTTCTTAGCCACGCCCACTTTTGGAATGCTCCTGATAATTAGAACAGGGTTGTATTTAGCCTTTTATGTTAGCATGGCGAGAAGGTATTGAGATGTATCAGGAAAAGCAGAAATTACTCGCTTAGCAGGAGCGTACTCAGTTGTTTTTATAGTATTTTTTAAAGAATTCCGTAATGTGATATCAAACTCAAATTCGAGATCTTTTTGATCTTTAGTTGAATGAGTATAAAAAAAAATGAAAGAGGGGAGATTGATTAAAACTGTTTTCTCTCTTCATCGTTCCACACCATAAAGAAGATATCATTTTACAAATACCAGAATCTGTACTATAAGAAGTAATTATAATGAATTCAAATAATTTTCTTCATGGTGGCATGATTTCCACAGTAGAGAATAATCCATTTTCTCTATATATCTGTAAACAAGAAAAACGATATAATAAAAGCAATAAAGTGCAATCAATACAAGTTATATTTATGTATCTCTGACCTCAAATACGTTATGAAATTATTATGGAACAAGAATAAATCAACAATATAACAAATTAAAAGTAAATATCATCAAATTCATTTACAACAATAAAATCATGCAAGTAATTGCTAGATGTAAAATTTTGCACTAGGAGTGTGCGGACGGACAAATGAATATGCTATAAAAGCATATTATGATAATTTCGGGACAAGAGTCTGATAACTGAAAACATTTCTTCAATTTCTTTGAACTCTTCGAGATTTTTTGTCGATTACCTAAAAGGTGTTAAAAGTTTTTAAATAATTTTCAAAAAAAGTGTGAACACCTTGAAGAAGAACAATCCAAGGTGCTCAATAACTCAGTCATAATGATAATTATATAAACAAGAGCCGAATATTATTGGGAGTATAAATAAAATCGTGTAATTTTGATAACAGATGACTAGTTTATTATTCCATTGTTTCATCTGGCAACAGCTTCATTTTAAACTGTCATGATTAGGCTTTCTTTTCAATATCTGTCATTTCGCTGAGTTGTAAACAATATAGTTTCTGTGTGCTCTGGAAATATCAACTTTTGTACCGAATAATGTATTTTTACGGGGAATTTTACTTCATTACTTCAATATGAAGAAAAAGGCTGCCGAAAGTCATGGTATTTTAGTGGATGTTTATGGTGACCATGCTCTAGCTGAACGAGCCTGTCAGAAGTGGTTTATCCGATTTAAAAGTGGCAATTTTGATTTGGAAAACGAAGAACGAGCCGGAGTACCAGCAAAGTTTAAGGCTGAAGTCAAAGCTCATTGAAGATCCATCACAAACGCAAGAGGAACTCGGAAAAACACTTGGAGTCACTCAACCAGCCATTTGTCATAGTTTAAAAGCAATGGGAAAGATCCGAATGGTAGGAAATTGGGTACCCTATGAACTGAAGCCAAGAGACTTCGAACATCGTTTTTCACGCGAGAACAACTGTTCAAAAAAGAAAAGGGTTTTTGAATCGAATTGTAACTAGCGATGAAAAGTGGTTCCATTAACATAATCCAAAATGTCGGAAAACGTATGGATACCTCATCATCAATTGTCAAGCTAAATATTCATGGCAAGAAGATCATGCTGTGTATTTGGTGGAACCAGCCGGGTGTGGTGTATTATGAGCTGCTACAATCGGACGAAAGGATTACAGGGGACGTCTACCGACGATACGATAATTGATTGCAAACACTGGTTGCAATACGCCGACAGTCACGATAAAGTTATTAACAATGAATGACAATGCACGGCCACATGTTGCATCGCCCCTTAAAACGCACTTAGAAACGCTCAAATGAGAATTCCTACCCCACCCGCCGTTCAGCCCAGATATTGCTCCTTCAGATTACCATCTCTTCCGATCGATGGAACATGACCTGGTTGACCAGTACTTTCCAATTACGATGAAGTCGAAAAAAAATAATGCATGCATTTTTTGCCTTTTTTGCGATGGGATCCATCAATTGCTAGAAAGATGGGAAAAAGTGGCTAGCGACGGACAATACTTTGAACTTTTAACCCGATTTTCACAATAAATAAAGCTTCAATTTTCGAAACAAAATCACGCGAACTTATTCATACTCCTGCTACCTAACTAACTACGTAACACCTGCAAAGCTTACTAAGAATAGATGAATGCAATAACATGAAGGAATCTACGAAAAATAAATGTTAATACAGTATCTGCTCGATGCGTAGTGCCAATTATAAACTATATTAGCTTGCAACCAAGAATACACCTTAAAACTATTTATATCGTATTATCAGTTGCTTATCACTTATTTTCCAAAACTAAAAATGTTCCTTGATTTAGAGTATCTTATGTAATTTAATGTTAATATCTATTAATATGTTAATATCTTATGTAATTATAGTTGTATAAATGATTTTTTTTCAATTTAAAAAAATATAATCAAGAAATGTTCATGTGATGTTGACATTAAGATATTTCGAATAGTCTTCCTTGAATTATTTAAATTTTTTGTTTTTACAGAGCCACCTCGTACAAGTTATCTCAACTACATATAACCAGCAACTTTGAACAATAGCAGGCAATGAAGAAATCTACGGAATGTAGGTTTTAATACAGTCTCTACACAATGGGTGGCGACGGCATAACAAATTATTTTAGGCTACGACCAGTAATACTACCCTAGCAATTTCTATTGTATAATTAGTTGCCTGCCGCTCGTTTTTCACTACTGAAATTAAAGATTTAATTTGAATGAAAAATATTTTGATCATTGGTTAAAGGTTCACAGAAATGAGGATTAAAAAAATTGTCGTAAGAGGAACTGTTTATAGTTTTCAATGTTTTAAAATTAATTACCGTGTTAATGAAATCTAATCCAAAATGAAATAGTAAAAATAACTGACGTGAAGTCGGAAGATTTGGCGCGCTTCTTCAACAGGCTCTCCCGGTCAGATTAATAAACATATGATAATTATTCTGAGATTTCCTCTGAAAATTTCATATACAGGTATGGAAAAGACAGCCGGAAACATAGGAAATTCAATGTTAATCTAGAGTCCAGTGGACCAGTGAAAGAATCAAAACCTCAACGCAATGCGATGACGAGTAAACGACTGTTTTCTCTCAATGACTTCGATCGAATCATCCTACCCGCTGCCATTGAGAGAGAACAGTTGACGAGGATCCAGTGGAGCAGTGGAAGAATACGACTGTTCTCTATCAATGGCAGTGGGCAGTGGTGATGCCATAGATTAACGAGACTGTCTCGTTAATCTAAGGATGATGCTTCGATTAAAAGGCTCTGCAGTCTGCTTTCACTCTCCACTGCCATTGAGAGAGAACAGTCGTTTATTCGTGCTCTAATATTAATTTAAACCGTCTGGATCGAGTACAGTATACAATCCTTCGGGCGGCTTTATCCTTACTAAAGTCCACCCCCACCAAAGCTATTCTCTTTGAGTCGGCCAAGCAACATTTTTCATACAGACGCAGGTTGCTTGCGTTTAAGTATGTCTCCAAAGTACATAGGATAGAGAATCACTCAGTCATCAAGATGATTAGACGACATGAAGAGTTAGACTACTTGTGATCACGTACATCCATTTGGCACCTAGGAAACATCTCATTAGAACCATGCGTAATATACTGTTTTATATTGTTCCCCTCCAGGTAAGACTGAGTAACACTAAACTCAGCTCTCTCCAAACATTCAATCTTTAATCCACTGGTGTTCTCTGCCCTAATATCTGAAAAATTCCCCCATCACTAACTTCTTTTTACAGATGCCTCGGTTTCGAGAGACCCAGATTCAGTGGGATATGGTATATTTTGTCCATCTCCAACTCTCCGGATTTCTGGCCGTCTTCCAGATCATTGCTCTATTTAAACAGCAGTAATGTATGCTATTGGAAGTTTTGTTGAACACTACAACATCGATTTGAGAGTCTTAATCGTATCTGATTCCCTCAGTGTAATACAAGCGTTAAAATCGGGAAATTTTGACTCCAACACAGAATGTATTAAGCTGAGAACTGTGAAAATGTTTTATACAGCTTCAACTGCTGGGATTTCGATAAGGTGGGTCTGGGTCCCTAGTCACTCATATATCCATGGTAATGATATTGCCGACCAACTGGCGAATTTTTTATTTTATTATTATCCTGACACTCCTAGATCTTCTGTGAAGATTCCTCAGAAGCTTTTTCAGCTTGTGCGAGTTAGGAGTTCAGTTGTGTTTTGGGTAGGCTTTGTTACTGCGATCTTGTGCCACTTTAGGTCACAGCACTGTTAATTTTTGACCCAACAGTGAAATGGTGGCAGACACCCTTCCAACTAGAAAATTTCTTTTCCACCTGAACAGGGTGAGGGAAGATATCAGGAAAGTCCCCCAGACATCCTGGCTGGACGTGGGGAACTCAGGCAATCTTGGGTTTCAGTTTTTTTATATATGCACCTTTAAGGGACGTATCTATGCAACGTTCACTAAACACAGCTCTTTCCGCACTAGACCCTGGTTCTGGCCATTGTTTGATTGAGGAGGATTGAGCTATACTCTGCACTCTCTCTCTATCAATTTCCTCAACCCTTTAACATTTATGAAATTACTTTCAGTGAAAAACTGGATGCGCTGGATTTACTGGCAGAGTTCATTCACGACAGTAACTTGATACTATAGAATAGGATATCTCTGATCAGCTTGGACTTAATTCCCCTTGACCTTTGTTGCTTGGCCCTTACCATGTTTCCCTTGCTCTTCCCAAATGTAGGTTACCTTGCATGGAATGACTGTTGCATGCGACAATTCTGGCTAGATTGCTTGCAAGGGATGTAGTGTTTTTGATTATTTAATAAGTCTGATTCCCTGGGATTGGAACTCCTGATACCCGAGGACCCAGGATGTGCCCCAGGACTATTTACTGTGCTACTGAGATTAGCATAGTCTTCCAGTCTGAGGCCATATTCAGACTCCTTCAATCTTGTTTCAACAGCTCAAATTTTTCCACCAGATTCACTATTGCTAGCCGAGAAGTTGCTTCACGACGACCCAAAAGTGCTTTAGTTTTGCGAACTGTGACTGCAAATTTTTAACCATTTTTGTAGTGAATTTCAACAATTTCAATACATTGTTGAAGCGTGTATCGTTCCATTCTCAGTAATGGCGTAGTTTTACTTGTCAAATGTCAAAAGCTGCCCAGATAACGGGTTATTGAAAATGAAACCTCTTATTGGAAAACTTTTATATCATTGGGACCTCAATAATAAATTAAAGGAAATTGCGTTAAGCTGCACTATTGAAAGCGAGAGGCGGCTTAATTAAATAATTCAATAATACTTTCATATATTTGCACATGTATTAAATGTTTTTCAATAATAAATATGTAAAAAAGTAAAACCTCTATTTTAATGCCATTACTCATCACACATGGTTAATAACACTAAAAAAGTGTGCAGGGACTTCAATATTTCTTAATTCTAACAAATTTATGAATATACTCAGGCAAGAAAATACGGTTATTCATTATTTTGAAGAGCCCGCTTAATAGGATTGTTTAAAATTCTTTTCGTTACTAAGTTGTCTCAGCTGCTCTCTATATTCACACGGAATTGGAGCTGTAATCTGTAATTAGGTTTGCAGTGCTTCATTTTGTCAGTTTAGCTCAAGTATATTTGTAAATTTTTACAATGGATAAAAATATCGAACAAAGAATTTATCTTAAATTTTGCATTGCAAATGGAAATTCGTGTATGGAAGCGCTGAAAATGTTACATAAGGCTTATGGTGAATCAACTTTATGAATAACACGTGCGTAAGAGTGGTACAATGCATTTAAAAGCGGGCGAGATATGGCGCAAATTTGCTTAACTATGACCGTCTTTAACTCTATTTAACATCGCTAAAGAAAAGAAAATAGTTCAAGTTTGAGAGAGATATCCGATGACATTCCTATTTCAATTCATTCCACTTTAAACGATTGTTTGGTCATAATATACGTTTATTAGTACAAAAATACCCGAGTCACAAGGATATCATCCCCAACGAATTTTTGGCCAAAAATTACACAAATCTCATCGAACAACCACCGTATGCCCCTGATATGACTTATTTTTCCATAATTCAAATTTTTACTTCGAAGTACCCATTCTCACTCAATGAAATTCAAAAAATGAATTCGCAGTGAGTACTGAGGCCCATTCTAAAAAAAAAATGTTATCATTGGATTAGTTGTAGTAAATTAATTATTACAGAAGAGATGTACTTTAATGATAATTGAATAATAATAATAGTATTGAGAAAATCTTTATGATCTTTGCTATCTAACAATAAAATTTTCATTATCAGTTCTTTATATATTTTTGAATATCAATCTTTTCCTAATTGATGTTCGATGGGATTAAAAACTAGTTCAGAAAAAAATTAGAGAAAAAGAAAAGAAGGCTAAAAATCAAAATATTATATTAAAACCATAAATATATATCAATGAATAAATTATCAACAAAACTGCCCAATAAAAATCCCTTAACCTAATGAAAATTTAGTATTATAAAAAGATAAATATCACATAGAATTTTTCTACAGTCATTGTATAAATAAGAAAAGATATATAAAAAATAAGGGACTAGTAAATGTGAAAGAGGGGAACCATTCATATTCAATATAAAGTAGTAGTATGTTTATATGTAACTGCTCACAATTAATATCAAGAAAATGTTCACTGTATATGATGTACTGTATGTTAATTTAATTGAGTGTGCAAATATATTACTGTACTATTTTGTAGTGAGAGCACAGCTGCCTAAGTATTACATTTCATTTATTGCATCCAAATATGACTCTGAAGAATTCAACTATTGTGGAAAAACTCACTTTAATAAATTATATTTTATAAATATTTAATACTCATCAATCTTGTCGACTATGAACATCATTTAATACAGTTTTGAAACTATTTCAAATATAGAAGATTGAATTGACAGGTAACTTCCAGTAATACAATATGCATGAATATTTGAACAATTCAAGAAAAATAATTATTTTTTATCCATTATTATTTGAAAAAGTTTTCTAATGTAACATTCTAAAATTTTATAGTATATATTTAGATATTTTATGAATTCATTCTCAAATAGAATGTGGAAATCTGACAAAACAAATCTTACAAAAACCTCCAAAATTTTTAAAAGATATTCCAGTTCAACCTCTTTACGTGGAATTTGAGAAATATAGGCTTTTGTTTCAAAATAATGTTATTATTAGTTTATTTTTGTTAGTTGTAATTCCTACAACTAGTGGTTTGTTATATGATAAGTTTCAAAAATTAAAAATAACAAAATTAGTATTGTTTGTTTTAAATAGCACTTTAACTAAATTTTTGAAATATTATAACAACTGCAAAGGTACCAAATAGTAGTAATTATCTCACATTTGTTATGTAATTATTGGAAAAATAGAAATTTTCAGTAAAGATAAAAGAAATACTTATATATAAATTTTTGTCTCTTTCATATTTAAAACTTCTGATATGTATAAGTAAAAATTGTCATGATAATAGTGATCAAGGAGTCCTTGAATATTTTCTTTGTTAACTTGAAACCAGCAAAAAGTAACAAAGAAGTATACAAAATATAGCATATCCAACAAAGTACAACATAAATAGAACCAATTGCAGATTTGAGACGTTTGTTTTTAAATAATTGAAAGTTTTACAGGAAAGTCAGGTTAATAGAATAAAATCACTTCTTAAAACGACGCTGACTTGTTTAGATTCTATTTCAAAATCTTCTTCAGGGCTACTTTTAGTCACATCATGAAATATTGAAAACAAATACAAATCAGACAACACTGAGAGAGAACCATTAGAAATTAATTGCTTTTTGATTGTTTTTCGTTTATGTTAGAAGAACTAAAATCTTAAAAATACCTAAAATTAAGGAAGAAGAGGTGTAGGAGTCACCATTAATCCAAATACATAAGACATTTTTATGGGAACAATCGTAACCATACCATAAAAGAAGCGTTACACACATGAGATCATTCTTTGGTGATAAAACTAGCTCAGCTCTTAAATGGTGGGCCTCATTGGCACAGTAGATAAAACGTCTGACCCAGTGCCAGAGGCAATGGGTTCAAATACTGTTTTTACATATTATATTAATATGTTGTCTATGTTTTGTATGAGTGAGACATATTTAGAAATGGAAAATATAATTTATATGCTGTCTGCATAGCCATCAGAGCTCTTCAAGCACCAGAAAAACAGTCACTGCACATTTTTATATCATTCACAAAAAATCTTTGAACATTTTTCTCAACGATTTCACGAAACATTGAGAAAAAATTTCAAAGACTATTTGTGATCTATATAAAATTAAGTGAGTGAATGTTTTAATGGCGGAAAATGTCAGACAGATGGACGATTCTTAAAATGTTGGGGTCCATAACATCCAAACTAGGACAGAGCGTTCTGTTTTGACTTAAGATATATGTTTAGGAGATTAATTAGGTTCATACACAACAAAATTTTTGAAAATATCTGGTGGACTCTGACACGTCGACATTTACCATATATAAATATAGTTACAGTTTATTTACCAAATAAAATCTGATAATATCCACGCATATACACATACGAGTATATGCAAAATGTCATCAAATACAAATAAACCTTGTCTTTCATACAACTCTAATGAAATAGATCTGTCTCAGATTTAGAAGTGGGATTCAGAAAACAGGATATTGGAAGGATAAATCCTTGGTTATCCAAATATGATTTAAATTAATGCCTTCTGCAAAACAACGAGATTCTTTATATGCTCTTTAAGAGGGTCACACCCAACCAACAATACCTTATGATATTCTGGACATTACCAAAGTACGATACACAATTCTAAAGATATCAACTCTCAGGAAAGTCCTCAAGTACCTGAATTTCCGATATATGTAAGGCCATAGACATAAGTATTCGGAGATAGTTGACAAATTGACCCTCCTCCACCTCAAAATTTTCCACATTGATCACCTAGTAAATGGGGCCATCATTTCTGTTACAAAAGAAGGGTGTATAAACAACCTTCTCAAAATTAATGGCGAGATCATTATAATCAAAGCATCTTTTCAATATTTTCATGTCTCTTTCACTAACCTATTTCAGTCTTGTACATCGAAGATTATATCAGTGTCATAGGCATAACTCAGTATCTTACCAGGGATGTTTAGATGGAAAATATAGTTGATAAATAATATGAACAAGAAAGGGTCCACCACAGTACCCTGTGGAACGCCATGTTTAAAGTCCATTCAAGACTTATTTTACTTAATTTGCTGATAAACTTACAGATAAAGTGGATGAATTTGGATAATGGAAAGTCAACATGTAGATTTCTTCCCTTTAATTTTTGATATTCACTGTCTGAATTTTGGTCCACATTAAGTTATAATAACGTAACAAAACTTAAAGCAAAAGAATTCAAAGAAAATGAAGAATCAGGATGGAAAGTACGAAGTGGAAAATAAAATGGTTGCAAAAATGTTAGAATATATCCTGAAGCAGAAACAAATATTATGGATTGAATCTGACCACAAAAGATTTTAGTTTAATTGAAAAAATTTTGAAACAATTAAAAATTATATGAAAAGTTGTTTCAAATATGTTCTGTAACAAGAAGAATAATTATTATGGGTTAAATCTGAAGCCAGAAAATTATTTAAAGAAAAGAAGATAATATTGAGGTAAGCTCCATAATAGAAATTGTCAAAAACAAATATATGGTGGGTTTCACAACTTTCCGATGAGTAAGGTATTTGTTTTTATTTGAATAATGACGAGTATTCACTTTAAAACTAACCGAAACGTCTTGAAACACATAATATAATTTCGTTTTGACAATGTCTGCTATGGAACTTACCTTAATTATTTTAAATGATTTTTTTGTTTCTGATTCAATCATAATAGTTATTATTCCTATTTCATAACATATTCTGACAAAATTTCATATTATTTTTATTTGTTTAAATTGAAATATATAGTGTTAACTAATATCTTCTGTGTTTCTGTTTCAGGATATATTCTAACATTGTTGATTTTTTTGCAACAATTTTTTATTCCATTTCGTAATTCTCCATTTTCTTTGGAGTTTTTTTGTTTTAGGTCTCATCCCCATTAAGGTATGCTGAAAAAGATTTTCTATTAAAAACAAGTTATATGTTATGAAAAGAATTTAAAATAAAATACCAGTACCTTTGCAGTAAATTATAATGAAGTTTTGTAAGTTTAATTTAAGTATATTACAATTTATATGTAGACATTTCATTACATTTCTAATCAAGGATGTTGTTACCATATAAAAATATTCTTTCAATGTACAATACTGTTCAATTCAGTTATTCAACTGCGGCAATCTGAACAATTTTTATTGACATGGATCTTACTTTTCTTTAAAATATTTATATCAGAATTCTGAGTAGTTAATTGTTATTATTGTACCTATAAAGCGCATAGAATACTTTTCTTCAAGTTGAGGAGTCATTTGAATATTCTGATAACCAAGTACTGGGAAGTAATTCTAATAAGTGATATAACCCTGATCTATGGAATATATTTCCTATTCTGTATTTGGAAAATTGAAAAGTTCCTTTATCCTTTCAACACAAATTTTGGAACCCTCATAGGCTTCTTTGGAAATCTACAAGTAAAAAAATGAATTAAAAAAAACAAGAGCTTGCGCAAAAAGAAGAGATTAAATTTGTCGAGTTTGTTCGAGTATAGAATTGTTATACAGATGTTTGTTACACTGCCTCGATTTATAGAACTTTCTATTACTATAGCTCATACTCCTTATTAATGATTTTTGGAACAGATCAGCCGGATTAATTTATTTTATTAGGTTATCATCAAGTAAAGATACAGAGTATTTACAAGTATTCAAATAATTTCAGCAGTACAATTTACAGAGGTATGAATTTACAATTGTAAGTTGAGGTGAATTATTAATATTTAGCTTTTGGTGATATGGGTTTATTAATTTCTAAACAGTACAACAGATTAATTTTTCTCCTTTCGTCACATATGTACATGTAGGATTTCAAGGTTCGAGGATGCTGCACATTCTGTACCTGTGATCTTTTCAAACAAAGCAGATTTATTGCCAATAGTTATATGTTCCTTGAAACGAGTCTTAAAATTACGTCCAGTCTGACAAACGTAGGCTGATATCCAATTATTAGTTTTATCTTATACCATTGATGAATCAGCGTATGTTGGATATAATTGAAGACCTTGATGCAAAAACCGACCAAGTCCACTTTTGTGTGAAATTACGTTATTCATTGGATTTATTTATTGAAGCATCCCTGATCAATCGGAGCAAACACCCACCTCCTACTCTTTGAGGCAAAATCAAGTTGATTTTTTCACACTTCTAGCCGCAGAGGACGACCCTGATGATCTAGGCTAATTAGACACGTGTTCCGACTTATTTTTGCTTTTAAATAGTGTGTAAATGAAAAGAAATGCATTTTAAACCCTTTTTCAAAGTAATGTTAAGCAGCTAAGAATATAACGAAATTTTTTATATCAAATTTCCAAGTATTTAAATATCAATGTGGTTCTTACTTCACTAAATATAGTCCAACCGTTTCTCTTCTCTCTTTCATCAAGTTTTCCACTACTAATCTTGGTTGTAATTTGTCCCTACCTATGATGAAAATGATCCAAGTCTATCTTTTGCCAATAAATGAAAAAAGCTGATAGATATTAAGTTATCGGTTGAGAAATATGTGCCAGAAGCATTCCAAGCTTACTATAGGGAATGTTCAGAAAATTAGAGAAGAACCAGAACCACACTCTCCAGTGGAGGAGGTAGACGCTCAAGAAGACATAGCTTATGATGAATCAGACCGTTGTTTTATGCAGTTTTTAATCAATTAAGAGATTATGTTAGAGATTAAAGAAGTTTTTCATATTTGTGCCGTTTTGATCAATCTTTTGTAGCGTGATTTTTACAAAATATCAATTTTACACTGGGTCAGATATCAAATAATAATAAAACCTATAATAACAATTTGTGTCCATTGCAATTTTATTACCAAGTTCAGAAAGTTTATCTTGATTTCCCACAAATTTTATCAGAGGTCTTGGTCGGTTTTTTATACCAAGGTCTTCAATTTTACAGCAGATTTCAAAGAACATACCTAACTCCTGACACTAAAACCCGCCTCTTTCAAACATTTCACCAACGCAAAACTTACAGCATCCTTAGATTACCTTGAAATCCTACATATATATGACAAAGGGATCACAATGAATCTGCTGGAGTGTTTAAAAACTAAAAACCTTCACCAAAACCCATATTACTGAACTCTTAACAGTTAGCGAGATATTAATAATTCAACTCTTACTCAACTTACAATTGTAAACCCATATCTCTGTAAATTGTACCAGCTGAAATTATTCAAATATATGTAACTACTGTCTGTATCTTCACTTGATAATTACCTAACAGACATAGCTGATCGTATTTATGGAAAAAGTATAGTTCAGTGAAAATTAGTTAACAGTGTTTTCTTTGTCATCTAACTTACATAAGAAAAATCATTTAAATCATTGGAAGTCTTTGAGCTTCGAATATTTTCATCGTATACTCAAGGTGGAACTTCATATTGAGTAATTTAATCATTGTTGAAGAAAAGGGTAGTTATTTTTTGTTGAATATTAAAGAGGCTTATGAAAGGTAAAATCTAAATATCTGGGCTGCCCCATTACAGAAGTTGGTTCTTCAAACCCATTTTTTCATAGATTTTCTTCTGTTTCTCAACATGAAATCATTGCTTGAGGGAAAAAATCAGCTAAAAATAGGAGGTTATAGCTTAGACAGAAGTGCATAATGTGTATGACAAGTTCTATTATAATAGGATTCAAGAAAATGATAATATTCTCACCAAAAGACAACCAACATTTTCTTGTTTCTCATATCAGTTTCTATCTAATTTCTAAGATTTCTTTGGTTGCTCGAAAAAACCCATAGAAAATACTCAATAATCATAACTAAAATTTTGGGCCCTTGTGAATTTAAATACTTTTACCATATTCCCTTCACAGTAAGGTTAGGGTTGCAAGCTCTGATAAATTTTTGTTCTAGTGAGAACATCTGAAATCCTCATTAGAACAAGGTGGTTACAGTTCTCACTTTTTCTAATATTCTGTATCTTTCTGCCTCTCAGTAAAGATGAAAGAACTTGATTAATTTGATTTTCTTGGAAGTCCGTTGTTTAAGTTATTGTTGCCAAATGGTGGAAAACAGAGCATTCTTCTTATTTTTCCCAAGGAACCAAAGAGCGAATTCAAAATATTACTTATCGTACAATCTGCAGAAGTTTATCAAGTACTTCAAAAATTTAATTCCTTGATTTTTTCAGTTTTTACTTGTCGGAAATTCTTCTTGAAATTTAGGAATAACAAACAATTTTAACTTCCGCTAAATTTTATTAGCGGTACTAAACACTATTACAAAAAAGGGTATTTTTGCGCTCTATTTCATATCGGGGAAAGTAAAAAATAGAGGAACGAAGAAACTAATTTGCAATAATCAATAATTTGTTCAAGTCTATTTGATCATTCAACTGAATTTGAAAATAAAATTTTAATATATCGTTTAAAACTAATAATTCGTTAGGCAAATCAATAAAAATCAACAAAAACTTCATTTCAAAAACCGGAAAATCTGGAGTTTATAAGTTAACTTTTGGTATTTGCCAATATGTATACAGGGTCCTGCAGTAGTGCGTTGCGCTTCCTTAGCTGTCGAACCAGACTCCTTTGAAATTTCGTTCGAAAGTAGGCTCCTTGTACTGTCATTTCTGCATCCCAGGAAATTATTCTCTGATATACCGGTTGTTCCCAAAAAAAATTATTCAACAAATGGGTGATTTTTTAAATGGATCACATCGTATATTTTCAAAGGCTTTCAACATCTCTATCATGACGCAGAATATTAGATGAAACAGAACAAAAATTCCTGAGATGAAAGTACAAGGAGCCTGCTTTCGAACGAAATTTCTAAGAGGTCTGGTTTGATAGCTATGGAAGCGAAATGCACTATTGCAGGACCCTGTATATTGGACACACTTGTTCATTCCAAACACAAATTAGAGAATATGAAAAATGTTACATTAATTAAAAACAAGATTAAAATAATCAAATCATTAGCTAAAAATTATACATTGAAAATAAAAGTCATCGACTAATCTTTTAGAAACTCTATAAATCAATAGATACAATAAAAATAAATTCTACTGAACAATCAAAGAGACTCAAACACAAATCCCCACTGCTTTTCGAAGTACCCTAATGATAGGAAACTATTTTCAGACTTGAAATTTCAAGGTATCGAATTTAACTTCATAGGCTTATAACATGAATATTTAATATAAGAGATTTTAGGAATGTTCCACACTTTAATAATAACAAATTTGCTTGAATTTTTTTGATTCGTGATAAAATCCCGGCAAACTGAGACAGTATCATGTCGATTCTACAATAGAAGATTTATATTGCAAAAACATGAAAGCCTAGGAATGTTCTGTTACTTGATAAAGAAATTCTAGAATTCTCATATTTTCAATGCAAACATGTAAAAATATGAGTGATGAATTATGAGGCTGCAACAACAAAAATAGCTGAAACTAGAGAAGAACTGTTGGAAATGGGTGAGAAGTAACTACGAGGTTCAATATCATTTTATCATAATGTACCAGCTGTAGAAGTATGAAACCGAATTACACGTTTGTTGTTTGAAAATGATGAAAAAATATGTTATTCAAAACAATCTCTATTGTTATTTATACATTTTTCCCACCTCTCTGGCAGTTTATGAATGGCACGTCAAAAGAACAGTTCTTCTTTCGAACACCTGGATCGCTTGCCTGACCTGTTTTGCTATGTATGATGGGACATTATCATGGAGTAAAATTACTTTGTGTCGCCTTTTTCATATTCCGGTCATTTTTTACTTCATTCTTGATTTAAATTGATCATTTACTGTTGGTAGCGATCAGTATTAACAGTTTCACCAGGTTTTAGCAGCTTTTAATAGATTACACCCTGTCCCCCCCCCACAAAACAGCACTGTCTTCTTTCCAAAGCGATTTAGTCTTCCAGTAAATGTAGATGGTTCTCATAGATTCACCAATGATTTATGACGCTAAGGATTTTCAAAATATATATTTTCATCACGTTTCACGATTTGATGGTAAAATGACTTTCTTTCGTATTTGTCAAGCAGCATTTCACAAGAAGATTTTCGATTTTCTTAATGCCTTCATGAGTTTATATGGAGAACCATTTTTCCACTTTCTAATTCTTTTTCTACTGCTTTCAAACAAATGGAAACAGCTTTTTGTGTCACATTCAGTTGATCCGCTGGTTCTCGTTGAGTTTTCATCTTCATCTAATAAAGGCTTGCAATTCCTTGTCTGCGAAATTTTTCCGTGGTTTCCCATGCTCTTTGTTTCTCATGTCAAAATCACCACTTTTGAATTTTGAACCACTCAAAATATTGCAGATTACCAAGAGAATGTTCAATGTAAGCTTCGACAAGCATTTGATCTGATTTTGCAGCACTTTTCTTCAAATGATAACAAGCAACCAATGTTGTCCGCAAATTGTAGTTCATAGGTATACCGCTGTATGGAACTTGGGTTGAAAATTTTCGTCAGGTGTTAGAGGGGGATTATGACGGTGCAGAATGTCACTAAACTGATAACTAGCATAATCTAGAGAAAATTCCGGTTTCATACTTGTACACCTAAAGAAATATACCAGTGTATGGAACTTAGGTTGAAGATCTTTGTCAGCTTTTAGAGGGGGAGGATGATGCATGCATAAGGGTAATTAAGGTCCCTAAACTGATGGCTAGCATCATCTAGAGGGAACTTTCGGTTTTATATTTGTACACCTGGCAACAATCATTATAAACTTAGGAGCATCCTAAGAAAAAAATGTTTATCCGTGGTTTTTGTATCAGTCCTCAAACAACTAAAATCTTACAACACCGAAGGATTGATGTGGTCGTTTTTATTGAGGGTTTTTTTGAACTGCATCATTTTGCAAGTTTCATATACGATTTTTGTCAGATGATTTTTTTCCCTTCAGAAAACCTCACTTTTAAAAACACTCTATAAAAATAAACATCTAATATTATATATTGAAAAACAAATGAATGAATTTACCATTGAAAAATTGAGAAAACCATGTGGTAGGCCTTTTAGAACATCTAAGGTTATATTGTTATTCAAAGATTTCAGCTTTTTTGCAAATGTAACACAATCGTCCAAACAGGGATCTAGTTCAACAGTCTAAAACAGAAGAAGCAGTTTAAATCAAGTATTGAAAAAATACTCACTTACTAATATTTTAACTGGGGGTAACTGCTTCAGAAGATCGTCACTGGCAAAAACAGGACTTAAAAGTGGATCTGGTTCAACTGTGAACTTAAAATCTTCATTGTACTTGCTTGGACCATCAAACAACGTTGAATTATCTTTAGCATCTTCTTCCATAACTTCTGCACTTCCCATGATGTTACCAATGCGTTGTTTCAAATTTGAAACAAATGAGATAACACGGCTGTGAATAGAATAATCAACACTTTGTACCGATGTAGAATTTTCCTGTTCAGTTGGAGCAACTTTAGTACCTTCAGTGTCAGTATCTGACTCTAGAAATAAAATTAAAATTGCCAAATATTACGTTAGTCTTCAAAAAATAACACAAAGAAATGAAGGAAGAACACAATTTGAAGGTAAATTATTGACATTTGAAATAAATACATACCAAGAACATACTTCTCCAAAAAATCAGACACATGCTTTTCACTTTTCTCAATGTCAGAGACAGTCAAGAAGACATCCTTCTCATTTTCGTCATTCAGATTTGAGCAAATAGACCCATAGGTGAGAGTGTCGGATGTATCTGAAACTGGGGACTTGCGGGCTTGTAATTCTTGAAGATCAGACTCGGTAATTTCTTCAAAACTCTCTGTATCAGAGTTGCACTGACCATTCAATTCTCTATTCTGGATTAACTTTGGATCTGGTACGGCATATGCTGAAACAATTTTGTTGATGTGAATTAAAGAACCAATACTTCATTGGATATATTGATATTGTGAAAATATGTTTTGTAATTCGAACAACGAAACCAATTCACTCCAAGTATTATTTTATTTTTATGAGGGTAATCCTAAAAATATAATAAAGAGGATGAACTATAGTAATTGTTTCGTTCTACAATTAGTTTACCGAGGGGTACATGGATTAACTTTAACTATTAATACGATTTTTTTGAGACCGGTTATAATGGTCGCAAAAACTTAATGAGATAAAATTTTCTCAAAACGATCCAAACAGGGTAATGAGCTATTAACCTTACAAAATATGCCTTTTCGTAGTACTAGATTTATGACTGAGATAAAAGAAAACATTGGTATCGTAATTCCCAAGATCGACCAGAGGTACCCTTCCTCGAAAACCAATCACTCCGTACCGATAAGGGAGATGGGTTTGTCCCCGTTTGGATTGGAGTATGGCAAATCAAAATGGCACAATTCCCAAAAGGGAATTCTTTTTGCAAATGGCAGCATTCTCAAAAGTAGTCATAAATTTAAACAGATTCATAAACAACTTTGTATAGACCCTAATGGAACCATATTGTCACGCAACAGTAATAGAAAGTTTTTGAATCACGATAGTGTAACTTGCATCTGTGTAACAGTTCAAAACTCAAATCTACCTAAATCGGCGATGATGAAGCCAATAAGTTTCAAAATATGATCATGTCCACTTTTTATGTCCTGACGATTCACGAAATTCATTTAGGTAGATTTGAGTTTTGAATTGTTACAAAGATGCAAATTGCACTGTCGCGATTCGAATTTTCTATTCTTATATATATATATATATTTTTTTTATCTATTTTTTATTATATTTGGAAAATATCCGCCGCTAATGAATTCAATCCTAGAAGTACCCAGTAGAACACCACATATACTTTAAATGGTTCAAGTGGATCATTTTAGTACTGTATATAGTATTTGAAAATTTGAAAAAATAGATATTAGTTTGGAATTTATATTTTGCAACAAAGATGAAAATGAAACAGATATAATCGAATTGATAATAAATTTTTCAGTTAAAAACACATAACTGGCGCAAATTTCTAAACCAAATTACATACACAAATCAAAATGAAACACAGGTTTAAGTAAGGTAAAACAACCAGCCATTTAATTTCAACTGAATAGAATTAAGAACAAAAAATTCAAAACAACGTATTAATACGACACTGGGTGTTGAAATATAATAAATGAAAGGCTTGTTATTCACATTCATAATTATTTTGATGAAAATTTCAACATAAGTATTTTTAAAATAAGATTATATTTTATATTTTACTTCAAACCTTTCTCAAAAGCATTCAATTAGTAATAAAGAAAAATAGAAAATTACCTTTGAGACATCTCAATAAGAATCCAAGCGGTAGTAAAGGGTCCATCATCGAGAGTAATCTTGAGGCTGAAGGTACAAAGTTGACCACAGTTGGTATATAAGCTAAAAATAATCCACTAGGAGGAGGAAGTCCCAAAGTGAGACATTTCAGTGATGTTCCTACCAACAAGTTTGCACCAGCAGAATCACCGGCTGCTACAATCCTCTCACCTTTATAAATAAAAAATTATTAAACCGATATATCACAGACGAATATTGAAAATTTTAAATTAATGTTTAAACTAATAGCAATTCAGAGACGCAGTGCTCAGTTTCTTCATCAATTGAAATGTCCTTTAAAGTCTATGAGGCATTTGCTTTGATGTCATTTGGAGACTGAAAACGGCGACCTTTCATTACATTTTCCTAATAATAATAATTAGAGCAATTTATTGCTCATAGTAAAAGGCCACCGACCGAAGGTTCTTTAGACCATTTTTAATTACAGATTTCTTAACATTAAAAAAGAAGTAATAATGATATATAAACACATAATATTATGAAAGTAGATTTGTTTCATGAATTTCCCTCTTGTTCTTCCAATATCATTATCAATGATTATGGTAGATATTTTCTGGCTGCTTGAGCGAAGTTTTACCCAAACTTAAGCTGTTCCAGTCCATCACTTTTGATCTCAGACTCTGCAACAGTCCAACCTAGTCGTTTCGAGACCAGTTTCGACTCAAAATTCGAAAATTACAAGAGTTTAGGTCAAAGTGATATTTTTTATTTCGCACTTGTTCTAGAACTCTTTTCATATGAGTATCGATAGCTTAGTGGTTAGAGCATTGGGCTGGGAACGAGAAGGTCCCAGGTTCAAATCCTGTTCAGGTAGGAAAGAAATTTTCTAGTTGGATGGGTTTCGGCCACCCTTTCACTGTTGGTCGAAAATTAACAGTGCTGTGATCTAAAGTGGAGTAAGGCAGTTACAAAGCCTACCCAGAACACAACTGAATTCCTAACTCGTACAAGCTGAAAAAGCTTCTGAGGGATCTTCGCAGAAGATCTAAGAGTTTCAGGATAATATATCACAATTCTGAGGAGACATCACGTCTGAAAAAGAAACTACACGTATTGCTACCTTTTTCACAGAGATTTAAGGTCATTGTACATCATAAATTGTTCGAATCATTTAGTAGCTAGAACATTATTAATGCCAATCAGCATGCCTCATTACAAAATAAATCCATCATCACTGCTATATTTGATTTCACTCAGACAATTCTAGAACATCTTTGGAAGGCTTCTGATAGTCTCAGTATAGAAATACTCCAAAAAAATTATCCATATATGGAGAGGCCCTGTAAATGCTTAGTTACATTCATATCTTGTTGGGAAGAAAACAATATGTTTCAGTAGATAAATTAGGCAGAACTTTTGAATCTCAGATTATTGAATTGCTGGTAGATATTCTATAAGGCAGTATTCTGGTCCGTCACTTTTTCAAGTTTCATTTAAATCAACGGACTAGATCTTCCTTTGTTCCTGTTATTAAATTATGTAGTTGATATGAATATGTTAAAATAAAATAGCTTCTAAACAACTCAATGATTTGAAAATAATAGATTAGTATAAATAAAAAGAAAAGACAAGATTCATTTTGTTTCAGGCAAAACAAGCGAGAACATGGATGGATTAGTCCGTTACTATGTGATAGATTATTTTTAAATGGAATGAAATAAGAAATTACTTAGTTTTATAGCTCTTTTTTATTAACTTAATCGATTATGAATCTCGAGTGACTGAATCATTCAGCTTGAAAATGTACTAAACACTATGAAACTGTATATTAAATTAATAAAAGAGTGATAGAAAACTAAGTATTTTCTAATTTCATTACAATTAAAAACAAGCAAGGGTTGATATTATTATTTATAGTGAGCGGGCGTCTGTCCACCCTACCACTGCGTCCGCACGCACTATTGTGGTTCACCCCTAATTTATATTTCCCCGACGAGATCCAGTTTTTGGATAAAACAGATAATCTTGTTCGCGGGTAATTTCTTCAGTTCGCAATGGGCTATAAAAGCCTGATCAAAGACTTCGAATCTGATGCGACTCATTGCTTGGCACTCTGAGACGATGAGCATGGCTGTTTCGGTGTCCTCAAGACACAGCCTCGTCTTCAGCCAGACCGATTTTGTGGAAATGCGCTTTCAGCCTATCATAATTCCGACAAGTGTGTGTCCAGACCTAGCACTAGATCCGCCATATTTTGGTTCAAAGCTGTTCCAAGGAACGCCTTCGAATTTTTTCAGGCCAGGATGGCTCAGTCAGAAAGACTCTAGTTTTGAGTTCATTCTGCCTGTTATTGTCCGCTTAGCCACGTCATGTGGTATTCCCAGGAATGGTTCCGGGCCTACCAGAGACATCGTGGCTTCAGCAAACGCCAGCTGATCTGTCTCTTTGTTACTCAAATAGTTTAAGTGGCTCGGTATCCAAACAAGAGAGGTTCTGTTATACATACCGAGTCTGTTTAAAGCCGTGTGGCAACTCCAAACTATTCTAGAGGTAATAGAACTAGATTCCAGAGCTTTTAGAACTAACTGACTATCGGTAAATATTTTTATTTTGCCGTTTTATCAGCAGATCTGCCGCGGTCTCAATGGCAAATAGTTCTGCCTGGAATATGGCGTATTGAGCGACACTCAATGAGATGTTGATTCTCGGTTTGCTCCCATAGACTCCCGTTCCGTTCGTCGTTCGCGAGCAGGGGAGTTTTCAGACAAAATATCAACTTTACCATCTAAGCATTATACGTCTATGGAGGTCTCTAGTTTCTTTTCAAATATAATGAAATTTTTTTAACAGGGACTACTCACAACTATGACACAAAAAGGATGAATATCAATTATTTTGTTCATTCATTGTCACTTATTAAAAAGAGAACTTATTACAGACCTCTACTTAATCTTTTTTAGATGTTTCGAAAAATTGTCAAAATACTCCTCTATTGTTTGTACTCAGAGTTTGCATTGTATTATTAGAAACAATTGTAAAATTATACAATATGGAAAATTATTCTGAATTATGATAGAATGAGACAAAAAACAGTGTAATGAAAATCCAAATAATGCAAATAATTATTTTTATATTAATTCATCAACTGAACAGTAAAAAATATATAATTTTTTTTTAAGATTCTTATGTCCATAATTAAAAAAAACGGTCTAGCTGATGCCATTCAGAGCACTTGCCCATTGTCCACTGGAGTTCGTAAAAAACATTGCGAGATTGGTCCAATTATTAATTAATTAATCGTTATTTACCTGTACTCCCTAGAAGGTGATGATTTTTCAATGCCCAACAATAAGCATAAGTTACTTCTTCTAAAGCTCTTGGGTATGGAGCTTCAGGGGCCAAACTATAATCTATACTCAAAATTGGTATTTTGAGATATTTGGCCCAATCTCTCAAGTAAACCTCGTGAGATTTGGAAGACTGTGCCACAAAACCTCCACCATGACAATGAATTAAAAGGCCTGGACTTGCTGGTTTTGCTCTATTTTTGGATTCACCCATCATACCCTCATGAACGGAATGACTTATAAGTCGAACTTGAATAGATTTCTTATCTGAAATTGTATTAACTTATTTGGTATCAGTTGTAGATAAAGTTGAACAAATAATCATATATATTCAAAACACATATACAAAAACAAAACAGATTAAACCTGTGGCATATACGCAACAGTGCGTGTTTGAATTAGAAATACAACTTTATCGCTTTATCGATGTTAGCTCCCCCCCAAGGTAGGACCTATCACAAATAAATCTTTCTTCTTTCATTATAGTGGCTCAAGATCTAGAAGTATGAAACCGCAATTTTTTGTAAAATTTACAAGTCTGATTTGATTAGTCGTGGTTCTTTGGTTCAGTGACAGCCCCTCTGCATTGCGACCATTAAGGTCTTTGCGTTATCCAGGCTACTATGAATGAGACTTGGTTCTTATATGGGATAGAGTCATCCAGTTGAGTAAGTCTGGTTTGCACCAGCGCTTGTTTCCCCGATCCGTTTTGTGTGATGGAGCATTATCATAAAGCAAAATGACAATGTATTGCCTTTTTCCATATTCTGATAGTATTTCACGTAATGCTCGATTTAACTTTTATTTGTATCTATGGAACAGCATTTCATATGCGGTTTTCCGATTTCTTTGCTGCCTTTCATTCAGTTCATACAGAACCCATTTTCTCAGTTTCTGAATCTTTCCCATAACTTCCAAACAAATGGAAACAACTTTCTGCATCACATTCAATTAGTCCGCGACTTTTTATTGATTTTGAGTACTGTTTTCAATAAGGCTTGCAATTCGTTGTCTGCAAATTTTTCTGTTGGTTTCTCACGCCCTTCGTTTCTCACGTCCAAATTACCGCTTTTGAATTTTTGGAACCACTCGAAATACTATATTTTACCAGTAGCATGTTCACCGTAAGCTTTGACAAGCATTCCATGCGATTTTGCAGGAGTTTTCCTCAAATGATACAGAAAACCAATGCTATCTGTAAATCGTAGTTCGTACACACAAAACTCGACATATTTAACGTTAAGGAAAAATATACCAGTGTATGGAACTTGGGTTATTGCATGTTGAAAATCTTCATCAGCGTTAAAGAGGGATGATGGCACTGCAAAAGCGGTCTTATGATCCCTAAACTTATGTTTAGCACCATTTATAGGTCAATTCCGGTTTTATACTTCTACACCTCATATAATTTATAATTATAAAAATTTATAAAATAAACAAATTTCACAAGAGAAAAGAAAATTATCCAGCCTTGAGGTCCACAGACGAGCTCTACTTAGGTGACAGCGCTAAGTTGTAAGATTCAAATGTCACAAAATATATTTCGATACTTTCGATACAAGCTTAGATCTATTATATACTCTTTTTGACATTAGGAACCATCAGAAGAAACCGAATTCATAACTTTCAGACTGACATTCAAAAAGGAATATCTATAACTATAAATGCATGGTTGCTGTACAACAATAATAAAGTTCTGAAGAATGCAAGAATTCCTCTGTTTTCAACATGTAAAATAACAAAATTATTTGAAATAGAATTATCTAGAAGGTGTTTCGCATAATGTGCGTTTTTTATGTTATTATTTTGTTATTTTATATATATATATATATATATATATATATATATATATCTGATAATTGAAATTTATCCAATATTGTTTTCATTATTTTTGATAAATCTGCTAATAATGTTGTTGGTTTTGAAGGCTAATATTTTTCTTTGAGAGTAGTATTTGTAATTCTATACTGATATTTTCTAAATAAGTTAGACTAACATATTCATTTTTTAGCATATTTTGGTAAGATTGGCTTATCCTACAGCACCGGACAGTTTTCTAAAACAACTTGCTGTGCAGACCTTTGTAGAAGGATTAAAGGATACTGATATACAGCAAACAGTATGCTTGGCTCGACCTAGGACTTTCGGCGATGTTCTGGCTCATGCATTGGAGTTTTAAGCAGTGAAACAAAAAGAATTCTACGAAGTTCCGACGCACTGTTGACTAGCAAGTGATGACTGAGTGTATGAAAGAAATAGTTTGTCTATTAATTGAGGAACATCTATCCAAAGATCAACGCTAGAGAGAATCTAGGAGTTGGAATTATGGTGAATTGGAGTAGATTCGCCGACGTTGTAAGAAGCCAGCCAAATAGGATAAATGTGATAATGAAAAGGTGCAGCACTTGAAGACAACGATCGTGAATACCAAGAAAATGACCAAAATGAGTTGAAACTACTCATGGAATGGAAAAAAGAAGGAAAAGGGGCCAGGCTGGGAAAGAGTGAATCATTTTAACCCTAAAATTAAGTCATACTGGGCACAGTGAGATTCCTTAATGTTAGATGATGATCTTCTGAAAAGATCCCTGAAGAGTGATGATGGTACTGAAATGAGACTTCAGCTGAGTACTGGAAGTACTGAAAAGGTTACATGATGGAACTTCTGGTGGACATTTTGGTATCAAGACAACATTGGAAACGGTCAAAACGGTGCCACTATTCATTCTAAATCATTCTACCCATTTCAACATAACTTAGAGGCATTTCATAACAAGATTCACTGATTATTAAATATTCCACTAGATAATTTTAACTTCCAAAAAGAAAAGATATAATGAAACAAATAACATAAAACAACGGTTACCATACATCTCTGATAGCAAAATTAATTAAACCATGTGACATGAAAAATGCCTTAAAAGAAATTTATTCATTTGGCTATGATTCATCGAAAAATAAATATATTAGTCTCACTTATACAGGAAATATGAGTAATTAAAAACAGTACTCTCAAAACAAAAAATTTATATATAATATATATATATATATATATACTTTGTACTCTGACAAAGTCCTTTAAGATAGATGCCCAACCAGAAACATGTGTTTCATAAATAAATCAATTATACTTCTTAATTACTTATTGATACTGCATAAATCCACACATGTGTATATAAAATTATCGGTTCAATATCATTAAAATAACTCACCAATATATGAGGACGGAATAGGCACTTCAATCTCTTTGCCATCAACAGTAATAGATAATGGTTCTGTGGGCAAATGAAAAGTTTTCGATACAGCAACGCTAGATGAAACAAATGGAGGTATTTGATTCATGATTTCACTTTCTGACAAAAACCAAAAGGCCTTACAGAAATCTACATTGGCATTTGTTGATATATTGACTACTCTTTTTGCTATTAATTCTGGATCACTTAAAAACTTTGTTGTGCTGAAGAATGAGTTGGTTGCTTTTGAAAAAAACGATCCTGAAAATAAATATTAAATATAAATCAAGAAGTAACATTTTGAGATCTTACCTTGACTGTAGTAAGCTTCTGAAAAAATCGCCATGGACAACACTATGAACTTCATTATATTTTGTAGAGAGTGGCAGTACTGTAATGAATATTTATTGATCATTTATATAGTTAGAATTTTTAATTTTTACACCAAAAAACACAATATATAATCTTTATCATATGCACTCAAGACCATGCGAATGAATTTTAGCTTAATATATCTCAGGATCATAAATACCTAATATATCTGAATAACTAAAAATTTTATATATATTTTTATAATATTACATATAGAGTGTTCTATAAGCGAACTGACAAACTCTGACAGATGATAACTGTGCAACATTTTTTTTAATGAACATAGATCCGAATCGATTTGGTTCAGAAGATACAAGTATTTGAAAAAATATATTTTCATATTTAAATTAAAAGTAAGTTGACAATCGAAAATACCAGTTGCTTTGGCAACTTGTGGTTTTCTAATTATTCATTTGACACTCGGTGTATATTCTGAATAAACAATGTACTCTTTCTCAACTCAGGAGTATGCAGATATTGTGTTTATATATTATATATTTAGTATTTTAATGGAAACTCCAGAGAAGCAGCTCAAGAATACCGAAGAAATTATACAAATTGAACCCAACCTACCCACATAGTATTTAGTGATTCATTCCAAAGAAATAGGTAATCCTACTTCAAAAAAAGCTATTCGCCAAACTGAAGTGAATGTAGAAAATGGAGAAAATGTATAAGAAGAAACTTGTTTTACTAGGCAGGTTATAAACAACAATTATAACAAAAATGTGTGGGCATTGCAAAATCCACATACCTTTAGACCAAGACGATTTCAGCAACCTTTTAATGTCAATAGTCGAGGTAGGATTTTCAACAATAATTTGATGCCAGTACATATTATAAATGATCATTTGAATGCAGATTTGTATAAAAATTTTTTGGAGCACAACCTTTTTGAGTACATTGATGATGTAGCTCAACATTGTTGGAAATAGCATGATTGTCACCACCACATAGAGAGAGACAAGTAGTTGCTTGGTTAAATGAACATTTTCTGAATCGATAGATGATAGATCAAGGGGGATCAATAGCATGGAAATCTAGTTCAACGGATCTTATTATTTTAGATTTTTATTTGTAGGGACATATGAAGCAGCTTGTCTATCATATTGAAATCACATTTCATCAACAATTACTTGATAATATTTAAGATAGCTAATCAGAAAAGAAACGATCGAAATCTTGTCTGTCAATTGACATCTTTATTTCATTGATGTAAGGCTTGCAATCAAAACGATGCTAGGAATTTGGACCAATTTCTATAATCCTAAGATTTGTTATTCCCATTCATACTAATTTTTATCGTTAATTGTTGATACAATGTTCAAAGTTTAAACAAGAACATATATTTTTTCAAATGTATCTTCTAAACGAAAACAATTCGGACCTATGTTCATAGAAAAACAAGTATAGAATAGCTATCAACTGCCAGAGTTTGTCATAGAGTTTATAGAAAACCCTGTTTAGCAAACAATTTATTCACAGGTTCTTTCAGTGTTTAAAGGTTGATGTACCCTCTTATTCTGATGAAACTCAAATAAATCTTATTCAATGATATTAGTCCAACAGCAAAAAAACTTCCACTTAAGATTTACATATAATCTATTTCAGAAATACTTCACTCCCTAAAATTTATATCTGGCAAGATATTTGCCTTTTTTATTATCCACTTACTTTAAACTTATGAGATCATACAAGCACAACAGATTAGAGTTAATGTGAATGACAAAATCACTGCAAATTCTTCTAAAGCATCTGGAGTTCCCCAAGGTAGCGTTTTGGGCCCACTGTTATATGTACTTTAAGGACATACAGATATAGTTAATAGCACATTTGAAGATGATACTGCTGTCCTAGCACATCATGAAGATTCAATGGAAAACCACATCAAACCAATAAGTAAATGACTAAGAAAGTAGGAATAACAATGAATGATAGTAAAACTGCGTAGATTAAAGTTACAATGTCTTGTAAGTACAAACGAACCATATGCAAACACAATATCTACAATAAGAAAATACCTAAATATATATCTAGACAAAAAACTCACTTGGAATCCAAAAGACACTAAAAATTTTACACCAAGGTTTATTATATTACAATAAAAAAAATCCGATTACAGTGAATTTGGCTCTTATTCTTGAAGGACATGACATGACAGCACCCGATTTATACGCGCTTGTTCCAGGGAACTATCGTTTTGCCCAAATGTCTGTTATTTTGGAATTTTGAGCCGAAAATTATCTAAAATGACTAGGTTGGATTCATTGATGAAGAATCTCAAGTCAAGAGTAATTCTGTCTGGCCGGCCATACGGAAATGTTCAGAACGAAAAGAGCTAACTAAATAAATTGGCTAAGTTCACTAATACGCAAAATCGGTTTAATAGTTGGTTTCACAGTTATTCACGTTCAAAAATTTTTTTAGATTGATTTGTAATTCAGCAATTAGAAGAAGAATAATAAAGCACATATTCGTGCGAACTTTCGCGAGGGTTTTATAATTAGAACTTAAAAAAGTCAGTGTTGAGCGCAACCTTAAATACTACTGAAATGTTCTCTTATTTTGGTAAATATTTTCTACACTATTAATCGGATTGATCTGAAATTTGGGGTTTAGGATAATAATGCACATGTTCTTGCTAAATTTCATGAGAACCGCATGATTAGAATATTCAAAACAAAGACAAAAATTATGTGAGTGGAGCAGTGTTGAGCGCTAAAGAAACCATAGCAACAGTCCCACAATTGAGATTAAATTTAGAATTTAAATGTAAAATAACGACCTTCAGAGACTCGCAACTCTAAAGCCAGCACACTAGCATGTAGAACACTATTTTGAATGCTTGTAAATATTTATAATCAATCTAGAAAGTATCCAGAAAAAAGCATTTTAATTGTTGATGAGAAATGGGTTTACGAGTTTAACATGCGAATAAGCTTCGGATGGAACCTAGTTTTGCCGAAGCTTTCAACGAATATATGTATAGTCCATCTAGAAAGTATCCGGAAAACAACAACAAAGCTCAATTGTAATTATTTAGTATATATTTTTAATTCTTGAATTAGAAAATTATAATAAAATATTCATCTTATTTACTTATACAACCTCCATTTAACTGTAAACACTTGACTAAACGTCAAGGTACACCTGAAACTAGATCACCGCCAGAATTTTCGGTGATGGTAGTCCAGGACTGAAAAACTGACTCAATTAAATCATCTTTATTTCGTGGCGCTGCTCATTCAACTTCAATCTTCATTAGTCATTCATTAGCCATGAAATGGTTGTCACTTGGTGTTCTTGCATCCAAGCTTGAGTATAGGCCGAAGTATGGCATCTTGCACTATCCTGCTGAAAACGCCACTCCTCTGGATATAAAGCATGCGCTGTTTCAAGGAGAGAGTCGTTAAGAATGCCACAATACTTTTCACTATTAATGGTACTATCAACTATACAGAGAGGCGTAGCACCACACTGAGATATTGCTCCTCAAACCATTTTCTATACAAATATTCTCCCTATTTTCTTTTTTGTAGTTTCGACATTATTTCATAAATTGTCCAACTGTTTCATATCAACAAATAGTGTTCCCATGCAACTTTGGCCATAGCGGACTATCTGCACAACCTATTTTATAAATTACTTTTGTCTTAGAATGTTACAAAAAAGATGTATATTGATATTATGAAAAATAATAAATTCCGGATACTTTCGCCGGACTATATTTTCCAAATAAATACAAAAAGTCAATTTTTTCCCAAAATCATTAACTACTTTCTGTAATCCACCATTTTCTTGATTATTACAAAATGATACTTTCACAATTAATTAGCTCTATCATCAGTCTATTAAGGTTTGATTAGAAAAATTTCTCAAGTTGAGGACAGGTCAAAAATAGAAATTAACTCCAGACTGTATTCTTATTCTACATATTTTCAGAATGCTATACCTGGAAACCTATATTTCTTCCATAAAAGCAGTATCGGTTGACACTCTCTGCATGTGAAATCATTTCATCAGGTGACCGTTCTTCGTAAGGAAACAGACTGCCATCTTTACTCCAAGACATGATCGTTTCTAAATGTGTTAAACAAGTATCCAGACTTGCTAGTAATTGTGAACATGATTCTATATCTCTGAAAGGAAAGAATAGTAGTCATTTGCATTTCTCTGCTAGGAACCCCATTTTTTTTTGATTTTGAGTAATCTGTTTTACAAGTTTCATCATGAATATTAAGAATGAACTTTTAGAGTGTTAGCATTATTTTATCAATTTCTACATATAATAGAATCGCTTTAAAAAAAAAGAAAATCATTTCTAGATTGAAAAATAGTGATAACAATATAAGTATGTGCCAAGAACTCAAAATTTCAATTTCTGTCTGTTTAATCATTGAGCGGAATTCTATTTTATTTGGTATCTCTAGTGTTCTTTTGTTTATGGTTCTATATTTTCTGTATGGGGAACTCTGATACTAAAATAATAAAAAAAAGGTGATACTACTATATCAAAATTATGTCCTGTTTCTATTAGATGACTGGCATAGGCAGAATTTTATTTGTTCTTAATATAGGATTTCCTATGTTCTTTTATTCTATTTTCAAATACCTTTCCTGTTATTTTTATTGACAAAGCAGGATTTATTTTTGCGTCCAATTCTAAAAACTCACTTTGTTGAAGAGGCTTTTCTGAAGAGCATACTATCCCTTCTGTTTTGCACTCTTTCGCTCAATTCAGAGGTATGTTTTATAGCATATCCAACTACTGATATAAAACTTCTGTATCCATTGCCTTGTACATGTTCATCAAAATCAAACTTATGCATAATATTTTGTATCCTTTGGACTTTGGGCTTCAATGAATCTATATAGTCTTGTATAGCTAGAAAAGATAGATACAACCTTTGGCCATTCTCTGAAGTATCACAAGCGAAATATTCTGCATTATTACTACAAAAGGATTTTAAAACTTCCATATTAGTTTCTTGTTCGTTCATTGTTATGTTTACTTCATGGATATCATAAGTTTTCGCCTCTGTCATCTTGAACATAGGTTATTTTTTTATTGACAACGTATAGAATTAACGTAGATTCGAAATTTTTATATCTAACATCAAATTTTTGATGGAGAAAGTGCAAAATGTTTAAAATACAATTAGGCTACACATATCAAAACAACATCAATTTACTTGACATTAAAATTCTATCAATGCTTGATAAAGCCTGATTTATAGGCGATCTCATAAGTACAGGGTGCTTTCGAAAAGTAGGATGGAAAATTATATTAAATTGAGATAATATAGGACAAATATATGTTTCTTTCTTCTGAATTCATTTGTGTATTAAAGCGTAGTTACCATAGATAAACTATTAATTTAGATTAGGTATTTAGTTTATCCATAGTAGTTACTTAGTGTATCTCAGGATAGTGAATACTTTCCTTTTTGCTGTTTAAAGATTTCTCATATATTTTCTTAATTTTTCTTCTTCGGGAATTTTTTAGCAGTAATTTTCTCAAGAAGAAACTCCCAGAACTTGTGTCAGATGCTAAATTCATTTGTCGATAAGAGTGTAGCTAAACTCCGTGTTATAGTTTCTTGTCTATAGTGACCACAAGATTGATTACAGTAATCAGTAATCTGTGAACTCTTCTGAGATTTCCTTTTTTCAGTGCGCCCGTATATATGTTTTGGTGTTATTTCCCTTCTTCAGATTACCAAATTAATTTAGCCTTGTTGATCTATGTTCCCTTCCCATGTAAACATTTCCCCTCATGCGTTTTACAAAATTTTGTCAGTAATTTTTGCAAAACTGGGATGTTCAATTTAATTTAAAATTTAAGGCTTGTTTCACCTGTCAATTTTTTGTTAATGATTTTGCAAAATTAAAATATATTTCAATAATTCCCTAGATTCGGATTTTTTGATGGTGTAAATTATATAGCTCAATATTTCAAATACTTTTCGAGCTCTTGTTCTAAAAAACATTGTGTTATCGTTTTGCCCAAATATTTGTAGTTTTCGAATTTTGAGCCCCAAATGGTGCCAACCGACTAGATTGGATTTCCTGATGAAGAATCTGAGGCCAAAAGAAATTCTATACGACCGGTTTGTCCGTAAATACTCTAACATTCGAATGAAAAGAGCTAGAGACTTGAAATATTCAGACTAGGTTTGGGACATTTATTATTATTATTTATGGTGAGCAGGCGTCTGTCCACCCTACCACTGCGTCCGCACGGACTATTGTGGTTCACCCCTAATTTATATCTCCCGGACGAGATCCAGTTTTTGGATAAAACCGATAATCTTGTTCAGGGGTAATTTTTTCAGTTCACTGTGGGCTATGAAAGCCTGGCCAAAAACCTCGAATCTGATGCGACTCACCGCTGGGCACTCTGAGACGATGTACATGGCTGTTTCAGTGTCCTCAAGACACAGCCTGCATTCATTGTCTTCAGCCAGACCGATTTTGTGCAAATGCGCTTTCAGTCTGCAGTGACCTGTCATAATTCCGACAAGTGTTCTTAGTTTGGCCCTATCCAGACCTAGCGCTAGGTTCGCCATCTTTTTGTTCGAAGCTGTTCCAAGGAACAACTTCTCTAGCCTTGAGTTCATTCTGCCTGTTATCGCCTCGTTAGCCACGTCATGCGGTATTCCCAGGAATGGTTCCGGTCCTACCAGAGGCAGCGCAGCTCCAGCAAATGCCAGCCGATCCGCCTCCTCGTTACCCAAATAGTTTGAGTGGCTCGGTATCCAAACCAGAGTGACTCCGTTATACATACCGAGCCTGTTTAAAGCCGTGCGTCAACTCCAGACTGTTTTGGATGTAAAACAGCTGGACTCCAGAGCTTTTAGTACCGACTGACTATCAGTAAATATTTTGATTTTACCGTGGTGGATTTGCCGTTTTATCAGCAGTTCCGCCGCGGTCTCAATGGCAAATATTTCTGCCTGGAATATGGTTGCGTTTTGACCGAGACTCAATGAGATGTTAATTCTCGGTTTACTCCCATAGACTCCCGCTCCTGTTCCGTTCGTCGTTCGCGAGCCGTCTGTGAACAAGCCAAGGTCGGTTCTCAATAGAACCTCAGCATGCTGGGTCCATTCGTCCCGGCTGGGGGCCATTACATTGAAATTCCGTTCCTGGCTCGTGATTTTTGACATTAGATCCGAGGGCATCAATATGATACTGTTCGTTAAAAGCTCGTCCAGCAGTCTTGAGCCTCCCATCACTATTGCCTCTGGCCTGTCAATCGCCAGTTGATATAGTTTGTATGTGGTCCGTTCCGCCTCCCTCTGCACGAGTAGGTGCAGGGGTGGTAGATTTAGTAGGACCTCCATGGCTGCCGTGTGGTGCGAAACGCACCTGTAATTGCAAGGCAAGCCTGTCTCTGTAGTCGGGTGAGCTTTTGTTCGCCAACCGTTTGTTGGCCTTTCTTCCACCATGCTACAGCGTCATACACTATCCGTGGTCTAATTACCATAGTGTATAGCCAGTACATCTGCCTGGGCTTTAGGCCCCAGGTTTTACCACAGATCCGCCTGCAAGTCCAGAAACCCATTCTGGCTTTATGACACACTTTATCCAGGTCTGCATTCCAGGTGAGGGTCTTGTCCAGGACTATTCCCAGGTATTTTGCCTCAAATGAGAATTGTATTATTTCACCTCGGATAGTCGGCGGTTCTAAACCATTCAACTTCCGTTTTTTAGTGAATGGTACTATAACTACCTTTTGCGGATTAAGAGACATGTCTTCTCTTATACACCATTTGTCAATAGTGTTCAGTATCTCTTGAAGGACGGCCGATATCGTCACCTCCGATTTACCTTTCTCTATGATTGCCAGGTCATCAGCAAATGCTTGAACGTCGATTCCCCACAGCGAAATGATCGCTAGCAGGTCATCAACGAGAAGGGTCCACAGTAAGGGTGAGAGAATACCTCCCTGCGGACAGCCCTTCGCAGCCTTGAACTCGAAGACCTCATCCTGGTATGAAGTCGTTATTGTTCTGCCGCATAGCATTGCCTGTATCCATTTACAGATTAGCGGGTCGATTCCTCTCGCAGCGATAGCCTCAGCGAGAGAAGCCGGCAGCGTATTGTTAAAAGCACCTTCAATGTCCAGAAACGCTGTTGGTGCTATCTCTCGATTATCGAGAGATTGGTTTAATTTTCCGACCAGATTATGCAATGCAAGTTCTGCCGACTTGCCAGCCTAGTAGGCGTATTGATGAGGGCTAGGGGGACTGTCAATTAGCACCTTCCCCCTGATATGGACATCAATCACCTTTTCCAGACTCTTCAGCAGGAACGATGTCAAGCCTATTGGTCTGAACGAAGAGGGTTCCGATTCTGTTCGTAGGTTCGGGACATACATATCTCTGTAAAGTTCGTAAATCGGTAAAAGCGATCCAATGTTTTCGCAGTTATTCATATTTGAATCTTATTCTCATTTCTCCATTAATTCCGAAACTATTGATACGATCAATATGACATTTGTTATTTAAATTTATAATAACGGCAAAAAGATTTAGATTGCTAATTTCCTACCCAAAAGACCTAAGGGCTTGAAATTTTCATGGTAGGTTTGAAGTCTGAACTGTTATTTTGCAAAATAGACAAAATCGGTGCAATGGTTTCTGAGTTATTCATTTGAAATTACATTCTTAAAATATTTTTGAAAGCAAAAATTCGATTGAGTTCATACCTATTTAGTATTTAGATGTGAAATAACGACGAGACGGCTCACTCATAATTTTGTACATATAAAATAAAAGAATTATTTAATTCAGTTTTTATCCCATTCTGACAGAAATTGAGAAAAGTAATACAAAAAATATATTTTTCCCATTTTTCCTGGTCAATATGTATCAATGCAGCAAAAGGAGAAGCATGGTGCCCTAGATAAACTACATAGCAGTTTTTTAGTTTGTCCATGCATGGTGCCTTTTAACCATGTATTTTTCATTTTCTCAAAATGACGTAGATATTCCGATGACAGAACACAGAATTGAGCTTCTTCAAAAAAATTTACAAATTTAAAATTTTCAGACGAATTGAACTAGCACGCAAAAGGTTTCGAATTCACGTTAGGTCTTCTTATAATTTTTTTCACATTGTATAGGAAAAAATATCCAAATAACTTCCACTTAAGTTTTCCTGTATTTACCATGAGGAACATAATAACCAATTAAGTCACCAAGCAAAAGTATATGCCAGCCTTTTAATTCTTATTTCTGACTTTCGAAAACGGCTCTAAAACTTCATTTGTTCGGTCAAAGAACCGTGTTTTAATAATTTTTCAGAATAATCCGGTATCACAATTTATCCCAATTCATCTCTTTACTAAGAAGTGGCAGCATTGTCGTTTACGATCGCTAATACTCTTTTTTAATAATCGAAATCATATTCCCATCCACCATAAAAATATTGAAGTAAAATATCTCGTCATATCGATATGCTGTTCGATAGTTCTTTCCATAAAACATCCCTCAAAATATTGGATATCCCTTTGACATATTCAATATCTCCAGAGTAATAAATATGGATTTATTTGGTACATAGACATAAAATTAATTAATTAGGAAAATAAGTTTATGATTTGGTACCATATGTTTAATACACAGAAATAAAAGTATATTTAAATCTCTGATTCTGTACAATCTAAACACAAATTAACACCTAGTCCTATGTCATCCGTTTCCTTACCACAGATTATAGATAATATTATTACTCTGTGTCCGTATAACTGATAAACAAGGCCTATTTTTTAATCTGTGGTCTGTATACTTCATTAAATAACCTCACAAATAAATTCATTATTTTATCAGTTCTGGAAAAAACTAAATTTATAATTGGAAAAATGACTACTTTAAGACCGTTTTGTTGTGATGACATGTATAAATTTAATAATGTGTATGTATACCTATTTCTTAATATTCAGTTATTATTAAATTTGCTGTATCTTATAAGATCAAATCATGCACAATTGTAATTTTTTAAACGGCTTACTGGTGTATTAGATATACGGTTTCTCAGTGTTAACTATTGATTATTCATCTAGATACAGATTTTTGAAAATATATTAATGATGAGTAATACCAGAAAGAATCATTGATGCTTTCATGATTCCTACACTCGACCAAATGCTTCATGAATTTTGATGTGGGCAGTGATATTAAAAAATAAATAAGAACAGAAAAATATACATAATAAATTGAAGAGTGTCTGCATGAATTTAATATTCGGATATTGAATATTTGTTTGAAAAAGAATTGATAAATGTAAATACCAATGCAATGAAGTATAAATGCTCTATTCTAACTGATTTTCTTCTCTGTTTATATAATAAACACAATATGAATAGCCATGCATTTCAACATCTTTTCTCTAATATAATCCCTTTTTGAATGTAACATTAAATGGCCAATAGGAATCGCAAAATGTTTCATCCTTCATGAATTATAATTTGGCTGTTGAATGTGTATCTTTAATTAATTATGTATTTTGAGCGAGAGCATCGTAAAATACTCATATATCATGCTACATTTCAGTAATTTAGATCCCTTAACTGAAACATATGGGCTTTCATTCTATATGCAATACTTAGCACATTGGCCAGAGTACTTCCAAGTGGCTGAATCACCGAGTGGTGAATTAATGGGATATAGTAAGTAAATATTTCAATCTACTTACAATATACATATAATGGCTAAATTTCAGTAATGGGTAAAGCTGAAGGCTTAGGGGAAAATTGGCATGGACATGTTACTGCTCTGACAGTTTCTCCTGATTACAGACGCTTAGGATTGGCAGCTTCCTTGATCAATTTCCTAGAAGATATTTCTGAAAAGTAGGTGTATATTCTGAAAATCTCATTTAACTTTAAATTAACATATGTTTCTCATTTAAGGAAACGTTGTTACTTTGTTGATCTGTTTGTCCGAGTGAGCAATAAAGTTGCTATAAATATGTACACAAACTTAGGATATATAGTTTATAGAACTGTATTAGAATATTATTCAGGTGATCCAGATGAAGATGCTTATGGTGAGTAGAAAAGTTTTCAGACTTTTGTATATTTTGAAAATGAAAAACAATACCCATAGAATAGGATACTTGATATATCAGAACTACCTCAAACATCATTACTTATAACTTTTTACAGATATGAGGAAAGCATGTTCTAGAGATATCAAACAGAAGTCCATTATACCATTAACTCATCCAGTAAGGCCTGAAGAAGTTGAATAAAAAGTTTAAAGTAATTTATAAAAATTGGATGTAATCTGAGAAAATACCTTTGTGATGATATGCATATGTTCATAGACATAAATTATTATTATTTACAGAATGCAATAGTGTATTAGAAAAAATTGAATAAAAAATGTTTTGTACATATAAGCCGTAGAACTCTGAGCTTCTAAAATAGCCAGATGAAAGGTTTTGTAAAACCAGTGTTTCATCATTTTACCTGCTTTATTATCAAAATATCAAATATCATTCTTGTATGTAGGAATTTTTATATGTAGAAAATTTATTTAATAAGATAGGACTATTTAAGCCCCATATCTTCCGAATTTGAGGATTGAAATGCTGTTTGTTGTATATTACAACTAAGGAAGTGTATTATCATTTCTCCTATTTACCTCGAAAAAATTTGGGGGAGGCATATAAATAGGAATATGAAAATTTTTAATATTTTGATATAATGTGGAATCAAAAGTTGGATCGGCCATTTATTAAAAATTAATATTCAGATATTCCAGATTGGATTTGCATAGTTCAGTGTGGTTATTATGATTCAATAGATTCAAGATAATTTAGTTGTCTGCTTTTTGTTTCTAACCATACAGTTTTTAAGTTATCCATTGAAGTAAAAAAATGACAGCTTTCAACACAATGAGTTGCAAATCCCTACTATATAATATTATAAATGCGAATGTAAGTTTGTTTGTTACGCTTTCACGCAAAAACTACTGAACCGATCATCATGAAACTTTGTACATATACTCTTGAAGGTATTAGAAGTAACATAGGGTACTTTATATTTAAAAAAAAAAAATTTTTTACGAAAGATAAAACAATTGTTTGTCAAAAAATCGTCAAATTTAGCTACTTCAGTAATGAAGTTTTACTATTATTATACCCTTACCCTTTATCTTTCATACTTATTTAATGACTCCACTGCGGGCGAAGCCGCGGGTAAAAAGCTAGTGTTTATATAAAATTCATTTGAAAAGTATATTCTTGGTAAAAGATAATATTTAAAATTATCTATATTTGAATAAATCATAAAATAGTGGAGATAATTTATTTTGAGATTCAAACTTTTATACTATTTTTTTGACCTTATTAATATATGTGTTCAAAATTGATGAATACATTAAAATAACCCATTAAAAAAGTCGAAAAAACTATGAAAGTTATTAGTAATCTTTTAAAATCACCCCTAATAAGCTTCTACAATATTCACTAATCTATAGCATGTTCATTAAATTTTGCTTTTACAACTAATTATAGCTCAATTTTCTCTTCTTTATTATCACTCCCTAATGGCTTGGCAAATATATATTTCAAGGAAATGTTATTTTTCTTGAATTTTCCCTGATATTGTAACATGTTAAAAAATTTTCAGGAAAACAACGTGAAATATAATTTATTGCAGCTTTGGAGTTACAAAGAAACAAAAATCATGTTTTATTAAGAGAATAATATAATTGTTTTCTCTCATTTTTTTGTGTGTATTCTTTATTAGCTCAGGGGTGTACTTATTAATCTAATCTCAAACCTGCAATTATTTCCAGAGACTGTTTTGTATACAAGTTGATTCTGAAGGTGAATCTTTTTACATGCTTGTTCTATGGAGCAACGTCCTATCATAATTTTTACATTTTGAGCCCAAAATGGTCTGAAACGACCACGTAGGCCTCACTGATGGAGAATCCAAGGTCAAAAGAAATTCTTGCCAGCTGTTCGTTAATGCTCAAAATCCGTCCAATGGTTTCGCGTTTATCACATTTGAAACTTTTTCTTTTCGTTCCAATAGTTTCCAAACTTTTGATCAGATCGAAACCAAATTAAGTGTTAAGGTGTGCAATAACTGCGCATATATTTCTGTCAAATTTGAGCATCAATCGTCTGGCCAGACAACAGGAAGTTGAAATACAAAAAAAGTGCAAACATTTCAAAAATTTTTCGTCAAGTATCTCACATTAAATGTTTTCTGTAAAACTGTTTCATTCAAGTAGATATATTTCAGATCTGAAATTAAAATTGTGGGCAACAGTTGAGTTTCGATAACTTTCTTAACTTACAACTTTCATATAAATTCTCTCGGTTCTTTAGAAATAAAATAATTGTTAAGTAGGCTTACTAAAAATAAAAACACTCTAACTTTCAAACAGGAAGAGCTGGAAACTTAAAACTTCCAGGGTAGGTTTCTTTTATTTCACTCAATATGTTCTAAACCACAAATCAGACCAATCTTAAATTAGGTGTTTAAAGGAAGTGGAGTAATAACACACATGTTGGTGCGAAATTGCGCGAGGATCACTTGATCAGAAGTTTCAAAAAAATATATTTTGTGAACAGACCAGTGATAAGCGCTTAGATGGGCCATCGCTAGTACTATTTTAATGCGCTTGCAATAAAATGTCTATAACTTTCAAATTTCCAATCGAGAATGGTCTCAAAAGATAGGTTTGACTCATTGATGAAGAAATTCTGCCCAGTAGATCTGGTTCGTTCGTGAGTATTATAAATTTAAAACCGAAAGAGACAAATATTTTTATTTTTAAGGGTAGGTTTGGGAGGCCTAAATATTTATTAATCATATGTAGCTTCTTCAAGAAGTAATTCAAAGATTTGAAATTTTCAAGGGAAGTGGACTGTTAAACAAAAGCTTCAGACTTCATGTGAGTACTTTTCTAGATTTTTTATGAACAAATTAACCATAGCTAAAATTATTAATGATGTTTTACGTGAAAATGGCTACAAATAAGTGAATAATATTCTGAAATTCTGTTTATTTCAAAAAATAATTTATAAAACTTTAGAACCTTTCAAATCATTCATCGTATCCATTCTGTAATCAAAAACTTTATTGTCACAAGAAAGGTCTTCAAAAATTTGAATCAATTAAAATTTGTTTTTTGATAACATAATGTTTAATAATGAAGGTGAACAGTATCCTCTAAAATCATTTTATTTTTACAAAAGTTAGAAAATACTGCAACAAAACTCATCAATATAACAAATTAAAATATAATTAATTTAAAGTCCACAATTCAAACCGCTCCATTGATGTGTCCATTTTTACGCAAAGTTTTCTGCAGCACATGAGCATCAGCTGGTTCAATTCTTTTATAATAATGTTCTTTAGTTTCTACAACCTCAAATCCAAACTTCTTGTAAAAATCTATTGCTCCTTCATTGTTAACTTGTACATGTCTGCAAATTGGAAATATTATAAAACATAAGAACATGTTTAAGCAATCTTGTCAATATTGTATTAAATAGAGAATCCTTATATATTATGATTTATTTTCATTTGGGTGTTGGCTGAAATTGTTTCTATTTAAATGAAGAAAAATAAGGTATTCTATGATATATATGACATATATTGTCAGCAGTTCTTCCTGAAAACACTAGAAATTCTATTTAATGGTAGTCTGTAAGTCATACTCAATCTGGCTTCAATGATGGCAAGATAAACTATTTTAAGTGTCAGTATTTATGAACCTTCTTTTTCCAGTTTAATTCACCATCAATGTACACACCCAATAAATTAACAGCATTCATTATTTTATATGCATATTTCTTAATTCGTTTGGATATAATTTGATTGATATTTTCTGTAGCTGATTTTAAAGGAAGAATTTATCCTCTCTTTTTTACCACACTAGCATAGTCAGCCCATCTAAGAATTCGTGATTTTACCATCTTGACAATGTTTAGATGGTTATATATTTTCACTAGTACCCTGTGTGCTCTAGTGTGGTATTTTATGTGATGTTGCTTATATACCTCTCTGTAAGCTCAGCGGGAGAGCATCGGACTCGTGAGGTCCGGGTTCGAATCCTGTTCAGGTAGAAAAGAAATTTTCTAGTTGGACGGGTGTCTGCCACCATTTCACTGTTGGGTCAAAAATTAACAGTGCTGTGACCTAAAGCGGCGCAAGATCGCAGCAACAAAGCCTACACAGAACACAACTGAACTCCTAACTCGCACAAGCTGAAGCTTCTGAGGGATCTTCCCAGAAGATCTAGGAGTATCAGGATAATAATAATAATAATTCCTAAGCTACTTGTTTTTCATTGTCACTGTGTACATCTCACATACATATAAGCACCTTTAAGTTGTTATAATACCATTCCATAAAAGTTCCTATTGCCAGATATGCAACTAGATTTCAATAATTTTAAAAGGAAAAACAGCAGAGATTGGCACTTTATATTTTATTCATGATGTCATAGTCTGAGATGATGGTAACTTCACGGATTTTTTATTGATGAACTCTCAAAATTGTTTTGGTCATTGTTACATTTTTGCCTATTCTTTCTCTAATCTCTATTCTTTTTATTGCCATATATTTTGTTTTATCCTGGTTGATTTTTTATTGTTTAGTAGAACTTTCAAGTTAGGTGAACACCTCGTTAATATTGAGGATAAAGCTCCCTATGTCTATATCTTCTGTAAATGCCAGTATGATACAGGGCCCCTGGTCTCTGTATAGGACTGTTCCTCTGTGACTGTTTGCATGCACTAGTATGCCTTAGACAAGTCCAGAAACAAAACCAAAGCAAGTTTCCAAAGTTTTCGAAAAACAAGGTAAAATAATCATGGGTTATAATTTTGCTGAAATTCGAAGTGTCTCCTTATTTGAAAATAGGCTAACAAATGACATTTTAAATGTTTATGGGTGAAACCCATGCCTGAATTGTTTGAAATATACTTCAAAGGGCCACTTAAAAAAGGCTGGCTATACCATCATTCCACGTGTTAAATAGCTTATTTTTCAATGTTTCAATGGTTGATTTTATCGGTCTCTACTTGTCGGAAATACATCTTGATGATTAAAGTAAAACAACTTAATTTTACTTTAATCATCAACGTTTCAAGATTGTTCAATAATTTTTTAAGGCAGATGGATCTATTCAATTCAATAACATGTTGATTAATTATCAAATTTACTCATTGGTATAGGTTCAGTTCTAGATGAAGCTAGGTTTATGAAATACTCCTTGCAGTCATTTGCTAAATGCGGATAATTTTCTTTGATAGAGAATTCCTTTTCATAATAAAGCTATCATACACATATTCAAATACTGAAACTCTTATAAGAACAAAGGATTCTCAGTCCAAAAAATTATATCATTATATTCATGGAAGATAATAGACGTGAAACTAAAAGTAACAAATCTTTCTGATTAAGCAAGTGTTATTACCAAAAATTTCAATCATCCATCAAAACAAATCGATTCTTTCTGATGCAGGTGTAAAACTTTTTAATTCGTATAAAAATAAAAACTTACAGGAATATACTGTCGAAATTGCCATCCTGCTCTACATATTTTAAAACGTGCTGTACCATCATTGTGCCAATTCCTAGTCTTCTATATGGGTATAGGCAGCCCAAAGTCATGATGTACAGCCTACGACTCTTTTCTGAAGTATCAATTCTACAGCACACTGCTCCAACTACTATATCATTATAATATGCTAATTTAGCTAGCTCCCCCGCTTCTAGTACATCCTTGTAAAACTTATCATTGTAGGAAACCGGAAAAACAACACTATTCAATTGTTTGAGCTGTTTGATGTTGTGAGGGGTAACATTTCCTAGTTCTATATTGGTTCTGAAAGCGAAAAACAGTTGATAAAGCAATACATTCAACGCGAAAATTAACGAACAAACCTAGTCATGATTCAATTTGCTCAATTATCAAAAAAATTATCGGCAAAGCTCCAAAATTAACCCCAAATTCAGAATTTCAAGAAACGAGTAAATTTATTAATCTGACATTAGGGCAGTGCCTTCACGATGGCCAACTTTTCAATAATACTAAGAATGAAGTTCTATTTTTGTCATAGACTCAAACATTATTAGAGATTTGTTGAATGACAATATGATGAAACTATTTGCTATAAACAAAGCTTAAAATTTCAGTAATTAATTTTCAAGATATAAGAAAATTAACTGTTTAACCATGGTTGTATTGTGTGAAGTTCTGTGGTGGTATGTCATATAATATAATTTTTTTTTTATGGTTATTACGTTTATGAGTCGGAAACTAACCCAAGCGAGTCGTTTGAAATTTTCTTGATTGTTTGAATAATTTGTTTTCATATTTGGAAAAATTTCATCACAATGGAGGAAGTACAAAGACATTCAGTTCATACTTTGGTGTTTAGATCTCTTAAGAGATCGCATGATATGTTTTTATCTAATCGGGCATATTTACCTCCAGAAGATGAGAGTGCTGAAAAAATATATCGTGCAGCAAAAGCCCGTGATTTATATGGAGAAGTATTCGATGATGTGAAAAAAATGAAAGCCATGAAAAATTTACGTGATGAAGAAGCAGGGCCAGATCCACCACCTCCAGGCACCAATCAGAATGAGAGTAACAATAATCCAACCGAAAATGCTATTGTACCATTCACGGATAATTCTTTGATGCGTAATAATCAAAATTCAAATCAAAATCAATTAATGACCCTAATGAAAAAAGCTCCCACTATGCCTAAACCAAAATGGCATGCACCATGGAAACTTTACAGAATCATTTCAGGTCATTTGGGTTGGGTTCGTTGTGCAGCAGTAGAACCAGGAAATGAATGGTTTGCAACAGGGGCAGCAGATAGGATAATTAAAATCTGGGACTTAGCAACAGGTCAACTCAAAGTATCACTAACAGGTCATGTGAGTACTGTTAGAGGGTTAGCTGTGAGTCCCCGCCATCCATATTTATTTAGTTGTGGTGAGGATCGTCAAGTGAAATGTTGGGATCTTGAATATAATAAAGTAATTAGACACTATCATGGGCATCTTTCTGCTGTATATTCCTTAGCACTGCATCCAACAATCGATGTATTGTTAACAGCCGGAAGAGACTCAACCGCAAGGGTTTGGGACATGAGAACAAAAGCAAACGTACATACTCTGACGGGTCATACACATACAGTAGCAAGTGTGATAACACAACCAACTGAACCTCAAGTTATCACAGGTTCTCATGATACAACAATAAGATTATGGGATTTAGCTGCAGGAAAATCAATTTGTACCTTAACTAACCACAAGAAAAGTGTGAGGGATGTCATTTTTCATCCAACATTAAACATGTTTGCATCTGGATCACCAGATAATATAAAACAGTGGAAATGTCCAGATGGAAAATTTATCCAGAACTTAACAGGCCATAATGCCATAGTGAACTGTTTAGCAGTGAACCCAGATGGTGTCCTAGTGTCAGGAGGTGACAATGGCACTCTTCATTTTTGGGACTGGAGAACAGGATATAATTTTCAAAGAATGCAAGTACCTGTACAGCCAGGTTCAATGGATAGTGAAGCTGGAATTTTTTCAATGATCTTTGATAAATCAGGATCAAGACTGATAACCACAGAAGCCGATAAAACAATAAAAATTTATAAAGAAGATGATACTGCTACAGAAGAGAGTCATCCTATCAATTGGAAACCGGATATCCTAAAAAGACGGAAGTTCTAGAATAAGGTGTTTTTAAATTTAGTTTCTATTAATTGTAATATTATTATAATTTGTATATATATATTTGTACACTTATTCAGTTGAAATAAGTTTATAGTCAGAATTACTCTGTGTAAATATAAATTTCAATATTCAAATCTTTAATGCAATCTGAGGTCCTATCAGAAAAGTTAAACATTTCAGTGATCAGTTTTTTTTCTGTTAAATAAAGTAACATATGTTTCTATTTCTACTATAATAATAATAAGGAAGTTTATTCATACAAGCATGAAGTATAAATGTAAATATATAATGACAAATGTATATATGAATAACAATATTTTAATGGTACTGACATATGTTTCATCTATATTTGTGGCCTTCCTCACAGTATAAGGTGTATAGTTTGAACGATTGAATTTATAGTTGAAAAAAACATACACATTTCCTCTTTTAGTTTTACGAATAGGAAAGAAATACAGATGTTCAACTAATTGTTTTACAAAATTTTTAAGTAGTTTCAGAATCAGTCCTAATTCCTTAAAACGTTGAAAAGACGGATGTAATGTTTCATTCAACATTTTAAAGGGTTAGTTGAACACGATTTGGAAGAGAATATATAAAACAATATCCCCACCATTTTGGTAATATTTTTTTATTACTTTCAGAGAGGAGTCAAACGCTGCATCATGAAACTGCACACTATACTTAATTTAGTAACAGCCGGAAATAAGAAAAAATATTTAAGAAACCAAAAAATCTCTGTTTGAAAAACTATCACCAATAATGAGAGACCCTTTATATTCTAGTATCAGGAGACAGAGACTTTCATTGGTTATTATATAAAAGAAACTTGTCATGAGAAAATATATATTTTTTTATTTTTCAAATCTTTTCAGTATGTTCCTATAGATACCCATCATCCTGTACAAAATATATTACATAATCAGTTGAAAATTCGTATATGAATTAAAAGAAATTAAGGTAAAATGGGTGGTAATTCAAGAAATTATTTTTTCGAAACCCACTTTTTGGATAGATTGTTATCTGCATAAAAAATAGAAAGTGTTCAAATCATTAAATGAAAACCATAATACTGGTACTTATATACTAGGTACAATATAAAAAATTCATAAAATTTCATTTTGTAGTATAGACATTTCAAATCGAAAGTTTAAATTAAATTCATATCGAAAAAAATTCAAGGCTGTGTAAAGAAATTCTGATCCAAAAACTATGAAATTAAAATCTTCGTTTTAATGCAAGGAACAAAAGTTTGGTTGGAATGAAGTCATTCTAAATTTATTTCTTATGTCTTTTGGTTATTTTCAATCTGATTATTTTGAAGCTCTCGAAGGAAAATGCAGGTGTTGAGAGGGAGCTTCCACCTCTTAATTCGGGAGATGGCGATTCGTTCGCAGTCTGCGCATCTGAAACTCATCAAACAGGCGTGATGCGCAGCTCTGCCTGTGACACCAGTGACCATGTGTTCCGCTTGGAACAGTGGTCGTCAAACGCTGTATGTCTTGCCCTGTTTGAACTCGGCGGGGACGGTTAGTCATGAATCTTTAGACTGGTCGGGTCCTCTATTGGTACGCCGGTCAAGCTGGAACAGAGCAAGGCAGGTTTTTGGACGAGGAGCGAAGAAGTTGTTCACTACAATTTCTAATTGAAACAAGTGTTTATGTGCCTTTCCCGACTTGAACTCGGCGGGAACGGTGACTCAGGTAGTTTAAGACTAATCGTGTCCTCTATATGATACGTCGGCAAGCTACAGCAGAATTCTGGACGAGGAGCGAAGAAGGTGGTCGCTTGATATTCCAATATCAAAACATTTTTTATTGGTTAAAACTTTCAGGTAGATTTTTCGACATAAATCCACATTCATTTTGTATACAGTTCAATATTGGAATATATGGTTTCCAAAATTTACTCTTCACTTCATTGGAATGTAGTTCCATAACTAAAGTAGAAAAGCTCTTAACATCTAGTGATTATTTCATAAATCGTATTTGCATGAGGCTTAATTTTTTACAAAAGAATATAAATTGCTAATTTGCATATTACTTCGAATGGTTTTTTCAAATATTTCAATAATTAATTAGAACTGAAGCTATTAAGGAAAGCGGGTGTTATAAGGGCACTTCTACCTCTTAGTTTGGGGGGCGGCGTTTCGTTCTGAGCATGTGCACCTGAACCCTTCAGATAGGCGTGGTACTCATGTCTGCCTGTGACGCCAGTGACTATGTGTTCCGCTTTAGAACACATGTTCCTCGTCGAATGCTGTGTGCTTTGCCTACTTGAACCCGGCGGGGACGGTTAGTTAGGTATTGCTAAGACTAGTCGTGTCCTCTATATGCTACGCCGGAAAGTAGAGCAGAGCAGAATTCCGGATGAGGAAGGTCATTACACACTCCTTCTTCAGTGAGCGTCGATAAGGACACGGACTAGGGTGTTGGGATCAGGCAAAGAAACAGTCCGCCGCTGGGCTGGTCGCGGGGCCATCTCTAGCGGGAATAATGTGGAACGAAAAGAAGGCTACCACGGAAATATTGGATCGAGTAGTCAGGGCCACCAATGAATGGGTGGTTCGCCCTTGAAGCAAACCCTCCATCACGTCGGGGTCATCAATGAAGCTCAATGGGTTGTTATAAGGGAGCTTCTACCTCTCATTCTCAGCATGCGCAAATGAACCCTTCAGACAGGCGTGGTGCGCATATCTGCCTGTGACGCCTGTGAGCTTGTGTTCTACGTCGGAACTGTAGTCGGACTCTGTGTGCTTTGCTCTAGTTGAACCCGGCGGGGACGATCAGTCAGGTATCGCTAAGACTAGTCGTGTCTTCTGTATACTACGCCGAAAAGTAGAGCAGAGCAGAAATCCGGATGAAGAAGGTCGCTACAAAACAATTCTCTGAAATCTCTACAAATTTTATCCTAAAAATCTCCTGAAAATTTTTAAAATGAAATAAATGTCTTAGAAATACTGTTTCTTACAGACATATAGAATTATCAAAACATATGTGCGGCAGTCAACCGATATAGAATCAAAAGAAACCATAGAAGATTGAGCGCGATTAACTAGCAAACTTCATCCGGAAAAAATGTTTCGAATGGATATTTAAATGACAAATTCTATTCAAAAAAATTCTCCATATACTTAAAAATTATTTTTTATCCATTTTTAAAAAAACATATAGTACATTCTACAGAAAAGCATTTGAATTTCTTACTGATTTCTCATCAGTCCGAAATTATATGGATGTTTAATAAAAACAATCAATAAAAAATACACGTGAAAAAATCGGGAATACATTTCTTTATTCGAATTGGCTCGCTGTATGTCCTGTGTGTATATTTGCGTGCACTAGATGGCGTTAGTGTATGATTAATATCTGTGTATAGCGAATATAGGTACTTGACAGCTGTGTAGTCCTTGACCTTTTAAGAGAGATGTAGTAAAAAGTCAAGAAAAACAAGTCTATCCTAAATTAGTAATCTATCATTTATCAGCCTGTGGTTAAATCTACTCTACGCAGTGATTCACAAAGCACCCCAGTGAACCCAATAGCGCCCCAGGTCTAAATGACTTATTACTACATATCGTTAGGTCGGTAACTCGCTCAAATCAGATATCTTCTTATGCAGCGGAAGGGGTTAGAGTTATGCAGGAAAAGGGGATACAGTCAGCTTGCACCTTCAACTGCACTTCCAGTAACCAGTGCAGAACCTTCCGTTAAAAGGGGTAAATTTAAACGGACAGTAAGGTAAAGGTAACTGTGGTATGCCTAGGAGATCTCCTTGAAGAGGGGATCTAACATAATTCGAGTCGACCAGAAAAGTTACTATCAAAAAGAACTGTATCTAGCCACCTCGGGATGACAAAGGCCCAGGAAGGCTTAGCTCTTACTGAAAAACGAACCGAACACTACCTGAAGCGTCACGCAACTAATCCCTGGGGATATCACAATACCTCAGAACAATTTTCTAGCAATCACTCACACATTCTCACAATAGCGTTGGATAACCGGATAACCGTCCTATTTACTGTCTCTATATGATATGTCGTCCTATACTAGGACTACTCAGCGATTTACCCTAAAGAACGCCACTGGTTCACAAGGAATACAATCTCTCAAAGTAAGCAGGCAGGTGCATATGACAAATATGTAAGACAAACTGACTAGGACATTATAAAATAGATACAGTTCCCCATCACCTAGGCGTTAATGAACATTACAATAAGAACAAAGAAATGGGTATCCGGGGGATCACACAAGAGTACATACAAATCAGTTACATATCAAGCACCGCAATTATTAAGAACAGATAACATAAAATCCCTATTAGCAAGTATTACGCAGATAAAGAACCACTATTTACAAATACAGCAAAATAAAGAACCAGGCACCGAGAGAAAGTATACAATACAAACAGATAACTTGTGAGGGTCGCTTTAGTTATATACAAAGGCAATGCATTTTAATTAAAACATTCCGGTCGGATTAAATAACACTGAAGCAAAAATACAAGAATGAAAAGAGCTGAATGAAAGTACAATGAACAAGCGTGCAATCACTAATTTCACATTAACAATAAGGTGGTATTCAAAAATGTAAAGCATGCAATTAATCAGAAGCATTTAAAAGAAGTTTACTTATTAAGAGTTACCAAGGGGGACTGTTATAATTACTATTCTCTCGAGTATGTTACTAAGTTGTTCAGGAGGTTTATTTCCAAGAACCTTCCTCTCGAATAAATTAAAATGCAATGGGGATACTATACGGACATTGTTCTCCTTTGTTATTGTTACCAATCACTTATGTGTCAAGTTACAGCGCCACAGAGTATTTTGACACATAAATAAAGCAGGTAAATACAATGACAATAATGGAATTTATATAATCTATGAGGGACTCTGTGACTTAGAGGATCCGGATATCTTCACTGGAAGTATCCGGATTATTAGGAGGTTAAGAAGGCGAGGCGCGTGCTTCCTGATAATTTTCCTTTTATTTCAGATATTCGTAATAATTCTAATCAATTTGGTTTCCTAATCCATTACTAACAGTGTATTGTGGTTCAGTGCTGAAGGTAGGCTTAAATTTTCCTTGATTAATTAATATCTATCAAGTGTCTTATCAAAAACAGGGAAGGTAGTACCTTCCACCATGGAATGGCATTCAGGGGGGCCTCCGGACCCCCCTCCATCTCCTCTATCTCCTAGACTTGTTGAGCAATTGACTCCGAAGTCTCAGAAAACAATTAATAACATAGTTTCTAATAGTCAAAATCAAACAGATCAACATTCAATAGCAGATTTCACCTTACTCAATAGAGAAATAGAATGTATTAAGAATTCATTTCGTGATGATCATGAACTAATAGTGGAAGCCGAGGCTCTTTCTCAAACTCTGTCAGATCTTTTATCTAGCTATTCTGTTCAAACAAATAACAATAAAAGAAAGATTGAATTGAAGTATAGCCACACTGACTCGGGCCCTTTCATGGTCATCGTGGAATCGAAGTCCGCTGATAACATAGGCAATATCCACCCCATGAATTTTGCAAAAAAATTAGCTTCGCTGAATATTGCAGGAATTCGTAATATATCTAAGAAGGGTAAAAAAAAGAATTTCGATTGAGTTTGACTTTCCTGATAGAGCCAACAAATTCGTCGTTGATAATCCCTTTGCTGGCGATGCAAACATTGATGTGTTTATCCCTTCTCGCATGGTAACGAGTAAGGGAATCATAAAGAGCGTAGGTTCAGATATAACGGCTGAAGACATTATAACCCATTCCGAATCTAAAGTTAAAATATTGGATGCACGTCAGCTTAACAGACGAGTATCTAAAGAAGGAACGGTGTCATATGTTCCATCCAATACATGGATTTTGACTTTTCAAGGTAAAAATCTTCCTGATAAAATTGCGCTTTGGAGCTGTGTTAGAGAAGTTTCGCTCTACATTGGTCCCGTAATCCAGTGTTACAACTGCCTTAGATATGGTCATACTAAACCCAACTGTAACAATTCCTCTCAATCTAAACGTTGTAGAAATTGCGGAGAAAATCACGAGGAGAGTGATTGTCTTAATGCATCCAACCCGAAATGCGTATTCTGCTCTGGTAATCATGCTTCAACCGATCGTTCGTGTCCGGAATTTCTCAGACAGAAGGAGATAAATAGACTAATTGCTGTTGAAAATATTTCCTACTTCGAGGCAGTCAAACTAATCCCGAAAAACTATGTAGACAACGAGTCATCCCCTTCCCTTTCCCACCCTTCCTACAGTCATAGGCCGCAACTGTTCCCTCTTCTTCCCTCTAGATCCAAAAGTTCGATTCAAGATTCAAACATTATATCCGTTAACAATAGAAGATCTCTATTGCAAAATAATTCAACCTCCTCTGGTTCATATTCTGCTATAGTAAATAAGAAAAAGAGGAAGAATCCCCTTTCCCCAGGGTATGACAGAGAATCTCACTCCTCTCAGATGATTCAGTTCTCTTTACCTCTTTCCCCCCTTCCTCAGAATAACGAGTCCCCCCAATCTTTTTCGCATCTCCAGTCTACCCAAAATGTGACATGCTCTGATGATATCATCCTTAACACTATAACCAAACACTTAGCTGATAACAAGAATACAGATTTTTTGAAGAGTCTTATGGTAATATTGAATAATAAATTTTCTCCAGTATCAATGCGAAATGAATCAATATCGAATCTTCCCTAATTTCGATAGTTAACCTGCTGTAAGTTTTCCTCTGCATATTTTCAGTAGCTAGCTTAGTAGTTTGTATTTTCTTTTTATCCCTATTTTTATGCCTTTTAAAATTATACAATGGAACATTAGGTCGATTCATGCTAATATTGATGACCTGAAGTTAAAAATAGAGGAAAATGTTCCATCAGTGGTTTTACTGTCTGAAACATGGTTAAACGATTCTTCTATCTTCAAGGTCGCGAATTTTCATGTTCTTAGGCAGGACAGGGTTTCCCGTGGAGGAGGCATCGCCTCCTTAATCAGGAATAACATTCTGTTTTCGGAATGTAATTTTGCAAATTTGTCTTGCCCTGATAGGGTACAGGTTCAGGGTTTCCGTATGCTTGATAGTAACATAACTATTGTAAATGTTTATTGTCCTCCCGATGTTCTGCTGAGCATGGCTTTCTGGTATAATGTTGTCAGTAGCATCTCTTCTCCATTTATCATTTGCGGTGACTTAAATGCTCAGAACCCTATATGGGGTTCTAGTAAACACAACCAAAACGGTAGAGTACTGGAAAATTTCCTACTTGAAGAGGACCTCTGCTATTTAAATGATGGTTCCCCTACTAGACTGACCCCTCCAGATATGGGCTCCAGTTCCCCTGATCTTTCCCTCTGCTCTAGTGATCTCTTAACTGGTATTCGATGGGAGGTTCTTGCTGATCCAGGTGGAAGCGACCACTATCCGATAGTCATAAAGATCCAAAATAATATTGATCCTATTCCCTTTCAGCCTGGCTATTTCACTAGGAAGTACAACGTTACCCATGCAGACTGGAGTAAGTTCCAGTCTTGCGTTGCAGAGGAGATTACCATGCAAGTCCCTTCCTCATTGGATGCATTTGGTGATATTATATCCAGGGCTGCTGATCAATCAATTCCCAGAAAGAGACATTTTCGACCCTCCTTTTATAAAAACTCTTGGTGGAATGAAGAGCTTACTCAGTTGGTCAGGCTAAGGTCTGAAGCCTTCAGGTCATTCTTGAGGGACCCTTCCCATGAACACTTCCTGTTTGCAAAGAACATCCAAGCAGATGTCAAGAGAAAGATAAGGAGGACTAAAAGGGACTCTTTCCGTAAGTTCTGTGAGGACCTATCCCCTTGCAATGGTAGAATGCTTTGGGCGGATGTTAATAAGTTCAAATATGGCTGTAGGGTTTCCCCTGTTCCAATGTCTTCCCCATCTTGCGGAAGAGAAATCCTGGAGAGGCTTTGTCCTCCTCCCTCCATTATTCCGAGTCCAAAGTTTTCTGATTCTGGTAAACCTGCCAACCCCATTTCCCCTATTACGATTGATGAACTTTCATTGTGCCTGTCAACAAAAAAAGAATCTGCTCCCGGCAGAGACGGGATAACATTTAACATGTTGAAGTCCTTACCAATTCGTGCCAAATGTTTGTTGGTTGATATCTATAATAATCTTCTCGCCAGTTCCCTCAGTTCTTCTAAACTTACTGATACAGTTATTTTCCCAATAAGGAAACCCAACAAACCTCCAAACAACCCATCTAGTTATCGTCCAATAGCACTGACCTCTTGCATTTTGAAGCTTCTTGAATCCCTTCTGGCTACCAGATTGGAAAGACTTTACGAATTGTCAATAGATCCCCGTGATCTGCAGTTTGGCTTTCGAAGAGGAAAATCCGTTAATGACGCTCTTTCCATCCTGATTTCAAAACTTTATTCCTCTTTCTCTCATAATGAAGTCTCAATAGTTGTTTTTCTCGATATTAGACAGGCATATGACTCAGTTCGATTTGATCTTCTTGAAGAGCGCCTGTTATCTATTAATGTCCCTAAGTCCCTAGTGTTGCTCTTGCGTAGCTTAATTCTACGGAGGAATGTTTTCCTTGTCGATCCATTTAGCAAGAAACTAATAGGTCCAAAATCATCTTCAATCGGATTGGCTCAGGGATCCCCTGTTAGTCCTGTTCTTTTTAATTGCTTTGTGGGTGACATCCATGAGTACGTCAATGTTCCAGGAGTAACAACCCTCAAATATGCAGATGATACAACTTTAATATCAACGGGCCCTTCCTTTTCGGTAGCATATGAGAGAATGAGTGATGCCTTGAGTGCTGTAGAGAGATGGGCGACTAAAAAGCATTTACAGATTGCTCCCGAAAAATCGTCTGCCATGTGCTGTCACAAGGTGAAAAAGTTGTCTAATTCTCGAGTATTAACACTCTTCAACTCAGACATTCCATGGGTTGAGTCCTTTACCTACCTGGGTGTTGTCATTCATCAGAATCTTAATTGGTCCCATCATGTCTCAAGTATGTCGTCTAAAGCCTCCCAGGGAATAAACATTATGAAGTCCTTGTGCAGAACCTGGTGGGGTTGCCATCCATTAACCCAACTCTTATTATATAAAGCAACAGTTCGTCCTTATCTTGATTATGGTTGCTTGTTTTATGGGAAATGCCCAAAAGCAGTTCTAGATAGGTTGGATCGAGTTCAATATGCTGCGCTGCGGGTTGCATTGGGTTACATGAGGTCCACACCGATTCCCATAATTTTGATGGAAAGTAAAGAATCTCCCCTGAAATATAGGCGGATATGGCTTGCTATCAAGTTTATATCTAAATTATATAGAGTTTCTAATGACCCTGTTCTCCAGGGATGGCTTCCTCTCAGACATTGGCCGGCGCTTGGTAATTCTCCCCCTGTCATCGAGGCTTTGTCCATGTTATCGGGTTTAAACGGTTTTTATTCGTCATCCCAACTGCCATGTTATTCTCAGGATCTGAAGGTCCACACTTCCTTTATGGGTTTTTATTCGTTCAACCTTGCAAAGTCTGCTGATAATTCTATTGCCTTCCAGGCGGAGTGTTCTAGTATCTTTCCGGATCATACAAGAGTGTTCACGGATGCTTCTAAGGGTCCTGATCATGCAGGAGTGGGGATTTTTTGCTCACAGGATATCTCTATAGCTTACAATCTACCTGACTACTTCTCAATTTGTTCCGCGGAGTCAGTTGCCATACTGGAAGCAACTTGGGAGATTAAACGTAGGGGAATTAAGAAAGCTGTCATCTTATCAGATTCAAGAAGCGCCCTGGAAAGAATTAGTAAGTGGAAGTTATCCTCGAAAAATGATCACATTACCCTTTCCATTAGATCTAATATTCAATTCCTGCGGGAGAATGAGTATTCAGTGAAGCTAGCCTGGATTCCGAGTCATACCAATATATTTGGTAATGAATGCGCTGATAAATTGGCCAAAATTGAGTCATTAAACTCTTCCTTTCTGAATTTAAAAACGGACATTAAAGACTTTTGGCCAAGGTTCAGACGTAAAATTTGGGAAAGATGGAAAAATGAGTGGAACACTCAAATGAGTGGTCGTGATTTCTCTGGGTATGTCTTCCCCAGATCCCCGGCTGACAAGCCTTGGTTTTGGGGTGTCGATGTGCCGAGGGGGATTATTACCACTATTAACAGGCTGAGATCAAATCATTGCTGTTCCCCAGCCCATTTACATAAAATTCATGTTAGAGAAACAGACTTGTGCGAGTGCGGGCATAGAGGCGATATTTCTCACATATTTTTTGCATGTCAGCATAATGCTCTAAACTGTTCTAGGTTGTATAATGATCTAAGTAATCTTAGATCTGATTTGTCTTTTCCTATAAGCATCCTAGATATGGTATTTTCCAACAACATAACTATATACAAGTTGATGTACAATTTCCTGCAGGGTTCAGGAATCAAACTTTGACCTTACCTTTGGTGTTGTTTTGTTGTTGTTTCATTTGTGATGTTGGGATTGTTTGAGTCGAGTGTTTTATGTGTTACCTTGACTACCTTTTCCTTCCTTTCAGTGACGTTTATTAACCCCGAGGGAACCGTTCCTTCCCACCTATAAGTGCAGACGAAACCTCCAAACGATATTTTGATAGCAAAGGTTGCACACCCAGTTAAATTTCTTCGAGCAAGATAATTTCCAGTGTATGGAGATACAGAATGTTTAATGTGTAGATGGCGTCCAGCCCAGCACATGCTAAAGGATAGAAGAAGAAGAAGAATATCTTCACTGTGATAGAGTACGAATGAAGGATGTTAGTAAGCACAGATTATTGAAGTGGTATATATCATAGACGATAATTGCTTTCCGATTTTCCTTGAGTTTCTTATATTTCCTTGATCTAACGGAGGTTTCGTGTATCCAGGATTAGAAGTTTATTTTTATTTTTGTTATTATTATAATAATTAATATTTAGTTCGTTCCTTTTTTCTAACTAACTAGGGTATGTACTAGTGACTGTTAGGGGTAAGTTATTCGTTGTACAGTCAAGTCTATTTGGAAATCCTTTTATAGTTACATTGAAGAAGGGCAGTCTTCTCCCCTACTGTTATCAGTAGAGGGATGGACTGGCAAATTGACGAGGAACCTGATGGTTCCTCGTCCATTCACTCAGATATCTCTATCTACAATCATTTAACTCCGACTTGTAAACGAATTTTCTCCAAAATTCAAAACAGATCTGACGATGATGAATCTCAATATTCACCTGCAAATATATCTCTTCTCTCCAGAGAAATAGAATTAATAAAAGCACAATTTAGTGAAGATATTGAAATAATAAATGAGGCAAATTCCTTATCTCAAAAATTAATTGATGTACAAGAAAAATCTAAATTATCACAAATCTCACACAGGCCTCAGGCTACTAAAACTAAATTTAAATATCCAATCTCTTCAGTAGGTCCCTATATTATTATTATCGAATCAAAATTTAATAATCATATTGGAAATATTCATCCAATGAATCTGGGAAAAAAGTTAGTAAAAGAAGGTACATCCGGAATAAAGAATATTTCAAAAAAAGGTAAAAACAGAATCAGCCTAGAATTCTCTAGTGCTCCCAGCGCAAATTCTTTCTTAACCAACAACCCATTCTCAACTGATCAGAACATAGACGTCTACATACCATCAAGAATGGTAACTTGTAGAGGAGTTATAAAAAATATAGGTGATGAAATAACAGTTGAAGATGTATTAAATTACGCTGACTCCCGAATTAAAATAATTTCCGCCAAAAAACTCAATAGAAGAACAAAAACCGACGAGGGCATTAAATATGTTCCCTCTAATACATGGGTTCTAACATTTGAAGGAAAAAATCTCCCTGAATTCATTTCCGTCTGGGGATGTATTAGGCGTATATCACTTTATGTTGGACCAGTCATCCAATGTTATAACTGCTTAAGATACGGTCACACATTATCTAATTGTAACGGAAAGAAAAGGTGCAGAAATTGCGGCGAAGAGCACAACGAAGAGGAGTGTTCTAATCAATCTCCAGAACTTAATAAATGTGTTTTTTGTGAGGGAAAACACGCATCAACTGATCGCAACTGTCCAGAATTCTCAAGACAAAAACAAATAAATAATATAATAGCCTGCGAAAACATTTCCTACTTTGACGCAGTAAAATTAATGCCCAAAACCTACGGCCCCTCAACCTCCCTTAACTCAACATCAACTCCCAGCCCTTCAAGATCCCCACAGGAATTTCCCCATCTGCAATCCTCTCCTCCTTTAAATTCACCAAAGCAGGCGAACATAATATCAGTTCATAATCGGAGATCCCTCCTTGATGATCCAAAAAACAAAACCCAATATTCAGAAATTACTAAAAAGAGGAGACTCCCATCACCTCCTGGTTATGATAGAATTGCTCATCAACAACAGCTTATCTCCTACAGCTCGGATCCGAAGCTCCCCATCATCAGAAATTCTTCACCCCCTTCATTAAATTATTTACCCCTTTCTCCAGAACTCCCACAAGCGGAACAGATACAGAAAATGATAGTTCAGAGTCTTTCGTCAGGCAACTATATTGAATTAATTAAAAATCTAAATGAGGTTATAACCTCAATAAATTCTATACTACATAAAACCAATTCTACTATAGCAGATTCTAATTCACATTAACTAATTATTATACTATTTGTCGTACTTCGTCTATTCCAAAACCTAAATTCCAAATTTTACTTTATTTTTCTTAGTCTCAGTAATCATTTTCCCCAATTAATGAACAGTATTCTACAATGGAATATAAGATCCCTCAGATCCAATATTGAAAATTTAAAAATAAGAATAGACGAGGACAATCCATCTGTTGTCCTTCTTTCGGAAACATGGCTAACCCCAGATAGCTCTTTTCGTCTGTCAGGTTTTTCAATTATCCGTGACGACCGACCCTCAAGGGGAGGTGGAATAGCAACGCTCATAAGAAATGGCATTAAGCACTATCCGCTGTCCTTTTCCAACCTAACCATCCCCGAAGAACTACAAATCCAAGCGGTAAGAATTGCCAAATACTCTATAGTAAATATTTACTGTCCCCCGCAAACACGTCTCACCAAAAAAATATGGGACGGTATATTGCTGAACCTCCTTCCTCCCTTTCTAATTTGTGGCGATCTAAACGCCCAGAATCCCATCTGGGGATCCACTACGTCAAATTCAAATGGATTGACCCTTCAAAAGGTTCTCCTGGAGAATGATATATGTTTGTTAAACGATGGCTCAGGCACTAGAGTTTCTTCATGTGTGGATGGTGTGAGTGCTCCCGATCTTTCTATCTGCTCAAAAGATATCAAACTTGCTCTTACGTGGTCAGTCAAAACAGACCCAGGTAATAGTGATCATTATCCAATAATCATAGAAAACATCAACATACCCTGCTCATTTCCCAATTCGAATCGATACTTTTCATTCAAATACAATATCAAAAAAGCGAACTGGGAATCATTTCAAGATAAGATTGAAGGCTCAATTACAAGCCATTCTCCCCCTAATTTCGAGTCATTCCAACAGATGGTAATATCCGCGGCAGATGAATCAATTCCTCGAAAAAAGATCAAAACTACTGGTTTGGGATCAAAGTACTCAATATGTTGGTGGGATGATACTCTAACCCAAGCGGTAAAGGAAAGATCGGCGGCATTCGCGAATTATTTATCCAACCCATCAATAGAATCTTTTCTGCTCGCGAAGAGGTCTCAATCGAGTGCCAAACGCAAAATTAAACAAGCCAAAAAGTCATCTTTCAGGACCTTCTGTGAAAACCTCCCACATAAGAATGGTGCGCAATTGTGGAAAGACATTAAGAGATTTAAATTCGGTGTCAGTTCTAGCTCCTCTCAGTTCCCATCAGTAACATGCGGAAGAGAAATTTTGAATCGGCTTTGCTCTCCCTTGCCAGCTCCCACTGCCTTACCCCAAGTTTCAGTAGAGACGTCCTCCTTTCCTGACATATCATTGGATGAACTCCTTTGTGTGCTTGAACAGAAAGGAGACTCAGCTCCGGGTAAAGACGGAATCACCTATAGTATGCTAAAGAATCTACCCCTGAACGCAAAAATTATCTTACTTGATATAGTTAATTCAAATATCCACTCTCCGAACATTCCCCCTTCCCTCAAAGAAACGGTTATAGTTCCAATATGTAAACCGGGCAAACCCCCCAATGACTCTCGAAGTTACAGACTAATTGCCTTGAGCTCCTGTCTGATTAAAATCTTAGGTTCTATTCTGTCCACTAGACTCGAGAGAATTTATGAAAAAAACTCCTCAAAAGAGGAACTTCAATTTGGCTTTAGAAAGGGTAAGTCAGTAGAGGACGCAATCACTTATCTAACATCATTCATTTACACATCCTTTGCCAAAAAAGAGGTAACCTTAGCTGTGTTCCTGGACATTAAACACGCATATGATTCGGTCAATTTCCACATATTGAGGGAACTGTTAGTAAGGGAGGGAATTCCCGAGGGAATTATACAAATATTGGAGTCTCTAACGTTAAATAGATCAATCTTCATAATTGACCCCCTTACTAGAGTACTCTTAGGTCCAAGCCAGGCAAGTCTTGGGCTGGAAGAGGGATCTCCTTACAGTCCAGTATTATTTAACATATATGTAAAAGATATCGGTTCATTCATAAGAGGTAATGGAGTTAAAGTACTCAAATATGCAGATGACATGACATTGTTAGTATCAGCTCCCAATTTTATAACAGCCTTCAACCTGATGTCCTCCGCGTTAACTCAGCTAGAACTATGGTCTCAGAAAAAGGGACTGCAGATATCCTCAGAAAAATCCAAGGCAATGTGCTGCCACAGGTCTAAACAGTGGACTAATCTCCCTTCATTAAAACTTTTTAATAACGACATTCGATGGGTAGATTCGGTCAGGTACTTGGGTGTTACTGTACAGCGAAACTTGAAATGGACAGAACACATCGACAATATGTGTACTAAAGCCTTTCAGGGGATCAACATAATAAGATCATTGTGCAGAACTTGGTGGGGCTCTCATCCATCAACCTTGATGATTCTATACAATTCCATTGTACGTTCTCATCTAGATTTCGGCGGTATTTTTCTGGGGAGATGCTCCAAGAAAGTATTAAAAAAACTTGATACCACTCAATTCTCGGCTTTAAGATCTGTGTTGGGGGTGATGAGATCAACTCCAACCAACGTAATTTTGGCGGAATCATGCGAACTTCCTCTTGGTCTCAGAAGAATCTGGCTAGCCTTAAAGTATCTGTCGAAACAGTTCAAGGTTAGGAATAATCCGGTATTATCCATTTTGAAACAATTACACTCACTGCAATTCTTCTGGACAGTTAATTGTCCGCCCCCTCTCATGGAAGCACTCAATTTGTTAGAAAATCCGGACGATATACAATCTAACTTCCTTCTTCCTTGTTTCCTTCTAGACCTGGAAGTTCACTACACTAGATTTAAGTATCACTCATTCGGCTTAAGAAAGGATAACCCAGATAATTCCCAATTATTCTTAGACAGATGTAATGAACTTTTCCCAGAAGAAGTTAGAGTTTTTACCGATGCTTCCAGGGATAATAATAGAGTCGGTTTAGGAGTGTATAGTCTGAGAACAATTGACTACAAGGAACGTCTGCCGGGTTTTTTCTCCATATGCGCCGCGGAGCTCACAGCTATCCAAAGAGCCATCACCCTTATTCAAACAAAAAGAATCCATAAAGCTGTGATAATTTCAGATTCAAAGAGTGCTCTTCAAAAGATCACTAATTGGCGGATTCACGGTTCAAATGATATGGCAACTTTGAATATTCGGAAAAATCTATATCAGTTGAAACAGAAAGGTTTCTGTATTTCATTGGCCTGGGTTCCAGGTCACACCCAAATCTACGGAAACGATAAGGCGGATTCATTAGCTAGAAAGGCCATAAAATTGCGCAATCAAAAACATATCAAGGGTGACGTGAGGGAATTTTAGCCTAAATTCCGAAGAGTAATTTGGGAAAGATGGAAAGATCAGTGGTTGAGAATGGGTCTTCAAAAGGGAAAAATATATGTAGAATTCCTTAATAGGAAATTATCTATCAGTCCATGGTTCAACACAGTCTCTTTACCTAGAATATATATGTCTACTATTATCAGATTGCGATCTTCTCATTGCAGTAGCGCCGCTCATCTTCATAAGATAGGAGTGTATCAGTCACCCTTATGTAACTGTGGAGAGAAGGGAGATATTTTTCATATATTCCATGATTGTATCAACAATGAACAAAATATTGCTAATTTACACACCGACCTGACCCGTTTATTGGCAAATAGGTTGTCATTCCCAATAAATTTTTCGGAAGTCCTGTTTATGAGTGAAATTCAAGTGATCAAAATCATAGTAAACTTTCTATCTGTTTCAGGAATTAAACTCTGAGAAGTAATTCAAATTGACTTTGATAATTATTCAAATGAGAATGTGTGGTTTGTCCCGTAGCCCGTAGGAAAATGTATGTGACGACGATGTATATGTGGTGTACTAACATCCTAGTGTGATGTCTAATTTCTTTATCAATGTCCACCCAATGTTCCTTCTAACAAAGCACGTTAGTGAAGTATACTCTCCACAAAATGCAATATCTATACAAAGATTTAACTTTACAAACAAGAAAACTCCTGTGTAGATGGTCATAGATACCCAGCACATAGTAAAGGATAAAGAAGAAGAAGATATATCATAGACGTATTAAAATAGGTTAATGAGTCTATGGTATACATTATAGCCTTGTTTATCTATGGTAGTCAGTTATTGACGTGCTTCATTATTATTATTTTGTACTTATGGCTACTTCAAAAACTACGAACACGTATAACCGACAAAATTGGGAAGATTCTGTAAGTTTTCTTTTCCTCCAAATAATAAGTTTCTAAAATCCATTTTTTCAGGATTTTCCCATATTATGCCAAACATGCTTGGGTGATAATCCATACATTCGAATGGTAAATATTTGTACTAGCTTGGATCATTCTGAGTTAATCGCAGTTTTATTTCCGAACTAACTTTTATCTTTTTAGACGAAAGAAAAATACGGGAAAGAATGTAAAATTTGCGCTAGGCCTTTCACTGTATTCAGGTGGTGCCCAGGAGCTAGAATGCGTTTCAAGAAAACTGAAGTATGTCAGACCTGTAGCAAGTTGAAGAACGTTTGTCAGACTTGTTTGTTAGATCTTGAATATGGGTTGCCAATTCAGGTGAATATATTTCTGCATAAAATTATCATATAATATTACAAATTTATAACTTGTTTTTGAGAAAAATTGTTAAACCTGAAGAATTTCAAGACAGCATTAGACATTTAACTTGAATCTTAGAATTTATAAGAAATGCAACATTTGTTTTATTTTGAGTTTTATTCTACTTAGTTTTTCTCATTCCTTTCTAGGTCAGAGATGCTGCCCTGAAGATTAATGATAATTTGCCAAAGAGTGATGTTAATAAAGAGTATTATATTCAAAATATGGAGAGGCAGGTAAATATATTGAGGGAACTCTATAAATACCTAAAGATATTTATTGATGAAATAATAAAAATATAAAAACGAGTTAACCAATAAGATATTTTTCAGTTAAACAGATCAGATTCTGGTGCATTAGCCAATAATAGCAAGCTTAATGAGCCTAATGATCTCCTTATGCGCCTTGCCAGAACAGCACCTTATTACAAAAGGAACCGGCCTCATGTTTGTTCATTTTGGGTAAAAGGTGAATGTAGAAGAGGTGAAGAATGTCCATATAGACATGAGAAGCCCACAGATCCTGATGATCCATTAGCAGACCAAAATATTAAAGATCGTTATTATGGAACTAATGACCCAGTGGCAGATAAATTATTAAAACGGGCTGCTGCTATGCCTGCATTACCTCCACCTGATGATAAAACAATCACAACTTTATATATTGGGAATCTTGGAAATTTGACAGAACAAGATATAAGGTAATTTTAACTTAAGAAGTGAGATAGGAACTGCTAGAAGTAGATCACGTAAATATATTATTTATATATGTTGATTAAAATAAGTTTTTAGTTATTACTATATTTTACTACCAAAAAATTCAGAAATTTTTACATCTTCAGAAGAACTGAAGATGAGAGTAGATTGCAAGAAATTGCAATCACGAAAATTTTTTGAATTTTTTGGTAAGAAAACCTTGTAATTTCTAAAAACTTGACTAACGATCAACTACCAAGAGGTAATGGCCGGAAAATTTAAATTTATGCATCTTAGGTCATGTTTTTATTTTATTAGTTTCTCATTGATTTATACACATTTTTTATATATTTTTGTTCAATAATTATTTAGAAAAAACATCATAATTTTATTTCTTGAAAAGTTTCACTTCAAGTGGTTAGTTCCAATTTACAAAATTTCAAATGAGGTATGGAATTTGAGGATTTTAGCAACATACATATTTAATGAACTATCACAAAGTAACGGAGTACTCCATCCAATATTTTATCACCAGGTTTTAGCACCTTTTAGTACACAACGTCCACTTAATCTTACCATTTACATAGCATAACTTTCGAACCCTGAATGTTTGGCTTTGGTATTGATGCTGAGGTCGATGACAACGATTGGCCTAGTAAAGCGTAGTATATTTTTGAGGTTGTCGGAGAAGATACACTCTTTGTCACCAGTCACTACCCAGTGTAGAGAACCCTTTCTTTTTTGCCTTTGAAGCAGCTGCTCACAACAAAATAATCGTCCTTCCAGATTTCTTGGTTTCAATTCATAAAGGACCCAGTGGCCTAGCTTTTATAAATCATGCCCATAGATTTCAAACGTACAGACTCCTTGTTGGGTCACCCCATCATAAATGCAAACTAGTCTTGCGTTAGACTCGGACCTTCATCGAGTAATGTCTGTAATTCATCATCTTCGAATTTTGTTGGCTGTATAGAGCGAGGTCTATTTTCAACACTGAAATTACTACTTTTGAAGCGCCGAAATTTAACATTCTATCTACTGTTAAAGTTTTTCTACAAAAAAAGTAGACCAGTCTGTATATGGCAGGTCTAATAGTTAGGGGGATGTATTTGTATTTTAAATAACAAATGATAGCTTATTTAAAAATTCAAATATTAAAGATTGGGGTTGTATAATTTACTTATATATTCTCTTTCCAGGGATCACTTCTATCAATATGGTGAAATTCGAACTGTAAGCATTGTACCAAAACAACAGTGCGCTTTTGTTCAGTACACCACCCGTCAAGCAGCGGAAACTGCTGCAGAGAAAACATTCAATAAGTTGATCTTAGGTGGTAGACGCTTAACAATCAAATGGGGAAGATCTCAAGGACGAATTGGTCCTCTGATGGGTATTCAGAATATGGAAGTTTACGAGCCTGTTCCAGGTTTACCTGGAGCTTTGCCGGAACTAAGTAACAATTTCTTTAATTTGGAGCCAGGACATATTCCACTGCCTAATATTCCCCCACCACCTTCACTGATGATGCCACAGTTATTTGGACCTCCTCCGTTGCCACAATTCTTTTTCAATCCCCCACAATTGCCACCATTTGTCCCAAATCCTGCTGTAGCTACTACTACTACAAATTCAGTTCCAAAAGAACAAAGTGCTGCTGTGAAGCCCACAGTACATTATCCAAGTCAGGATCCTAGCAGGTTAGGGGCAACACAAGTGACTACTGACAGGCAGGAGTAGATCGTTCTTAATGTTTTTTTTTTAATGATAATATAAATAATTTTGTATCATCTGTAATTATTTTATTTCAGTTTGATGTATAAAAATGTATGATTGGAGATGTACACATGGAATAAGTGAAAAAAAAATGTATTTGTAAAATAGTTTTTGAACAATAAAATCTTTTTTCAAATTGTGTTGGTCTTTACTTGATAGAAATCCATTGCACATTTAATTGAATAATAAGCATATATAGGTATGGAAAAGACATAGGAAATTCATTGTTAATCTAGAGGCGACGACGGTGCAGGGGAGCACTGGAAGAATCAAAACCTTAGCGCGATTCAATGACGAATAAACGACTGTTCTCTCTCAATGGCAGTGGGGGTATGCTTCGATCGAAAAGAGCAGTGCATACCCCCACTGCCATTGAGAGAGAACAGTCGTTTCGTCATCGCATCGCGCTGAGGTTTTGATTATTCCACTGGACCCTCGTCGCCTCTAGTTTAACATTGAATTTCCTATGTTTCCGACTGTTTTTTCCATATCTGTATGTAGTTTTCTATTTATTTTAAGAGTTGCTCACATGACGTGGTTAGTTATATTGTAACTTCTTCAAATGCTTTTAAACAATTAGTCAAAAAATTTGGTTTCATACAATATTTAAATATGTTTATGTTTTGGGTGAAGCGTACAATTAAGTTTTATATTACTTTTGGTTAAACCATCGGATCCCTTCGGAAATAAACCCAATAGAGATGAAACACGAGGGGTGTTCAATGTATTCTCGGTAACGGGGTGATTTGATAATAATGTGAGTAATCTAATTATCTCATTTACTAATGACACTATGTGAGGGTATTAATATAAAATTTAACTTATTTACAATCATTAGATCTCTAGGTATCCTAAGTGAGAGACGACCAGAATGACTGACGCCACAATGATGAAGAAAATCAAGCATGGCGTCGTTATGAAGTACCTCACTAAGCAGGGAAAAAGTCAAAAAATCATTCAGGAAGAGATGGTTGCTGTTTACCAAGACTGCGCCCTGTCATCCACCGTTCAAAGATGCTCAAGTGAATACAAAAGAGGCAGACAAATTATTGAACACGATCCTCGCTCAGGTGGGCCCGTTAGCGGCACCACTGAAGAAAATATGAAAAAAGTGGAAAAGCTGGTACTAGAAGATGCTAGAATGAAAATCAAGATGTTAGCAGAGATGACAAACCTATCCATGGGTACCATGTCCTTCATGACCATCTTAACCTCTCAAAGGTCAGTGCAAGATGGGTAGCGAGAATGCTCACAGAACCTTAGAAGAAAGTGCGAGTCTAGTGCTGTAAGGAGTTTTTAGAGTAACATAAATAGAGGTTAATGTGGAAAAGACCCATCGACTATTTTAAACCAGCTGGTTACTAGAGATGAGAGGTGGGTTCATCACTATGACCCTGAGACAATACACTATAAAGGGTGAAAGCATCACAGCAGCATCATACGCAACGACTTTGCGTAATTTAAGAGAAGCAATTAAAGGAAAGTGAAGAAAACTCACAGCGGGGTTACATGACGCTCGTTAAACTAGCGTTTTCGTAATTCCCTTCTTGGGGAATCTATTGGAGGTCTTTGTCCGAATTATTCACGATAATTGTTACTTAACCAGCACGTTCATGATTGGTTTTGTCTGGATTATCGACGATAGGGGCCGCATAGTATGAGAGGGGGCATGTATCTTTTGAGGAAACATACTAGGCGACTCATTGTGGTGTCGATAATATAATTATTCCAATTGCTCAGGTAGCCAGATGACCAACGGATCGTAGTTCGAAATTTGTAACCAGTGTCGGAATCAGCGTGATTTAAAAAAAAATCTTTGTTTGGGCAAAAGTAAGAAAAGTATATATGCAGTTTAGTTCAATATTTTCTTTTTCCAATCTTTCTTGTCAACATGTAATGTAGCAGATCGTAGTGAGAAGAATGCGGTTTTGTTCATTTTCATGAGATTCAAGGGAAGTTCTAAAATTGTCAAAAATGATATTTGACTTTCGGATGACAGAACACAGAATTCTGTATTTTTATTCATCATATGTAGTTTCTCTAAGAAGTAATTTATAGATTTGAAAATTTCTGAGGAAACCAACTGTGTTGAACAAGCACGCAAAGACTTCAGATTTCACATCACCATTATTTTTTTATTCGCAATTGTTATCAGTACATATCAGCCAATTCGAGGCCCGATTGGGAAATAATAAAAATACCATATCACAATGACATTTATTCGTAAAACAAATTAATAAATAGCAAAACTATAAATTATTTATTAAAGCTACAATAGCCACGTACGAAGCTGCTCTTCACAATAGTGCATTATTCCAAAATTGTTGTTTAACAAATCCTAGAACTCACTGTTTTTTATTACTTTATATTAAGTGTATATTTTGAATCATTTGATTATAAAAGATAATAAACACTTGCAATAATAGTGATGTAGTTGATTCGAAAAGAATAAATAATTGACATCGATTTCTTACAGATCTTTTCTTCCACTTAAAAATTAAGCTTGTTGTTTTCTCATGCTTAAAACTGCATGAGTTGCCTGAGTAGTAAAGCACATATCTACATAAAAAAATCTTTGATCAATTTCTTTTTTAGTATAGTCATAAAATTGTTGAAGTGATAAAAATAAAATTGTTTTGAAAACGAGTATTTCAGTTATTTACACATCTAAAATAATAATTGTTAACAACTTAAACTATTTTTCATCTACTCCATTTTCATCATTAGCATTATCAACATCAGTAATAGTGATTTCCATTGTAGTCTGGTCCAAGCTGTCAGCTTTGGTTTCCGAAACTGTTTTCAAAACCCCATCAACAAGAGAACCAGCAAATTGGCGTAGATCTGACACTTGATGGTTATTCACCTGTTGGGAATTATCTTTTTTCTTTGTACTCACAGGCAATGGAAGCGATGAAGGTCTTGTCTGCCTTTGAAATGGAAAATTTTTTGCAGCCTCACCCTGTAAAATAGGATGAATAATTTCAATTCCTTCATCATTTATCATAAATTATCACGTCAGTCGCTTTTCAACAGGAACAGCAAAAACGTGTCTTTTGGAACTATATAAATTGTATAATTTCTGAGAGCTTTCACATGTCTCCGTAAACGTCTCCCTATTTCATCCCAAACATATTGTATGGAATTTAAATTTTCGAGCATGCTGAACAAAGCCCATGATTTGAACCTAGTCAAGGAAACCAGTAATTATCCAAACAATGTGGGGTTGCGTCTTGCCCAATAATAATAATAATGAATGGTACAAATGATCTTCTAGAACCTCTGTCAGATATGTATGAGCAGTAAAAATACCATTTGGATAAAGACTAACTCCATACAAGCTTCAAAAGATATGCCTACCCAAGCTATAACTGAGTATCCATTAAATGGAAGTCACTAGGCAATACATGCTTGAGCATATTTATCGCTTTTATTTGCCACATTCTTGAACATTTGTCCATAAAACAAAATCGCGATTCATCGGAAAAGAATATGCGACTCTAATCCTGTATTGTCCAAGCCAAATGTTGCAGTCCTTTGCTCTTAATCAGGTTTTCTAGTGAGCAAACCAGCCTCCTTCTATAGCTGCCACAATTTGTGCCGCGACAACAGTATCTATAGTCATTTAAACACTCACAGTGTCAACACAACTCAATCAAGCAGTTTTTAATAGACAGACAAAAACACTGAAACCAAAAATATGCTGATAATGGTGTAATTAAATATACGCCTGGAAGAGCTCCGTGATCCTTAAGAAAAACATTACCTTCGAAAACACCCTGTATATATACATTTTGAAAATATGATCGAGACAAATACTCAAATACGTTTATTATCGAAAAATTCACAAAAAATCACATTTTTTTCTAGGTAATTCCCCTCACTATTTACACGTTTAGTCCACTTTTGCGGAAGTTTTTTGATGCCGGTATCGAAAAATTCCTTGGGCAACTCGGACAGCCATGTGCGCACGAACCCTTCTACCTCGTCGTCGGTGTTGAACTTTTGACCTCCGAGAGCCTCTTTCACTGGTCCAAACATGTGGTATTCGCAGGGCGATAAATCCCGACTGTAGGGGGGGTGTTCCAGTACCTTCCACCCCAATTCCGATATTGTATCGAGCGTGAGACGCGCGGTATGAGGGCGCGTGTTATCCTGAAGGAGAATCGCACTTCGTGCTGGAATGCTCCTCCGTTTCGAACAATAAGCGGGTTTCACGTGTGTTTTCAGAAGGTTAGGTTATGCAGCATTGATGGTACGTTGAGTGCGCAGGAAATCGACGTACAGCACGCCCTGCCGGTCCCAGAACAAAGTACACATTACCTTACCCGCGGACCAGGTTGTCTTCGCTTTGACTGGTGCCCCTTCCTCCTTCTTCCTCCACTCTTTATTTGACACCGCGTTAAAAAACCGCCCCCCTCCGCCTCGTATCGCGTCAGTAAGCGGCGAAAAACTTCCAACCGCGTTAATTTTTGCTCAAAGTTCAACAGTTTAGGAACCCATCGCGCCGTTATTTTGTGATATTGAAGGTGTTCGTGGATGATAGACTCTACACTACCAATACTGATGCCGACTTCAGTCCTCCAAAATGAGTTGTTCTACGCGGCGAATGTTGTCTGGTGTGACGCTGGTTCGCGGTCGACGATCATGCGGCTCGTTCTCGACGGTTTCGCGGGCATCCTTGAATGCTTTGGCCCATTTAAACACGGAAGCCCTACTCAGGCACTCACTACCGAACTGCTTTTGCAAACGCACAAAAATATGCGTTTTTTAACGTCTTCACCCACTAAAAAACGAATGATAATACGTTGCGCAACGGCAGTCGGCACTTGACGTTCACTCATGGTCGTAGCACACGCGTGAAACACGTGCTCCGACGAAAACAAATGCCACACTGTTCGTAAGAGACCCAGCTATCACATACCCAAGCCAACACCACCTGTTTAGGTGGTGTTGCTCAAGCCACGACCTTCGAAATATACATGCGCGCCATCTACAGAGTTTGTCTCGATCATATTTGAACCACCCTCGTAGTACCTATATGTTGTTCGATTACAATAGATTAAAAATTATTTGAGATGACAATAGGTTCTTTACCTGGGGTGTGTGTACAGCAATAATTTCAGTTTGTGTGGCTATTCCATTTTCTTTATCACCAAGGGGTCGGCCAAGTCCAGCAGCTTGACTGAACAATGTCATAACTTTGACAATTTCCTCCATAGATGTTTGCAATTGATGAATCTTAACATAATGATTAGGTTAGTAGGAAAAAATTAAAAAAGATGATTTTGTAATCGGTATTTTCTTGTACAGATTTTATACTATTATTCCGGTTACGTTTGTAATTTTTCAATAATAATAAATATGATTGAATTGATATAATGATATTAATTCAACTTAACATTTCATTAATTTGAATATCGAAACAGATTTAATCTGTTAGTCTCCTATAATTTAGATTAAAAAAAAAAAAGGTATTCAAAAATTTTTAGAATTAAACTAATATCTTATAAGCACAGCTATAATAAAATTTTTTTTGAAATTAAAATTATAGAGACTAACAGATTAAATCTGTTTTGACATTCAAATTTTGTAATATTCCTTCTATAAAGTAAAAAACTAATGAGTAAAAATCTTATTATTTTATGTCATTAATTAATTTATTAATTATTATTTTAATTTTTCTTTGATAGAAATATTACAAATTTTATTCCAGAACAGAGTTTAAACTTCCATTGATAATCTTCGTCTGACTTTTATGCATGATAAATAAAAACAATTAATAATCTCTTCTTTATGGATTATTTGATAATTCTGTATATTGTGCATGATTTGTTAATTATATATATCTACTAAAAGAAATAGTGTTTCTAAGACATTTTATTTAAGTTCATTTTTAAGAAATTTTTTGAAAATTAAAATTTGTAGAGATGTGATAGAATAATTTTGCTTGATATTTAAGATATTGAAATAAACCTTCTCCACAGTAATAAACCCTTTCAATTTTATATTGCTTAAATTTTTTCAATCTAAATTGAAATTGCACAGTTCTATATTCTATATATAAGAATATTACCTGATTCTGAAGGACGGTGCAAGTTTGAGCAAGATGTTTAATTATTTCCCCATTTTCTTCATTTCTTAAATCTGTCATTGTATAGTTTTTCGATGCACTATCAGGTTGAATAGCTGAAACTTTCTTCCATAGGGCACTTATAGCTTCAGTCTGTAACATTTGAATTTTTCTTTCGCTTTCTAAAGCAGCTTTTGTATTTTCCATATCACTAGCTAATTTTCTGAAATGACATTAAATTATATTCAGTTGATGAGTACAAATATGTATAATTAATTTTTTTTTCCATTTCATGGTCCTCAGATATAAAACCATATAAATTCTCCATAAACACTGAGACCATTTTCAGCATTCTATCCTACATTCTCAACTGTGGTTAATGAAAAAAAAAAACTATAACATGATGCTCGGCAGATTTGCAACCAAAATATAAACATTTGATATATGTTTTAGTTTTAATGAAAAAAATTCAAATTTTATAGACGGATTTCAGTTATGAATTATATAGCAACAATTTTTGAAAAGGTAGTGAAATAGTGGCTGAATTCATTACCTAACATAAAGCCTTAAACGACAGTATGGTTTTATTCAGAATGTAAGTATTTAAGATGCAGTGGTGGATTTTGTTGAACATACAAAATGTTAATAGGAAAATTGAATAATTATGGCACTTTTGGTTTGCTCCTCGATTTAATGTGCAACTGCTTAATAAATCGTAATCATAAGAGTTAGTATTGGGTATACAATCAGCACTCCCCCTATCGTAAAAACTGGTATACCACAAGGAACAGTCTTGGGATCTTTGCTTTTCCTAATTTATATAAATAGTGTTATAAGTATACTGGATCTAAGGGCACCTGGTATGCTACCTTAATGATACAGTAAATATTTGCAGGAGAAACATGGGAAGATATTAGTGAAAATTCACACATGTTTGAGAGTGACCAAGCTTTCTTTAAATGTAGTAAAAAAGAAGTTTTACAAGAAATAGATACGGAGTTGCAACAAGAAAGTATCTTTTAGAGTTTATTTAGAAATTCGATGACATTTTGAAACATCTGTGAACTCTCGACAAAAAAAATGGAAAAAAAATTAGCAATAACAAAAGGAAAAATCATGAGATGAATAAAATTGGAGAGCATCTCTCACTGCTGTCGTTTTTGTCCACCTGATTTATTTTCAGATAGAAGTGCAATCACCTGTTTTGTACGTACCAGCTGTAGAGGTATGAAAAGTTGCATTGGTATATTTTTCTATAACCTTAAATATGTTGAGTTTTGTGCCTACGAACTACGATTTGCGGACAGCATTGGTTTTATGTGATCATTTGAAGAAAACTGCTGCCAAATTGCATCCAATACTTGTTGAAGCATACAGTGAACATGCATGCTTTTGGTAAAATGCAGTGTTTCGAATGGATCAAAAAACCCAAAAGTAGCGATTTTGAATTGACAAACGAAGAGCGTGAAAAATCACCGAAAAAGTTCACAGACAATTATAAGTTTATTGGATGAAGATGATACTCAAACTCAACAAGAACTCGCTGATATTGAATGTGACGCAGAAAGGGGGAAAATGGGTTCTGCATGAACGGAATGAAAGACAACAAGAAATTTGATAGATCACTAGTGAAATGCTACTTGACAGACACAAAAGAAAATCATTTCTCCATCGAATTGTGATAGGACTTTACAAACAGCAAAACGGGTCAGGGAAACGATCGGGGTGTTCAGCTGGGAAATACTAGTGCACGCGGCTTATTTTCCAGACTTGGCTCAGTCCGATTATCATTTATTTGCATCACTAAGACACACTCTCGCTGAACAACACTTCAATTCGTATGAATATGTACGAAAATGGTTCGCCGCAACAGGAGAACCATTTTTCTTGGAGTGGCATTCATAAACTGGCGGGAAAAATGTATAAATTCCAATGAAGATTATTTTGAATAAATTTTTTTTATCATTTTTAAACAACAGACTTGTACTTTTTATAAAAAAATCCTTCTACATCATACTTCTACACCTGTATTGTACAATTTTCACACTGTCCAGGACAGACAGACATCAGCCCAGGTTCGGTGCATGGTCTGGAACTCTTACTATAAGGTGTAATTATTGAACCTTATTGTACACGGAGTTTATTATGAAAAAAGTTGGTTTGAATTTTATTATTCATTAATAACTTACTGAATGTATTGATTAGCTCTTTGATTTTGAAGATCCCTGAATAATTGCTGTACTTCTTTGTTCTTGTTGCGGGTGTAATATCCTCTCCAAATTTTCTGGATACAAACAGCCGCCTGTTCGACTTTATCTTCCATGTTACCGTTGCTTCCGACCTCCGCATCTTTCAGCTGCCTTCTCTCCTCTGCTTTCAGTTGAATGGTCTGTAATTTGGAGTCGCAAACAGAATCATCGTCGCTACTTACTGACTTTCTTAGGATTGATGTTGGTTGCTTTTTGGGGGTCGAATCCAGTTTACTGGCGACAAAATTATTGTTTCAAAATATGTCAATGTGCTTAATTTTTTAATGATAAGATTTTTCATGTGCATATTGACATAGTATGAAGTACGAAGGGTAAACCGAATTGCAAAAATCAAATTAAATCCTTGAAAAAATCAAATGTTTGATTGTATAGGTGTCTACTTGTCGGAAATAAATCTCGATGATTAAAGTAAAACAACTTAATTTCCGCTAATTTATTTAATTTCACAACAATTGTTTCGTCATGACAACATGACTTCGTCAGGTAAGTATGGTGCTAACTACATAATTGAGATTGAGTTTTTTAAATATTCAAATTGTACAGAAAAAAAGGTAGTGGGAATTTACAGTAATTTGTTTTTTTATTATTACACAAAGTTTCAGAAAAGGATAAGTAAGGGGGATTTATTGAGGTCCGCCTTGTCGTTTAGGAGAATCTGTTTTTTATTGTATCTGTTGATTTTGAGGGCTTCTAGGTAGTTCAACCTGAGGTTCTTTTTTTCTAGGTGTAAGATTTTGAAGTTATTGTCAAAATCATGTCCTGTCTCCAAAAGATGGTCAGCATATGTTGAATTTTTCCAAGATAAGCTTTCTCGTGCTCACGTATCCTAGTGCCGAAAGATCTACCTGTCTGACCCACATATACAGACGGGCAAGTACCGCACTTTAACTGTAGACTCCAGACTTTTTGTTTTTATGGATCAAATCTTCATTATTTTTTATTAAATTTCCTAACGTGTTTCTTGTTTGGAATGAAATGTTGCAGTTATTCTTTTCCTTTAAAGATCTTGCTATTTTTTCGGACTTTTTGTTTATGTACGTTTAAGAAATATATTTTGTATCAATAGCTATTGTTGGATATACAAGTGATATTGACTGTTTAAATTGCACTTGTTTCAATATTTTATTTATAATGAAGGGATTGAAACCATTGTTAAATGCAATCTGTTTTATTATATAATAAATCACTTGTATATCCAACAACAGCTATTGATACAAAATATATTTCTTTAACGTACATAAACAAAAAGTCCGAAAAAATAGCAAGATATTTAAGGAAAAAGAGTAACTGCAACATTTCATTCCACGTTAGGAAATTTAATAAAAAATAATAAAGATTTGATCCATAAAAACAAAAATTCTGGAGTCTAAAGGTTAAACTGCGATACTTGCCCATCTGTATATGTGGGTCAGACAGGTAGATCTTTCGGCACTTGGATAAGTGAGCACGAGAAAGCTTATCTTGGAAAAAACGGAAATTCAACATATGCTGACCATCTTTTGGAGACAGGACATGCTTTTGACAATAATTTCAAAATCTTACACCTAAAAAAAAAGAACCTCAGGTTGAACTACCTAGAAGCCCTCGAAACGACCAGACGGACCTCAACAAATCCCCCTATTTAACCTTTTCTGAAACTTTGTGTAATAATAAAAAAACAAATTACTGTAAATTCCCACTACCTTCTTTTCTGTACAATTTGAATATTTAAAGAACTCAATCTCAATTATGTAGTTAGTACCATACTCACCTGACGAAGTCATGTTGTCCATACTTAGAGCTGTCAACTTTATGATTCTTTTCTTACTTTTTAGATTTAAATCCAAATACTCCTTTTTAGCCGTAAGACTATTATAATTTACATTTTGTAACATAACATCTTGTACATAATGAAAGTTAATACTTACTTTGAACTGGTATTGCTTGCTGCATTTTTATGTCTTGTTGGCGTCGGTGAAGCGCATTTCTTGTAGCTGGAATTGACTGGAGTATTCAGTCGGGCAGACACTGGAGTCCTCAAGTTCTTTGGGGAACCTGTCAGGTTCTTGGCCTTAACATTAGCAGGTGTTCGAGTGCTCTTTGGTGAAGATGTGGCAACTGTGTTAGACATTTTGTTTAGAGAAGCTGGTCTGTAATCTGGACTCATGAGCGATTCAGGTACTGGAACCATCTTTGAAAGTGCTTGTAAAGGGCTATTCACAGGTTCTGAATCTTAAATGAATGAAGAAAATATAAGTGAATTATTATTTCATTTTAAGGGTACACTAATAGTCCCAAAAATATCCAGGCTGCCATATATAGTCCCTGTCTACTTTATTAGACTCACTCAGAAAATTTTTCGAATGTTGCATTGAAACGTTAATTATTTGAATTTATGTTAATATACACAACACAATCAGTGATACAAATTTGTATCATGGGTTGCTGTTTGACTTTATAACATCAGTAATTGATGTTGATCATGCAATAAATAGAAAACAACGGATGAAAGTGTATTTAGAGAAGTGACAGAGTGATTTTCAGCGTTTTGAACTTAATTATTTTTGTTTTATACATCTTAATTGAAGAGGTGAGTATTCAATAGCTATTAACAATGAAGTTTTTATAATTATTTCCTGAAAATTATCGTAATTCCAAAATAAGATCAACAAACATTTCTCAACTTTTTTGTAGAATGGGACAAAAAAAGATCTCAGTGAGCAAAAAATTCTGGAAATTGAAACCATGCTCAAACATTCTAAATATAGCCAAAGAAAAATCGCCAATATTTATAATGTTTCACAGTCATCTGTGGAGCAGATTAGCCAAAATTGCTAACCAGTGAGTCTGCAACAGCCCCAAGAAAAGGTCAGTGTGATAGAAAAAAGCTGGTAACTCCAAGAAGTCAGAGAGTGCTCAAGAATATTGTGATGGAAAATAGAAGTCTATCCCATTTTGACATAAAAAAAATTTGAAGAGGCCGGATACAATGTTGCTGTAAGAACAGTTTGCAGAAATTTGTTTGAGATGGGCTTCAGAGGAAGAAGACCTGTGGAAAAACCAAAACTGACCCCCAAAATGGTAAAAGATAGATTTAACTGGGCCAAATCATACAGGCATTTCACAGAGAAAGATTGGAATACCGTAAGTTACTCTTACCTGTTATTTAAGTACTCTTTTGCCTGAAAATTTTGCTTTTTTTTTCAGGTTTGCTTCAGCGACAAATCAACGATCCAAATTATTGATGGCAAGCTACAGTTTGTGAAAAGGAGAGTTGGTGAGAAGTATCATCCAGATTGTACTATAAAAACAGTAAAACACTCCACCTCAGTAATTATATAGTCATTTATTAGTGCTTAAGGATTGAGCCTTTATATTGTGGAAGGAACCATGCGGCAAGACCAATACATAAAGGTATTGGAGAGCAGGTTATTGCCCCAAGTGAGGGATTGGTTCCCAAATGGTAATGCAATATTTATGCAAGACTCTGCACATAGGGCGTAATAAAATTTCTTGAGGACAAGAAAATTCTACTGTTCCAATGGCCTGGAGATTAGCCTGTCATGAATTCTATTGAAAATGTTTGAGAGTGCTTGAAAGGGGAATTGAGAAAGGAAAAAATCACAACAAGACTTCAACTGATAGAAAGAATCATTTACCATTAGAACCACAATGATAATTTTAAAAACAATAGCAGAAAACTGCCTCAAAAGCATGCAAAGTAGGATCCTGTCCTTGATAGCTGCTAAGGGGGGACCAACAAAATACTGATTTTTTTTTTTAAATATCATAAATATCATGTTTAAATTTTTCCTCACAAACCCATGTTCTGTTCAACTCCTAATAAAAACAATCAAATATTCAAAATGATTACGCCTTTTATTTACGAAAATGAAGGAATAACTACAAAAATCGCAGTGAATCTAATAAAGTAAACAGGGACTGTAGATTTCTGAGAAGAATAACTGCGGTGGAAAATATCAACTTTTAAAAATAAAGTTTGAAGCCTGCAGAGGTTTGTATTTGTTTGGCAGCCATTGACGAAGAATAATAATGGGAAAACTTGGTAATAGGCTACCAGGCAAACAGCGTAATACAAAAGAGAGGACACCACTCTTCTGATTTATACAAAATAATAAACTAAGAGTGCTTATTGGACTTCTTACGTCACGGTAAAGGGAAATACCTCCTACATAAGATTCAGCTATTTGTAGGTAATGTAATTTTCAGTTTTTGAAACTACCAAGCATATACAAAGCATAGACATAGTATTATTTTACTGGGACTATAAAAATATATGATTTCCTTCATCAGCCTGCATTGTAAAGAGTAGGCCATCGAGAGTTTGCATTTTGAAGTAGTGATTATTTCGATTCTGGCAACACTTATGTCATTTGTGTTTTACAGAAAGTTAGTTTAATATTTGATATTAACGAAATAGGTCATATATACCTGAGGCTCATTCTGTTAGGTACCTGGGAATCATTATTGACTGGCAACTCAGATGAGATCTACATATACAAAACATAGTGAAAAAGTTGAGAGGCTTGCTATTTAGATATCTATATAAATATCTGCAGCTTAAGCAACTGAGAATGTATGTGCTTAGGGGAATTTAGGTGAGAGTAAAATAGAATGAAACCACTTACAAACAATAGTTTTTGAAACTTAAGTTTCTGAGGAATCTTATTTATTAAATCAGACTGTAATGCATGTTTATTTTATACATTGTAAATTTGTTAGCAAATAAAAATTATCATTATTATATCATTCAAATCTGAATAATATTTTCAGCAGAATCGTTGGAGGGGTAAATCGGGAAGAGCTTCGTTGATTCCTCTCTTTTTTGGTTCATGTTAAAGTTATTGGTCATTGAGAGTTTTCAGTGGAATACAGTGTAATTTTGATTATTCTTATTGTCATCATATCTAGTCTTTTAAAGATAAATAATATTTATTTATTTATCTTCCATTAAGGAAGATATTTCTGGAACTACTCTCATAGCTCCTCCTTACTTTACAAGTACAAAAAATTTTATTCCTTAAAAAATAACATCCTTTAGATTGATCTGGCCAATGTTTGGTAGAAATTATTAATAATTGATTTATTAATGAAATAATAAATAAATAATGAAATAAAGTAGAAATAGAATTACATTAATAAATCTAATAACATAAATTTAATTAAAGTATGATGTTTGCGCACAAAATTGCGTCTGATGATGGTTGATTACAGTAGCAGGTAACATTCCCGCAAATTCGAATAAAAATAAAATTATAATATACATACCTAAACATTTATCCAATACCATACTTTGAGACATCTCGGTAGTTGTATGCTTATCGGAGCTGAATGACTGAGAAAATAAACTGGGGTCCATGCTGTGTGACATAATAGAAAAACTATTTTCACTGACACTGTTCGAATTATAATAGCTTGATGACATTCTGTCCGGTGATTTAGAATATCGAGATGCTAAAATATTGAAAAAAGAATTAATTTTATTACTAAATTTAAGCAATTAACGGTGCATAACATTTATCATTGAATGATGAAATTGTTGAAGCTCTACTACTTACTCCTACAGAACCAATAAAAGTTCTACAAGACCTGACTGATCCACCTTCTTATAAAAAACAAAGAATTAATAAGCGCCCTTAGAATGAAAAGTGGACTTAGGAGAGAGACAAATGAAAATTTTGAATACAGTAAGCGAAGAATTTCAAGATTTCGTGAACTTGGCACAAACTATAAACTAGTTAAAGAAGGCTACTGTGAACAGGTTGGTCCAACTGCAGAGTAAAACAATAATATTGATATATAGGTAAATCCCTTAGGGAAGGAGCAATTACAGGCTTATATATCCTTATATATATGGATCATAATAGATCGATTATGATAATACAAATTGAAATTCTGGGAGTGAAAAGGTGTCTAGGTTTACTAACCTAGGCAGTATGTTTCAGTCATTCAGATGAGATGTTTAATAATTATAGTGCAAGAAGGCTGGCTTGAAACCGCTGAACCTCAAATACTCTAATGTAATTAAAACAAGTTGTAGAAATTACTATATTTTACTACCACTAAATCAATATTTTACACATTTAATAGTGACTCGAGTTTCAGGAATTAACTATACCATCTTCAGCAGTTTATTGGTAGTAAAACATAGTAATTTCTACAACTTGTTTTAATTATGATCAACTACCAAATAGTAACAGCTGAAACCGTTCAGTAGTCTAACGTAGTTTAATTATTCAGTAAATGGACAATGTAATTTTCAATTTCTCAAGATTACTGTATAAGATATACATGAATGTTGAGTTTTTGAATAATGTCAAATTTTCAATTGAAAAAATTACTTACAAGGCGGTTTTATATGATTCTTTGAATTATTTAGTTTTTTCCTTGTCATCGGTGATGGATTAGGACTTTCACCTGAAATAAATATAACATGTTATTGAATTTTCTTTTCTATTACATTTTTTCAATTAGTAATCACTAAACTAATATATAACAGTTTTATTCTATTGAAGCATGCAATCAACTTCCTTTTGATTTGATCCATATCGACTGCAACAATTACATTTACAACAGTGATTGAATCTAACAGATTATAACTAAATATTTCCTATGATATTTTCAATAAGGTTATTCTAATTTCTACATACTCATATTTATTACATCTACATATAACATTGTTTCACTATCACAGTAGCATATTTATATTTCGAGTATTTATAGCAAAAGAATCGTTATATTTATAATAAATATGTGGAAACTAGATTAACTTATTTAAAATATCATATAAATGGATTTCCTTCAAGTAAAGACCGATTCAATTAAATATATTGAATATTTCCGCATTTAAACTGCGAGACAAGAGGAATTTAAATGAATACTCTTCTAAATAAATATATCAGTAAATGAATTCCTCCCAAATAGTAGTAATTTACAGATATTGGTATCACATACATAGCTACTTTATACAATTTAATGTTACTAATAATAATTTATAGTAGGTTCAAATAAATATAATGAAAGATATCTAAAACAATTCATTTTATTTCGAATTTTTTAAGTTCTTTTTTCTTCTGCAGATGGCATATATTGAAAAACGAGAGGGAATTCATGATTTGATCATGGATCTTTTCAATTCATATATTAAGTGGTTGTGATATTTTAAATTTGTTTCTGCTAATATTATTAGTAAAATTTCTGAGAAATTACCTATAACTCTGGAATGTGTATTTTATTTCCTAAAGATGTTTACAAGAATGGAGACCAAGATATGATGCTGTCCTTATGCTACTTGAGTTTGTGAGGGTTGCTTGTTTACTCTAGTGAAATTACTAACTAAAGACCAATTGAGGCTTGTTGACAAAGGAAAAGTCTTCCTGGAGGAGATCTGATTGTGTTGGACAAACCGGACAACAGATTGTAAGACACAAGAGTGTAAAGTCTGATAAATCAGGTGAGTTACTTTTCTTCCCTATGGAAGGGTACTTTTGCAACTTTGAGGAAAATAATTTACAGACTACTACTCTTGATGCTGGTTATTTATGTCAATTTATTGAAGGAATGGTGAAGTTTATTTTAGTTTATATCATAATAATATCTGTAGTTAAAAAAAAACTTCAATGAATTGCTGTTATTTATTGAAAACTATACTACTGAGCTAGATGTATTTGTATAGTACTTACAGAGATATAGCAATTAGTTGATTCAAATATGTACATTATTTAAGGTTAAAGGTTAACATATTAAGAACAAACTTAATAAAAATGATAGGGCAATAATTATTAGGAGTACAAATAAGTTTCCGCCGTTTTATTATAGATGGCGCGGCACGGAGTTTCGGTTAGCTTTCGCAGATGATAACCGCCTTAAAAAATAGTTTGGACATTCAAGAACAACATAACCTATTAATATCATTGATTTTATATTGGTAAAATATAACTTTTATAAGTTGAAAATGTCAAAATTTGAGCCAAGTAAGCGTCATTTGCGGGAAATATTAGTTTACTTCTTTAATTTAAAGAAATCTGCTGCTGAGGCGCATCAATTGCTCGTAGAAGCATATGGTGAGGGTGTTTTGAGTGAGAGAACGTGTCGAGAGTGGTTTCAAAAGTTTAAAAACGGTGATTTCGACGTAGAAGACAAAGATCGCAGTGGAAGGCCAAAAATTTACGAGGATGCAGAATTGGAGGAATTATTGGGGGAAGATTCATCTCAAACACAAAAAGAACTTGCTCTAACATTAGAAGTCACTCAGCAAGCAGTCTCACATCGTTTAAAATCATTAGGGATGATTCATAAACAAAAAACGTTAAAAAACGGCGGAAACTTATTTGTACTCCTAATATTGTTACGAACAATATTAAATTTGATTATAACATAGTGAACCTGGGACCCTTAAGAGGCATTCATCTTGGCATGGGTTGTCATTCTGTTAATATTATTCTTTTACAGGATATATATCACCCTTATTGAGTCCCTTCGTATTCAATTCTGATTTGATGGATTCGGCGATATGTCGTCAAGTGGTAAGGTTGGTGCGAGCGATGCTCCTCGAACTGAGATTCATAAATGCGGATATTGTAAAAATAACGTAGTGAAAAGCTTTGTGAAGTGTGCTATATGCTCTAAGTCATTTCACCCCAGTTGTGGTGTGAAATATGGAAAATGCTGCGATGAAGAAGTAACGCCCCATAGTTTGAGCGTCGTGACTGATAATGAAAATTCTCAAAAGAAAAATGGATCTACTATAACTCAAGATTCTACGTCGAAGGATCTGTTATTAAAAATTATCGAAGAGCTAGAGGCGAAAAATCAATTACTAATTGAGAATACGTCGCATCTCCGGTATAAAATTTCTATTTTGAATAAGGAATCGGTTGAAAAAGATGTACGAATTGCAGAATTGAATGAAAAACTAAATGAATACCAGATGATACCTGATAATGATAACAGTGTTTTCAAAGCGAGCTCAGTGAATTCTGATGGTAATGCTGTAACTGGAGATCTTGCGATGATTCACCAGCATAATAATTACGCTGCGCGGCTGCGGACGGGATCAGCGATTGCAGAAGGCCCTAGAATAAATACGTCAGATACTTCAAAATCAAGACAGAAACTTAAAAATGTAACATTGAAAGATGTAAACAAAGCTATTCAGGATGCTAATAATATGCAATTACTGAGCAAATGCATTGATTTGGAGAATGATGTATTGGACAAAAAACCAGGAAAAGATACTCCGGAATCAGAGTGGAAAGTTGTAAAGGCAGAGAAAGCTAAACCCAAATCCCAAAGGACACTAGTAGTGGGAAACTACGGTGGGCCATCTACAGTAGAAGGTGTTGAGAAATTCAAGGCCTTTCATGTTTCCAATCTTAAACCAACTACGACAACGGAGGACCTGCAGATATTTTTAGGTCAAAACTTCACAGGTGTTAAGTGTGAGTCAGTTAAATCAAGATACCCTGATATTTATGCTTCATTCAAAGTTTTGATCAAGGAAAGTGAAGTCGATAAAGTGCTCGTGAGTTCCAACTGGCCGAATAGGGCAAGCGTTCATCGGTTTTTTCAGCCCCGGCGCTCCCGTCTTCCTCCACATTAGGAATTCATTCGGTGGCGTCCTCAACTGATGGAAAAGGTAAAATAAGAATAATTCATCAAAATGTCCAGTGTATTGGTAATAAAGTACTTATGTTGAATAATCTTTTTTCTAAAGAAAAATGTGATTTTTTACTAGTTAGTGAACATTGGCAGGACAAAGTTAATATCGATATAATTAAACTCAGTAAATTCTCACTATGTACAAGTTATTGCAGGATAATAATGAAACATGGTGGTGTTGCCATATATAGAAATGATGATTTCATTCAGGATATTTCTGTTGTTAATATTGACAACCTCAGTATTGAGGGCGTATTTGAATGCTGTTGCATCAGAGTTCCAGCTAAAAATTTAACAATTGCTGCTTGTTATAGGCCTCCATCAGGAAATTTTGACACTTTCCTGCAAGTTTTCAATGAGCTCCTTGATTTCCTAAGTAGATTCCCCGGTAAGATCATCATTGGCGGTGATTTCAATGTGGATCTTTCAGTTGGTACTGGTGGTGCAACTTTCTTTCGTGATTGCATTGCTTGTTTCAGTTTTCAGCCTGTTATTTCCTTACCTACTAGAGTAATTTCAACTTCAAAAACATGCATAGATAATTTTTTGATTAATTTTGACAGTACTTTTACGACCGATGTAAAAGATTTTTTCATTTCTGACCACCGCGCGGTAATAATAACTGTGGCAGTGGATGCTCTGCATAGTAACCATAGAAATTCAATTTACTCCAGAGTCCACAGTGCTCAAAATATAGAGACATTCAGATCCTTTTTGAGTCAGGAAAGCTGGAACGATGTTTTTCGGTCTGCTTGTCCTAATACGGCATTCAATTGTTTTTCACAGATACTACTCTATTATTATGAAAAATCATTTCCTATGAAAAAATTCAATTCTTCTTACTCACGAACCAAGATTGATGGTACAGAACTGAGAGAGCTCAAGAATCTGGTTAGTCGTTTTGGTGAACTTGCCAAACAGGATGACCACTTCAAGCAACAGTATAGATTTTACAGTAAACTTTATAGGGAAAAACTATCTGACACCCATAAAGAGCAGTACGATTTGCAGATTTCTGAATCAAGTAATAAAACAAAAACTACATGGCAGATTATCAATAGAATTAATAAAAAGGAATACAGTAGACAGGATATAACTATAACTGAAAATGGTATCCGAGTACCCGATACCACTGTAGCTAACAACTTTAATTCTCATTTTTTGAATTACCAGTCATTAGCGGGTAGTTTTGATGACGGGTTTATTGATGGTAATGTCCGTTTTAATGACGCATCACTCTTCATGAATCCTGTGTGTGAGGAAGATATGCTGCTGTTGATTGCTAGGCTCAAGAACACATGTTCGGCGGGATTTGATAATATCTCCAACAAAATAATAAAAATATGTAGGTTTGAAGTCTGCAAACCACTGACTTATATTTTGAATCTATCACTTGAGAATGGAATTTTTCCGGAGAAACTCAAACTCGCAATAGTAACACCTGTTTATAAAAGGGGTGACTATAATTCTTATGATAGTTATCGTGCTATAAGTATCCTATCTAGTGTAGGCAAAATTTTTGAGCTCAAAATGAACGATTTTTTAGTTTCATTTTTCCAAAAGCATTCCTTACTCTCATCTGCTCAACATGGGTTTACAAGGAATTGTAGCACGGAAACTGCACTCTACGAATTTTATAGAGAAATTGTAGCGGATGTGGATAGTGGTATGGAGGTTGTCGGTCTGTTTGTGGACTTTTCGCGGGCATTTGACTTCGTCAGCCATGAGCTTTTGATCCATAAATTGAACCGTTATGGCATTCGAGGTCTTAGCTTGGATTTGTTCAGGTCCTACCTGACGGGTAGATCGCAAGTAGTGAGGATTGGAGAAGTGGTAAGTACAATCAAGAGTATTGCGGCAGGGGTTCCTCAGGGATCAATTCTCGGCCCTAAGCTATACGTGATCTACAGTAATGATCTCCCATCATTTTTGAAAATAAGATCACCATTATGTCGTATAATATGTTACGCAGACGATACAAATATTCTGGTTTCTGGTTCTGACATGGAACAAGTTAAAAGGGCTACTGCCAATGTCTGTGCTGATATTTTTGAGTGGTCGAGGAAAAATCGGTTAATGGTCAACTGCTCAAAGACTCATGCAGTACATTTTTCGTTGAGGGCACCACAGCCAGGACAGACTGTGATTCGGACTCCTGAATGCGAGATTCCTTTTGTAGATCATACCAAATTATTGGGTATAGTACTTGACTCTCGGTGTCGGTGGAGTAACCACATCGATTTTTTGTGTGGAAAAATCCGTAGTGGTTGTTTTTCACTTAGATTTATGAAAAACCACTGTAGTCATGCGATACTAAGAACTATTTATTTTGCCAGCATCCACTGTCACTTAAGATATGGTATTTTGAACTGGGGTTGTGCTGCGGAAATCAGTAGAGTTTTCATCTTACAAAAATATGCAATTAGAATTTTAGCTGGAATTCCTTTCCGAGAATCTTGTAGACCAGCTTTCAGAGACCTAAGAATATTAACCTTGGTAGGAATTTACATCTATGAAGTATGTTTATATGTATATAAAAATAGATCAATATTTGCTAATGACAATAGTCATGATTACAACACCAGATGCAAACACTTGTTGATACCGAAAGCTCATATTACTACATATTTTCAAAAAAATTTAAATTTTGTTGGTTGTAAAATTTTCAATTCACTTCCTGTTGAAGTGAAGAATTCGTCTAATGTTTATATATTCAAGACTAAGGTTAAAACATTGCTTTTAAGTAAAAATTGTTATTACTTAAAAGAGTTTTGTGAATTTAATTGACGTTTTCTTCTGTTATATGCTGTTTTATTGTAGGAATATTTAACTGAAGAAATAAAATTATTATTATTATTATTATTATTATTATTTGTGGCAAGTAACAGGAAACTGGACTTTTTCAGTTTCAGTTGGAGATATTTATATAGATTTGTTTACTGAGGCAGCTCATAGGTATGAATATACGAACATTATGTGTAAATATGGATATATCTCTCAAATTAACTTGCCCACAAGAGAATTATCTTGCTTGTAGCATATTTTTGTGAGAAATAGTGTAAATATGTGTGAATTGAAACTAGCGATAGTTGATTATTTAATAACGGGCCACTAACTAATAATACTTAGAATTGCACTGCCGAGAAAGGAAAAATCAAACGTAGATTCAGGAAATTTATCAATTATGCGAGATTCATTGATTCATTATGGAGTAGAAAAAACTGGACAGGTGTGTATTCACAGCAGAATGTAGAAGCAGCATATAATGAATTGTGCAAGTAAATAGAAAGTTGAATGTTGCTTACAGAAACAAAAACCATGAATAATGAAGGGGCTAATTAATTCAATAAAATAAGAACAAACTCTATAAAAGTTTCAAGAATAACCCGAAAAATGTCAAATTCAAAAGTTACAATGTTTTTCTAATTTGACAAATAAAATCAGCTAAGCAGTATTGTCAACATTAACTATAAAAAAAACAGGACAACTGTGGAAAATGATTTGAAGATATACTCTCGAGAAACTGAAATAAAACAAAAACAAGTGTATGTGATAAGAAAACAATTGCCCATACTTTCAATCAATACACCGTTAACATTAGAAAACAGATATCTCAATACTTTGGAGGAAGACATGCGAATATCATCCCAGAGGTATTACTAACTCAAATGTGCTCTTACCTACTATCGAATCTGAAATACTCAGGAATAAATTAGCGCCTGGTGTAGATAACTTGTGGCCAGAATCATTGAGAAGGTTCAGGAACTATACTGCGATACCCTTCACCTATTTGACAAATCGATCTATGAAAGATCGTGTGTTTCCAGAGTTGCTTAAGTAGGTGAGTGTGGTTATAGTGTATAAGTCAGGAGATAAAGGGAACTGTTGTAATTATAGACCTATTTTATTACTATCAGTCCTATCCAAAGGTTCCAAAGCTATTGAAGAAAAGAATAAATTCATAATTGGACAAGTGTATGCTGATTGCAGATAGACAATAAATGTTCAGATAAGGGAGTTCAGCACAAGATGATACCTTACAGTTGATAAAAAATGTAAGAGCAGGTATGGATGAAGAAGCACCAGCTATATCTAGTATGTGTATACACCGATCTATCAATATTTTAGAAAAAATTGGATTTAGGGAAGTACTGCAGCTCAAGAAAAGTTACCTGTGCCATCAAAACAAACTGTTAAAATAGGTGAACAATTAAGCAGATTTTGGGAATTAGAGTTTGGTGTACCACAGGGCTCAGTGTTGGTTCCCTAGCTATTCACCATATATTTTAATGAGTTGCTCAGTTTACATGTTACTGGAGATGTGATCAGTTTTGCTGAGGACACAATAATCTTATATCGCAGGAAGTGTTGGGAAGACCTGAAAAATCGGAACTCTTGAGGTTTTTCAACAGTAGATACTTAACAATAAATATGGACAAAACAAAGCTCATGTCTTTTCCAAGTAAGGCCAGTAATTTATCATACTTCTGATCAATAGACTTGAAGTTGGATCTAAATGACATTAAGATTAAAGACAGAAATACTATGAAATATTTGGGAGTCTACATGGACACTCACTTTCATTAGAACCATCATGCTGTAAGGGTGGCAGGAAGGCTAAGGGTATTGATACCGAAATGCAAGCTATTATTTATATTTCTGTTTCATGGATCAGATAAAAATATTATATTATGCATTAGTCCAGCTACATTTGAAATATGGCAATTATTTTGAGAAGATATCCAATTGAATTGTTATAATTGGCAAGAGGCTTAAAAGATGTTAGAGAGTTTTTACTTTTAATCATTGTTTATCTGGCAATTCAACAAGAACCATGGACCAAAAGTAGCTCAAAGTTATGAAACTCAATGTAGCGAAAGCTCGCAAGCAATTCTTAAGATTAATGAAACTGTGGGCCAGCGATGCTTCATTTTCCTGAAACCTCGTGTATAAAACACATTGCTGGGATATTTGAAGGAAGCACACTCAGTTGTACACTTCAGAACAGGAGTGAAGCGATACATAAATGGTCTATATATAAATATTGTACATAAACTATTGGATGTAAAAGATGAATTTAAATATTAGTTATATGAGGATGTTTGGTCGTTTAAAGATTTATTGCTTAAGAGGTTGGCTTTATGTCTTGTAACATATTGGATCAAAAAAATTTATTAACAACTTTGTATTAAATTTCATCTTCGAAAAAAGAGAAAAATATATATATATATATTAACTTTTAGTTGCTGATGATGAAATAAATATCCATAACTTTTTAGTTATTACAAATCGAAATCTTTACAAAAAGAATTAATTTCGATATAGCCTTCAAGTTGCAAATGACATAATTTGGTAAACGTAAGAAGAAACTATCTATATTCCATGTAAAGCTACATTAATCCCTCATAATCAAGTGTGACCATGCCAGCCATTTTGAAATATATTCTGATTTTCATCGGTATACTCATAAGTATAGAGATCAAAGTTTTAGACATCTTAACGTAATAGTAATTGAATGGGACTTAATACTGAACAATCAGAGTATATCCTCGAAAATTTTATTGCTAATTCTGATGTAAACCTAATATAGAAAATAACTGCTGACTAAAACAGAATAAATTCAAGATTACCATTTGATTCTTGATCTCGTAATTGTCTTTGGTGTTGTTGAGCTTTGCTTAATATAAGGCGTAGTTTTCTATCTTCTTCAGTCTCCAAAGCTTCGCCACTTAGAGGACAAACACTAGCAAGATATTGAATTAGTTCGCTGTGGTCGCCTATCCGGAAATGTCTACCCCTACCCTGAGAATAGAGCCATTCGGCTCTTAAGCTGAAACACAAAACAATAAAAAACACTTTAGTGAAGTAGGATGTAATTCAATTTCATATTAGTAAACTTGTGGTTCGAACTTCTGAATTTTAACTAAAATTTCATGCTTTCTTCATATTTCAGAGTTCACTCTGTTTCAAATTTCTCTTCAGACTTAGTTAAGTTCGTGAACTGTGTTAACTGCATCGAGTTACAATGGCGGTTCACAGTATAAACACTAGGGTAGTCAAATGTAATATTAGGATTTCGTCCAGACCACATTTCATTACATTAGATAATAAAAAATACTGAAATACATTTAACACTTTCCACAAACTTGTTGGGCAGTTGTTGGTGTGGGTTTCTACTTGACATATTCTACAATATCTTCATCTTCAGTTTTCAAGTGCTACAAATTCCAGTATTCTTCTAAACCTACGACTACTCTACACATGATACTACATAACATTTTCTGCATTATTCAACAAATTGAGAAAGTTTGTGAAATTGAAAGATTCTTCCAATAGAAATCTTTCATATTTCTATAATCCAATTGGAACAAAGCTAGCTCCACGATAACTGAAGTAAACGTCCATATGTCGAATCTTTTGACATGAATTATATGATATATCTCTCATGTGGTTCCAATAAGAAAGGTAGGTGGTAGTGTCCTATGGTGAACAGAGAGAAGCCTTACGGTAATCTTAAAACATTTATTGATGATAGGATGTCTTGAGCTAGCCGTTTCAAAGGTACAATGAATTCTTAGTCTTTTACTTATTATTCTGAAAGATAGATCAAGTAAGAATTTATTTTTCAAAAAAAGGTGATACCTTCAGAAGGAACAATGAATGGAACTTTTGTACATTTATTACACAGGCATCTAACAGAACTAGTTTGTTGTCCTCTGCCAGTTGTGTAAGTGGTCTCTTACTCTTGAAATTTTAAAGAAGAAAAAATAATTCAATACTTATATACGGTTATCCATTTGAATCAAAATTAAAAATGCCATAAATGAAAATCTCGGAAAATTTGGTCTGGAGTTAATACAAAAGTGACAGCCCCTATACCTTTATCTATGAACCGCCAATGGTGAGTTTCAACAAAGGGACTACTTTACCTTTCTATAGCATCAACAACATAGCCATCAATAACTGTAACGTTCATAAGCCAATTTATTACAAAAGGCCGATAATCAAAACCTCTGATTTAATAATTAAGGAAAATATCTATAACTTCACAAAATTACAAGTTTCAATTAAGCTTTGCTTTGCCATATATTGTAATCATTTTAAGTTAATGTTGACCAACTAAAATTTGAGTCATTTTAACATTTACATATACAAATACAAAAATGTAGAATAAAAACAGCCATACAATTATTGAATATTTAGAATGAAATAATTATGTTTTTTTGTATTAACTTTATAGCCGATCATGACAATTCAATGGAATGAAAACGATCTAAACTTAGAAAAATAAAGTACAGTTCCAATTTTTTTGGAAAATCTCAGGAAACTTCATTGAAAGTTGCAATTGATACTTTTTGGTAAAGCAATAGATTGCTTCATTAGTTAAATTAACTTGGAGAATGGTAAACAAAAACTGTCAATTTATCCCAAAGTGAATTGCCAGACTTGAAAATTGTTAATGGCCATTTTGGGTTGCTACATTGCTAAGGATTTAACAGAAATTTCATTTCTAGCACATCTGTCTTTGCTTGTCATATGGCATAATAGCAGGAATTGTAGAAGATTAATTAAATGATGAGTCATTTCCTTATGTAAAGGAAAAGGCAACTCTTTTGTAGTACTTCAATACTTGTGTGAAGAAGAGCTTGATGAAGAAATATTAACTTTGTTCCTGTACATACATTACTGGAATTTATAGCTCACAGGTTTTAAAAAGATATGATTTGATACAAGCAATTTGGATAAAAATAAGGAGCCCGACTGGATACAAATGACTTCCCAGAATTCACTTTTATATCCAAATGGACATGATTCGACATGAAATGCTTCAAAATGTTAGTAGGAGGGAAGAAATTTTCTCTATAGGATGGCCACTATATTACTGTTTATTACAAACTTAACAGTGCTGCACCTAAGGCGGCGTAAAGACACAGTAAAGAGCCTAACCAGAAGAAAACTGATATCCTAACTCTGACAACTTCAGAGGGATATTCACAGGAGATCTAGCAGTATATATTAAATCGAAACTAAATTAAATAAAAAAGGATGGAATTTTTTGATCAGAATATAAAACATTTTTTCAGTAATCAGTATAATTCGAGGTTATTTTATATCTCCGTAGTAGGTTATGAGATTTTAAACAACTTAATTTTAACAAGTGTCTGAAAAATTACGTAGGAAAATGTCAAAATTTACCAATAAAAAGAAATATGAACAGTTAATCCAATAATCAAGATTCTTAAACGGCAATAAGGGTCGAATGACACATCATTTTTAAGGTTTTGCAATTCTATTTATGAATATGCTAAAAAATTTCTGTTTGGCGTTCGTTTCAATGTAAAAAAAAAATCGTTGGAAGTAATGGATGAAATTTTAAATAGTAATAGTGTCTTTGTCCAACATTTTCTCTTGTGCATTTTGTAACCACCCAATATGTAGCAGGTGAATCTCTCCATTTTTTTTCCCTAGATTGTTGTAGATTCTTCAGATGTTTTCAAACAAGTGGTTTAAAAATTTTGTGCAAGCAATACTTGAAGGGAGTAACAGTTTTGAGATGAAAATACAATAAAGTTTTTTACGAGGTTAATATGTCGTTTTTCATTTTTAATATTTGATATCCTGATTTTTTATTTTTATGGATAGTTCCTTCCAAACTACCCATAAAAATCTTGGCTAAAAGTGGCTCACATAATCAAAACTTCTCTACAATCTCTACTGCTGTAGAATTCGTCATTAAAACCAAAATAATTCTGATTGAAGCAAATTTTTAATAAAAGAAGAATGTCTGATCTTATTACAAATTTCACTTAATTTTCAAATAGCAATTCAAGAGTTATTACATCAACAGGTAGTACAAGCATTAAAGAATTTTCAGTTAGAAATTACATTTTTTATATCTAAAAAGCCTGTATTGTGATTATGTCATGTATGAAACTACTGGTTTAATTGGATGTTCTATTTCTTATGTTTTTCCAAGGTGATAAAGAACTGTATTGTATCCTCATAAAAACTGTATTGTATTTTGTATGTGTTGCATTTATTTTGCCCAAAGTAATGAAAAAGTCATAGTATGCTGATAAAAAACTTTATTGCATCCTCATCCCAATACTATAACTCCTGTTAAATACCAGTTGTACCCAATTTTTGAGCCAGTTGTTTGAAAATATCTGAAGAAACCACTAGTAGTATGTTTTAACTCATAATAAATAGAAATCAAGATATATGTGTATAATTTAATTACTTCACAAGTTACTATTTGGATTATTAATTTTTTGAATTTTAGGAAAAAAATGTTAATTCTAAAGCTACCATGCAAATTTCTAAGTTATTCCTTTCGATAGTTATCATATTTGTAAATAAGTTATTTTTTAAGACTCCTTTCAGTATAAAATTGAAAATACAAACGTCTGGATAAAATGATAGTGTCTGGAACAAGCAAGCAAAAAGAATTAAACGAGAGTTATTTATCAAAACTTGTTGTTTTGGAAGGATTATGATATTCATATAGTAGAATAGGCATACTCTATGCCTATTAATCTACCCAAAAATGATTTTCAGGGAGAATACTGAAATCTTTGAATTTGCAACAAATGTGACTTTTCATATTGTACCAGAGGGAAAGTACTCTATCCCACTCCATATGCGCAATAGAAAAACCAGTATTATATATATCTTGTTAAGTAATGTTTCAGCAAAATGATACCCTAAAAAGCAATCACAATTATGAATGAACCAAAACTACATTGGACTACAAAATTTAAAGATATATGACAAGTTATTTTGATTAAGATTCTTTATAACCAATTGTAAAATATCGAGTTAAAAATCTTTATGTGTTAAATAAAACATTTTGCTATCATTAAATAATTTTTCAATTAAAAATACAATCGATAGTTTCAAAGTTTGTAAAAAATATCTGTAGATTTTGTAGTTTTGCTTATGTCATGCTAGATACTAAATTTTTAACCTGCCCTGTTTTGAAAAGGATACATGTTTTTACCACTCATATTAACACAAGGGTTGTTAGCAATTGAGATGCTTGTTAAGTTAGTTAGATGCACTAACTGAGACATTTCATTCAAATCACTAATATTATTGTTAGCAAGAGTTAGATTCGTCAAGCTTACAGGTAAAAACCTATCACACTGCACCAAATGATTTATCTTGTTGTTATGAAGGTATAGTTCCTGAAATTTGAATCCAAAAATCAAATGCATCCAATAAAGAATGATACATTACTTACTTTGAGATTCTTCAAAAATGACATATCATTTATATGTATTATACTGTTCTCTGATAGGTCTACATATTCCAATTGTATATTTGTGTTCAAATGCTCAATTGTCTGAAATAATTTTTTTTTCAATGCATAATGATTATTTGGCAAATAATAGGTGGACCGGAAAGTAATGTCGTTTCTGCAATGTTGATTCTACTTCGAAGTCGTGTTAAAGACATTTTAAGGTTATACTGACTTGTTCACTTCTAAAAAATTTAATATTAGACGTTTTTTTGCAAGTTGGAGTGAAATGACCAGCTAAATACCAGGAAAGCATATCCGGCATTGTATGCTTTTTGAGTTTTACAAGTAGTAACGCAACAGTTGCGACCGAAAACATTTTGCGGTGTTTATCCAAGTGCATTAGACGATCGTGAATGCCAAAGATGGTTCTCTAGGTTCAGATTCGGTAATTTTTTGATCATCCCAAAAAGGCGCTTCTGTGTGTTTGGTGTAGTACAGGCGGAATTGTTCATTTTGAAGTGCTGAAACCTGGACAAACTATTAATGCAGATCTTTATTGTGAACAATTGGACCGAGTGAACCAATCTTTAATCGAAAAGTATCCGGCGATTGTCAACAGAAAAGGCGTTATTCTGCAACACGACAATGCAAGACGAACCTTGGAAAAAATTAATGAATTGAGGTGGGAGGTACTGCCTCACCCACCCTACTCGTCCGATATCGCTGCCTCGGATTTCCATTTATTCTGATAGCTACAATATTTTTTTAGTGTCAAAAAATTTGAAAATTTGGGTAACGTCCAGTAGGTCATCTCGAGATATTTTACTCGAAATCAATTGATTTTTATCGGTCCGGCATTGAAAATTTGCATACTAGATAGCAAAATGTTCTTGACAGCGAAGGTGATAACATTATTGATTGAAAATAAAAACTTGTTGATAATTTATTTGTTCGTATTTAATTTAAAAGAACGACTTTACTTTCCAGTCCACCTAATAGAAATTTGCTAAGTTTCTTTTTTTTACAAAAATAATTATTTTATTCATAAGCAAAATATAATAATTGATAAATATGAATGAAAGACATTAAAAATTAAAGTTGATATCACACCAGAATTTAATTTATATATATAACAAATTGTTTTCAAAGAAAATAAACCATTTCAACAAAATCGCCTATAACAAAGATGCAGTCCTTTAAAGTTGATTTTGATGCCTTAAAATTCCAGGTACAATTTTGTTACTTCAAACTCAGGCGATGCACATTGGAGTGAAGCCATAGACCACATGTCAAGAATTCAAACACCAAATCGAGTATAAGGAGTTCAGTATTCACTTGAAAGTAAATAATCAGCACTATTTGAGTACAACTTATTCAGTGTAGTGAGTGTTTTGACTTTCGTCACTTTTTTGAAAATGTATCTAAATATTGAACTTAGTGACATGATTGCTGTGTATGGATAGTGCGAGCAAAATGAAATCGCAGCAAGAGATACTGGTAATTTGCAAGCATCTTAGGAGAACCCGTCGGCACACCTGTAATAACTCATTTGAGTTGTTGACAATAAGTAAAGAACAAATTCTGGAAATAGTTGAGCATGAACCAACATCAAGTATAATATTCATAGTACGAGTAGTTTAAATGATCCACAGTAAAGTCTGGAAGACAAGAACAATTTTATCTCTACCATTCTTACAACATCTATTTTATTCACCAAAGAAGACAGATGCACAAGAAATGAAATAAATAATTTTCATAATACCCATATTTGGTCAAACAAAAACCCTCATACCATATGAAGAACAAATTTTCAGCCAAGATGGTCCTTAAATGTTTGGTGTCGGCTGTAGAATGTTTATTGGTCCATTCTTTCTATAATCACGAATGTCAAGAAAAGATTTCATACATTTGAGCGCGGACAGGTAGGTGGTAGAGCATCAGGTTCGTGACCGTAAGGTCCGGGTTCGAATCCTGTTCAGGTGGAAAATAAATTTTCTAGTTGGACGGGTGTCGGCCACCATTTCACTGTTGGATCAAAACTTAACACTGTTGTGACCTAAAGTGGTGAAAGATCGCAGTAACAAAGCCTACCCAGAACACAACCGCACAACTCGCACAAGCTGTAAAAGCTTCTGAGAGATTTTCACAGAAGATCTAGGAGTATCAAGATAATAATAGTAATAATAATAATAATAAAAAAAAAATTATTTGCTTTAAACCAATTTAACTAAATCACTTGAATATGTCCTTGTGAATATCAGCCTGAGAATGATAAAAAGGATATGGATATTAAAATTTGCTGATAATTTTGATTCCTAGTCAAAGATAGACTTAGTAAACATTCTACACTAAACCATCGAATGGACCCAGCATGCTGAGGTTCTATTGAGAACCTACCTTGACTTGTTCACAGACGGCTCTCGAACGACGAACGAAACAGGAGCGGGATTCTATGGGAGCAAACCGAGAATTAACATCTCATTGAGTCTCGGTCAAAACGCAACCATATTCCAGGCAGAACTATTTGCCATTGAGACCGCGGCAGAACTGCTGATAAAACGGCAAATCCACCACGGTAAAATCAAAATATTTACTGATAGCCAGTCAGTACTAAAAGCTTGGGAATCCAGCTCTTGTACCTCAAAAACAGTCTGGAGTTGCCGCACGGCTTTAAACAGGCTCGGTATGTATAATGGAGTCACTCTGGTTTGGATACCGAGCCACTCAAACTATTTGGGTAATGAGGAGGCAGATCGGCTGGCGTTTGCTGGAGCTGCGTTGCCTCTGGTAGGACCGGAACCATTCCTGGGAATACCACATGACGTGGCTAACGAGGCGATAACAGGCAGAATGAACTCAAGGCTAGAGTCTTTCTGACGGAGCCATTCTGGCCTGAAACATTCGAAGTTGTTCCTTGGAGCAGCATCGAACAAAAAGATGGCGAACCTAGCGCTAGGTCTGGATAGGGCCAAACTAAGAACACTTGTCGGAATTATGACAGGTCACTGCAGGCTGAAAGCGCATTTGCACAAAATCGATCTGGCTGAAGATGATGAGTGCAGGCTGTGTCTTGAGGACACTCAAACAGCCATGCACATCGTCTCAGAGTGCCCAGCGGTGAGTCGCATCAGATTCGAGGTCTTTGGCCAGGCTTTTATAGCCCATTGCGAACTGAAGAAAGATTACCCCTGAACAAGATTATCGGTTTTATCCAAAAACTGGATCTCGTCCGGGAGATATAAATTAGGGGTGAACCACAATAGTCCGTGCGGACGCAATGGTAGGATGGACAGACGCCCGCTCGCCATAAATAACTAATAACTAACACTAAACCATATTTTAGACATTTGTGTTGCAGAATAACGCCTTTTCTGTTGACAATCGATTTCGATTAAAGATTAGTTCACTCGATCCAATTGCTCACGATAAAAATCTGCATTAATAGTTTGTCCAGGTTTCAGCATTTCAAAATGAGCAATTCCGTGTATACTCCATCAAACATAAAGAAACATCTTTTTGGGATTATCAAAATTACGGGATCTGAACCTAGAGAACCATCTTTGTCATTTACGGATAAACATTGCAAATGTTTCCGAGCGCAACTGTTGCGTTACTACCCTTGCAAAACTCAAAAGGAATACAATGCCAGATATGCTCTTCTGGTATTTGGCTGGCAATTTCATCTCAAATTGAAAAAAAGTCTAATATTAATTATTTAGGAGCGAACAAGTCAAAATAACCTTAAAATGTCTTTGAGACGACTTCCCAGTACAAATGACAATAAAATATCGACATGCGCAGAAAAGATATATTTCTTTCTGATCCCCACCATACAAGTATGGAAAAGAGTGTCGGAAACATAGGAAATTCAATGTAAGCAACGTCAGTTGTTCCAGTGGAACCGTGGAAGAATCAAAATCTCAGCGCGATGCGATGACGAATAAACGAGTGCTCTCTCAATGGTAGTGGCTGGTAGGGGATGCTTTGATCGAAAGGATCCGCAGTCTACGAATCATTCGCACCTCAAACGTGAAATTGGTTTGTCCATATCGGTTGAAAATAAAATAAATCCAAATGATCAGTGTGGAAAAAAAAGTCAGATCATAAAATGGCACTTTGGTGGTCAATCAATTCAAGAGACAATAAAAGCATTTAATTGTTGCCTTTGAAGATAGGCCGATTCCTTCAAGTTCGGCTGTTTCTAGAATAATTTAAAAATTCGAGAAATGTAGGTGTTTACGAACATGTAAACATTGCAAGATTGATAAACCACTAAAAACCATTAGTGAAAATCGTCTGAAAAAAGAAATGGATGTGTGTGCTGCTGTTGAAAGCAGTGCACCTTGTTCGAGTAAACAAATTGCTGAACAAGACTATATGAGCGATAGAAGCATTCAGAATATTTTCAAAAGGAATGGTTACCGATGTTATAAGATTCAAACAAACCAAGAAAATTTTCCAGAAGACCTTATCAAACGAATGGAATTTTGTGAAACTATGATGGAAAAAGTAAATGAAAATAGTTCATTCCTTAACAATATCTTATTCACTAATGAGTTTTCCTTGAACAGAAAACATAACCCATCAGTAGTAAGATATTGGTCTAGGAAGAATAAGCATCTGGGTATTCCTGTGCGTACCCAATATCCACAAAAACTTAATGTTTGGACCGGAATAGTGGAGAATTATATCATAGAGCCATTTTTTATCGATGGTTACCTAAACGCTGCCAAATATCTAGAGCTTTTAGAGAATCAAATTATTCAGACAGTTCGATAGCTACCAATTGATTTCGACGATATCTGGTTTCAACAAGATCACAATATCTCAGGACGACTTTTTCGGACCGTGTCATTTCTACAAATGGCACGATCAAATGGCCTTCCAGATCACCAGATTTATCTCCCAATGATTTTTTTCTTTGATGATATTTGAAGAATTTCGTTTATGGGCATGAAATTGATAGAGCGACGAATATTAATGAATTAAGGTTCAAAATAATCCAACTTTGTGCCAAAATAGCAACTATGCCTTTGAGTCTACTCAAAGATATGAGATTATCTCTTTATAATAGATTTGGCTACTGTTTGGCTCAACAAGGTGGATTATTTGAACATTTAATTCAAATTTGTCGACCTTCGATTTCGCCTTTTTTAGAATTTGTTTTTGTTTTCGAATTTCTTATTTTCATAGAATTTATTTTATTTTCAAGCCAATTATGGCGAAAAAGAATCTAAGTATTCATTTTCACAGAGCAAATTAATTGTGTAATTAATAGCAAATAAATTCTTCGCGTACCATGGAATAAGATTGTCGTATTTATTTTTAGGTCCACGTTTCTCAAGTTTTAAGTGATAATGATTCTGTTTACTGAACTGAAAACAGTGCAGAGCCTCGTTTCGATCGAAGTTTCCCTTCATCAGTCACTACCATTGGGAGAGAACACTCGTTTATTCGTCATCGCATCGTGGAGGTTTTGATTCTTTCACTGCTCCACTGTAACCGACGTTGCTTATAGATTAACATTGAATTTCATATGTTTCCGACTGCCCTTTCCATACCTGTATACGAGGGGCGTTCAATGTATTCTCGGTATCGAGGGGATTTGTTAATAATGTGTGTAATCTAATTATCTCATTTACTAATGACACTATCTGAGGCTATAAATATACCGTTATAAAGTTGCTCACTAAGCAGGAAAAAAGTCAAAAAAACATTCATGAAGAGATGGTTGCTGTGCCCTGTTGTTATCCACCATTCAAAAGTGTTAAAATGAATTCAAAAGAGGGAAAGCATTGAAAACGATCCTCGCTCGGGCGGGCGCGTTGGAGGCACCACTGAAGAAAATGTAAAAAACGTGGAAAAGGTGGTACTTGAAGGTGCCAGAATAAAAATCAAGATGTTAGCAGAGATAACAAACCTATCCGTGGGTACTATACATACTATCCTTCAGGCCCATCTTAACCTCTCAAAGGTCAGTGCAAGATGACTACCGAGAATGCTCCACTGCACCTCAGAAACAAGTCCGAGTCGAGTACTGTAAGGAGTTTTTAGGGCTCTGTGGAGAAGACCCATCGACTATTTTCAACCGGTTTCAACACATTATTTATTTGAAAATTATTGAAGCTTTTATTTCATTATGAAGTTCAATGTATATCGTTAGTTATGGAACAAAACATCATTTAAATGTCCACCACAGAAACACTGGCAGAAATGAAGTCGTTGAACCCAATTTTTCATCACCCTCTCACACAAATTAGGTGGCATGTTAGCAATTACTCGTTCAATATTGATCTGTAAATGGTCTAAATTTGTTGGATGATTTCTGTAAACCAATGACTTAAAGTAATCCCAAAGAAAGAAGTCCAATGGAGTTAAATCGCAGAAACGAGGCGGGTAATTTATCGGTCTATTTCTTGAAATAATCGAATCACCGAATACAGGACGCTTTAAATGCAATGTTGGTTTGAGCTCTTCGGTTAAAACAATTTTGTATAGATGTAAGCCAAGTTCTATTCGTAAAATTCGCCACAAAGACGTCTGGGAGATGCCTATTTCTTGTGAACGTTGAGAAATCAATAAATTTTGGTCTTCACGAACACTTTCATGTACGGCAGCAATATTCTCTTCACTTCTTGCATTTTTTTGTCTCACTGGCACAGTAACATCATGAAGTGTAAAATTTGTTTCAAACTTCTTCACTAAACGTTCAACTGTTCTTTTATCCAGACGATTATAACAACCAAAAATTGGAGTTAAAGCACGTAAAGTTAGAGATCACGATTTTTCATAATAAATTTGGATTATTTGTCAACATTCTTGGAGTGTGTACCTTTCCATGATTAAATGGTAGACATTGACAAATACAACTGTCAATACAATGTCACACATAAACAATGGCTATCATGAGTGAGTAATGTCAATTTAAAATTGAAAGACCCTTTACATACCTAGGCATAATGTTTCGACTCAAGTAGAAGCAAAAACAGAGAAATTAGAAAAAGAATATCTCATACATGAAAAATAATAGGATGTCTGGAGATATAATTTGGAGTAAGAAGATTGGTAACAAAACAAAATATAACCTTTCGAAATGTCAAAAATATAAACCAAAGAAATTTTTGTAAGAATTGATAAGTCGCGCCCTGCATATCAGTAAGGAAGAGGAAAAGACATTTCTAAGTAGTCATTTCATAATACTGCTATAACGTATTAAAAAATTAACTTTTGAGTAATGAAAGCAAAATTTACGTTTAGTAACTCAGCAGTTTTCCATTCAACTTAAGTTCTACAATTTGGTGTTTAAGCATTATACAGTATGTTTCCCTTTCAGTTTTGAAAATGATATATAACTTAAATCAAGTGTTTGTTCTATCTTTTCAGTGGCGGATTTACAATTTCCGAGGCTCTACGCTAAAAAACTTTAGGGTCCCCCCCCCTACTTTTTTAATTTATTTCGAAACATATTTTCAATGGAAATTCGAAGCTTAAAGTTTATCAATAAAATATAAGGTACATCAAAACAAAATACAAGAAATGAATGAAAATCAATAACAAAGTACAGTTCTGAAATAAGGCAGTATTTTTGATATAAAATTATCATTGAACCAAAAATGAACTAAATACGGCTCAGGTACCTCTTGTAAGTTATTTCCATTCTGAACTCGCTGGTAAACACATCTAGTTACCATAGTTTTGAGAAAATAAACTCAAATTCATTAAATTTAAAGTCATATATTCTACTACTTATATATTCAGTACAATGTGATCAATTAGAAAATAAATATTTATGTCTATTCATTTCGTAAACATTTAAAATGGATTGTTTAATATGCTTGTTTTATCTTCAGCAAGTATTAAAAAATAACTATAAAGGCAAAGGCATGTACCAGGTTTGTACAATATTTCTCACCTTAATATTATTTCCAGCCAAGCAAAGCCATTTTAAATTGACAAGTTCTTTCAAACCTTCAATAGTGAGTATTCCATTATGTGCTAAATTCAGAGTATGTAGGGAATGTAATCTACACACCCCATACATTCGAAGTAATTGATTCCGAACAATTGACAGCTGAAAGATACATAAATAAGAAAATTTCTTAAATTATCTTTGCCATCAACTACCTTTTGAAGTTTAATAAATGAATCAATGTTGTCCAATCTTTGCAATTCATTATCATCAAGTATTAAATATGTAACGTTTTGAGATTCTTCCAAAGGTAATTTATTTAGTTTTTTCAATTTCTTATTGGACAAATTCAGAACCTCTGATACTTCCTCTAGAACAATTGGTTATATTAAGGGCTTCAATAAATTTTATTAAATAATAATCAAGATTTATTATAATTTAATCACCCATTTGACTGAGACAATTCACATGATCTTCAACACTTCCAAAATTGAATTCCTAGAGTACATAATTTTTTCAGTCCCTTATAGCTATCTAAATTTGGCATGTACTTCCTAATTTATTTTTGACTCAAAATTTGTCCCTTGATTTTTTGACTTTAGGAGCTTTTGACAGTTTTATACTCCGACTTACCAACTGACATTGACAGATATTACCAACCGCTTCGAACGAAGAAAAGGTTTTTCATTGTGTTGATTAGATGAATAATGGACAATATTGATATTTCGGTACGATGAAATGATATTTAATTGCGAATTTCGACCAGGAATGATAATTATTTCTGAGGTTTTCATTATATCATATCATTTTGCTAATTTTCATAGCAACAGTATCTCTATTTTGATTTCACAATTTTAAGACCCTTTAGTTGGCATTCTTGAAACCTGATAATAATGATGGAGCTTATTTAGGAAAATGAAAAACTCATTTTATCCTGAATATGATGAAATTTCAAAAGTTGTACGTGAATTCTGAGTGATATAATCTGATTAATAGTGTTTGATTCGAGATTTACAAATCGAAAGTGTATTTGCTTTTTATGTATATTTGAAAGTGAAAATTGCAGACATCAGCTGAGAGCAATTAAACCAAAGGCTTCTCAAATTCGCTTTATTTATCATTTATTTCAAAATTATCTTTAAGGTGGCATTAAATCATTCAAGCTGGATAAACTACCAGAATATATCCGCGACAGCGTGGACTGGTTATTAGGGTAAGTAAAAAGATTAAATAATCCATAAGATACTAGATTGATCTAGTAACTGTTTTCTTAGTGGGATTCATCTCAGAAGAAATTTCCCTTAATGAACAACATTTAGGAGGATGTGATAGATCGTTAATTAAATTGAAGGTTAGGTACATAAAAGTGGGGTAAACTCAATTTATTTCACTGCAAAATTAAGAATCTTGGTACTTCATAGGCTTCTCACAACAATGTTACAGTGTGATTGATCTTGTTATATACTTAGCTGAACTTGAACTTGTTATTGGTCATTTAATAGTATTATGTGGTTGAGTAGAGCTGTAGGTCGACTTAAAAATGACCACCCTGTCCGAGTTTTGCCTATTGAAGCTGAACAGACCATTTCATGCTTTTGTCGGTATAGTTTTTCAATATTACCTTATAGTTCTTTGTATTATTTTTTTTTTCCATATTTTCAGTAAAGCCAGGCGCAAAGAGAAAGAAGGAAATGATTCTTCTAGTACTGAAACTAAATTATATCTAGAAGCAGCAGTGCTTGAACGTAAACTACCTGATATGGACCTGAGATTGTTAGTTGATTTACCCCCAGGTTTAGATTATAATGAATGGTTGGCTTCTCACAGTAAGTTCAATTTTTATTTTAATGTCCTGTCACTCCAATATTATTGTATCATGGGAATATACTTAGAGTTCTTAATATTTTGGATAACTAAAGTTCAAATTTAAACAAGGGGAAAAAGAAAATTTGGAATTGGTTTAGTTATATAACATTTAGATGATGGAAAAATTTATGATCTTAATGAAAAGAAAATCTTTTGTAATAAAATGAAAACTTTAAACGAATATTAAGAAGAATTGTCCTTTGTTCAGTAAATTGGGTTTTGTACATTACAATGTTGAATATGTGCAATGTGAAATAATAAATTGTAAAAGTGGTATAAAGTATAATGGAATTAAGTGTTCTTACATAAAAAGATAATGATACTTAAATTGATCCTTACCTATTATGAAAGTAAAGTATTCTCTGTAAATCTATTTGAATAATTTCATAATTGTTTTGCTCACAAATGTAATCTAAAATATCAATTTTTTTATTGCTTTTTAAGTGAAGCTTAATATCAAACAGAATTCACATAATATAATTTATATAAAATTGTAGATAGAATTTTAAAATGCCACCACATTCAATGAGTCAAGTAAGTGATAATAGTAATGTAGGAAGAATTAATAAAAAATAATATATTTTCTTCATGTAATTTTCTGTTAAAATTAGTAGCAGATTTACTACTAAAATATGCTGCTGAAAATTCCTAGAAATTTTCTTATGCAAGAACTTCAAATGGACAAAGATATTATTCACCTATAATGAAGTAAAAGTTCTCTTTCAAATTTAAATGGAAGTTACCTTTGTTTATTGTTATCAACTAGAATCCTAATTTCTAAATGAGCTCATAACTTGAGTCTGTTTCCCATTCACATTCATCATCATTGTTTGCTTATATCTTAGGTCATTTAAATAACATTAGGAAGAAAGAAGTTTTTGATTATTTAATTACTGGACTGTTATCAGATATTGCATTTTAGTAAACAAGTGATTTATGCTACTATACAATGAGAGTATGAGATAATGTAAGAAAAATACTATGAATTCTTAATTTGATTTTTGGATTTATATATAACATTTTCTTGCATATATGTATAAGTCAAACCAGTGTCCCCCTTTGAAAGCAGTGACCATTTATGTAAATTTATTCGTTAAATAAATATTCATGAAATCCTGAACTCTAAATTTGGAAATACGTTTTCTTTAAAATGAAATGCTCAGATTTTGTATTGCCAAGAAAATTTCTTTGTGTGTTAGAATGATCAAAATTTGTTTTCAGTAATTTCATTAAAATTAACTCACAAATGCACTCTTTCCAAATAGCAGAAAACAGAAGGAGTAATCATATTAAGGGTGCAAAAAAAATCAGGCAAAGAACTTGAAAACATTTACATATTGGGATGTTGTTCTATATTTGTTTGAGGATTTTAGATAATTGGAATAATGTTCTAGTAGTTTACTCATATGGTTAATTGCAAATCTTTTTCTCTTCAAATTTATGAATGAACAAAATTATTAAAAAATATTTAATTGACTTGAATATTTCGTATAGTGAAAATGTTTATAATTTATCGAAAAATATGTTTATGAATATTACTATAACCTCGATAATTGGAAAAATAATACAACATACTCTAGAATCACTGTAAATATACAAACATTTATCTATAATATAGAAGGAAATAAATGAGAAAGTTTTGTGATTCTCGAAAAAAATAAAGAAAATTCAGCCAAAATTAGGTAACTACTCGCAGGGAAAGTAAAATTGCTACTAGTTTTATGCGCATTTAACATTTGAAATAAACCTCATTCCATTGTTTTGTTTACATTGGTAAAGACTTAATTGAAATTTTTTATTGCTTTTGCATTTCAAGTGAAATTTTCTGGGAATGGATTTGAAAAATATTACTTTATTCAAAATACTGTTCCTACGAAATGATAAGGAGTATGAGCTATGGTAAACAGGAAGTTCTTCGAATCTGACAGTGCAACTTGCATATGTGTTACAATTCAATATTAGTAATAAGCAGAATATTGCAGAACCAATACATTAGAACTTAAACTAAAAAACCGCAAACTGCAAAAGGACTTATATCAGTGAACACTGTTATCACCGTAAGCCCTAATGATTAAAAACAGAAAAAACTAAATATCTAATTTCCCACACTTTATATCAATTACTATCAAGAATGCGCATACCCAGAGGAGTCAACAACTCCACAACCTCAACATAAATTTATTTTAATTCATCAAATTCAGCAGTATTCTATGAAACATTATTTTAAACCTTGATGAATTGTAAAGCTTCAGGGGAGCAGAAATGCGGTTATACAAACTATAGATGGAAAATGAAAATGATCGGTACAATAAAGCTGTTTTATGAGCAGGTGGTGAAATTAACCCCCTGAATCTTACATTTATGTTGTGAACGTCTGACTTGAACTTGATTTTGTTATAGAGATAGAGTGGAACAATACCACGGAGTGAAAATCCCTTCGCTTTTCCATGCTCAATCATTGACAGCTCTCCATTCAAATACGGCTGAATAGGTTTCGTTGATCGACGGCCGTAAGCAGAAGTAATGCATGTTTCAAAGCTTTTTGGCTTATCTTCTGTGCAATGCTATAATGCCGACGAATGCAACACAGCCACGCACCTATATTCGCCCTGCATACACTAATATATCACATTATATTAATCAACAATGCCATCTAATGCACACGAATATACATACGCAGCATGCCACATCAAGTTAAGTCAAGAATTCAACCGAATTCCCGATTACTTCAAGTGTCACAGACTTAGCTGATGTGTAGTATGCTGCGAATGCTGCAAATATGGGTGCATGGCTCTGTTGCATTCGTCAGCATTTCAGAATTGCACTGAAGATAAGCCAAAAAGTTTTGAAACATGCTTTTTTGCTGCTTATGCCTGGCCATCAACAAAACCTGTTCAGCTGTATTTGAGTTTTGAACTGTAACACAGATGCAAGTTGCACTGTCCCGTTTAAGAAAACTTCCTGTTTACCAAGAAGTTAATCATACTCCTGATCATATTTTGGAATAAATATCCGTTGATTCAATTATTTCAACTGTTCCAACAGTTATAAAAAAGAATATTTCGGTATCGGTTGTTGATCCTTATTTCTTGAAGAATGAAAAGTTTTCAACATATATATTTCAGTTCTCGAAAGAATGATTCCTGATATCATAAATTATATAGCGAAAATGAGGGGTGGTTTCACAATTCCTGAAATTGAACTGTATAGAAGGGACTCTATGGCTCATGAGGAAAGCTTTGTTTTAATGAAAAAGAAAAGGTTGCTATTTTGAGGAAAATAAATGTTTTATTATTTATATTAGGTGGACCGGAAAGTAATGATGCTTTTTTAAATTAAGTTCAAATGAATAAATTATTAACAATTTTTTATTTTTAATCAATAATGTAATCACCTTTGTTATCAACAACATTTTGCCATTTAGTATGCAATGCTGGACCGATAAAAAATAAAGTGGTTTTTGAGTAAAATATCTGGATATGGCATTTTGAAATTCATCCCAATTTAAAAATTTTTGTCACTAAGAAAATGTAGCGATCGGAATAAATGGAAATCCGAGGATGCGATATCGGGCGAGTATGGTGGGTGAGGAGGTACCTTCCACCCTAATTATTTAATTTTTTCCAAGGTTCATCTTGCACTCCGATCTTGCATTGTCGTAATGTAGAATAACTCCTTTTCTGTTGACAATCATCGGAAAACACGCAGGCTACAAACAAATTTTCAAGAAAAACGAAAAATGAAATCATACTGTGAACAATGGTTAGTATGACAACAAAGTTTTGTAGTTAAATTGGGAGAATAACCTTGAAACAAGTATCATCTTATAGATTATCCCAATTCTGGTTATCGATCTATTTAAACCATAAAAAGCACCTCATCCTCCAGGTTTGGTCACAGAAGAGATATCGAGAAAGAACAAAAAAAATCTGGAACATGAACACTATCTGGCTGGGTTATGAAGCGTTTGCGAACCTATGTTATAAGTCATTTTCATCTTGAAATTGAACATTCTATTTACTGTTGAAGTTATTCAGTTCAAAAAAGTGACCATATGATTTTTGACCTCTTCATTTGAAGTAAAGGTTTTATCATCCAAAAATTCTTGCAAAGACCGCAACAAGTAATAATCCGAAGGCGCCAGATCTGAATATGATGAGAATATTGTGGCTGTGGCAGTGTATCCCATTCAAGTTGTAAAAAACTTTTGGCGAGTGACCAAACTTGTATGAGGTCTCCAATTATCTTGGTGGAAAGCTACACCTTTTCTGTTAATCAATTCTGACCTTTTCTGTTCAAGTGCATCATTCAGTTTGTCCACCTGATGCTAGAAGCCTTTCGAATTAATTGTTGTGTGATCCGGTAAAAGCTAAAAAAAAACTATTCCTTTAAAATCCCACCAAACAGACAGCATCACTTTTTATGATGGATATTGGCTTTCGAAATGCTTTGAGCCGCTTCACTTTTGTGCGCCAGGATCTCTTGCGTTTGACATTGTTATATACAACCCATTTTTCGTCCCCAGTATTGATGTGCTTCAAAAATATTTTCGTGACGTTTGAGAAGCGAATCACAGACGTCAACGCACAATATACAATATATGCAAACAAATTTTTCTCTGTGAGAACATGGGGAACCCATATATCTAGCTTCGAGGTTAAACCCAGGCCTTTCAAGTGGTCATAAACATGAATTCGATAAATTTAACCTCTCACCAATATCACGTGTTGTTATTCGCCGATTTTCATCAACTAATGTCTTTATCATCTTCAAACCCGCCTTCCGGAACGTGGTGCACTTCGACATCAAAATTGCCGGATCGAAATTTTATAAACTAGTTCTGGCACTGGCGTACTATCAACACACCTTCCCATACACATCGGTTAATTTCTTTCTGGCTTGAACAGCATTTTTACCTTTTCTATAGTAACAAAGTAAAATATGACGAAAATGTTGCTTATTGCTATCCATATTTAAAAGGGCACCAAGCAAAAACTACTGTGTAGAATTGATTGAACTTTTTCACACACAAGCCTTGCTATATCAGCTCTCAAAACATATAATGATTATGCGGCTTAAGTGTAAAGTTGGGCTAAAAAAATACAATTAAATCCTTTGTCGGAGAAAAACTAAATTGCTTTTCCGAACCACCTTATACATACAATTTGTTTATTACAGTCGAATTTTGCTTGCACTTTCCTTATATCAAAATCATGTCAATAAGTTCAATATTCAGGTAAATATATATGTGGCATCTATCAATAAGTTCACAAAAGTCAAAATTTATAAGAATTGGCTATTATATATAGGCTTGATTGTGTATGCTTAAGTGAATATTTTTAATAGATACTCAATTTGATTTTAGAATTGTGAACATGTAGCCTTTGATCCAATTTAGACTATCCGAAGAATATAAAGTAATAAAATGAACTTATCATTTCATGAAGTCAAATTCTAACTTGAGAGATTGTTCCCAAGAATATTTTATATGGGAGGTTTTTATTTAGTGTTTATCTGGATGAATTCTATATTCTGTTAGAGAAAAGGACATATAAATGCTGAAATTTTTTCTTCATATATAATTTCAGTAATGTTTGTTAGCTTTATTGTTGCAAAACAAGCAAGTAGTAATATCTTAATCAGTAAAATGCAGAATGATCAGGAAATATATATAGTATAAATCCCACTGATTACCCAAGGCAAATGTCTTTACCTTGTCTTGTCTGATAATATATTCCAAGAATTTGTTAATTGTTATTGTCTACAATTCAATTCAGAATAAACCTACTTCAATAATAAAAGTTGAATACTTTTCTATCGAAAAAACACATTTACAAAAATATTTTTTCAGCAATGGCTCTATTCGATAATGTGAATTTAGTATATGGAACTGTTAGTGAATTTTGTACTCAATCTGGATGTCCTGACATGACAGGTCCTGGACAAAGGTAATGTGAAATAGTCTATTATGAGTTTGAAACTTTTATTTTGAAATCTGATATTTTATAGAACTTACCTGTGGTTTGATGAAAAGGGCAAGAAAACAAAGGTCGCAGCTCCTCAGTACATTGATTATGTGATGACATTTATTCAGAAGACTATAAGTGATGAAAGTATTTTTCCTACAAAATATGGTAAGTTTTATGAGAAAACAATACAAAGATGTATTGAAAAATTCTCAGCGAACAAAATTTAAAAGTCGAAATATTTTATTATCGATCATACTTTTCTCTCCATTGGGTTCATTTCTTCTGACAAATCTGCGACGTCTGTAGATCTATCAAAAACAAAAGCAGAGTTGATAGTCTAATGGAGACAGATCAAGGGATTTGAAAATCAAAACAGATTTAATCTGTTGTCTTCTACAATTTTAATTTCAAAAAATTCTTTGAAGAAACTTTAAGAATTAAATTAATATCTTTATAAGCACTGCTCATATTTAATAGACGTCAAAATTCATCATACAATATCAAACGGAATTAAGAAAAACCAACGAACATAAACTGTCAATTAAAATTAAAATATAAAAAATAAGCAAACATTATATATATATTTTAATTTTAATTGACAGTTTATGTTCGTTGGTTTTTCTTAATTCCGTTTGATATTGTATGATGAATTTTGACGTCTATTAAATATGAGCAGTGCTTATAGAGACATTAATTTAATTCTTAAAGTTTCTTCAAAGAATTTTTTGAAATTAAAATTGTAGAAGACAACAGATTAAATCTGTTTTGATTTTCAAATTTTGTAATAATCCTTCTATCAAGTAAAAAACCGTTCCTCCTTATTAGATCAGGGGATGTTCGAATAATTCCAAACATAATGCAGGAATTGCAAGGAAATTGTGCTGCAAAAAACGAAACACCTTTAAATAACTTTTCGCGTCTTTTACCACTATTATTTATTGTAGAGTGGTCACTAACATCGAATGGTAATTGGCTGTTCTACCCTTATCCATATATTCAATCACGCAGGAATTCCAAAAAACTTAAGCAAAAACTTTTCCAACAAATTTTTGAACACGAAACTTCTTACATCTTGGAGAACTAGAGTCTCTCCATTCCATCAATTACTGCCTTTTTTCTGGGTCATAGAAATCTCCAAAACTGTGGAAGTGTCATAGTAAATATTAAATGCCTCAGATATTTGATCTGATGAAATCATGTAAAGAACTGCATCGATATTTTTGGTTACAGAGACAAAAACTGACCTTCCCAATGCATCTTTAATGGAAAATTTATTTCTTTTGAAGCTTGCAATCTAATTTTTCATGGTGGTATATACCAAGAACACGATATCATTGTAAATCTGCTTATGTTTTTAAAATTTTATAGAAATTAATTCTGAAACCCTTAGAAAATTGTTATTAATATTAACACTAAAATAATGTCTAAAAACACTTTTTCCATTTAAAGATTCATGGAAAATTTAACTATTATACAAGATTACGAACCAGAAAAAAACTAATAGAAAAGATTTCCACAATATGTAAAATACAATGAAGCTAAGCTAACAATTGTTTTGAAATACAGTGCCATAATCTCAGCGAAAATTATAAACTGAACTACATCAAAAACATTGTGTTCTTAAATAGTGGTTACAAGAGTATTAGGGGGTCAAAGAACTTATTTTCTGAGAATTATGTAAGTAGTGATCTAGGGGCATTTTTGAGGTAATTTATGATTGGTGAATTATACACTCAAAACTAGATTGTTATTTTTATTTGAGTATTTCTTAATCTGTAGTGATTCTGATATATTTAAGACTTGAATTAAATGTGCAAAATTTGGAGGTTTTGTGTGAATTTATGATTGTGTTCTATAGGATGGTTTTATGATGTGAATCATATTTTTTCAACCAATAACTTCTCAAATGTTCCTCAAGTTTCTGATAGAAAGAGTGGCGAGCCTGGCCTTAAAGCATTGTAGTTGTCACGTTTGTGTCTATGGACGCCAGAGCTTTTGAATTTATCTTACGTAGACTTTGAGTTATTTAGGTATAAACGTAGGTTATGATTCATCTTGAATGTGACATTTATATTTTTTGTAGGGTCACCAAGATATGTCAGACATACATAGCAACAGTCTGGCTTTTCTTTTATATCTGGGTATATTAAATTCAAACTCTTCCTATTTGGTTTTTGTTTTAGGATTTTGTCTATGAAAGATGTTTCATATCCATTATTGACAGCAATCTGTAGATAAAAGACAAAATCCTAAAACAAAAACTAAATAGGAATTCAATATAACCCCATATAAAAGAAAATCCTGGTTGTTGCTAAGCATGTCTAACATATCTTGGTTATCTTACAAACAAAATATCTCGTTTCTTCCTGAAACAAAATCTAATGAGCGATAAACTGTGTTTATTCATAAATAGATCAAAGTTTGTACAGGACTAATTCAAAAGGTCTGGAGTTTACAAACTTAAATGTGATGACTGCACAGAGTTTCAGGCAACATCTGAGAAGTTATCGGTTAAAAACGTGATTCAAATTATACATATCATCCTAAAACAGAATTATAAATTCACACAAAATTCCGAAATTTTGCATATTCAATCTAAAGATCTCAAATTAAATAAAATAGGATCACTGCAGATTAAGAAACACTTATCTAGTTTTGAATGATCAGGTATATTTGTATAATTCACCAATCATAAATTATCACCAAAATGCCCCTGGATACCTACATAATTTTCAGAAATTAAGTTCTGTGAAAACCTCCTCAATAATCGTGTAACCACTATTTAAGAAAACGATGTTTTTGATATAGTCCAATTTACAACTTTACGATGGGTGTTCAATGTATTCTCGGTATAGGCATGAAAGAAAATTCTGGAAAAATTCTATTATATTTTTCAATGTAATCTCCTAGAACTTCAATACATTTGTTAAATCGAGAAATAAGCTTTTCTAAACCTTGTAAAAAATATTCTTCCGGCTTCTCCCTGAAATAGGTATTAATTGCCACCTTCAGTTCTTTTTTCGTCGAAAAATCTCTTTCCACAGAGATATTTTTTCACATTTGGGGGGCCAAGTCTGGAGTGTACGGAGGATGAGTAATTTCTTCGAAGCCACATTCCTGCATAGCAACCTTCGCACCGCGGGCCTTGTGGACCGGCGCGTTGTCGTTAAACAGCAACACCAGCGCTGTGAGTTTTCCTCGCCTTTTTAATTTAATTGCTTCTCTTAAATTATGCAAAGTAGTTGCGTATGATGCTGCTGTAATACTTTCACCCTTTTTAGTGTATTCAATCAATAAAATATCTTTAGTATCCCAAAAGACTGTAGCCATTTTTTTTTCCAGTGGATGGGGTGACTTTAAACTTGCTTGGGGACTGTGCACCCTTTTCAATCCACTGCACTCTTGTTTACTCTCAGGGTCATAGTGATGAATCCATGTCTCATCCTCAGTAACCAGCCCGTTGAAAATAGTCGATGGGTTTTCTCCACAGAGCTCTAAAAACTCCTTACAATGCTCGACTCGCACTTGCTTCTGAGGTGCAGTGAGCATTCTCGATACTTGCACTGATCTTTGAGAAATTAAGATGGTCATGAAGGATAGCATGTATGATACCCACGGATAGGTTTGTCATCTCTGCTAATATCTTGATTTTTATTCCGGCATCTTCAAGTACCAGCTTTTTCACTTTTTTCACATTTTCTTCAGTGATTCCGCTAACAGGTCCGCCAGAGCGAGGATCGTCTTCGATGCTTTCTCTGCCTCTTTTGAATTCATTTGTACGGTGGATAACGGCAGGGCACAGTCTTCGTAAAGAGTAACCATCTCTGCATTAATGATTTTTCGACCTTTTCCCTGCTTAATGAGGAACTTCATAACGGCGCGATGCTCGATTTTCCTCATCATTATGGCGTTAGTAATACTGGTCGTCTTTCACTGAGGATACCTACAAAACTAATGATCGTAAATCAGTGAAATTTTATATTCATACCCTCAGATAGTGTCATTAGTAAATGAGATTATTAGATTACTCACATTATAGGCAATTCAACCCGATACCTATAATACATTGAACACCGCTTGAAGCTCAGATGAAGACATTGTGAGTCGAAACAATTGTCAGCTTAACTTCATAAAGTTTCATTATATTATGCATGTGTAAACTGGAAATTATGGAATTTGTTCTATACAGTTTTTTCTGGTTCTTAATCTTGTAAATAGCTCGAATTTGGCTACCAAATGTCTATTTTGAAGGTTTGGAATAACGAACTCTCATTTTGATAATAAAGTGTTATCATTTGGACTTGCTGCTCAATCGTGTAACTTACCATGGTGATTTGGTATCTGGAACTGAAAAAGAAACAAGCCATAGGGTATCCAAAAGATATTTCATTATAACTGTTTATGTTGTGTCGACAAATATCTATCCAAATAATACTATTTTTTTTTTCTCTGTTTCAGCGAACGAATTTCCCTCATCATTTGAGTCAATAGTAAGAAAGATAGTGCGTTTATTGTTCCATGTGGTGGCCCATCTCTACGCGATTCACTTTAAAGAGGTTGTAATGTTAGGTCTCCATGCTCATCTCAATCTCACATTTGCCCATCTGACGGCACTGCATCATAGATTCTCTCTGATCGAGGCAAAAGAGACTGAGGTACTGAAAGATCTCGAGGTTGCTCTTAAACTCACGGACGAAGTGAATAGTGAAGCAGCAAATAATAATGAGAAAGGGAATGACAAAGATGCTCCGGGTGATAGCAGTAGTACAGACTCCAAAACACATTCAAATGACGATAATGTGTGTAAGTTGATTTTGTGGGGACAGAATACCAAATTTAAAATAATGAGGTTTTTATTTCATTTAACTTACGATTCTGCTTTTTAATTTAGTGGACTTTTTTATACTATTTATTCAGTAACTTATGTATATATCTAAAAAAAATTCTGTAAATGAGGTCAAAGTTTAAATTTGCTTATCAAATGTCCAGAAATAAATTATTTTCCAAAAGTGGGGCTTTTTTTAACATAATTTGGAACTTCACAAAATTCTCAAAAATTTGGTCCTCATAACTCTGATAAATTTGGTCCTGTTATAATAATTGATTCAGTCCTTGCTTAATGGAAAATCACTTCAATTAAATAAAATAAAAAATAATTTCCGTTAATTCATTAAATAAACAATTGTTATGCAGCACTGTGGCTTTTTCATGTTAACTTTTGAACTAACTTTAAAAAAGTAATATCACATCTTATATAGGTATGTTTTAGGTAAAACCTTGAAAAGGGGACAGAAATAAAACAGTAAAATATATTGAGGGCAATTATTGGAAAGTGAGAAAAAATATTCAACAAGAGAGATCTGTGAACATCTGTTTGCTCTTTTAAAAGAATGGTAAGGGATTTGTATCTTTTAATTTCAAGTGATTCTAACAGCGTTAGTTTGTTACTTTCATTATGGTTGAACATGTTACACAACAATCATGAAATTATCCATAATGAAAGTAATCTGTTAATCTCAAGTGATTCCATCAGTGTTAGTCTGTTACTTTTACTTTCATTATGGAAATTTTCATAGTTGTTGAAATTTGCCATAATGAAAGTACTAGGCTAAGTCTGTTCGAATCATTTTAGATTAAGATGTACAAGTTTTTTTGAATGAGCAAACAAACATTGACAGATTTTCCTTGTTAGATATTTTTTCGTAGTTTAGGTTTTTCCAGTAATTGACTCTAATATTTTTTATGATTTATTGGTGTCTCTTTTTCAAGATTTTGTCTAAACCATACCTTTATAAGATGTGACGTTACTTTTTGCGCGTTCATTCTAAGGAACAAAGTGCTATCGTTTTGCCCTATTATCGTTAATTTTCGAATTTTGGGCCAAAAATGGTTTCAAACAACTAGATTGAACTCAATGATGAAGAATCTGAGGTCTTAATTAATTTTATCAGGCCTGTTCGTCAATTTTCAATGGAAAAAGCTAGAGACTTGAAACTTTCAGGATAAGTTCAGGTCATAAATATCTTGGGTTTGTTAATAGACAATATCAGTCCAATGGTTTAGCAGTTATCTTTCATCATCTTAAACCTTTTATTATTTTCCCAATAGTTTCGAAACAACTGGTGCGATCGGAATGAAATTTGATATTTAGGACTCCAAGATTTATGCCAAATTCCGTGAGAATCGGCCGCCCGGGCGGACCACAGGAGGTAAAAATATGCCTAGAGACAAGAAATTTTCAGAATGGTTTGGATCTCGGCAGAAAGTATGAAAAGTATGTGAAGTAAGTTTTGTTCATTATACTTTTTTCTTGCAAATATTTAATGATGCTGATCCATGGAAAAAGGATGTAGTCTTTTAGTAATGTATTTTTCATTTTCATGAGAGTATCTGTTTCTTCAGGAAAATAGTTTTGAAATTGCAAAAAATCACATATATTTGGCTTTAGGATGACAGGACATAGTATGTGTTCCTATTCATCATATGTAGCTTCTTTAAGAAATAATTCACAAATTTGAAATCTTCAGGGGAAATGGACCTGTTGACCACCGTGTAAAATCTGACTTCATGTCAGTGCTATTCACCATTTTTTGGAGTTGTAGGTAAATGTAAACCTGAAAAAGCCACAGTATTGTCGAAACAATTGTTGTTCACTGAATGTATTTGTAACAATTATTCTTTTTTGTTTCATTTAATTGAAACTATTTGTTCGACATGCTTACATGTTTGCCAATTCCTCCACATTATTTACCTACTTATCATGATGCATTAAGGTTTTTAAATAATCCAGAAAAAGTTCTAAGAGTGTGAAGTTCATTGACATATGGCTTTCTTTCTGGAAAAAGTATATCCAAATATTTCCTCTATAATGTACAGTAGTTAAGTCAAACCAAAACCAACTGATATTAAACTGTTTTGGCCTTTACTAGTTGATCATAATTAAAACAAGTTCAAAATTACTATTTTTGGATGGGATAATACCTTGAAACTGATATAGGATAGTCCGTGCGAACGCAGTGGTAGGGTGGACAGACGCCCGCTCGCCATAAATAACATAACCTGCAGTCACAAAAAATGTGTACATTTTTAATTTTTTGGTAGTAAAACAGTAATTTTTCTAAAAAGTTGTTTTAGTTTTTCTGATATTCAGATAGAGATTTTTTAGTATAACGCAAGTTAATGTGGAGAAGATATGAGAACTTTCAAGTTGAACGAAAGAATGACCTGACCTTATTGATATTAATTGAGCAAAATTTTCATTGTTTTATTATTTTTTCTGGAACCACAAACAAGACTGGCTGCAACTACATTTGACGTAGAAATAATACTTGTACACAGTGGGGCAAAATAACAGTTAGATCAGGCAAGCAAATGGTGGTAGAGGGCAGCAGCTGACATCCTTCGATTCAAGAAAGTTTACCATTTATTAGTCACAATAGTTATCAGAACAATAGAGCTACATGAATTCGCAGTTGAGGAGTATCTCTGTAGAGTTCGTTATTGTACAACAGCACTTTTGTCAACACTTCAATATTACTTGTAATGGTTCCAAAACATGACACAATCAAGAGATGGGTACAGAATTTTAGAACAACACAGTCAGCAATGAATCCAAAATCTCAAGGTTGGCTCCAAGTTTCAGTGGAAAGGGTGAGACAAGCAGTAATTCATAGTCTATGCCAGCTGTTCCCTGGAAGAATGTAAATAATTTCTGTGGATGAAAGCAAAGCAGCAATAATAATGACCAGTAAGGCTCATTTTCATTTCTGTGGTTCTATTGACAAACAGAAATGCCAATATAGGATAGCAGAAAACGCCACTTCACAATGAGAAAGTCACTGTTTGGTGCTCTGCGAGCTGTTTTGGAGTAATCAGCTCTTATTTTTTCGCAGATGCTCAAGGAGCAGCTCTAGCTGTAACTTCCGAGTGATGTGTTTTTATGTTAGAAAATTGTTCTATCCCAGAATTGGGACTACACAAATTCGATGCAAGAAATGTTTGCTTCCAAAAAGATGCACACCTGCACATACAGCCAGGGTTTCAAGGGAAATTATGTGTTGCATTTTCCCAAGGACACGAAATCTACCGTTTCAGTGACATTCCATGGCTCCCTTTATCCCCTGTTCTCTCAGCTGCTGATTATTTTTTTATAGACACCTTAAGGTGAAGGTCAATAAGCCTCTAAATCTGCAAGAGATAAAAGTTAGGACAATTGACATTCCTGACAATGCTTGACATTATTTCAGACATGATTTCATTTTTTATTTGTTGAATGATCACAATTTAATTGTGAAACCTAAAAACTGTGTGAATTATTGTAAATCAAATTATTATAATGTTTCACCTAGTGCCAACCCCATACTCTATGTTGATAATATATAAATTTAAATCGTTCATAATTAAATTTACTCAAGTTGAAAAACAGCGGAGTGTTATTCTCATTTAAAGAACTCCCTTCCATTCTGCCCCACCCTGTATTTTGTCTCTTACAAACTATATATACTGTCACTTTTGCACCGAATTCATGAGCATTTGCCGAATTGTTAGAAATATTTTAAAAATTTAGAACCAAAATGATTGAGAAATTCTAAAAAACTGTTATTTTTTATGTGAATTTCTTCTCTCAATATACCATTATTTGGCAACTTAGAATGATGTTTTTCGGAGAAATAACTTTTAAATTCTACATTCTATAAAAAAAAACTTCATATGATGAACTGGGGTTATAAATGGTCTTATGTTTAATGTTACTCTCTTGCATAGTTGTCAAGTTTGACATACATTCTCCATTCCATTGAAGAAAAATAATTAATCTTTCTGCATGTTAATGTTTCAGGTAGTGACAATAAATAGTAACTCGAACAAGGAGGACCTTTTGATAATGTGATCGAGATGGTTCAATAGAATGATTTCTGTTGACCTTTTAGTAGCACATGTGATTTTGAAATATAGACTTTTATCTCTTTATTTAGCGCTACTGTTTTATTTATTGTTTTATTTACATTTTAATTTTTTTATATTACAAATTTATTGCTGAAAAACAATAAATTCCTGATGTATTTGTAATTGTTTTGTTAGATTGGCTTATGCTGCAGACATTACAATCTTTAATATTCTATAACATGTAGCCCACACAAGTAATGCAAATTATTTTAAAAACCACACATTTTCAGAATAGCACTGTTTAAAAATTAGGCTGGAATTGATTTTTTTACATTGAGGCACGGAATAGCAATTAATTAAATATATCTAGTTTATATTGGAATATTACTTCTTAGTTTTATCCGATTTTTTTCACGAATATTAAGATCAAATTCATGCACTGAGTATTTAGACATTTCATTAATGTAAAAACGACATTTGCTTAAACAAGGAGGTTAAGTCGAAAATATTTCTATCACTCTGAAATAGATCATATTCAACATAAATTGTGCATTTCCAAGATAAATTTATTTTTTTTAGAGAAAGAGTGATAACTCAGAATGGCAGATGGTTCCTATTATCTCTCAAAAACTAATTTCTTCATGAGTGAGATTCTTACTTTTCATTTATTTCCGAAAAAGAAACACATTTTTTCTCAACTTTAGTTAGACCATTTAATTCATCCAAATCTTTTCACTTTTATGTTACTATGGGTGGGCTAATACATTAATTCAGGTTTTCAAAAATATGCTGTGAACAAACATAAGTAAGGAGTACTTAAAGGAAGAACTGAGGAATGTTGAAATACAGTGAAAAGATGGGGGAAATATGAATTTAAGATAAATAATCACTAGATATTTCGCATTTTGTAATAACACAAATGCAAATTAGCAGGAGTTAGAACTTGCACTTTAAATTTATTAAATTTGAATTTGCTTTCTTAGATTAAGTGAGACAAGTGTATTATTAATTTTCAATTTTTTTTTCTGTAGCATGTTTGAATTTTGTTTATTATAAAATTTCCCATTGTACACACATCTGTACATGATCAGTTGCAGTTTGGCTTCAAATGCTTGTATTTGAACATTTTGAGAACTTAGATGAGCCTACAGAAAACAGATGTAGACCTCTATTCAACAACTTGTTATTGTGATAAATGATTTTTTTTTCAATTATTTTATGCAGAATAAATGTTAAATGTGGAGAAGGTCAAATTTTTTATTTGGCACTTCAAATTTAGTTTTGGGAAGTGTTATATTTTCTTTATATCCATAAGTCAAAGACTGAATTGGACATGTAGATTCTAATAAAATTTTTTGTCATTACATAAAATAAAAATTTAATTATTTTTTTGAATTATATTTGAGTCAAATTACAATTCAATCCAATTATTTCTTTCTCCAAGCAAAGTTATTTATTTCCAACTTTGGTATTTATTACTAAAAATGTTCAATTTTGTTTTATGTAGTTTTTTTCAACAGAAATTTCTTTTCAAATTACAATTATTAATTTGAATAGAAAATTTTGAGAACCAAATTTTCCAACATATTTTTATAGAAATCAGGAATGATGTAAAATCCATCCAGAAATGTTGCATTTTTTGAGGATCCAATTATTTTGGAAAAATGCTGGTACGTGTAGATTTATGGATATAGTTGAAGAATTCGTCCTTAATCAATTATTTTGTCATTGTATATAGAATAGAATTAATGTAACAATATATTTTTGGCACTCGCAAATAACATTTAGACTCCCTTCAATTATACAATAGTAATACAGAATCACCAACGGCATTTTGAGTAAGAAATTTAATTATTAGAATACATATTTAAGGAACAGGTAAATGGTTTGTATGAAATGTTCCGTCAACAACCATTGCTTTCTTCTTAGATGAGAATTGATATACCTATTCCATATGGTAAATATTTTTGCCATATTTTGAACTAGAATGACTTAATATGAAAGGTATTTTATCCAATATAACATGGTTATGCTTATATATATCAAGTTTTTCCAAATATGATTCTTGATATGCACACCAGTTATGCAAAAAACACATTTGTATGTTGCTTTATGGAGGAATATTATTTTTGAAGTGAATGTACAGTGTTATTGTTCTCACTACTGATTGTAAATATGTATTTGAAGAAAGTTTTAGTTTGTTATTTACTGAATTCTGTAAACAGCTATTAGAAAATAGCATTTGTTGATGAGGATAAATAATCAATTCTAATGTTGAATTTTGTTTTATTCCAGTAGTAACATCTTCCCATCACAATAAATAACGACTGCCGTCAAATATCTATTTGAACTTATCTACAATTTTTACCTTGTTTGTTCAACTTATCTTCGTATTTCAAGCTTTCGCTTAACTTCATTGGAACGTTTATATTCAGGGAACCGGAGTAGCGTGCGGGGGTCAGAGAGGCCATGCCTAATATCCAATAATTAGAATAGAGGGGGCGGCTAATTTCCGGTAGCCCTCAGGCGGCAAAAGCCAACTCTACATTACTAATATAGGGTGGTCCTCTTTTTGCAGAATGATTTTAACAGATCTATCATTTTTAATACTATAAGTAAGTTCTACCCTTGTTTCTGCAGCCAACCCTATACACTATTACCGGGAGTAAACAGAAACAACTTTCCGTTCAGGGCACTATTTCATATTTGATGGATCGAATTTTACCATTGCAAAGTATATCATAGTATTGTTTCTCATTGTTGTTGCGTACATTATTATTGTCTTTTTCAATATTGCATTTATTAATATTTTAATTTTTGTGTCTCTACCATCAAAACACAGATCACGAACAAGCCAAAATAAATTTCTACTCTGGTTTTACACATGCGAACTATGCAGAAGCACTAAAAAAATATAGGAGAAAATTTCCTAATAAATGCCATCCCTATTTGCTAGTCTTAGCGAACAATTGATGACATAGTCTCAAAACTGTTTGACCTGATGAGTTCCAGAATAGGATTCACATTAGGGAAGATAGAAGAAAAAACCAGTTCGATATTTGTGTAAATGTGGTGAAGGACGCAGTTTAAAATTTGGCAATGGTTTCTAATAAAAATTGCAGTGAAACAAATTTTTTTGAGTAAGATATTAAGGACGAACGAAGCTTCTTTTACTCGTTGGCACATGACAATCCGTATGCTATTAGGCCTAGAAACTTCCAAGTGTAATTTAGTGTGAATGTTGAAACGCTGAAATCGTTGCCCGACCGCATAATAACATTATAGTAACTACAGAAATTTGAGCTTCCTATACTTCACAAATCGCTAGTCGAACGTCCTGTTAGTTGCCACGCACCTCCACCGCTTTAGTAACACTTGGCGGGCATAATACGGGAATTTTCGAACGGATTGAGGCCCATGAAATTAGGCTTACTGCGCGCACATCGCCGTGGTTACAACACTGTTTGACACGATTTAAATTTTCTTTCGTTAGTGGATTCTTCCAAATTTACTGAATATACAAAGAATTTTCCCGATAAATAATTTAAATCTTTGTTAAAAGTGTATCCTAGTGTCTTCGAAATAGATCGGCTGAAAAACGAACTTAGTGTTTTATACAGGGGCGAACAGTTTTATTATCTAGACGTTCAGCAAATATTAGAGATTATATACAAGGAATTTAAAATTAAACATACAAGCTGTTTTGCCAAGTGTTAACTATTCCTGCAACAAGTGTTTCGGTCGAAAGAAATTTTTCGTGTCTTACGCATAAAAACGTATTTAAGAAATACGATGACACAAGAGCGTCCAACAGGTTTGTCTATCTTGGCTATAGAAAAAGGAATGGTACGAAGTGTTAGTGAGGATCCCCAAATTTATGAAGATATTATACATGAATTTGCAATTTCAAAAAACTGTCGAAAGGACTTGATGTACAAAAAGTAAAAAATGGTGAGACATGGTTTTAAATCGATTTGTATTTTATTCAAGTAAATAACAAATAAGCAGCAATGTGTTTATCATTTTGGCCTCCTTATTTGTTACTTATTATTTTTTGCACATAATATGTATTTATAATGAGGAAATTATTTTGTGTTTTTTAACTTTTCATTCTACTCCTAAGAAGCAGAAAACGTTATATTTGTTAATTTTATATATACACAATGCTATGTTTTTCAATTATTAGTTCTTGTTGATAAATTATAGAGTTTAAAAGTTTTTTTTATGGTTTTAGTAGGGCTATTGGCGATGACCTCCATATAAAAGGTCATCACGTCATGGAATAATACCTCAGGTAACTAAGCATCAAAGTGGCGTAGAAATTTATTCCTTCTTTAGGCCTCACCTGTTTTAAGTACCACAAGCCACCACTGATATATATATATATATATATATATATATATATATATATATATATATATATATATATATATATATATATATATTTTTTTTTTTTTTTTTTTAATAATCACCATTATGGGAGTTTCCTCTAGAAGGTCCGGGTCTTAACGACCAAGGACCTTCTAGGCAGCTGTAAGGAACATTCTAACAATTCTTGTTGTCCAGAGGATCACCTCCTTCTGAGCTTTACTTATCAACTCCTGATCCAGTTCAAGGAGTTCCGTATTTTCTGCCAGGTGGCTCTCAACCAATCCATTCGTGGAGATTATCAGGGGCAGAATCTTTACCGTTCTTAGCTGGTGTATCTCTTTTATTTCAAAAGCCAGGTCGTGGTACTTTGTTAGTTTCTCCGTGTACGCTCTACTTATGTTATCATCTGCCGGGACGGTTATATCAATGATTGTTGCTTTGCGGTTTCCTTTATCAAAGATCACGATGTCGGGCCTGTTGTGCGGCACCGATCTATCCGTTATTATCGGGTTGTCCCAGTAGAGTTTGAACTGACTGTTTTCAAGTATCGGCTTGGGTAAGTATTCGTGTACCCTTCGAGAGGTAAGTATAAGTCCTACTTTCATGGCAATGGCTTGGTGAAAGATTTTTGCCATAGCATTATGCCGCTGGGTGTACTCCCTGGGTGCAAGAATGGGGCATGAGGATGTCACATGTTGTATAGACTCCAAGGCTTGGCAGCATTTCCGGCATCTGTCAGTCGGTATGTTCTTTTTGGCTATATGTTTCAGGTACGCTCTTGTTGGCACTACCTGATCTTGGATTGCGATGAGACGTCCCTCGGTTTCTGGGAATAAATAACCGGATTTAAGGTAAGTTAGTGACTGCTCTCTATTAACTCTATTTTCTTTCAGTGCCTCCGGATACCTGCCATGTAAGGGTTTGCCGTGCCATTCCTCCAGTAGTTGTTCAGATGATTGCGTCTGTGGTGGGTTATTTCTGCTTGCCAGATTTAAAGCCGTGATGTTGCGGTCTTCCTGGCATATTGATTGAAAGAACGGTAAGTTTTTTGAGTGGAAATATTCTCTGAGTTCAGTTACCGCTTTATTGTGGGCCTTTTCAACATTTCGCAAACCCCTCCCTCCTTGGTGCCTAGGCATGTAAAGTCTGATCACCGATGCATGGGGATGGTAGATGCCGTATTTAGACATTAGGACTCGCACATGTGTGTCAATCGCCTTCAACTCTGTGCTTGACCACCTGATCACGCCGAAAGAGTAGGCTATACTTGGAATTGCCCATGTATTGATTGCCGTAAACATTGCCTTGGAGTTCAGTTTACTGCGGAGGGTTTTTTTTATTCTAGCAAAAAATTTATTTTTGAAATCTTCTTTCTGTTTTGATGTTCTTATCTCCAATGCTTGTTGTATACCCAGGTACTTATATGATTCTTCTGGGCTTAGTTCTTGTATAGCCACCTCATCTTGAATAAGCATTTCTCCCCCTTGTGTCAACTTTCCTCTCTTGACGTGTAATGAGGCACATTTGTCCAGCCCCATCTCCATTCTGATGGTTTGTGTGAAAGATGTCACTATCCCAAGAAGGCTCCTCAGTTGCTCCTCATTCGCGGCATATAGCTTGAGGTCATCTATATACAGTTGATGAGTAATTTTGATGTTTGACCTGTCGTCCACAAGGTATCCGTATCGGTTGTTGTTGAGCAGCCTACTGAGGAGGTTTAAAGCTAGACAAAACCAGAGGGTGCTGAGTTTATCCCCTTGGAAGATGCCAGTTAAGATTCTTATCTCTGGTGTTATTATTTTGCCGAATGTTAAGTTCGTCCTCCAGGTTGTCATCAGATGTTCTAGTAAGCCTATAATGTTTCCAGATACACCGTAGAGTTTCAGAACTTTAAGAAGCCAGGAGTGCGGGACCGAGTCGAAAGCCTTTTTGTAGTCGACCCATGCGACCGAGATGTTCCTTAACTTCTTCCTTGCCTGTTTGGTTATAAGATGATCGATGGTTAACAACTCCTTGCAGCCCTGGGCACCTCTTCTGCAGCCATTCTGCTCTCGTGCAAGGATCTTGTACTTGCTTACATGCTTCCACAGATGTTTGGTGATTATTCCTGTGAGTATCTTATAGACAGTAGGAAGACATGTAATGGGTCGATAAGCCTTGGGGTCAGGACTGGTGTTTCCTTTTGGAAGCATATGGGTGACCCCCAAAGTGAAAAACTCTGGTATGATGGAGGGTTCCGCCAACGCTCTCTGAAAAAATTTGGCCAATTTATGGTGAGTGGCCTTGAAGTTTTTCCACCAGTAATTATGGAGTTTGTCAGATCCTGGAGCAGCCCAGTTATTTGAGTTCTTAAGGACAGATGATATGTCTTCCTCCATAATTTCGAGATCTTCCATGGTGTAGTTTCCTGCCTCCTTCTCAGCGTCTTTTATCCAGAAAGCCTCATCATCATGAGTCTCCCTTCGCTCCCAAATTCCCTTCCAGACTTCAAACATTTCTCTCTCATCTGGGTTCACTCCTTCCGTGTTGTTTGCGTTCTCAAGCTTGCGGAAGAACTCTTTAGGATTTTTGTAGTACAGCTGGTTGTTCCTATACCTCTTTACTCTTTCGTTGTACCTTTGTATGCGGTTTCCTAACGCTTTCACCTTCTGTTTCAGCTTGTCGAGGACCACCATCATCTGCTCTGCGAGAAGTTGGTTCGAGCCATTTGTTCTAATACGTGATTCTGATGCGATCTGCCGTACTCCCTTCATGATCCTGTTGGACGGTATTTCTGTATTGAGGTAAGTATGTAAGGTGCCAATTCTTTTTCTTATAATCCTAATTTTTTTTTCCAGCCTCATTTTCCATGGTGGTATCATTTCTTGACGGCGAGTTGGTTGGGCCACGTTTATGCTTATTTTGAGATCTTCGCATACTGTGATTGCTCCAGCGTATACGCAGTCGACCACCTCTCTCAGTGTGGCGGTTACATCGATGTATCTCTCCATTATCCTGTTGATTTTTTGGACACACTCTAGCATTTCTTTGGATTGCTTCATTCTTGGGATGTTTGCCCTTTTACTCGGAGAAAGTCCTGAGTATTTCTGGAGGTTTCGGTAATAATTACGTTCTAGCCTGGATGGTTGTACGCTCATTCGGATATGTGATCTGGTTTCCATTCGTGTTTCTTCATCAGGCTCTGCATTTATAGGGGCACCACGCGGGATATAACTTTGAGCAATGGTGTCAAGTTCAGTGGTGGAGAACTTTTCCCTTTCAAGAAGCCACCTGACTCTATTTGCCAGAAGGTTGGCGTAAGATGGTCTCTGCGGGTTGGTGTCATTCCATAATTCTGTAAGTAGCTCTCTGTATGTCTTTCCTGTTCTTGGTTGCATTTCCTTCGCTATAAAATGAACGCGCATTATAAAGATGTTGTCCTCCTCCGTCCATCGCGTTCTCGCATCTCGCCTATTTGAAACTCCCGTGGGACGAGATCCTCTCTCGTCCAAACTTGAGCTTCCTCCCATATTCCGTGAAACGAGATCCTGGCTTACGGTGCCATCTCGGGGGGCTGCGCCGCTTGCACCACAGCTGACCCCATCGGGCTCTGCCTCCAGACGGTTCCGAAGAGGACCAGCCCGCTGTCCCCTACCGCCCTGATTCTGGCTTCTAGTGATAGGAGCGATATATTCTGCAGAGCCTCAGGATGCTGACCTGAGGCTCTGGATGACTCGGGTATGCGGGGTCGTCACGCCCCGATAGCTAATGCTACCCTGCATATATATATATGTATATATATATACATATATATATATATATATATATATATATATATATATATATATATATATATATATATGTATATGTATATATATATACATATATATACAACACATTCAGTTTTTTGTTCAGAAAAGACATTGTAATTTGTCAATGTAGTTACAAATATTACAACACTTTCACTATAAGATTTTCTGATATATATAATAATAATATTGTTGCAAATAGTTGTAGAGCAAATACAAAATCATAATCTTATTATGTACTAAATGTATTGCTGTTACTCTCTATTTTTAGTTTTTATTACTGAAAAATATTTCACTAGATCGAAATAGATGGTAGTGATGATTTTCTTATATTTTGGAAACCTATTTAGCATACTGAAATAAAACCAAAAATCTGATTTGAAAAATTTTTATAAATATAAATAATTTTCTATCGATCACATAGCTCAACATATAATATCCATATTAAATATTATTTCTGATATTAGTTAAAATACAAAAGATATAATGATTATATGATTTTTGCAATTTGTATTTTCCTAATTAACATATAAACAATTTTTATTTTAAATGATTTCATCTTTATTCTTCAATAACAATCCCAATTAAACAACACTTTGCTGAAATCAAGTTTTTTAAGGTCATCTGGTTTTATAAAGAAGGCACCTACACCCATATCACCCCAAGTGATGTATGTATCGCTATCAAGTTGAAATAATAACTCATAATCTTTCAGGTCATTAGACTCCCTTGGATCATATTGAGTGAAAAAAGGATAACCACCAATTTTATGTCCATTAGGATGATACAGATCATTATATTCATCGTATATATCATCATAATTATCTCCAGCTATATTTTCAAATCGGTAATCATTCACAGACATATACTGACTTTGAAGAGTAAATTCCATTGAATAACTAGTATTATTCTCAAATGGTCTATATGGAAAATTTAATTCCTTTGGTGCATCACACAGTTTCGATTCATCTGTTTCCACATCACTAAAGTACAAAACCTTATATCCATCAACATGATTATTATAACCCATTAAATCATCATTCCCGTCAATATAAAACTGAACTATTCCGCCCATCGGCAAATCTTCAATATGCGGTAATTCACCGAAATTTACCTGGGCAAGAAACATTAGTGGTTCTCCTTTTGAATTAGTTGGATATTGTTCATCCAAAAGTAGATATGGCTCCCCTCCAACTTTGCTTTGCCATTTATTTAGTTTTGGTTCTGGTTTTAATCTGATGCTAATAAATTTCTTCATGGTGGCTTTCATTGCATCAGCATATTGTGCAAATTTGTCAGGAATATCGAGAGAGTTCATGATACTTCTTGATCGCAAAAATTAAATGTTAATGATTATTGGATGAATCCAAATTAGAATATTAACTAATACTTACAGCCAGCAGATATGCAAAGGGAGTAGGTAAATTTAATTTATAATCTATTGATAATTGTTAGAAATTGCTGATATTGGAATGGTAAGAAGTATTTTTTTTGTTTCTATTAATTTCCATAATGAAATAATAAAATAACTGCAAATAAAACATGTGATTCAGTCATAGAGGCTCAATTCAATCTGTGGACAAGTAGGATTTCAGTGCTCTTAAGCCGGGTTCATACTACTTATATTTATATATAATATAAATATTTCAAATATGAACACAATTGTTGAAAGTGAACACAAGAGATATAAAAAGGTGAAAAGCACTGACGTGAAGTCCCGAGCTTTCGCCTGCTTTTCATATCACCCACAATCCTTGGCGTTTACAATGATCAACTATTTATCTTATTTCCTGCCAGATCACATGAATGGAGAAATATTTTTTCAATATTTATTGGAATAGCATGTCAACATGTGGCACAAAAGTTCATTGAACTTCAGATTGAACCCTTTGTTTCAACTTGATTTTTGTCACGTTTTCATATAAATTTTAGAAACTGACTGAAATAATTTTCCAGAGAAACATATATGGTGCAGGGGATCGGAATCTTGGCCTTCACGTTTCTCTGATCTAACTCCTTTAGATTTTTTCGTTTGAGGTTATTTGAAATATAAGGTCTGTATGGTTACTGTGAAAACAAGCAAGAACTTGCTGATCTCATTCAAAATCCATATGAGATATTAAGGAATAGTCGCTATACTCCTTATAGGACATTGAGTGTTCTGCAAAATTAATTAAAACACTGGTACTTTCAATCAAAAGGGACACCATTTAAATAAAAAAGACAAATATTTTCAAAAGAGATTATATTTCTATGTCATTATACGTATAAAGTTTCAATATCACTTATAATTACCATATTTTAAAGATAATTTTTTTAACATATCACATTTTTATAGAAGTTAAACAATGTTTTTCTATCGTATTTTCTGAAATGCAACAATTAGATACTTTGCACTTTTGCATGATCACAAGGTTTAGAATTTCTTATATCAACTAACCTACATGACCTGAATAAAATCGATATTTCCTTGATGAAGTAACCAAAGCCTTCAGAAATTGGATCGCAAATATCTCTTAAAGATGTGGACACATTATAACAGCAAATTAAAGGGGGCTGTATTACTGCATTAAAGAAGGTAGCAATACAAGGCTTAAAAAAGTAATCTGATGTTATCTGAAGAAGTCCAATAGTTAAAGGTCGTACAATACCATGTAGAATAAACCTAAAATTGAATTCGAGAAAATTAGAACTTAGTGAATAATTTTTCCATCTTTCTTGTGTTAATTTTTCATAGCTTCATATTCCCTTTTGCCATTTTTTATTTCAATCTGTCCATTCATCTATTCCTTTTATAGCAAACATCATACTTAAAATCTGCATAATATAATATCAGAACAAAAAACTGAATTTGTTGAAAAAAATTGTAATTTGTCTATGTAGGTAGAAATATTAAAACTTTCACTATAAGATTTTCTGATATATGTAATAATAATAATATTGTTGCAAGCAGTTGTAGAGTAAATACAAAAGCATAATTTTATTATAAACTAAATGTTACTGTTACTCTTTATTTTTAGTTTTTATTACTGAAAATGATTGCACTAGATTGAAATAGATGGTAGTGGTGATTTTCTTATATTTTAGAAACCTATTTAGCATACTGCAATCAAACCAAAAATCAGATTTGAAAAATTTTTATAAACATAAATAATTTTCTATCGATCACATAGCTCAACGTATATTATCCATATTATCTTTGATATTAGTTAATATACAAAAGATATATTGAATAAACTTTGAATATCAAAACAGATTTAAAGAAGTAAAAAACCGCATCTTATTATCTTCTAATTATACGATCTTAACGAAATTTTGTAATGGCCACCTACTACAAAATTTTGGTCTTTGTTTCAAATCTTTCATTATTTTACGTGATATTTGCTTAAGATTCTTTCTTTATATTCAGACTTTAAGAAATAAACCGCTCGTCAAAAAGTAAGAATATTGATGTTTTCCTAAAATGCATATTTTTTGTATCATCATAATATTTTTTTTTTCAAATACATAAACTTATAAAGATTATAGAAACGTCTTCTGGTCCATCGTGAAGCAAGTTTTCATCAAGATTAATCATTTTTTGTCCATATGACACATTTACTAATTTCAATAATCTTCTCTTCAGTTTTCGTTTTCAATAAGAAACGGTTATACGCAATTGAAAATCGGGTTTTCATCATGCCAATACAAGTTTTATCCGAGGACGATGTCAACCCTTTGAATGCTTCAGTTTGGTCGAGCACAAGCGCAAGTGTCCAATTTCTTCAATGTTTGCCAAAATCATCAGATATCACGGTAGTTTGTCATTGAAACTGTTCGTCAAAGACACAGAACTGATAGACCATGTGCTACAACGCCAATAAAATACCGTTTTTTTTTTACTCTTTCGGTGAGAAAACAGCCTTTCAGCAGTTGCAGGTTAAGCAACGTGTTCCAGATGCCAGGTACTTCAGTTTTCATAAGCGCAGTCAGAAGAAGTCTCCATGAAGGCAATCTAACATCTAGATGCTCTTTAAAAAGAGTTCCACTCACTCGCGAACTAAAGTGTCGAAGATAAGAATTGGCAATGGAGCGGTAAATATTAGCGAGGTGAATGAGGCTATGTGTATTATTTACTGACGACTCCAGATATGCACGTTTTTCTGATAGTTGACGTATACGAGTGTGGACATGTCCACTCATACGAAGGAACCGTCGATTTGTTCAAGAAGTCCATCCTTTTCGAGGAAGCACAAGTATAGTTTGCGGTTGAGCTTGTTTCGATGACAGAACTGACTTATTAGTACTTTCAAGAACCATGACGTCTCAGGCATATGTTAAAGTTATAAACGGAATAGTTCCACGATTTCACGCAGCTGTTGGCGAAATTTTGTTTTTCTGGATGAAACTGTACTGCCACTCGGATTCCACCAGGTAATTACTACTAGAGGAAACCTAGGTATATCATCTTGCATTACTACCAAGATCCCTTGACCGAAATCAAATCTCTCGGCACCAATTAAAAAGAACCCTTGATGCCTACCGACCACAGGCGGAAACGCTTCAACAGCTTGAAGAGATCCACATATTTTTTATAAAGGAAGATTAGGCGGGAAGAACCACCTAAGGGATTTTATGCCTACTTGTCAATGTCGATGCCAGGAGTAAGAGTTTATGGTCGCTTCGTAGACTTGCGCGTGCGTCTGAAAATGTAAACATAACCCCCGGAGATGATCCTTTTGTTTTGCAGAAGATTGGTGGTAATCGTTGTAGACTGAATGCCGGTTTCAGAGAGTCCAGTTTTCCTTTATTAGAAATGGAACGCCATTGTCCATTGTTCATTGAAGTGAAGGGAAGTCGACTGAGCTACCCTAACATGTAAAGTTGTTGTATTGTATTGAGTTACATGAGGTGAACGTGAGTGTTATTTGTATAATGTATTCTTTATCCATTGGTGTATTTTACTGTATTGATGCTCCAGCTAGGGGCGACCTGTTTACTTTAATCTGAATTGACCATTTAACATATTTCATACATGTAAGCGTCTTTATCTTCATTTCACTTATTGGGATCTAAGAGATGGTTAAAAATGGTACTTTGCTTGAGAATTCAGAGTGTTTAGAGGGAATGAAATGTGGATCCGCAATTAGATACTGACACCACAACCATATGTCTTCAGAAAGAGCCGCAACAAGGCCTTCTTGAACAACTATTATTAAGTATAAATATTATAATGAATAGGTAGTTAAATAAAAGACACCACAACCTCTGTGTCTTCAGAATTTCGCAACAAGACTGTAGCGAACGACTTCTTCGCTCCCCGTCCAGAAACCTGCCTTGCTCTATCGTAGTTTGACCGGCGTACCGATAGAGGACCCGACCAGTCATAAGAATCGTGACTAACCGTCCCCGCTAGGTTCAAATAGAGAAAGGCAATGCGTGTGTAAGTCAGCGTTCCAAGCGGACGCATGGTCACCGGCGTAACAGACAGAGCCTGCGCATCAAGCTTGTTTGACGAGTTTCAGATGCGCATGCTCGGAAACGAAACGCCGTCTCCCGAACTAAGAGGTGGAAGCTCCCTCGCAACATCGCATTTCACTCGGGAGCTTCAAGACATTTCTGAACAACGATATTATGCGTCCAGATTATAATAATCTAATTAGATAGTGGGTGTGTGAATGGGGAATTCCTGACCAAAGGGTTATTGTTAAAATACTTCGAAGATCTTTGTTACTTGTTCCTATTGCCAGATTATCTGTGTGTTCACTCAACTGATTGCTGTATTTACCTTTGCATGTACACTAATTATGTTTTAGGGTATTGGAAAGGTTGTCGATCTCTGGAACCTTGATTTTATGAATAAAGGGAAGAACAGGGTTGAAGAATGTATGGGAGCTGAAAAGAGGTCAAGGTTTTTTTATCCCTGACTCTTTTTTTGTCCTAAAGTATAACCTCGCTATCATACACCGAGTCAGGGACCCTGTCTTCCGAAAACAAATATTGTATTTTTACTTATCATTGCATTCTGAACTTCCCGTCACTGTTTCCTCGTTCTCGTTCAAGTGTAACTTGGGTTGTCTACACAACGTAACGTCCTGCCACTAGATGATCAAGATAAAAAGGTTGGCGTTCCTAAGAGTAATCCGTAAAATCCCAGATATCTAAGAGTACTCCGTAAAATCCCGAATATCTTAGAGTACTCTTTAAAGATTGGGATATCTCAAGCTCCGAGATCTTTTCCCACCACATTGGCAACAAATTAAGCAAACTATTCTTAATAATTTGATGGTAGAAAGAATTCAGAGGAGATGCCAAGCAGGTATTGATGCTCATGGTGGTCAAACTTTGTACTGAGATTTAATACAAGTATGAATTTTTGAAACTTTTAGACTTTCGGTTTTTCGTAAAATTTTATATGTTCTCAAATATTGTATTTTTCGAGTTATTATTATTATCATGGCGAGCGGGCGTCTGTCCACCCTACCACTGCGTCCGCACGGACTATTGCGGTTCACCTAATTTATATCTTCCCGACGAGATCCAGTTTTTGGATAAAACAGATGATCTTGTTCAGGGGTAATTTTTTCAGTCCGCAGTGGGCTATAAAAGCCTGACCAAAGAGCTCGAATCTGATGCGACTCACCGCTGGGCACTCTGAGACGATGTGCATGGCTGTTTCAGTGTCCTCAAGACATAGCCTGCATTCATCGTCTTCAGCCAGACCGATTTTATGCAAATGCGCTTTCAGTCAGCAGTGACCTGTCATAATTCCGACAAGTGTTCTTAGTTTGGCCCTATCCAGACCTAGCGCTAGGTTCGCCATCTTTTTGTTTGAAGCTGTTCCAAGGAATACCTTCGAATGTTTCAGGCCAAAATGGCCCCGCCTCGTTCGCGTCGGTTTTCTCCTTCCAAATTTTTTGATCCGTTCACCCGCTCAAAATTGCAACTAAGCACTTCTCAAAATTTCAGCTCTTTTCGAGCCACACGTGTTAGTTTCGCGTCAGCGTGTTTCTTTGGAATTTCCGTTTCTGCACTCATCTGAAGGAATATGTTTACGTTCCGTACAATTAGCTCTTATGAAGTTTTTATTAATGTGTAGTTTGTTATTATAATATATAGGTCAGAGTAAAATAATTTCCTTTAGAAGCCGCCGTTCGGGCGTGCTTCGAAAGCGAATTCCTAAGTTTACCATTAAGTGGTCTGGAGATTAGAATATACAAATTAATTCTGGGGAATTGAACCTCGCGTTGAATTTGCTTTTGTCAAATGGATTAATCCCTGCATCATTACAGCCCTTTCATGAATTCTAAACCTTGTTCGTTTACCACAGCATTATTGATGCTGTAGTAAAACGTAGGAAATGTATTGAAGTTGGCAGCTCTCATTTTGAATATTTATCACAAATAAATAACTAGTTCTGCAATTAATAAATATTTTTTCATTGAAATTCTCGTATTCCTTTAACACCAACATAAAGTACCTTAAGCAAATAAATATCTAGTAAAGAAGGAACAAATGAAGTCTAGAGATAGAGCCAAGGCAAGATTCAGAAAGTCGAAGAAGGCATCAGACTGGGTAAGATATAAAGAGCTACGCAACTTGACTACACTTAAAATACGTAACTCTAAAAGGGAATATTTTTCTTCCTTGTTTCGAACTCATAATAAGAGAGATTTGTGGAAGCAACTGAATTATATGAATATAGGTAGTAAACAACGACCTTCGATTCCTCACGGTTTAGCTGACCCTGATGAACTGAATAACTTTTTTGTCCATTCCATTCCGACTAGTCAAAATAGTTCATCTGATGAGTTTCTCAATTATTACTCTTCTAACACTTTTTGCGAATTCGAGGTGAAAACAACTTTCTCACTGGTTGATGAGGCGTTGGTCAATAAATATTTGCATGATATACAATCGAATGCCGCTGGTTCTGATGATCTGAGCATCTCATTGATTAAATTGTGTGGTCCTTCCGTTCTGAAGTATCTCGTGAATATAATAAACAGCTGCATTCTGAGTGGATACTATCCCTCAGCATGGAAAAATTCTATAGTCTTGCCGATACCAAAAAAACGTAATGTGGAGCAGCTCAGTGACTTACGACCTATCAGCATATTGCCTGCTGTCTCTAAGATATTCGAGAAGATCCTGTATCACCAGATGATTGAACATCTAAATAAGTTTGAAGTGCTTCCGGAGTTTCAATCGGGGTTTCGTAGAGGTTACAGTTGTACGACTGCTCTTCTCAAAATAAGTGATGACATTTTATTGAATTCCGATGGGGGTCTTGTTACAGCGTTGATCTTATTAGATTATACAAAAGCATTTGATACGATCTTACATGATTTGCTGATTGCTGTGCTTTCTTTCGTGGGATTGTCCGAAGATTCAGTTTCATTGCTTACGAGCTATCTTTCTAATAGAACCCAGCGTGTGAAAGTCAATGGTTCACTATCGGGTCCTCTGCCTATATCTGTAGGTGTACCACAGGGATCATTGCTGGGTCCCCTGCTCTTCATAATTTATACCCATATGTTTTGGAAATACCTTAAATTCTGTAACGCCCATTTTTATGCTGATGATGCCCAGCTTTACCTCAGTTTTGTTGCTGGTGATGTTGATGAAGGTGTTCGAAAAATAAATTATGATCTCGCGACCATCCAAGAGATATCTGAGCAGCACAATCTTTTGGTTAATCCTAGTAAGTCATGTGCGATACTTTTCGGCAATCAGTCTGTGTGTGATCAGTTGAGTGAACATGTCCATTTTTTCATTGGAGGTAATGAGATTCCCATCGTGAGGAGCGTTCGTAACCTTGGTCTGATAATGGACAATTCTTTTCGTTATAGGTTGCATATTGCGGGTTGTATTAGGCGTTCTCTCTACGCCTTGAGGCTAATTTATCCTCACCGTAGTGTTCTGCCTGTTGAGGTCAAGAAAGCTGTCTGCGATTCCCTGGTGCTGTCCAATTTTAATTACTGCTCTCAGGTATTTTTCTCCTGCTTGGATCAGGCTACTTTAAACTCTGTACAAAGGATACAAAATTCTTGCTTAAGGTTCATTTTTGGAATCCGTAAATTTGAGCATATAAGTCATAAATTGGTGGATGTGAATTGGTTGAATATGCGTAACAGATTTTTGGTGGGAGCTCTAGCTTGTTATCATAGGATTTTATTGTCTCGTAAGCCATCTTATCTGTATCGAAAGATAACGTTCAGGTCTGACGTCCATAATCTGAACACACGTAGTAGAGGGCTTATATCTCCCCCTCCTCATAGGTTGTCACTATTTGAGAGATCTTTTAGTTTCTCAATTTATAAATTCTATAACAATTATATAGTTAGTTCTCTTGCGAATCTATCCGTGATGTCCTTCAAAGCTAGGGTCAGGAATTTGATTTATAGAGATCAGTGCGGTCAGAGTGATCAGTAATTTCATTTTCATATATGGCACTTTAATACATTCTTATAATTGTTAAGGTTGGAATATCCGAATACTTTTTCTGTTTTTTTTTGTTTGTATTTTCGCCTCGAATTGTATTATTTTTTTTATATATTTTTGATCAGGGTTTGAGTGGAAGAGCAGGGGTTGCAAAGCAGATTGCTTTATGGCCATCTGAACTCCGCCCTGTGATTGTTCCTTTCAGAATTCATTATATTAATTATATATATTTTTATTTTTGCAATAAAGTCATTATTATTATTATTATTATTAGAATACATTTTATCGATTTACAGTAAGAGATCTTATTCGTGTAAAATGCTCCGAAATTTCATGTTTTGTCAGTGAAACAGTCGAAATCGATTAGCCAATAATGTTTGGGATATATTCATGCCAACCCTATCCCATTAAATGGAAACCTATAATATTTGATCATAATGCATTGTTACCAACTGAATATTACTAGAAAACAAAATCTCGTCTAGAAAATTTCGTAATCATACATAATAACGTTCCGAAGATAGAGAAGAAAAACCATTTTCAGAAGAAAGTGTGCAGTTTTCAATGTAGAAAACAGTAGAAATTAGTCATCGAGCAGCGTCGTACCAGATAGTTCAGTAGAAATTAATTATGTGTAAACAATTCAAATCTGTAAATATATCTATTGTTAGGTGAAAAATGCATTAGAATATGACAATTTAATTAATCGAGAACGTTAAAATATGTACGGGATTGATTCCTAGGGTACCATTAGGTTGGACATTCGCGGTAAAATCTTTCGTAATTGAATTCGTAAACTTTATCACACATTTTAGAATTAAATGGAAAATATTACATGTTTACCTTATTAACTGCAATATAAAGGATGTGATAAAAGATGTTCCAATGTGAACAGTACCAAATATTTCACCCCAAAATTTAATATTGAGTTCTTCCGATTGATCAGCGACAATTTCTGACCTGATTAGAGGAGGGTTATCAGTTGTTCTCAAGTATCTAAAAAAATAAAAATAAAAATTTGAGATTGTTTTCAATACTTGTTCAGGGGTTTGATAAATAAGCTCCACAATGCGTTTTTAAAATAACACGAAGGCCTTTTCGGCATTAACAATTAATTTGATCAGATAATGAGTAGATTGATTAAATACTAACGAGGCGTTTCCATGATCAAAATAATAAACATCCACTCTGGCAGGTATACCACAACGACATCCCTTAATCTTATGATGGATAACTTCCTTCCGTTTGTTTATCATGTTGCATTCTTCCAAAGTTTGATCATCCTCAAAATGATTCTTGGCCTTCTGGTTCCTAAGATCTTTGGCTTCTTTGGACTGGCGGGCCGGTTCGCAGACGTGTGGCTTCGTGTTGACACCAATCGTGGTACATTTTGGTTTTGGAAATTCATCGATTAAGTTGAATACCAATCTCTGTTGGACAAAGTTTATTAGCATTGTATCTAAATAAATGGGGATTACGGAGTCCACTGCATATGAGTTGGAATATCCCTCAACACCGAAAAAGAATTACCCTGTAGCGAAAGCGCTCAGAAAATTGAACTTTCAAGGCGGTAGAACCCAGTCCTCAAATTAATCGCGATCAGAATAAATACGCGGGTCCAAGTTGGAAGGCAAACACATATTCTTCGAAAGCAACATCAACATATCGAATCAATGTACAAAGCACTTGAGACGTCTACATCTTAGAACACTTACTAACCATCGAATACACCTAATAATAATATTAAAATATGTTTACTCCAAAGAAATGCTACAGTGTTACAGTAAATATTCTACAAAATGAAAAAAATGTTAAAAATATTGTGTCCAGGAATCACTTATGGCATAAAGCCCTGGTTTTCAAATACTTGTCTGCATGTTTCAGTGACATCTGTCAGTTTATTAAAGAACTGAATACATGCATTTGATTGATTGATTTCTGTTATCTTTCTGTTATGTGGAAGACAACATAAATTAACTTCGATTGTTTTAATCCTGGAATATTGTGAACATTTGCTCATGTTTTTAAAAAGGTAAATGAGAAATCCATAAACAAACCAAACTAAATAACAGCAAACTCTCAAAACTTACGAAATTGAATATTTTCAAGGGTTAAAATGTTAACTTAGTATTTTTTAATACTGTATGATACTGGATTTAGCAATGTTGATGATATAATCGTTCCAGCTTAGATATTCATCGATAAATACCCGAATTGTCAAATTAACATTTTATGCAATGTTCGAAGTATCGGGTTTTTCTTTTTAGACTGATAGAACTTTCGATAGGGATAACTGTGATTTGAAAGAAGGTAGAAGCCATGTTGTTTTGACATTTCTGTTCAGTAAGCATTGACAAATTATCATGGAAAGACTCACGCCGCAACAACGTTTACATATTGTTGAAATTCATTTTCAAAATCATTGTTCTATTCGCCAAACTTATAGAGCACTTCGTGAAATTTATGGTTTACATAATCGTCCATCAGAGCAGCTTATTCGTCGAACTATCGATAGATTTCGGACAACATTTTCTCTACTCGATGCAACAACAACAAGACAAAGAACTGTACGTACAGAACAAAGTACCGCTGCTGTAAGTCATAGTGTTAATGATGATCTAGATTTGTCTATTCGTGGCCGTTCACAACGAATTGTACTCTGTGCATCCACCACATGGAAAATTTTGCGTAAAGATCTTGGTCTACACCCATACAAGATCCAACTGGTTCAAGAACTAAAGCCACTTGGCCATAATAAGCGTCGTTTGTTTGCTGATTGGGCCCTAAAACAGCTTGAAGTTGATCCACTTTTTTACCGTAAAATTGTGTATACTGATGAAGCTCATTTCTGGTTGAGCGGCTATCTAAACAAGCAAAATTGCCGTATATTGAGTGGAAATAATCCTTAAGAAATTCTGCAGGTTCCATTGCATCCTAAAAAATGCACTGTATGGTATGCTTTACACGTTGGAGGCACCATCGGTCCATATTTTTTTAAAAACAATGCTGGAGCTAATGTTACAGTGAATGCTGCTCGTTACAGATCGATGATCAATGATTATTTGTTTCAAAATTTGAATGGTATCGACCCAGAAGTGTTTTGGTTCCAACAAAATGGTGCTACACCTCATGCTGCTACAGTAACAATTGATTTAGTGAAAGAAAGATTTGGCAATAACATTATTTCGAGAAATGGTCTAAATAATTGGCCCCCAAGGTCATGCGACAACTCCACTGGATTATTTTTTTTGGGGTTATGTCAAGTCATTGGTTTATGCTGATAAACCAGAAACAATAGACGCTTTGGAAGCCAACATAACTCGTGTTATTGATGAAATAATGCCTGAATTACTCGAAAAAGTGGTCCAAAATCGGTCTGGTCGAATGCGGTTCCTCAGAGCTAGTTGTGGTGGACATATGCCGGAAATTATTTTTAAAACAAATGTAATAAAAATATCTTTCAGATAAAAAAAAGGCTTCAATCTTAATTTAAATGTGTTTTATTACAATTTAAAGTTCTATCACCCTAAAAAAACACCCGATACTTGACACTTTAAAGAACAAACCGCAAACTGCTAAAAACAATTTGACACTACCGAAGCTCAAAGTACTCGACATCTGGCCACCATTTAAGAGAACCTTATTTATTATTTACTGCATTTCTGAATTAAAAAATACTGTGACTGTTTTATTAGGAGTATAAATCAGTTCGTGCGATGTTTTCTCGAACATTGAAGCTTTATTGTGAGAAATTAGTTATACATTGAAAGTTCAAAGTATTGTCCGTCGCTAGCCACTACTTTTTCCCTTCTTTCTCGCAATTGACTGATCACATCGTGAAAAAAGGCCGGCTTTTTGGCCACTAACCATGTATCGATCCATTTTTTGACTTCATCGTAATTAGAGAAGTGCTGGTCAGCCTGGCAATGTTGCATCGATCGGACGAGATGGTAATCGGAATGCCTGAGCTGTATGGCGGGTGGGGTAGGACTTCTCATTTGAGCGTTTCTAAGTACGTTTTAACGGGCAATGCAACATTTCATGTCATGCTGCAAAATAACTTTGCCGTTTCTGTCAGCGTATTGCGACCGATTTCTCGCAATGCTCGGCTCAAACGTATCAATTGTTGTTGGTATATCTCACGTGTGATCCTTTCGTTTGATTGTAGCAGATCATAATACACAGCTGGTCCCACCAAATACACAGTATGATCTTCTCGCCATGAATATTCGGTTTGACAGTTGATGATGAGGGATCCATACGTTGCCCGATGTTTTGGAATAGCGTAATAGACCTACTTTTCGTCGGCAGTCACAATTCGATGTAAAAACCACTCATTTTTTTGCCGCTGGAGCAGTTTCTCACACGTGAAAAAACAGCGCTCGACGTCCCTTGGCTTCAGTTCATAGGGCACACAATTTCCTACCTTTCACATCATTCTCATAGCTTTTAAACGATGGCAAATGGCTGCTTGAGTGACTGCAAGTGTTTTTCCGAGTTTCTGTTGCGTTTGTGATGGATCTTAAACGAGCCTTGCCTCTAACTCTTCATCCTTAAATGTTGGTGGTTCCAGGTCGTTCTTCGTCTTTCAAATCAATGATACTTCAAAATGAAGGTGTTGCGAGATGAAACAATGGAATAATAAACTAGTAATGTATCACCCATTTATTCACCTCATTATGTAACCATCTCAGTGAATAAATATTATTATTATTATTTGTTATCAAAACCGCATGAACTTATTTTTGCTCCCAATATATAACCCGTGTACGAGCGTCTCTTTGTTTTATTTGTCCAGGCCTGCTCGATCCCATAGCCTACCTTACATTACGTGCATTAAGTTTGAATTATTTTTTAAATAAATATGTCATGTTTGAGCGAAGAGGCGTGATAATTACCCTAGGGGGACTGTGATCATCTTCGGCTTGTGTAACACACATTTTATAAAATTCAGGGGGTTCCTTTTGTTGCTCATTTCCCTTTTTGGAGAGAGATGCTCGATTCTTGAACCATTTGGTGATGGAGTGTCGATCTAGCCGAGAATTTCTTCTGTTTTGTTGAGGAACTGAAAACAAAGAACCTAAATTTGACTTGTTCACTTCAATCCAGGAAGGACAAGAATTAAGAGGTATTTTTAACGCACTTAAGACTCAGTCTACAGATTCAGCAGAGGATGAACGACGCTTAAATTGATGTTCAATTCAATATGTTCCACTAAGAATGAAAAGTTTCTCACTATTTATGAATTTGAAAAATCTAGAAGAGCATTGACGTGAATTTTTTACGCGCTTGTTGAACAGTCGCTTTCCGCTGAAAGTTTCAAATCTTCGAATCACTTCTTAAATACATACATAAATAAAATTTATGCTGCGCCTGCATTTAAACAGTAGTTCGAGGTTTCGAATTAGCCATCTCGCTACACGAGCTATTGAAATTTGTCGGTTTCTTTATAGATATATTGGCACTTCTTCTTGATCGGATTTGTACTCCCGAAAATATTTGAAAAATAAAATTCAATTGAGAATAACTTACGGACGATTGAGCCTATTTTGTTCCGAAAAATGGCGAAAAGCTCTGACGTGGAGTAAGAGCTTCTTTAGCAGTCTATTTCTCCTGCAAACGTAGGAGTAGACATGATAACGCGCATGTTCTTGCTAACTCAAACATTTGTTAGCAGAGCAGCGTTGAACGCTACCGAAATCATAGCAACATGTTATGACCGAGTTTAAATTTAGTACGTAGATAAAAAATGACAAGAAAGCTAATTCCCAATTTGTGAGGATCGTGGCTCGTATGAACAAGCGAGCAAAAGCTCCTGATTTCATGTCAGTGCTTTTCTAGAATTAGTTTGTATAGGTTTTCTCCCAGGAATTTGGTTGAAATATTCCTCGTATAAGCTCTAGGGTACATAAAACGGGTCTTCCAATAGAAACTTCCGACAGTTGATAGTGCCATTTTGTTGAAGCTACATTTGTCGAATTGGTTGTCATTTATTCAATCTGTTTTGCTAAATCATCATGGACAGATAAAGCGTTTAACAACAGGTGTAATGATTAAATTTTTTTATCAAAAGGGGTGTTTTGTTCAGGCCATATTCCGCGCACTTCGCCTATTTTACGGTCATCATAATCGTCTTAACGAGAGCACTATTCGTAGTATGATAAATAAATTTGAGTCCGCTAGTTCAGTAAACAATGAATCAAGAATTCTACCTGTCACATACCACAACTTTGCGTCGTGACTTTGGCCTGCACCCGTACAAAATTCAATTAACCCAGGAGCTGAAGGTAAACGACCATAGACAAAGAAGTGTGTTCGCTTAATGGGCCCTAGAGCATTTAGAAACTGACCTTAATTTTCATTAAAGAATCATCTCCAACCTGGTCATCTCAAGTGGAGGTGATTTGAACTGGCCACCAAGATCTTGTGATATGATCCAGTTAGACTTTTTCTTGTAGGGTTATCTTGAGTCGCAGGTCTATGCGAATAAGCCACAAACCACAGTGGCTCTCAAAGACAACATAATCCATGCCATCGGCCAAATTCAGCCCGATTTATGCGCCAGAGTAATGGAAAATTGGACATTTTGCAAGATGTTATATTCCATAAAATAATCGATAGGGCTTTCAAACGAATAAAAATTTGCAATGATATCTCACACACACTTTGTTTCATTTAATTTTAAAGGTAGGAAGCACTTAATGAAAGACCCTTTATATTCTAGAAATATACTTTCAATACTTCTTTTTGTTCATTAAGGAAACATTCCACAAATATCTGGTGCTATATGGAATAGATCTTGAAGACCTTAAACAATATCCCCATTTTTTAACATTCAAAAATAATCCAATGCTTATATTTGAAAGAATTTTGAAGTGGTATTATACTAGACCATCTCATGTAGTTTTCCAAGACATTTAAAACTCACTAGGATTTCTTTGTAGAGTTATGAAATTTTCATTCAAACAGTGGCATTTATTCATTATCCTTTCTTCCGTAGATTTTTCTTCAAAGGGAACATCTTTCGGACATATGATGATAGGCACATCTTCAGGATAACTCTTGGAAGTGTCTACATTTTCAACGTCTACTTCTGATTGGGATTCATCGGTGGCTGGTCTCAAGTTTTTCTTATACAACTCTTTCAGTTCTAGTTGCGCTGGTTTGCATTCTACAGCATTGAACTAGAATTAGAATATTCCATATTTCTTAGTTCAATATATTATTATATTTCAAAAATTTTGCAAGCACATACAACTATTTCCCAACTAGTTGGAGATAGAGGAAATAATCTAATCTGTTTACAGGGAATATTGAGGTAATGAAGATTTGGACTCCACTAAGTATCTATCTGAATAATTTCTCAAATACCAAAAGTTTTGGTTACCAGCTGAATACTTTTCTCTGATAATATAAGTCCTATTTTATTCAATTCCAGAAGAAGTACCATTTTGTGCAAAATTTCGAGGAAAAAATATTTCCACTCCATGAAAGCTAGTTCGATCTTCTTGTTGTTTACAATATGTGAAACACAAGATTCATGATGTTTATGATAGTATTTTGTACCCACAAAGTCATGCAGTTATATATCAGTTTCAAATCACTCTTATGAGGAATAATAACTGATGCACATTAAAAGTAATGGAGTGTACCTTTATACACAGCAAAAAACTTCAGTTGTCATTCATATTTGGTATACTTACCGTAGAATTAGGTTTTGGGTGATTGCCAAAATCTAAACTTCCTTCTATTTCTGAAATCCTATCACTAAAGTAATGAGGGGTGTCGGGTCCCATTGTATTGATAGCTGCTCTCAATTCTTGCCGAAGAGAATTTGTTGCTTCAGAGTCTATATTGAGACAAATTTGCTATTATACGTGATACATTGACGGATATTTATCTTAATATTCATAAAATAAAAACAATTTCAACTTCATATTTCTTTAGGGAACAGAGTTTAGCATTTAAAAATATGTTTTTGCATTGTACATTCAATTTAAATACTCACCTGATGAAGTCATGGTATGATCAAACAATTTGTGTAAATATTGTATAAATATATTGAAAGTTGGTGGAAATTATAATGGTTTTTTTTCTTAAATTTTAAGTTTTTTTCGAATATGTAGATAGATCCTATCAACATTTTCAATAGAATCAATAAAAATATTAATAAAACTTGATTACTGTGATGGTTAGTTTATCTACCTGTGACTAAAGGTTCTACATCATTTTCTGTCGAGTTGCTTTCAGGATAATATATTTTATTTGCTTTCTGTTTTTTAGGTGACATTTTCACCAACAGATGGTATAGCCTTATTGGTTAAAATATAAATACATATTCAAATAAGTATACAATATTGAATTTGACCTGTCAAGTCAATAAATTGTGACCTTTAAAAATTTTGACAGATTTTAATAAAATGTTAGACAACTCCTTAAATTTACAACTAATTCTGTGGTAACATTTAATACGAACCTAAAATTGGTCTATTTATTATATGGATAAAATGCTTTTTCAATTCTATCTATTCTAATATATTGATACAAGTTATATGATTTCAAGAACAATAACAATACATAAATTATCACAGTTATTGAATTAATCAATAAACCAAAAATTCAAGTTTTATTTAAATCAACCTATCAGTTGGAAATGATAAGAAATTGCACATAGTTAACTACTCCTTTTTTGAACCTGTATTATATGCACCAAAAATCTTCAAGAAATTTCCTAATTTGCAGCTACATAGTATCCAAATATTTATATTGGATGGAGTAGTCCGTTACTTTGTGATGGAATGAAATGAGAAATTACTTTGTTTCCTATCACTTTATTTACCATTATACGGTGACTCGAGTTTTGTAGTGATACTACATTTTCAAATTCTTCTTCCAATTCAAATATTTATAGTTACTAATCATAAGGAGGAATGGCTTTGCCTCGTTTGGGTATTGAAATATTTAATTAGTTTTGAGTTTATTGATAATAATGAACTAAACCACGATTCGTATATTCACCTCAAGGACTACTATATGTTGGGAAAATAAATAATATTTTATAGATGGGAATTAACATCAATTCATTGAGTCTTTTCTGTATCTGAAATCAATAAAGGTCTGATTGATTTGACAATATATTTATCCCTTAACAAATATGATTTTTCTTATTGTTAAGAAATATTACAAATTTTTAAACAAAATTAAAACTACTAAATTAAAATCACAGTAAATTATATTGACACTTGAACATATATTTTCTCACAAGTTTTATCCCCATGCTTGCGTCTTACAATAGTGTAATACTAGTTTGCCTTCCGTAGCGTAGCAATCATATAAATTTTTTAATGTTTGATCTGGTGCAGGAGCAAATGTTTGATTAACATATATGAACTAGAAGAATAATGAGTTAATAAAATTTAGAGAAAGGTGAAGTTAATAGTTTCTTACCAATTTTTCCTGCTGTTCTAATTTTATATACTTCGCTACAAAGTACAATATCCAGCTTATGGGTTTTGAAGAATCAACACACCATTTTTGCTTTTTCATTATGGGAGCATTAGCTATAGGTTTTAAAAATATGTCAACTGGAAAATAAACTGCATAAATCGAGAGAATCGCTTAATTCAACTAACATTACTTTTATGGATCTTTTTCTTCTCTTCAGAACCATCATCTAGAGATAGGGATTGAAGACCAGCTTGAGCTTCTTGAACATCGGCACTTTTTGTAGTAGCATCCATTAGTTTACACTATATATTAAAACAGTTACAGATTATTTTCATATACTTTTCACATAGAATTATACTATTAATAAACTTGAATCTCAGTGGATATTTATTTATACAAATTAGTTTATGAATTTCACAATAACCATAAATTGTTAGGAATAATGACATATAGGACATTGTTATGATATGAAGTTTGTTTGACAGTCAGAGTTGTAGCATATATATCGTTGAATTTATCAGGGTTTTCTGAAACATTTGATGAAGATAATTATTTATCAAAAGAATTCTTGGATGTTTCCTAGTTATTAAAGTTATTAAATTAAATTCAGTATATGAGTTCACAAAATGTTCTTGGACCTTGTCGACTTATTACGCTGTCGTTCCAGAACACTGATTATTTAGTTCCAATGTCTATATCTTCCCCTTTTCCTGTATCGACGGCATCATAGGCCATTCAGACAAAATGCTATTTTTCTAAATTTTGAATTGAAAATGATCGTCAACGATTAATTTGGACCTATAGAAACATAATTCGTGATCAAATGCAATTCTGTCCATCTAGTCGGGGTTCGAATTCTAGTACAATTATTTTCTTTTGGATTTTTCGGTCAACGAAAAATGAAATTGATGTGCTGAGCTATCCCGTACTCTAAAGAACGCTAACCTTTTTATCGTGATCTTTTAGTGGCGGGAGAATAGGACGTAACGTTGTGTAGACAACCCAAATTACACCTAACGAGAGCAAAGAAACAGTGACGGGTGGTTCAAATATTCAAACACAGTAATGTTAGAATAATATATTTCTATTAATAGCAACAACCCTCAATGAACGGAAACAAACATTTATCAGCTTGCTGTTAAATGTACTCTACTCAGTGATTTGTAAAGCTACACAGCGCCCCGGGTCCAGATGACCATTGGTGTTTCTACATATCATTAGGTCGGTAACTTGCTCGAATCGGATATCATTCTTATAGAGCGGAATGTGTTAGAGGGGGCGGGATACAGCCAGCATGCACCTTCAACTACACTTCCGGTAACCAGTGCAGAACCTAACAGTTACAAGAGGTAAGAGTTTGAATGAACAGTAAGGTGGGTAACATGGTATGCCCAGGAAATCTCCTTGAAGAGGGGATCTTACATAACTTGAGTCGATTGGAAAAGTTACTATCAAATGGACTGTATCTGGCCTCCTCGAGGTGGCCAAGGCACGGGAAGGCTCAGATATTACTAAAGCACAAACCGAACACTACCTGAAGGGTCATGCAAACTAATCCTGGCGATATCACAATACCTTGAAACAATGATCTAGCAATCACTCACAGTACCCCATCACCTAGGCGTGTTAATGAACATTACAATAATAGAAAACAAAGAAATAGGTAACCGGGGATCACACAATAGTACATGTAAATCAGTTACATATCAGGCACTGTGAATACCATGAACAGTACAAATAAAGAACCACTATTAATAAATACAACAAACAGCAACCAGGCACCGAGAGAAAGTATACAATACAAATCGATAACTTATGAGGGTCGTGCCGCTCTAGTTATATACCAAGCAAATGCATTGTAGTAAAACATTCCGGTCGGATTAAATAACACTGAACCAAAAATACAAGAATGAAAACCAATGAGTGGAAGTTCAATGAACGAGCGTGCAATCACTAATCTTACATTAAAACTAAAGTTGTACTGAAAAATATAAAGCATGTAATTAATCAGAAGCATTTAAAAGAAGTTTACTTACTGAGGGTTACCAAGGTTATAATAACTATTATCTCGAGTATGTTTTCAAGTCGCTCAGGAGGTTTATTCCCAAGAACCTTCCTCTTTGCCGCTTCAAAATAAAATGGAGACTCCATTGTATTCTGAAGCGGAGGCGTGCCTCCTCTTTGTTATTGTCACCGAGCACATACGTCAAGTTACAGTTCCACAGAATATTTGATATAGAAATAGGCGGGTAAATACCGTGATATAATGATGTTATTTATATAATCTATTTGTTGACAGGAAGGGGATCTTTTTAATTTTGTGGGAAAAAGGATATTATTTTGGTTTTTTATTTTTTCGGAATTTTTGGAAAAAATCAAATTTTTTTGTCTATTTGTTCCTTAGGGCTAATCACCAAAATTTCTCGACGAATTTTTATGCGGTTTTTACAGGTATATCGTGAAAAATTTTAAACAACATTTAGTCTTATTAAATAATCAAATACCAAAATTAAGCCCAAGTTTAAGTTTAAGTGAACGTAAAATTTCATTTTCATACATTAGATGAAGTCTCTGTTCGGTCTCATTCAGAGACGTCTTAGTTAGATATAATTCCTTAATTTCTTTTCCGTCAAGCGATACTTAAATCTTTCTTTGTTGATATTTTCAACTTTGCAGTTTTTCAGCTGTGTCACTCGAACTTTGAAGAATTATTGATATTCGACACTGCAGCTTATTTGTTCGCACATGGGTATAGGGTCCTTAGTAAACCTGGAAAGTCTTTAAAGCTTTTGATATATTTATTGCCTATGAATTCCACGACACAACATTAGAAATTATAAACTGTTTCATTCATCGTTATCTAATTTCATAATTTTTTGTATAACCAATGGGATTATTTCATTCAGTCCACCGACAAATAGGCTTTCCAATCAATTTCGTTAATTTTCCTCTTTTTGTTGAAATTTTTGAGACACGTCTAACATTCAGTTCTTGAATATACTGTAAACTCATTACTCCACTAGTAGTCACTCTTGTCGCTTTTGTGGTCTTTCGATCCAAGATATCGCATTATTATTTCGGTAATAATCAACCCTTTTCGTTTGTGACCTTTCGGTCCAAGATTATTGCATTAATAGAGTAGCAGTCACTCTTTTCGCTCGTGACCTTTCGGTCCAAGATAATTGCATTATCATTGTAATAATCAGCTTTATCGTTTATGGCTTCTGCCCACATTATTTCATTACTCCTGTAGTTAATCACTCTCGCTAGTGCCCTTTCGGTCCAAGATATCGCATTATTTTTTCGGTAATAATCAACTCTTGTCGCTTGTGACCCTTCAGTTCAGAATTATTGCATTATAATTCTGATAGTCACCCATTTCGCTTGTGGTCTTTCGGTCCAAGATTCATATGATTACTTCGGTAATAATCAGCCTTTGTCGTGTGGTTTCTGCCTAAATTGTTGCATTATCTTTTTGATAATCAAAATTGTCGTTTGTGCCTTTTTGGTCCAAGCTATCACATTTATTATTCTCGTAATAATCAACCATTTGTCGATTGTGTCTACACATAAGATTATCGCGATTACTATTAAAATAGTAATCCACATTGTCATTTGCTTGGTGACATATACAGTGATACCAAAATATAATTGTTGTTTTTATAAGTGTTAGAATTTTACTTCAATTCCTCATCGTCTTCGTTGGTTTATCTTATTAGAGAAACAAAGCTAGTTCATCATCGAGATAATAACATACATGTGTACTTGAAGTTAAAATAACCGCTACACTACAGCAATACAGTCCACAAAATTTATCGTAATTAATCATTGCGATTAATTCATTTGCAATTGTTTGTTGTTTCAAAATATTAAAATAATAAGCGGAATACGGTGGTAAACAAACCGAGGCGCGATACAGTCACCAAGAACAAAGTAACAAGCATCAGCTAGTCATTAATATATATTACCTTTTCAGCTTTTTTTTCCATATGTCAGTGGCGGAGGTTTAAGGGATTCGTAAAGTAATTGCCCCTAATTTCTAGACATTTTGAACCGTCAATGTATTGTTCATAGATAAGTAATCTTACTAAAATGTTGTAATGTGAAATAGTTAAGAAAAGTCAATTTATGTAAGTGAAACTAAATGTACAATATTAAAGAAAACTTTATTTTAATTTGCCTCACAATATCATTAATTCATTTGATTTTATTATTTTACCCTGCTCTCTTTTCTTTCGCCAAAGTGAAGTTCATTTCCAAACAAGATTTTCCACTGTCATGTGTGCTCTCAAGTTTCACATCAACCGTTCCAGCTGCCATTCCCAGTTGATTTTTGTACTTGCTAAGACTGAGTTTATTATCTAGACTACCGCAAATTTTTTCCTGTGAGGGGAAGGAAATTTTATGAGTGTAATTCATACTCTAATGAAGGAAAGTATAATTTTGTTTATATCTAATTTTTTTCATATTCAAAATATAGTGATTCTTCCTGAGGATATATAATATTATTTCCAAAAAATTAATACTGATCTAACATTCTTAAAATTTCATACTTCGCATTTTGAAATAGATTCGAAGAATTCCAATATAAAAATGAATTCTCCAAAAGGGTTGATGTTGTGAATTGCATCAGTTCTCTATTTTCAACTGATTATAATAATTCACGACCTATTGATCTTAGAAATTTGAGGTTAAAAATTTGTTATCATTGTGAAAAATATCGATTCTTCCAAATCATCTTCAGTTTCCCAATTTTTTCTTTTAAAATTGGATTAATTTTTCACAAGGATGTAAATTACATATATACGGTTTGGAAACCATTTTTGGAATAAAATTCTTTGTGTCCTTATGTTAGAAAATATGAAAAACACTTGGACACGTCAACTTTCAAATTCAATGGTGGGCTTTTTAAGCATAAATTTAAATATACATATATTTATTTTTTGAAGCTCTTTAACAAAGTGATTTCAACTGATGAATGGTCTATTATGTATAATATCAGGTGGAATATAGAATTTAATAATTTATCACGCCTTAATGTTATTTCTTAAATAACATAAAACAGATTTATGAAATTTCTGAACTATCAATTAAATTGGGAAAATTTCTGAAATCAGTTCTCGATACCATCATGGATCTTAGTTTTGTTAACATTTTTTGTCATGAATACTTAAAAAACTATCTATATGCCGATAAATGAAGAAAATCTGCAAATAATGTTGATTGTTATCAGACAGATGCTACGGTTTTGAGATTTACATTGAAGTAGTAAATTCCTTATTGAAAACGTATTTCTTGTAGAAGTTATAATGAGAAATTTCACTGAGACTCACCGAATTGAGACTTTAATGATGATCATTAAGGGGGGTAATTGCAGAAGTCAAGTTGAAGTGACAAACTTAGTTGCCTAATATTTCACAATGTATTATGTCTAAAACTTGGACGTGGAAAATCATTAAAAAGAAAACCGCATTTCGTTGAAGATCCTGTGAAATTGGATATTTTGTTAGGTGTAGCAGAGACTCCAAGGAAAAGTACACGTCAAATTGCCCGTGAAAATGTTAGTCATATAACCGTCATATGGTGATTCCACAAAGAAACACTTCATCCATATAAAATGACTTTTGTGCAGGAGCTAACAGAAGACGATTCAGATCGTAGAATGCATTTGTGCGAAATAATGATGAATATACTGAACAGAAATGAAATAGCTGTTGGTACAATCATTCTTTCTGATGAATCAACATTTACATTGAATAGGGAAGTAAACCGACAAAATTGTAGATATTAGTCAGCGGAGAATACTCATTGGATGCGTGAGACATATACGCAGTATCCTCAAAAGGTGAACGTTTGGGCAGTTATTATAGGTGACCATATTATTGGTCCTATATATATTTGAAGAGTTTTATTAGAGACAAAGTTGTTCCTGCGTTAGTCAACTTTATACTTAAGACAACCAGTTGTCTGATGATGGGATAGTTCATTTCCCGAAACTCGAGTCACAAAAAAATGTGTAAAATATATTTTTATTGGTAGTAAAACATAGTAATTTCTACAATTTGTTTTAATTATGATCAACTACCAAATAGTAACGGCTGAAACAGTTCAATATATAATAATTTAAATAATAAATGGATTGGACGAAGAGATATTATTGAGTGGGGTTATCCCAAGAACAACATTTATGTACAACAGCCGACGAGCATCGCAGACACCAAAGAAAGGATAACTACAGAAATGCGGAAAAAATTTGGCTTCAATCTTAATTTGAATGTGTTTTATTTCAATTTGAAGTTATATCACTCTAAAAAAAAAACATCCGATAGTTCGTTGAAATCAGGTTATTAAAGAGCTTTAAAAAATATAAAAATTTACAGGGTGTTCCATATAAAATAAAGGAGACGTACTCTGCTGGACTTGTCCGAATTATCCTGTATATTTAAATTTATGTTTAAAAAGCAATTAAAAGTTGACATGTCCCAGTGTTTTTTATAATTTTCTAACATGAGGACAGAAATAATTTTATTCCATAAGTGGTTTCCACACTGTATACACATTATTTCAGTTAGTTCGTAAAAGTGAAGTACGATCTTGACTATTTTCAATATTGTTTTCTGTTAAATTTTAAACAATGCCTGGAATTTTCCCAAATAATGCAAAATTGCTGAAAAATTTGAAGGAGTACTAAAAAGGAAATTATTTAAACAACCAAAAGCACTGAAAACAGGTACTCTTTTTCGGTAATGATTCAATTCTTACTTTAACATTTTAACCGTAATGAGAAAAAGCGGAGAAAATTTGAAATTTTTTCATCATATTCTTTTTTTAGACTGGAAACTTCACAGTAAGTATTGATGTACTGCAAATCAAGGAAAGCTGCATTTTGGGGAAGTTTTGGAGGTTTGCTATTGTGGAGGGATTTTCCTACGATTTTAAACGTATTAAGATAACTCTTTTCGGTGAGCTTTTGAACTATATTGTTTTCCAACTATTGAGCTAATAAATGATTAATTTTTGATGAAATAATTTTTTATACAAAAAAATATCACCTTTGAAAACAACCTGTATAAATTCAGAGCTTATCATCTTATATTACTGCATTATTTCCTCAGTGTAAGTGGATGCAAAATTCAAAAATATTAACGAAAAAATGATAACACTGAAAAGAGGACTTATAACTATAATAATGAATAAACTGATATTCTTCATTTTATTAATTTCCCTGAGGATTAATTTCTGATTATAATTGGTAAATTTCAGAACTTTGCTCTAATAATTGTTTTTTATGATAAAATAGAAAGGCCTTTTACTTGATAGAAGAAATATAACAAAATTTGAATATTAAAACAAATTGAAATATGTTTATCTTCTACAATTTTAATTTCAAAAAAAAATTATATATTGAGTTTTGATTATATACGTCTATTAAATGTAAGCGGTGCTTGTGTAGATATAAATCTAATTCTAAAAGTTTTTGTATAAAAATTTTTTTGAAATTAAAATTGTAGAAGATAAACATATTTCAATTTGTTTTAATATTCAAATTTTGTTATATTTCTTCTATCAAGTAAAAGGCCTTTCTATTTTATTTTATATATAATATATATTTATAATTTGGCTTCAATAAATCTCATTATAGAATGTCAATGAATTTAAATAAACCTTAAAATAACTCACACTGTTCTTTGATTTTGTTAGAACATAGATCAATCTTGAATTATATAGTTGATCTGTATTTCGAAGCTTAAGTCTTTTAACACGTGAGAGATATAGGTTAGGTTTTTGATTTTGATATTTGGAATATTAAATGAGGACTGAAGACGGGATTGTCTAGAATTATATTTGTTTTTTGAAAATATAGTGCACATTTTTTAGAGATTTTCGAAATAATTTATTCGAATATTTAAATATATTGAATATTTCAAATAAATTATATTCTTTGAGAAGTCCTTTAAGTGTGTTCATGTTTTTAAAAGGCAATTGGTGTTCTTAAAGGTAAGACCAGAAACAAAATTTTGTCTCCTTTAAATATTTATTTATTAATTTTAATTACTTTCGTATATCTGTTGGGTTATTTATTCCATTTGACATTATATATTGAGTTTTGATTATATACGTCTATTAAATGTAAGCGGTGCTTGTGTAGACATAAATCTAATTCTAAAATTTTTTGAATAAAAATTTTTTGAAATCAAAATTGTAGAACATAAACATATTTCAATTTGTTTTAATATTCAAATTTTGTTTTTTATGAATTTTCTAATTTTTCTGAATGCATTTAGAAAATGTTCAAATAGTTGCAAAAAAATTCAATGATTCTATCTTTCATCTCATAATATAAGATATTCAGATACTTACAGCTTTTACTGGGCATTCTGTTGGAACAGAAAATGTTTTCATAGCATTCGATATTGTGGGATCTTTTATATTCTTCACTGCTTCGCAAACATCTAATTCTCCTTCAATAGGTGGCATAGGGGCTTTGTTTATTGTATATTTTACCTGAATACAAATTTTAAGTAATATAAGTGAAATAATTTTAAAAATACGCCAGCTAAATGAAACAAAATAATGTTTTATTAGGAAATTATGGAAAAACTTGAGACCAAAAGAAATATACTTTGAATTAAATCATCAGTGGATATATCATTCAAATAAATGAGTAGTATAAGCTATGCTAACCGAAAATTCTTCGAATCGGGAAAGTAGAACTTATATCTTTGTAACAGTTCAGAACTCGAATATATTAACGCACATATACATTCTGTCAAGAAAGTACCGGGAATTATCGATTTAAATCTGGCGGGGCAATGAGGCAGGTAAAAATTTTTTTTCCTAGGTTGGTACCACTGTCCTTAATTACTATGCCAAGCTTGAGGGGGATCTGTCAACTAGTGTGTTTGCAACAGCTGATTAAGTCAGTCGATGTCAGAGTGCGTGCCGATTTTTACTATGGGTGATTACGTTGAGCAAAGAATTTGTTTAAAGTTTTGTGTTGCAAATGAATTTTCGTGTGCCGATGCATTGAAAATGTTGCAAAAGGCCTTTGGTAATAATGCTCTATCGAAAACTCGTGCATATCAGTGGTACAGAGCCTTCAAGGACGGTCGTGAAGTGGTCGCCCATCGACGGCTTCGATCGAAGATAACGTCGATAAAATTAAGGAAAGGGTGCTGGAAAACCGTCGTACCAGCATGAGAGAGATAGCACATGATCTTCAGATATCCCACGAGTCCGCACGTACGATTTTGATTGATATTTTGGGCATAAGAAAGGTGGCCGCACGACTCGTACCGAAAGACCTGAATTTTCTTCAAAAACGTCATCGCGAACAGGTTGCTTCAGACATGCTGGATCGCTGTAATTCCGATTCTACATTCATGGAACGCATTATAACTGGTGATGAGACCTGGGTCTACGAGTACGATATGCAAACAAGCCAGCAATCATCGGAATGGGTGGCAAAAAATGAGCCGAAACCGAAAAAACCACGCCAAAGCCGCTCGAAAATGAAGGTGATGCTCATTGTTTTCTTCGATATCCGTGGCGTGGTGCACTATGAATTCGTTCCAGAGGGTCAGACGGTAAACAAGGAGTATTACCTAGGCGTTATGAAACGTTTGCGTGAGCGTATCCGTAAGAAGCGGCCAAATTTGTGGGCGAACAACTCATGGATTTTGCATGACGATAACGCGCCTTCTCACCGAGCTACGATTGTGACTGACTTTCTCGCCAAAAACTCAACAAACGTGCTTCAGCAACCACCGTATTCGCCGGATTTGGCTCCCTGCGACTTTTTCCTCTTCCCAAAACTAAAATTGCCCCTTCGTGGCACCCGTTTTGAGTCGATTGAAGCCATAAAACAAAATTCGGCGCGAGAGCTAAAGTCCATCCCGGAAAGCGCCTATAAAAAATGTTTCGATCATTGGAAGTGCCGTTGGCATAGATGTATTGGAGCAAAAGGAGCCTATTTTGAAGGCGATCCAATAAATTTTGACGATTAAATGTAAAAATGTTGTTTTAATTGAAAATTCCCGGTACTTTCTTGACAGAGTAGTATTCACCCTTCATACATACACAGTATCCCAATAAGTTAATTCAAGTAATGAATTGTACTCTAGATTACTTCTTAAGTTACCCACAGAATCATTCTGAGGCGATAGCATCATCTACTCTAAGGAAGTAGGTAGCATGTTTATACTGAGATCAAGATGGGTTTTAGTTATTATTTAATTAATCTGAAAATTGCAAAATTGCAATTTCTCAGTAGTAATATTTCGAAAGAATCTTTTAGAGTTCTCTATTTCTAGAACATTCCTCCAAAGTGCTTCTCTGTCGGTTTCTTGTTTCTTCCTGAACTCTTTTTCATCGGTGTGCTTATCCAAACCATCGAAAATATTTATTCAGTAGCTAAGCGGGTTTAAATACTTGATATTATAGTATCCGGAATTCATTATTTTTCATAATTTTAATATACTTTTTTTTCAAACATTCTAAGACAAAAGTTATGTATAAAATAGGTTGTGCAGATAGTCGGCTAAGGGCAAAGTTGCATGACAACACTATTTATCAATCTTATTGTCAACAGAATTATAATTACAATATCGCAAATAGAAAAAAAGGTAGAATATTTGTATAGGAAAGGTTTTCGAAACGTTAAAAAATTAGTGCAATTGACTGAACCGGGGAAAAGTGCTGTACATGAGACAATAAAGGGGCTAACAAATAGCATGGATATGAGGCATAGATCAGTTTCAGGAAGACCGCGTAAGAATAAAGGAAACAATTTATACGCTTTATTGTCCTCAGGACGACACAATCCGCGCCTGGGGTTTCGAAAATTGGCTAACAGATTTGGAAATCAACGAAATATAAAAGAATATCCAGAAACCGTCCGTATGTCACTGAAAAGACAGGGCGACATATCAAGGAACCAAAAAATTCCTATAATGACATCTTTAAAAAAGAAACGAAGGATAGAATTTTGTCAACGTCTCTAAGCAGATAATTCTGATAATGTCTTTATATCTGATGAAAGTTGTTTCCAACTTGGTGGAAATCACTTAAAAATCCTATCAAAACTACCTATTACCGTTCAAATTTCCAAATTTTCCACCAAAATAATGGTTTGGAGAACAATATCTCAGGGTGGTGCTATGCCTCTCTGTATAGTTGATGGTACCATTAATAGTGAAAAGTATTGTGACAATCTAAAGCATTTTCTCCTTGAAACGGCGCATGCTTTATGTCCAGAGGGATGGCGTTTTCAGCAGGATAATGCAAGATGCCATACTTCGGCCTGTACTCAAGCTCGGATGTAAGAACACCAAGTGACAATCAGTTCATGGCCAGTAGCTTCACCAGATCTTAGTCCCATTCAAACATATGCAGCAGCGCCACGAAATAAAGATGATTTAATTCAGTCTGTTTTACATTTATGGACTACCATCACCGAAAATTATGGAGGTGATCTAGTTTCGGGTGTACATCGACTTTTACTCTAGTGTTTACAGTTGAATGGAGGTTGTATGAGTAAATAAGATGAATATTTTGTTATAATTTACTAATTCAAGAATTGAAATTATATACTTAATAGTTGCAATTGAGCTTTGTTCTTTCCAGGTACTTTCAAGGCGGACTATACATTGATATTCCTAGATCATCTGTGATTTTGCGTTGTTACTAAAAGAACACTTGTATAAAAGTCATCAAAGTGAACTACGAAATTTGACAATTAGGCTAATCTCTGTACCAAATTCCCAGTAGTTCGCAAATCTTGGTCTGTGTTGAGAACGATATCATTTCTTGTGCCTTTTCCTTTTTCCAGATAAACTTCAAAATTGTAGGCAAACCATTTGTTGTTTCAAAATATAACAGCCTTTACTGGCGTACATCTGTTCATTGTCCATTGATAAGTTTTGTTCAAGTGGGTATTGTCTAATAATTGTACAACAAATTTTCAATGTTAGCTCGTATTTTGAGCAATTCATCATTTATCAAATTTGATTATTTTTGCATTGAAATGCAGGAACTGAAGAATTTTGTAGAATCTCTTTTCACTTAGTGCTTCTTTTATTTGACTGAAGCCTAATTTGGTATTCCATCATGATCTGATTTTTGGCGTACGAACAACTGACATATATACAGGTGTCCCATAATAACACCGACAAGCTTCTAGTGGATGTTTTGGACATTATTTTAGAGACTTTCGACCCAAATCCTATAATGCAAAAGTGCTTCGTTAAGGAGCTAGAGCTTTCTGAAGATGAGGTCCAGGCAACACTTTTTGTCACATATCTCCAAAACGGCGTCACCTTAAGTGTTGAAATTTTAAGCACTGGCTAATATCAAAAATACGCACCGAATGGTTTGTGTGCATTTTTTTTCACGTCAAACCTAAGCGTATAATTTTGGGGGGCGAAGGGTATTTACGGTAACAAGTCTTTTACCTTTCATTATTTTACAAGTTATATATCAAATTCATAAACTCTGATAATTTTTCTTGAAAAAAGGTGCTTTTGTGTGATATCGCCACACATCAGAAAAATTGATTTTAAATTTTCTCTCCGTTCACTACTCAATGCTCGTTATCTAAAAAATCATAATAAAGTAAGTGAAATATCAATTTCTTGTACTTGATTTCAATTATTTTATAAAAGCTTCACCTTATAAAACAATTAATACGAAATTATTTAATTTACTTAAAATTTATTTAGCAACAATCATTGAGTAGTGAACGGAGAGAAAATTTCAAATCAATTTTTCTGAAAATCGGTGCAACTGAGCGATATCATACACCTTTTTTCAAAAAAAAAAAAAATACCAGAGTTTATGAATTTGATGTATAACTTGTAAAATAATGAAAGAGTTGTTACTAAAAATACCCTTCACCCCCCAAAATGATACGCTTATGTTTGACATGAAAAAAATGCACACAAACCATCCGGTGCGTATTTTTGATATTAGCCAATGATTTAAATTTCAACTTTTTAGGTGTCGCCGTTTTGGAGATATGTGACAAAAAGTGTTGCCTGGACATCATCTTCAGAGGGCTCTAGCTCCTTAACGAACCATTTTTGCATTAGATGATTTGGATCGAAAGTGTCTAAAAGAATGTCTAGAACATCCACTAGAAGATTGTCGGTCTAATTATGGAACACCCTGTATGCATATTCCTAAATATCTTTTAATATTTTGGGTGATGTTAGCAGTAATTTGTATTGAACGAAGTTTTGATATATCAAATTTTTTATGCAAAAGGTTATTTGAGAAACATTTGTGTACTTTGATTCATATCTGAAGATAATTTTTCGTGACCTTTTTTTGATTTAACCTGTTTTGTCTATTCTGTCGATAGAATACCCGTCATGGTGACGTAAAAATATTGGAGGAAATGTAAAAATTACCTTATGTGATGCGAAATCTTTGGTTATATCCACACAACCTGTCATTGCAAGATTGCAATCTTTGTCCAAAACTACTGAGCTCTCTCCAGAGAAGGCCATTACTCCTCCTGTCATACAATTTCTGGCATGATTGAGTTTGATAGAATAGCCGTTCTGCAAAAAAATCCTGATATATTGAGAATCGTCCATGAATCAATGTTCAAATATTGAAATAAATAAAAAGAAAGTTATTCAATACTGCAACTGCTAGTTTGGGAGTTGAAGGCCTACAAAAAATGAGAAAAAATTCAATCCACTCTATCCGCCACAGAATTGATCTCTTAACACTTTTATATATTTAAAAATTCTTTAATTTTTTACACAACATCGACCGACCTCATATTCATTATACTTAACAATGAATGTCAATACAACATGAATATAAAGAGAGATAATTGTGATGATTATTTATGAATTTAGAGTCTAGTTGGTGGAAGTTCTAATTTAAAATTGATAATTAAAATGAAAATTCTGCAAAAACTTTCACTATACATATATATATATATATATATATATATATATAGAATATATCAACTTCATTAAAAAATATATTAGATCAATATGAAATTAATACTTGTTGAGAGAAATATTCATTTTTCATTCAGTTTGTATACAAATATGTATGTAGGCTTTTTTATCAAATACCTAGGGGTTATATTTGATTTTTAAAACTTCTTATTTTATTTTCGCTTCTAATCAATTAGAACACCTGATGTATTTTATACACGTATATTTATAGAAATTGACCGACTATACGATCCCCACGAAATTTTTCACCAACATGCACATCTTTTTTCTACCACTGAATACTAAATTTCAGATCGATCAGGTTTGTAGTTTCGAAAATATTAGGAAAAATTAAAGAAAATTTCAAATGTGAATTACTGAGGAAACAGTGGACCGATTTCCTTATTAAAAAACTTTCTGGGTTATTTAGACGCCAAACCTAGTGAAAAAATTGCTTGATATGTTGATATATGGGGTGTTTATTCTTAGAGTGATAGAACTTTCGATGGGGATAACTGTAATTCTGTTCAGTAAGTATTGGCAAATTATCATGCAACAACTTTTACAACGCAACAACGTTCACAAATTGTTGAAATGTATTTTCAAAATCAATGTTCTATTCGCCAACTTGTTTCCCTTCGTGAAATTTAAGGTTTACATAATCGTCCATCAGAGCAGCTTATTCGTCGAACTATCGATAGATTGCGGACAACATTTTCTCTACTCGATGCAACCACAACAACAGGACACAGAACTGTACGTACAGAGAAAAATATCGCTGCTGTAAGTTATAGTGTTAATGATGATCCAGATTTGTCTATTCCTCTAAGTTCACATCAAGTTGGACTCTGTGCATCCATCACATGGAAAATTTTGCGTAAAGATCTTTGTCTACACCCATACAAGATCCAACTGGTTCAAGAACTAAAGCCAGTTGACCATAATAAGCGTCGTTTGTTTGCTAATTGGGCCCTAGAACAGCTTGAAGTTGATCCACTTTTTTATCGTAAAATTATGTTTAGTGATGAGACTCATTTCTGGTTGAACGGCTATGTAAACAAGCAAAATTGCCGTATATGGAGTGAAAACAATCCTCAAGAAGTTCTGCACGTTCCATTGCATACTGTATGGTGTGCTTTACACGCTGAAGGCATCATCGGCCCATATTTCTTTAAAAACGATGCTGGAGCTAATGTTACAGTGAATGGTGCTCGTTACAGATCGATGATCAATGATTATTTGGTTCAAAATTTGAAATGTATCGACCCACAAGTGTTTTGGTTCCAAGTTGGTGCTACACCTCATGCTGCTACCAGAACAATTGATTTATTGAAAGAAAGATTTGGCGATGACATTATTTCGAGAAATGGTCCAATTAATTGGCCTCCAAGATCGTGACACATAACTTTACTGGATTTTTTTTCTCTGGGGTTATGTCAAGTCGTTGGTTTATGCTGATAAACCAGAAACAATAGACGTTTTGAAAGCCAACATAACCCGTTTTATTGATGAAATAAGGCCTGAATTACTCGACGTGGTCCAAAATTGATCTTGTCGAATGCAGTTCCTCAGAGCTAGCCGTGATGGACCTATGCCGGAAATTATTTTCAAAACATAAATGTCATCAAATTATCTTTCAGATAAAAAAAATTTGGCTTCAATCTTAATTTAAATGTGTTTTCTTTCAATTTAAAGTTCTATCACTCGAAAAAAACACCCGACACCATTTCGAATTCTTCCTTAGTGATTAATTGAATTTTAATAAATTAGTATGCAAATTCTATATAGTACATCGTACAATTTTAAGTTGTTTTACCCACAATTGAGGGAGTTGGTGCGGTGAAGTTTACATCTGCTCGTAGAAGAGTAGATTGCATGTTACCGGTTTTGGATTGTTTTTTTTTTGTTGATCTGATTACTCTTTAGGGTATGAATCAATTTTATTTTATTGTTTAGTTTCTTTTCTTTGTAGTTTTCGTAGAAATGCAAGAATGTAACCCTGTAATTGAGAATCTTTCTGTTGGGTAAATAAAGTAATATTATTATAATACGAGTAAGTTTTACTTTAAGATACAAAATGGTGAAAAGCACTGACATTAAGTCAGAAGCTTTTGCTTTTCAGCTGATAACACACACAAAATAGCTTTTTTTGTTCTTCTAATTAAACGATCTTCACAAAATTTGGCACGAACATGATCGTTTTCATTCTTCTAAATAATACATTTTCAGATCGATCGATTTTGTAAGAATATTGGGAAAAATATGAAAACTTTTCGAACGTGAATAAATGCGAAATTATTAAGCCGATTTTACCCATTAACGAACTTAGCGGGTCTACAAACCTTTCCTGGAAGTTTCAAGGTTCTATCTCTTTCGTTCGAAAGTAAGTGTGTTTAAGGTCGGCCGGACAAATCGCTTTTGACCTAGTCTTTAAGACCACTGTCGGATCAGAATTTAAAAAATTACAGACATTTGTCCTGTTCACTGGAACTAGCGCTCAAAAAGTTTTGATTCAATAAAGCAATAAAAGCATTTTGTAAGATTTGTATTGTTTTTGAATGAAATTTGTAAATTATGTTTCTTTTTATTCTTTTTGTAACTGACAGTTTGATGAAGTAGCTGTTTGCCAAAAAATAACTTGTTCCACAGTTATTTAAGAAAATTAAATTTTTTTTAACTATTCAATAAAAGAGAATACTCACGCAAGCCTTCGCGATTTTAAATCCACAAACCAAAAGCACACAAAGACTGATAATTGAATTAAATATATTCATTCTGGAAGTCACACTGTGCTGCAGTCACAAATCGACTGAAATACCACATGCGATGATCGAGTTTTCATATGAAAATGGTGCGTCTTAAATAATATTTAGATGAAGATAGAAATTAGTAATTTATCAGTCATTAAACATCTAACCTTCAATTGCGAAATAATTCAATAATAATTACATCTCATTGTTTGAGATCTCAGATGTGCATCGATAATATATACAATATTTTTTTTACTAGTAGTGAATTGAATTTTACGGTATTTTCCGTGACATCGAATGTAAGACCTAGAATAATGTTAACACCCAGAATAAAATAAAATGAAATTGGGGAAAGAGTACACTCATTTAATAATTGAAATAGAGGCTGGAATGTCTGCAATTTGTGAAACAGAACGTCCAGTACTCATCCAAAGTAAGTCAAGTTAGTAGTCCACCAACAATATATAGGTCAACTTAAAAAGTTGAATAATCTCAGAAGATTTAAAGAAGCAAGACCCATCCAAACAACCCAAGAAGATTTAAATTGTGAATTTATTTTTTATGATAAGAGTCAAAAATTTCACGGAAGTAAGTTTTGATAAAATAGAATTAGATGTATTAGAGAAAGGACTGAAATATTGCCCAGATAAGTATAATTGAAAAGACAGAAACGTTATCCTAACCATTATGTCGAATACAGAGCATAAAACCAAAATGGAAGACTTAATAAAATCAGAAAATTTCAGAGAACTGAAATTAGACCCAACAAGTACTTTTCACAGATCGTTGAAACAATCGCCTAATGATTGCAAGAATATTTTTAGTATCAAAAACCCAAAAACTCTAAATGTCATGAATCCTACAGCACCTGTTCTTTATGGACTGCCAAAATTACATAAAGAAGACAATTCCTATGAGGACTGTTGTTTCATATATAAATACACCAGCTTATAATTTATGTAAAGATTTGGCTGCAAATAATAAATTGTGCTTCTCCGTTTACTGTTAAAAATTGTTTAGAATTAATTGAGAAATTAGAACATACTACCTTACCAAATAAATGTAAATTCTTCTCATTCGACGTGATAAGCCTATTCATTTCTATTCCAACTGATGAAGTCAAAAAAATGTTAAAAAATTCGATCAATAACACTCATCTTTCACAAAATAATAAAGAAAACCTTTTCAAAATTTTCAGAACAGAATTATTTTAAATTCAACTATAAATTCTTTAAGCAAATTAATGGATTCAATGGTCCAATAAGTCCACTTTTAGCTGAATTATTGGTTTTACTTTGAAAAATTATTATTCGCTAACACTACAAATGATAAGTTGGTAAAACTCGTTCACTTTTGGGCTAGATATGTAAATGACGTATTTTGCATTTGGACTGGTACTGACAGGCTACTATCGAATTTTTGAATTATCTGAATAGCATAAATGAAAATATCAAATTCACAATAGAAACGGAAAAAATTTTTTCAATCAACTTCTTAGATCTTCATATAAGTTATAGTAATAATAAGTTCGAATTCGACATTTTTAAAAAACCTACCTCTACTGATACCATAATTCATTCAAAATCCAATCAGTCATGGCAAATTAAAATGTCAACATTCCATAGTTTCATAGATTTTTGAGCATCCCGTTGAACGAAGTCAGTTTCCGAAAAGAAGTCAATATAATTAAAACTATAGCGGTGAACAATGACTATAGAACTGAAATCATTGACAAAACGATTTATGAGAAAACTTACCACAATATTTGAAAAAAATTTCATATCAATATAAATGATCCTTTTGAAGAAAAGAAAATATGGTTTTCAATAGCTTATATAAAAGGTTTCAGCAGAAGGATCTCTCTCATGGTCTTCATAGAATGGGAGTTAATTCTTTAGCAGTAAATAGAAATAATTTAGCTAAGATTTTGGTGAACCCTAACTTTCTCGAATCGGGGATTTATCACATTAATTGTGATGATTGTACTGCTACATATATAGGACAGACAAGCCGATGTTTACAGCATAGAATCAAAGAACATAGGATTTTGAAAAACCAGAAATCAACTGGTTTTGCAGAATATTGCTTAAAAAATAATAATTTTTTTAATCAGTAAGATGTCACTTTACTATATATTGTTAATAAGGGTAAATCGATGGACTATTTGGAGATCCTTTCAATCAAAAAAGCCGTTCAGAAAAAGGGGAATTTAACAAATTGCTAAATACTAATCGGCAACCTATATTGGATGCTATTATTTCCATGCGCCATAAAAATACACAGATGTCCTAAGTGTAATAAAAGAACCTTTCTCAATTTCAAATTCAGTTCCTTTTTGTACTTCTTTGAATATGGTCAAAAGACCGAAACACGTATCAGGATTCTGAATAAATTGTTAAACATAAAAACTGTGTGAATTATTTTAGATAAAATTGTTATAATGTTTCACCTAGAGCTAACAGCATCTCCATTCATGTTACTCATCCAAAATTGTTATAAAAATAACCGTTCGCTTAATAGAACTCAACATGATACCCGTTAAGATTATGGTTTAAATACACGTCGTTATATGTTTTCTGTTCATCGAATTATTGACAATGTTCACTTTGCACGATACTAGTGCACCAATAGACTACGCAACGCAAGAGAATATTGACTCTGTAAGTATCATCATCAATCAGCCCTTTGCGTCCATTGTTGAATAGGCCTCTCCTATTCTTTTCCAATCCATTCTATTCTGTGCTGTCTGCATCCAGTTGTTTGTAGTTCTTTGATGTCGTCTGTCCAGCGTGTAGGCGGCCTTCTTCGGCTCCTCTTATCCGCTCGCGGTCTTCATTCTAACAATCGCTTCGTCCATTGTTCGTGCGACATGACCTGCCCAGCCCCATTTAAGCTTTGCCACAACACTTATAACATCGTCTACGTCAGTTCTCCTGTAAGTATCAGTGTTAAAGAAAATGTAAATCGGTTAATTATTCGACACTTTCATTTGGTTATAATCGCATAATCGTAATACTAAGTTGTTTCAAAAAAGCCACTCGACCGTCATCAACATTGTTTGAAATTTTCAGAAAAAGTTTGGGGTCAAAATATATCGGCTGAGTTTGTTAATGGACAAAATCGGTTTAACAGTTTCGTAGTTATTCATTATTTTTCCGAATATTTTCGAATGAATATATTAGATTTATCTGAAACCCCGGGATTGCAGCGAAAGGCCATGAATGTGATATATGGTTGCATGTTTAAAGCATGCGCCATGTATGGGGCGAATGTATGGTATGAATCTATGAGGTATGCATATGCGAGAAAGGCGTTGAATAGGTGTCAGAGGGTGGTTATGTACGCATGTCTAAGAGTGTGCCGGACGGTATCTACGGATGCCATGAACGTATTGATAGGTGTCCCCCCGTGGGATCTTGATTTGAAGGTGAAAATGAAGGCTGAGTGGCAGAGAAGGTGGGATGAGAGTGAAGCTGGGCGAGTCACTCATAGGTTCATCCCAAGAGTAGACTTCTCCAGTGAGAATGAATGGTTACCCCCTAGCCTATGTCTGGGTTACCCGATAACGGGTGATAACGGGTCATAAGATCCCCCGTGGGATCTTGTGGCGAAAGAAATGGGTGTGGAGTACAAACTAAAGAAAGGTTTGGTACTGAGTGAATTTGACAGGATGATAGTTGGTGAAAGGAATCAAGACCCTGAGGGGTGTGTGATTGATTTAAAGGTGAAAATGAAGGCTGAGTGGCAGAGAAGGTGGGATGAGAGTGAAGCTGGGCGAGTCACTCATAGGTTCATCCCAAGAGTAGACTTCTCCAGTGAAAATGAATGGTTCTCCCCTGGCCTCTGTCTGGGTTACCTGATAACGGGTCATGGGGGCTTGAATGAATTTTTGTATAAGAGGGGCCTCTCTGAGTATGATAGATACGTGTGTGGAGAGATTGAAAGTTGGAGCCATGTCCTGTTTGAATGTACAGAGTATATGGAGGAAAGAATGGTGATTTTGGAGGGAATGTTAAGAGGAGCGAATGAGAGTTTGTATGATACAAGCTGGATGATAGAGACGAATGAAACATTCGAGAGAATGGAGAGTTTCTCCAGGGCGGTCTTCTTGAAAAGAAGATATAGACTCGTTGAGGTGTCTCTCTCGGGGCGATCTGTGGGGAAAGCTTGAGTTTCTCGTAACTCTGTGGTACGAGATCGGAGCTGATGTTGATGGGTGGTGGTCGCATGCAGGGCGGTACTGTGGTTGAAGGGCAATGTCTGGGGCTCCGGTGGTGGTGTAATGGAGCACGACCCTGGTTGCCTGGCTTGGCCTGGATCCAACAGTGCTGACGGGTGTGGCAATCCCGCATTACCCTAGCTGGCTTCAGCAAGGCCTGGGTTTCCAAGGCCCTAAAGTTGCAAGGGAATGCGTTCCCGAAGCAAGTCCCAGCAATGACGCTATGATTGCTACCACGGAAGGGCGAGTGCTCACAGGAAAAGAAATCCTGGCCGCTCTAGCAGAGGATAGGTTTCGTGGGGGCAGTGGTTGAAAGCCTGCATGCTGGGTAAGAGGGGTTCTGTCCCTTCGCCGTGTGAGTTGCGTATTCCAACTCAGGTGCTAACCTGCATAGTTAGATAGTGCTACGCCCTATGCCAGTGGGGGCCTAAGTCTTGGAAGCTGAAGCCAAACTGGAAGTTGCGAATTAATCGTGGCGCGCTGATTCGGCGTATCCTAATCCCGCGCCCATGGGGGCTGTGACCGTAGGCCTGAGGGCAGGTAGGTCACATTAAGCAACCATACTTCCTTCCTTCCTTATCTGAAACCCTGCATTTAGAGGAAGAATGATAACGTGCGTGTTTGTACGAAATTTTTTGGAACGTATGATTAGAAGTTACAGACAGTTATAGATAGGCCGAATCAGCGTTCAGCTTAAACACTATAACTTTCGAAACGAAAGAGGTAGAGAATTAAAACTTTCGGGGAAGGTTTGGCGCCTGAATACCTCTCATAAGATTGTTTTTGAGAAGAATAAGCCAAATAGTTGTGCAGTTATTCACATTTAAAATTTTCTCTAAAGTTTGCACGCAGGTTATTCCAGGGAACTACCTGCTATTATTTCGCCCAAATGTCTGTCATTTTTGAGCCAAAAATGATCTTAAAAGACTAAGTTGGACTCGCAAAAGTAAAGGATTTTCCAATAAGAGGTTTCATTTTGATATTAAAAAAAACGAGTATATTTTCAAGAGAAATCAATGGATATTAATTTCATTGTAAAGAAGAATGTATGCCAAAACAATGGAAAACGATAGCAACCAAATGGCCGCTTGTACCATCATCTCGTCTTCATGAAATTTTCTATGACCAATTCGCACATTTGCGGCTGTACGTCCTTGAGAACTTCATGAATTCCATCTTTCAGATCTTGACTCGATTGTGGAGCATTGACATAGATCTTATCTTTCACGTGGCCTCAAAGAAAAAAGTCTAAAGGAGTTAAATCAAGATCTCGGTGGCCAATTGTGATCACTTATTCGAGAAGTAACACGATCAGGAAAATTTTTCTGCAAAATTGCGATTGTTTTGTTACTTGAGCGACACGTAGCGCCGTCTTGTTGAAAATAAACGTCGTCCATATCAACATCTTCCAATTCCGGCCGTAAAAAATCATAAATAATAGCTCAGTAGTTCGATCTACTCACTGTACTAGTTGCACCAGCCTCATTTTCGAATAAGTAAGGCCCAATCACACCGCCAGCTCAAAAACCGCCCCAAATAGTCCCACGTTGAGGATGGTTTTTTCAACAATCATTTTTGCATTTTTCGAATCCCAAATGCGACAGTTCTGCTTAATAACGTAGTCTCCGAGGTGAAAATGAGCCTCATCACTGAAGATGATTTTTCGACGAAAATCCGGATCATGTTGATGCATTTCAAGCAGCCAATTAGCGAACACACGACATTGCTGCTGATCGACCAGCTTGAGTTCTTGTTTTACTTGAACTTTAAAAGTCTTGAGACCTATCTCTTTATGCAAGAGTGTTATGTCGTTTGTAGAATGTCTAATCTCAAAGATCGACGAGGAATTGTTTTCGTCAACATTACAGGCTACAGTAGCAATACTCCCAGTTATTCTTAAGTGACGCACACGGTTTCTATTCTTCACATCACTAATTTATCCTAACAGCTTAAATTTCTCCACCAGTTTCACTATTGCCGGTTGAGAAGGTGCTTCACGATGACCCAAAAGTGCTTTAGTTTTGCGAACTGTGACTACAAATTTTTCACCATTTTTGTAATGAAGTTTAACAATTTCAATGCGTTGTTGAAGCGCGTAGCGTTCAATTTTTAGTAATGGCGCAGTTTTTACTTGTCAATTACTAGTACTATTCAAAATTAAATCTCTTATTGGTAAACCCTTTATTCCTATTCGGCTGGTCCGTCTGTGAATACGCTATCTTTCGAACTGACGGAGTTAGAGCCTTGTAACTTTCAGGCAAGATTTGGGGGTTTTCAAATTTCTCAGTTGAGTTCATTAATGGTTGAAATCAGTTCAATTGTTTCACAGTTATTCACATTTGAAAATTATTCTTATTTCAGGGTACGTTTGTGGCCTAAATATCATAGCTGAGTTTGTGAATAGACAGAATCGGGTCAATGGTTTCGTAGTTAGGCTCATCTGTAATATTTTTGCCAATATTTTATAAACTATATATAAAATCGATCTGAAATTCGTTACTTGAAAGTTACCAATATTTTAGAAACCATAGATATGGTCGATCTGAAATTTGTTACTTGAAAGCAGAATGATAACACAAATATTCGTCGAAAATTTCGTGAGGATCGCATGATTACAAGATTCGAAACAAAAATGAATATAACAAAAAGAGGTTTTTTCTTGATAGTAGGATTATTAAAAAATTTTAAAGATCATACAGATTTATTCTGTTAACCTCCTACAAATTTCAATTAAAAAAAAATTTATTCAAAAACTTTTAGAATTAAATTAAATAAATGTCTTTAAAACACACTGTGTCAATTTAGTAGACATATAGAATTAGCGCTTATTACACAGTACCAAAGGGAATGAAAGAATTCAAAGAAATATGAACTGTCAACTAAACAATCATTAGATAAATATTTGAAGAGTACAAAATTTTATTTCGTTCCTTGTTTTATGAAAACCAAATTCCCTTCCGAAAATGCAAAACATAACCTCAACAATTTCTTCAAAAACAACCTGCTCGAAACAAGTTCCTTTCAAAAAAATTCCTAAAACATGCAGAACATCTTCAAAAAGCAATTTGGAATTATATACAACGGAAACTTCTCAGCTCTACTTCATATTTAAAAATAATAAACGAAACATATCTTACCATACAATACTGAATGCAGATATCTAGACTAACACTAGAATGAAGTGAATTTTTAAAAATTCTACGTATTCTATGTTCGTCACAAAAACTATCGGCTGTTTTTTTTAGAGTGATATAACTTTAAATTGAAATAAAACACATTTAAATTAAGATTGAAGCCAATTTTTTTTTTATTTGAAAGATAATTTTATGACATTTATGTTTTAAAAATAATTTCCGACATATGTCCACCACGACTAGCTCTGAGGAACCGCATTCGACCAGACTAATTTCGGACCACTTTTCGAGTAATTCAGGTCTTATTTCATTAATAACACGAGTTATGTTGGCTCCCAAAGCGTCTATTGTTTCTAGTTTTTCAGCATAAACCAATGACTTGACATAACCCCAAAAAAAATAATCCAGTGGAGTTATGTCGCATGATCTTGGAGGCCAATTATTTGGACCATTTCTCGAAATAATGTTATCGCCAAATCTTTCAAATTTTGAAACAAATAATCATTGATCATCGATCTGTAACAAGCACCGTTCACTGTAACATTAGCTCCAGCATCGTTTTTAAAGAACTATGGACCGATGATGCCTCCAGCGTGTAAAGCACACCATATGCATTTTTCAGGATGCCATGGAACCTGCAGAACTTCTTGAGGATTGTTTTCACTCCATATACGGCAATTTTGCTTGTTTACATAGCTGTTTAACCAGAAATGAGCTTCATAACCAAACACAATTTTACGATAAAAAAGTGGATCAACTTCAAGCTGTTGTAGGGCCCAATCAGCAAACAAACGACGCTTATTATCAGGGCCGTCTTTAAACTATTTGAGGCCCTGGGCACATTAGGATCATGGGGCCCCTATGACCTTGAGAAAACACTATTTAGTTACAATAGATAAAGAAAGACAAACAAGGTTCTAAATTTATTTTTATTCAATTACTAACTATAAAAAAATAGGAAATATAAAGAATAATCTACTAAAGTAACTCGCTGTCTCGTTTAACTTAAAATCCTTAGATTAATTCTATGTTGATTGCAAAGGTACCCTTCGGTAATACCTAAATATCGGTTATCAGTTGGTAATCTGGCAGGAACTAGGGGGCCCCATTCGATCGCGGGGCCCTGGGCACGTGCCCATAGTGCCCAGTGGGGAAGAGGGGCCTGCTTATTATGGTCAAGTGGCTTTAGTTCTTGAACCAGTTGGATCTTGTATCGTTCTAGACCAAGATCTTTATGTAAAATTTTCCATGTGGTGGATGCACAGATTCCAACTTGTTGTGAACCTCGACGAATAGACAAATCTGGATCATCATTAACACTTTGACTTACAGCAGCGATATTTTCTTCTGTACGTACAGTTCTTTGTCTCGTTGTTGTTGCATCGAGTAGAGAAAATGTTGTCCGAAATCTATCGATAGTTCGACGAATAAGCTGCTCTGATGGACGATTATGTGAACCATAAATTTCACGAAGTACTCTATAAGTTTGGCGAATGGAACACTGATAAATTTCAACAATTTGTAAACGTTGTTGCGGCGTGAGTCTTTCCATGATAATTTGTCATTACTAACTGAACACAAATGTCAAAACAACATGGCTTCTACCTTCTGTGAAATCACAGTTATCCCTATCGAAAATTCTATCACTCTAAAAAAACACCCGATATAATAATAATAAAGCAACGATAACATGCAACTTGTCTCTGTCACACGACACGCAATTGAATGACAAAGAGAAAATCCAGCTATTAGTAGTAATTGTAAATTGAAATTGAAATTGTAAAACTGTTACTGATAGTCCCAAAAATAATTTTTCATCTGTAGGTCTAACTAACCGTTTGAAATGATTTTTAGTTCAGAATTCGCAAAACTGCTCAAAAATGGTTTTCTATACATTTTATTATTCTCTTCGATTGTTAGGGATTCGCAACAAATATCAGTTTATATCATTCTTACTAGGAAACAGAAAAATTCAACATGGTGTGAATGAATACAGTGAATGAGTATGAACCATTTTCCTAATAACTATGTTCATCTAGCTGAGGTGTACTAATCGATAAAATATTCGGTGTATAGTAAAAAATAACGTATCTACCAGAATTATCCATCCGGAAGTTCAACAAATGACAATACTGATATTAAAAATATTCACAATGAATCCTTTGTTCGAATCAATTTCGATTCGTTTCCTGTTTCAAGTTTGATGATTCTTTATTTTTATTCATGATCCATCTAGAAAACGGTAAATATTTTATTGGAGACAAAAGGGCTGTTTAAATGGTAAATATTAAAGCGTCCGTTGTATGGGATTCAAAATTTTCGAATATACCTTGTATTCTGTACTGAATATAATTAATTAAAAATTGAACCTTTAATGCGAAAATGCCACAGAATTGTTGACACTCATCATTATGTTTCCACAGTAAGAGAATTCTCACAGCACATGTTCGAAATGTTCAACATCAGCTGCAATGCAAGCTCTACATCTCCTTACAAGTGTAATAAACAAATTGGAAAATTTCAACTGCGATGTTTAAAGAACAGAGAAAACTTCTCAACAAATTCAACATCTCCTCCCTATTCAAAAAATGTTGGGGGTTGTTGCCATCCTCAGGTGGTTTTTTCGAAAAACCGTACTTATTAAGAAGCACTCCTAGATATTTACTTTTCTTTACTCCTCTCAAGCTTTCATTTCCTGAAATAAACTTTTTTATCTCTTCTTTTCCGACACCAAGATATTCACACTTCACCAAATCATTTTTGATATAATACTTTATTTTGATTTCTTATGGGTGATACGTTTTGGTATAGTGATTATTTCTTAGATGCAGTGTTCTTCCATATTCAAGCTCTTAATTGCGCTTACATGGACAGGGACTGACTGCAACTTTATATTTTATCATATAGTTTTTTTTTCTTCTTGTATCCTGATATTGTATGGAAGTTCATTTGTATCTGAAGGAAATGTTGAACTGAATGAAATTAATAAAAATCTATGGAAGAATCTATTCGACAACTCTGTCATTAATTGATGTTATTTGTGACCTATTCATAATGACCGAATCAATATAAGATATCTTTACTTTATATGGAAATAATAACTTGGCAATCGCAGGTAATTGTAATTATTTGAGAATAATCCATGACTTTGACTGGCAAGTCCGAATTAATTAATTATAATGAAAACGACCCATTTTTAAATTGACATTACTCACGCATGGCAACTATTGTTTATTTATGACATTGACAGTTGTATTTGTCAATGTCTACCATTTAATCATGGAAAGGTACACACTCCAACAACGTTTACAAATAATCCACATTTATTATGAAAAATCGCGATCTGTTACTCTAACTTTTCGTGCTTTAACTCCAATTTTTGATCGTCATAATCGTCCGGATAAAGGAACAGTTGAACGTTTAGTGAAAAAGTTTGAAACAAATTTTACACTTCATGATGTTACAGTGCCAGTGAGCCAAAGAAATGCAAGAAGTGAAGAGAATATTGCTGCCGTACGTGAAAGTGTTCGTGAAGACCAAAATATTTCGTTTTCTCCACGTTTACAAGAACTAGGCATTTCCCAGATGTCTTTGTGGCAAATTTTACGAAAAGACCTTGGTTTACATCTATACAAATTTGTTTTAACCCAAGAACTCAAACCAACAGATCATTTAAAGCGACGTGTATTCAGTAATGGGTGCTTAGAAAAAATCGGAAATGATGGACTGAATTATCCACCTCGTACCTGCAATTTAACTCCACTGTACTTCTTTCTTTGGGGTTACATTAAGTCATTGGTTCACAGCAATTATCCAGTAAATTTAGACGATTTACAGATCAATATTGAACGAGTAATTGCTAACATACGACCTGATTTGTGTTAGAGAGTCGTGGAAAATTGAGTTCGACGACTTCATTCTTGCCAGCGTTTCCGTTGTGGACATTTAAATGATATTTTGTTTCATAACTAATGCCATCCATTGTACTTTATGATGAAATGAAAATTTCAATAATTTTCAAATAAATAATGTGTTTTATTTACAAAACAAAATGGGACGCTCTTAATAAAAGACCCTTTATAAGTAAAGAGTGGACCATCTAAAATTTGCAATATATATTTGACATTAACGAAATGGATCGATTTATGCTCGAAAAACATTGAGAAATATTGAATTCTTATTTCCAAAGTGGTGAATTTTCTATCCAAACTGTTAGAAATTTATGTGGAAAATTCAATAGAAATTAAATACCCTCATGTCAATTTGTGGATCAATTTTTTCGCCAAATCTGGATTGTTATTTGATAAAACAATCCGTTCATGTTTTCATCCAGTGAGCACTCCTGAAAACATTGCTATTGTAGCCCAAAATGTGTCTGAACACATCCACATCAACTCGTCATCGTGCTCAAGAAGTAAACATTTTGCTAAGCTATTATGCCGTTTCAACCAGAAAGGATTAGCAATTCATTTTCAAATGGGATATCCAGTATAAAATATCATTTAAAAATTTCATATTACTTTCTCAACACATTTCTTTATTAACATAAATAGAGGTTAATACTTGATAGAAGGTATATAAAATTATTTAAATGTTTTAATATTAGCCTTCTACATATTCAATTTCAAAAAATTATATTTAATAATTATAACTTCTGGAATTAAATTAAAATAATGTCATATAAGTACCACTTATATCAAACGACATGTTATCAGTAAGTGTTATATTTTATTGAATATGAATTCATTGAGTACTGTCGAAGCATAGTCTCTCTTAAAACTTGTTTTTTAGTAATGTTTTACATATCTTGAGATTTTATAGAAAGTAACTTAGTTAGATATCCAATAATATTGAATATTCTAAGTAAGATAGTTTTATTATGAAATTCTTAAAATTATGTTAAAGATTTTTGAAAGATATTTGTTTTCATAAGATTGATAAGCAGAAACAAAATTTTGTCTACTCAAAATATTTAATTTATAGGATTTTGGTTAACAATTTTTATTTATTGGATTTTGTTATATCGTTTGGATGTCTTATAATGAACGTTTATTTCATATGTAGTTTGTTATAAGTGGTACTTATATAACATTATTTCAATTTAACTTCTGAAGTTATAATTATTAAATATAATTTTTTTAAAATTAAATATGTAGAAGGCTAATATTAAAATATTTAAATAGTTTTATATACCTCCTATCAAGTATGAATCAAAAATAAATAATCGATAAATTTAGATTTTTCCTATTTTGTCCCATCCAGCATAAAGTAAAGAGTAACAAACAAAGATTTTCTATCAAATATATTGCAGTTGAAAGAGAGGAAAATATTCCTCTCGTTTACAGAACATAGATTGTTTATTTCTTGAGAAACCCAGGGGGCCAAGATTTTTGACGATGTGTGTATATTGGCCAAATACAAAGAAAACTGGTTTGTGTAAATTGAACTATTTGATATATGATAAATAAAGAATTCAAGCAGGAAACACAAAAAACAGAAGAAAGTGAAAATTTAAGTTTACCTACAGTTATGTCTATTGAAAGACGGTCCTGCCTGTGTTATAATAATTCATTATCCTTGTTATTAGGTGGCCGTCAAACCTCTCAAATCTTTCACGTATATTTTCAATAGACTTATTGCTGATCCATGTTAACTTGGAAGAATTATTACTTGCGACACTTCAGATTATTTGTTCTCTAATGAGTATATATGGCCCTTACAAAACATGGAAATATTTGAATGCTCTTGATATATTTAGTGCTTAGTGTTAAGTTATATTCAACGCAGTGTAAATTATATTCTCTCTCATTCCCTCTTTATGGTTCATCATATATTCGTAATGTTCCATCCCAAAATTCCCATTCCAAGAGAACTGTTACCAATAAGAATCTATTCCATCGGGAGTTCACAGCCCACAAATATCATTTCCAATCAACTTTGTTAATTTCCTTCCTTTTTGTCTTGAACAAATAAATTAATTCTCCCCAACTCCAATGTTAAAATTATACCATGTAATACAAGTAAAGTCTCATTATTATTTTCGTAATATGTATTATACTCAAATTGGTCGTTTGTATATTGTACAAGATTATCTCGATTGCTACAAACGTAGTAATCCACCTTACATTTTTTCGTACTGTAATTGTCATTACTTTAGCTTGGTATCAGATACAGTGATACCAAAATATACTCGTTTTTTGTTATGAGTGTTTCACTTCAATTCCTCATCGTCGTTGTGGTTTAGCATTATAAGATAAAGGAAGTTGGAAACCACAGCTCACAGATTGTTCTTTGAAGTTAAAATCAATGCTACTCAACAAAGATAGAGTCCACAAACTTATTGTAATTAATCATTATGTTTAACTAATTTATCTATTATTTCAAAATACTGAAATAATAGGCAAAATACTGCGGTAAACTAACCGTGGTACGAAACACCTACTTTCGTTCTTCAGTACTCGAACCTAAGAGCTATTATTATGAAGCCTGATTCATAATCAAGGGGTAGACCATATAAAATTTGCATTTTTGATCTGCTATAAATAAAAAACTAATAAATAATTTCTCCAAATTGTGAGTTTATTAGGAAGGTGAACCTTGACATTTACGAATCGAAAATAATATCATTCAATTGACCGCCATGACTGGTTTCAGTACCCCATCCGATCAACTGAATTTTTCAATACATTGTCGATTGTTTGGGGCTCAATCGCATGAATGGCAACTTCGATTTCGTGTTTCAAGGCATCCATGGATTTTGGATGGTTAGCGTAATACTTATGCTTAACGGATCCTCACGAAAAAAATGAAAATGAGCTTCATCGCTAAAGATGATTTTTTCTGAGAAAATGCTTAGCTTCTGTAATAAGCCACCTCTTTGTGGGAGGTGGTTGTGTGGAAAATATTTCTAGATTGACTTATTTACGAATGGGTTGCGAACCAATCCTAGTCGAGCGATCCTAGGAAGGGTACGGCCTTCGCGAAAATGGAAGGTCTTTGATGTTAATAAATTTTCTCTGTGGATAATGAAAATGGTAATGAAACTCAATTATGGATTTTAAGAAGTATAATGATAAAGTTTGCCAAAATACAATAGTTTTATCAATCCTAAACTCAATAAAATTCAAATACTGATGACACACTGAATAATTAAGGAGAGGGCGATGCGGATCCCTCAAGCACTTCGAATCATTCATATAATTCTTAATTCTGTCGTCCAAATTCTTCAAACATAATAATTACGAAGAGAAATGTCAACCTACCACCTACTTCTTAATTTCTGACTCTACTTCAATTAGACAATTGCAACCTGAATAATTTACCAATATTTTTAGATACTTCTAACCCCTAGACTCCAAGACCATAGATTCAAAACAAAACTGGGCACACGCGATTTTCTACAATAAACGACCTATTTAACACGAACAATAAACGATAAAGAACGACTACTGGTACTCTTTAATTCCTTGGTCCCGGAACTTAGCACTATATTCAATTTCTCTAATTCTACTGACTCAATTCTTAAACTTAAAAAAAATACTAATATCACTCAATATAATTATAATAAGGCTAAATTCTGAGACCAATTCGAGTCTCGCACCGCGATTTTTTCTCAACGATCTTACTAGTTTTTCCAACGTGTCAAGATTCCCCAACTTATTCTCTTTTGGCTCTTAAAAAATCTCGTACGCGTCGCTTTTAACCTTCCAAATTTTTGATCCGATCATCCCCTCAAAATTGCAATTTAGCACTTTTCAAAATTTCAGCTCTTTGTCCAGCCACACGTGTTAATTTCGACGTCAGCGTTTTTCTCTGAAACTTTCCGTTCATCTGAAGGAATATGTTTACGTTTCGTACAATCAGCTCTCATGAACCAAATATTTAGTTCGTTCATCTACTCAAAATTTCAACTTAGCACTTTTCGAAACTGAACTCCTTACTCGCTCAAGCTGAAAAAGCTTCTGAGGGATCTTCACAGAAGATCTAGGAATATCAGGATAATATAAAAAAATCCAAAAAAATGATAATACCATGAATATTCAATTTTGCTTCGCGATCTACCTGTTCACTCTTCTTTATTCAAAATAATATCCTCACACTGTATATTTATTTTCAGATGTCTAATGCATGCGTTATCATTAAACTTTCTAGCTTTTATAGCTTGTATCAGAAGCTTTTCAATCGTTCAGGCTCTTGACCTCAATAAGTTCAGGAAGATGTTTAAAGCTTCATTATTGCGGAAATATTAGTACACTGCGACTGATTATTTTTGTGATATTTTCTGAAAATGCCTTGATATTCGAACTTTCGACTTGTTCTTTACATTATTTTGTCTTATAGGATCAAAATATATTATTACTGTTATTGCTACTGTAGCAGTGACAATTGTCTCATGAAGAAAAGAAGCTTTCTTCAGATGCTAAATTCATTTCTGTATAAGAGTGTAGTTACTCGTTCTGTTATATTAAGTTTCCTGTCTACAGTGAACTCAAGATTATTATGCTGATCTTTCTGTCTGAACTTGAAATCTACTTGGAAAAATCAAAGTTTAACGGTGATATAGGAATAGATTTGGCTATGAATAATTTTTTAGTCAGCCTACGTTTTTCTTAAATTTTTGGTTTAATATTCGTTCTTTTTATAAAACGATAATACGACCCCTATTGAATCTAGATCGATTTCTTGAATTACATGGATGACAATTACTCTGGAATATTTAACTACCAAGGAATAACTTAATATATTCGTATATATTTTTACTTATCAGTACACTGGCCTAGTCAGTATTGTATATAAAATTTGAGACTCACAATAAGTATACATCTCAGTAAATGCATTTTGCATTATTAAAATACAGGCACATTAACATAAATTAATATCAGTCAAATTAAAATCACAGATAATTGCATTATCTACACATTAGCTTTCAAATCATTTTTAACATCATTAACGAATTCTTCGGCATTTATGTTGAGCTTCTGATCTTTCTTCAGTAGATTCCTCTCCTCCAACGAACAATCTGATTGTTGTTGACCATTTGAATTTTTGGGAAGTGTTTCTGGAGCTATAGGGGCCGGTTGGGACGATATCACAGTATTGGAGTTTGTTGGATCTGGCAGTGATTCTTTGGATGAGCATTTGACTTCTTTCAGTTCCTGAAATTCGTTCATTTATTCAGAATAACTTATATTTAGCGTCACAGATGAAGAAATCTTCCTCATGCTTAAGTAATATCCAATTAAGCCGCTATGCCAATATAAAAATTTTTCTCCAAATTAATTAACTGAATCGGCGGATATTTATTACGAATGTTAACACGAATTTGAGAATAGCAAATAGGAAGTTTTTCGAATCAGAACAGTTCAACTTACATCTTGTATGCTGCGTACGTGTATTCGCGTGCATTAAATACCGTTGTTGTTTGGAAAAAACAGAAGGGTCGCTATACAGGTAGAATATAGGATCGTGGCTGTGTTGCATTTGTTGGCATTAGAGCAATACACTGGTGAGCAGCCAAAAAGCATACCTGCTGCTTATGCCCGACGATCAACAAAACCTATTCGGCTTTATTTAAGTTTCGAACTATAATACAGATAAAAGTTGCATTATTCTGATTAGAAAAACTTTCTATTTACCATTCTCAAATTCGTGTTAACATTCGTGATAAATATCCGCTAATTTAATTAATTAATTTGGGATCAAATGTAATATTGGTTTGTAATGACTAAAATACTTCCAACTTGCCTTTATTAACATAAGATTGAAGGGGGCACCTGTAAACTTACATTTCTTTCTTCTTCAGTTTCCGGGCAGCATAACCAAGATCCACAGGATTCTTGACATGCCATAAGGCACTTAATTACATTTGTTGACGTTATAGCATCTAGTGTTTGTGACTGTTGGAAGAATTCTGGTTGTATCGTAACTTGAGTGATGCCATTTGATGTGAAATGCTTTTTCAGGTCATCTTTGATCCTCTTATAAACCTAAAAGAAGATAGTTTTTTGACTTAAAATTGTACACAGTTAATACTATTCTACAATCAAGCAGATATGGGTATAAGCTCAAATCCTGATTTTCATTGCAACAAGTTAATTATTGAATAATGATAAAATAGAATTAATGATGATCATAAATCATGAAACAGTGACAGCTGACTTCATCTGCTGTAGTTCACGTTCTTCAAATTAATTTTGGCTCAAAGCTTCATTATCCAAAAAAAGATATTCACCAACAAATTTTTGGAAATTTTATTCATTTTTCATGAAAATCAGATATCAAATTTTTACGTAATGTTTTTTTTTATTGAAACTATTAATTTCCAATCCTTCTAGTGAATTGATTTGTCTCGAAAGCTTCGAAGGCAGTTGTTGGAGAACATTCGATATTTTTAGTTTTACGAGTTTTTTCCAAAATGCTCAGGATGGCGTTTTGCAGATGAACAGACTATTTATTCATTTGATTTAAAAAAGTTAACCCTCATTGTTAGTTTGATTGTTCAATTTTGGAGTGTACAGGTTTTAAAAATCGAATAAAAATTCGTTTTTTCGCGATTTTTCGCCATATTGATTACAATTAAGATATTGAAATAAATCATTATTTAGTACTACAAAAATTATATTATTTTCTGTTTTGAAATAATAACTATTTATGTCTTTTTATTAGATTTTTGATGTCTTTATAATTAATTTTCATTGGGGGTTAAAATTTTTTGGCAGAAACGTACATTTGAGAAAATAGTCAACCAATTTTTTTGCATCCCCTTCTTTGCTAATAAAAATGCGAAACATGACCCTTTTACGAGCACAGCAAGGTTCCGAGAATTAATTCTTTAATTAAGAAAAAGCGTTTTAAAATGTTCCTGTTTCTTTTTGGTTTTCGATCTTTATTTCTATAACAGAAATGCTTCTTAAATTGAATGAACTAATAAAATTTAATTGGAAGAAAAAATATTTTTACTACTAAACCTCGACTGTTCACTGAATTGAAGTTAACGAAAATCTCTATAAAAGTAATAAAATTCTGTATTGTATCAAACCACTCGTATATATTAAACATACTCAAAAACTTGAAAAATTCAGAAAATATTTAGACTCCTACAAAAACTTACCTCAGGACATTGGAAAATGATATGTACAGTTGAGATCACTTTATTAGTCGTTAATTGCCATACGTGAAAATCGTGAACATTTACGATGTCTGGAAATTGTTTTAATAAATCAACTTTTAAAGAGTCGATATCTATCGATCCAGGCATTGTTTGTAATAATATAAAACAACTTTCTTTCACTGAAAAAAAAAATAAAAATAATAATCGATACGAAAGTACAAGTGAACATATACACAATAAAATTTTAAACCCTCTTCTAAATCAACCTGTATGTCTCAAGATCAAACTTCTCACTAACAAATCCAAATTCTTTTGCGAACAACTCATATAAAAATGGTGAAAAATCTGACATGATGATCTTTATTGATAATTCTGTTGAAAAGTAGAAACGCACTTTTTGGCGAAGAAACAATTAGCGGAAGACAATGCCGAAAGTTTCAAATCAGGTAATATCAGCTTGGAGGCAATACAGAAAGAAGTCGGCCATCAAATTTCAACAAATAGGACCTACTTGCTGTATAATAGGACAAAAGCCTTAAAATTCAAATGCTAGCTGGAAACTTCATGGTTCACCTATTTCGGAGTGAGCGTTGCAACACACGGTGCTCACCCAAATTTGGTTTACTTCTATTGTATGGTAAGATTTTTTTAAATACTTCCTTGTATACTTACTGTATGGAAAACTCAAATGCATCAGACTTATAGCATGAATGATTGCAATAGCAGGATCAACATATTTAACGTAATGTGGATCTGCAAAGTATACCAATACTGCAGAAGTAATGACCAAGAAGGAACCTGAAAAAAATTGAGGGTTATATGATATACATCATCAAAAACCTTACAAAATCTGTATATAAAACTCTACTATTTCCTGATCAGCTAAATTCAGCAATTATTGGCATCATTTAGGTATCTACTACAAAAATTTTTGAATTTAGTTCACGCCATTTATCACTTATTCTTGAATTGGTCCCTACTAAATGAAAAATAATTTTGATCGATTAATAAAACTTTGAATTTTCATATGTTTATTCAAACATATTTTGTCGAAATATAATATTTAAAGAATTTACCGTGTAGCGAAATACTTGTTATATTTTAATAAACATGTGGAAATTTTAAATTTATTTATCATTAGTAAAATACTTACGATCCGCTGCTTACATATTGAGATGGGAAAATTTGGATTAAGCAAAAAAAGGTAATGTACCTATTATTTAAGAGAATGAAGTTTTACATTTGATGTTTTAAAGAGGTTACGAAGCGGTCAAATCCACGTGTCTGCTTGCGTAAATATTCTTTTATAACTGCGAAATCTTAATTGAAACAAGTTTTTTAAAATATTGTTATATTATGTGCATTATGTGTCATTCAAAACTAAATATCGTGTGTGTTTTTTTTAGAGTGATAGAACTTTAAATTGAAATAAAACACATTTAAATTAAGATTGAAGCCAATTTTTATTTTGAAATATAATTTTATGACATTTATGTTTTGAAAATAATTTCCGGCATATGTCCACCACGACTAGCTTAGAGTAACCGCATTCGACCAGACCAATTTTGGACCACTTTTTCGAGAAATTCAGGCCTTATTTCATCAATAACACGAGTTATGTTGGCTTCCAAAGCGTCTATTGTTTCTGGTTTATCAGCATAAACCAATGACTTGATATAACCCCAAAGAAAATAATCCAGTGGAGTTATGGCGCATGATCTTGGACGCCAATTAATTGGACCATTTCTCGCAATAATGTTATCGCCAAATCTTTCTTTCGCTAAATACATTGTTACCGTAGCAGCATGAGGTGTAGTATCATCTTATTGGAACCAAAACACTTCTGGGCCGATGCCATTCAAATTTCGAAACAAATAATCATTGATCATCTATCTGTAACGAGCACCATTCACTGTAACATTAGCTCCAGCATCGTTTTTAAAGAAATATGGACCGATAAAGCCTCCAGCTTTAAGTAAAGCACACCATACAGTGCATTTTTCAGGATGCAATGGAACCTGCAGAACTTCTTGAGGATTGTTTCCACTCCATATGCGGCAATTTTGCTTGTTTACAGAGCCGTTGAACCATAAATGACCTTCATCACTAAAAATAATTTTACGATAAGAAAGTGGATCAACTTCAAGCTGTTCTAGGGCCCAATCAGCAAACAAACGACACTTATTATGGTCAAGTGGCTTTTAAAGTTCATGAACCAGTTGGATCTTGTATGGGTTTAGATCAAGACCTTTACGCAAAATTTTCCATGTGGTGGATGCACAGTCTCCAACTTGTTGTGAACGTCGACGAATAAACAAATCTAGATCATCATTAACACTATGACTCACAGCAGCGATATTTTCTTCTGTACGTACAAATCTTTGTCTTGTTGTTGTTCTTGCATGGAGTAGAGAAAATGTTTTCCGAAATCTATCGATAGTTCGACGAATAAGCTGCTTTGATGGACGATTATGTAAACCTTAAATTTCACGAAGTACTCTATAAACTTGGCGAATAGAACACTGATTTTGAAAATAAATTTCAACAATATGTAAACGTTGTTGCGGCGTGAATCTTTCTATGATAATTTGTCAATGCTTACTGAACAGAAATGTCAAAACAATATGGCTACTACCTTCTGTCAAATCACAGTTATCCCTATCGAAAGTTTTATCACTCTAAAAAAACACCTGATATCTACATGGCACATATAATGAATTACATGAATAATAAGCAAACTTCCACATTTGCAATTCATAGACTAACAATGATAATCCTTTTCCTAAAAGAGACAATTTGAGAATCTTGCATTGAAATCAAAAGGCAGGTAACTTCAAGTGAGTATATAATAAAAAAGTTCTTAGTATAATGAATGATCATGCAGACCTATGTAAATTTCAAAACTTCTATATATTTAAATGATAGCTCAATGGTTAGAGAATTGGGCTGGGAACTGAAAGGTTCAAATCCTGTTTAGGTAGGAAAGAAATTTTCTAGATGCATGGGTTTCGGCCACCCGAAGTGACCAAAGTGGCGTAAAGACGTAGTAACAAAAGCCTAACCAGAATATACCTGAACTCAATTTTAATGTGAGTCAATACTTGATAGAAGTAAAATTTAAATGACTTTAAATTCAGAATTATATATTCTAAATTCTACATTATATATTGAAACTATACACAAAAACTATCAAATTGATATCCTTATATATAATCAATATAAAATATTTTTCAATGTCTCGGAAAAAACCTTTTAACATCCCGACTTGAAATGTATTAATACAAATGTATTAACAAAAACTATATGAGTATGTATATTAATATACAAATACAAGAAAATGCACTATTCCAACATTATCTAAAATTATCAAAATAAAGGATCAAATAAAAATAATTGAACGAGAACTCGAACATTTGATAGATATTTCGGCCTATATGGCCTCATCAGAAATGTTTTGAATTCAGATTCAAATATATAACAAGATCAAAATTCAACTTACCAAAATAAGATGAAACATGGAACGAATAAACTTGAAGTAAGCTTTAAACTATCCAAAATACAGTAAGTTGAATTTTGATCTTGTTATATATTTGAATCTGAATTCAATACATTTCTGATGAGGCCATATAGGCCGAAATAGCTATCAAATGTTCGAGTTCTCGTTCAATTATTTTATTTGATCTTTTATTTTGATAATTTTAGATAATTTTGGAATAGTGGATTTTCTAGTATTTGTATGTTAATATACATACTTATATAGTTTTTGTTAATACATTTGTATTAATACAAATCAAGTCGGGATGTAAAAAGGTTTTTTTCCGAGACATTGAAAAATATTTCATATTGATTATATATAAGGATATCAATTTGATAGTTTTTGTATATAGTTTCAATATATAATGTAGAAGTTAGAATATATAATTCTGAATTTAAAGTCATACCTGAACTCGTAAGAGCTGAAAAAGCTTCTGAGGAATCTTCACAGAAGATATAGGAGTATCAAGTTAAATAAAATTAAATAATAAAAAATGATTTTTCACATGATAGAAGGATTATTACAAACTTCTATCAAGTAAATAACCGCTTTTTATTATTTCATTTTATATATAATATATAATTATATTTAGGTTTTTCAAAATTTAATTATATAAATATCATGTGGTTTAACTTATAGCATAAAATACCTTTGTGTGAATTTTTATACTAAAACATAGTAATTTCCAAAAAAACTTGTCTTAATTACTTTACTACCAAATAGTAAAATCTGCCACAAACAGCGTGAAGGAGAATATTACACAGGAAAAAACAGGAAATCATTTTAATTAACTTATTTATCGGTAATTCTCAAGTCGAAAAATTAGTGACTAAAAGCGCCTGAAATTATTTCGTTACCTACAATTCTTCGAAAAAACAACGCTTAAAAAAATTGCCTATCTTACTGATAATTTTTATTTATCCAAATAACTCCCAACTTTACGATAAATGGGTCAGAAATTTTCAGGTTCTTTTTCTGGAGAAGGTGCTATCTTTTTTTAAAACAGGAAATGAAAAAGACCTTTTTGAATTCTATGTGGAACATTTTTTTGATTATTGAAGTTATTATTCCTTAACATCCACTCGAAAAAATTTGTATTGGGTGAGGGATTTGGATAATTTTGGTCAATACTGATAATATTTTTGTCTATACAGTGATACAATGTTATCTGAGGCATATTGTAATATTTAATTATGAATATTTTCAAAAGATTCATTTAAATGAAATCTGTAGAGTTTTCCGAGAATTAATCCAGCTATTATTTGCAATATTAAATAAACTCTTCTTAGTAAATTTTCGAAATATATCACTATGAATAATTTTTCGATATGTATATGAATAATTTCAAGCATAAAAATCGATGAAAAATAAAATAAACCTTGAACATATTGTGTTGAATATTCAAACATTTTCTTTGAAAAACTATGATTGTTATATTTTAATAAAAAAATACTTTATAATACAATTTTCTATGAAATACACGAATTGAATAGAGTAAAAATTTTCTTGCATTATTATTAAATTTAAGAGGAAATATTTCATTTAATCAACTGAAAATTCAAGAAATGTTCAAAAAATTAATGTTCTGAAGAATTACTAAATCCTTGCTTTCTATATGAAAGAAAAAGCAGGCAATTTTCCTAACAATTTGATTGAACAAATAATTTAAAAAGTTTCCGTTTTCATTATAAAATTATTTTTTCATAAATATAGGAACTGTGAAAAAATATAAATTCAGTTATGAGAAAAAAATTCATTACTTTTTTCAAGTGATTAATTTTTTTTATTTGAATGAATCGTAACTGTTAAAAAGACACCAAATTAAAATAATCTAATTGAAATCAAAGAAAGTTGTCCAAGAATCTTAACGAAGAGAAATAATTATGGAATATTTTTTCAAATTGTCCTTATGTGAATGTAAATAAGAACTAAAATATATCAGAATCATTAAAATTAAAACAAATTGTAGAAATTACTATGTTTTACTACCAAAAAAATATATATTACACATTTTCTTGTGACTCGAGTTTCGGGAAATGAACTATCCCATCATCAGACTGAAGACTGAAGACCTAACAGTGGTGCAGTGGTATTCAAACAAAAGTGATATTTTGAATATTTCAACAGATTCTCGGTAATACCTAATAGTCGTACAGAGGTTTACAATCGGAACGTGATAAAAAACCGGGTTAAAAAAAGAGGGGCCTTCTAACAGATATCGGAATGTCGGCAATCGACAAAGAAGGTTGTTAAACAGATGGTACCCATTTAAATAACTCAAATAATTTTTGGAGTTACATAGCCCGTAGTCATTCCTTATTTTTACATTATTTTGTTGTATATCTCAAATATTTGTATTTAGAAAGCTTCATACAGTCATTCATTATTTTTTACACTATTTTTATTGTGAATGAATTTGGAAATTTCAATAATCAAGTTTCTTTTTTTTGATTTTCTTTTGTCGAAAGGAATTACTGTTTTCTAAAAAATGAGTAGCAAAAGTTGAATTTTTGTTTACTTTTCATTATATTCATTTTATGTTCGTTGAAAAAGGTTTTAAACAGATGTTACTTTTTAAATATCTCAAATATTTTCGATTTACATAGCTCCGTAGTCATTCATTATTTTTACATTATTGCTATTGTGAACTAATTTGAAAATTTCAACAGATTCTAGATAATCGAGTAGAATCAAAAGGGAAGAAACTCGATTAACTAGAATTTTCAAATTAGTTCACAATAACAATAATGTAAAAATAATGAATGACTGTACGGAGCTATGTAAATCGAAAATATTTGAGATATTTAAAAAGTACCATCTGTTTAAAACCTTTTTCAACGAACATAAAATGAAAAGTAAACAAAAATTCAACTTTTGCCACTCATTCTAAAGAATGAGTGGCAATGAGTGGTTTTCTAAAGAAAACACTAATTCCTTTCGACAAAAGAAAATCTTAAGAAAATATTTTACATGTAGATTCAAAAGAAAAGAAACTTGATTATTGAAATTTTCAAATTCGTTTACAATAAAAATAATGTAAAAAATAATGAATGACTGTATGGAGCTTTCTAAATCCAAATATTTGAGATATACAATAAAATAATGTAAAAATAAGGAATGACTACGGAGCTATGTAACCCCAAAAATTATTTGAAATATTTAAATGGGTACCATCTGTTCAACAACCTTCTTTGTCGATTGCCGACATTCCGGCATCTGTTAGAAGGCCCCTCTTTTTTAACCCGGTTTTTTATCACGTTCCGATTGTAAACCTCTGTACGACTATTAGGTATTACCGAGAATCTGTTGAATTATTCGAAATATTTATCACTTTTGTTTAAATACCACTGTACCACTGTTAGGTCTTCAGTTGTCTGATGATGGGATAATTCATTTTCCGAAACTCGAGTCACAAGAAAATGTGTAATATATATTTTTTTGGTAGTAAAACATAGTAATTTCTACAATTTGTTTTAATTATGATCAACTACCAAATAGTAACGGCTGAAACAATTCAGTATACATTCTGTCAAGAAAGTACCGGGAATTATCGATTTAAATCTGGCGGGGCAATGGGGCAGGTAAACATTTTTTTTCCTAGGTTGGTACCACTGTCCTTAATTACTATGCCAAGCTTGAGCGGGATCTGTCAACTAGTGTGTTTGCAACAGCTGATTAAGTCAGTCGATGTCAGAGTGCATGCCGATTTTTACTATGGGTGATTACGTTGAGCAAAGAATTTGTTTAAAGTTTTGTGTTGCAAATGAATTTTCGTGTGCCGATGCATTGAAAATGTTGCAAAAGGCCTTTGGTGATAATGCTCTATCGAAAACTCGTGCATATCAGTGGTACAGAGCCTTCAAGGACGGACGCCCATCGACGGCTTCGATGGAAGATAACGTCGATAAAATTAAGGAAAGGGTGCCGGAAAACCGTCGTACCAGCTTTAGAGAGATAGCACATGATCTTAAGATATCCCACGAGTCCGCACGTACGATTTTGATTGATATTTTGGGTATGAGAAAGGTGGCCGCACGACTCGTACCGAAGCAACCGTACCGAGCTACGATTGTGACTGACTTTCTCGCCAAAAACTCAACAAACGTGCTTCAGCAACCACCGTATTCGCCGGATTTGGCTTCCTGCGACTTTTTCCTCTTCCCAAAACTAAAATTGCCCCTTCGTGGCACCCGTTTTGAGTCGATTGAACCATAAAACAAAATTCGGCGCGAGAGCTAAAGTCCATACCGGAAAGCGCCTATAAAAAATGTTTCGATAATTGGAAGTGCCGTTGGCATAGATGTATTGGAGCAAATGGAGCCTATTTTGAAGACGACCCAATAAATTTTGACGATTAAATGTAAAAATGTTGTTTTAATTGAAAATTCCCGGTACTTTCTTGACAGAGTAGTATATCAGAATCAGTTGAATAAGAAAATACTCATTTTATGAGATACTAATTATATTTTTATTCAGCAGAATTCTTAAAAATTGGTTTAACGTAAATTTTCAGATTTTTACCATTTCATAATAATTTATTGCGTCCAAAACATTTCATTTTTAACGGGCGGTTTTCGGTATCAAAAAAAATTTATTCATAATGAAGCTCAATAAATATCACTAAACTTCTGATTGTTCACAAAAAACTAGAACATTGTTTGAGAAACAACATTGATCATGTTTATATTCCTAAATTGCTTAAAATGTCATTATAAGTCCAGTGAGCTATCACACATATTTTAATTCGAAATAGAAAGAATTAACACATTTTTTAATTCGTGAAACAATGGAGCACCCACCTAAAGTATCTCTGAACATTTCCCGAAAGTTCTGCCTTTTATTTCGCACCTCCGGAGAGCACGTCTTAGTTCTTGATAACCTATGTTCCCCTTGTCTGATTTTTTCCATGGGAGGGACTTTGTTTAAAACTACTTCCCCACTTTCAGTGACATACAAAAAAGAACCTTGATGGAAGGTATATCCGCCTATGAGGATAAAGCATAAAACATTAAGTAAGCACGATGCTGCACCCATACAGAATACAGATATTGGATTGTGCATTTCGTGCAAATGATCTATGTGCACTAAGGTTTGTATTGCTTCAACAATGACTGAAAAGCACAATGATGCGCAAAATACGCAACATATAAGCATGGATACCACGTCTATCCTTGCCCAGCCAAAGGTATTCTTCAGTTTGTCTTCGGTAGCCTCCAACCTGGAATCTTCACATGACTTCTCCGTGTTTGTATCAGTACGAGTTGGCGATAAACTTTTTTTTGTACTCGTGGAATCCTGTACATCTTTGGATTGGAACTGCAATGAATGAATTGTTAACAATATGTTAAATATTAAAGGGTTGTTCATTAAGAGGTTTCATTTTGATATTGGAAAAAACGAGTATCAATGAATGTTTATTTCATTGTAATCAAGAATGTGTGCCATTCACAATGGAAAACGATATCAGCCAAATGGCCGCTACGGCTATGAGCAGCATCATATCCTTTTCATGAAATTTTCCATAACCAATCCACACATTTGCGGCTGTACGTCCTCGATAACTTCACGAATTCCATCTTTAAAGTCTTGAATTGATTGTGAAGCATTGGCATAGACTTTATCTTTCACGTGGCACAAATGAGAAAAGTCTAAAGGCACAAAATCTCGGTGGCCAATTGTGATCACCTCTTCGAGAAATAAACGTCATCCCATAAATCAATTCCAGCCACACCGCCAGCCCAAAAACAGTGACACACTGAGGATGGAGAGCCTTTTCAACAATCATTTATGGATTTTCCGAGCCCCAAATGCGACAATTCTGCTTATTAATGTAACCTCTGAGGTAAAAATTGGCCTAATCACTGGAGATGATTTTTGGATGAAAATCCGGATCATTTTGATGCACTCCAAGGACCCAATCAGCGAAGATACACCATTGCTGGTGATCGACCGGCTTGAGTTCTTATGTTATCTGGACTTTAAATGTCTTAAGACATAAGTCTTTATGCAACATACGGTGTAATGTTGTTTATGAGGAATCGACAAACCTGAGTTTTCGTCAAAATTACTGGCTACAGCAGCAATATTCTCTGTTCTTGAGCACACGGTTTAGATTCTTTAGATCACTAACTTGTCCCATCAGCTGAAAGTTTTTCACTATTGCTGGCCGAGAAGACCCAAAACGGCTTTAGTTTTGAGAACTGTCACTATGAAATTTTCACGATTTTTGTAGTGAATTTTAACAATTTCAGTGCTTTGTTGAAGCGTTTATCGTTTCATTTTTACTAATGACATAGTTTTTACTTGTCAAATGTCAAAAGATGACAGCTGCCCAGATAGCGGGCTATTCAAAATGAAACCCTTATTAGAGAACCCTTTATAATCGACAAATTATACCTTCTATACTAACTATACCGAGAAATTGTAATTTAAATGCACTGCTGTTAACGGATCCGTTTTTATTGTTAAATAAAACCTTCAATAAAGAATATCACCTAGGCATTCGAGAGATGCTCTGCGTAGGAAATGACCAGATTTGTGGAACGATGACAATTGGATTTCACACCCTGATAACGCGCCAGGCTATAAAGCGCGAATGATACTGCATAATTTGATGAAAGTCCATTTTCTCGAACCACCACGCAATTTGCCAGATTTAGCACTATGTGACTTGTTTTGTTCGCCCGACCTTAGTTGCCCCTTCATGGATAGAAATTTGAGTTGTTGGAAGCCATAAAACAAAAAGCGACGAAAGAACTAAAGGACATTCCTTCAGAGAACAATCAAAAGTGCACGGATGAATAGATCATACGTTGGTATAAGAATGTCGTTTCAGATGGATGTTATTTTAAAGAAGATTAAACAAATTTTGATCATGGTGTAAGTATTTCTTATTACAACAAGGGTCTAAGCGAATTTCTGTTTACTATTATAATATATAGTTTATAATATAATAGGTACGACAAATTAATGACAATACATGGCCACATATATTGTGTCGCCCGTTAAAACGTACTCATAAACGCTCAAATGGGAAGTCCTACCCTACCCGCCGTAGCGCCTAGACATTGTTATTTTTGATTACCATCTCCTCCTACAGATGCAACATGGTCAGCACTTCTCTTATTACGAGGAAGACAAAAAATGGATAGGTGCATGGATAGCCGGCCCTTTTTTCACCATGGGGTCTGTCAATTGACAGGAAGATGGGAAAAAGTAGTAGTAAGTGACGGACAATACTTTAAAATTTGAATGTATAACCAATTTTTCAGAATGAAGGTTCACTTTTCGACAAAAAAACCGCAAGAATTTATTTATACTCCCCCAATACGAGTATCAAAAGAGGTGGACTGTTTACTTATATAGTCCGTCTAGAAAGTATGCGGAAAAAACAAAGCTCAATTGTTATTATTTATAATAGTAAAAAAATTTAAATATCAAAACAGATTTAATATGTCAGTCTACTACAATTTTAAATTCAAAAAGATTTTTATTCAAAACACTTTTAGAATTAAATTACTGTCTTATGAGCTCCGCTTATATTTAATAGACTCAATATACAATATCAAATGGAATAAATAAACCAACAAATATAATATAAATTGTCAATTAAAATTAATAAATAAATATTTGAAGGAGACAAAATTTTGTTTCTGATCTTACCATTATGAACACCAATTCCTCTTCAAAAAGATAAAACACAATTTAGGATCTTCTCAAAAAATATAATTTATTTGAAATATTCAATATATTTAAATATTCAAATAAGTTAATTCAAAAATCTCTCAAAACACTATATCTGCAAAAAACAATTAGACTTCCGATAAACTCTTCATCGGCCCTAAATCATATTTAAAAATCTAACTTTAAAATCAAGAGTTAAAGTTAGTTTGTTTAAGCAATGATCCGGTAAGCTATATTGATTGTTAGTTGATTTTGATTTTTAAATATGATTTAGGGCCGACGAAGAGATTATCGGAAGTTTAATAGTTTTTTGAAGATATAGCGCATGTTTTGAGAGATTTTTGAATTAAATTATTTGAATATTTAAATATGTTGAATATTTGAAATAAATTTTATTTTTTGAGAAGTCCCTAAATTGTGTTTTATGTTTTTGAAAAGGAATTGGTGTTCATAATGGTAAGATCAGAAAGAAAATTTTGTCTCCTTCGAATATTTATTTATTAATTTTAATTGACAATTTATATTTCTTGGTTTGTTTATTCCATTTGATATTGTATATTGAAATTTGATTGTATACGTCTATTGAATATAAGCGGAGCTAATAAGACATTAATTTAATTCTAAAAGTGTTTTGAATAAAAATCTTTTTGAAATTAAAATTGTAGAAGACTGACAGATTAAATCTGTTTTGATATTCAAATTTTGTTATATACTTTCTAGTAAAAAGCCTTTTTCTATTTTGAATTATTTAGTATATATATTTAATTCTTGAATTAGAAAATTATAACAAAATATTCATCTTATTTACTCATTCGACCTCCATTTAACTGTAAACACCTGACTAAATGTTGAGTTACACTCTAAACTAGATCACCTCCATAATTTTCGGTTATGATAGTCCAGGACTGTGAAACTGACTGAATTAAATCATCTTTATTTCGTGGCGCTGCCATGAAATATATATGTTTTCAATGGGACTCAGAGCTGGTGAAGCTGCTAGCCATGAAATGGTTGTCACTTGGTGTTCTTGCATCCAAGATTGAGTATAGGCCGAAGTATGGCATCTTGCATTATCCTGGTGAAAGCGCCACTCCTCTGGATATAAAGCAAGCGCTGTTTCAAGGATAAAATCGTTTAGAATGCCACAATACTTTTTCCACTATTAATGGTACCGTCAACTATAAACAGAGGCGTAGCACCACCCTGAGATATTGCTCCCCAAACCATTATTTTGATGGGAAATTTGGAAATTTTAACGGTAACAAGTTGTTTTTAAGTGATTTACACCAAGTTGGAAACAACTTTCATCAGATATAAAGACATTATTAGAATTATCTTCTTGAACATGTTGACAAAATTCTATCCTTCGTTCCTTTTGTAAAGATGTCATTATAGAGATTTTTTTTGGTTTCCTTGATATGTAGCCTTGCCTTTTCAGTGACATACTGAAGGTTTCTGGGCATACTTTTATATTCCGTTGATTTCCAAATCTGTTAGCCAATTTGTGTCGTCCTAAGGCCAATAAAGCGTTTAAATTGTTTCCTTTAATCTTACGCGGTCTTCTTGAAACTGGTATATACCTCATATCCATGCCATTTTTCATCCTCTTTATTGTCTCATATACAGCACTTTTTTCCAGTTGTCAATTGCACTCATTTTTTAACGTTTCGAAAACCTTTTCTATACAAATATTCTACCTGTTTTATTTTTTCTAGTTGCGACATTATTTCATAACCTGTTAAAAAAATAAATAATATTTGACAAATAGTGTTGCCATGCAACTTTGGCCATAGTCGACTTTCTGCACAACCCATTTTATACATTACTTTTGTCTTAGAATGTTACAAAAAAGAAGTACATTGAAATTATGATAAATAATAAATTCCGGATACTTTCTAGACGGACTATATTTATTCATTTAGTCAGTTTTTAATTCTATTATACTAATTTATCTCTAAGGATTTTAACAAGTCCAATTTTCAATAAATTTAATGAATTCTAGATTTATCATTTTCATTAGGGGTAAAACGACAACATGGCCAGTGGATTTAACTTCATAGAGTATGATTGTCTAGAATATTGACACCGCATATTTGATGATATGATGCTCATTATTTCAAAAATTTATAAGGAACTAGCTTTTTACCCGCGGCTTCGCCCGCAGTGGAGTCATTAAATAAGTATGAAAGATAAAGGGTAAGGGTATAATAATGGTAAAACTTCATTACTGAAGTAGCTAAATTTGACGATTTTTTGACAAACAATTGTTTTATCTTTCGTAAAAAAAATTTTTTTTTTAAATATAAAGTACCCTATGTTACTTCTTATACCTTCAAGAGTATATGTACAAAGTTTCATGATGATCGGTTCAGTAGTTTTTGCGTGAAAGCGTAACAAACAAACTTACATTCGCATTTATAATATTAGTAGGGATTGGGTACATCCCCCTCTTTCCATACTATAAGTTTGGCCGTCATCTGTCATTTAGTTTGTTAACAGTTCATCTCAAGTACATTTTTGCAATGGATAAAAAAATCGAATAAAGAATCTGTCCTAAATTTTGCAGCGAAAATGAAATTTCGTGTGCGAAAGCACTAAAAATGTTATGAAAAAAGATCAATTTCGTGAGGCGCAGTAATTTGTTCAGGTCTTAAATGATAAAAACTCACCTTAATGGTTACAATGTAACCTATTAATGCAAGAACATTGCATAACATCTGATAAGAATTCATCAGAAGCGTCAACGCATGTGTAATATGACTTACTACTAGTTGTACAAATAGGAATAATATCGTCAGAATAAAAACAATATATAATTGTAATGGTTGATGTGTCCGGAACCATTCTTTGACTGTCATATTAATTCCTGAATCTGAAACAAAATAAATAAATTATGTTACAAGTTTTCCTGAACTTCTGCAAGTTTTCTCTAGGTATCAAAAAATATGACGTTTCAATTTTGTTATGAAATACTTTATGAGTTTAGTGGTAAATATTGAATATTATTAGCCTTGATTTAATCGTAATTGCAAAGTAACTTGATTATTTTGATTTCGGACGCTTTAATTTTTGTACACAATATACCTTAATGTGAACAAAACCTAAAAAGAAAGAATTCGAAGAAAATAAAGGATTGGAATAAATATTACGAATGAAATACACATTTTTTGTGAAAGAGTAAAAAATGATATAATAGATATAACCTGAAACAGAAACAGTTTATATAGATTAAATCTGACCAAATATTAGTTATAAAATATTTTTCAATGTCTTAGAAAAAAGTTTTTTACATGAAACGTATTAATACAAATGTATTAACAAAAACTATATAAGTATGTATATAAACATACAAATACAAGAAAATCCACTATTCCAAAATTATCAAAAAATCTCAAAACAAAGCATCAAATAAAAATAATTGAACAAGAATTCCAACATTTGATAGCTGGTATTTCAGTCTCTAGACCTGAAAATGTAACTCACCCAATATGATAAAACCTGGAACGAATAAACTAGAAGTAAGCTGTAAAGTATCCAAAATAAAACAGATCAACGTGTTGTTACGTATAATTCTGTTTTATTTTGGATACTTGAAAGCATACTTAGAGTTTATTCGTTCCAGGTTTTATCTTATTGGGAGAGTTAAATTTTGATCTTGTAATATGTTTGAAAATGATTTCAATACATTTCTGAAGAGGTCTAGAGACTGAAATAGCGGCTATCAAATGTTGGAATTCTTGTTCAATTATTTTTATTTGATGCTTTATTTTCAGAATTTTTGATAATTTTGAAGTAGTGGATTTTCTTGTATTTGTATATTAATATACATACTTATATAATTTTTGTTAATACATTTGTATTAATACGTTTTCGAGATGTAAAAAGTTTTTTTCCGAGACATTGAAAAATATTTTATATTGATTATATATAAGGATATCAATTTGATAGTTTTTGTACATACTTTCAATATATATTGTAGAAGTTTATATATATATATATAATTCTTAATTTAAAGTAATTTAAATTTTACTTCTATCAAGTATTGACCCACATTCAAATTAATTATTATAGATGAAATCTGATCACAGGATATATTAGTTTAGTTGAAAACATTTTCAAACAAATAAAAATATGAAAAATTGTTGGAATATGAATAAATTAGGATATATAATTCTGAATCTGAAGTTATATAATAATTGTTTCTGTTTCAGGATATATTATAGTTTTTTACTCGTGTGTTTCATTGTCCGATTTTCCGTACATTTTCAACACCATTTTATTTTATTAAGTCTATAGATTTGATATTGTGAACTTGTTTTTGTCAATGTTCGTTAGTGGTCCTATTTATCGAATTTGTTGTGAATTTTCTTTCAATGTGCCACAAACAAAATACTGAATAATGTAACTATTTAAAAAAAATACTTACAATTTTTCATTAAAATTCAATCTATGCAATTCATCATGAAAAAAAGATCATCATGTCTTTTAACTTTCATTTGAAAATGATGGCAATAATCATCCGATTGATATGTTGCAAAAAAAATTTGCGCGGACTTGAAGATAACAGGTCATTTTGGTACATCTTCAATATTGAAATTTCCATTATTTAATGAACTAACTTATTCACCAATAGAACGTATTTTGTATTAATTTCACCACAAACTGAACTGATAATCACTCAATTACCGAATAAGGAAATGAGTTAGTGACCAATTAATTATTCAATCAATTTTTAGACATTTTTAGTTCAATTAAAATGATTCAGTAAAATTGACAATTTGATATATCATTATTTTACCGAATCCAATGTGGTATTTTCCCTATTTTCTGTGATTGGGACATTAAATAACTCTGGAAAATAGGATTTAAAACAATCAATCAATCATTTTTTCCGATATAAATTATACGATATTTGATGATAGGTAATTACGGGTTATCGGCAGACTAGATAGTAATCCACTCAATCGGTTATTCACATCATAAAATGTGGGTCATTTCTTAATTTTCCAATATAATCTGTGGAACTGGGAAAAATTGTTTGTGTTTACGTTTCAAATTTAGAAATTTTCATGTTCATCAACGAACTCAACTGAGATATTTAAACCCAAAACCATTCGTAAGAGTTTCAAGGCCCCAACTCTTTCCGTTCTGAAGTTATCGCGTTTACAGACGGACCGGTCGGTTAAAACAGCCGGAAAGATTATGTTTGACCTCGGATTCTTCATCACTGAGTCCGACTCATTCGTTTGAGACCATTTTCGGATCTAAATTATAAAATTACAGGTATTTTGGTGAAAATATAGAACGCTGTTCCTTGGAACAAGCGCACAAAAACGTTTCAATGTGTGAATTTCGGATTCATATAAGGCTAAAATCTTTGGATTACATATGTTTTAAAGAAATTAAAATGAGATGGATATCACATGAATTTGTAAGTATTCCGTATGAAAAAATATAGAAAATTCTGCGTGCGAATCTGATGAAATATCAACCATATTCAAAAACATTACCTCTTCAAATTCTATAATCAATTAAATGTTCACATTATTTGAAGAGAAAAATCACAAAACTTCACTTTTATATTACTGTTGAATTGACAAGCTACTGAGTTTCTCTTCAGTGTTTTGGTGTTGTGATTTGATTATTCGATCGAATCGAGTTTGAATAACCGGAAGCACTGCATTAAACCCAATTGATGGAATTGGATTATTACATCTACCTAACAGCCACTAAACGCTTATCAAAAAACGTCTGCAATCGAGACAAACTTCTTAGTCACGGAGAATTGAGATAACAGAACTTACGAATTGAACATAAAAAAACAGTGAGTTACCTTTAGCCGATTTGATTTCCCTTTAATTAGGATTCATTTAATCATTCCCGAAAAAAACCAAGAAATAATGAAAAAATAGACACATTTGAAATAAAAACTTACAAAAAACGCCATTTTCATGAAGAAAGTAAGTGATTCAATATAATACGACATGAATAAAACTTGAATATTAAAATGGAATAAACCAAAATATTTAAAAGAAGGATTCAAAAATTACTGTTTTGTTACCAAAAATTTAAAAATTACACATTCCGTGTGACTGCAGTTTCGAGGTATTACCAACTCTTCAAGCAACTGAAAACTTCACAAAAGGTACGGGCAGGCTCGAGGTAAGAGGTACAAAAATGATAACAAGAACGCAACTGTTATAATAGTTTGAGAAAAAGAAATCCATTATTTTTGGCTGCAGTGATCGATATTTCGTAAAGTATTGATAAAACAATTTCAGATTTATGATCAATGTCAAGGTGACATTTGATACTAAAAAAATTTTTTTGTCGCTTTTTGTTTGGTCCATTGAGTTATGAGATATAGTGTGTTGAAAATGTAAGTCAACAAAGAGAAAATTTGGTTCATTTTATACTTTTCCTTCGATAAAGGCGAAAATGCAAGCCAGGCGGCCTAAATTGTATTCAAGATCCCGATGGTGTTACAGGTAATTACGTGCAATTTTAGTGTCGTTGATTCCTTTCAGGTATTTTTGATGTTAAAGATGCACCTCAAACAGGCAGGACAGTCGTCGAAAATGTCGATCAAATCACAGAAATAATCGAAGTTGACTGGCACTTTAGTAGTCATAGCATCGCCCAGGAGATAAAGATCGACCATAGAACACTTTAAAACCATTTGTGCAAAGCTGGATTCAAAAAGGAGCTCGATGTTTGGGAATTTTATGTGTCTCACGAAGCAATTTGTAACATTTTAAACGATTGTTTGGGCATGAAATGTATAGGCGCTCAGCTAGTGCCTAAATATCTGAGTTACATAGATATCATTGCGAACGGATTTCTGACCAAAAACTCAAATGGATCAACCACCTGATGATGCCCGGCTGACTTTTTTTCTTTCCATAACTCAATAACTTCGAGGCACCAGCTTTTAGTCGATAGTATACACACAACGAATTCCCGGCGCGAATTGAAGTCGATTTCTGAGAATGAGTTGAAGAAATGTTTTGCTGATCGGATTATTTCATGACGTAACAATATTATTTCAGAAAGGATCTACTTTTAAAGCGATACAATAAATTTGGATGATTAATATATATTTAATGTTTCATTAACCGATTCATGGTACCTTCTTGATGCCGTAATGTGTTTTATCTTATCTATGAAATATTCAAGTTTGCAATTACGATGACATTTTATTCTTACATATGCTCATACTTAATTTTTTTTAGACTCCAAGATGAATGGTAGAATTTTCATGTAATTTAAATTTTCAATACTTCGACGCCTACTGGTTTCACTGTGAAATCATTGTTTAGGTAAAATATAAAATGTATTCATGAATATTCTAATGCTGCTTTTTTGTTTAAATAGTAATATATTATGTCTTAGATAAGCCGAATGCAATTGGTGATAAATTGAGCAGTTTGCTTAATTTTTTTGAAACTGTAATGCTTTTGATGTTTTGAAAGTTTCCAATAAGATTCTAAATAGTTTATAATTGAATTTTTATGTTATGCAGATACTTTTCATGAGTTTTCGGTTATAAGGTTGAAACCGGAATTTCCCATAGATGGTATAAGCCATCAGTTTAAAGACCAAAAGACCGCTTTTGCTTTAACAGCTAACGAAGGTCTTCAACACACAATAATCTAAGTTCCATACACCGGTATATTTTTCTATAACTTTCAACATGTCACATTTGGTGCCTACAAACTACGATTTGCGGACATCATTAACTTTCTGCTATCATTAGAAGAAAACTGCTGCAAAATCCCATCGAATCCTCATCGAAGCTTACGGTGAATATGTTCTTGGTAAAACACAGTATTCCATGTGGCTCAAAATATTCGAAAGTGGTAATTTTGACGTGAGAAACGGAGAGCGTGGGAAACCACCGAAAAAATTCGCAGACAACGAATTGCAAGTCTTCTTGAATGAAGATGATGCTCAAACAACTATCGAAACTTTGGTAGGGAGCCTCAGTAATTCCAACTGTTTCATTAAGGATAAGTGACATACACTTCAGACCACAGATCTTTCGTCGAGTGTTTGGTGGACTCGATACCAAGAAAGCTACTGGACCAGACGGGATTCAAGGCACTGTATTCAAAAAGTGTTCACCGGAGCTTACACCTGTCCTCTGTAAGATGTTCACTATGTCATACAGGGAAGGAATTTTCCTTGACTCTTCGACTACCGATAATATCCATTTTGTCGAAAGTCATGGAAGCAGCCATCAATCTCGAAATGGTCTCATCAGTATCAGACAATATGGGTTTTGCAAACACCTTCAATAGGTGACCTCATTAACTACGTGATGCAAGTGTGAACAAGGGCTATTGAGCGCTAAGGAGCATGTAGGTCAGTTACTCTGGACATGTCCAAGACTTTCGATCGTATCTGGCATAAGGTTCTTCTGAATAAGCTCTCTTCGTATGGTTTTCCCGGGAGCCTCTGCGATTGGATGAAGAATTCTCTCAGCAACAAGACTATTCATGTGGAGTAGATGGTGTCGATTCCCGTGGTTTCAATGTGAATGCTGGAGGATCAATTTTACCGCTCACCCTCTTCTTGATTCACATAAAAGATCTTCTTAGTATGACTTAGAACCAAATTGTGAGCTTCGCAGATTATAGACACACAATTCCTAGGAAATCGATTCCCTGAACGAAGATCTTAAAACGATAATCGAATGGGGTCAACGGAATCTGATGCAATTCAAGGCCTCGAAGACCCGAACAACAACTTCTTCTCTAAATATTCAGTTCGTGACATCTGACATGATGATGGAAAAGCAGGTGCTTCAGCCAGGATTCCACGCATCATCTTGGCGTCTGTTGGGGGAACATGTGACTGACATTGTGAAGACTGTTGCTAATAAGCTGGGATATTTATTGAAGGCTAGGAAATATTTCTCTGTAGAGCACTTCTACTGTATAAAGCCCAGATCAGACCAGTACTCAAATATTGCTCTCATATTTGGAGGTGATCACTCAAGCATTCGCTACAACTTTTAGATTACATCCAGAAAAGAACAGGATGACTGATCGACTGTTCGAATATAACAGGCAGTTTGCAGTCGTTTGAACATTATTATAGCAGTCGATGCTCCACGCAACTGAAGGAAATGATGCCAGTCTGAGCAACGAAAACATCCCTATGTGGTTGAATCAACACCAAACTGGCCAGTTGTGGAACACGCTTTCAGCTGATGTGATTTCTTTTAATCTTGAATAGAAAACAGTGTGTTTGCTGAGATCAGAAGGACTTAATCTATTACGAGATGCTAAAATCTGGTGAAACCGTTAAGACTGATCGATACCAATAGCAAATGATCGTTTTAAATTTAGCATTACGTGAAAAAGGCATTACAATGGAGCATCATCGTGCGTTTCAGGAAAGCTCGGTTCAGTTAAAATTTAGCTATCGGTATTCAGCTGTAAGTCCATGTTGGAATGGTTGGAACTGAAAAATTCTGTTTGATCGTTCAAAATGGCTGTCTCAAGAAATCCAGCATGGTTCGTCTGCCCACTTGCCTGTTCATGTAACGCCGAGCAGATGAGATAACACAGAAATAACGTAATTTTCGAATTTTGACCTGAAAATGGTCTCAAACGATTGAGTTTAATGATAAATAATCTGAGGTTAAAAGTCTTGTCGGCCCGTTTGTTCTAGGGAACAACATACTACTATTTTGAATCTACGGACGTCCGGCCGTTCGTAAACATTGTAACTTTCGAATGGAAAGAGCTTGAGACTCAAAAATTTCAGTGTAGGTTTAAGGCTTAAATTCCTTAATAGACAGAATCGATCCAATGGTTCTTTAGATATTCACATTTGACATTTTTTCAGAATTTTCAAAATATTTTTGAAACTGATCCGATTGAACTGAAATTTGGGGTTTCACAAGGATAATGAGGAAATTTTGGTGTAAAATTTCATGAGAATCATATAATTAGAATATTCAAAACAAAAACAAAAATTTTGTAAGCGGAGCACCGTTGGGCGATAAAGAAACTTTAGCAAGTCACACGTCGAGTTTAATGTAGCATTCAGATTTCAAATAATAACGCAAATGCATAATTTCCTGAGTATCTTAAAATTGAAAGATTTAAAAATAAATATTTTGTTACAAGAGCAGAGTTGAGCTGTGCCGAAATCATTGGAGCAGTCCTACAATTGAGTTTAAAATTATCATTTGGATGTAAACTAACGACAATAAGGATTATACAAAATTTCTTGAGGATCATGAAAAAAATCGTAAAAGTTCCTGACTCCACGCCAGTGCTTTTCACTATTTTTATTAATTATATTATATTAGCAGTAGAAATAAGTTCTTGCGGTTTCATCTGACAACATCTGCATTTTTAAGTGTCATCATTAGGCTTTCATTTTAGTATCTGTCATTTCGCTGAATTGTAAACAACGTAGTTTCTGTGTGCTCTGAAATTGTCAACTTTTGTACCGAATAATGGGTTTTCGCAGGTAGTTTAACTTCATTACTTGAATATGAAGATGCAAGTTGCCGAAAAACATCGTACTTATTTATTATTGGATATTTATGGAGACCATGCTCTGACTGAACGAACGTGTAAGAAGTGGTTTGCCCGAATTGGAAATGAAAAGTGGCAATTTTGTTTTGGAAGACAAAGAACGAACCGGAGCGAAACCAAAGTTTTAAAATGGAGTATTACAGGCAAGACTCGAAGAAGATCCATCAAAATACTTGGAACCAATCAACCATCCATTTGCCATCGTTTATAAGCAATGGAAATTATCTGAAAGGTAGGAAATTGGGGTGCCGTATAAACTGAAGCCAAGAGACTTCGAACGCTTTTTTCTACGTCTGAACCATTGTTCCAACGGCAAAAATAAAGGGTTTTTTGCATCGAATTGTTACTGGCGATGGAAATGGGGTCCGTTATGATAATCTAAAATGTATAGATGCCTCATCATCAACTGTCAAGCCGAATATTCATGGTTAGAAGATTATGCTGTGTATTTGGTGGGACCAGATGGGTGTGATGTATTATGAGTTGCTACAATCGAACTAAAGGATCACAGGGGAGGTCTACCGACGACAATTGATGCGTTTGAGCCGCGCATTGCGAGAAAAACGGCCGCAATACGCCGACATACACTACAAAGATATTTTGTAGCATTACACTGCTTTCGATTAGCACTTCTTCCATTACGATGTCAAAAAAAGGGTAGCGGCCAAGGAATCGGCCTTTTTTCACGATGAGATCCGTCAGTTGCCAGAAGGATGGGAAAAAGTAGTGGTTAGCTTTTAATGTATAATCAATTATTCACAGCTTTGATTTTCGACAAAAAACCGAACTTATTTATACTCCAGATGTAGCTTCTTGGAGAAATAATTCACAGATTTTAAATTTTCTGGAGAAAAGTTGAACGAAAGCGCAAAAGTTTCTGAATTCACCATTATTCATATTCAAATTAACATCAGTATGCTTTAAGGAACTCAAATTCAACATGACTCGCGTAATCGATCCAATGTGTTTCGTATTTGTCAATAGTAATTTTTTTCGTCAGTGTTTCGTATTTGGAAATAGTAATTTTTAAGTACAGGGTGTATATGAATATTTGCAAAAAAAATTTAGGGGGTGGTTCTTCGTCAAAAAATAGGGTGGGTCTTTCATATAAACTTTATTTTTTTGAGCCCCCCTGCTTAGTTACAGTACAGCCCCCATAAAGATGACGCTCGAAAAACAATTTTTGATTTTTTTCTTAAAAACCAAGAAACTGAAAAGAACAAAATTAAGCAGACATTTTATGCGGGCGAGACGGCAACCAAAAAATTTTTTTGGTGATGTTTCTCTATGATTGCAAGGGGTGGAAAAAACCAACCCTAAATCTTCTTTCGCATGAAACTTTTTTCCATATTCCTATTTCACAATAAAAAAATTTATTTTGGATAGCTTGATCCATTCTCAACAAATAAGGTCTCTTGTAATTTCTTGCTAAAATTCAAGGTTTAAAAAAAAATTGTCAACATGATAGCGTGAGTAGTAGAGGCTGAATTTATTTCCGAACTAGAATTTATCTAGTAGGCGGATGTCATTTTGTTATGACAACTGACTAGTTTTGATTAACTTTGATTCAGTTACAATTACTGTCAGTTTTTTGGTTCAAAAAAAAAAAAAAACTCTTTTTCGGGCGCCAACTTCAGGGGATGTAATTAAGCAGGGGAGCTCAAGAAAATAAAGTTTATATGAAAGACCCACTCTATTTTGTTACAAGGAATCACCCTCTGAATTTTTTCGCAACAATTCATATACATCCTGTACATATAACATAAATATATGAATAATTACTTCATAAATATAATCTATTTTTTCTTTGAGAACGTTTAATATTTATCTTTTCAGCTAACTGCCATTAATACTCAACATAAAAATTATTTTTAGTATTATTTTGAATAACAGAAACAAATGAAGTTCTGAAAACTTCATATTAGTTTCATATTTTCATCATATTTGGCCCTTTTTTACTGCACTTCTTACCTCGAAACAATAAAAAATACTACTGAAGTAAGAACTGAACTTAGAACATATCCACCGCACCACAAATTAAAAGAAGACCTTTACAAGTGATGACAATTATTTCACCTTTCACGAACAATGATCAAGACAAGAGTATGGATTCATGAGGTATAGACGAGGTCTTGTTTGTATAATTTACATTATCATGTTGCAGTATATCGAAAATGAGGTTGTATTAAAGCCATTTTATCATATAAAACAAATACTTTAATCTAAGTAAGATAACGCAATTGGAAATTCATAAGTAGAAAAACAATAATCTATATACTAGTGTATATTTAGTTATCAGTGCTTCCTCAAAAGTCTCATTTGAATGAAATTTGGTGGCACTTCAATATTTTATGATTTTCAAGGTTATTGAGTACTTATACCTGTGGAAGAAATGGAACAGTTCTTTTCCTTTTCATCTGATTGAAAATAAATTAACTCTATTATGTTTCACCCTTCATTAACCCAACGTACTGTGTTGATAAGCACAAACAAATTATACCAAGTAAATAAGGTCTGGTGATATAAATACTGGAATGAGCTCAATGCTGGACTTCAGCTGCAAATTTTACATAAATATTTCAGAATTTGAATATCAAAACAGATTTAATCTGTTAGTCCCCTATAATTTTAATTTCAAAAAAATTTTATTCAAATATTTTTAGAATTAAACTAATGTCTTATAAGCGCAGCTTATATTTAATATACGTATAAAATCAAAACTCTATATACAATATCAAATGGAATAAATAAACCAACAAATATAAATTGTCAATTAAAATTAATAAATAAATATTTGAAGGAGATACAATTTTGTTTCTGATCTTACAATTATGAAAACTAATTCCTTTTCAAAAATACAAAACATAATTTTAAGAACGTCTCAAAAAAACTTCTTAGGAAATATAATTTATTTGAAATATTTAATATTTTTGAATAGGTTACATCAAAAATCTCTCAAAAAATGTATTATACCTTCAAAAAACAATTAGAATTCCAATAAGGTCTTCATCCGTCCTACTTCACATTTAAAAAATCAAAATTAATAAACAACAAATATAACTCACCTGACAAAACTGATATCCTTGATTTGAATACATAAAACTTTAAAATCCAAGATATTCTATGTTCGTCACAAAAATCACAGAAACCTGTAAGGTATTATATGGTTTTCTTTCAAATAAATTATATTTTCTAAGAAGTCCTTAAATTATTTTTTGTATTTTGGAAAAGGAATTAGTTTTTGTGATTGTAAGACCAGAAACAAAATTTTGTCTCCTTCAAATATTTATTTATTAATTTTAAGTGACAATTTATATTTGTTGGTTTATTTATTCCATTTGACATAGTATATTGAGTTTTGATTTTATATGTCTATTAAATTTAATTCTTGAATAAAAATTTTTTGAAATTAAAGTTTTAGGAGACTGAAAGATTAAATCTGTTTTAACATTAAAATTTTGTAATATTCCTTCTATCAAGTAATAAACCTCTTCTTATTATTTTACACAAATATTTTACACTTTTATGAAATATGATTTCAAAAATGGCGAAAGGCACTGACGTGTATGTTATTTAATTTCTATCAATTTTCGTTATTTTCTTCTTTACGTTTTGTACAGAATTTTTTAGTTATATTAAACAAATAAAACAGTTGCCGAATCGGATATGTATGTTATTTTTTAATTTCTATGAAATTTCTTAATTTTCTTTATGTTTTGGATTTGAGATTTCTATATGACTACTTATATAAAAACATAGTTTTTGAGACACTTTGATTAGATTTTTTTTAACGAAATCATGGTAGGGTGTTATAGAATAATTCTGCTTTCATATTAAAACTTAAATATTATTCTCTATCAAGAATATAATCTTTAAATTTATTTTATTTTCTGGTTTGCAGAACATAGGGTTGATAGTTTGTTTTCAGTAAACCTCTTACAGTTTTACCAGTTATTTACTTATTTTTTAGATCTTATAGATTGAAGTAACGTATAGTCAGTCTAGAAAGTATCCGGAATTTAGTATTTTCCTTAATTTTAATATACTTATTTTTTGTAACATTCTAAGACAAAAGTAATGTATAAATTAGGTTGTGCAGATAGTCGGCTATGGCCAAAGTTGCATGGCAACATTATTTGTCAAATATTGTTGATTGTCAACAGGTATACAATTTATGAAATAATTCCGCAACTAGAAAAAAAAAACAGGTAGAATATTTGTACAGAAAATGTTTTCGAAACGTTAAAAAATTAGTGCAAGTGACTGAATTGGGAAAAAGTGCTGTAATGAGACAATATAAAGGATGAAAATGGAATGGATATGAGGCATAGGTCAGTTTAACGAAGACCTCGTAAGATTAAAGGAATAAATTTGAATTCTTTATTGGCCTTGGAAGGACACAATCCGCGCCTGGGGTTCCGCAAATTGGCTAAGAGATTTGGAAATCAACGGAATATAAGTATGTCCAGAAACCGTCCATATGTCACTGAAAAGACAAGGCCACACATTAAGGAACCAAAAAAATCTCTATAATGACACCTTTACAAAAAGAACGAAGGATAGAATTTTGTCAACGTTTCCATGAAAATAATTTAAATAACGTCTTTATATCTGATGAAAGTTGTTTCCAACTTGGTGGAAATCATTTAAAAATCCTATCAAAACTACCTGTTACCGTACAAATTTCCCACCAAAATAATGGTTTGGGAAGCAATATCTCAACGTGGTGCTACGCCTCTATGTATAGTTGACGGTACCATTAATAGTGAAAAAAGTATTGTGGCATTCTAAACGATTTTATTCTTGAAACAGCGCATGCTTTATATCCAGGGGGTGGCGTTTTCAGCAGTATAATGCAAGATGCCATACTTCGGCTTATACTCAAGCTTGGATGCAAGAATACCAAGTGACAATCATTTCATGGCCAGCAGCTTCATCAGATCTTAGTTCCATTGAAAACATATGGGGACTAATGAAGATTGAAGTTGAACGAGCAGCGCCACGAAATAAGGATGATTTAATTCAGTCAGTTTTATAGTCCTAGACTATCATCACCGAAAATTTTGGAGGTGATCTAGTTTCGGGTGTACCTCGACGTTTAGTCAAATGTTTACAGTTAAATGGAGGTTGTATAAATAAATAACATGAATATTTAGTTATAAAATTTCCAATTCAAGAATTAAAAATATATACTAAATAATTACAATTGAGCTTTGTTTTTTCCGGATACTTCCTAGAAGGACCGTGATATTGCTTCTTGGTAGTTTTGATATTTTTCGAAAGATGAGATGTTTTATGGAACAGAATTTGTAATTTATAATGTTCATAAGGAACAGTTTGCTGCTTTGGATCTGTATGTTATTTGATTTCCATCAATTTTCTCTATTTTTTATAGATTCCCTTATATTTTGAAGTATTGTACGATATTTAAAAATTAAATAATAGAAACATAGCTACAAGGACATTATGATCATTTTTCAAATCAAATCAATTATGCAGAGGTTTCACAGAATAATTCTGTTTTCATATTTAAAATTATGTATAATGCTCTACCAGGAATAGAGTATTTAAATTTTTTATTTTGAAAAAAAAGGTCCACTATTTTATGCTGTGTTAAGAATGATAATAGTAATTTATTCACTGTTATTCTGATAATTATGATGTAATCAAATTTTTGGAATAATAGTTGCCGAACTAATTGGAAAGCAACTTACAAAGTTTATGTTTTCTTATGTATAAAAAATACAATAGTTTGCTGAAAGTTTGCAAAAATTTATAAAAATGAACAATAAACAGCTATCAAATATTATACAATACAATAGTGAAAATTCCTCAGTATACATAACACAAGACAAAAAACACTGGCCGATAAAATTATTTTTTTATTGTAACATGAAGCTGAATTATTATTATGGTAGAATGGACGTATCCAAATATGAATTTGAGAGAAAAAGTTGTAACACGTAAAGCTTTCTTGTTACATTTTTAGAGCCACCTTTACTCTTAGAATATATGATATGTATTGATAAAAATTATTTCAGAATTGTTTAACCGTCTATATCGACTTTATTTAGTTTTACACCTACTAAACATACCTTATATTTAAGAAAAACACAAGGATTGAAAATACTGATTAAATTCTATTTTTTCATATCTTCTTTCAAAAACCAGCAGTAATCACCAATGTTGGCTGGATTCCATCGCCCTTGATAGGGAATTCCTATTGTCTTAATATCTTGGTAGAATCCTTTTTCCTGCTCGTCACTGACAGCTTCCAAATTTTCAGGAAAAAATGACGGATGTGAATGAAGAAAATGAATTTTTAATGACTTTCGGTCACCAAGCGATTTGTAGGCATCTAATACTTCATTAACTGGTTTTTGCTAGTTTCAATCGATATTGTTGCCCAAAGATCCTCTTACTGCACTAACAAATACCTTTCATGCTCAGAGCTCCTGCATGGAAAGCTTCTTTGTAAAATTAAGGTCGTCCAGCATGTTTCTGATTTATGGTCCAATAAAAATGCCTGTCTTCAATTTGGCATCACTTAACTTTGGAAAGACTTGTTTTGAGTATTTGAATCCGTCACCATCTTTATTCATTGCTTTCACAAAGTTTTTCATCAGCCCAAGTTCTATGTGAAGAGGAGGCAGAAGGACATTTTTTGGGGTCTACAAGAGGTCTGAACTAAACATTTTGAGATCCCGGTTGAAATACACTTCTTTCTGGATAAATTTCGTTACATATTACTTATTTACTACACGACTGTCCCATATACAAAGAAAACAGCAATATTTTGTAAATCCTCCCTGGAGTCCCGCTAAAATTCTTATAACTTTTAAGTCCCCACATATCTGCTATATGTTTTATTGTTTATTTTATCCAAAAGAATGCGCATATTTTCATAACATTCTTTCATCGTCACTGAATGGGCAACCGGTATTGAGGGTTTTAAATTTTTCCATTATGCAATAACACAGCTTTTAAACTGTATTTAGACGAATCTATAAATAAACGCTACTCAGAGGGGGAATGCTTAATATCAAGTTCCTGCATTACACCATCAATATCAGTACACACACACACAACGAATTTTCCATACTCTAAAATGCAGAAAGTGGAGCTTTTTCTGAAATTCCTAATTTCCGTTTCGTTGCCTAATAAGCTCCACTCCTTAACCAAGAAATTCTGACTGTTGCTTCGATAACCCCAAATCACTAATTCTAAACCATTTAACTCACTTTGAATAATTAAATGTGGCAGGTACCTGGAGTAAGAGTAGGGTTGGTGCACTGTTCTTCGGAGTTGCCTGATGATGCTTGGTCTCCAATATCTTCCAAAATAACGTTTAGGTGATCAGGGTAATTTAGCGGATCTGGTAATCGTCACTGGTAAATCTGCATTATGAGAAACAGGTCGTCTTGCAGACTGCAAATTTGGCTAGTTGATCTTTACCTTTTTGCTTTACCTTTTTGGAATAAGCTTCAGTCTTAGTCAGGCAAAAATAGCAATCGCCTAAATGATTAGTGGGTTCTTGTCATACCATAGGGACTGCAAAAGGCATGTTTTTTCCCTTCTCATTAATCCACTACACCAATGATACGCTACAACTAACACATCACGCATGGGGAGCCCACTTCTTGTCTTGATCTCCAATTAAAACACCAAAACAGTGGAAGTAGGCTTTTTTAACTTTTTCATAAAATGACCTGGCTTGTGATTACACCATAAATTTTCCACAAATATAAGAAAATGAAAAGGATGAAAAGGTCTGTCTTGACTTTTTCATCCTTAAAAAACTTTCTTATCTACACATAGGGAACCACTCATTTCGAAACTCAACAGAAGATTTTTAATCTTAATTCTGTGTCTAATATTGTAAACAAAACAGTTTTAGGTACTTTTCCTGTTAGAAAATGCATCCGTTTTAACCGTCCCCTCATGAAATTGACTATTTGCTAATGTAAAATGGAGCTAATGAAAAGTGGTAAATGTTAGGGTTTTAGGAATATTTTTCCTTTTATAAGAAGGCTATTTCCATCAAAAAATAAAGATCTGCTTTTTGTTACAACAAACTAGTCGATCAGTGATAATTATAAAAGAATATACAATAGTGAAATATATAAAAACATACATTAGAGCATAAATCAGTCACAAATAAGATAAATGATTATAATCGAATACACAAGAGTTGATGATGGATTAGAAACAACATATCAGAATATAACAGTCATAAAGTGATATCAGAGCTCTTTGAACACTTTGAGAGGTAGAAAAAAAATTATATAGAAATAAGCATTTGTAAATTTATATAGAACATTTTCTTGTATATGATTTGTTAGTTATAATATTCAGATGAAACAGTGTACTGTATCAGCTATTTATGTTATTCAATTTCAATCAATTTTATTTATTTTCTATAGATGTATGTTTTGGAGTGTTGTACGATATTTGAGAATTCAACATATCTACGAAAATGGAAACAAAGTTTTTCTGAATAATTTTGATTCAATTTCAATTAAGTAGAGAGTTTTCTGTTTTTATATTACAATTCATGTTGAAATCAAAAAAGTAATATATTTTCAAAGGGGACTACTAATAACAATTCCTACGAGAAGGTATTCATGGTTGTAATTTCAACACCATCAAAAATATTTATTACGCGAAGTTACTAAGAATTCAGGGCAATTATCAGATTCAAAATCTACTATACGAAAAGTACTTACTTTTTCATAGAACGTGGATTCGTGAATAATCGTACAGTTATGCCCGTGAAACACTGGTAAAAATACTCGATAGTTTTGCTACGAGAAACATCACAAGAATAAAATAACTTTAAAAAAACGAATTAAAACTCTACGCCCACATTTTGTAACTATAGTCTGATCGTTGACCTCAAAATATAATATTTAGTGTCTACTTCGCTTGAAAACGCAGGGACCACATTCAAACATTGTTTATATTTATGCGTCTCGCAAAATCGAAACTTATCTCGAAAAACATCAGGAACCCACTAGAGAAAGGTGCGGACATCGGGATGATTTAAGATGCTCCCATATTGAGTTATGTTTACAGTCGCCATTCTGTTATTTTCAGTAAAGGTGGTAAAAATCGTAGACTCATCGATAAAAACTTCAGTATACAAGGATGTTTTCTAAATTAGAGGTATCGGGTGTTTTAAAAAAACATATAAAAAAATAGAACTTTAAATTGAAATAAATCACATTTAAATTAAGATTGAAGCCAATTTTTTTTATTTGAAAGATAATTTTATGACATTTATGTTTCAAAAATAATTTCCGGCATATGTCCACCACGACTAGATTTGAGGAACCGCATTCGACCAGACCAATTTTGGACCACTTTTTCGATTAATTCAGGTCTTATTTTGTCAATAACACTAGTTATGTTGGCTTCCAAAGCGTCTATTGTTTCTGGTTTATCAGCATAAACCAATATCTTGACATAACCCCAAAGAAAATAATCCAGTGGAGTTATGTTGCATGATCTTGGAGGCCAATTAATTGGACCATTTCTCGAAATTATGTTTTCGCCAAATCTTTCTTTCAATAAATCAATTGTTACGGTAGCAGCATGAGGTGTAGCACCATCTTGTTGGAATCAAAACACTACTGGGTCGATACATTTCAAATTTTGAAACAAATCATTGATCATCGATCTGTAAAGAGCACCATTCACTGTAACATTAGCTCCAGCATCGTTTTTAAAGAAATATGGACCGATGATGCCTCCAGCGTATAGAGCACACCATACAGTGCATTTTTCAGGATGCAATGGAACCTGCAGAACTTCTTGAGTATTGTTTTCACTCCATATACGGCAATTTTGCTTGTTTACATAGCCGTTCAACCACAAATGAGCTTCATCACTGAACACAATTTTACAATAAAAAAGTGGATCAACGTCTATTGTTTCTGGTTTATCGGCATAAACCAATGACTTGACATAACCCCAAAGAAAATAATCCAGTGGAGTTATGTCGCATGATCTTTATTTAGTGGTCTCTTGAATTAACTCATCTTCCACATAATTTTTTCCGAATGAATTTCAGAAATATTAGAAATTATTTCATTAGTCGATATGAGCTCTAATTCTTTTCTTTGAAGGTACTTCAGATTCTTCGTCCCCAAAAATGTACCCCGCTGCGCTCAATTCAAATCGGACTCGTATCACTTGACACGATGTTTTAACTTTTCGGTGTTCCCAGTATACGTGTTCCGTTAAAAAATTCAGATATGCTTTTAGGTTTCACGCAATGCACTAATTTTTATCTAAAAATACAGATTCATTAACAGCCAGGGTCAAAAACTCAGGAAGCTGAATTCTTCCGCTAACACAGATGATGATGTCGAATATCTTAAATATAATGTTTGTACACAAAGTTGTAATGAAAAAAGTGTTACATCACTAACCATTACACAAAAATAATCATGTTCTGTGAGAATGAATATATATATATATATATATATATATATATATATCGTTGATGCAATTATATAAAAAAAATGCTGAAAATATCTTTTTTTTGGCACAAAAATATACCGAGTGTTTGCCAAGGTTTCAGCTAATTCTAGAACGATTCAAAAATCGCCAGATGAGAACTTTTTATCCATCAGTAAATTAGTTAATCGATGAATATTATATGTTATGAAGATTCTCAATACCGAAAAACATTCAAAAATTAAACGTTTCTTGTTCCGTCTGACCTCCCATGCATCCAAAACTTAGAAAAATGTTGCAATGATTGATTGTATCGATGTGATAGGTGACTATGTTCATGAATCAAGTCAAATTTTGCCAAAAAATATGTTTTTACTGGTTAATCGCGAGACTTATTGACCCTTCTGCTATGTCCGAAATATAGTTTTTAAATAAATATTTAAATATATAATCATATGAGTGAATGATATCGTATTCTTTACGAAAATGAGGATAAATCTTTTTACAACCTTCTGTATTTATTCTAAATTATAATGAAGTTCATTTATTCGGGATTTGGTAGAAATATGAGATTGTTCGGAAAGTAATTTCGTTTTTTTCCGACAGAGGATTTAATTGCATTTTTCGAACCCAACTTCACTTTTAAGCCGCATAATCATATGTTTTGAGAGCTGTTATAGCAAGGCGTGTGTGTGAAAAAGTTAAATTAATTCTACGTAGTAATTTTTGGTTGGTAACCTTTTAAATATGGAGAGCAATAAGCAGCATATTTCATTTTTTTAGTATTGAAAAGGTAAAAATGCTGTTCAAGCCAGAAAGAAATTAAGCGATGTGTATGGAGAAAAAGTAATGACAATACGCCATTGCCAGATCTGGTTTACAAAATTTCGATCCGGCAATTTGGATATCAAAGATGCACCACGTTCCGGAAGGCCGGTTGAAGCTGATAAAGACACGATAAAGGCATTAGTTGATGCAAATCGGCGAATCACAACACGTGATATCGATGAGAGGTCGAATTGATCGAATTAAACTGTTTATGACCACTTGAAAGGACTGGGTTTAACCTTGAAGCTCAATATATGGGTTCCCTATGTTCTCACGGAGAGAAATTTGTATCGTCGTGTTGACGCCTGTGATTCGCTTCTCAAACGTTACGTAAATGATCCATTTTTGAAGCGCATCATTACTGGAGACGACAAATGGGTTGTACATAACAATGTCAAACGGAAGAGATCATGGAGCAAAAAGTTGAACCGGCTGAAAGCATTTCGAAAGCCAATATTCATCAAAAAAGGTGATGCTTTCTGTTTGGTGGGATTTTAAAGGAATCGTTTCTTTTAGATTTTACCGGATAATACAACAATTGATTCGGAAGTCTTCTGTCATCAGCTGGACAAACTGAATGATACACTTCAACAGAAAAGGTCAGTATTAATCAACAGAAAAGGTGAACTGGTCCACAAAAATAATGCGAGACCTTATACAAATTTGGTCACTTGCCAAAAGCTTTTACAGCTTGAATGGGATACACTGCCACACCCACCATATTCTCCAGATCTGACGCCATTTGAAAACTTTCATAAACTGCCAAACGATCAGACAGCATTGAATTCATCATCAGTAGATCCGCTATATTCGCTTAAGTTAATTTTTTGTTCAAAATTTTAACAACTTTTAGACGAAAATTAGAAAAAATTCGAAAATTTTGATGATTTCGAGATATTTTACTCAAAAACCAATTGATTTTTATCGGTCCGGCATTAAAAATTTACAAACTAGATGGTAAAAAGTTTTTGATAACGAAGGAAATTACATTATGGATTGAAAATAAAAACTTGTTTATAATTTATTCGTTTGAATTTAATTTAAGAAAGAGACATTACTTTCCGTTCCCCCAATACGTACTTGTTGTCGCTAAGTTGACACAACTATCCTCACGCGGAGTTTGAGCGCTTTTTGTCGTTTAGTTTGTTTACAGTATTCCATTTTGTCAGTTCATTTCTCGTGTGTTCTGCATTTGTAGCAATAAAAAATTATGATAAAGGAATCTATCTTAAAATTTGCATTATAAATGCATACGCCTTCAACTGAGCTTAACATGGCTCAAGTAAAGGAAAAAATCGTTCAAGTCTGAGAGAGACAACTGCTGAAAATTTTCTGTGGCACCTGAATCACTTCACACTATTGGAAATAAAGGTCGTTCGCTGAACACATATAAAAAGTAGGCTTATTCCGACCCCAAATCGATAAAACTCAGTTATTTTACTTCACATCACTATTTTGTTCCAACAGCTCAAATTTTTTCACCATTTTCACTATTGCCGGTCTAGAAGGTGCTTCACGACGATTCAAAAGTGCTTTAGTTTTGCGAACTGTGACTGCAAAATTTTCACCATTTTTGTGTTGAATTTCAACAATTTCAGTGCGTTTTTGAAGTGTGTATGTTTCCATTTTTAGTAATGGCGTAGTTTTTACTTGTCAAATGTCAATAGTTGATAACTTCAGAAGTGACAGTTACCCAAATAGCGGACTCTTCAAAATGAAACCAGTTTAATTTGCCACCTCCGAAACATCCTCATGACATGTTTCACGCGAAAGCTCAAGAAAGAAATCGTTGAAACCCTGTTTCGAGAACATTATTCTATATTTTTGAGCATCGAGTTTTTTTTATTTTATCTTGGTAGATTTTATTTTTTATTCTTGAGGTTGATTGACGAGCATTGGGGTGTAGACATTAAAACGAAGACCTAAAGAAAATCTTGTATTTTAATCTATATAAGGATATTTTGGCTTGAAATTTGTTAGTCAAATTTTTTAATTCAATCACGTGTAATTTATATTTTCTCACAATTCTTTTTATTTTCTATATTACTGTATATTTGGGAATATTGTACGATATTTGCGATTTCCATATATCAACTAAAATAGAAGCTTTGTTTTGTTTTATTTAATATTTTCAGTTTTACAGAATGTTGCTGTTTTTATATTTAAAATTAAATATTAACCTATACCGAGAACAAATTCATTATATTGATTTTTAATTAGAATTATCTATTAGTGGTTAGAGCTTCATAAAGTTATTTGGGCGGAACCTGAAAAGAAACCTCATAAAAAATACTCTCATATCGATTCAAATTTTTTTACTTTTACTCACTTATTTATGCTTGAAATCCATTTCACATAAAAAAACACTTCCATCCAAATCGAATAAATTGACCGAACTTCAAGAATAAAAATAAAATAATTTTTGTGCATTTGATGTAATGAACGTAAAATAAAAGTAATTTAATAGCCTGTAGTAAACTTACTGAATTCAAACAAATATAACCAGTATCATACGATATCATGGATTTACTTCGTTCATTTTAAATTTCCTGACCAAAATGCAATCAATTTAATGAGAATTTATATTAATCGTTAATTTCCAATTATTTTGCTTTGGATTAGCGAATTTGCGTCGTTTTCTCCCAAAGATATACTTTTGTTATTGATTACTGACACTATGGTTTTCATTCAAAAAACTCTCTTGAATGGCATGAAGAAACGTTTAACCTTGGATATTCAATTAATACAATATTATTTCGAAATTAATTCATATTCAAGCTTGAGTGCTTCAGCATATCGAAATTAGGACAAAGCAAGAAAACAATTAATTCCAAGTAGCAAAGTGTAAAATGTTCGAAATTAATTACAGTATGAATAATAAATTTTGAAATTTGGGAAAAAACAAGCTGAGTCATTTTTGACACAATTTTTATTATAATTGTTGTAATCTCATTTGAAACAGAAATATTCAAGTAGATATAAAGTAAAAATTTAATTGAATTTGTCTGTTCGGTCTCATTAGAGACGGCCCTGTCTACGTTCGACATAAATAATTTTTTTATTATCGATATTTAGGTCTTTCCTTGATGACAATTTCAGTCTAGCAGTTTTGAGTTTTGTCATTCGAACTGTAAAGTGTTATTCGACACTTCAGATTATTTGTTTTCTAATGATTATACATTCTGTCAAGAAAGTACCGGGAATTATCGATTTAAATCTGGCAGGGCAATGAGGCAGGTAAAATTTTTTCCTAGGTTGGTACCACTGTCCTTAATTACTATGCCAAGCTTGAACGGGATCTGTCAACTAGTGTGTTTGCAACAGCTGATTAAGTCAGTCGATGTCAGAGTGCGTGACAATTTTTACTATGGGTGATTACGTTGAGCAAAGAATTTGTTTAAAGTTTTGTGTTGCAAATGAATTTTCGTGTGCCGATGCATTGAAAATGTTGCAAAAGGCCTTTGGTGATAATGCTCTATCGAAAACTCGTGCATATCAGTGGTACAGAGCCTTCAAGGACGGTCGTGAAGTGGTCGCCCATCGACGGCTTCGATCGAAGATAACGTCGATAAAATTAAGGAAAGGGTGCTGGAAAACCGTCGTACCAGCATGAGAGAGATAGCACATGATCTTCAGATATCCCACGAGTCCGCACGTACGATTTTGATTGATATTTTGGGCATAAGAAAGGTGGCCGCACGACTCGTACCGAAAGACCTGAATTTTCTTCAAAAACGTCATCGCGAACAGGTTGCTTCAGACATGCTGGATCGCTGTAATTCCGATTCTACATTCATGGAACGCATTATAACTGGTGATGAGACCTGGGTCTACGAGTACGATATGCAAACAAGCCAGCAATCATCGGAATCGGTGGCAAAAAATGAGCCGAAACCGAAAAAACCACGCCAAAGCCGCTCGAAAATGAAGGTGATACTCATTGTTTTCTTCGATATCCGTGGCGTGGTGCACTACGAATTCGTTCCAGAGGGTCAGACGGTAAACAAGGAATATTACCTAGGCGTTATGAAACGTTTACGTGAGCGTATCCGTAAGAAGCGGCCAAATTTGTGGGCGAACAACTCATGGATTTTGCATGACGATAACGCGCCTTCTCACCGAGCTACGATTGTGACTGACTTTCTTGCCAAAAACTCAACAAACGTGCTTCAGCAACCACCGTATTCGCCGGATTTGGCTCCCTGCGACTTTTTCCTCTTCCCAAAACTAAAATTGCCCCTTCGTGGCACCCGTTTTGAGTCGATTGAAGCCATAAAACAAAATTCGGCGCGAGCTAAAGTCCATCCCGGAAAGCGCCTATAAGAAATGTTTCGATAATTGGAAGTGCCGTTGGCATAGATGTATTAGAGCAAATGGAGCCTATTTTGAAGGCGATCCAATAAATTTTGACGATTAAATGTAAAAATGTTGTTTTAATTGAAAATTCCCGGTACTTTCTTGACAGAGTGGTATATGGCCTTATAAAACATGGAAAATCTTTTAAAGATTTCGATATATTTATGCCTGTTGATTCACATGACACAGCATTCGGAATTATAACCTCTTTCTGCCCTTATCTACTAAGATTGATCTCATTATTTTTCTATAACCAATAAGGTTTATTTCATTAATTCAGTCCACCTTCAAATGGACCCTCCAATCGATTTCGTTAATTTCCCTCTTTGTGTTAGAAGGATGCATTGAGCACTTTTGTTCAGTCATTGAACATACTGTAAAATCATTATTCTCGTAATAGTCAAACTTGTCGGATGTAAGCCTTTGCTGCATCATATACTGCCTCCGGATAGTCATACTCGTCGCTTGTAATATTTCGGTCCAAGTTATCGTAGTAATCCAGTCGATCGCCAAAGTATTGGAAAATTCATTACATTTGTTTTCAGTGCAATAATCATATCTTTTGCCTTGGTTTATATATAGTAAACCAAGAATTATAGTTCGTTGTTATTATTACGAGTGTTTTACTTTAACTCCTTGTCATCTTCTTTGGTTTATCTTATTAGATGAACAAAGCTAGTTCAGCATCAGTATAACTACATACAAGTGCTCTTGAAGAAAAACTCTTCGCTGCACTACCTCAAATACATACCACCAAAAGCATCGAATTTAATCAATGCGGTTAATTAGTTTGCAATTGTCTGTTATTTCAAAATACTTAAATAATAGGCAAAATACTGGAGTTAACTAGCCATGGTACGTTGCACTGTCCTTAGTTGATGTGAATTCATTTCAATATAATAAATAATAAAGATTGTTTCCACAATTTATTAATTTGATGGAAGTTGTTTCGCTAATACTGTAACTTCTTCAAGTTTGCATTTTGAACTGTATATGTAAACTTGTTCGGAAAACAATTATTGTTAAATCAATAAATTGTGGAAATAAGTTTTTTTTGGACTATCTTTTCCCGAATTTTTTTTTTGGAATATCTTTTTCTGGATTTTTTCTTTGGAATATTTTTCCTGGATTTCTCTTGGATTATTTTCCTGTGATTTGTTCCTGGAGTTTGGAAGTTTCTTTGGTGAGGAATAGTTACACGTACAATGGTTGCCCGAAGACATTGAAGCTATTAAGTTCAAAGAACTACATAACAGCCTGCTTGAGACGACCTACAAAACCACCACCTGTTTTGATTGGCAAAACATCAGCCTGTATTCTAAACCAACCAGGGAAGTAACATTGAGAAATTTTGTATATATTCATATCACATTAAGGAACTTTAAATTTATATATTAATAATAACATTCCCATTTTCTAAATATTTTTCTACTTTTATCGGTAATAATGTTATTGAAACTCACTCTAGTGCTAGATACTAAATTGTATACTTCTTCTAAATGTATATATGTAATTTGTAAGAAAAATTACTTGTGGTGAATAAAACGAGTAACTTGTTTGTCAGGGAAGTTGTGTCTTTTCATTTTGTGGTATTGTGAGATCAGGCTCACGACCCAGTTAAACCGACTGTGCTCGGGCATATTAAAATAAAATTGTAGCTGAATTGTTACAAGATATAAAAGATAGATCATGAGATTACATTACAATGGATAATCTAGGATTGAGCTATCTAGAGTACAAGAGGCAATATGTAGATGGTACTTTGAGTGATTTTGCTAATGTTGCATGTGAAACATCCCAGCATAAGCGTAATAATAATAATAATATTGAAAATAATAGTCATGTTAAAAAATAAGGTATAATTAAAATTAAAGAAAATTCCAGGATTAAGTTCGAAGCAAGGCCAGTAAAATTCAGAAAAATTAGGCAGTTACGGAGATGAGATTCTTCATATCTTCAGTTGGTGAATTCCTAAGCCTATATCTGATCTTCCTTTTAAATGAAAAAAAAAATTAAATAATCCTTTAACGGAAAGTGGGACTTGGCAAAATAACCTTCGCGCTGTGAAGTAAAGAGATCTCTGGCTCAAGGCAAAAGCACTTTTTCAGTCCTCCATTGAGAGTACTTCTTATAATATCTTGCATCAGTATCCTCTAATAATATATTATAGTCTTTGAAGATCTAAAGCTGGTATATCCCTAAAAAAATCTTCTGTAGGATAAGTGCTCTTCTTGTTGCCAATAATTTTCTAAAATGGTTTCTGTAGGATCTGAAGCTTCAATTTATGACACACTTATTTTCCTTCTCATTCTGATACACCTTACTACCACAAGAGTATGGTACAGGCTCCCTCTGTAGAATCCTCCGTAGTCTCTTGAAAATGTACAACATAGGCCTCAGTTTATTCACCGATTTCTCTATATGAGTGTCCCATTTTAAACGCTCATCTATATCCACTCCTAACTGATCTCAGCTATTTTGGAATATAAGTTATTATTATTAGGAACCAAGCCGAGGTGATACTTTTTAGATTCTTTCATTTCATTGCAAGTTATTTGGATGTATATGGTCTGCTCCATGTTCCGTACCATAAGTATTTCCTAACAAACCACCTACCAAACCTCTCACTCCCAAACGCTCCAAACAACTCAGAAGTCTCTCATAATTGACTGTATCAAAGGCCAAAAAAAGTCCAAAAAAATCTTAATGTACATTTTCCTGGTATATATGCTATCAGCCAAATATACCACTGCATCCTCAGTTGAAACACCTAATCTAAATCCAAATTAGTTTAGGGATACTAAATTCTCTTTTTCAAGATACTCCAACAGACACCCTTCCATAACTTTATCTACAACTTTTGATGTTGTACTTCAACACCTTCAACCGATCTGGATATTTACTTTATCTGAAAACTTCATTAATGAGGTGTGCTAAAGGTTATTTGATAAATTCGGGGGCAAGTTTTACATGCTGTGACCTGTTTCCATCAATTCCTTGACATTTATTTTTCAGACGTACAGAGATAGACACTTGAATCATTCGTGTTAACTTTGGGGCCTGAATAACTTGAATTGGTAGTTGCTCAAAATGGGTCCAATGGTTTCGGAGTTAATCACATTTGAAATTTTTTCTTATTTTCATCGATATTTTTCAAACTAAAGGATTTTACAATTAGAGGTTTCATTTTGATATTAAAGAAAGACGAGTATATTTTGAGAAGAATCGATTAATGTTAATTACATTGTAGAGAAGAAGATATGCCTGTAATAATGGAAAACGATATCAGCACCATATCCTTTTCATGAAATTTTCTATAACTGATTCGCCCATTTGCGGCTGTATGTCTTCGATAACTTCACAAATTCCATCTCTTAACTCTTGGATTCATGGTGGAACATTGGCATAGACCTTATCTTTCACGTGGCCCCAAAGAAAGAAGTTTAAAGTTGTTAAATCACAAGATCTCTGTGGCCAATTGTGATCACCTTTTCAAGAAACACGACCAGGTTGAGAATAAATGTCGTACACATCAATATCTTCCAACTCCCGTCTTAAAAAATCATTAATCATAGCTCGGTGGCGCAATCCTTCACCGTAACAGTTGCATCAGTCTCATTTTCGAATAAGTGAGGTCCAGTCACACTCCCAGCCCAAAAACCGCACCAAAGAGTGACATATTGAGGATGGATAGGCTTTTCAACAATCATTCTTAGATTTTACGAGCCCTAAATGCGAGAAATCTGCTCATTAAGGTAGCCTCCGAGATTAAATTGGCCCCATCACTGAAGATGATTTTTCGATGCATTTCAAGGGCCCAATCAGCGAAGATACGACGTTGCTGGTGTCGACCGGCTTGAGTTATTGTGTTAACTGAGCTTTAAAAGCCTTAATACCAGAGTCTTTACGCGAAATACGGTATACGATGGATAAGAACCTGGGTTTTCGTCAACACCACGGGCTACAGCAGCTATTCATAGTTATTCTTGAACGACGCACACTGTTTCGATTCTTCACATCACTAATTTGTCCCAAAATCCCAAATTTTTTCAGCAGTCTGCCGAGAAAACGCTTAGCGATGACCTAAAAGTGCTTTAGTTTTGTGAAGTGTGACTGCAAAATTGTCACCATTTTTTTGTAGCGAATTTTTACGATTTCAGTGCATTGTGGAAGCGTTTATTTTCAATTTTTAGTAATGGCGTAGTTTTTACTTGTCAAATGTCAGAAGATGACAGCTTCAAAAGTGACAGATTCCCAGATAGCTGGCTATTCAAAATGAAAAATCTTATTGGAAAACTTTTTACACATGGGATGGCTCCGAAATTTGATTTTTAGAAGGAGAATGATAACGAACATGATCTTGCAAACTTTCAACAGAATCGTAAGATTAGAAGATTAGAAACAAAAACAAAATTTATGAGCAGGACTTGAGGACAGCGCTTGAAAAACCATAGCAACAGTCACTCGATCGAGTTCAAATTTAGCATTTAGATGAAATTCATTCATCATTTGTAGCTCCTTCAAGAGCTATTCAGAGATTTGAAGTTTTCAGGGAAAATGGAATGTTGAACAAGTGCACAAGAGCTTCTGACTTCACGTCAGTGTTTTTCTAGATTTTTAATTGATTTCGTGTCGCTTATTTTTAAATTAGTCGTAGTATTCTTGTGCATTATAAATCATATGTACATTTTGGTGAACATGTTTTTTAATATCAATATTAATAAATTTCAAATCAAATTTAAAAAAATTTGGAATGAATTGGTAACGCATTTAACGGATCTTGCATGTTAATATACATAAGGGGCTCATATTACACGCACGCATAAACGTATTCGAGCTAATAATAATAGTCATGAACCAAACAAGAGAAAGTAATTTTCTCAAACAAATAAGATTATTATATACCAACGAATCACTTACCGTTCAATATGTGGATTATGCTACAAGTATATCTTTCAAATGCTAATGATACAGTTTTCAACGCTTTTCTCCCGAAGGCAATCGTGATAGAAAAAATTTCAGATATTCCCTAGTCTAAAATCGTAGATGAGCAGATATTATGATAAGATAATTTTAAATATCATCCAGTATTATTCTGTTAACCTCCTACAAATTTTGACACAGTGTGTTCTTTAGAACACACTGTGTCAATTTAGTAAACATATAGAATTAATACTTATTACACAGTACAAAAGGGAATAAAAGAATTCAAATAAATATAAATTGTCAATTAAAAAATTATCAAATAAATACTTGAAGAATACAAAATTTTGTTTCTTTTCTTGTTTTATGAAAGCCAAATTCATTTCCAAAAATGCAAAACATAACCTCAAGAACTTCTTCGAAAGATATTTATTCAAAATAAGTTTCTTCCAGAAAAAATTCCTAAAATATGCAGAATATCTTCAAAAAGCAATTTAAAATTATTATAATACAACGAAAAATCATCAGCTCTACTTCATTTTTAAAAAACTAAAATAATTAACAAACCATCTCTTACCATAAAAAACTGAATGGAGTTATTTAGACAAACACTTGAATGAAGTGTTCGTCACAGTGTGTTCTAAAGACATTTATTTAATTCAATTCAAAAAGTTTTTGAAAAAAAATTTTTTTGAATTAAAATTTGTAGGAGGTTAATAGAATAAATCTGTACGTTATTTAAAATTTTGTGACAATCCTTCTATCAAGAAAAATCCTCTTTTCATTATTTCATTGTATATCTAATAATTATATATTTTGGTTCACACTTATTGCATATAATCAATTGGTTTTTAAAGGGGTCCATAAAATATCTTGCAAACTTTATGTAGTTTTGTGACGAACATATCTAGAATACGTAAGATTTTTAAAAGTTCACTTCATTCTAGTGTTTGTCTAAATAACTGCATTCAGTTTCGTAGGGAAAGATACGCTTGGTTAATTATTTTTATTTTTTAAATATGAAGTAGAACTTATGATTTTCCGTTGTAATAATTTTAAATTGCTTTTTGAAGATGTTCTGCATGTTTAAGGAATTTTTTTGAAAGGAACTTGTTTTGAGCAAGTTGCTTTTGGAAAAGTTCTTGAGGTTATGTTTTGCATTTTTGGAAGGGAATTTGGTTTTCATAAAAAAAGGAAGGAAACAAAATTTTGTACTGTTCAAGTATTCATTTAATAATTTTTTAATTGACAATTTATAATTCTTTGAATTATACAATAAGTATTAATTCTATATGTCTACTAAATTGAAACAGTGTTCTAAAACATTTATTCAATTCAATTCTAAAAGCTTTCAAATGAAAATAGAAATATAACTTTCTATTACCATAGCTCACACTCCTTAGTAATAAAATAAAAATTTGTTGAAATTGAAATTAATAGGAGGTTGAGAGAATAAATCTGTATGATATTTAAAATGTTATTCTTTTTTATTCGTAAATGTCAAGATTCAACTCTTCCAATAAACTCACAACTTTGAAATAATCGCCGATCAAAAAAGCAGATTTTAAATGGTCCACTTCTTAGTTGGTACAAAAAATCCAAAAAAAAATTTATTAAGTTTTGTATTTGATATTGAGTTGACTTTTGTCATAAGAGAATGAGTTTGTTAAGTTTTAGAATTAAAATATCAAGATACTATGCTACATATAGCATAGTAAGGACGAAACAACGTTCCCTCTACTTTTTATTCAGTTTATTTATTCAATTTCTTCTATTCTTCATGCTATTGAATGGGTAAAGTTTTTCCCAGACATAGTATAAATATTAATATTAATCAATTAGTAGAAGTTTTTCAGAATTTCAGATTTTAATTTATTAATTATGAAACAAACGTTTGTACCTTCATGTATTTATTCAATAATTTTAATTAATATTCCATATTTCCTATGTATTCTTTTAATCCTTTTGATGCTGTGTAATGAGTGTCAATTCTATATGTCCACTTAATTGAAACTGCGCTTTCTAGGACATTTATTTAAATCAATTTAAAAAAGTTTTTGAGAAAAATCTGTAGTGAGATTAGCAGAATTAATCTGTCTGATATTCAAGATATTGTAAAAGTTTTCCATCAACTTTTTATTATTTTATTTTATATATAATAATTATATTCTGGTTTTTTACTTACACACAGTGTCATACAAACGTTTGTATCCTTCAAGTATTTATTCAATGATTTTAATCAATATTCAATATTTTCTTTGGATTCTTTTATTCCTTTTGATACTGTGTAATAAGTGTTAATTCTATATGTCTACTGGGTTGAAACTGTGTTTTCTGAGACGTTTAATTAGTTTAATTTCAAAAAGTTCTTGAGGAAAAATTTTCATAAAATTAAAATTTGCAGTGGGGTGTTAGCAGAATTAATCTGTGTGATATTCAGGAATTCAACCTTTGTTAAGTGAAACTCAGGAATGTTTGAATTCAATGGAGTTTGTGGATGATTTATTGAATGGTCTTTGTACTCAATTCACATTAAATATAATTCTATACAAAAATCTTGCACAACTTTCTTCCGATATCATTCTCACAATGTAAGCATTCATGAATGAGTAACCATAACGATAAAATAATGGTCATTGATTATCCGATATTAACAGCTTGAAATTCTCAAAATCTCCACTAATTTACTCATTTCCCGTTTGTATTTCAGTAAATATTTTGACTTGGGTGTACATTCATGAATTTTATTTACCTTTGTTTCCCATCGACGATAATACTTCTTCATAGTATGAATAATGAAGGAAGTAAATCATTCTTGAGTCAGCTTTATTCGACTTAAAATGTCTAAAACCTTGGAGTTTTGTTATACAAGCCATGATCAAAATTGTACCAGGAAATTGTAACTTAAATGAACCAACCGCTGTTAACGGATCCGGTATTGTCCGTCGCTAGCAACTACTTTTCCCATCTTTCTGGCAATTGATGGATCTCATCAAACCAATGCGATTTTAGGAAAAACTTCAGCAATATGATTGCGTTAAGTAATATGACTGATGATGTTATTCATGGATCTAATGATAGGTTTCGAACAATTCTGATGCTGTTAGACTTTTCCAAGGCATTTGACACCATTAAACACGGGCTTTTCTTAGCAGAATTGAAATTTTATGGCCTTGATAGGGACTTCTGTAACCTTATTAAATCATATCTTTCTCAACGTTATAAAAAAGTTGTTTCTGATAACTGAAATATAATCTCACGTACCCCAAGGTTCCAATTTGTGGCCTCTTTTTCTTATTTATACTGCGAGTATTCTGAGATCTATTAATAACTCTATAGCTTAAGAGTATAGCGATGATTCAATTCTAATTCTTTTTTGATATAGTAGACCTCATTCAAGCACAAAATATTGTTAATGAAGAGGTGAATAATCTGAGTGATGATTGTTGTGAACACAGCCTCAGATTCAGTGAACATGAATCTTATTTAATAATTTTTGGTACCTAAACAGCACAGGATTTGCTTTCATCAGAAATATTTTTTATTTCATTTAATTTCGAAAGTACATTGTCCCTATTTGAAAACACATTATTATGTGCCCAAATATTGTGAAAGCTTACATTTTCTGACCATCAATTATCACCAAAGAATGAAAGCTATTCTCACTGTTGAAATGTAACATGCATTAAGGTCAACAGTAGACAGAAAGAGATCTTATCTTGCAATATTTGTATGACACTGAACAAATTATGTAAAGATGAAGGAAATCTGCGAAATTATAGGAAAGTGGAAGCTCTTAAAAAGATTATGGTATTCTGATGCAGCAAATTGTTACTATAGTGTGAAATTTGTCAACCAAATAATTTGAAATAGGAGAAGGAAACGTCCCATGGACCCCATGGGCCTACGGGGGACTGGGGGGCGTCCACGGTGACAACACAAAGTTGTTAGTAGAGTGATCCACGAAATTTATTCTAGTTTCAAATGTAAAGAACAAATCAGCGAGAAAAAATGTTTGGCAATCACTGATCTAGATCCAGGAATTTCATTTTGAGGATCAATCTTTGAACTTTCATCTTATCTAATTCAAATATCGGTCACTATTTTAATGTGTAAGTAGGTATGACAACTATTAATCATTTATAAATTCATCAGAGCCGGAGGCGTTCTTGTGAGTGATTTTGAATCATAAATTTCAGTGAAATACTTTCCTTGAAGGAGAACAAAATTGCTTAAACGTTTCGTAACAGTACATATATGTTATAACGGAATTTTTTATTTAATAACCAGATACCTCATCTCGTTGGCCGCCTTGCATTAAATAAATTATGTAAAAAAACCTAAAATAATAATATGTTTAGGTTCCAACAACTCATAACTTGATTTTGCTCTCGATTGTATTCATGCCAATTGTTTTTGATATCTTGAAATCTCAGATAACCATGAAAGAATGGATACTTTCAACATAAATTGAATATCAAAAATTCAAACTTCAACAGAAAATTGTGAGAATTCTAAAAATTCTTCATATACGAGAACCAGATTCCGTGCTGATTCTTCCCACAATACACCTGAGACCAAACAACAAAAGTCCAAGAGTTCATACCATGTAACTCAGAATATATTTGAACTTTGTCACATTGGATAAATTTACTGTTTTTCAGTGCTTCACGATTTATACATAATTTTAAAAAATGGAGGTATTGAATGATCATTAGGAGTAACAACATTGGGGAAAATATTTTATCCTGAACAAGAAAAATTACAGCATGAATATCTTGCTAAAACTACACAGGTTACTTATTCACCCCAAATTAGACCATACTAGAATAATTTTTCCACGTCAAGCAAAACTTATCTAAAATCTTCGAACACCGTAACCAATACAGGTGCACTTCGAAACAGTCCTACCGAAAGTCGCAGACAACAAAACCTCCAATCATATGCTTCCAAAGTAATTGCCATCCCAAACGACCATATTACACGATATTTCAAGTCCACAAGGTACCCAGCAACCTTATACTCAATAACTTTACTTTCAGTACCCTAAGTCGTATTTGGAGTCAATTGACCTTCTCGGAACTTCCTCCCTGATCCAGACACCAACCAACGATTAACACATCTGTTAACAGACGAAAATCAAACATAATCGGCCATAGTAATACAAAGCTCCCTTCTGGAACTGTTAGACAATGGAAAATACAAGAAAGAAATTTACGCTGATGCTTCGAAAGATGAACAAGGACTGACATGCTCAATAATCGACAAATCTAATTCACAGTATACTTTAAACTTCCCACTACCTGCAGCATAGTTAGAGGTGAATTGTTTTCTATATATAGGCTCACAAGAAAAACTTCGGACAAATTTTACTGTGTTCTGGAACAAAAGCATTTTAGCTTAGCCGAATAATTTTTATTCTATTAGATTCTTTACACATTCTTGTACTAATTTGTGTATTTTCAGCTTGATATTACTTTATTTTGCAGAGTGTTAGAATAGTAAAGAAAACGTAGTGCAATTTTGTAGCTGTTTCGTCAAGGTAAGCATCAATGCGAAATTGTTTGTTTGCTCAATGTCCCTCGACAAACCGTCTCCGATGCAATTTGCCATTTCAAGGAGCTTGGCCATCATGGTCGTCGTCCAAGAAGTAGATGAAAGCGCACTGTCAATACGCCTATCCATCGCAACATCGTCAAGAAGCGGGTCAAACGAAATCCGAGGGGCTCCATGAGGAAAATAGCGCGTGAGACTAGTATCAACCGTGAATCCATTCGTCAAATGTCCAAAAAGGAGCTCAACCTCAAGCCATACAAGCTTAAAAAAGTTCAACTCCTCACGGATGAAAACAAGCGCGTACCACTCCAAAGGTGCCGTCAACTGCATCGTCTTGCCACCGGTCGGCAATGGGAGCGCATTCTCTGCACAGACGAGAAACTTTTCACTGTCGAACAATCCCATAGCCACCAAAACGACAGAGTCTGGTCCGCAGAGGCTCCGGTACGTCAGCCATCGTTGAACACCGTTAAAATCAGCAATCCGTCATGGTCTGGGGCGGAGTTTGCGCCAGCGGCAAAACACCCTTGGTTTTCGTGGATCAAGGGGCCAAAATCAATCAAGAATTCTACTGCTGCGACATTCTCGAAGCTGTAGTACTTCCGTGGGCACAGCAGCACTTCGGTGACATATATTGGACCTTTCAACAGGACTCCGCTCCGCCTCATAAAGCGAAAATGACGCAAGAATGGTGTAAGACCCATTTTCCGGGTTTTATCACATCTGCAGAATGGCCGCCCTACTCGCCGGATCTCAATCAGTGGACTACAGCGTGTGGTCGATTTTGTAGCTCAGGGCGTGTGATAAACACCACAAAAGTTTGGATTCGCTGAAGCAATTCCTGCGCCGGGAATGGGACCGCTTAACGCCCGAAGAGCTGCAGCCTATTGCCGAAAATTTCAAGAAGCGTCTGAAGCTATCTATCGGCGCTAAAGAAAGCCACTTCGAAACCGCTTAAATATATTATTATCAAATGTTTATGTTATTATTATTCGATGTTATTTTGTCTAATTTCTTTTGTTTAATAAAATTAAATGAAAAAAAGTTTGTCCAAGGTTTTTCTTGTCACCCTGTACAAGTCTCTTTCTGTCCCAATGTTACCAAATTGAATAGTGGCAATCTCCACAGACTCTTTATTCTTTCTTCAACTCAAACACTATTTTCAACATCTATTTACAGAATGTATCAGCTCAAAGATTCCAAGAAGTATGTCATGATAAAGGACAGCAAGAACATCTTCATCACCATATTCTGGATTCCATCTCGTGTGGGCATAATTTAGAATGAACTACCTCATCGAATCGGCACGATCCATCGAGCCTAATACAAGGGATATTCCCTCTTTCACAGATCTCAAGACTACCTGGCAACTGATATCCGTTCGAAGATGGCAAATCCAATAGGACAAAAAACTGCAAAACTGCATGATATTCAACCTGAGGTAAATAGTACTCCAAAAATTAATTAATTAAAAAACAAGACTAAGAATACAGCACACGAAATGGACTCACGGATACCGGATGTCTTCTGAAGATCCAACCAGTTATGAGTACTGTTTTAATGCACTCCTAACAGTGGAGCATATTATACAACATTGTTCTCGTTACTGAGAAGACAATCAGAGCTTACCAACAGAAATGGAAGCGATACTGGGATTCCTAACTGGAACCCAGCTGAACAGCCTTCAGTAATTCGATTTAACTCTTCAATTTCCTTTTCTTTTAGGGTCTTCTTTGTACAACCTTTATATTCAAATCAATCTTGCCAATATGATTGTAGAAACGTCTTCCGGTTGATCGTAAAGCAAGTTTTTATCAAGTTCAGACATTGTTTGTCTATTTGTGTCATAAATATACATTTCAATAATTTCCTCAACAGTATGTTCTAGATAAAATCAAACGGTTTTATCAGAGTGTTATATCACGTTTACTGGCACGGTACTTTGCCACTGGAACTCTTCGTCAAAGATCCAGAAGTGGTAGATCTCGTAACGCCAGTAAAAAAACTCTTTCGTTGGGAAGACAGCCTCTCAGCACTTTTAGAATGGCAAGTTAACGTCTTCGAGATGCAATATCCACTTCAGTTTCCCTAAGCATAGTCAGAAGACGTATTCATGGGTTCAGACATGGATGTTTTTCTAATAGTCAATAAATACGTGTGTGGACACGTCCACTGATATGATGGAAACGTCGCTCTATTCAATGAGTCTATACTTTTCGAGGAGACACAATTATGGTTTGGGGTGAAGTTTATTTCAATGGCAGAACTAACTTATTAGTACTTCCAAGAACCATGACGTCTCAGACATAAATTGATGAAGTTATCATTTGAGTATTCCCATAATTTCACGCTACTTTTGGCAAAAATTTTGTTTTTCTGGATGACACTACACTGCCACACAGATTCCACCAGATGATCACTGCAGAGAAAGCCAGGGTATTGCACATTTAGCATTAGCTCCTAAATCAAATCGAGTGCGCTTGGGAGCAATAACGAAGAATCCTTGATGTCCACAGACTACCTCCGGAAACGCTTCAACAGCTCCGAGATCTTTTGCCAGTACTTTGGCCGTAAATTGAGCAGGTTATTCTATAACCTGGTAGAAAGTAGGCAGAGAAGATGCCAAGTAGTTATTGATGCACGTGGTGATCATATTTTTTGCTGAGAGTGAATACAAGTATGAATTTTTGAAATTTTCAGAAATGTGGTTTTTCTTAAAATTTCATACTTTTTCAAATATTGTATTTTTGTCATTCCATATATGGGAAATTGGATTTTTCTGAAGAGAAATCACCAATAAATTCAATATAATAAAGTTTAGTTGAACTATAATATTTAAGTTTTATCAAAATGACTTCGATATACCCATCCTTCATCTTCATATTTTGTTGAAATAAATTTATAAAGCATTCATAATCAAATAACGAGATTAAAAAATGAAATGAGAGATTCATTTGAATTAATTTCCACTTTTTATTTCTCCTATTCATTGGTCAAATAGGATATCAACAGGCATAAGCCCAAAATGATATCAACGGCAAAATAAAAAAAAAATTACAATATGTGCAACATCAGATCAATCCCAAATCTATACATCCCACCAATTTGAGAAATTCAAACTTATAATACGTAAGAAACTTAACCAAATAAAAAATCTTAATTTAACAGCTCAATTTTTCTCTTGAATGAACGAATAAACAGGAAAAATATATCATTGTCCTTATAATTATATACTTTCAAAGTTGTTCTATGAAACGCAACCTCAAAAACAGCCTTAACGGTCTAGATGGAACTTGAATGCTCATGTAGGACAGCAAAACTGGAGAGGCAACAATTTATACAAAAACATAACATCGCTATGTTCCCGACTGTTTTCCAATGAGACGAACCCATAATTTTTTTTAAGGCTAGTCATACTCGCCATGAAATTGTAACTACCTGTAACCTAATCTAAATATCTCAGAAATTTATTCTGCACCATCTTGAATATGTGCTTGTAGACCTCATATTGTGGTGACCAAACAACCGATGCATAAAATAACCTAGTGTAAATGAAGGCAAAATATAGCGCCTTCAAGGCCTAGGTGGAAGTAAAATCTCTACAAGATCTCATCACAAATCCCAGCATCTGGCTACTTTTGGTTACCACATAATCGATGTGTGTGTCAAATATGACACCCAGGTCCCTCACCTTATGTCGACGCTATAAACGACTATCACCCAAATAGTAGTCAAAATGATTGATCTTTAGTTTACGACTGAATGTTATGCAGTTACACTTATTGAAGTTGAGAAATAATTTATTTTAGATGCAGAAGTTATTGAATGCATTTAAGTTTTGTTTGAAGTTAAAGCAGTCTAAAGCGTCAACTATGCGGGAAAACATCGTCCGCAAATATAAAAAATTTACAAAATTTAAAACATCCACTTAAATCATTAATATATAATTATATTATAAATAAAAGAGGCCCAAGGAGAAACACCATGAGGCACCCTCGAGGTCACACAGAAATATGATAAAAAATATCCGTTAACGGCAATAATTTGAGATCTATTATTGAGATATGAAGATTAGCAACGTAGCAAGTCTCCATGCACACCTATCTCAGACAATTTTTTCATCAAGATGTTATGGTCAATCTTATCGAAGGCCTTCGAAAAATCAGTATACACAGAATCAACCTGCATCTGACTGTCCATTTCATCAAGAATATACTCTGAATAAAGGACACAGTAGATCTTTTAGGAACAAATCCATGCTGTGCGGGAATAATAAGAGATCGTACTGAATTCATGATTCCATCACGAACGAAAAACTCGAGGATTCTGCTTAAAATACTTAATTTCCTTGAACTGATAATTAATATTTATGTAAATAGATGTGAAATAGAAGACAAGTTGTTGAAGTCGGTAACTATGATAGTTTTAAGGAGATCATAACTTATGGAGTACCACAAGGTACTGTACTAGGACCCATACTATTCCTTATATACGTAAACGGTCTACTAAAGATAAAGGAATCTGAGGATGCAATTTTTTCGCAAAAGATGCAGTTATTCACTTCCGAGGAAGTTCGTGGAAGGAATTGAAAAGAGAAACACAAGAAAAATTTCATGTAATTAAAGGATGGCTCAAAAGTAATAAGCTCACATTGAATATTGACAAGACAAAATATATGGTATTCAGCTCCTGCACTACTGGTCTGCCGGATTTGGGAAATCTTGAGATTTAACAGCGAGACCGTATAGTTCGTCTAGAAAGTATCCGGAAAAAACGAAGCTCAACTGGAATTATTCAGTATATATTTTTAATGATTTGATGCTACAATAAAGGAGTATATCAAAATTATGAAAAATAATAAATTCCGGGTACTATCCGGGACTATATTAAAAATTTGGGAATTACAATTGAACAACAATTAAAATGGGATAAACATATAAAAAGTATTGTAAATAACTATTCAAGTTCAAATACATTGATTGGGTGGTGCTCACCAAAACCACATAAAACCATTGGAAATAATACAAAAATTGCTGTTAAAAATTATTTACTGAAAACCGTATAATTTTTCGAGCCATGGATTATTTAGGACATCAGTTCATGATGTAAAAAAATTATACGCTATAAAAATTATCTAAAACATCGTTTCCAAGAAAATACATGTGAGCACATTTAAACTTGATAATACAACTAGGAAAAAGGATACTCACCAATTATCCAGATGCAACAAGACTATAGGGCAACTAAGCTACAAGCATCTTGCACCGAAAATTTTTAATTTAATTCCAGAAGATTTGAAGAATATAAAGAATGTGAAAACAACTGATAAAAGCCTGGATGAATAGTGATACAAGACCATTAATTGAAAATTTGATAAATAGTAACAAATTTCAAAAAAAATAGTTGAATGATAATTATCCCCATATCCAGAAAATTACCCGACTAAGACATTGTCTCCATATTACACTGAAGCTGATAACGATTGGAACCAATTCAATAGAATGTTGAACTTAAGTGTTTCATTGCTCTGGTGATTTTGCGAGGTCATTTTGCTTGGATAACTTTTTATTTTCTTATTTTAGAATTATTCAATAATTAAATATCACGTACTGGTTATAATACTATCATATACCTCAGTGATGTAATTTGTTCATTTGACCAAATAAACTTTATTATTATTATAATATAATCTACTTACATTCAAGTTATATAGATGGGTTGAGCTCAAATCCCTGCCACTTTAAATAGAAATAAATACTCCAAAATCATTCGCTGGACATTTTTTTTTAATCCGAAATAAAATAAATACGTAATTACAGATAAAAGCTAGATTAAATTCTCCGAAACAGATTTAATCTATATAAATCTTTTGAAAATATTCAGAATTAAATTTCATAATTTGCCTTAGATAACACTGTATCACTTTATAGACACATACATTATCAGCACATGTGGTGGTAATTAACTGATAAAGAATCAAAGAAAACATAAAGTATAGACTCAATTTATCTAAATCCTTCACCTAATACAATTTTTTCGAGTTTTTCATAATTTGTATTATCACACATGCTCGCGGCGGTTTTCTAATGTTGAGTTTATGTCGTATCTATTTTCATTATATATTTCTGTGGAATAACCTAATTTTTGCATAATGCTATGCATTATCTGAAAAATTAGTTCTTTTCGCGGCATATCTGATGGAGGATGGTATGTGTATATATTTTATTGATTATTTTCATTTATCCAAAAAACTTCTAACTGACGAGAAGTGGGTCAGAAGTTTACAGGATCTTCTTCTGGAAAATATACTATCTATTCATTAAAATTGGATTCTAAATAGAACATGTTTTAGTGATTGAATTTGTTATTCCTTAATATCCACTCGAATCAATTGTATTAGGTGATGGATTTAAATAATTTTGATAAATACTTTGTTTAGTTAATCACCAACACATATGCTGATAATATATTTGTCTATAAAGTGATACAGTGTTATCTGAGGCATTTTATAGAATTTAATTCTGAATGTTTTCAAGAGATTTATTTTCATTAAATCTATAATGGAATGAATCCAGCTATTATCTGTAATGTTCCAAAAACTCTTCGAAATAAATTTTCAATATACATTGGTTAAAAAATACGCAATGTTTGAGATAAAATTTTTCAGTTTGTAGTACAATTTATTATCTTTTGAATAGCATGGCAATTCATTTCATTTGCAGAACCGATTTCGATAAACTCAAAATGCAACATTTTGCAATAAATCAGAGTTTGATGTTCAATTTTGAAAGGTTTTTTGCAACAGATATTTCCATACGATCGTAACACAGGTGAAAGAGAATTAAGCTTTATCAGTTCAGATTAGTTTTTTGGACAAGTCGGTATTCGTTTCAGGTTGATTTATTATGGTCAAGAAGTTCTTGAGTCAACACGATCTTACATAGATGTGAAACTAATTTTTTTCTCAAAATGTGCCAAGTTAGAATTTTTTGTTGACTTATCGCCGATTTCATCTTCTCAGAGTCAACATTGTATTGGTTTCATTGTCTTATTGGTGTTTTAGTTTTGCAAAAAATGAAATCTATTCAAATTTTTTCGGTATATTCAACGTTAATAAGTAGAGAGAATTAATTATCTGTATCACAATCTCCCAAAAGATCACATTGAGTTCAAACAGAAGAACGATCATTTTGATTAATTGAAAAAACTTGTTGGTGTGTTTTGTCATTTTGAATCAAACTATACTAAATACTAATGATACCCAAATGCACTTCAAATATATCTGTCACTCGAATATTTCGGTGCAATTTAATAATAATTTTCGTAAAACATAATGAAGAGCAGGAAAATCCTTGTGATATTGACGTAGGTTAATGAATATCCTATATATGGTTTATAACAAGAATAAAAATTTAGAGTATGCGAAGAATCTACAGTTATTATTATTTCAATTTCCAATATCCAATAACACTTTATCGTCATTAAACGATCGTAGAATTATTTATTTAATCCAGATTAATATATTAAACCTAGTATTTTCTTTATTACTCATAACTTTCATTTTAAACATAAAAACGTTATTTGTGGAAAATTCAAAGCAAAATATATCTTTTTGATGGATTTTCTTGGAAACAAATGATATTACAGCAATTTATTTTACATGTATTCGCCCATTCGCTGAACTTATGCCTATGCAAACCTATCAAATTTTTCAACCTACTTGAATTTTAAAATTTAAAGCACGGAATACATATTTATAAAAAAAAACATTATATTTAGATTATTTCTATTTTGGTGGCTCTAATCTATGATTTTTTTAAATTTTTATGATTGTATAGTGGTTTATTGATTTTTAATATTTTACATATGATATAATATGTTAATTATTTAAATTTAAGCATAATAATAATACAGAATTAATTGTTTCATGAAGGCTTTAGAATAATTTCGTTTGGTTCAATTTTCTTGGGTTTGTTAAAATGAAATGTAATTTCATTTAAACAGACTACTTTATATTCCAAGAATTATTGCTGATAATTTTGAATCAAAATAGTTATTATATCAATAATCCAAGTTACGGAACATTTCATGAAAAATTAAATGTGCATAAAAATTTACATTGAATAATATTTAAATAAGGTTATTCTGATTGTCACAAATTTTTATTTTTATGTTTGCAACAATCGTTTCGCTATCACAGTAGCATCATCAGGCAAGTTTACATTTTGAATAACTAAGCTTGTTTCGAAATCCGTTGCCATTTATATTACAGTAAGTACAATAAATTTTTATTGAGCACTAAAACCCAAAAAAGGGTCTCTGCAAATTCCAGCTTATCTGAATATATTTAACAGAGGTGAGTTATTTAAATCTATGTGTTCGTTGAGTGATATTTCAATTTTATTATGTTTATTCATCTCTAGGAATTTTAAAAGATTTAAGGCATAACTTTTACTTTCTATATGTAGAATTTCAAAATTATGGTTGTATGTCCTGTTTCTAAAAAATGGTTTGAATATGTAGAATTACTTTTATTATTGAGGAAACTCTTCAAATGTTCACAAATTCTATGTCGGAAAGTTCTTCTAGTCTGTCCTATGTAAACTTCAGGGCAATCACCGCAGGTTAACTTATAAACCCACGATTCATCATCTTTATGTGTAAAGTCTTTATTATTTTTAATAAATTTACTGAAGTTTGAATTGGTTTTAAAAGAAGTCTTTAATTATATTTATTTTTGAGGTATGTAGCAATTTTCTCAGAAATACCTTTAGTGTATTTTAAGGAAATTTATTCAAAATATAAAAGAAAATTTCAAATACATTTCCTTAGAACACAGACAGAAGAAATGTGGGTTATATATATTTATGATATATAGGATTGTTGAAATAATTTCCTATACTATATAAAACGTCAAGACAATGTTTCTGACTGCGAGAATTTTAACGTCAAACATTCAATTCTTAAATCTCTACTTCAACTTACCCGTTTTTAAAAACATTTTGCCGCTATGTGAGAACCAATTAACATCAAGAACTAAATAAAATCCACTTCACACTGGTTAGCACATTCCGAAAAATCACGATCAGTATGGTGTATTCGAAATTTTCAAGAATAAATGAAAATTTAACGAGCCACAATTTCGCATATAGCTACCGTTACTTTTTTCATGATATCTCGAAAAAATTAAATGAGCGCAATGGCCTATTAATTCCAACACATAATGAGTCAGTCAACTTTAGCAGAAGAACTGCTCAAAATGAATAAAGTAATCATTATTATCACAGAAGTAAGGTATTTGAACACTTCTACGAGGTGTAACGAATAATGGATCAACGATTTCGATTATCGATTGCCGACTAGCACTCTGGTTTCGGATATTAGTGGGTGAAAGAACGAGAAATTGAGTGATGCTCAGAGGATTCAACATATTTTAATCGCTCTTTGGCGTAAGTAGGTGATGCCTCCCACTTCCCAACTTCTATATGCTTGATATTCACCGGGAACTCCTAAGGTTTGTTAAATAACAAATTTTAAAGGATTTCATGTTTAATTTTTCTATGATCTTTGTCTACATGCTCGAGTTACCTATTACCACTATTTTTCGATAACTCATGAACTATTGACAGAGAAGGTCGAGATAAAAATCCAGAAGGTGAAAATTAAGTATGAGGTTGTAAGGAAAGTAATTTCGTTTTTTCGCGACAGAGGATTTAATTGTATTTCTTCGAACCCAACTTCACACTTAAGCCGCATAATCATTATATGTTTTGGGAGCTGATATAGCAAGGCTTGATGTGAAAAAGTTCAATTAATTTTACGCAACAGTTTTTGGTTGGTGCCCTTTTAAATATGGAGGGCAATAAGCAGTATTTCGTCATATTTTACTTTTTTACTTCAGAAAAGGTAAAAATGCTGTTCAAGCCAGAAAGATTAACCAATGTGTATGGAGAAGATGTGTTGACAGTACGCCAGTGCCAGAACTGGTTTGCAAAATTTCGATCAGGCAATTTTGATGTCGAAGATGCACCACCTTTCGGAAGGCCGATTGAAGCTGATAAAGACACTATAAAGGCATTAGTTAATGCAAATCGGCGAATAACAACGAGTGAGATCGGTGACAGGTTAAATTCATCGAATTCAACTGTTCATGACCACTTGAAAAGTCTGGGTTCAACCTCGAAGCTCGATATATGAGTTCCCCATGTACTCACAGAAAGAAATTTGTGTCGGTCGCGTTGACGTGATTCGCTTGTCAAACGTCATGAAAATGATCCATTTTTAAAAGAGCATCATTAGTGGGGACGAAAAAGTAGGTTGTATATAACAATCACAAACGCAAGAGTCAATGGGCAAAAAAAGATGAACCAGCTCAAAGCATTTCGAAGGCCCTTTCCATCAAAAAAGGTGATGCTGTCTGTTTGGAGGGATTTTAAAAGAATCGTTTTTTTTGCGCCTTTACCGGATAACACAACAATTAATTCGAAAGTCGACTTTCATCAGCTGGACAAACTGAATGATGCACTTCAATAGAAAAGGCCAAAATTAATCAACAGAAAAGGTGTAGTTTTCCACCAAGATAATGCGAGACCTTTTACAAGTTTGGTAACTCGCCAAAGCTTTTACAGCTTGAATCGGATACACTGCCACACCCACCATATTCTTCAGATATGAGGCCTTCGGATTATTAGTTCCGGTCATTGCAAAAATTTTTTAACGGTAAAACCTTTGCTTCAAATGAACAGGTCAAAAATCATCTGGATCAGTTTTTTGCCAGCAAAGACCAAAAATTTTATGAGCGTGGAATCATGCTACTACCAAAAAGATGGCAAAAGATGTTGAACCGAATGGCCAATATATAACTAAATAAAATATTTATTCATTAAACAAAAATTGTCTATCATTTTTCCAACAAAAAAAAAAAGAAATTACTTTCCAAACAACCCAGTACCTACGCCCAACCAAACTTATATAAAACCATTCACTATTTTACAGGAAGGAAAAATTCATAATGAAAATATCGTTGAACAACAAAATTTCGTTTAATAATAATTCATTGACAAAAATGAGATAAAATTATATTAAAGGTAATATGAGTTGTGTAATTTCATAAAAGCAACTTCATAAAGAATTACAATTTCGAAGAAGCGCATGGATATTTTGAAACTTTTAATAAAGAGTTTTCCAATAAGAGGTTTGTTTCATTTTGAAATTGAAAAATAACGAGTATATTTCGAGAGAAATAGAAATGGATGTTTATTTCATTGTGAAGAAGAAGGTATGCAATAAACAATGGAAAACAATATCAGCCAGAGGGCGCCACGGCTACAGTTGTAGTAACATATCCTTTTCATGAAATTTTCCATGACCAATTCGCACATTTGCGGCTGTATGTTCTCGATAACTTTACGAATTCCATCTTTAAGGTCTTGAATCGATTGTGGAGATTGTGTTGACACAAGATATTTATCTGCTTTATGTTGGATGATTATATCATCGAACAACAGACCTTATTTCATTATAAGTATCTCTAATCATGGTGTATGGCGACATAGCAATGTATTGTACTCTACCATAAATAAAACGGCAAATCCACCACGGTAAAATCAAAAGATTTACTGATAGTCAGTCAGTACTAAAAGCTTTGGAATCCAGCTCTTGTACCTCGAGAACAGTCTGGAGTTGCCACACGGCTTTAAACAGGGTAGGTATGTATAACGGAGTCACTTTGGTTTGGATACCGAGCCACTCAAACCATTTGGGTAACGAGGAGGTAGATCGGCTGGCGTTTGCTGAAGCTGCGTTGCCTCTGGTAGGACCGGAACCATTCCTGGAAATACCACATGAGGTGGATAACGAGGCGATAACAGGCAGAATGAACTCAAGGCTAGAGTCTTTCTGGCGGAGCCATTCTGGCCTGAAACATTCAAAGTTGTTCCTTGGAACAGCTTCGAACGAAAAGATGGCGAACCTAGCGCTAGGTCTGGATAGTGCCAAACTAAGAATACTTGTCGGAATTATGACAGGTAACTGCAGGCTGAAAGCGCATTTGCACAAAATAGGTCTGGCTGAAGACGATGAATGCAGGCTGTGTCTTGAGGACACTGAAACAGCCATGCACATCGTCTCAGAGTGCCCAGCGGTGAGTCGCATCAGATTCGAGGTCTTTGGTGAGGCTTTTATAGGTCACTGCGAACTGAAAAAATTACCCCCGAACAAGATTATCAGTTTTATCCATAAACTGGATCTCGTCGGGGAGATATAAATTAGGGGTGAACCACAATAGTCCGTGCGGATGCAGTGCTATGGTGGACAGACGTCCCCTCGTCATAAATAACTAACTAACTACCATAAATTTCATTACCCCTACAACTGGCGTGGCTCTATACAAGGGTAGTTAATAATAGATCTGCGTTAGCTATAGGGGAGAAAGACAATGACTTATTAGATTCCTCGAGTTCGTGGTTTCTACGATCGAGTTAAATTCTTTTTGGCGTTAGCCTTCAAAGCTTCCGTAGAGTAACAAGACTATCACGAGAGGGTGGAAGGCTCAGGAGGCACAGGAGTATTCGTACTTCTAACCACCCAACATAGATAAACGTCTCGTTTATCTATGCCACCCATTTGGTATTGGGCTCTTATGGGTAGTGGTTGAAAACATGTATGCTAGCTTAGAAAGGTATTTCATTCATTTAGTCGCGCGTAATTCTTGAAACAGGTTTGATTGAGATTTGCCTCAGTATGTCTGTCACCTAAAAAGAATCGGCAAATCCTAATCTGCGACGCTTGCCCCAACGAGACAGACGACCCGATACACCGAATAAACCGCCCGAAATACTTGGACGCCCAAGAACTAATTAACGAGGAAATCAGAAAGTGGCCACCCAACATGCAGCCAATCCCTCATCTCAAAACAGAAGCATTTTTGAACAATTAACCAGATCCAACCCGTGTTAATTGGGTAACCAGAAAGGAACCCCACTGCACACAACCCACAACCGGTAGGAAATCATCACTTGTCTGTCAGCGTGATTAATCAACACAGAGAAAACACCAGAAAAACCAGAACCCTCACATCTCATTCGTGAACCACCTGGCCAAAACTCCAGAGACCCCGGGGAACCAATACCCTCTAGGAATGCAAGAAAATGAAGACAACCTACTAGAAACGGAACCAGCAGCGTTAAAACATGGGACTCCAATAAAGTGTAACTGTGAGGTGTTGTGACGAGCATCGCGATAGTGAAATATCGTACCGTTTAAAGAGGCGCAAAGTAGTTACAGAGACACAAGCAAGATTCAGAACAATATACTCCCCAAGTGAAAGTCACACAAACCTGCCCAATTTGCCTAACTTTGTTTCACCTCATAGACTCTGGCATACTGCAGTATGCATCACAGTCTCACATTTACACCTTTCTTTATCTTATTTATCTTTATTCTTTTATCTTTATAAAATCCGTACAGTAATCAATCAGAAATCAAGCACCCAATATGGTGCTAGTCCTGGTTTTTCTAATCGATTTGATTTTTCAAATAAACAATATTTCTTTTTTTTTCAGTAGTTTTTTTCAATGGTCTTGACGGTACGGCTGACTGTTAGTGTTTGAACCAGAAACAATTGAGGCATTTCTTTTGACGGTTTGTGGGTCTTGAATTTGCAATTGGGTGGTGGAAACAGCGTGTGAGTTGCGTCCCAAACAACTCGGTAGCTGCATAGCTAGTAGGTGTTGGATAAATTTTCAGTGTTACCAATCACGGTCCAATGTCTCGAACTGAAGCCTACTAGAAGCCCTTTGTTCGAAGATAAGGCTTTAGCCTTATCACACAACCTCTTTCAGGAATTATGGAGTCTACTTATGTGGTCATCTGTTGGAGAGACATGCTTACATGCCAGTAATTACATAATCGATTAATACTTGTGTTTTTACTATGTGACTGACATATTCTTTGCAATCGTTCATATACTGTCATGTATCCTTTATAATTATTGATCTTGTTTATGATTTCTTATACTCTGATATACTTATTTATAATATTTAAAGCTTACTTCCAGGTTATTCGTTCCAGCTTTAATCTTATTTTGGTGAGTTAAATTTTGATTTTGTTATATATTTAAATCTGAATTCAATACATTTCTGATGAGGTCAGATAGGCCGAAATAGCAGCTATCAAATGTTCGAGTCCTCGTTCAATTATTTTTATTTTGGTCCTTTATTTTGATAATTGTAGATAATTTTTAAATAGTGGATTTTCTTGTATTTGTATGTTAATATACATACTTATATAGTTTTTGTTAATACATTTGTATTAGTACATTTCAAGTCGGGTAAAAGTAAGAAGGTTTTTTCCGAGACATTGAAAAATATTTTATGTTGATTATATACAAGGATATCAATTTGATAGTTTTTGTTATAGTTTCAATATATATTGTAGAAGTTAGAATATATAATTCTGAATTTAAAGTCATTTAAATTTTACTTCTATCAAGTATTGACTCAAATTCAATTTTTTTTTATTTATAATCAATATTTTCTTATTTTATTTATAACATTTTATTTTAGGACTATTATGAACATTGAAATATTTCTTATAGCAAATTTTTAATATTGTTAATTTTTGTAATAACTGCTTATTTTTTATTTTTATATATTATTGCAAAATCTCAGTTGGTAGACAAACTATGAAACTACTGTAAACTTTGCTTCGTATATTGCTTTCCGATTTATTCACCAACCACCATTCCAAAAATGAGATAACATTGTTAATATAAATGAAAGTGAATAAATTACTATTATCATTATCAACACAACGTCAAATGATGGTTCTCTTTTTTCAAAATGAAATAAATTAAGGAAATAGATTCTAAGTAGAGGGTAATATATAATTTTGAATATAAAAAAAGAATTACTCTGTAAATCCTCTACGTATTCGATTTGAAAAAATTAAATCAGAATGATTAAAAAAGTCTGTTTATATTGAAGTAGACATTCCCATAAAATTCTCACATATCTTACAATACTGCAAAATATAAAGGAACATATATAATAGTGTTGGAGTTTCTTAGGAATATATATATATATATATATATATATAATGTAAGATGTTCAGTCTAATATATATATATATATATATATATATATATATATATATATATATATATATATATTTTGGAGTATTGTAAGATATGTGAGAATTTTATGGGAATGTCTACTTCAATAAAAACAGACTTTTTTAATTTTTTAATATATATATATATATATATATATATATATATATATATATATATATATAGACTGAATGTAAGACATTAAGTCCAATATATATATATTGGACTTAATGTCTTACATTCAGTCTTTACACTTTATTGTGAGGCGTCAAGATCTGATAAATGGAAGTAGTGTAATATGGTTCCTTAATGTTTCTTATTTTTCATTTTAGAAGTCGACTGAACATTATGTCCGTGAGTTTCAAACGCTGTTCTTGGGGACGTGCAATATTTTTAAAAGTCCGCCTGTAAAATTTCGAACGGAATAAGCTACAGTCTTGAAAGTTTCAGGGAAGGATAAAGATTTGAATATCCCGTTAAGTTTGAAAATTTTTCATATTATTCCTAATATGTACTTTCGAAACAGATTCGATCAATCTGAAATTCGACACTCAGAAGTAGGCTAATAATGCGCATACTCGTTTGGATCGTACGATTAGATGTTTAACGAAAAAAAATTGTGAGCGAAGCAGCGTTGCTAGCTAATTCATTTTTTTAAATTAAATTATGTAGAGGTTTTACAAGGTAAAACAAGTTGATATCTAAAAAAATCATTTTTTCATAAAGCAAGAAATTCTTATCAGTTTAACTATTTCAGCCGCTACTTTCTCAAAATTTATTATTATTATGTTTTACTACCAAAAGATTCTTAAGTTTCACGAATTTTTGTGTTACTTTAGCATAAGATACTAATAATTCAAAGCTGCAGTCACAAAAATGTGTAAAGTTTCGAATTTTTGGAAGTAAAACCTAGTAATTTTTAAGAACTCATTTCGATACCATATGATTTTGGTTGGGTGTAGCATTTTTTTTATCAATATTATACCCATCATAATATGAAAGACAATACAGTACCTACTTATTATACATACGTGACGACCCTTCTTTTAAGTGTTGAAATGAATTAATTATTCATTCTAAGAATGATGTCTCCGTTTTCGACTAAGGTCTCTATTTCCCGAAATGATTAGGTAACCATGACCATTGTCAAATATAGTGACATTGACCTAGTTATTCGGACTAAGTAACTCTTTTTGTATCTTTGAAATCTCCACGGAAATTTTACGGTTGTGAATAATTGGCCTCACACACAAAACTTGCCTACTTGGGCTCATTGAAACGTTGGTTGAATGAAACACATGTATATATCTGATCTTAATAGATTCGACTAATCCATATGGAAACCAAAAAAATACTCAAGAAAGTTACAAACTCATATACCTCTTGTTCTCGACTAGCAGGGATCTAACTTACCTTAAGCCAGGAGTGATGAACAGAAAACTAAAATTTTTGCAGACCACCTAGCCAAGGTATTTACTCTTGACAATAGAAATCCTGATGATGAAGTGGAAAAAAGCTTATTACAAAATTTTCTAAACATCCCACCAATAAAAGAATTCAGAGTACCTGGGGTCAAAAACAAATAGAATGCTTGAATCTTCGAAAATCGCCAGGAATAGTGGAACTTCAAAAATGGTTAAAAAGTTACCGAAGAAAGGAGTAGTGCTACTGACATACATTTTTAATGCCATCCTGAACAAAATTATTGGCCAAAAGAACTGAAATCTGTAGAAATAGTCCTTATTCCGAAACCATGAAATGATCATAGCGAGGTTAATTCATATTGTCCTATAAGATTACTTTCTGTTATCTCAAAAATCTTGGTGAAGCTTTTTATGCACAAATTGAATTCAGATTGTAACACAGAGGAATGGAAACTACAACAGAACATTCTACCATACAGCAAAACCATCGAATAAATATATCAGATCAGCCAAGCCTTAGAACACAAAGAGTACTCATTATCTGTGTTCTTGTACGTTACTCAGGCATTCTATAAGGTCTGGCATTATATATAAAACAAAAAGAAACTCCGATACTTTTTGTACTCCTTTTAAGATGGTCAAAAGACCGAAACACGTTTCAGGATTTTGAATAAACTGTGAAACATAAAAACTGTGTGTGTTTTTTTTTATTAAAATTGTTACAATGTTTCACCTAGAGCCAACCGCGTACTCATTTAATTTCTATTCAAAATCATTTAGAATTAAATTAAATGAATATCCTAGAAATACTGTTCCAATTTAATAGACATTTAGAATTTACATTCATTACACAGAACCAAAAGGAAATAAAAGAATCCAAAGAAATATAAACTATTAATTAAAATTATTAAATAAATGTTTGTGCTGTTAAGTACCATAAGCTCATTTAAAAGTTTTAAGAGTTTAATTGTAGTATCTGAAATATTCAATTTGCTTATACTTTTTGATTACATATCCTCGACTAAATCGTAGCTTATATCTATTTTGTATTCTTCAGCAAATTGCATACTTCTTTCTTGTATAATGCTTTAATCCATAAAAATAAAAAAAATTAAATTTCTCTCAGAGCTGTAAATCTGGATCTCAAGTTAGAAAACGTAACATCGATTATTACGTATATTAAAACGTTCTTCAGGGGACATATAAGCCTTAGATGACCTTTCATCGTGAAATGTTTTTCTCTTCTTTATTCGAGAATCGGAAAACTCTTGGTTATGCCATATGCAGACACAAGTTTTGATTGAGTTAATATTTCCTTAGTTCACTTAGTTTCTTGATAAAGCTTTCGACCTCAACGTCGAGGGAAAAAGAGTCAGGGAGAAAACCCGTTCCCTCTCTTCAACTTCCATACATTCTTCAACCCTGTCCTTCCACTTATTCATAAAGTTAAGGTTCCAGAAATCGACAACCTTTCTAATGTCCTAAAACATATTTAGTGCGCAAACAAAGGCAAATACAGCAATCAATTGAGTGAACACACAGATAACCTGGCAATAGGAACATGTAAGAAAGATCTTCGAGGTAGTTCAACAACAACCCTTCGATCAGGAATTCCCCATTCACACACCTGCTATCTAATAAGATTATTATAATCGTTGTTCAGGAATGTCTTGTTGTGGCATTCTGAAGACACAGAGGTTGTGGTGTCTGTTATTTAACTACATATTCATTATAATATTTATATCTAATAATAGTTGTTCAGTAAGGCCATGTTTCGGCCCTCTGAAATACACTGGGTTGTTGTGTCAGTATCTAATTGTGGATCCCCATTTCATTCACTCTAAACACTCTAAATTCTCAAACAACGTACCATTGTTAACCAGCTCTTAGATCCCAATAAATGAAATGGAGATAAAGACGCTTACATGTATGAAATATGTTAAATGGTCAAGTCAGATTAAAGTAAATAGGTCGCCACTAGCTAGAGCAATACAGTAAAATCCACCAATGAATTTTTTTCCTACATAATCTGCACAACATGAAATGAATTTTCATTTTGTGTTTTCCAAGACAAATAAAGGGCTTGAATCCTGTTTTTGTGTTTCTTGAAAATGTGTACTTGTTCCAGATGCTTCGAGATAACACTGTCATAATGATCTGTAATTCAAAGCACGTCCAAAAAATTTCCATTGTTAGGCTGTCCCATGTTCTAATTTTCCCCACCTAAAAGGGAGACCCAGTTCACTCAAAAATAGAGTAACGTCTAGCAGCCTGTATAGGATCTATCTTCATTTAGTGGATCTTCGAGTGGATTAAGGAGGGATAATAAAGCAGTAAAGTAATAAACTAACAAAGCGATTCGATTCCTTATGAAGATAAGAAATTCATTTTAATGGTCCACCAGATTTTTTCAATCAGAATTATAAATTTTGAATATATTTTCCGTACTTTTTTTTCGAATTCGCACAAAAATTGGTAATACTTCATCGTTCGTCCGAATTTTAGTTAAACGTCTAATAACATAGTAATATCGATTCAAAAATATTACAAACGGGAAGGCAATATGAATATCGCTTCCGTATTTAGTTCTAGATCCATAATGGCGCCGAGACCTGAGGATTTTTCCCTCCCTCTGGTCGAACCTGGAAGTAACAATAAGCAAAAAAAAAGAGAGCATTCATAGTGGTCAACTATACCATTGAATAGGGCTGTGAAGAATTGCTTGGTATGTAGAGATACCTTTTGGAATTCTTCGGAAGAATTAAACTTTAACCAATTAGTATGCAAATTCTTGGTTAAGCATACTTCAAATAGGGGCGAAAGAGGGATGTATATTAGACTTTAATGCTTTAATTACAGGCTAAGTACATATATTACAAGTTAACAGATTTGAATTATTTACCCAAATTGAGGGAGTTGTTTCGGTGTAATATCGAACTCTAATTACAGTGAAAACACTATCTCGTTCGTGGATTAGCAGTGCTCCTTTGAGCTTTTTCACCGTTGTTCACGTCACCGATTTCACTTTTATTGGTTTCACTTTTGGGTTCATGTTTCACAAATTAATTTCTAATTTCAAATAAATAATGTAGATAATACATTCACTTCCAGGCCTTTACTGCGTTATGGCTTACTAAGAGAGAGAGTTCCTTGGAAGGTTAAAGTGAAATGCGAATATAAAATAATTCAAGAGTAGAGATAAATGTATTTCATAAGTTAAGAGAACTTAAAACTCCCGAGTGGTTTATTTTGTGCATTTTGGGCAAGCGACAAAATGCGACCATTTTGTGGATGTTTCTTTGAGGATGCTTTGTGGCTAACTTAGATGATAGGACTGTTTGATTGTAACTTGTGAGACAAAGATAAATATGATAAGAACTTACTTTTAGAGAATGTGCGTGGGATCAGAACTTAATGTTCGAAGAGGGAATATTGTGTGACCATTTGGTCGAGGAAATGTCTTCAACTGTACCTTTCGGCTAATTTGTTTAGCGCGTGACTGTCTGGTCGAGGGAATATATTCAACTGTGCCTTTCTGCTAACTTAGATGAGAGGATTGTTTGATAACAACTTGAGAGACAAAGAGAAATGTGATCAGAACTTACTTCTAGAGAATGTGTATGGGATCAGAACTTAATGTTCGAAGAGAGAATATTGCGTGATCGTTTGGGCGAAGCACGAAGAGAGGGCTAACGAACGGCTTGGAGGGATGTGTTCAACTGTAAACCCTTTGGCTAACTGTTTATACAGGGTGAGTATCGCGTGACCGTCCGGTCGAAGAAATGTCTTCAACTGAGCTTCCATGACTAACTGGTTTATACAGGGTGAGTATTACGTGACCGTCTGGTCGAGGGAATGTCTTCAACTGTACCTTTTTGCTAACTGGGAGAATGATAGAGTGGAATGCGGCTTGATAGGGTGGGCCAGATAGATTCCGATACGATATTCGACTGTTGTCGTCTTGAAACGGCTAAAACGGTTCTAATGGGTTTCTACGAAAAATCTGAAGGACAAATATTTTCGTTTCTTAACTGGTGTTTAGGCTCGTTTAGGTTTCTAGGAATTAAATGAGACATATTTCAAAGGCCGAAATTGTTGAACTCTGGGGACGTAATTATTATATCTACCTGCATAGTGAATTAAATTCCTTGTTCGATGTAAAATTTTAACAAGGACAATTCAAAAAATGTTCAGTCTAAAACAGACAGTTGCAGAAAAACTATAAATAAACCTTAACTACATAGTATCAAAAACGTCAATAAAACACATTATATGTATAATTCACCCAAATTTATTGTAGAGCCTTCAAAACAAGCCGCTTCCTAAATAATAAACTTTCCAACGAATAAGCCGATCATAAATAGTTATTTATGCACCAAGTGCATTATATAGATCCTAACGCCTGGAGGGAAACATTTGGCCCGAGCGTTTTTGGCCCGAGGGATGAATGTTGCCCAATGGAATGCTGCTACGCAGCAACGCAGCCTCTAAATTTTGTAACTGAAACTTCTTTCAAAAGTAGATCAAGACAAAAACTAAACACAGGAGAACAATAAGTGAACTGTGACAAGACCAAAGTCTCGCATAGAACCTTTTTAGTATGAATGGGCAGATGCGACCTATGTGGATAGAGCAATTTCAATGCTCCATACGCTCTGCGAACTACACTCATCACTTGTTCACGAAATCTCAAAGAATCGTCCAAGACCAAACCTAAGTCTTTTGCGCAATTAACGAATTGAATGACATCATTATTTAATGTTGGCTTTTGATCTTATTCGAACCGAATACTAGAGCAAATGATTTTTTTGTGTTCAAATTCAATGAATGTCTCGCTGCGATGTCCGCCAGATGTTTTAGATCATCATTTATTCTCAATGCTGCATTATTAATTCTGTCTAAATTCTTCAAACATAAGAATTAAGAAAATATATGTCAACCTACAACCTACTCCTTAATTCTTTTCTCGAAGATCTTACTCTTTTGGGCCTTTTAATATCTCGTCTGAATCAGTTTTCTCCTTCCAAATTTTCAGTTCGTTCGCCCGCTCATAATTCGAGCCACACGTGTTAATTCCGACATCAGCGTTTTCGCTGAAACTTTCCGTTCATTATTTCATCTGAAGGAATATATTTACGTTTTGTAGAATCAGCTCTTATGAATTTTTCAATCTGTAGTATGTTATTACAATATACAGGCCAGAGTAAAAGAATTTCCTTTCATGAAGCCGCCGTTCGAGCGTGCCTCGAAAGCGTATTCCTCAGTTTAACATTAACTGGTATGGAAATCAGAATAAAAAAATTAATTCAGGGGCATTGAACCTCGCGTTGATTTTGCTATTGTACACTGTATCATTACAGCCTTTTCATGAATTCTAAATCTTGTTGTTTACCACAATAGCCATCGTTTCTGAGGTAAAATTAACAAATAATATACAAGTGAAAAAAAAACATCTTTAAAATGCAATGTTTGAAATCGGCTTCAGTATTCGGTTGAAACAATTGACATCATTTTGACAGCTGTAAAAATAATATACCATTTTAATGCGCTAAAATGAATTTTTATATATTCTAATATTTTGAACGAGCTTGTTAAAAATACGCACAGAAAATATCGAATTTTAGTGTGATTTACACCAAATCCATGTATAAAATTCATAAAAAGACATATTTTTCTCGAACAACCTCCGTACTTTGTTGCAGGCTGAACATCGTTTATCCAATTATTGTGGGGACTCAACGGTGCAGGACCACTTTCTATCATAAAAAGTAGCTCGTGAGATAAGATATTTTCATCTCTGTTTAATAATTTCCGAATAACGTTTCCTCTGGCGTTATATATACACTTCCGGTTTTACTCCCACGTCCTTACTAACCCATTTGTTAAGTCATTGGAACTGGTGATGATACCACAGATCATAAAATTTACTGTCAGATAGTAGAAATCATAAAGTTAACGAAACAGCTTTAAAAATTTCAATTGTGTTTGTCTCTACTTGACATGACATTATACACTAAATGATACACATATATACATACATATGTTGTTTTCCATTTATTAGTGATATATTGTAGCTTCTGCAGCTACAAATAACTGACTCAAAACATTGATACAAACAATATTTAAAGTAAGTTAAAATTTTGAAATGGGTTGACAATTCACTTTTTATTGGAGTAAAATTCAATTTTTTCAATATACTACGGAATTTCCTGAAATAAAATGGTGTAAAGCACTGACGTGAAGTCAGAAGCTTTTGCTCTCTCATTCATATCGCCCACAACACTCACGAAATTTTGCATAAGCCTTTTTGTTGTTATTTTATCTTAATACAAAATTTAAACTTGATCGTAGGTTGCTATGGTTCCGGAAACGCTTAACGATGCTCTACTCACTAAATATATATTTTTTAATCTTCTAACCATACTGTAACGAACAACTTTTTCGCTCTGACCTATCTATTATAATAACAAACTACACATTACAAAGTTCATAAGAGCTAATCGTACCAAACGTAAACATATTCCTTCAGATGAGTGCAGGAACGGAAATTCCAAAGAAACACGCTGACGTCGAAATTAACACATGTGGTTCGACAAAGAGCTGAAACTTTGAGAAGTGCTTAGTTGTAATTTTGAGCGGGTGAACGGATCAAGAAAAATTTGAAAGGAGAAAACCGACGCGTTCGAGGTATTAAGAGGGCTGAATCGGAGTTTGTTAGGGAGTCTTGACACATCGGAAAAACTAGTAGTATCGTCGAGAAAGTTCGTGGTGCGAGGCTCGAATTAGCTGACAATGTTAGATGCTAACGAACGAATATTTCAATGTACAATTCTGAACATGAGAACGGAGAGAGCAAGAAGATATCCGGAGGAAGTAGAAGGAAAAGGAAGTTTTTGAAGAGGTGTGATAACTGAAGTGGAACTAGCAGAAGGAATAAAGGATTGGATTATATTGGAAACTTCTCTGAGAAATTGGATTTTTTTAGAATTATCTAGGGACGAAAGACTCTGTAACAACATTTCCTGTGAATTGATTAAAAAAATAGAAGGAGGCTATACCTAAAGTAGTATTGTGATTTGATCGCAATATTTGAAATGTTCATTTAATAAATAATTGAAAATTCGCAACTAATCAGATGAAACATACTGTAGCGAACACCTTCTTCGCTTCCCGTCCAGAAAGCTGCCTTGCTCTGTCGCAGCTTGAACGGCGTATAAATAGAGGACCCGACCAGTCTAAAGATTCATGACTAACCGTCCCCGCCGAGTTCAAATAGGGCAAAGCATACAGCGTTTGACGACCACCATTCCAAGCGGAGCACCTGGTAACCGGCGTCAACAGGCAGAGCTACGCATCACGCCTGTCTGATAAGTTTCAGATGCGCAGACTCCGAACGAAACGACGTCTCCCGAATTAAGAGACGAAAGCTCCCTCACAACACTGCATTTCAATCGCATTTCGCACGAAAATTTGCACGAACGTACGCGTCATTATTTTATTCCTAAATACCCAACTTCAGATCGATCGAATCTATGGTTGCGAAAATGTTGAGAAAAATAGGACAAATTTTCAAAGCTAAATAACTACGGAACCATTAGACTTTCATCATTAACTTACTCAATCGATATATTTAGGCCTCATATCTACTTTGAAAATTTCAAAACTCTAGCTCTTTCCATTTGAAAGTTAGAGTGTTTAGAGAGTTTAGACAGTTTATTCTGAGAAATACAGCAATAATCATTTTTTTTTTACTTGATAGAAGTTTTTTTCAATATTCTAAATATCAAATGGGAAAATTCTATAGTACCTCACTAAAAATTTTCATTTTATAAAATTTCTTAAAAACTTATTATATTAAATGCTTTTAGCCGGTTCATCTTTTTTGCTCCATGATCTTTTGCGTTTGTCATTGTTATATACAACACATTTTTCGTCGTAGTCCAGTAATGATGCTCTTTAAAAATAGATCATTTTCGTGACGTTTGAGAAGCGAATCACTGACGTCAACACGACGACAAAAGTTTCTCTCCGTGAGAACATGGGGAAACCATATATCGAACTCCGAAGCACTTGAGCCCAGGCCTTTCAATTGCTCATAAACAGTTGAATTCCATAAATTTAACCTCTCACCGATCTCACGTGTTTTTATTCGTCGATTGGTATCAACTAATGTCTATATCGTATTTTTATCAACTTCAACCGGAACGTGGTGCACCTGCGACATCAAAATTGCCGGATCGAAACTTTGCAAACCAGTTCTGCCACTGGCGTACTGGCAACACATCTTCTCCATACACATCGGTTAATTTCTTTCTAGATTGAACAGCATTATTACCTTTTCTAAAGTAAAAAAGTGAAATATGAAAATGCTGATTATTGCACTCGTGACGTTCGTGAAGCTACTTAGTGAACCCAATAGCGCCCCGAGTATAAACGACTTATTTCTACATAGTGTTATGTTCGTAACATTCTCGGATAGGATATCATTCTTATACAGCAGAGGAGATTGAGTGATGAAGAGATTATAGCCAGCATGCACCAAGAACCTTCTTCTCTGCCGCTTCAAAATGCAAAACAGAGAGACGCCGTAAGGACGTCTCTCCTCTTTGTTATCGTCACAGAGCTTGTGTGTCAGTTTCAGTGCTACAGAATGTTTGACACAGAAATAGTCGGATAAATACCGTGATGTAATTTATATAATCCATGAGGGATTATCTCACTCGTATGATCCTAAGAGAATACGGATCTCTTCTCTGTGTTTGGTTATTGTTTTCTTTTTATTATATTTAATTTTAAATATTAAAGCTGAAGAGATCCGGATCCTCTAAGGATCATACGAGTCACAGAGTCCCTCATAAATTATATAAATTCCATGGAAAAAGAGGTTAACCGTTTCACGTGCTATACGTCTTTCCGATTTTCCTTGAATTTCTTATATTTCCTTGATCTAACGGAGGTTTCGTGTATCCAGGATTAGAAGTTTATTTTTATTTTTGTTATTATTATAATAATTAATATTTAGTTCGTTCCTTTTTTCTAACTAACTAGGGTATGTACTAGTGACTGTTAGGGGTAAGTTATTCGTTGTACAGTCAAGTCTATTTGGAAATCCTTTTATAGTTACATTGAAGAAGGGCAGTCTCCTCCCCTACTGTTATCAGTAGAGGGATGGACTGGCAAATTGACGAGGAACCTGATGGTTCCTCGTCCACTCACTCAGATATCTCTATCTACAACCATTTAACTCCAACTTGTAAACGAATTTTCTCCAAAATTCAAAACAGATCTGACGATGATGAATCTCAATATTCACCTGCAAATATATCTCTTCTCTCCAGAGAAATAGAATTAATAAAAGCACAATTTAGTGAAGATATTGAAATAATAAATGAGGCAAATTCCTTATCTCAAAAATTAATTGATGTACAAGAAAAATCTAAATTATCAAAAATCTCACACAGGCCTCAGGCTACTAAAACTAAATTTAAATATCCAATCTCTTCAGTAGGTCCCTATATTATTATTATCGAATCAAAATTTAATAATCATATTGGAAATATTCATCCAATGAATCTGGGAAAAAAGTTAGTAAAAGAAGGTACATCCGGAATAAAGAATATTTCAAAAAAAGGTAAAAACAGAATCAGCCTAGAATTCTCTAGTGCTCCCAGCGCAAATTCTTTCTTAACCAACAACCCATTCTCAACTGATCAGAACATAGACGTATACATACCATCAAGAATGGTAACTTGTAGAGGAGTTATAAAAAATATAGGTGATGAAATAACAGTTGAAGATGTATTAAATTACGCTGACTCCCGAATTAAAATAATTTCCGCCAAAAAACTCAATAGAAGAACAAAAACCGACGAGGGCATTAAATATGTTCCCTCTAATACATGGGTTCTAACATTTGAAGGAAAAAATCTCCCTGAATTCATTTCCATCTGGGGATGTATTAGGCGTATATCACTTTATGTTGGACCAGTCATCCAATGTTATAACTGCTTAAGATACGGTCACACATTATCTAATTGTAACGGAAAGAAAAGGTGCAGAAATTGCGGCGAAGAGCACAACGAAGAGGAGTGTTCTAATCAATCTCCAGAACTTAATAAATGTGTTTTTTGTGAGGGAAAACACGCATCAACTGATCGCAACTGTCCAGAATTCTCAAGACAAAAACAAATAAATAATATAATAGCCTGCGAAAACATTTCCTACTTTGACGCAGTAAAATTAATGCCCAAAACCTACGGCCCCTCAACCTCCCTTAACTCAACATCAACTCCCAGCCCTTCAAGATCCCCACAGGAATTTCCCCATCTGCAATCCTCTCCTCCTTTAAATTCACCAAAGCAGGCGAACATAATATCAGTTCATAATCGGAGATCCCTCCTTGATGATCCAAAAAACAAAACCCAATATTCAGAAATTACTAAAAAGAGGAGACTCCCATCACCTCCTGGTTATGATAGAATTGCTCATCAACAACAGCTTATCTCCTACAGCTCGGATCCGAAGCTCCCCATCATCAGAAATTCTTCACCCCCTTCATTAAGTTATTTACCCCTTTCTCCAGAACTCCCACAAGCGGAACAGATACAGAAAATGATAGTTCAGAGTCTTTCGTCAGGCAACTATATTGAATTAATTAAAAATCTAAATGAAGTTATAACCTCAATAAATTCTATACTACATAAAACCAATTCTACTATAGCAGATTCTAATTCACATTAACTAATTCTTATACTATTTGTCGTACTTCGTCTATTCCAAAACCTAAATTCCAAATTTTACTTTATTTTTCTTAGTCTCAGTAATCATTCTCCCCAATTAATGAACAGTATTCTACAATGGAATATAAGATCCCTCAGATCCAATATTGAAAATTTAAAAATAAGAATAGACGAGGACAATCCATCTGTTGTCCTTCTTTCGGAAACATGGCTAACCCCAGACAGTTCTTTTCGTCTGTCAGGTTTTTCAATTATCCGTGACGACCGACCCTCAAGGGGAGGTGGAATAGCAACGCTCATAAGAAATGGCATTAAGCACTATCCGCTGTCCTTTTCCAACCTAACCATCCCCGAAGAACTACAAATCCAAGCGGTAAGAATTGCCAAATACTCTATAGTAAATATTTACTGTCCCCCGCAAACACGTCTCACCAAAAAAATATGGGACGGTATATTGCTGAACCTCCTTCCTCCCTTTCTAATTTGTGGCGATCTAAACGCCCAGAATCCCATCTGGGGATCCACTACGTCAAATTCAAATGGATTGACCCTTCAAAAGGTTCTCCTGGAGAATGATATATGTTTGTTAAACGATGGCTCAGGCACTAGAGTTTCTTCATGTGTGGATGGTGTGAGTGCTCCCGATCTTTCTATCTGCTCAAAAGATATCAAACTTGCTCTTACGTGGTCAGTCAAAACAGACCCAGGTAATAGTGATCATTATCCAATAATCATAGAAAACATCAACATACCCTGCTCATCTCCCAATTCGAATCGATACTTTTCATTCAAATACAATATCAAAAAAGCGAACTGGGAATCATTTCAAGATAAGATTGAAGGCTCAATTACAAGCCATTCTCCCCCTAATTTCGAGTCATTCCAACAGATGGTAATATCCGCGGCTGATGAATCAATTCCTCGAAAAAAGATCAAAACTACTGGTTTGGGATCAAAGTACTCAATATGTTGGTGGGATGATACTCTAACCCAAGCGGTAAAGGAAAGATCGGCGGCATTCGCGAATTATTTGTCCAACCCATCAATAGAATCTTTTCTGCTCGCGAAGAGGTCTCAATCGAGTGCCAAACGCAAAATTAAACAAGCCAAAAAGTCATCTTTCAGGACCTTCTGTGAAAACCTCCCACATAAGAATGGTGCGCAATTGTGGAAAGACATTAAGAGATTTAAATTCGGTGTCAGTTCTAGCTCCTCTCAGTTCCCATCAGTAACACGCGGAAGAGAAATTTTGAATCGGCTTTGTTCTCCCTTGCCAGCTCCCACTGCCTTACCCCAAGTTTCAGTAGAGACGTCCTCCTTTCCTGACATATCATTGGATGAACTCCTTTGTGTGCTTGAACAGAAAGGAGACTCAGCTCCGGGTAAAGACGGAATCACCTATAGTATGCTAAAGAATCTACCCCTGAACGCAAAAATTATCTTACTTGATATAGTTAATTCAAATATCCACTCTCCGAACATTCCCCCTTCCCTCAAAGAAACGGTTATAGTTCCAATATGTTAACCGGGCAAACCCCCCAATGACTCTCGAAGTTACAGACCAATTGCCTTGAGCTCCTGTCTGATTAAAATCTTAGGTTCTATTCTGTCCACTAGACTCGAGAGAATTTATGAAAAAAACTCCTCAAAAGAGGAACTTTAATTTGGCTTTAGAAAGGGTAAGTCAGTAGAGGACGCAATCACTTATCTAACATCATTCATTTACACATCCTTTGCCAAAAAAGAGGTAACCTTAGCTGTGTTCCTGGACATTAAACACGCATATGATTCGGTCAATTTCCACATATTGAGGGAACTGTTAGTAAGGGAGGGAATTCCCGAGGGAATTATACAAATATTGGAGTCTCTAACGTTAAATAGATCAATCTTCATAATTGACCCCCTTACTAGAGTACTCTTAGGTCCAAGCCAGGCAAGTCTTGGGCTGGAACAGGGATCTCCTTACAGTCCAGTATTATTTAACATATATGTAAAAGATATCGGTTCATTCATAAGAGGTAATGGAGTTAAAGTACTCAAATATGCAGATGACATGACATTGTTAGTATCAGCTCCCAATTTTATAACAGCCTTCAACCTGATGTCCTCCGCGTTAACTCAGCTAGAACTATGGTCTCAGAAAAAGGGACTGCAGATATCCTCAGAAAAATCCAAGGCAATGTGCTGCCACAGGTCTAAACAGTGGACTAATCTCCCTTCATTAAAACTTTTTAATAATGACATTCGATGGGTAGATTCGGTCAGGTACTTGGGTGTTACTGTACAGCGAAACTTGAAATGGACAGAACACATCGACAATATGTGTACTAAAGCCTTTCAGGGGATCAACATAATAAGATCATTGTGCAGAACTTGGTGGGGCTCTCATCCATCAACCTTGATGATTCTATACAATTCCATTGTACGTTCTCATCTAGATTTCGGCGGTATTTTTCTGGGGAGATGCTCCAAGAAAGTATTAAAAAAACTTGATACCACTCAATTCTCGGCTTTAAGATCTGTGTTGGGGGTGATGAGATCAACTCCAACCAACGTAATTTTGGCGGAATCATGCGAACTTCCTCTTGGTCTCAGAAGAACCTGGCTAGCCTTAAAGTATCTGTCGAAACAGTTCAAGGTTAGGAATAATCCGGTATTATCCATTTTGAAACAATTACACTCACTGCAATTCTTCTGGACAGTTAATTGTCCGCCCCCTCTCATGGAAGCACTCAATTTGTTAGAAAATCCGGACGATATACAATCTAACTTCCTTCTTCCTTGTTTCCTTCTAGACCTGGAAGTTCACTACACTAGATTTAAGTATCACTCATTCGGCTTAAGAAAGGATAACCCAGATAATTCCCAATTATTCTTAGACAGATGTAATGAACTTTTCCCAGAGGAAGTTAGAGTTTTTACCGATGCTTCCAGGGATAATAATAGAGTCGGTTTAGGAGTGTATAGTCTGAGAACAATTGACTACAAGGAACGTCTGCCGGGTTTTTTCTCCATATGCGCCGCGGAGCTCACAGCTATCCAAAGAGCCATCACCCTTATTCAAACAAAAAGAATCCATAAAGCTGTGATAATTTCAGATTCAAAGAGTGCTCTTCAAAAGATCACTAATTGGCGGATTCACGGTTCAAATGATATGGCAACTTTGAATATTCGGAAAAATCTATATCAGTTGAAACAGAAAGGTTTCTGTATTTCATTGGCCTGGGTTCCAAGTCACACCCAAATCTACGGAAACGATAAGGCGGATTCATTAGCTAGAAAGGCCATAAAATTGCGCAATCAAAAACATATCAAGGGTGACGTGAGGGAATTTTGGCCTAAATTCCGAAGAGTAATTTGGGAAAGATGGAAAGATCAGTGGTTGAGAATGGGTCTTCAAAAGGGAAAAATATATGTAGAATTCCTTAATAGGAAATTACCTATCAGTCCATGGTTCAACACAATCTCTTTACCTAGAATATATATGTCTACTATTATCAGATTGCGATCTTCTCATTGCAGTAGCCCCGCTCATCTTCATAAGATAGGAGTGTACCAGTCACCCTTATGTAACTGTGGAGAGAAGGGAGATATTTTTCATATATTCCATGATTGTATCAACAATGAACAAAATATTGCTAATTTACACACCGACCTGACCCGTTTATTGGCAAATAGGTTGTCATTCCCAATAAATTTTTCGGAAGTCCTGTTTATGAGTGAAATTCAAGTGATCAAAATCATAGTAAACTTTCTATCTGTTTCAGGAATTAAACTCTGAGAAGTAATTCAAATTGACTTTGATAATTATTCAAATGAGAATGTGTGGTTTGTCCCGTAGCCCGTAGGAAAGTGTATGTGACGACGATGTATATGTGGTGTACTAACATCCTAGTGTGATGTCTAATTTCTTTATCAATGTCCACCCAATGTTCCTTCCCACAATCCTAACAAAGCACGTTAGTGAAGTATACTCTCCACAAAATGCAATATCTATACAAAGATTTAACTTTACAAACAAGAAAACTCCTGTGTAGATGGTCATAGATACCCAGCACATAGTAAAGGATAAAGAAGAAGAAGAAGATATAAATTCCATCATTATGTCATTGTATTTTCCCGCTTTAATTTCTGTGTAAAAATACTCTGTGTTGCGGTGACTTGACAAGTAAATGATTAGTGAGAATAACAAAGGAGAACAAGGTCCTTATAGCGTCCCGATTGTATTTGAATTCATTCGAGAGGAAGGTTCTTGGAAATAAACCTCCTGAGCAACTTAGTAGTCTACTCGAGATAATAGTATTTATAACAGTGTCCCTTGGTAACTCTTAGTAAGTAAACTTCTTTTAAATGCATCTGATTAATTGCATGCTTTACATTTTTAAATACCACCTTTGTGTTAATGTGAAATTAATGACTGCACGCTCGTTCATTGTACTTCGCTTCCATTCTTGTATTTTTGCTTTGCCGTTATTTAATCCAACCGGAATGTTTTAACTAAATTGCATTGCCTTTGTACATAACTTAAGCAACCCTCACAAGTTTTCTGTTTGTATTGTATAATTTATCTCGGTGCCTGATTGCTTTTTGCTGTATTTGTAAATAGTGGTTCTTTATCTGCATAATACTTGCCAATAGGGATTTGTATTATCTTTTCTTACTAATTGCGGGGCTTGATATGTAACTGATATGTATGTACTCTTGTGTCATCCCCCGGATACCCATTTCTTTGTTCTTATTGTAACGTCCATTAACACGCCTGGGTAATGGGGTACTGTATCTATTTTATAATGTCCTGGTCAGTTTGTGTTACCTATTTGTCATATGCATGTGCCCGCTTACTTTGAGAGATTGTATTCCATGTGAACCAGTGACGTTCTTAAGGGGGAAATTGCGGGGGAGTCCTGGTAGAGGACAACATATCGTATAGAGAAAGTAAATAACTCCAGATATCCTGATTGCTAGATAATTGTTCCGAGGTATTGTGAGATCCCCAGGGATTAGTTTACGTGACCCTTCAGGTAGTGTTCGGTTCGTTCTTCAGTAATACCTATCTGAGCCTTCCTGGGCCTTGTCACCCCGAGGAGGTCAGATACAGTTCCTTTGATAGTAACTTCTCCGGTCGACTCGAATCAGGTTAGATCCCCTCTTCAAGGAGATCTCCTGGGAATACCACAATTACCCTTACCTTACTGTCCATTTAGACTTACCCCTTGTAATTGAGGTTCAGCACTGATTACCGGAAGTACAGTCGAAGGTGCGCATGCTGGCTGTATCCCCCATTTCCTGCATAACTTTACCCTTTTCCGCTGCGCAAAAATGATATCTGATTTGAGCGAATACCGACCTAACAATATGTAGTAATAAGTCATTTAGACCCGGGGCGCTATTGTTTTCACAGGGCCGCTTTGCGAACCACTGCGTAGAGTAGATTTAACCACAGGCTGATGAATGTGTTCCCATTTATTGAGGGTTGTTGCTTTTGAACATTATAAATAAAAATATATTATTCTGGTATTATTGTATTTCGAATATTTGAACCCCCCGTCACTGTTTTCTTGCTCTCGTTAGGTGTAATTTGGGTTGTCTACACAACGTAATGTCCTATTCGCCCGCCACTAGACGATTACGATAAAAAGGTTAGCGCTCTTTAGATTACTTCTTATAATTCCAGATCTTTTAGAGTACTCCGTAAACCCCCAGATCTTAGAGTACTACGTAACATCCTGGATCTTTTAGAGTACTCTGTAATGTACGGGATAGCTCAAAGCTATCTGAAAATTGTCAAAAAAAACATGAAATACATATAATAGCTTTTGGAATGAAGTATTTCATCATTTCTGTAGTCTTTTTTTGGATTTTTTACACCAATTGGTGAACTTTCATATACATGTATGTATACAATGTCATAAATGGTAAAAAATATTTTTCTAGACAAGTATTAATTTTATTATCGATAAATGGAACTCCAGGGGTTAATCGTCTGAGGTTTTCTCCCTAACTCTTTCCTCACGCGAACCCTCTAACCCACACTTTGTCAGTTGCGAGACCCTTATCTGCCAGGAGTAAATTTTGTATTTTCATAATCTCGCAATCTGAACTTTCCGTCACTATTTTCTTTTCCTCGTTCAAGTGAACTTATGTTGTCTACACAACGTAGTCCTTTTCTCTCCCCAACTAAACAATCCCAATAGAATGGTAAAGATTTTCAGAAAGTCCCTAAAGTACAGAACAGTACAAAGTACAACACATTTGAAGACGAGAATCTCAGATAAAATACATTTCCATACATTCATAGTTTGTCTATGATGAAAATGATAAGAAAGCGAGCCTAAACCAAATTTTACTCGATACGTATAAAGAGATGAGTCCTACAACAACAATAGTATAATACTCTATGGGACTTCAAATAACCTAAAAAACAAATTACTGTCACGAATGACGATTTATGTGATTCGTAAATCTAAGATACATCTACATTTAATAGTTTGTCTACATTAACAAGACTGTCGTTAATCTGTGGTCTGTGCTAAGATAGAGCAGATTCAGTTGTGGCGATTCTAATGGTGTTTAACACTATTGACCAGTACAATTTGAACTCCAATGTTACCTAAATCAGGGAAGCAACGAAATATTTTTAAAGTTATTATTGGTTTAACTCTTGCAGTCCATACCGGTGCTTACTTTTTTCGGCCGCTCTTTAAACCCACAGAGGAAACACTTGAGAAATTAAACAAACAGAATTAGTATATTACATAAGAGCAGGACATTGAAAATTATGAGAATCAGAAGACCTGGAGGTTTCAGTGGCATTGATCTTGGATTAGTTACAATTCTAGGTGTTCTAGGGGGTATATATATTTGGAAACCATCGCTTCAACATCTGAAAGAAACAAAAGCAGTGAAAGAAAAGAAAGACTCTTCGTGAACTGTTGATTCCACATCATGTCGAGCTTCAGAGCAGCTGTAGCAGGCAATCCACTGTATTTAGCTGCATCCGTTTTGTTTTTCACCTCTTCAGCAATGTTAGGGTATAAATATTATATTAAGCCTCGTATTGTAAGAAGAAAATACATGGAGCAAGAGGAATTGATTAAACCACTTCTGGAATCAACAACCTTAAAAGATGTTCAGAAAATAAATGATTAAATTGGATTTGTTCAATCAATAAAATAATATAATAATAATAATATTTTGTAAGTCATGGTTACTTTAAAAACATGAATACCACTTACCTTAGCTAGGGAAGTTTATAGATTCTAAATTCTTCATATTAGAAACCTTCAGCAATTCTTGAAGTAAGTTTGAACTATTTTATAAATTTATCTACCTCATCTTGTTCTTAGTGGAATGCTTCTTCTTCTAAAGCCTACTGGATTCATAGTAATTTGAGAATTCTAATTTGTATAGAATGAATTTAAAACATTCCTTGTTTTGTTATGAAGGATGACTTGGGTCCCTAAGATGGTCTATTTATAAATGAAGTCTACCAACATTGAATTACATTCAATGTTATGTAATTCTATTCTTATGGCAGTAGGTGGATCAATAACTTATAAAAGAAACAAGTTACAAACTTCAATTATTTGCTGTGTATCATCCATAGGTATCGGAAATATGCCCATTATTAATTCTGTATTCGCTAAATCTCAAGAAACAAAATTATAGTTTTTTTAAATTGATAGGTAAAATTTTATTTAGAAAATGTAATTAAGTCCTTGATTTGTCCTTGTCGAGGAGTATAAATCCATTGAGTGCTTTTAGGTATCCTTATCTATAATTAATGTCTTTTTCCTTAACATTTTGCATATTCTGAAAATTTATAGTCGTATTCTTTTTCAAGTACCATTTTATTGCAAAACCACAAGTTAAAGAAAGCATTTCATTTTTACTATTTCAAAAATCCACCTAGATTTTTTCATTAGGAAAATTATCACCTATGAAGCAATTTTTCCCTCAAATCAGCTCTATCTATCATTGCACTTGTAAAAAATTAACAAGTTATATATTTTTTAAATACATATTATTTGAAATATTTACTTAACGATTATCCATCTACCTAGTCTGTGGTATGGCCTTACTATTGAATTTAATAGCTTAAAACTGTTTCATAAACAGGAATATAGGCACGTGGGTCATATTGAATTTCTGGAGACACATCTCTATTGAATAGAATGCATATGACCAAAACGGGTCTCTATCTGCATAGAAAATTTCTATAAACTAATCAAATCATCATATAACAGCATTTTGTCTCATGTCAAAGTACAGATTGTAAAGTGTGAAATCATACAATTGTACAGAAAATCATGAGAATTTCTGAAAAACGAAAAATATCCAATTTCAATTGGAAACAGTTTTGCCTCAAGTCTGAATACAATATCGGTAGAAACCGATAGATTTAGGGGAAGTGTTTGATTGATGCAGTCTTTGCTTGGTGGAAACTCATTTCAATTAAAAAATATATAAGAGACAGTATTTTAATTTCCACAAAAATGTTTACAATACAACAATTGTTTCATCACGATGTGCTTTTTAAGGTATCTACATTCTACTGACTGATAGTGGCTAGTGCAACAGACTTCAAATACAGTCCTAAAAACTTAATGACAAGAATTAACAATATCTGAGTCGATAACAACATTTTATCGACTTAAAATTTTTGTAGTTCAATATTTTTAGTAATATTTATATATTGAAATCTATTTTTATTGCTCAAAGCACAAGAAGGTCAATTATATGATAAAAATGTTTTACCTGATCTAAAAACCAAGCAATTTTTTAATACTCTGGTCTGTTCATCTCCATAACTAATTATTTAATGGCGCTGCTAACACTATGTGATTCACATTATTTGATGTCTTAACCTTCCTCTAATTGAAATGATTCAGTTTTTGAACCAGTTTGAAAAGGTGATTTTCCTGATGGTATATCAGAACAGAAATATATAAAACACTTCCGTTGTTGGCAATTTATATTTTTCCTCAAGGTGCAGATGATTCCTAATTAACATCACTTAAATATTTATAAAGAGATGTGGAATATCCACTATCACCTTTATATTCAGATTATTATTTAAGGGATGCGGAAAACTTGACTTATAGCTGAATGTCTTCCAACTATCGCATTCAAGCTTTTCCATAATAATTGTTTAACAGAGGATGAAAATTTTGGCTAGGCGTTATGGCCTAGCCATCCTATGGCCGTCTCATCCAGAATTAAACAGCAGTTTCTTTTATGATCTTGTAAAGTTAACACCTTCATTTTAAAAAATTCAAAGACTTCCCATATCCCATCGTCAAATTTTAGGCCTTGTAGTTTCCTGCGAAAAGTCCTTATAGAAGGTAACTTATGTCGTTGTCGAATAATTTCCGTGTACTTGTTATTATTATTATTTTTATGATAAGCGGGCGATTGTACACCCTACCACTGCGTCCGCACGTCCACCCTACCACTGCGTCCGCACGGACTATTGTGGTTCAGCCCTAATTTATCTCCACAACGAGATCCAGTTTTTAGATAAAACCGATAATCTTGTTTGGGGGTAATTTTTTCAGTTCGCAGTGGGCTATAAAAGCCTGTCCAAAGAATCTTACGCGACTCACCGCAATCTGAGACGATGTGCATCGCCGTTTAGGTATCCTCAAGACACAGCCTGCATTCATCGACTTCAGCCAGACCGATTTTGTGTAAATGCGCTTTCAGCCTGCAGTGACCTGTCATAATTCCGACAAGTGATCTAAGTTTGGCCCTGTTCAGACTTAACGCTAGGTCCGTCATCTTTTTGTTCGAAGCTGTTCCAAGGAACAGCAAATAGTTCTGCCTGGAATATGGTTGCGTATTGACCGAGACTCAATGAGGTGTTGATTCTCGGTTTGCTCTCATACTCTCCCGTTCCGATCGTCGATCGCGAGCCGTCTGTCAACAAGCCAAGATCGGTCCTCAATAGAACCTCAGCATGCTGGGTCCATTCGTCCCAGTTGGGGACGATTACAATGAAAAGCTGTTCTTGGCTCGTAACTTTTGACATTAGATCCGAGGGCATCGATAGGGTGCTGTTCGTTAAAAGGTCGTCCAGCAGTCCTGAGCCCCCCATCACTATTGCCTCTGGCCTGTCGATCGCCAGTCGATATAGTTTGTTCCACCTCCTTCTTCACGAGTGGGCGCAGGGGTGGTAGATTAGTCGGACCTTCATGGCTGCCGTGGTTATGGTGCGAAACGCACCTGTAATTGCAAGGCAAACCTGTCTCTGTAGTCGGGTGAGCTTATATAGGCCAATAGTTTGATGGCCTTTCTTCCACCACGCTACAGTGCCATACATTATCTGTGGTCTGATTACCATAGTGTATAGCCAATACATCTGCCTAGGCTTTAAACCCCAGGTTTTACCACAGATCCGCCTGCAAGTCCAGAAACCCATTCTGGCTTTGTAACACGCTTTATTTAGGTGTGCATTCCAACTGAGAGTTTTGTCCAGATGTGGTAAACAACAAGCTTTGTAATGATATAGGGAATAATTCATTGGACAAGTAAATTCAACGCGAGGTTCCATTCCCCAGATTTAATTTGTTTATTCTAATCTCCAGAACACTTAATGGTAAACTTAGGAATTCGCTGCCGAGGCACGCCCGAACGGCGGCTTTTAAAGAAAATTATTTTACTCTGACCTATATATTATAATAACAAACTACACATTAAAAAGTTCATAAGAGCTAATCGTACGAAACGTAAACATATTTCTTCAGATGAGTGCAGGGACGGAAATTCCAAAGAAACACGCTGACGTCGAAATTAACACATGTGGCTCACCAAGAGCTAAAATTTTGAGAAGTGCTTAGTTGCAATTTCGAGCGGGTGAACGGATCAAGAAAAATTTGGAAGGAGAAAACCGACGCGTACGAGGTATTAAGAGGGCTGAATTGGAGTTTATTAGGGGGGTCTTGACACGTCGGAAAAACTAGTAAGATCGTCGAGAAAAGATCGCGGTGCGAGGCTCGAATTGGTCTCAGAATTTAGCATTATTATAATTATATTGAGTCTAAGATTTGAATCAGAAGAATTAGAGAAATTGAATATAGTGCTATGTTCCGGGACCAAAGAATTAAAGAGTACCGGTAGTCGCTTTTCGTTGTTTATTGTAAGTTTTAAAAAGGTCGTTTCTTGTAGAAAATCGCGTGTGCTCAGTTGTGTTTTGAATCTATGGTCTTGGAGTCTAGGGGTAAGAAGTATCTGAAAATTCTGATATATTATTCAGGTTGAAATTGTCTAATTAAAGTAGAGTCAGAAATTAAGAAGTAGGTTGACATATCTCTTCGTAATTATAATGTTTGAGGAGTTTAAACAGAATTCAGAATTATATAAATGATTCGTAGTGCTTGAGGGGTCCGCATCGCCCTCTCCTTAATTATTCAGTGTGTCATCTTTATTTGAATTTAGGATTGATAAAACTACTGTATTTTGGCACACTTTATCATTATAGTTCTTAAAATCCATAAGTGAGTTTCATTACCATTTTCATTAACACAGAGAAAATTTATTAACATCAAAGACCTTCCATTTTCGCGAAGGCCGTACCCTTCCTAAGACCGCTCGACTAGGATTGGTTCGCACCCTATTCGTAATTAAGTCAATTTAGTAATATTTTCCATCCAACCACCTCCCACAAAGAGGTGGCTTATTACACAGGACTATTCCCAGGTATTTTGCCTCAAATGAGAATTGATTGTTTCACCACGGATAGTCGGCGAAAAGCATTCAACTTCCGTTTCTTAGTTAATGGTACTATAACTACCTTTTGTGGGTTAAGAGACATATCACATATCTTCCCTTATGCACCATTTGTCAATAGTGTTCAGGTCAACAGCAAATGCTTGAACGTTGACCCCCCATAGCGAAATGATCTCTAGCAGGTCATCAACGAGAAGGGTCTACAGTAAGGGTGAGAGAATACCTGCCTGCGGACAGCTCTTAGCTGATATGAGGTCGTTATTATTCTGCCGCATAGAATTGCCTGTATCCATCTACAAATTAGCGGGTCGATAGCGCAGAGATAGCCTCAGCAAGAACCTTATTGCGTCTCTGACCGCTTGTGCCGTGACTATGTTTTTGGATAGTTGCCCCTCCCAGACCAGATTGAACGGTCAGGGTCGGATCTGGCGTTTGTATCTTCCAAGGTTTGACAACCAGGCAGTGTTTGTTCGCAAGGAGCTCCAATGTTTCTTTTCTGGTACCAGTGAAACCACCCTCCAGTCGTTTGGGCAAACCGTTTGTTCTCACTGGCTCTCTGGAGAGAATCTTGTGTATTCTGGCAGTTCCAGAGGCATCATTTATATCCTCACAGCACTTGCCGCACAAGTCCCTCTTGACCCTCCTAATGCTCTTATTGTAAAGGGTTAGAGCTTCCTTGTATTTGTCCCATTGGCCGGTCGCTTTGGCTCGGTTGAATAATCTCCGAACCTCCTTTCTCTGCTTATTTAGGTTGTTATTTCACCAAGATGAATTTCGCTTGTCTTTTTTACATCTGAGTGGGCAGGTTTCGTGATAAGCGGAGACCATGGCGGTTTTGATTTGCTCCGCCAGAATCTCCAAGTGATTCTGTTTGAATATTACACGTGCTAAGGTTAGGCCGGAGGGTTTCTACATAAACAATCCAGTCTGTTTCCTTAGCATTTCTGTAGTATTATAATGGTCTAGGACCTGTTCTTATACTGAAGAGTATATGCCTATGGTCTGAACATGATGTTTCAGTAGATACCTTCCGATCGGAAATCTTATTGTTAATGAAGTTAGTACTTACAGTGAGGTCTAAAAAACCTCCTGTCTATAAGGGGTAATAAAAGTTGGTTTGTTACCTTTGTTTACTACTGTTAAGCCCTCTTGAAGTAAGTAATCTAGAAGTGACTTACGACTTACCCGTATGGTTGATGTCCGTGCTACCCTAAACTGTGTGGTAGGCATTGGCATCACATCCAATTATCAGCTGGATGTTTTCCTTTTTACAGTGGCGGACTAAATCCCGCACGGCTGTTGGTGGGGTCCTTCGGTAGCTCTGTATCCAAGAAAGTACGCAGAACAGACGATAAACTCCGTCGCATTCTTTACCTCCTGGCAGCAGTCATGAATGGATGTCATGTCCCCTATGCAGAACTCTGAAAGAACGAAATAGTCTATCTTTTCCTTACAACTATACAAAATCTCAGCCTCCCAACTGAGACCCCGGTTATAATAGTTCCTGGAATTCACCCGAGGTAACTCTTTACCCGAGGATGATATCCAGGGTTCCTGGATTAGTGCAATGTATATCTACTCCTCTATGAATCTCCTGCCAAGGGGGAACGATGCAGCCTCAGCATATTGAAGATTGGCCTGTATACAGCGTATGGCCTCTTTTTCTACGCCGGCCTCGGTATGTCCTAGGGGGCGACTTTTTGCCACCTTCCCCTTGGCTTCTGGCTTCTTAAGGAAGGGTTTTCCCTCTCCACCCTGACCGAGGCAATTCGTACCCTAGACGAGGGTTCTGAGAGACGCTCCATCTCCCTCTCTGCCTGCTCCGAGCTGTTTTTTTGTGCCACCTTGGTGGCCTTTGTCGCCCGAGCCCAAAGAAGGGTCCAGGTCCTTCAGAGCTTCCATGGAAATATTATCCATGGCCACCGTCCAGACTTGGCCTGGCCCTGACAACTCGCTACGTAGAATACTCCACTCACGAGTCTTAAGGGTTATGGTTCATTTTTCTCAGTCTGTTGAGTATCTCCTCAGACTGAAATCTGTTTTTTGGGTCTTCATCCACGATGAAGACACACATTGTTAATAGTATGGGTGCCAGCCGGTAAAAAGCCCCGGAAATTGTCCAAATGGCATTTTTACTCCGCCTGAGTTAGGATAGTTTTTAGGAAACTATTCTTTATGAGGCAGGGTATTATTACCACAGGGCACGTGACTTGGTGTTTTCCTCCATTGGCAGACTCATTTGGCATTATTGCCTTTGTTTTGGGGATGGTTCTTTTTTATTTCTTTTTCAATATATAATTACGTCAGACGTAACCCTGATAGACAACCACGACCTATAGAATCCAGATAATGATGCCGAATGATAATTGATAATGATAACACAAAGTTTTACTCAATTATACAATTACGTCATTAAGTTATCATAGTCTATTTATTTGACGGACCACATTCTCATCATTATTCAAACACTTTATTTCACTTTCATCCCAAATTGTAGATTAAATTGTCATTTATCGATAGTTATGTACATTCAATAGTTTAGTAATTTTCCATTACCAAAGCTTTACCATAAATACTTCAACATTGTGAATTTATAATCAGTCTTCTTGGTTTAAACTAGAGAATACTCATAACTGTAAACTTGTGACAATAAACCTTTTTTAAAATCGAGTTCCACATCAAACGCTTATTTACGCCAACAAAAATGCAACGGTTCATGCCCACTAATTAATACCTTGATAGACAATTGCATAGAGATCATCAATGAACTCTCAAAATTTAATTCAAGAAGTAAACGTGCAATAGAGTTTCTTGGATGCGCTATAAGATTCATTACCGGTAACCTTTATCAGAAGGACTTGAAAGATATTAACAGTCCATTGAAAACATTATTCAAAAACCAGAACGAAATCTTAACGCAAAGTGATAAGTTCACATCTTTTGCCAACCAAATAACTAATAGATACATACATGATATCAAAAACATACAAACCGATATGAACCATACCTTAGAAGCTATTAATGAAATTAATGATGGAGTAAATAAACAACAATTAATTCATTATAACATTTATTTGTCACAAAAATTATTATCTTTGATAAAAACTATCCAAAGAATTATAACTTCAGCATTTAATGATATGACAAACTTAGAAATAATTTCATTTAAAAAACTAAAATATATAATAAATCATCTCAAACTTATCTACCAAAAACAAGAATTACTAGAATTAGACAATCTACATTTATTCAAAATAATTTTTAATTTTCAAAATTCAGAGTTCTATCTGTCGATAATATTATAACATGTATATTATATATCCCAATCTTACACCCTTACCCACACACGTACCAAAGAATCTATCCTATCCCTAATCGCTCTAAGAAAATCATTCTACCACCTTCAAGATACAGATTATCTGAATCAAGGAAAGAAATCTGGGCAGAAGAACAATGCCTAACGATAGAAAATCAAATTATTTGCTCTGAAACCCATGTACGAAGCAGATACTCCCTCAACCATTTAACCACAAGCACCTTCGTAGAAGCAACGAATGGTTACAAAGTCCAAATCCAGTAAGAGAACAACAACGTCCATCTATACTGTGAGCTATCCAATTTTATACGGAGTACTCTAAAAGATCCTGCAAAAAACCACTAAAAATTCTAAAAGAATGCAGAAATCACATCAAATACGAAACCGCAAACGGAAGCTCACTAATATCAAACTGCAGACTTATAATTGATGACACAATTTTTGGAAAATATCTTCAATGATTTCACATACGATGTGCCTACCATTAAAGTAGGAGAGTTCGAAACATCGAAATTCATTAACCTGGAGCAAAAATGCCTCGCAGATGGGATATCGCTCAAAGAAGAAGCAGAAGAACTTACCCTTAGAAGAGACTTAGACCCTTTAATTCAGGTCAACCATCAGTCATTGACATTCATATAATATTCACTCTCAATCTGCACTATTGCGATTATAATTATCATACTGCAAAGAAACAATATTCGAAGGATCATCCCTTGGTTGAAAGCAACAGAAAATCCAAAAGAAGCAGTCCAACTTCAAGAAATCCACTCAATCTATCCAAGAATACCAACAGCACCACAAGACGAGAACGTCTTGTCTTAAAGGGGGAACAATTACGTCAGACGTATCCCAGATAGACAACTACGACCTGTAGAATCCAGATAATGATGCCGAATCATAATTGATAATGATAACACAAAGTTTTACTCAATTATACTGTAGCGAACAACTTCTTCGCTCCTCGTCCAGAAACCTGCCTTGCTCTGTCGCAGCTTGACCGGCGTACCAATAGAGGACCTGGCCAGTCTAAAGATTCATGACTAACCTTCCCCGCCGAATTCAAATAGAGCAAGGCACAGCGTTTGACGACCATCGTTCCAAGCAGAACACATGGTCATTGACGTTACAGGCAGAGCTGTGCATCAGGCCTGTCTGATGAGTTTCAGATGCGCAGACTCGGAAACGAGACGCCGTCTCCCGAATCAAGAGGTGGAAGCTCCCTCGCAACATCCGCATTTTCCCTCGAGAGATTCATTGGTGACCTCGACGTGATTGAGGGGGTTTGCTTTTTGAGCGAACCAACCCATTCATTTGGTGGCCCTAATTGCCCTCTATTCATCAATCCGAAACAGTCTTTCCTTTCGTTCCACAGATACCCCCTGGAGATGGCACCATGACCAGCACAGTGGCGGACTGTCTCCTTGCCTGATCCCAACGCCCTATCCCGTGACCTTATTGACGTTCACTTAGTGGGGAGTGTTTAGAGAACAACTTCTTCGCTCCTCGTCCAGAAACCTGCCTCGCTCTGTCGCAGCTTGACCAACGTACCAATAGAGGACCCGCTCAGTCTAAAGATTCATGAGTAACCGTCCCCGCCGAGTTCAAATAGAGCAAGGCACATAGCGTTTGACCACAGTTCTAAACGGAACACATGGTCACTGGCGTCACAGGCAGAGCTCCGCATCACGCTTGTCTGATGAGTTTCAGATGCGCAGACTCCGAACGAAACGCCGTCTCCCGAATCAAGAGTCTTGTATATCCTTCCAGAGCTTCAATACAATTACGTCATTAAGTTATCAGAGTCTAATTATTTGACGGACCACATTGTCATCATTATTCAAACACCTTATTTGCACTTTCATTCCAAATTGTAGATTACATTGTTTATTTATCGATAGTTCTTATGTACATTCAATAGATTAGTAATTTCCCATTACCAAAAGTTTTACCATAAATACTTCAACATTGTGAATTTATAATCGGTCTTCTTCTTGGTTTTAAACTAGAGAATACTCATAACTGTAAACTTGTGACGATAAATCTTTTTTAAAAGTGAGTTCCACAAAGTCTTATTTAACTATATACAATTAGCTTTTTATACAATGATACTGTTGAAACTCCCGCTCAGAGTTCTAGATTGCAGATTTCGGTACTGTGATGTTTCAGTTTTTACTAGGTGGCTCCATCTAGCGGAGAATAGTTGAATCACAGTATCTTATTGAGTTGTATTTCCTGTAATTACGGTAGATCTATTTTATTGAATGAGGGATCATAGACTGAGTTCTGTCGCAGACAAATGACAGATCAACAGAAGCGACAGAACTTCTTCTGTAACGAAAGAAATAATGCAATGTAATGGAATGGTGGTTTTGAACCCGAAGAATTAGCGTCAATTTTTGTTATCCTGTTTTTGTACATTTTTGTTAATTTATTTCCGCTTATACTAGTGAAGGAAAAGCTGACAATAAAGTTTTATTAAAGTTTTGAGTTTTAATAGAACCAAGTTGTGAAAACGAAACAACTCAGCTAGAATCAACCGGTGAGTTGATCTTCGGCGAGTGTTTCACAGATACATTCTGATCAAGTTAGCAATTATTTAAAATGAAATTTTATAATTAGATCTATATTCAAGAACAGATTCATCTTAAATATAAAAGATAGTACAGTTTATAATTTATATTCTAAAGGTTATATTAATTCCATATCCAAAATAGTTAATAATAAAGAAATTAAATTAAAACTAAAAAAATCAAGATCATGAGAATAAAATTATTTATAGAAAAATTAATACAATTATCAATTTTTATTACTTATATACATATTATTATTATTAATTATAAGAATTATTTACAGTATTTACAATATTAGTTCAACTATTTCTTATAGCTGTTATGTTTATGCCAAAATATGGGCAAATATTCATATAATAGCTTATGCTTTTCTTTTAATGACTTCACGTTTTTCCTTTTAATTGTTATTCGATTGACAGAATCGCTAACATTTTTCATAAAAAATTAAGTGAGAAACTACTTTGTTTTCTATCACTTTTATTTACTGTTTGTCACTAGAGTTTCGTAGTTGAACTACATTTTCAAAAATTAAAATGCAGTATCACTACGTGATATAAAACAAATAATTTTTCATTTCATTCTGATTAAAATGAACTATCACAAAGAAACGAACTACTCCATCCAATATTTAGAATTATTTTTCTTTATTTCATTTTGAACGCCTAATGGCTCTGCTATGAGGTGTTTGTTTTTCTTTCCGGGTCATCTACTATATATTAGAGTACATAATAAGATACATTCTGTCAAGAAAGTACCGGGAATTATCGATTTAAATCTGGCGGGGCAATGAGGCAGGTAAAAATTTTTTTTCCTAGGTTGGTACCATTGTCCTCAATTACTATGCCAAGCTTGAGCGGGATCTGTCAACTGTGTTTGCAACAGCTGATTAAGTCAGTCGATGTCAGAGTGCGTGCCGATTTTTACTATGGGTGATTACGTTGAGCAAAGAATTTGTTTAAAGTTTTGTGTTGCAAATGAATTTTCGTGTGCCGATGCATTGAAAATGCTGCAAAAGGCCTTTGGTGATAATGCTCTATCGAAAACTCAGTGCATATCAGTGGTACAGAGCCTTCAAGGACGGTCGAAAATGAAGGCCAAAGCCGCTCGAAAATGAAGGTGATGCTCATTGTTTTCTTCGATATCCGTGGCGTGGTGCACTACAAATTCGTTCCAGAGGGTCAGACGGTAAACAAGGAGTATTACCTAGGCGTTATGAAACGTTTGCGTGAGCGTATCCGTAAGAAGCGGCCAAATTTGTGGGCGAACAACTCATGGATTTTGCATGACGATAACGCGCCTTCTCACCGAGCTACGATTGTGACTGACTTTCTCGCCAAAAACTCAACAAACGTGCTTCAGCAACCACCGCATTCGCCGGATTTGGCTCCCTGCGACTTTTTCCTCTTCCCAAAACTAAAATTGTCCCTTCGTGGCACCCGTTTTGAGTCGATTGAAGCCATAAAACAAAATTCGGCGCGAGAGCTAAAGTCCATCCCGGAAAGCGCCTATAAAAAATGTTTCGATAATTGGAAGTGCCGTTGGCATAGATGTATTGGAGCAAATGGAGCCTATTTTGAAGGCGACCCAATAAATTTTGACGATTAAATGTAAAAATGTTGTTTTAATTGAAAATTCCCGGTACTTTCTTGACAGAGTAGTACATCTGTTTCCACAAAACCACCTGAAAAAAACGGTAATCAAGAAATGGGTTTGTGAATCTTTTTCCTCCAAATCGAAAATTTATAAGGAATAAATCATGAAACGACGCCTGTAAAAATGTCATACATACATCTGTGGTTTAATGTGAATCCCCACTATTATTACTAATAATATAACCTTTTATCACTATCAAACAAGTAGTGAAACTAACTTAATAAATTCTTTAAGTGAGTGGAAAACTTTTTTTATTTCTTCCAGATTTTTCCATGTGTGGATCTTATGGATCTTAGAACGCCAATAAGTAAATTACAAGAACTAACGGTCTCGAAGAAAGAAGCGCCTCCAGAGTACACCTTCCTAGACAAGGGAAATCCACAAAATCCGCAATTTAGTTGTACAGTAAGAGCGTTATCCATTCAGGCTACCCATGGTGGCAGAACTAAAAAAGATGCAAAGCAGAAAGCTGCAGCCAAAATACTAGAAAAAATTTTTGGATTGGAAAATCAAATCGAGCCATTAGATCAGCAGAATATATCGAGTACCCTTAGAATTACCGACAGTTCAGAAGCTTGTACTCCAGAGTTACCACCAAAGTATTATATTGATAATTTTAATTATGTAGGAAAGCTGAACGAATATGCTGCAAAAAATCGATGTCCAACAGCTACTTATGATTCAATAATAACTGCAAATCACTTTCAAGTTAATTGCATATTTGGTACCAATAGAACAGTTGGATATGGTAAAAATAAAAAACAAGCTAAACAAATAGCAGCATGTAAAATGTTAGATGAGTAAGTATAACAGCTGTTATGAGTAGTATTATAGCCAAATCATCAAACACTATCAACATTTCTTTTCAGTTTGGAACATTCAAAGCATACACCACCAACATGTCAAGTTTCTGATTCTAGTATAGTCCTACAAAATAACGTTGAGGACGAATTAGATTCAATAATTCTCAGCAGATATCAAGAACTTTCAGATACATTACCAGTTCAAAAGAAAATAATGAAAGATCATGAACCAATTGATATTGAGGTAAAGCATTAATTTTATTTTGTAACAACGTTATTTAAAGAAAATCATCTGGTCTAATAAAAGGTGTTCGTGTTCAGTTGTCATCGAAATGTTTTCTTCTTTCAGTTGTTTTCTTGAAAAAACTGTATTTTCTGGTTGATTAGGCTAGATGATGCAAATGTTTTTACTATAAATTAGTTCATTACCCAATATAGTAATATGTTCAATTTTTTTTCATTTTGTTTGAAGATGAGGAGTATTGAATGTTCACCTTGCATTTTATTTCAAATTTAATTTCACATGCAGATTCTGTTCCTCTGAGATGGTTGCATTAATATTACAATTGCACTTACACCTTCATTGAGGTGTAATTTATTCTGTCCATTAATTGGATTTGACAACATGAAAATTTTCTTATTAGCTCAACAGCTCAAGACTTTTAATTTTACCTTCAACTGTTGAATAACTTATGTGACATAACAAAGCCTATGACAGCCAGATTATATACAGACTGTGTCAAAATTCACTCCTCAGTGGTTAGATACATATTCTACAATATACAACTAAGACTAAAACAAAGAATACTAAAATCCTGAAAATGAGGTTGTTTTCAGGGATCATTGAAAAGAAAGTCGTATTATGAATTTGTCATTTGATCTGAACACAAATACACAAGTACAAGTAAGCAAAAATATTCAAAACAAACAACCTTCTTGGTCATGCTAACTTTCCAGATCTGACATCAGTAGACTTTTGGCTGTTGGGGATACATAAAAAATTTATTGTACTGTTCTCACCAGAGGGGCTAATGTTTGCCTGGAAGTAGTAGGAGACTTAAATGAAGCTTATTCTGATTCTATTGCTGGAAAATTTTGTAATATGTTGCAAAAATGTATGAATGAATATGGTGATGTTTTTGAGGAGTAACATAACCTAGAATGTGGTTTATTTTTACTATTTCTACTAACTTTTAGTGTACTTCATTAAACAACACATATATGTTGACATCTATTTATTTTTAAAAGTTGAACACATAACGCATTTCGTTATATATAATTTCTTCAAATGTTTTTGAATGACTAGTCAAAAATTTGGTGAAATACAAAATTTAAATGGAATTAGTTTTGAAGTAAGGTTACAATAAATTTTGCACACATAGAGACTAACTTATTATTGAGGAAAGATCATTTATGTCTAATTATTTCGATATAAGTTTTTGGTCAGCTACCACTTGATAATTGGTAAAGATTAACACAATTCAAATTTTGAAACTTTTGTGTTTGCTTTTGTTCAGATTAAATGTTGTTATTTGTTATTTATGGCGAGCGGGCGTCTGTCCACTCTACCACTGCGTCCGCACGGACTATTGTGGTTCACCCCTAATTTATATCTCCCCAACAAGTTTTTGGATAAAACCGATAATCTTGTTCAGGGGTAATTTTTTCAGTTCGGTGTGGGCTATAAAAGCCTGGCCAAAGACCTCGAATCTGATGCGACTCACCGCTGGGCACTCTGAGACGATGTGCATGGCTGTTTCAGTGTCCTCAAGACACAGCCTGCATTCATTGTCTTCAGCCAGGTCGATTTTGTGCAAATGCGCTTTCAGTCTGCAGTGACCTGTCATAATTCCGACAAGTGTTCTTAGTTTGGCCCTATCCAGACCTAGCGCTAGGTTCGCCATCTTTTTGTTCGAAGCTGTTCCAAGGAACAACTTCGAATGTTTCAGGCCAGAATGGCTCCGCCAGAAAGACTCTAGCCTTGAGTTCATTCTACCTGTTATCGCCCGCTTAGCCACGGCTAAGATCAGATTAAATGAAAAATGCATAATACGCCCTTTTCTTTTCAATATTCCCAAAGAGAGAGAGAGAGAGGCTCAGCTTAGCCCAGAACAATCATTTCTGATTTCCTGATGAATGAAGGATTGATACTGAATTAAATTTTGGAAGGAAGGTTAGATTAGTCCACTTACAGCTTATTTTGTGTAAGTTGAAGATTGCCTCTTTACCAAATTGATATCAAAGGGAGAGAGATGTTGGCCTTTTTTATTGCCGTTTACATATCTTTTTTTTTTGTTAATGTCCCATCTTGTATTTTTGACCAAAGTATGCTCGCATACTTCAATAGAAATCAGTGGTATAATCTGAGAACTTTTTAGAGCCGATTAACATCAGATATTTGAATATTAATTATGTAATTTTATTTTCCCCATCTTCAGCATCCATTAGGTAAGAGTATAAAGAAAAAAGTGATAATATGTAAAGACCACATCAAACTAAAAGGTTATAGATGAAAGGATACCCTAGATACTACTAACAAATCCTCAGTGTAAAGGTCATATTGTTTTTTGAAATATTTTCAGTTCATAAAAACATTGATTTATTGTTATTTTTTCTGAGCTGTAGGTATAGTATATGCAATCTCACTCAACGAACTCAGAACTATATCAAATATACAAGGTTTGTCCAAGTTCCCACCAACTGGTTAGGGAACGGGGAATTTATTCCGTTACATTTATTTTTATTTCACCCTGGTATTTTACCAAACATGTTCGAATCAGATGTAGGGTAATTTGTGCTTGTTCATTAGTTAAAATGCATTGATGTCTTACACGAGTGTTGTAGTGGCCAATGTCCAGTACCCAGGTGTAGAATTTTCCAACCAGAATTTTATTGTAAAAATTGAACGTCTGTTGTTCAAAAATGATAAGAAAATATCTCATTCAAAATAATTTCCATTGCTATTTAAACATTTTTCGAGCTCTCCAGCAGTTTATGAATGCCACGATAAAAGAACTCCCCTGCGAATCTTGAGCGGGTTTATTGTCGAGCCCTCTATCCTAATCCTAGTATTTTAATTCCAATTATGTTCTGTATCACAGAAATGTTCTTCGTGTCCATGAAGAGAGTTCATTAATAGATCATGTCTCACTCTATCAAATGTCTTCTCGAAGATTATGAAGTAGATAACTAATAAAATATCTTATGTAACTAGCAAATAGTTTTAATTGTGAAAAATTAATATTTTTCACATGATAATACAAAATCTTCCAACTATTTTTCGAAGTACAAATCCGATCCAGCTCAAATTTAGTATTTAGACGTGAAATAACAACATGGAATAAATCACGAGAATTTTTAAATTGCAATCTTTAAAAATGGACATTTGAAGCATTCAAATATATCTATAATGAACCCCACAATCTGATCACTGAGGTGGCCAGATAACGCATGATACTTTGAAACTTTAAACCAGTGTTCGAATCTAAGAGCAGCGTGATTTTTATTCATCTTATGTAGCCATTAAGAAGTAATTCACAGATTTGAAATTTTCATGGAAAATAAACTATAAAAAAAGCGCGCAAAGCTTCTGGCTTCAGTGCTTTGCACCATTTTTTAGAGTTATTTCAAATGTAAACCTGAAGAAATCATAGTGTTGGCGAAACAATTGTTGTTCATTTAATAAAGTGGAAATATTCTCTTTTTATCATTTTATTAGAATTAATTAAGGTAAGGTCCGAATTCAATTAAAAAGATTTACCACAGTGCCCCTCTAAAATGAAAGTATCTTGAGAATAATAACTCATTTGTGATGGAAATTTTGTACATCAGATAGGGTAGGTACTTTTTCACCCACATTCATCACTCTGACGTGGTCTTTAGGGGACAATTTCTATTGTGTTGCTTCTTATATTTTGTTTTTATTTCAATATTAATATTTTCAGGAGGCGCACCATACTATTGATGAGGCCATAAATATGTTGAAGAAGCTGAATTTGAATTATCATATAGAAACAATTCAAACAGATCCATACCTTGTGGTTGTCCAATTAACCAATGGTTCTATGACAACAATGGGCCTAGGGGAATGTGAAAATTCAGCAACTGAAAATGCTATGAATCAAGTTATAACTAAACTCAGTTCTGGCTGTTCGTTAACACAATGAGAAACAAACTGAAGAATATGTTGTTTATTCTTATATATTATTTTAGTTTCTTATACAGGAGACCTTGGGTGCAGTGGCTTCCAGGTAAAAACAAACATGAGGGCTGCTTTATCAATAATTTTTAATATTTATAAGGTGGCAAAATAAATTTACTTTTCAAAATTTACAATTTTTTTATGTTGACAATGTATAGGGATTTATGTTGGAGTTTATTGCATACTTTCATACCATTAGGTTTCATCATTTTTATGAATTTTCCAAAATTTGATGATGAAAAGCGAGGTATACCTACTTAAGTGAATAAGGGTGATATACAAATGATTACATTTGTATATGCATCTTGTAGCCTATGTTCGTACATCGAGCTTGAAAGATTTATAGGTATACATGAAGTTAGGCAAGATACCAAATCAAGTGTTTAGTACTTAAAACTAAGAACTTCCGCAATTAATTCTTCTTTGTCGATATCTTCGTATATGTTGGCTAGCTCCATAGCTCAACTTCATGAGCTTATGATTTTAATTTGCTTCTGTGTAAAAAGCCAAACATATTGTTGATTCTTTGTAGAGCACTAAACCTCATACTAAGTTCATTCAGTATCTGGTCAACTATTACTAAAATCATTACTAGAAATTTCTTTTCAGCTTCGCATTTGTACATTTTATCACCCCATGTTTCGTCTGCAGTCATTTTCTTCTTTTTTTACGCGCATCTTTAAATTGTGGATTTAAGTCAAAATCCTTGGCTATGGCCTTTGCTACTCCGATTTAATCAGAAACTACACTGTCCTTAGTGGATTCCAGCTCCTGGACAAGACGGTTTATGTGTTTGACAGATCGATCAACTGTGGTACTTTTCTCCTGAAAAAGTTTGTTAACAATGTCTATTTGTGTGAGCTTTTTGTACCAGAAGCAAGTCATTGAAATAAAATCAGATTTCTCAATGTTTTCAGTATATTATTAGTTGAGTGACTTTCGTCTCTTAATGTATTAGTCAGGTCAGGCTCAACTTCGCCATCTTTCAACAATTGCTTTACTATCAAACATGTCTGTGCATCCGAATCACAACCTGACCAATTTACTTTATCCATAATATTCAATCTAACAGTAACACTTACTGTTACCGTATGTGACTAGTTGAGATGAACTAGCTGAAGAAAATCGAGACTCTGTCTCCGTCAACGAGTTTGTCGGTTCTGATAACTCCAGTGGGGTTGAAATCGCCGATCTTTCTTTCCCCACTCTCACACTGAATTCTGGTTCATTAACTTGTTTGCACTCGTTTATTGCAATGTTTTGACATAATATGTCCACAGTTTCAAGTCCCATTACTACGTCTTCAATGTATTCTGTTTGTTCTCCGTTATCTCAAACATTATCCGGAATAGAAGTAAAATAATATAATGCATTTCTTTAATAAAATTTTCATATTAATAAAAAAATGGAACTCCATGAATGTTTCGGTCTTTAGTGTAATTATGGCACTTATCAATTGCCTGTCAAGTTTTTCCTAAAACAATCAGAATATCAGAAATGTGTTCTGACAGTACATTGAAGAGGATTGAATAGTTGCATAATTCACATAAAATGACTTCAAGAACAGTTATTGGAAATGGGATTCTAAGTAAGCGACGTTTGTGGGAAATAAAAATGAATTACTACTATATATATTCGATATACTGAATTACATATTACTTCTGGGGCTCCGTTGCGGTGTTATTAGCATTGTTGTAGTAAAGGTATGGTGACTGAAGCTCTCTGAAGTGGTGTTGTGAGGGAGCTTCCACCTCTTGATTCGGGAGACGGCATTTCGTTTCCGAGTCTGCGCATCTGAAACTCATCAGACAGGCGTGATGCGCAGGCTCTGTCTGTGACGCCGGTGACCATGCGTTCCGCTTGGAATGCTGATCGTCAAACGCTGTGCCTTGCTCTACTTGAACTCGGCTGGGGACGGTTAGTCACGAATCTTTAGACTGGTCGGGTCCTCTATTGGTATGCCGGTCAAGCTGCGACAGAGCAAGGCAGATTTCTGGATGAGGAGCGAAGAAGTTGTTCGCTACATGACCATACGTCCCGATAAAATCGGTACAGTCCCGATTTTTAGAGGTTTGTCCCGGCGTCCTAAATTATACAAGAACTGTCCCAATATTCTAGACTTTTTGTCAAAATTGATTTTCGCTAATTTACTAGTACAAATTTTGTACTAGGGGATAAATAACGCAGTGGGTGTTCCGCTGTCTTCTCCCTCATGATAATTTTCTGCAACCCCAAAAACACGCGGTGGTGGGTACCACCGGGAATCGGTCTCGGTAGCTCAGTACTCAATTTCCATTCATCTACGTAGTGTTACACTTACTGTTCGTCGTAAGTCTCCCGAAATCGTAATTTGTGAGTGTCTGGTTAGTGGTTTGTGAAAATGGGTGACAGTAAGGCCGGTAAAAAGCGCAAATGTACTTTTTAATACAGAGAATATTTGGAATATTATTGAGGGCTGAAGACGGAATTGCTTAGAATTATATTTGTTTTTTGAAGATATAGTGCATTTTTTTTTAGAGATTTCTGAATTAACTTATTCGAATATTTAAATATATTAAATATTTCAAATAAATTATATTCTTTGAGAAGTCCTTTAAGTGTGTTCATGTTTTTAAAAGGCAATTGGTGTTCTTAAAGGTAAGACCAGAAACAAAATTTTGTCTCCTTTAAATATTTATTTATTAATTTTAATTACTTTCGTATATCTGTTGGTTTATTTATTCCATTTGACATTATATATTGAGTTTTGATTATATACGTCTATTAAATGTAAGCGGTGCTTGGTTTAGACATAAATTTAATTCTAAAAGTTTTTTGAATAAAAAATCTTTTTGAAATCAAAATTGTAGAAGATGAACATATTTCAAATTGTTTTAATATTCAAAATTTTTTTTTTTTTAAGGCAGTTAAAAGTAGCAAGGTTGAACTTTTTTGTGGCCAATAAACCCGCTGTTTCATTTTCTGTTATCTTAGTGTGACTGGGTACCCAAACTAGAGAAACCTCACGATTTTTTTGACGTAAATCAACTATTAGATACACTAGATAAAGTGATCTCTTGGAGCATCTTCCATAAAAAATACTTCCGTAATCTAAATGAGATTGATATAGCATGAGAAGTGTAGAAGGATGTGCTCCCCATCAAGTTCTGCATAAAGATCTAATTACTGAAATGCCTTGGAAGGCTTTAATACAAACGTTGTTTATCTGAAGGTTCTATTTAAGGTTTTGGTGTATAATTATCCCCAAATATCTTACAGATTCTCTCCATGGAATAACTCTATTGAAAAGATGTAACATAGGAAGATTAATCCAAGATTTGTTCTTGTGGAAGCATATTGCATAAGGTTTTTCAACTGAAATCTGGAATCCTTTTTCCCGGGTCCACCGGTCTAACCTCGTAATGGCTGATGATAGAGAATCAAATGCAGATTTAAAATAAGGCCAGAGGCAATTATAGTGGTATCATCAGCTAACTTGAGCACCTTAACATTTGGAGAGGAGACCGTCAAACCTATATCTTTAACATATATATTAAATAGTGAAGTGCTAATCGGGGATCCTTGAAGGAGACCACAATTAGCCTGTTGAGGCCCAATGAGTTCTTTAGATAGGGGGTCAACAATATATACATTTCTTTGTGTAATGAGGCACTTTAGGAGTTCAATAATAGATTGGGGTATTCCTTCTATGTGAAAGGACTCCTCAAGAAGATGAAAACTCACTGAATCATAAGCCTGTTTAATATTCAAAAATACCACCAGAGTAACCTCCGATCTAGAAAATGATTGGTAGATATTGGAAACTAGAAAAGCTAAAGCATCACTAACCGATTTTCCTTTTCTGAAACCAAACTGAAGTTCTATCTGAGAGATTCCAAGTTGTGAAGTTGGATAACAGCTTTTCATAAAAAATCAAGTCGTCAATTGGAGTTCTGCAGAGTTCACTTTTGGGACCATTGCTTTTCATCATGTATACGGCGGAAGTATTGACATCTATGAGAACTGTATGGTTGAAGCTTATGCCGACAATACCTAGTTGCGTACGAGCTTTTCCGTAGCGGATGCAGTTGAGTCTGTTGTTAAGTTAAATTCTGATCTTTTTCGGATATCCGATACTGCCGCTGAGTTCAGTCTCAATTTGAATACTTCGAAGTCGCAGACTATGGTTTTCGGTGGTGTGACTCTGGTTGAAGGCGTCAGACCATTCCTGAATTGATTAGGGTGAACGGTTAAATTTTGTATCTTGTGTGAGGAATCTCGGCCTAAATTTTGACGGGCACAGGGGCCAAACAATACTTTGAGAACACCATAACTTTTACCCACAATTTCACGCACGTGATATCTGAAATATCACGTGCGTGAAATTGTGGGTAAAAGTTATGGTGTTCTCAAAGTATTGTTTGGCAACAGACATCTTTTAAGTTTCCAACTCAATAGGAAACTGTGTGAATCATTGGTCCTTTCTAAATTGAATTATGCAGATATGATTTATGGTAATTGTTTGGACGTAATGGAACATAATGGATATGCGCATCCACCATTTCACGGTATTTGTACATAGTGTAAAGAGAAATAATTTTCCTGCTTCACTAAATGATAGGCTGATTCTTAGATCATCTCTCACTCGCGCTCAATTAGGAGCAGGGGGAATCTCTCCATGCCACGTTTCAGTACGTCTCTTTTTAAAACAAGTTTCACCTACAATGCTATTTCTATATACAATCTTCCGCCTGAACTGAGATCATTTAGCACTAAAACTATTGAATTTACATTCAAAAGAATTTTGTGGGGTCGTATTCATGAATGTTTCAAGTCAGTATCACTTTTAGTTCGAAAGTTATGTTTAAGATTAAGACGTTGAATTCTGATTCGCTCACAAAGTTTTTTTTAAATTTATATATTCAGACCCCAAACCTTCCCTGAAAGTTTGAAGACTCTAGGTCATTTCCTTCGAAAGTTAGCGTGTTCACGCTAACGGAGCTCGACTGGACCAGTCGGACAAAATTACTCTTGATCTCGGATTTTTCATAGGTGAGTCAACCTAATCGTTTAATACCAGTTTCGGCTCAAAATTCAAATATTATATACATTTGGGCGAAAGGATAGCACGCCTTGAAACAAGCGCGCAAAAATACTAATTTCTGCCCGTAGCCGAGGTAATTGGTAAAGTTTATGTCGGTAGTGCCATCTATCCATGAATGCTTATATTTATAGTATTAAGACATTTCTTTGTACTGATTTTACAATTCCAAGGTAATATATTAGGAGTACAAATAAGTTTCCGCCGTTTTATTGTAGATGGCGCGGCACGGAGTTTCGGTTAGCTTTCGCAGATGATAACCGGCTTAAAAAATAGTTTGGACATTCAAGAAAAACATAACCTATTAATATCATTGATTTTATATTGGTAAAATATAATTTTTATGAGTTGAAAATGTCAAAATTGGAGCCAAGTAAGCGTCATTTGCGGGAAATATTAGTTTACTTCTTTAATTTAAAGAAATCTGCTACTGAGGCGCATCAATTGCTCGTAGAAGCATATGGTGAGGGTGCTTTGAGCGAGAGAACGTGTTGAGAGTGGTTTCAAAAGTTTAAAAACGGTGATTTCGACGTAGAAGACAAAGATCGCAGTGGAAGGCCAAAAATTTACGAGGATGCAGAATTGGAGGAATTATTGGAGGAAGATTCATCTCAAACACAAAAAGAACTTGCTCTAACATTAGAAGTCACTCAGCAAGCAATCATTTATTTATATTACCGTTCTTCTATAATAAATATTTAATTTGTGTTGAGAAACGGCGGAAACTTATTTGTACTCCTAATAGTTAGATAAGTATAGATGGCACCAAACAGGCTATAAGGCAATGAAGGAATTTTGTGATTCAAATATTAAGTTTTTGACATATAGAAAGAATTTTCACAGATTACTATATCCATAATCTGTGGTACTGTTATGTAAATAAGAACATACTGAAAGGTTAATTTTAAACCATGCAATTGGCGTGACTGGGTTTATTTCGAATCTTTTCGGGTAGTTGGCTTATCAAATCATAGATAAAATGTTTATATATGAGTCAAATATCGTTATTTCCACTAGTCAACACCACCTTGTTTAGGTGGTGTTGCACTAGTCACCTGACCATAGATAAATAAGAATATACTTGACTAGCTGAGATGATTTGAGGCTACCTATTCACGCCACCCATGGCATTATATCTTTTCGCGATGTCTTGACTAGGACAACTAGGACCCTAGTTTCGTACCGGTGAAATGGAGGGTTAAGTCTCGATGACTAAAGAAATGCCATTCGCGCCAGTCACTGTACCTGTGTGGTGTAAGATCTTCCGAATGGGGCCCTAGTTTTGCCGTTATGGTGGAATGGAGAGCTGAGCCGATTGATTAACTCAGTGACAGGGAGTCCGTCGCAACACAGGGCCTCTCCCTTATAACTAGCGTACTCTACCCTATTGCAGTAAATCTCCGGATTTTTCCGTCCAATGGCCGAGTGCGTTATGTAGCATGCTGTGTTATTTCGGGAGGGGTACTTGCATACCCTCATGTTCGGGATATTCCCATGAAATGACTCAGGGTTTAGCGGGACCTGGCGGTTCGACCGGCCTTGTCCTGAACCTGGATCTAATGCGTAACGTTTCAGGGTTTGTGGATCTCGCCGAAACGGCTAGTCCGTTGGTGCTTGACGCCAGGATCAATCGAAAGACTTCAAATGGGTTCGTGGGTCATGACGTACAGGCCGTGTTGACGGTGCTCGCACCAGGATCAATTGAGTCATCAATCTTGGGATTATCTTAGTTCATGAGACTGCGTTCGGGTGGATGGATAAGAAGCCCTTCCGTTGTGTGAGTTGCGTCCCAAATAACTCGGGTACTGACCATGCAGAGCCAGTAGAAGTAGGATAGTGCTTCGCTGCTACCAGTCAGACGGCTGTAGGTTTTCGAATTGAAGCCCAAAGTGGAAGCTGGTGGGTTAATCTCTTCGGAGGGGTTCTCGCTTCGCGCGATGATATGGCGTAATCCTTATCACACTTTCTGCCTCTGGGGGCAGACTGTGGAGACTGCTGAGTAGTCACTTGGTGAAATAGCCTCGCTCATATGCCAATTCAACTAACTGGTAGAATTCACTACCTATTCAGTACATTACCGCATAGATAAACGAGAATGTACAGTCTCGTTAATCTATGATAATATTTAATTGTTCGCCTTTGATGATAACTTTTTGAACAGAAACGTCAAAGCACAGATTAATGTAATTTTTTATCATGTTTATTTATTTATCTATTATGAATGAGCCATTGGAGCGGCGAGAACAGGGTGAACCGAAGATAACCTGGATACAGGTAGTAAGCAAAGCAATGTCCGAAAGGATGCATTGAGCAGGAAGCGGGCTGAACTACAGAAATACACTCCTCTACCTTGTGGAGAATTTTTCAGTGCAGTCGAACTAGTACTATCAACAAATTATTTTCAACACGAAAGTGATTTATACCAACAAATAGATAGATGTGCCATGGGCTCACCAATCTCAAGCCCTATTGCACAACTGGTGATCGAATTGGTGGAAGAACATATAATCGAGAAATCGAAGGTTGAATTGTTATTCTACAGAAGATACGTAGACGATTGCATCATAGCTGTTCCCCAAGGCAAGATGGATGACATATTAAGTGAGTTAAATAGTTTTCATGAGAAGATACAATTCACAATACTAAAAAAATAACAACAAAATCAATTTCCTAGATATAACCCTAATTAGAAAGAATAATATCATACTCACACAATGGTATACAAAGACAACCTGGTCGGGCAGATATTTAAACTTTTTATCAGATCATCCTTTCTGCCAAAAACGAAGTGTCATAATAGGCATAACAGACTGTGCAATTGCCCTAACTAGGCCATGTTTACGAATAGAAACACTCCACAAAGTTAGGAGAATATTAACCAATAATAACTACCCGATAGATCTAGTCAACAAGACCATCACACAAAGAACGCACAGGTTTTACAACACGATGAGAAACAGGAAATATATTCAGGAACAAAAATACATCTCAATTCCATATGTACAAAACTTATCTGAAAATATAAGTAAAATTCTGAAAGTACATAATTTACAAATAAGCCATAAAACAAATAAACTACTGAAGACATTTTTAGACCATTAAAAAGTGAAATACCACCTATGAAACAATCCAACTTAATTTACAGTATACCATGCAACGATTGTGAGAAGGTATATATAGGAATGACCTCACAACTTTTGAACAACAGATTAAATGGACACAAATATATGAAAAACTCGAGCACAGCACTAAATAAACATGTAATAACAGACAACCACAATCCAGACTTAAAAAATACGAAGATTCTTGCATACGAGACTAATAGTGACAAAAGGAACATAAAGGAGATGATATATATAAAGAAAAATAAAAATGCCATGAATGATAGAACCGATATAAGGAATCTGAGCCAGATTTATCACACCATCATATAAAGATAAATGCTTAAAATCTAACAACCTTGAAAGGAAAAATTTTTCATCATCACTTATTGTATTCGCGACCACCTGTAACTGCTGGTGATTTCTTTTGTAGCACATACGGAGATATCTGACGGAAATATTGAAAACACCGACATTTCACGCCATTATATTATAATAACTAACACATAGACGATACTGCATACCAGTGAAAACATCTTTATTTTACTATTTGAATATGCTACTAAGTTGCTCAGGAGGTTTATTTCCAAGAACCTTCCTCTCGAATGAATTCAAATACAATGGGGACGCTATAAGGACATTGTTCTCCTTTGTTATTCTCACTAATCACTTGTCAAGTTACCGCAACACAGAGTATTTTGACACAGAAATAACGCGGGTAAATACAATGACATAATAATGGAATTTATATAATCTATGAGGGACTCTGTGACTCGTATGATACTTAGAGGATCCGGATGATAACTAAATCCTCAGTGTTATCGTTGGTGGTGAGTGAATACTAATATTTGATTGACTATATTTGAATAAATATATTGAATTTTTCTTATATTGACGGAAAAAAAAAGACATAATATCATAAAAAATGAGCATACAAGATCCGGGGATATTTCCCCGGATAATGAGATCAGTTACCCCTAAAACAGCTAAAACAATTAATGACTTGAAAGACGAGAATAAGTTCTCATTTGCAGACTTAGCATTGTTGAATAATGAAATTCAAATTTTGAAAAAACAAGCCACAGAAGAAGGAGATCATGAAATGCTATCACAAATTCAATCTCTTAGCCAAAACATAATAGCAACAAAAAATGCGAATAAACAATCCTTTACATATGCGGTGTCCGATAAGGGACCTTACACAGTATTCATACAAAGCAAATCAAGAAATATTGGAAACCTCGATCCATTATCGTTGGGAAAGATGTTTTTCGATAACGATGATTTCAATTTTAATATAAAGAATATAGCTAGGAAGGGAAGAAATCGAATTGGTGTAGACTTTGCTAATTCACGCGAGGCAAATTTATTTGTGGAAAAAAATAATTTCGTAGATTACGATGTTTTCATACCTTCATATTTGTTAACAAATATGGGGGTCATTTCAGATATCGGATTAAGCATCTCCGAGGAAGACATTATGAAATACGCAGATTCAACATCTGAAATTATAAAGGTACGACGCTTAAAGAGACGACAAACAATAGACGGTAAAACGACTTACGTAGACGCGAAGTCATGTGTGATTACATTCCGCGGAAAAAATTTACCAAATAACATCAAACTATTTCACAACATAATCTATGTAGACCAATATATAAGCCCGGTAATTCAATGCTATAATTGTTTGCGATATGGACACACAGCAAAACAGTGTAGGGGTAAAAAAAGGTGTAGAAATTGTGGTTCACAGCACGAAGAGACAGAATGCGAAGCAAAAAAATCAATTTGTATTTACTGTAGTCAAAACCATTCTGCAGTAGATAGAATTTGTCCGGAATTCGATAGACAAAAAAGAATAAAAGAGGCGATGGCAGTTCATAAATACACTTACTTTGAAGCCAATATTATTCTGAAAAACAATAGTAGAAATTTATACACGAATGACAAAGAATTTCCAAGTCTAACAAAAAATAACAGAACTGATGAAACTATTTTACGAACACCAGCTACCATTAACAATCAATCGTACGCTCAGAAAGTTAAAGAAAGACAAACACAAATCGTCAACAACACACGCAGAGTCAGCACACCCATTCAAAGAAAAAGACCACCCCCACAAATACCGGGATATAATCATGAAGAACACAAAAAATGTTTAATAGATTCACAATGTAATGATAATATTCCTTACGATTGGGAAGAATTAAAAAGTAATGCTAGAAAAGAAAATTTTAATATGATAGATAACGATTCAAACAACTCACAACCAAAAAAATCAACGCAAGTAGATTATCTCCTTCCTCGTTATTTTAAAAATTCACCTAATAGTAACAATAGAAAAATTCAACTACATCAAGATTATAAAATAATACAAGCTACAGCAATCGTTCATCAGACAACAGACGAGTTTAAAAATGACGAGGAAGACGATATGGAAATCAATTTAGATAATTAAAATAATAAAAAAAAATCTATTAAATAATAATTATAATATAATAATAATATATAATGATAATAATAATATAATATAATAATAATAATAATATAATAATAATAATAAAAAATAATAATTAAAAAAAAAAAAAATCTAATTGTCAATGTGCAGAATACGGAGATATTGTACATATACTTTTTAATTGTCAACTGAACAGGGTCAACTGTGATATATTATACTATAAATTAACACAATTGGGAATGGAATGACCAATTAGTGTGAACGATGGCGTTTTTAGCCAGTCGATTAAGATTATAGAGTGTTTGACTAGTTTTTTAGAAGCTTCAGGGTTGAAATTGTAGTCAATCGAATGTAAGTTTATATGTAACTAACATTATGTATGTGTTGTTCTAGCCCTGTGTACGTCAAATATCCTTTCCAACCTTGGGAACAGGGGGAGAAATAGTAATATAGTGACTGGGTACCGGTTGAGCCCAAATTGCCCTTTCAATAAGGGTAGCCTTGACAGAAGAAGAAGAAGAAGAAAGAGGATCCGGATCTCTTCATTGTCAATGAAACAAATGTTCATAATATATGTTATCAATGATCCCTGTGTTACTGGGGAGCACAAATAGACTTATTAGGATAATAAGTCTATGAGAGTAAATAATTTTTTTTAAATTGGTCATAGAAATTATAACAAAGGCCACAAATGTAACGTCTCTTTTATGTTTTCAAAACGTTTCATTTCTACCCATCCTACTACCGATTCTGCTTAGACTTTTATAAGATTATCCAGGAAGATTTGAAAAAGGCGAAATATCCTAAACTAAAGAACAATAATACATCACCAAGGGGCAATATATATGAATCACGATACTAATAAAATAGATTGGTCCTGAAATATAAGAGCTACAACAATAAATGAAATAAGTATTTATTGTAAAACATTTAAGGCTTATTATCCCAACTATGAGTGGAGATATTTCTGATGATTCAGGTAATATAAAATAATGCAATTTCAAATAAATAATGATTTTCACGATTGTTTCACTTCACCTTGACTCGGAATTTTATGAAAATTTAACCTCCAATTTATTCTCAGTTGATCTCGTCTTCCAGCAATGATTGCTATTCAGCTGAAATTTAAAAATAATCTATATTTTTTTTTACTGCCTTTTAATTTTTTTTTTAAATCTGCTGAAATTTTCATTTCGAAATTCATTTCAATAGAGAACTACCCTATTACAGAGAGTCTCCAATAAGTAAAGACTCCTCAAATGATGAATATGATTTCTTTACTTTTGTATAATGACTTAGTTCAGATTATTCTCTGTTTAGTCAATCAGTTACCTGTTAATGTAGCATTGATAGCCTTTGTTACTAAAAACCCAGCAACGAAACGTAATTTTGATTTAATTTCAGATTATTCAGATGAAGAAAGTTTAATAATAAATCGCAAAAAAAGATTGATAATAAATGATAGTAGCGATGATGAATATACTTCAGCGGATGAGAGCTCAAAATGTATTATTGAGAACAGTCCAACTAGGAATGAGAAAACTGATAATAGTATGTTGGGTACTAGTGGAAAAGGTATAGAACTTGAAAGTAAGAGCAATTTCACGGTTTCAAATGAGAAACAATCTGATTCTGACATTATATCAGAAACTGATGAAGAAAGATCAAGTTATTTGAATGATATTGGCAAAGACATGTCGGCTGTTTTATCTGATATTGAAGATGAAATAGATGTAAGTAAAAAAAAGAAAAAATCCTACATGACACCTCAACAAAAAAGGAGTAGTGTTAACAGAAATACCTCTGAAGAGGTAATCATTTCATCTGATAGTGAAGATGACAGAAAATTTCCAATTGGGGAATTAGGGCGCTCTTTTGTGACACCTCAGAATAAGAAAACAGAAATGATGGATTCTGATTCAGAGGATTCTAATCAAGATTCTGTTGCTGTCGATGATTCAGATACGATTGATACAAGTCAAATTTTGGATGACTCTTTTGAACCTGAAACACCTAAAGTCTCATTCAAGAAAAAATCAGAGGCAATGACTCCTAGAATATTGGTTGAAAAATCTGATATTATATCAAGTGATTCAGATATATCTGATATAACAGAAACAACAGCAGGAAAAAAGACCAAACAAATTATTAAGGATAATAAGGTACAGACTACATTGGATGATATAATAAAGAAAATGTTGCCAGATGATACCAAAAATAAAGTTGATGATGGTATAATAGAATGTACGAGAGCAGAGTATAATGAACAGGCAAAAGAAATACTTGTAAATGAACACGAAATGCTGAAAATAAAGGTAAATCATTGAAATTTTATGAAGCGCAAGGGGTGTTCCAGAATTGCTTGACCTTATGGCAAAAGATTTGGAGAGAACTATTTATTTGCATAATTCTTTCCTAACTAAATATCAATGTTGTACTCAAAAGGTATAATTTTTCACCTTAATTTTTTGGTAACTATGGTAACGATATCAAAGTTTTATCTGTCAATTTTTGCAAAAACAATATTTTATCTCTTAATTTTTTGTGAAGATATCAGTTTATGGGATCCGACTAGTACAGATAGTTTTAGTTAATGCTTCTCTATCTCCTAGTTTTAAATGTAACAAAATGTCTTGAGCTTGAAGACGTCAAAATTATCATCATGTTAGAGATTTTGTCAAGGATAGAATTATTGGCTATTACGATGTTAGTTTGTCTTATCGTGAAATGAGTGTCATGTTAATGGTACTGCAATGACAGTAAAGTCTTTGTGGATGGAAGAAGATAGAGATGCAAAAAAACCATCTGTTCAATCGAGATGTGCCACAAAGGGTCAAGAAATTTTGACTATCGGTTTGGAAAAGAAAAATATGTTACTAAGCAATTTGTTGTCATGCCGATGCTGCACCAGATACAGTTTCGGAGTTCATGTATGCTTTTGGCTTCTCGTTTATATAACTGCATTTTCCAAGATTTCAAGTTGCCTTCTTGAGAGATTTCAAGACAAAGATAGTAGTGAGTCAGTCAAGACAGTATATAGCTATCATAATGATGTTTCCAGATAGACGAAGTTCATTGTTTGTATTATATTGTATACTTAAAGTTGTTTAACCACAAGTTGTTACCATATAGATAATGAAATAGTTTATTTTCGAACTTCATTTTTCTCATACAAGGTTTTTTCTTCCTGGAATTCACCTTCAAGAATATTCTGTTAATTTTGAGACCGGTGTCTTTCTTATTTCTGGTTCTTAAATGATGGATTAGAGGAACTTATTTTGTGTTAATTTTTGCTCTCTTGTATCTTATGGGAATAAACAGTATTATTAATCTTTTGTGTACATGATACAAGGTATATGAAACGGGAATTTATTTGTTTGGAAATGCAAGTCCAAAAAAAATAGTTCTTCTTTTGAAGCGAACAAGTTAATGGTGTCTCAGTGCTCTGAATAGATGATAATCGGACGAAGCCAAGTTTGGAGAATAAGCTACATGTACATGAACTGAACGCCTCGATCGATTCCCTGACCTGTTTTTGCTATGTGTGATGGGGCATTACCATGGATCAAAATGACTTTGTATTGTCTTTTCCCATATTCTGGTCATTTTTCACGTAATATTCTATTTAAATCAATCATTTGCTGTTGATCACGATCACTGTTAATGGTTTCACCAGGTTTTAGCAACTAATTATTATTATTATTTATTTATTATTATTACCCTGATACTCCTAGATCTTCTGTGAAGATCCCTCAGAAGCTTTTTCAGCTGGAGCTAGTTAGCAGTTCAATTGTGTTCTGTGTAGGCTTTGTTACTACGTTCTTGCGCCACTTTAGGTCACAGCACTGTTAATTTTTGACCCAACAGCAGACAACTAGAAAATTTCTTTTCTACCTGAACAATATTCGAACCTGAACCTTCCGGTCACGAGTCCGTTGCTCTCCCGCTGAGCTATCCACACTCATTGTAATAATAGATTACATTCCACAAACACAGATTATTGTCTTCTTTCTAAAGCAATTTGGGGTGGATGTTCATCTGGATTCATATATTGAGTTTGACTATCATCTTCATCTAATAAGCCTTGCAGTTTGTTGTCTAAGAACTTTCCGGTGGTTTCCACTTTTGATTTTTTTGAACCATATGAAACACTGTGTTTTACAGAGAGCATGTTCACCACAGTTTCATTAAGTATTTGATGCGATGCTGTAACAGTTTTCCCCAAATGATAACAGAAAACCAATTTTGTCGTCAAATCATGGCTTGTAGGCACAAAACTAAACATGTTTAAGGTTGTAGAAAAAAATACCAGTGTGCAGAACATGAGTTGTGAATTGAAAATCTTCATCAGCTGTTTGAGGGAGATTGTAGCGCTGCAGAAGCAGTCTCACGGTTCCTAAACTGATGGCTAGTACCATATATAGGAAAATTATGGTTTCATACTTCTACAGCTTCTATTGCCACATGCCATGTGGACTTTTTCATATTGTCCACCATTATTGCTTCCTGTGGACCACACAACTTTCCAGTTGGTGCAGAGAATGGCAGCATTGGAATACAGAATGGTATTGAGAGAACAAATTAATTTGGCTCGTTTTTTTAGCTCAAAAATGCATTTATTTTAAAAGATAATGAATTAACAAATTAATCAAAATATTGTTCCCCACTTCTCAGGCAATTTCCGAATCTCGTGTGGGAAAAACTTCTTGTCTTTTGAGGCAATTCTATTTTGAAGCCAGTTAATCTGTTGAAAATGTTGGTTTTTTTATAACTAAACAGCATTTGCAATTTGCAGTTAATTGGAAAAAGAGTGCAGCTGAAGCTCATTGTATGCTTATTGTAGTTTATGGTGACAATGCTTACAAGTCATGTAGAGAATGGTTTAGGCGCTTCAAAAGTGGTGATTTTAGCGTTGTAGATAGACTTGTCTAGGGACAGCCAAAATCATTCGAAGATGAATTACAGACATTACGTAGCAGTGTCTGCACGTTTGAAATCTATGAGCCTGATTCAAAAGTAAGGCAATTGGGTTCTTTATTAATTGAAACCAAGATATCTGAAAAGAAGGTTATTTTCTTGTTAGCAGCTGTTTCAAAGGCAAAAAAGAAAGGGTCTTTTTACTCGGTTTTCTTTCTTTTGAAGAAATCGAAAAATAGATCGCCTCAAAAGACAAGAAGTCTTTCTGAGATGGGATTTGGTGATTGCCTGAGAGGTGAGGAAAATTAGCAACAAGCAGTGATGGACATAATTTTGATTAATCTGTTAATTAAATATTTTTGAAGAAAATGCATTTTTTGAGCTAAAAAAAACTGACCGAATTCATTTGTACTGCCAATACATAACAAAAATCTGTTGAAAAAGTTCTTTGAATTGGGATAGAGCAATTTGCATGTGTAAGAGATCAAAACTCAAATAAACCTAAAGAGGTTTTCAAATGAATCAATTGAACAGCGGATATTTATTCCAAAATATAATAACAAGTATGAGCATGGTGAACAGGTAGTTTTTGAATCAGGACACTGAAACTTGCGTCTGCGTTACAGTTAGAAACTCAAATACAGCCGAAAAGATCGTTGGGCATAAACAGCAGACATGGACGTTTTATAGCTTTTTGGATAATCACCAGTGCAATGCTCCAATGCCGACGAAAGCAACACAGCCACTCACACTCTCCCTCCAAAAGGACACTAGTGTTTTACCAAACAACAGCGCCATCTAATGCATGCGTGTTGATTTCGTCGGTATCACACGGATGATTAGACAAAAAGCTATGAAACATGCTTAGTTTCATTCATTGAAAATTAAAGGGGCACTGACGATTGAAGCTAATAAGATTCTAAACATGTGCATGTCTTCTGTTTATATTCTGGTGAACAACAAAATCTATTCGGGTTTATTTGAGTTTTGAACTGTTGCAGGTTGCAGTGTCGCAATTCGAAGAACTTCCTGTTTCCATAGGTTATATTCCTCATTAATTATATTTGAAAGAAAATATCTGTCGTTTTAATTCAATTGGACACTAAAGTTGTTGAACAGACCCTTATTGCATCAATGAGAGGGATGGATCAGGTCCAGATCAGAACCAATTCTGGACGGATGAATACTCCAACTCTTACATGAACAATTATTTTCTATTTGGGTTATTTTGATGACCCTTATTTCTCATTAAAGAAAAAACCCCTTCAAATAACACCAAGTTGAGTACTCCTGGAACTATCCTCGAATTATTGTGCTGCATTTCTAATTTATTCTATGGAAATTGTTTACTTTAATTTCAATTTCTTCCAGAAAACAATTTCTACTATTAAATTATCAACTCTTCCTGATCAAGGACAGCTCTTGAAGGATCGTTTTGAATCTTTCAAGTCTAAATTTTTGGAAGCGCAAAATAGACTCAAAAATATGAAGGTTGTTGAAGGTGAGGTTTATGAATGATTAAATAAACTTAAGTAGTTCATTTCTACATGATATCCTGAAACTACTGCTTTAAATTTATTAATTTGTTTGTGAACTTGTAGAAAATGTATCTGAAGAAGGAAGAAAAAGTTGGAATATAGAAGCTGCAGTTGCTACAGTTCCACCAAAAACTTTTGGCAAAAAAGGTTTGGAAGATCACAAGCTCCAAAAAGCCTTAACTGCTGAGAGCTTAGAACTACTTCATGGTTCCTTGAAAAATTGCCCCAAAGATGATGAATTAGCAGAGCAACCCAAAGGTATAAAGGTTACTCTAATGGACCATCAGAAAAGAGCATTGGCATGGATGGTTTATAGGGAAACTCAAAAGCCGCCTGGTGGTATTTTAGGTAATTTATTTAAAATTTTTGAGAAACTAATAGGGCTGAAACCAGTAGAGTAAATCACCAAACATGCAGATACAATATGCTGGAAAAAAATATGGGTCTTACTGGTGTTCAATGAAAGACGATACACACTCATCCACTTATTATTGTTTCCAGGCTTAATTGGACCGAAATTTTAGTCTTTGACCATGTTCCTCCGCTAAATATTGCAATAGTATCATCAGCGTATCATATAATTCTTGATTTTATATTTGAATAGAGCAACAAGTTTATATGAGCTTGATAAAAGATTGGATCAAGAACTGTTCCTTGGGTGATAATAAAGATATAAAACATCTTTTATGTCAGAAAGTGAAAAATATTTTTCCCAGACACAAAAAATATTTCATATTATATTGGAAGTACAAATTAATTCGGTCCTTTTTTTTAGCTCAAAAATGCATTTACTTTGAAAGCGTTAAATTCTTTATCTTTATAAAGAATTAAATGAATCAAAATATTGTTCATTACTGTTTACTACGTTTTCCCACCTCTCAGGCAATTTTTGAATGCCATCTTGGAAAAACTTCTTGTCTTTTGAGGCGATCAAATTTTGAACCAATTTTCGATTTCTTCAAAAGAAGTGAAGAAGTAACCTACCAAATTGTGTTGTATCCTTCGAAACAGCCACTAGTCAGAAGGAGCCATGTGCGGAGAATAGAGCGGGTGCGATTAGCTGTTCCATTTGATCGTTTTTAAATATTTTTTGACAACTTTTGGGACACGAAGCTGAGCGTTGCCATGCAAAAGAAAAATTTTATCATGTCCTTAAAGTCTGGCCGTTTTTCTAGTAATGCATTGTTAAAACAAAGTAATTGCAGTTTGTACACAGTGCACCCTTTGTCACACCAGATACAGAGCATAACTTTGTAATCATAAATGTTCAGGTTTGGTGTTGATGTTGAGGTCAATGGAAACGATTGGCCAGGCAAAGTGTAATTTTTTTTTTCTTAGGGTTGTCATAGAAGATTCACTTTTCGTCACCAGAGGTAGAAAACCCTCTCTTTTTTGCCTTTGACGCAGCTAATCACAAGAAAATAATCGCCTTTCCAGATTTCTCTTCTTTTCATATGAAGTTGTTTCTTCGAAATTACCTCGTTCAATCGATCCACCAAAAATATTCATTTTGTATTTCTGTACCAGAGGGGAAACTCAGCAAACTTGATCCACCAAAAGTGATCTGAGGGTTATATAAATATTTCGCTCGAAATAACTACGTTATCATCTAGTCATCTACTTTTTCTGTCAAAAATCTTTGTGCTTAGTTGAGGGTTTGACATAAACAACAATAAAGTCCTCCATTGTTATATTTATAGTTGGTTACTCAAGAGTTTGACAAATCACCCATGATAGAAGGATTTCAATTCTTTTGAATTGAATATCAGACATTTTTAAAACCGAAGACTCTGAAAAGTACTAATGTTCATCATGATGTTTGGCAAATATTAGAGAATACTTTTGTTTTAACCCTTCAACTCATTGATAAAGGTTTTCTCTTATTTCTCCTATGATAATCATTCACTAAAATACAACAATATTTTAGCGGATGATATGGGTTTAGGAAAGACGCTCACTATGATATCTCTAATGTTGAAATTAGCAGAGAACGATATTGAAGACGACGAAGAGAATGATGTAATAGAATCTCCTTCCAACAGATACAGAAAATGTAATGGCGGAACCTTAGTTGTATGCCCTGCAAGTCTTCTCAATCAATGGGCACAAGAAATAGAAACAAAACTCAAAAGGGGTTTACTGTCTTGTAATGTTTATCACGGCCCTAAAAGAGAGGCAAAGCCAAAAAGGTAAGTTAGTTTAGTTGTTCATTATACAGGATTGTCAGCAGTAATATATTTCACTTTATCTTGCGATAAATAAATCTGCCTTATGTTTAGGATGTTGAAGTTCGATCAGTCACTATAAATCAAAATGATGGGCAAATTGGAATATCTTGTTCTGATAAGTTATACTTGCCACAAAAAGAATGCTCAGCTTTGAAAATAAACTTATCAAAAAATTTAAAATAATGTAATTAAAAATCTTACCAATAAAACTGATCCAAATTAATTTATTTATTAATGAATAAATACAGCAGCAAAGAGAGAAGAGAGAAAATATATGTATTGCTCTAGCATATGGCTAACATATTATTCACAGAAAGTGTTCAAAATGGTAACTATTAATTTGATTTGTCCACAGTTTTTCTTATTATATTGATGAGCGACTATGTGTAGCAACAATTCCTGTTTGAATAACCTCAAGCACTTTCAATGCACTTTTTCGGCTCTAATAATTGATTTTCCAGAGTGCTATTGGAGAAATTGTAAGGAAATTCCAAAATATTGGGTTTAAGGTAAAGGGAGAGGCTGTCGGCGGCTCCTTTACTTACAACCCAATTTCTTTACAATTTTTCCAATAGCATTCTGGAAAAATGACTTTTATATAATAAGGAACATCAAAATAATTTTGCTATATGATGACAAACATGTTGCAAAACCAGCGAAATTCCACAGGAACACTTAAATAGTAATATCCTATCTGCTGTATATATTATCAATTATTGTCACTGGTCTAGTTGAGCAGAACAGAGTCTTCTTAGGATGGTTTTAAGAATGGGAACTAGGTGGCCACTCTGAGACCATTAGAAAGAACAGAGAATAAAAAAAGGAAATGATTATGGGCCCTCTTTTTGGTGAATTGCATATTATAGCTCCCTGGAAAAACTGATTTCCAGAGCTTGTTTAATTCATTAGCAACCCTGTGAAAAATATATATTGAAAACATTTTTAATATTAGATAATAGCTGGATTAATTCTCCGAACATTTACAGAATTTAACCTAAATAAATCTCTTGAAAACATTTAAATTTTAAACATGCCTTAGATAAAACACTGTATCTATTTATAGACATATATATTATCAGCACATAATTTAAATTAATCTCTTAATAAAATTGTTTCGAGTGGATATTAAGGAATAACAAGTTCAACCACCAAAAATTGTTCCACATGGAATTCAAAAAGGTCTTTTTATTTTCTTTTTTAAAAAATCTATAGCACATTCTCCAGAAAGAAGAACCTAAAAAGTTCTAACCCACGCCTCGTCAGTTAGGAGTTATTTGAATAAAAACAAAATTAACGAATAAAAAATATATACATGCCATCTTCAATCAAACATGACCATTTTTAGATAATGCATGGCATATGCAAAAATTAGGTTATTCCACAGAAATACATAACGGAAGAAGATACGACTCAGCATTAGAAAACTGCTACACGGACCAAAGAAGCCCTAAAAGATTGTAGATACACAATGGTCATTGGACTGTCAATCTTCACAATAAATGGATGAGACTGATTAGCGTACAGAGTTCTTCGGTCGAATGTGTCCAGTAGTGGTATGAGTTTTTATTTCTCTGGAGTATCTACCATGAAAATTTCTGAAGAAGCAGACGAAGATAATGCTGTGGTGCGAACAATACTTTAACAGAGGCTGGATTTGAGCCTTGTATGTCGTCAATTATTGTTCAGAAGTAAAAAACTTTGTAGTTCAGAACAGAAAACCCATTCTCCATCCCTTGTTGATTTTGCAGTGTTAGCAATATGATCATGCCAAGACATATTTTTAGCCCACTTCCCAAAACTAATATACTCCCAAAATGAATATACTAATGTATATTATATCTTTCATTGACAGTGATTCTACAGAAGTTTCCTTTTTCAAACTTCTACAAATTGATACCTAAATAAAAGTATGTTAATTAATCTAAGTATGATCATTGAAATTTAGGAGAGAAACTAAAGGTGCCGAATCCACGTTGTTAATTTATAGGGTCTTTTATTAAAAGCTTTCTATCTTTAAATTTAAATAAAACAAAGTACGTGAGATTTCATCGAAAATTTTTATCCGTTTAAAGGTCTATCGTCATTATGTATGGAATATGCATAACATGTTGCAAATATCCGCTGCGACTTATCTGGGTGGCCTGCAACCAAAATGTCTCATATTTCTATGAAAATGTGTTGGACAACCATTGAGATGGAATAAAGCTTGTCTGCAATCTCTTTTCAAAACTCGAAGAACTTTGGATTTTGATTTCTCAAGGATGCCAGATATTCTTGTTGTTACATTCCTATCGAATTCATTAAGAACAGTGTTGTTTCTTCCTTTCTTTCTAATGTTAATTTTATTTTACTGCTCAGCAAGTCTAGCGATTTCAAGATTAGTGAGTTAGAAATTGCTGGTGAATATTCACAAAAACTGATGAATGGGAATGCTGTTTGTTAGGAAATCTTCTGAATTCTTTAGCTGCTTCTGTAGAGTTCCAATTTACAACACTTTAACAGAAATGGATATTGGCTTGTTAGTGATTTGTGAATCAGAAAGGCATTTTGATTGTAGAAATACTAAAATAAAAATATTAATAATTGCAATATTGAAAAAGACAATAACAATGTATACAACAAAGTGATACAATACTACAATAAAATTTTCACTGGTAAAATGTTTGATTTGTGAAATACTTAATTTTTAATTGGACATCCAAAACTCACTGCTATTTAAAAGTTAAGGTCTATATATAAAGTTACTACGGAAACAAGGAAAGATTGCTGGTCTCATTAATTATTAATTAATTAAGATTGCTGATCTCTTTTAGAATGCATGTGCAGAATTAAGTAATATCAATATTATTACATTCACACAAAGGTCTATTAGAAGGTGGAGGGAGTGTCTATAAAACAGAATGGTTCAATTTCGAACATGTACCTAATTTTCGTTAGTACAGTTTTTGAAGTTAAAAGCTTAACTTCAAAAAAGTTTTTGGAATATGATTTTTTTCTTATGAATGGTTGCAAGTACAAAAAGACACCACATAAAAGAGTTTTTAAAACAAATGAAAAATGAAGTCATGCTATGGAAAATAGTTAGTGGCGCATGACATACAAGTTTCAGAGTTGAAAGGGGGAAAAACCTAGAAAAAAGTATCACCCTGTAGATCCTCAGAGCATCTCTGATCACCATTCCATTCAAACTCAAGAATTACGTCGTACTGCAAGTTTTATCTGCATATCATGGAAACTACGAGAGGTATTAAGAAAAACTGAATAAAAAAATGTAATGTTGAACACCCTATAGCTGAGTTATTGAGCATTTTCAGACCTAAGTTTGCAGAACATTTGTGTCGTGAAAATTTTATCAACTGTTATTCTATAAAAAAGTAGACCACCAATGAATTTCAACATAATCTCAAAAAAAAAAAAAAAATCCAGGTTATATTGTTTATAAATTTTATGAAGAAAATTTTAGAATATCATTTTTAAAATGTGATTGTTTGTACTGAATTTCTCTTAATTTCACTGAAAAGTGCCCTAAATTTAATTAGTTATAATTAATTCCAGGCTTGCAGAACACGATGTTGTTATAACGACATATAGCATAGTAATGAATGAATATGACAAGCAAGGAGTTTTATTCAGAGTTAGATGGAGAAGAATTATTCTTGATGAAGCTCACCAAATCCGAAATCACAAAGCTCAAACATCAATTGCTTGCTGCGCGTTAGCTGGTAAATACAGATGGGCTCTAACAGGAACTCCTGTGCATAATAAAGAACTTGACATGTATGCTCTTTTAAAGTTTCTGAAGTGTTCGCCTTTTGATGACTTAGCAGTAAGTTCATATTAATTCACATCATATATCTTAAATTAGAAAAGATATACACCAAAAACTGTTAAATATATGTATATACCCTTTATGTAGGATGTATATGATGATTTTTTGAGTTTTATAGGCTCTTTATCTCTCGTAAATAAATTAATAATGACCAATATCTTTAAAACGGTAATCGATAAAAAGAATTAAAAATCTGTTTCGAGAGTTCAAAGGTGATTTCTGGTGTGATGTTCGGACATGTTTCGTTTATTTGATATCCCGGCATGTTTTGTTTATTTGATTTCATACATCTTGTCGAAACTCTGGTGGAGTCTGATAAACTATAGATATCTCCATAAATAGAAATCCAAAGGGGTTAAATCAGGTTATCTTGAGGCCCACTCGAACAGTTCAGTATGGCCAATCCAGAAAACACAAATTACAAATGCGAAATATGGCCAAAAATTTTGGAATCCATTATCTCACTGTGACTTCTGAAAGTTAATGTACTATGGTGACAAAAATTCAACAAAATATCACAGCAGTGAACATCCTATTTATAACTGGAAAAACTACTATAGCTGACAGTCCTGTCTACCATGGCGAACATTAAAAAAACTTGGTCTACAACTTCCAAAACTATACAACTGAATCTATACCACACAATTCACCCTCTGAATCCCAAATAGTGCTTGGAATCATCGACATATTCTTGCTTTTTGTCCACTGTTAGCCAACATCGAAACCAGCTTTCTTATAGACAAATGAAGACTACATGTTTCTTTGATATCCTTTAAAGTCAGCTATCTGCTGCATCTTAACTTTACAATTTGCCGAAACAGTTTTGTCGAATTTTTTATGGTGTAAACATCAGTGTAATCACCTCTTGGATGATCAGAGTATCATGCATTATGAGTGATTATACAACCACTTTAGAACACCAGTCACTATTGGTTGATCTTCCTAGTGCAGAGTCTGGATAATGTCTTTCGTTTCAATTGTGTTTTATTTTATCAAAAAGAGGTCTTTATCAACACATTGTTTTGAAATTCACAAAAGTTGTTTTACTAAAATTATTGTATCTTTTAAACCAAACGTAAGACCGTCAGGAAATTTTTACAGCTTTCTTTTTTCAACAAACGGGAATCTTATCAGCTGACTTGATATAAAGTTTGATAACGAGCATGAGCTGCATTACCAACTACTTCAAGCGTCACAGAGGAAGAAATCTTCTTCATTTATTTATTTATTACACATGGGAATAGAAACCGGGGTATGCCCAAAAGAGTATCCGCATATTAATCGTCATTTCAAACAGAAAAATAATCTCCTAATCAATTAAAAAAATAAACAGAAACTCTGCCAAATTAGTCACAAAAATATACGTTCTAAAAAAAATAGACTCCTGAACATGAGGTTCCATCATCTCCTTAATGAACTAATGTTCTAAAGACTTCAGTTCACTTCTTAATGCTCTTTTTAAACCTAACAATGAATTATGGAAGATATCTACATTTGAACAGAAAACATTGCATGTCATCATCCTATAAACTGGAGAGTTTTGTGCCGAATTTGTATTTCTGAGGGGCATGTAAAATGTACCATAGGAGTGCAATCTAACATTTGGAACTCTGAACGAAATGAACTGGAAAGCCTCAGACACAGAAAACTCTCCCTTTACTATTTTACAGATAAATAAGACATCTGTCCAAACTCAGCATATAAAATCTATGTCGAGAAGCCGTGTACTCGTAATTCGAAATGACAAATTTATTTCTATATGCTAAATGTCTTAAGAATCTATTCTGAACACTCTCCAAGCGCTGCACATAACACTTGTATTGTGGGTTCCACACAGAAGAAGCAAAATTCAAGTTACTATGGACAAAAGAATAATACAATATTAGAATAGTTTTACTTTTTGTAAATTGCATACTATTCCGAATTACAAATCCTAGCATTTTATTGGAATTATCTATCACTTTTTCAATTTGCTGGTTGAATATTAGTTTTGAGTCCAAAGTTATACCCAAATCTAAGACACTGTTGACAGATCCGATGAATTCATTATTTATTGAGTAATTCAACTGCATAACGTTAGCGTTACTTGTGAAAGACGTTGCACAGCATTTTCGGAAGTTGAGGAATAGTGAGTTTCCCGTGCAGTAGTCTTGAAGGCTCAAGAAATCTTGCTGTAGTTCCAAGCAACCTTGATATGTTACAACCGCCTCGAAAAACTTTAAATCATCTGCATATAGTAAAAACTTTCAGTGTTGGAAACATTTCACAATATTATTTATGTAAATGATAAAAAGCAGTGGACCCAAATGAGAACCTTGAGAAACCCCTGAGGTGTTTTTGAACACTTTTGATTGACAACCACTAACAGAGACATATTGAGACTGATCAATATGTATGACTCGACCCATCTCAGAAGACTGCCGCAAATACCAACCTCAGCAAGACGATAAAATAATATCCTATGGTGTATGTTATCAAATGCCTTACGAAATCAGTGTATACCGAATCAACCTGAACGCGCGAATCAAGACTTCCCTGTACTTTCCAAGAAACAGACGGGATTCGTTTCAATATTTCTACTGCTTACAAATCCATGCTGCACATCGATAATTAAATTTTTGACCTGATTGCGTTTGTATTTATAAATAATTGACTAAAACAATTTTGGAAATGACGACAAAATACTGATAGGACATGCTCAAGTAATGTCCTATTAAGCTGTAATGTCAATAATTAGCATTTCTCTCCAAATGAATTAATTGAATCAGCGGATATTTATTCCGAAATATGATAAAGAGCATTACCATGATAAACAACAAGTGTTACAGTTCAAAACTCCAATACAGCCGAAGAAGTTTTGTTGATCGTCCGGCATAAGCAGCAGACATGTATGTTTCATAGCGTTTCATACCACATCAGGTGAAGTCGAGAATTTAACTGAACTTGCTATTTATTTGCATATCGGCTTAATATGATATTACTAGCATGAGGAAGATTTCTTCGACTGTGACGCTTGAAGTAATCGTGAATGCAGTTAAATTCTTGACTTGGTATGCTGCATTTGTGTATTCGCGTGTATTAAATGGCGCTGCTGTTTGGCAAAACATTAATGTCCCAATGCAGGGCGAATATAGGTGCGTGTCTGTGTTGCATTCGTCGAAGATTAGGTAAAAAGCTATCAAACATGCACGTCTATTGCTATTGCCCGACGAACAACAACCTATTCGCCTGTATTTCAAATTGTAACACAGATTCAAGTTACATTGTCCAGATTCAAGAAACTTCTTGTTTACCATGCTCATACTCGTTATATTTCGGAATAAATATCCGCCGATTCAATTATTTCATTTGATATGAAGTTCTTATATAAATAGTGGTCCTGTATTGTTTATTGGTATAACTGATGATTTTTTGTTTGTTTTTTTATGTAACCTTGGAAAAAATGCATGAAACATCAGCTAGTTTAAAATGAATGCTTTCTTTTGTGCTTGTTCTTCATTATGTTAAACCTTCAACATGTTTGGTGGTTAAGCAAGTTAAAAAATAAAAAGAAATTAAAACTTGCTTCTTCATTTTTAACATAAGCAGAAATAGTGTAAATTTTTTTTCTTAATTTTTTTAGTTTTTATGGAAAAATGGTGTAGTTCATTTTTTTCTGATTTTCAGGTTTGGAAGCGTTGGGTTGGGGATAAAAGTAGTGGTGGTGGTGAACGACTTAACACTGTGATATCTTCCTTGATGTTAAGACGTACTAAATCTGAACTTATGGCACAAGGAAAACTTAATGATTTGCCTTCTAAGAATTGGGATCTTATACCAATCAGTTTGGATGAAAGTGAGATGAGTTTATATCAAAAAATACTATTGTTTTCTCAGACGTTGTTTGCACAATTTTTGCACCAAAGGGCGGAGAAAAATCAGGATATTGTTAATTTTCGATCTCCAAATGGTAAGAATATTCATTATATAAAGTTGCTATGCCCAAGACGCTTTGCAGCAGCAAACTTAGATTGGCAGATAAAGTTGAAAATGGTTAAATATATACATTTCCTCTCACCAACAATTTATGGTTGAGTATATTTAATAGCATAAACTTTTCAGATAAAAATTCTTCAAATCCACAGTAATTTATTAGGACGATAGTCAATATTATATTTGAAATCTAATTAAATAAATGCAAATTAGACAAGTATAATAAATTTTGTTTCTGACAGTTTTTTTTTAATTGTAGCCAATCCAAATAGCGAGTACTTTAAAATGAGAAAAAAGTTATTGAGGTTAAACCAAATGAAAGAAGTTAACCAGCAGGATATCTTGGTATTATTACTTCGATTGAGACAAATTTGCTGCCACCCATCATTAATTATAAACGTGAGTACTACGTGTTATTGTTATCCTTAATGATGAAATAATCAATATTTTTGCATTTCCAATGTAGTTCAAGATTATCTACGTTCTCAATATAAACCATTAGACAAAACTTGTATTCACAGTTTGAAAATGGAATAATACTCATAAAAAAAAAAAATTTGTTGCCTGTAAAGTCGGTATACGGGCGAAAGTTTTACGTGACAACGACTTTGAGTGGTAAAATAATTTTAATGTGAATATTCATTCGTATAGTAGGAAGAAGGATGAAATAATAGTAACAATTTAAAACATTTATTTATACAAAGAATTATATTTAAAACATTAATTTATACAAAGAATCTCGCACTGAATTTCATATTAACAAAATTTTATTTATCAATCAGTTGTTATAAGTTATTAATAAATTTAACTTGTTTTACATTGTTATAAATATAAAAACTAAATTTAAAAGTTAGAACATTTATTTAAATCACATTAATTGTTAATATCAATCGATTTTAATTCAAAGTGTATTTTCTAAAAGGAGAAAACTAATTCACATTTGATCTTTGAATTTGTAAATCGCGCGCTTACGACCTTGCGCAGTGATTAGTCGTCTCGGTTTGAATGTTTGAAAGTTTCGATTTGACAGGTTGGAGGTTAAACATTGTTATTTCAATTTTTTACATAGCAAGTCGCGCTCATTTTTTCAAGTTAAACAAATTATTATTGGTTGAGAAACGATTTCTACTACTTTTTTGATTGAAAACTACCACAACATTGTGATTACTACAACATAACCTATTCACTTATGTCTTAGTCATTTATTTCATCATGTTATATTATCAGTCTGAAATTATTTACCTTTGCTGTTTGAATTGTTGCGATGGACGAAACTACCTTCACATTATCACTACACAATCGTTTTACAATTAACTGGCAACGTGTAAACTTGTATGCAGGCGCCTAAGCGAAATAGAAGCGCAAGACATGAACCGGTGTGTATGCCTATCTCTCTCACTCTCTCTCTCTGTCTCTCTTGCTCTTAGGCGGGCTAACTGTGCTCGAGTGGAAGGGACGCGTGCCTTTCACTTTTTATGTCTGTCTCTCTCGCTCTTAGGCGGGCTAACCATGCCCGAGTGGAAGGGACGCGTGCCTCTCACTCGCTCTCATTGTGAGCGCATAACGTGAGCGGAGCGTAACGCAGTTTCTTGAAGTGTCACCCGGCAAACCAATTTATAAGACGTTGTCACGTCAAAAATTTAAACAAGTTCTAGACTATGAAAAATATAAATTATACTGTACTTGTGCTTCTGCTCCATTGGTCAAAACATTTCTTGAACTCATAGATCGTTGGGGCTCCCGCCAGCGAATCCGGTGCTCCATTCCAAATTAAAAATCCTATTGATTGGGAAATTCAGACGAAAATTGGTTCCTTGGTTACTTTTAAATTGTTCCCTTTAAGGTTATTCCTGTTGAACTTCCATCAAAATCATCACCAAAATATCCGTGCGCTGCCTCAAATGCACAATGAGATTACCTCAGATACACTGCTCTTCGAAAGCTATTGGTGTGAAGTATTTGCCACGAGGTCGGTGAAGCTGGTTTTTTCATGATGAAGCATTTGGAAATTGCTTAGGTGATATGAGAGTGGTCTTTTCTTCTATGTATTTGATGGTTATATTTGCTTCGCCGCAATCCTGCTTACTATGCAAATACTATTCAAGTTCGCTAGCTGGTGTTTCATCGTGTGATCACAAATGCTTACCACGAACCGAGAATGACAGAGCAATGCTTTATTGTCTCTTAGACTTATTTTTACCAGAAACATCCAAATTTGAAAAAGAAACCCTTAGCCAGTATGGTTTGCCAGGGTATTTACCTGGTATACAGGAGATATCAAACGTATATCCACTCCACGAATCATGCACAGGATATACAGTGGCCTTATCTTCTCATCTTTAGAACTCTCTGGTAAATTTACCCAATATTATATTATTAGATTTCTGTGCACATTTGATAAATGGTATATCCTTCGTTATGGATACTGAAGTATAACTATCTAATGGACACTTGAGTGACTAGATCTTTTCTGAAACAAGTGTCAATTCCCCTGAAAACTAAGAGTGGAACCTCGCATCTGTCATATCAGTTTCAAGTGGGTAAGAGACTATTTGTGGCTCGAGAGGAGCTCAGCTTGTTTACTGATGGGTGCTGATCAAGAAGCTAGTTGTGTCAAAATATCGTTCTGCTTTTCCTTTCAATGTACACTAGTCGCCACCTCTTCCATTATGCTGATATTGTAATGAAAGTTTTTCACAGTAGGGAACGAACTATCAGAAAAAGTGGAGTGAGACGATAACCTCGATGGATAAGTGGGAAAGAGATTGGGCAGGATTACTTCTAAGTCTCTGATCTTCAGAATGGCAGGCAGGACAAATCCAGTTTTCGTATCATTTATTCATTAGAAGTGAGGATAAGACGATCAGCATGAAAAGGTTTATCACCCGCATTACGCAGAATGGAAAAATGTGCTACTAAAATTGTTTACTACATTAACCACAATTCCACAGCATATTTAATGGCCTTGTTTCCACAAATAAATATAAATAAAAAAAAAGGAGAATTGAGGGAACACTTTTTGGTGCCTTGGGCCTGAAAGGAAAACAACCGGGTCGGCCATGGAGTGAAGGAGCAAGGGATGAAAGGAAAATTGAGAAGTACATAATGGATATCTAATGTAAATTAAATTATTCTCCTAATTTATCAAGGGTAATTATGGAATTCATCATGTTTTGGAGATAGTATTCCACTATCATATTTCTTGGTACATGAATCAATTCAGTTCTTTAGTTGATCCACCCCATAACATTTCTGTCCACTGTGGTAGTAAGCAACTTAAATAGCATTTAGTATTCTTCTAGGATCTTCTGGTGATGGTAATCATCTTTCAATCACGCCCATTGTAAATGAGAGGCTTGGTACCGAGGATTTAGGAAGAGATTACAGTCTTCTAGATACTGAATTGTTTCAGCCGTTACTATTTGATAGTTGATCATAATTAAAATAAATTGTAGAAATTACTACGTTTTACTACCAATAAAAAGATATGTTACATATTTTCCTGTGACTCGAATTTCGGGAAATGAACTATCCCATCATCAGACAGTTGTCTGAGTCACAAGAAAATGTGTAACATATCTTTTTATTGGTAGTAAAACATAGTAATTTTTACAATTTGTTGTACTATAGCACCCAAAATAACCCGGTTGGATTATTTTGAGTACTCTGAAACTGAAATCTAAGAGCAGAAACAGACAAATCGATTTCTAGGTCTACTCCAATTTCTCCAGTCTCTTAATATCTTCTAATAGTCCTAATGGCTGTAGTTCAAATTATTGGCTATCTGATAATGCCATATGGAGGCGGTATAATAATTTTCTAAACGATTGTATGTGTTCCTTAAATATTTGGGGTTCATGTTGCCCTATAACCTATTATAATATATGAAGGAACTGCTTTTAAAATTATCCAGCAGCTAAACTTCTAGATAATGTTCCTTTCCTTGTTTAAGATGCTACAAGGAGATGAAGATTTAGGGGATGAAGAGCCAGAAGAGAGACATGAAATTAATCTTTTAGAGCAGTTGAATAAATTGACTTTAGAAGATGATCATTATGATCCAAATCAAACTTCAGTAGTGGGTATGACAGGAGAAGTTGTAGGATTTAAAGAAGCCACAAAAGGTATCCTGAACCCCTCACATCCATTATTTGCAAAAGATCGTATTAGCAGTAAAGTAAGTAGTTGACTTATAGAGTTTGGTTGTTTAATGAAAGGAATTTTTATTCATTTGGTCTTCTTCTTCAATGCTAATTTCTTATGGTATAATGTTATGGGATTACCATGGTGTGAAGATACCCCTGGTATCGAATATTTCTGAATTTAGTCTTTCAAATTCATTGCGAGATAATTCAGATGAATTACTATTTGGGAAATAAATGAGTGTGGTGAATTTTATTGTATCAAAGTGGTATTTAATAACACTTTCACAATAGTGATCTTGGATAAAAAATTTGAATGTATTATGACAATACTGAGTGCATTCTAAGTTTCATATCTTTATGTTGATTGTTTTTTTAGTTTCCTATTTTTTTCTAATAACTCTGAAAAGATTTATCATGGAGCATTGGTAATAATGAATTCCTTTCCTACCTAATTAGTGAAGGTGAATAAATCAAGCAATTTTCACAATGAATTTGAATCTTTTAAAATATCAATTTGAATCTTTATGCAACATAAACAGCATTTAATTACTTACTTTTCAACTATCCTACTGTCTGATTGTTTAATATTAATTATAAGTATGACTCAGGAGCAGAAAACTTATTTTTTTTTCAATTCCCCTATTTATTTAATATCAGTCTGTTTTAGATGAAAACTTTTGACAGTTTAAAAAAAAATTTAAGCTACTAAATTTCATAGGTCTATTGTTTAAAACAATTATTAAATATAGAATGGTGGAAAGCACTAATGTGAAGTTTTTATGCACTCGTTCCAGAGTGCATTTTCCCTGAAAATTTTAAATATGTGAATTATTTCTTAAAGCCACATATGATGAATAAAAACACATTCTGCATTCTGTCATCTGAAAGTCAAATAAACGTCATTTTATAAAATTTTAAAAACTGCTTTTCTGAAGAACCAGGATATTACATGAAAATAAAAAATACATGGTGATTCCATCCTTCTCCCGTCGATTTACGTTGTTACATATTCATAAGAAAGAGTGAAAAAAGAATATATTGAACAGAAATTCAGATAATTTTCATTATTTCGCGGAAATTAGATAAGAAAAAAATTCTAATGATTTGTCTTCAAGAAATTATACCTGAGCTTTTATGAATTAACAATTCACATCTAAATATTAAATTTGAACTCATTCCGATTTGTACTTTCGAAAATATTCAAAAATTTAAATTTCAAATCAAAATTACTCGGGGACCATTGAGCTGAGCAGATGCTGACCATTTTTGAATATAACTGATAAAAATATATATTAGGTTAATATAAAATTATTACCAAAAAAACATTTATTTTTTATTTTATGCCATTGTATACATAAATTTAACCATTGGTATAAAAACCCGAAAGCGACTCTAGAAATATTCCATTCAAAATATAATATTACATGATTATTCTCAATCTCCTAACATTTAGAATAAAACATAATAACAAGATAAGAAACTTACCGATTCAAAAAATTAACCTTGTTATTATGTTTAATTCTAAATATTAGAGCTGTCCAAGGATTGAAAATAATCATGAAATACGTATTAAGCTTATATTTTTTTGTATTTTATAATTTCTGTTGTTTTTACACCAATGAATAAATTAACCTATGCATGTATGTATACAATGTCATAACATGAAAACTAAATATGTTTCTAGATAAGTATTAATTTTATATCAATCTAATATACAGGATGTATATGAATAGTTGCGAAAAAATTTAGGGGGTGATTCCTTGTCAAAAAATGGGGTGGGTCTTTCATATAAACTTTATTTTTTGAGCCCCCCTGCTTAGTTACAGCCCCCTGAAGTTGCCACCTGAAAAACAGTTTTAATTTTTTTTTTTAACCAAAAAACTGACAATAATTGTAACTGAATCAAATTTGATCAAAATTAGTCAGTTGTCATAACAAAATGACATCCGCTTACTAGATAAATTCTAGTTCGGAAATAATTCCAGCCTCTATGACTATCATGTTGATAAAAAATTTTCTTGCGAAAGAAGGTTTAGGGGTGGCTTTTTCTACCCCTTGAAATCATAGAGAAACATCACCTAAAATTTTTTTGGGAGCCTTCTCGTCCCCATTAAAATGTCTGCTTAATTTTAATCATGTCAGTTTTTGGTTTTTAAGAAAAAAATTAAAAACTGTTTTTCGAGCGCCATCTTTAGAGGGCTGTAACTAAGAGGGGAGGGCTCAAAAAAATAGAGTTTATATGAAAGACTCACCCTATTTTTTGCCAAGGAATCACCCCCTAAATTTTTTAGCAACGATTCATATGCACCCTGTATATTTCTTAATATATATAATGGAAGTTTTTCGGAATTCAGATATTAATTTTTAATGTTAAATTAGAATTCAACAAGTACTAGACCAAGTAGACTCAAATTTCATAATTCATATAATAACTGATATATTCAAACTCCTGCATTTTCACTTCCAGTGGTCTGTCTTCACGTCCCATCAACGCGAAATTTGGCATAAATTTTAATGTCATACTGAAATACTAAATTTGATTTTGATCGGATCAGTTGTTTCGGAATTATTGGAAAAATAAAAAGAAATTTCAAATGTAAGTAACTACGAAACAATTGGACTGATTTTATCAATTAAAGTACTTAACCGAGGTATTCAGGCCCTAAACCTGGAAGTTTCAAATTTCTAGCTTTTTTCGTTCGAAAGTTAGAGTGTTTACGGACCGCCGGCAGACTTACTTTTCATCAGTGAGTCCAACCTAGTTCTGTGATACGAAAATTTCAGACATTTGAACAAAACAATAGCACACTGTTCCCTAGAACAAACGCTCAAAAATACATGTTATTTTGAGTAAATTTACATAAAGATTTTCTTTTCATTCGCTAAAAAACATATTAACTTGTAGATTAAATATGCCATGAAGTTAATCCCGAACATCTTAGCAAGTGGCGATAAAATTATTATTGTATCTCAATGGACAAGTTTTCTGGAAATCTTTGGATGGCAACTTAAAGAGGTAGGCATAAAATTCACAAAGTTGGATGGAAGCGTTCCTACAGCCAAAAGAACTGAAATGGTAACAACCTTCAATGATCCAGGCAGTCGAGTTAAGGTAAATTGAATTATTCACCTCCAATGGTGTTAAAATATAGCATTCACTGCCTAGTTTTCTGTCAATAAATAATACTATAATTTTAGGTAGATCAATAACAGAAAGGTATTAAAATCAATGAGTACTCATGTTGTAAATGAAGGTGAAAGTTTTTTTTTTTTTTTTTTTTTCATTATAATTTAGGCTGATCTTCCTTTTCTCCTACTTTTCAGCCATTTTTCGTGAACCCTTGAAAAAAGGACAATTCGTAGACTTCTTTATTATTTTCTGCTGCTTCTAAGTCGATACAGAAAATGTTCAGAGGTTCTTTGGTCACCCTGTGCCTGCAGTTCACTTTATGCCCGTTTTCACCTAGTTCTTGCTTGATTTTATCTGTATCGGTAGTATGGTGAATATACTTTAGCGTAATACTAAATGCTCACTCTTCTTTAGGTTGATAGGTGTGATGTATCACATTGTTTTCTCGCATATATTCGATCAGGGCTCTGTACGTATCTGGCAATTCACAGGTTTATTTTGATTTTGTTGTCAGGAAGACACTTTTTAACATATTTCCCAGCTTGCACTACAGTATTGATTGTTTTTACCATTACTTCATAGTTAATTACCCCATGAACAAATATTGGTGGTGGTTTAGATACTTCATTACTATTTTTATTGTGCTTAAATTTTGTCCCAGTTTATTCATTATTCTCACTCAGGGCCTGGAACCTGTTAACAGTAACTGAAGCTTTGGTGTTTGGTTTTTTTTTCACTGTTTTTGTTCTGACCGCCTGTGAAGAATTGTTTTCGCTGAAACCCAAAAACTCCTCATCACTTGTTGATGATAATTTATAAAACTGTGGATCACTTTGTTTTAGGGCGTTCATTATGACAACCTGTATATTATTATTCGCTGATGCCGAGCTCATGTTTTGATTAACACTTGCGCTTATCTTATCCATTTATCATCTGGACAGATAAGAGATATCTTTTTTCAAAATTTTCATTCGAACCTTCCGAACAATAGTAAATGGTAAAAATATTCCCATAGGAATAAATATTCCTTGCGATTTCTATATTTACAGCAATCAGCTTGATCAATCCGGGTTTTTATACCCGGAGTCGTTGGCTTATTGCTGTCGAGTTCACAATATTTAAATACGCTGGCGACAATGTTCAACACTTCTGCATTTGTTAAACACACTTTGATGACTTTTCATCATAAATGAGTCTGTTTGCCTTATCAATAACATCACCACCAATGGAAGTTCTAATACTTGCTATATATTCTGCAAAAAGATTCATAGCATGCCATGCTAAAGTGGACACAATTTTTCTCTGTTGAAATTGGCTATATTTCTGTCGGCAATATTTGATTCTGTTTCTTCTATGCATTCTATTGAAGAATTTCTATGTTCAAAAACTGTATCTATACTTCGTATATTGAAATTCCAAAACTTCATATCGTTGTAATGAATTACTGAAAATTCATGTCATTCATTCGGTATTTGACATAATTAAATTCAATTGGTTTGCATAGCAATATATGAAATGTGCAAAGGGATATTTTTCTTTTATTTTTGCTTGAACAAGTGGTGTCTACTTTTCACAACAGGATCAAGAATTTTTCGGATATTTTTATTTGTTATATTCGCATTCAATTTTTCAGAAACAAAATAGCCCTTAAATATTTCCACTGGCTCTGAATTTTGTTTATACCAAAAAACTACAAATTGGTTTAGATTTTGCTGAAATATCTGTTGTTTCATCAGCCATGATTCATAAAAATGGGGCGGTTTTTATTTCAGTAAATATCCTCCCTTGATAAATTTCAATCATTCAATCTAGAAATGAAAGACAGGAGATACAATTAGCTTGTAAATAAAAATTAATCTAATGGACCGAAAATTCAGCATGGGGCCACATAATGTTAACTTGCCCCAATCTGTACATGTTATTTATTGATCAATCCTATTCCACGTCAGATAGGCATTTCTTAAATATGTACACAGAATATAAGTGAATATAATACCAGTTTGTTATATCAATTAATGTGAATTTAATAAAATTTCCCAAATGATAATTGGCATTTCATGATTCTTCTTCAAAATATTCTTCTACTATTGTCAATATTGGTATTTATGTAACAAAGTTGCATTTCTGATTCACTGTAAACTACACTGTTTGATAAATGTTTTACTCTAAAACTGGTGGTTTTAGAGTAAGGTGATGATAACCTTTTCCAAAATTGAATAATAATTTCAAAACAATTTTGCTGTACCTTAATGTTGAAAAGTTATTTTTTTAATTCAATAGTTGATAATATAAGCCTTTGTTAATGACAGTAAAGATTTATAACAGTAACAAGATTTGCCAAATTTAGTTTCTGTGTGATTATTTTTTAAGTAAAAAAATACTGCAGAATTGAGTTTCTTCTAGAGTTACTGGAAGGGCTGTAAAACCTGAAAATAATTTGTAAAGCAATCTATCCTTTTTTTCACTTTAGGAATCAGTTCCTGAACTTTCCAAATGTATTTAAGAAACAATTAAATAAGAAGATACAGATATTTAAACATAAATTATGTGGTTGACTGAATCTTGCAAATGTAATGTGTAGTAATTAAGGATAATTTATGATCAAAAAATTTTTTTAGGTGTTATTACTATCATTAACTGCTGGTGGAGTAGGCTTGAATTTAGTAGGAGCTAACCATCTTTTTTTGTTGGACTTGCATTGGAATCCCCAACTTGAAAAACAAGCACAAGACAGGATTTACAGAATGGGTCAAAAGAAGAATGTGAACATATACAAGTATGTATCAGTATGAAGATAGTTTCAAGAGTACCTGGTACCTGTCCTAACAAAAAAATACACAAAATTATCCCAGTCCCATTCCAAAAAACTTATATAATCAATATTTTGCTATAAAACTCAAATACCTATAAAACTCAAATACACTTACCAGTACACTATCCGATTTTCGTATATTTTATTCGATAATGATGAATTGAACACAAACTATATCATGAGTACTGCTTAAGGGATTAGTACAACTATTCAAAATTTTCATAACATTCATTTGATCTAATCTTTTATTTAATTATTCCTGTTAGTGGTATTTTATTATTATGCTGATACTCCTGGATCTTCTGTGAAAATCCCTTAGAAGATTTATATAGCTTGTATGTGTTATGAGTTCAGTTGTGTTCTGTCTAGACTTAGTGTGTCCTTAAACCACCTATTAATTTTTGACCCAACAGTGAAATGGTGGCCGAAACCGTCTGACTAGAAATTTTTTTTTCTTTCCTGGTGGGACCTCAACTTGAAACCATTGGCTTCCTAGTACAGCATTCTAACACTGAACTATCGGTAATTTATAAACTTTAGATTCAATTCACGTTTTATATTTTTGTTAAATAATTCATTATTATTTTAATGTCTAATGTATATTTCACCTCCAGCTCTGATGTATTTAGTAGTCCATTTAGTATGTTTTAAATATCCAACTGGACGATATTGTGCCATGCCTCTTCCACAGCTACTTAGAAATTCCCTGGAGCTGTTATTCTTGATCGAACTCGCCTTTTAATATTCTCCCATATGTATTCTGTAGGATTAAGATAGGACTGTGCCCTGGCCATGATGGCTATTCTGAACACATAGCCAAGTGCGTTATTATGCATTAACTTGAAAATTTCGCCAGTAGATGTCGAAAAAACTTGTACATGTTCATGAAGAACATATCCCTGCGCAGTAAACTTTCTTTATTGAAGACCACGAGTTCAGTAAGAGAGTCGTAACTGATTTCATCTTATACCATTATCGAACTTCCACGATAGTCCGCCTCTCTGCTACAGCATATAAAACAAATTTTTCGATATACACACTGACGACCATCCTTATCTATTAAGATTACAGAAATATCTGCAACCTTTACATATTTAATTTTTCAATAAGAAACAATTAATTTGGAATAATATGAAATGAGTTTATTCCGATTTTCACAAATTTTATTGCTATAATAATACAACAATCGTTTCGCTAACACAGTAGCATCTTCAGGTAGGTGCTATATCTTGCATTTTTTAATAATGTTCGAATAAATTAATTCGGCTGATCTGCACCAAATATCATTAATAAGGAGTGTGAGCTATGGTAATAGAAAGTTCTACAAATCGAGACAGTGCATAACAATTCCATACTCAAACAAACTCGATAAAGTTTTGTTGATCACAGGGCCAAATTGCAGACATGCGCAAGTTTCAAACTGGTGACTACAAACATACAACAGATACTTTTTTGTGCGCATGTCTGAAATTTGCCCCTGTGATCAACAAAACTTTCAAGTTTGTTTGTGTATGGAATTGTTAAACAAATTAATGTACTATCTCGATTTGTCGAACTGTAGAACTTAAATTTTAGATTGTTTGCCCTTCCTATCATAACACAGGCCTACAAAAAAAGATTTTCTTGGTGCCGAAGATTTTAGAATTGATTTATGCTATACTTGAAGAACTAAATCTAAATATGTTATCAGTTTGCGTGTACATCAACTCATTTATTAATACTTCTTCAAGTACGGTTGTTCTAAAATTATTCTATACAGTATGACCAAGGTATGCCGTTAATCTTGGGACTGCAATAAAACCCTAATTATCCCTCTAGCAATAAAAATTTTACAGACAGAGCTGAAATAAAATGGCTATAAAAACATCATTAAAAAAATTTTAAACTATAAATTTAAGGTGGGAGTATATTTTTAGCCGACTCTTCATTGATTTATTGTTAGTCTGCCATTAATTTGGGGCGATTTAAGAACCCCTCAATAAATTAGCGAAGTTATCTGTAGGAAATACAAATAGCACTTGTATGACAACAGGTTCTGAATACGTTCCCCATTAAAAATGTCAAACTTTACTATGTCATGTTTAACATGTTCACATCAATGTTACCATATCTCAAAACTTGTAGCAATCCAAAGCTCTTAGACGATGAGTATCCCTTCTGGTACTAAGGAAGGTGACAGTGCTTATGAAGAGCTGACATCACTTCCCCTTAAGTTTTAACCAGAAGAATTAAACGATCCTTGAAGAGATCTGAAATTCTGAAAAGAAGCTTCTGAATTACTGGTTTCCAGTTTGAATGACAGACATTTATTGGAACAAGGAACCAAATTTAGTTTAATCAATGAGTTCTTTATCTTTCTATACACTTTTCATTAATATTTGTATAATATAATAGCAATAATTGGTATTTTTTTTATCAATATATGGATTTACTTCATAATAGTGTAATTTATATTTCATTGAAATATCATATTTATGAAATTCGAATTCCTAGACTAATGCCATGTTTGAATTCAGGGCATCAAATTTGTATGAAATCGGCTCCAAATATCTGAGCATCAAATCATGTGTTGGCCTGATTAATCTTCCTTTTAAAAAAATTATCCCCATGTATATACATTAGGTCAGGTACTTAGGAACTATCATCATACTAACAAATAATATTTATTACATTGTTTTTAGGTTTATGGCCAGTGAAACTATTGAGGAGAGAATAAAAAATTTACAAGAGGACAAACTAGCTCTTGCAGAAAATATGATGACTGGCTCAAAACAAGTGGTCGGTAATAAACTCAGTTTACACGATTTGAAAATGTTGTTCAATATGTAGAAAATATTTGTATAATGTGATATTGTTATAATTAACAGATTTTTTATATCCAAGTTTATAAGGATTTTCAACCAGAAGAAAATAAAAATTATGTGTAATTCAATTCCTTCTGGGATAATTTCATCCGCGGTGAGTTGCACTTTGATCAGTATAACCTGAAATTTTTTAGGGACAACCTAGTTGTTTATACCTGTTTTTCTATTGTAGATCTCATAACAAGAGGTCATAGTGTCTATATCAATACACAATAGTGTCTATGGCAAAGACCATAATGTCGATGATAGAGTTCATAATGTATAGGACAGAGATCATAGTAATCAGTTGGGGGAAAAAAAACATCATTTTTACGTAAACTTCAAGACTTTATTTAACATGTTTCGGATTGTCCGATTTGGGTCAAATATGCACCGTTTTGTTCTAAAATTTGTTGCCTTTTTAAAGGTACCTTCTTAATGCCTTTCTCATATAAACGGAACCAAATTTGCACTTAATTAGATGTTACAGTATCGGGACCACAAACACAATTTCAGCCATCTGGCTTGAATTTTCGCCTTTATCAAAGGAAAACTGTACGGAATTTTCTCTTTGTTGACTTTCATTTCTAACACCCTGTAACTCACAACTGAATGCACCAAGCAAATAATAGCAGAAGAATTTTTTTAGTGTGAAATGTAATAAATATGTAATTATTTGATCGATACTTTACGAGGTATTGATCGTTGCAGCCATCTACCAAAAAATTATGATTTTCTTTTTCTCCAACCTATTATACAGTGTGGAAACTACTTATGGAATAAAATTATTATTGTCCTTATGTTAGGAAATTATGAAAAACAGAGAGACACGTCAACTTTTAATGGTTTTAATTTTCAATAGTGCGCTTTTAAACAAATTTATAGATACAGGATGATTCGCGCAAGTTCAGGGTATTTTAATATTATTATTATTTGTGGCGAGCGGGCGTCTGTCCACCCTACTACTGCGTTCGCACGGACTATTGTATTCATCCCTAAATTATATCTCTCCGACGAGATCCAGTTTTTGTATGAAACAAATAATCTTGTTCAGGTGTAATTTTTTCAGTTCGCAGTGGGCTATAAAAGCCTGACCAAAGACCTCGAATCTGACCAGCGACTCACCGCTGGGCACTCTGAGACGATGTGCATGGCTGTTTCAGTGTCCTCAAGACACAGTCTGCATTCATTGTCTTCAGCCAGACCGATTTTATGCAAATGCGCTTTCAGTCTGCAGTGACCTGAAGTCCAGGATAGTCCATCCTCTTAATTTTAAATGGAGCATCCTGTATGTTTTCATATTTTTTAAAGCTATATAAAAGTATTATGAATAATACGGATGGTTTCAAGAAACTGAATACTTATATTACATGATTTAATTAATCTTAATACATTAAAATAAATGCGCAAAATGTTCTCCACCTCGTTCTTGGCAATAAAACAAGTCTCCTATAAATCTCGCTCCTAACTTTGTTTAAAAGTTATCCTTTCTTTGAGACATCCGATGCTCCTTTACTGTGTTGCATAAACTTTGTTCTTTAGATAACCCCACAGAAAAAAAATCCAACGGCGTAAGGTCTGACGATCTATCTAGCCACTCAATAGTACCTCTTTGTCCAATCCATTTATTGGAAAGATTGCGTTTAAGTAATTTCTGACCATTGTAACATAATGAGGTGGGGGCTTCATCCTGCTGGAACCAGACATTTTCATTCGATAGGCTTGGATCTTTTGCATTAAAAAATAAGTTGACTAACACAGGAACAACTTCGTCTCCAATCAAACTCAAATAGTAATATATCATAACATAAACCATGTTCACTGTTGAATTTTTAAAAATTCTTTTTGAATCAAATAGGCCAAATGTTCAAATTGTATATAAAATTTTTCAATTGAATGAAAAAAGATTATCACGGCAATTTTTAATGATTTCTAACAACTATACCCCCAAACATTCAGTAGAATTATTTATAATCCAAGAAACTTCAGAAATTTTACATGATCTTTCATCTCTGTCACCCACATTCATTTAATTTTCAATTCTAACAGTTAATTCACCTACCAAATTTAATGTAACAACACTGACACATCTGACTGATAACAATTCACATTATTTGCAGATTTTCTTAATTTATCAGCATGTAAATAGTTTTTCAGTTAACAAAACTATGATCTATGAGCGTATCGAGAATTGATTTTAGAAAAATTCCCAACTTTGTTGTTAGTTCAGAAATTTCATTAGTCTGTATTTAGGTTATTAAAAAAATATCATTATTTAACGCCCCTAAAAAAATATACAGTGTTTGATTTAAAATAAAGAGGACGGACTGTGCTGGACTTGCGCGAATCATATAATTAAAGGATATATTTAAATTTATGCTTAAAAAGCGCACCATTGAATTTAAAAATCAACGTGTCCCAGTGTTTTTTCTGATTTCTCAACATAAGGACACAAAAAATTTTATTCCATAAGTGTTTCCACACTGTATATGATAGAGATCATAGTGTATATGACAGAGTCCATAGGGTATATGACAGAGATCATAGTGCATATGACAGAGACCTTACTGTATATGACAGGAATTATACACAACAAATAAATACCCTATTCACCAACAAATTGAAGTTATTTGAAAGGTATTAGAAATATTTCAGTCCTGTTTCGAATTCTGTACACTTTGAAGGAAAGTTATCGATATATGCCCATGCAACGCCTTAAAATAATAAATAATTTACTCTCAGCGAGTGACATATACATATAGTCTTAAACACAGTTTGACAATGCCGCGTGAAATGTCGCACAAAGACATAGACTAGCCAGAAAATTCATAAAGTTTAATTAATTAGTTCACAGTAATTGAGTGATTTCATTTAATTAATTCATAAATTTGATAAAATTTAAAATATTTATGGAAATTTCAATGTGAGAATGGACAATGAAGAAATTGTGTATAATCTTATAATGACAACAAATGAAGACTCAATGAGGATCAAGTGGAAATTCAGTATTTAATAGTTGAAAATAGTTGCAATAAGTAACAAGACGTAAAAATTTTTCATTATTATACATTAATCAGAATATATACATTCTATAAGGTAATTCGCTAACTATGGAACTTGAGGCTTTCATATGATCTTCCAAGGTCTTCTCCAGTGGAAAAATCCCTTCAACTCCATCTCAAGTCAGCTAGCCAATTCCTTTTCAATCTTTTATATTGAGGCAGTACACCAATAGATGTAATAAATTTTTGGTATGGCTTTCCAGTGAAGCTTCTTAGGGGGCGATGTTTTGAGGGAGCATTCAAATATCTCAATTTCGGGAGGCGAGCGTTTCGTTCCAGCTTACAAGACCCTGAACTCATCAGATTGGCATGCGATGCAAGTCTGTTCTAATTGAAGACGCTTGTACTCTGCTCTACTTGAAGACTTGAAGAACTAAGTATTATCGAAAAGTGGTTGCGTCCTCAATATGATGCGTCGGGAAGCTGTAGCAGAGCAGAGCAGAATTCTGGGGAAGGGGCGAGCCACGTCGCCACAAGTCTGTGTTCATTTGGATTTCTAAAAAGAAGTAATATAGATTGTGATGTACGAGGACAAGACGCAGAAGAAAGAAATTCTAAGCATTTTAAAGCAGCTCCTCTTGGGACTGATGTGCCAGGATTTTCTCTTACTATAGGGAAAGAGAAAATCCTGCCGCATCAGAAGAGTAGATACTACTGAGATGTAGTCGCATAATTAAAGGCTTTGTCCTTAACCCCTTCAAAGAGTACAGGCATTTAATCCGGAAGATTACCGTAAACGACTCTTCTTTTATTATTATTATTCTGATATTCCTAGATCTTCTGTGAAGAAACCTCAGAAGCTTTTCCAGCATGGGCAAGTTAGAGATCAATTGTGTTCTGGGTACGCTTTGTTACTGCGATTTTGCGCTACTTTAGGTCACAGCACACCTGTCGACCTGGCCGACACCTGTCCTACCAAAAAATTTCTTTTCCACCTGAACAGGATTCGAACCCGTGACCTTCGGGTTCGAGATATTTAGACCCCAAACCTTACTTGAATGTTTCAAGCTTCTAGCTCTTTCCGTTCGAAAGTTAGCGTGTTTACGGACGGACGGCCCGATCGACTAGGTTTAGACTCACAGATGAAGAATCCGAGGTGAAAAAGATATCTTTTTGACCTCCTATTCTTCATCTGTGAGTCCAACCTAGTCGTTTAAGACTATTATCGGTTCCAAATTAAAAAAATTACAAATATTTGGGCTAAACGATTGCAAGCTGTTCCCTGGAACTAGCACGTAAAAGTTTTTGTTTATTCCTGTTAATTTTTTTGCATATAAGGACACATTCTTCTTGCAAAATACAAATATGATTTTCATGATTTTTCCAGAGCTTCAAAAGAATATTTGCTGTTAATACAAGTATATATAATATGCAGAATAAAATGCTGAGGGATTTGTTCAACCTGATGGTGAAAATTAAATCAATATCTTATGGCTCGGCTATTATGCAGGCGAGTGCCTGCATAATAACTTTTTCAAATCCCTCACGTGAAAAAATAATATTTCAGTGAATCTGCAATTTACTTTTACTTATGTTGCCCTTTGTAAAGTATGAACATCCTAATTTAAATTTCCAAACTTGCAAAAAACATCAAATCGATATAATCTAACTAACAAAAGTTGTAAGGGGTGATTTTATTGAAACAACTGGTTAGGTTAAGTTGCTATTTACATGTACACAATATAAATATAGTTCACGTTCAAATTTCGCGCACTGGCGGACAGCGCACAGCGGTACTTTTCTCTCATTAGTGAACGAGTATGTCCGTTCGGGTGCTGTGAATCTACTGGGTTGCTCCGCAACGGAGGCGATCGGTTTAGATCTGGGAATGTTTGGAGTGGGGTTAAGTCTTCTCAATCTACCAGGCTTTTTCAGCAGCAAAAGCCAGTTGGTGTCGAGCTGAGAGCTTGTGAAACTCTGATTTCTTAGAGTCCCCATTTTAAAGGGCTCAAAGGGTTGATGTGCGCGCGTCAGTCGACGCGCCCTCTCCATAGATAAACGAGAAAATCCATTCTCGTTTATCTACGAGAGTTTCGGTGGTCATTTCAGATAATACTGGTCGTCGCTGGAACGCCCTCTTGGGGTGACTCCTACCCCGCGGAGCGCTGGCGAACTAGTTTCGAGGTATTCACCAGTACAAAATTTTGTGTGACTTCAGAATGCATATTTTTTCGTGTTATGTATTTTATGCTATTTATCGATAAAAAAAATTATTATCAAGTTCGAAAAAGAAACACTTTTACCATAATTTTCAGAAAAAAACATAATTTTGGCATTACAACACTTTTATCCTACAACAGATTAACATCTTCATCGTACCATGCACATATTAAGGGGGACATATTGAGGAAATTTTTTTGACAGTTTTTACAACCATTCAAATTTTGTCATATTGTGTCATATGAGACAATTTCACGCAATCAAGTCAACCATAGATTATTATCCCTCGGACATTGAAAATTGCCTTATAATTTTATGACAAATTTCTCAAGCTCGTTGCTTGATAACATCCAACAGCCTTCGGCTTCAGGCTGTTACCAAGGAACGAGCTTTCGATTGTCATAAAATAATCTCGTCTATTATCTCCTGTATGTCCTAGGGATATTACTACTAATAATAAGTCTATGCATCATACTCTGGACATTTCTATGCGCTCCCAACAGATGATTCTGACAGTTTGGTGGATTACCTTTTGTTTATTTTATAGAGTACAGAAATGCAAAATTATTGTTTTGTATTAATCAGGGAAAAAGTGGTTTGCTTCCTATGAATGTATGATAACATGTACACAAAAGACGATTTCCAAAAACAAATGTAAAATATCAAATAAAAATTTTAATATAAAAGATTATTAATTATACAAATTCCAAACTCTCCTAATCTTTGAGGATTTTTATGTAATATAACATCAAAATGAACTTTTCACCAATTGACGAAAATAGCAGCTGTTGTTTTGATAATGCTCTCACTTTAGAGCTTGGTCCTAGGGAAATTGTTCATCGTTGGAAACGTATGCCAGAATGTGATGAATTTGTGGGAGCTAGGTTTGTTGTGCTACCTATTATTTTGATACAATTCACAAGTAAAATGTTCTAGGAGAAGCAAACATACAGTTGTTGCTTTCAAGGAAGCAATATATGTTTTTGGCGGTGATAATGGTAAAAGTATGCTGAACGATCTACTCAGATTTGATGTTAAAGAGAAATCATGGGGTAGAGCTTTTGCAACAGGTATTCCCCCAGCACCCAGATACCATCATTCTGCTGTTGTACATAATACTTCAATGTTTGTTTTTGGTGGATATACAGGAGATATTCATTCTAATTCCAATCTAACTAATAAAAATGATCTCTTTGAGTACAAGTTTTTCTCTGGCCAATGGATAGAATGGAAATTTATTGGAACTACTCCAGTACCAAGATCTGCTCACGGAGCTGCAGTATATGATAATAAGTTATGGATTTTTGCTGGATATGATGGGAATGCTAGGTTGAATGATATGTGGACATTTCCACTTGTAGTAAGTACTATGTGGAAATATTGATTGATATAAGGTACTACTTGAGTATTTAGTCAAATTGGAATGTTGTTTTTTATTTTTGAAAAGAAAATGCATGCAAGTGTTCACAGCAGATTCCAATACAGTAAATGGGGAATGAAAATTATTAATAAATTTATATATAAATAACATATCTCTTGTGACTTTAAATCAAAAAAATTATCTTTCAAGTTTAGCTAAATACTAAATTGACACTCATATAATTTTCTATACCATATATTTGATACTAAAAGTTCTTTTACCAAGGATCCTACTGATATTGCACCATCCTCACTTGAAATTTTCTGGATATTCGAAGAAATATTTACTTTTTGGTGTTTAAAAAATAACATTGTTTTCTGCTTTTTTTAACAGTGCATAATAAAACCTCCCCTTTTTAAAATTGATACACTGAAATTAGATAGATGTAGATATTCTCTTGTAATATCAATACTGGTCGTGTGATGAAGCGGCATTTCTTACAAAATGCATTTAATTGCTACAACCACTGACGAAAAATTGTGTGATTTTGTTGGTTAATTTCTAATATATGACTATATCACTAGAAAAAATTATAATTCATTATTGTCTTCAACTCAGGCTAAAGGAATAAATCACTAAAGCTTGTCTTCAAAATGGTCAATAAACTGAAAAAAATTATATATGAAACAACTGATTAATAAAAATATTTGAAAAAGTTTGTACTAGAGTGTTGACCAATTTTACCCAATAGAGGAATTTATATTGATAACATTTGATCAAATAATAATCAAGTTGTAACCACTGCATGTATTGTGATAGCCAAAAAAAAATATATTTAATGAAAAAAATATCTATACCTGATCAAAAAATTTTGACAGGGTGATGTGCGTTTTTGGGAAGAAATTGAACAAAAAGGGGAATGTCCACCCACCTGCTGTAACTTTCCAGTTGCTGTAGCAAGAGAGTGCATGTTCGTTTTTAGTGGACAAAGTGGTGCAAAAATTACGAATTCTTTGTTCCAGTTCAACTTTCAAGAGAAAACGTAAGTCTTGAAAAATTTTTCCTTCTTGTTCATTTTAATTATACATTTTATTGAGTTGATAATTGCAAATTAATACTCATGTGGTATATTTTTTCTCAAAAATATATAATACTTTTTCCAGAAAGGTCATTACTGATAATCTTTAAAAATAATTTTTTACTAAACCTACTAATTTCCATTGAAGTAAAAAACTGTTGATCTGAAATAAAAAAAAAAATTCAAATACTTTAGAATAGGGAAATTTAAGCAGATCAGTATGTCTGGAAATATGAGTGTCAATAGCTTGGTGTAAGAGCATTGGGCTCGTAAACAAAAGGTCGCGGTTCAAATCCTGTTCCTGTTCAGAAAGAAATTTTCTAGTTGGATGGGTTATGGCAACCATTTCACTGTTGGGTCAAAACTTAACAATGCTGTGACCTAATGTGGAGCAAGATTGCAGGTAAAAAAGCCTACTGCGAACACAACTGAACTTCTAACTCGCACAAGCTGAAAGAAAAATCTTCACAGAAGATCTAAGAGTATCAGAATAATATAAATATATTTTCTTCATACCCTTTACTTGATCTATTATAACCGGTACTTGAACGATTCAAGTTTTTAAAATTTGGTGAGAACTAAACGCCTTTTTTTAAATCATATGTATTAAACTCAACTTTTTACAATAACAATAAGACATAAATGGGAATAAGGACAAATCTAAGAATCATCAAAAAATATTTCAGAAAAAATTGTGTAATAAATAGCTATGGAAGTATTCAAATATATATTGCAATAATATTTTTCTTGTTGACTACTTTACGACATATTGGACACTTTTTAATGGTTACTGCAATAGTTTCAATACAAGTTTTGCAGAATAAATGCCCACATTTAGTTGACATAACTTGTTTTTCAGACAAACTTTCATAACAAATACGACATTCTAAACCTTTATCTTGATTTATATTTTTTTCCTTATTTGAATTTTCGTATTTTGTGGGTGGTTCTTCGCTCTTACGTGTCTCTGCAAACTTCTCTAACACTGCATTTGCCTTTTTAAGAATATCCTCTGTTTCTTTACAATAATTTTGGATATCTTCAATGGTATTTATTTCACTTAGGTCATCTTCAATATTTATTACTCTCTGGGATTTAGTAGGTTTAAAAACTGTTCCTTCACTTGCTGATGAAGAAGGCTCATTTACATTGATGTTATCATTGGGTTTATTGCTTGAACTTGGTAAATATGGATCATCTTCATCATCAGAAAATAAACCACTTGATTTAAATGTATCTTCAACTTTATTTTTTACATTTTCATTGATTATCCTAGATCTCGATATTATTGTTGACACACAATCATCATCAGAATCGTCCAAAACGATTATAGTATTATTTATATCCCTTGGTACTTTAAGACTAGTTGATTTTCTCTTTGTGCCTTGAGTAGTTCGCCTTCTCGTAGAACATGTGCTCGCTTCTGCATCAACGTCGTTCAATTGAGGAGGTGGAGCATAGGAATTTACTCTGCAAATTCTCTTGGGCCTTGGCATGATTTTGTATTTTTATCAATTGGAGCTTATTGGCATAACATATATACCTATTTAGGAATTATGCACTTCGTGGATTAAATTATAACTGAGCTTTTTGGATACTTAGGTGTCACAAATTTGTTTTCAATTTGTAACGGTTTCTTTCATGAAAGGAATATTTTGATTTGACGGTTAACGAAGAGATGTCAGTTGTCAGTTGTCAGTTGTCACAGGGGAAATTATTTCCTCATTCTTTAATGTGATATTAGAACAATATTTTTAATAGAGAAGTTTCTTTTTCTTAACCAACCTTCTGAAAATATAAAAAAAATTGCTTGGCATTGATTCAACTTTTACTAAGATCATAGAGTCTATGACTTCTTTTATAGTCACATCTAGATAGCTCAGAATAAACACTCATACTACCATAGAAGTTATGAATGTATTTTATCTATGTCTAATATATTCAATTTTAAACTTCAAATTGAAGTGATGTTAAGTGAATAAAATATAGTTACGAAGGTTGTGAAAAGATATAAATACTATATGAAAAGATGCATACCGTTAACGATTGATACTCATATTTACAATTTTGGTATTTCAATTACTTTGAACTTGTTTGAGACCTATTTTAGCTTTCAGTTAAAATTTCATACAAATATTTATTCTCAATCTTATACTTAGTGACCTTAGAAAGAAGTATTATAAATCCAGCAAGAATAATTTCTTCAATTTGATTTTTTGAAAATCAAGAATGAAATGATAATATTTGCAAGTTATTTTACTAACATGTGGTCGGAAAAGGAATTACTAATGTTTGGCTATCCCGCAATTAAGTTCACTCTCGTGGGCGTTTGGGCATCTACAAAATGAGATGGTGAATTTGAGCTTGTGACATCATGTTCCTAGCAACTTGAACTTCATGGATTAACTGTGTCAGAGCTTGATTGAGGATGATAAAAACTGGATATGGAAAAGTGCATTGCTTTGTTGTGTGGATGGTCATATAGATGAGGCAGTAAAGTGGATTGTAGGATATCAACATCACAACGCACAGCTGCCATATTGCCTTGGAATAAAAGAAGTGGTGATCAGCTACTATAGACAATAGCCATCAAACTATTGATCTAATTGTCTTATGTAGATGTCTATAAACAGAAAACTCAATATGACATCACTCTCCATAGAGCTGAAGATAACATTATGCCATTCTGCCTATCTATGCTGCCATTTTCTTCACCATTTCAAATGTTGACCAATGTGGTCCTCAATCAAAAGAAGTACTAATAATGGACAGTACGAAGAAATCGGAAAGCTCAAAGACAGAGATATATAGCATGCAGTGTAATAGGCCAATCTTCTTCTCCAAACTATTAGTCAGCGATTTGACGTACAGTAGTAACAAAACGGTATTGTAGAGGCAGTTCTTTGAAGCGCTTATCTTAATGATATGTGGTACATCTCGGTCAAAATTGTAGAGCAAAAAATTTATGACAAATTTTATGCCAGATATTTTTTCATTTATGAGATAGCAGGGTGCTCAGCCATACATTCCTTAATGTAAATCTCGGAGAATACTTTGTATGAAGTTTTTAATCATTTAAATTTCATTAACAACTGATCTGGTACGGACATGTCATGAGAATGGGACAGGAAATATTACCACAAATAGCAGAACCATCAACCACCAATTAAGAGAAAGAGAGGAAGACCAAACTATCATGGAAAAAAGGGATAGAGGATGAAATTACAAAATTCGAATTGCACAATACGATAATTATATGGTGAATAAATGGGTGAAAAGCCCACAAAAGTAAACCTTGTGCATGGGTCCATTATTCCATTTTTGTATTTGTGCACAAGTTGAAGCTTAGCGCAAGTTTCCACAAATATAGGTAATTCAAGTAAATGGTGTAAACAAAATACACAATAGAGTTACAAAACAGTAAAATCTGTGAAACTTTCTCTTATGCATACAAGCAAACACACAAATACATACTTATATACACAAACCTGTGGATACAGGGAATAATATATATGTTAACTAGAATGAGAAGAAAAAATTAAACATGTCACAAGCCAATACAAGTTCATATTTGTACTCGACGATCTATTTGCGAATACAATATGAGATATGTAACCGTAAGGGAAAGTCAGTAGCCAATTTGTAATCAGTTTTTTTAAAAGTTATATGAATATATTTATTTTTATATGTGGTGGTAATTTATTATTTGAAAGAATTACTTGTTAGACCGATGACTTCTTGTTCTCTCTCTCACTGAAGCACCTGCAGCTGTCGGTTTTATGATTTTCCTGGGATCGCTTGTTTTGGGAGTATTTGCGTTGGTTCTTCTTTCTGCTTCCTTTGAAACAATTTCAGGCTGTTTGATATCTTCTGTTTCTCCCTGAAGTTCGCATTCCTTCTCTGAGTTCCTGATGTTTGCGTTGCTGGTGCGCTGTATACCTTGCGTTTTTCCGAATAGTAGATTTCTTCCAGTTCTTCGACAGTGTAGGCTTTATTGTTGATATAGTCTGTTTCCTTTTATGAACGATTGGTCTGCAGGATTCTGCTTGGCTGCACTTGCAAATTCCCTCAAAACTCCCCGCTCACGTCTCTGTTTAAAAGTTAGGTCGTGTGTAATTGCTGTTACCAGTACTTTTCAATTTTTTTCATTGTTTCAAAATTTCTACTTTTTCCAGATAGGATATAAATTTATTCTTAACAGGGGTTTTTTTTTGATTTGTTTAGGCGGTATAAGTTGTTTAAATCTGTTTCTCTAACATCAACATCCAACAATTTGAGTTTCCTTGTAGGTAGCTGAAATTTTCTCAGGGCTTCCTAAGCCAAAACATTGATTTTTGCATTTTTTTCCAGAAATTCCTCTTTATTTTTGAGTATTTGATTTTCAATTTCAAAGTTGTTGGTCTTCTATTTTCAACAAAAGCCTTATTTCACTAGCTTCTCAGGAAGATTTTATTTCTGCTCAACAATTTCTTCCTGTAAACTTCTTACGGCTTTTATTGATTCTGATTCCATTACTCGGAGTAAATTTAGTCTGTGGACACCTTTAGATATTATGTCCAGTTTATGTTCTTATCACTCAACTGGAAATTTTTTATCTCTCAGCTGGCAATATTTACACACTAAATATCAAAATAAATGAATAATAATTGTCCACTTATGGGAACTATAGTAGGAACATTAAAAGAGTCAATAAAAAACCTGGGCACGCCGAAGAACCGAAAATAAAAGCTGAAAAAAATATTAGATGGATTACAAATAATAGCTGAAGTTAAAAGAGATCATGAAACAATAAAACTGCACAGGGACTATGGGAAGTTATGCTGTTAAAGAAGGCCAAGAAGGAATATTATTCTTTGAAGATATCATAGTGCCAGAATAAACAAAAACAGGCCTGATAAATAGTGACTTCTCTTAGGAATAAAAAATGGCAGCAAGGAATTATAATAATTTTTTTAAACCCACGACCTCTGATAAGGTGAAAATGATGAAGAACTTGTAATGAATATAGTTTGTCTACCTATGTATTGAAAGAGATAGTGAATGTTATTTCCGAACCTCTTTAATTTAGAATAATCAGATGTTTTGAGGAAAGTGTTGTTTTCCCAGATTCGCAGAAGGTAGCGAAAGTGATTGTTTGCAAAGTGGCGATCAGAGCATGTCTAATAATTGGAGAACAATATCAGTTCATTCTACAATATAGAATCTGATAGAAAGATTAATACGTACAAGATTAATAAAATATTTCCAGATGAACAACTATCTCACAAATCAACATGGGTACAGAAATAAGAGATCAACTATCTTAGTTTGTGTGATCTTTCAATAGTGTTTCCCATGAGATTCTTCCGAGTAAGCTCAAATATTATGAAGTTTGGGGCCCACGTGTTAAATTGCTTAGTTTTTTTTAGAGGGGAGGCAGCAACAGGTAAAAATGAAAGAAAACCAAATAAATTGGATGAAGATACCAGATGTAGAAGTATGAAACCAGATTTTTTTTGTTAAAATTACACATCTGTTTGAAAATTATATTTTAGTCAAAATAATCTCTATTAGTATTATTAATACATTTTTCCCACCTCTTTGGCAGTTTGTGAATGTCACGCCAAAAAATAAAAGAATCCTTTTGCAGCCATCCAGTAATCAAGCCATTTTTATACAAATTTGAGGGTTGTTCAGGAAGTCCGTATCCCAGTGATGAGAATAGATAATAATCGGACGGAGCCAAGTATGGAGAATTAGCCGCATTCGCGCTAGTTTTCCACAGTTGAAGGCCTCGATCCTTTCTTTGAGCCGTTATGCTGTATGTGATGGGGAATTATCATGAAGCAAAATGCCTTTTTGTTGGCTTTTTCCATATCCCAGTCGTTTTTCACGTAATGCTCGATTTAAATCGATCATTTGTTGTTTGTAGCGATCAGTGTTAACGGTTCCCCAGGTTTTAACAGCTCATATTAGATTACACCCTTCTGATTCCACCAAACACAGAGCATTGTCTTCTTTCCAAAGGGATTTGGTCTTGCAGAGGATGTCAATGGTTCTTCTGCCTTTACACGTAATTGTCATCATCTATCACGATTCGATGGAAATTTTATTTTCTTTTGTATATTTGGAGCAGCATTTGACAAGAGGTTTTTCGCCTTGCTGTCTCATTCAGTTCATACGGAACACATTTTCCCATTTTCTGAATCTTTCCCATAGCTTTCAAACGAATGGATTTGGCTTTCTACGTCACATTCAATTGATCCGCGAGTTCTTGTTAAGTTTGAGTATCAACTTCATCCAAGAGAATGTTCACCGTACGCTTTCGACACGCATTCAATTCTGCAGCAGTTGTCTTCAAATGATTAGAGAAAACTAATGCTGTCCAGAAATAATAGTTTGTAGGCACAAAACTCGACAAGTTCAGGGTTATAGAAAAATATACCGGTGTGTGGAATTTGGGTTGTTTTGTTTTAAAAATATTCGTCAGCTGTTAGAAGATATGATGGTGCTTCAAAAGCCGTCTTACGGCCCCTAAACTGATGGCTAACATCATCTATAGAAAAACAAATATCTTAAGAATAATATCAAAAACTGGATCACATAACATCCAAAGTGGGAAATTTCTTGATATCCAAATTCAAAAGAACATAAACCTCAATATTCATATACAGAATCTTAACAAGAAATTGTTACCGACATATTCCTCTTAGACTGAAAAGAGTGTCTAGCGAAGGCGTTTTGTTGAATTCTTACACCGCTTTTTTCCACAATTCAATGTCCTATGGGATCCTTATCTGGTGTGTTGCACCTGAAGCTAATTTAACTTTTCTGAAATAGAAAAGAGCAATAAGAACTTTTGTAGGAATTAGCAGCTCTTTCTCCTGCAGTGATTACTTCATAAAATATGATTTTCTTACCATTTACAGCCAATTTATCTATGCTTGTTTGCTTCAACTTAATGAAAACAAATTCGTTGACAGCCCCCCTGCATTGCGACCACATAGGTCTTTACTGCGTTACCATACTACCAAGTTTTCGCAGAAAGGTTACCTCTTTCGCAAAGTTTATTATTTTGTTGGGAAACTCGGCTTTTATATTGGGTGGTGTGGGGATTATCCAGTAAGTTTGGTTTGCTCTAGCGCTTTGCATTGGCAGAGTATGTGGTTGGTGGTTTCTCGCGGGCCACTGGCCAGTAAGAAGCCCTGTAAGTAACCTCAGCCCGTTCTTTAACAGCGATAGGGCTAATTGGGCATTCTCCTTAGAGGGCGTGATGGGCGCCTTGGCTCTCTTTTCCCATTCATCGACTTCACTCCTAATCAGTGTGGGTGGAACTCCCCTTTTTGCAAAGGCGTCTGGTTTCTTATTTCCATCAATTCCCTTACGAGCTGGTACTCAAATCTAGGACTAGTTTGTTGCTTTTCGCTGGTGTATAAAGAATTTTTTACAGTTCCAGATGGTCCTTGCCTTCACTCAACGGCCATCAATTGTTTTAGTGCCATCTGACTATATGAGGCAATACAAATTCTATTTATTTTGTATTGTCTGGAGTGCCAAACTTGGGCATATCTCTCTATAGTGAGAATTTGGGTTTTAAGCGTTGTTATAGGCTTTCCCAAATGCTTGGAACCATATAGGCCTATACCTGGTGCCTTAGGGACCCATGCCATTCCTTCCATGCCTTTTTGGCAGTCACCTATGATCATTTCATTGCTCTAGCTCTAGCATCAGGGTCATATTAAACTGGCACGGAATCTCTCAGGAACGAGAGAAGTTCAGTCTTTAGTGATTCCAGAATTCTCATATGTCCCCTTCTAGGCTCTATATGCCCCCTTCTATGCCCTATATGTTTCCTTCTAGGCCCAATATGTCCATTTTAATAACACATATCGGACCTTCTTTTTCACATATATGCAGCGGAGTATAATCCTATAAAACCTCTATTGATTCTATGGTAGTTGTATATGCAGGAACCATTGGCTTTAGTCAACAAGATGTGTTTCGCCTCCAGAAAATTTTTCGCGCAATACAGTCATTGTTTCAGGAGCAGTTTGGCATGCTGCGCCGTCTTGCTGAAAATAAACTTTGTTTCGCTATTATAACATCATTCGATAACGTAATCCATTCACTATAACAGTAGCACCAGCATCATTCTCGAAGAAATAACGCCCAATCACTCGTCTGAAACCGAGTCTTCTTCTTCTTTTTTTTTTGGATTTTCAGAGCTATGAGTCCGACAATTTTGGTAATTAACTTAACTAGAAGAAGAACTCAACTAGACAGAAGGAAATGAGCTTCATCATTCAGAATAATGTCATTAAGAAATATTTTGAACGAATTTGAAAATTTCAATAATCAAGTTTGATTTTATAGTTTGACCAAACTATAAAATCAATAGCCGCGAACAACGGTTTCAACCCCAATATAATAGATAATCTAATTCGACAGAAACTATATAAAAAAGGCTATGGGCCAAATTTATCCCGTCATAAAAACTGAAGAAAATAAAAAATTCATTTCTCTATCGTACTTTGGTAGCATTAGTCAAAAAGTGGCCAATAGTTTTTCAAAATCAGATGTCAATATTGCCTTCAAAACGCAAAACAAATTATAATCGGTATTATTTAACGCAAAGGACCCTACTCCAAACATACACAAATCAGGAGTTTTGAGTTATCTTGTTCTACGTGCAGTAATAAATTTCTAGGACAAACAGGACGTTCCTTCAAGATGAGGTTCAACGAACATAAAATGAGTTTCATGAAAAATAAACGAAATTCTACTTTTGCCACTTATTGTCTAGAAAACTGTCATTCCTTTCCCACAATAGATAATCTTAAAATTTTACATGTAGAATCAAAAGGGAAGAAACTCGATTATCTAGAATCTGTTGAAATTTTCAAATTAGTTCACAATAACAATAATGTAAAAATAATGAATGGCTGTACGGAGCTATGTTAATCGAAAATATTTGAGATATTTAAAAAGTAACATCTGTTTGAAACCTTTTTCAACGAACATGAAATGAATTTAATGAAAAGTAAACATAAATTCAACTTTTGCCACTCATTCTTTAGAAAACAGTAATTTCCTTCGACAAAAGAAAACCTTAAGAAAATTTTACATGTAGATTCAAAAGAAAAGAAACTTGATTATTGAAATTTTCAAATTCGTTCACAATAAAAATAATGTAAAAAATAATGAATGACTGTATGGAGCTTTGTAAATCGAAATATTTGAGATATACAACAAAATAATGTAAAAATAGTGAATGACGACTGTACGGAGCTATGTAACCCCAAAAATTATTTGAGATATTTAAATGGGTGCCATCTGTTTAACAACCTTCTTTGTCGATTGCCGACATTCCGATATCTGTTAGAAGGCCCCTCTTTTTTAACCCGGTTTTTATCACGTTCCGATTGTAAACCTCTGTACCACTATTAGGTGTTACCTAGAATCTATTGAAATATTTAAAATATTTATCACTTTTGTTTAAATACCACTGTACCACTGTTAGGTCTTCAGTTGTCTGATGATGGGATAGTTCATTTCCCGAAACTCGAGTCACAAAAAATGTGTAATATATCTTTTTATTGGTAGTAAAACATAGTATAATAATTTCTACAATTTGTTTTAATTAGGATCAACTACCAAATAGTAACGCTGAAACAATTCAGTAACTCAATTAATTTATAATATTCCAGATAAAATAGGAGTGGGTAATGTGGTTTGAGTGAGTAAGGACATAGCATTGTTTCTTTCAATTATGAAATTCAATTATGAGATTTTATAAAGTAGAAATACAAATAATATTGTCTGAGTGATAATATGAAAACAGGTTGAATTTCTTTTTTCATATTATTCACTTTCACTGGGTTCACTTTCGGTTCAATTTACACATGTTGTACCTAATTACAAATTAATAATGTAGTGTGTACAGAGGGAGGAAGTCTATGTGCTTGACCCTCTGGCCGAAGAATAACGAGAGAGTGTGTCTCGGTCGAGTGCCAAAGATATACTGTTAGATGCTTAGCGTGGGGTGGCAAAATCCGATTTTGATAGGTGTCAAATGTGTAGCAAGTAGAAAAATCTACTCCAAACCTCGAAACGGCTTTGGTCTGAATGTTTCTGGATCTGGTTTAAAGATTACCACAAAAATTATGAAGGATAAATGGTTTTCGATCCTTATAAGGATCGAAAACCAGCTATAGCTGATATGAAGGCCTACATTCCATTTGTAATACCATACTTTGTTCAATTTCGAATAAATCTAACAAGTACTAAACATAAAACATCCTAACAGTCAATTTAAAGATCACATAATATTGCGGTTTTTTTGGGGTAATGAACCATGACTTGCACTAACCAAGATGTCATACCCAATTATTATTATTATTTTTTTATTATTATTATTATTATCCTGATACTCCTAGATCTTCTGTGAAGATCCCTCAGAAGCTTTTTCAGCTTGTGCGAGTTAGGAGTTCAGTTGTGTTCTGTGTAGGCTTTGTTACTGCGATCTTGCGCCACTTTAGGTCACAGCACTGTTAATTTTTGACCCAACAGTGAAATGGTGGCAGATACCCGTCCAACTAGAAAATTTCTTTTCTACCTACAGGATTCGAACCCGGACCTCCCGGTCACGAGTCCGATGCTCTCCCGCTGAGCTATCGACACTCATATGTTATGTTAACCAACCAAGGCTTTTGACAAAATCTTCACAATCTGAAGACCTTGTACATTGTAGGTGGACACGCATCTCAACAGAGCATATTCTTAGAGGTGCACCACCTCCTCCTGCTAGAAGATACGGACATTCGATGGTTGCCTTCGATAGACACTTGTATGTTTTTGGAGGGGCTGCTGATAGTACATTATCCAATGATCTTCATTGTTTCGATCTGGATTGCCAAACATGGTCAATAGTGTATCCGGTTGCGGAATCATTTATACCTTCAGGTGAGTGTCAGTTTTTATTTTCTAGTACCAAAAATTTATTGCCCGCAACATGTTGGCAAAGGTGAGTGCGAAATTCATCAAAAACGAGGCACAATTTTTCTTTCTCGAAAAGTCGTGTGTATAAAATTTCAAACTCTATATCTGAAATCCTAGCATCAAATCCACATTATACGTTAATCTACATTCTAGACGGAGTCATACGATTTTGCACAGTGCAAGTTGTTGACTTGACAGTTGACGTTTACTACACCATTCTTTTTTATATATGCATGGATTCTCACGGTCGTAATTCGAAGGTTTTCTTTTCACTGGCGGCAGGTTACAAGTTGATTTGATGAGATCAAGTGGATTTGATGGAGGTGGCTTGTAAAGGGTTTTCCAATAAGATGTTGTTTCAATTTGATATTAAAATAAACGATTATATTTTAAAAGAAATCAATGGATGTTTATTTCATTATCAAGAGGAAGGTATGTCATTAACAATGGAAAACGATATCAGCCAAATGGCCGCGACGGCTACGATTGCAGCACCATATCCATTAAATTGCAAGATCTTGGTGACCAATTTTGATCATCTCTTCGAGTTATAACAGGGACAGTTATCATTTCTTGCAAAATTGCAATTGTTGCGCCGTCTTGTTGACAAAAAAACGTCGTCCAATTCCGGCCATAAAAATCATAAATCATAGCTCGGTACCGCAATCCATCCACCGTAGCAGTTGCACCAGCCTCATTTTCGAATAAGTAAGGTCCAATCACACTGCCAGCCCAAAAACTGCACCAATGTCAACATCAACAGCAGCACGTTGAGAATTTCAACAATCAATCATGGATTTTCCTAGTCCAAAATGCGACAATTCTGCTTATTTACGTAGCTTCCCAGATGAAAATGGGCCTCATCACTGAAGATGATTTTTCGATGAGAATCCGGATCATTTTGATTGATGCATTTCAAGGACCCAATCAGCAAAGACACGACGTTGCCGATGATCGACTCGCTTGAGTTCTTGTGTTAACTGAACTTTAAAAGTCTTGAGATCTAAATCTTTATGCAAGATGCGGTGCAATGTCGTTTGTGGAGTGCCTAATTCCAAAGATCGACAAACCTGAGATTTCGTCAACACTACGGGTTAGAGCAGCAATATTATCAGTTGCTCTTGAGCGACGCACCAAGGACCAGAATGGAGAACGTAACCAAGTATCAGAATAGAGAACAGTACTGCACATTTCCGAACTCAGTAACCTAGTACTCATTATCTGGGATGATTGAATGTTTTCCTTAGGAAAGAACACGAACCTGGAAATATCTAATAAACCTTATCTTCCAGCTTGTATAACCTTTTCATCGTAAATCACCCGACATTACTACGGTATCCCGTTTTTGAGTTTTCAGTTCTGGAATGATCATTTGATTCTTAGACCTGTATGTATCCAACTTTATTTTTGGTAGAATGTTTAGAATATGTGTCAATACATATATACATTAATTGGTCTCACAACTTTCGTGGAAACGGGTATGAGTTGTAAGATTCTAAAAAGGGTACCACTTAGCATATGACGTTCTTCATAAAAATTGCGAAAATGAGAAATCACTTAATTTAATCAGAAAGATTGTACATACTATAGGAAGAGTGTTTACTTATCCAATCGGAATGAAATTTGACATTTAAGTAAATAATGATGACGGGCATAAATCCGCCATAAGATTTCGTCTAGAATATTGATTGGCTCAAACTAAAAAATATATCGCAGCAGTCAATGAGATATTGAAGTTGAACAAAATATCTACAATGAAAGATTTCACCACAATGCTGAGGGCCCTATCATGGATATAACTTTACATAGTTGCTTAGACTGATGGAAATTCCTAACTTTGGTTAACTGGAATAGCTTTGGCAGAAGTTAGAGTTGTAGTAGTACGGATATAAATTGGAAGAGTCGTTAGAGAATCGTAATAACACTGGGATAAGTTGTGAACGTTCACAACAAAACATTGCTATTTCTTGTGGAATATTGATGAAAACTACGTAATTTAGTCATTCTGTTCTCATTGTACTTGATATAAATATAAAGATTAATATATGCGATTTATATACAAGTAATTAATTTATTATTAAGCAAGAGGATCGTGGACATACACTAAAGATCATTCTAATTACCCTCTTTTAACATGAAAACTCTCTCCAGATTTGTTGAACTGCCCTTACTATTAAAGGGGACAACTTAAACAAAAATAAATATCCAGTAGTGATCTTGAAGGAAATTATCCAATAGCTGTTATATATTACTCAGACTTCAATGTACGGGTCTAAAGTCTGAAATACACAGACCTTGTGCTGTTCTTGACATTAAATTCTCAAATGATCAATCCTTAAATGCAACCTTTTACTACCTGAATTGTACCAATCCAATAAGCTGCTACCTATAAACGATGTGTTCGCATCCTTCCTCTTCACTGATTGGGGGTCCAAAGCTGAAACTTGAAATTTGAACCTCCTTTTGTTCAACGCACGTCGTCAATCTCTACGTCAATATTTCAAAATGCCTGGATTTCAACGGCGGAATTAAAGTGTGATAATATACATATGTCCGCAAAACTTGTTCTGTAAATAATTACTTGCTCTGAATTCGTTTAAATTATTCTGAAAAATGTGCCTCATCTAATTTTTTTGATCATAAATTTTTACTTTTGCAGATAATGAATAAAGATATAACCCTATGATCAGCAAACAAATTTTTTTGATTGATTTCTCCCAGAAATATCAGTAAATCTGCTCTAGTTTACTATTATTAACTTTACTTTGGATTGAAAGTGTCATAGCCAATCAAATGCATGGAATTTTCTCAAGTATTTACCGGAGATACCGGATGGGTTCGCAATTGTTACAGCGACTAAAATAGCCCGTAACAACCGTTCGGATGCAAAATACTCGAATATTTAGAAATGAGCCATTATGTCTATCCACTAACGAGTACGTTTTTTTCCAGGCCGACTATTTCATGCAGCAGCCGTTGTTGGCGATGCTATGTTTATATTCGGCGGCACAGTCGATAACAACGTCAGAAGCGGGGAAATGTATCGTTTCCAATTCTCCAGCTATCCGAAATGCACGCTACGTGACGATTTTGGGAAGATATTGGAAACTCGTCAATTTTGCGATCTACAATTTCTGATTGGAGCGGACGAAACCAGGATTCTTGGGCACGTGGCTTTGGTGGCCGCGCGGTCCCAGTATCTACGCACAAAGATCAGACAAGCGAAGGAAAATAGGGATAAACATCTGGAAAAATTATTCGGCACAACGAAAGTGCCATTCAACGATACACCCCTCATTCAGGTCAAGCTGCCTGATGCCGATCCCGAGGCATTTGAGATGGTTCTGAATTATATTTATATGGATTGTATAGATCCTACGAAAAAGGCTAAGAAAGACGAGGATCCCGCAAGCAACAGGATCGTTTTGAGGATGATGGATGTCTACAGGTAGATTCAAACTTATTTCATTCAAGTAATATGTAACGCATACACATATACTAGGGCGTTCGTCCACTGGAACCAATTATAATCGGCTAAGCGTACACACGATGTGGACGTGGATGAACTTCCATCCGCGATAGATTCGAATTAACGCACTGGATAGAGAGTCTCTTCTAAAAATATCTAATCTAAGGACTTTTTTATCTTTATGTTTTAACCAACAGATGGCATTTAAAATGACTTGACAAGCTTAAGAGGTGTATTTTTATTGCCTAATCAGAAACAGTGCATTTTGTCTGCTATGCAACGTTCCAGGTAATAATTAAAATCAAAATAATGGAATTTTTAATGAAGAAAAATTCCACAAAATAGTTTTTATTATTTTACTACTACAAACTCCAACAGGAAATTTTTACTTATTAGTTATTATTATTATAGTAACATTTATTTATTACAATTTATCTCTCTCCATTTCTCACCCTTTTTGCACAAAATTAACATTATTATCCACACTACTGGATACTTTGGAAATGCCTGAAAACATTTTATTGTCGATATTTGACTTTTTGGCTAGAAAGTCTATGATATAGCTCTGTGACTCTGATACTAGATGCACCAGACGCGTGACTAAAGTTCTGTGGATATAGTGCACTTTTCTATGGACTAGTGTCAGAAAAGTTGCAATTGCTTCTGGCATTTTACCGAACTTGTGATTGCAAATGAATTGTTGATGTGCTTTACCATTCACATACTTTTAGAAGAAATACCGATTATTCAAATTTGAGAGTCTGCAGGCTGTATATTTTCTGTAGACTCTTAAATACCAAGTGTAGATGTATGAAACCGGAATTTCCCTATAGTTGGTGCTAGCCATCAGTTTAGGGACCGTAAAATCGCTTCTGCAGCACCCTCATATTTTCCTAATAACTGACGAAAATTTTCAACACATAACAACCCAAGTTTCATACACCGGTATAATTTTCTATAATCTTAGACATGTTGAGTTTTGTGCCCAAGACTTACGACTTGAGGACAGCATTGGTTTTCTGTTATAATTTGAAGACAACTGCTGCAAAATTGCATCCAATATTTGTCGAAGCTTACAGTGAGCATGCTCACTGTAACCTCTCAAAGGTCAGTGCAAGACGGGTACCGAGAATGCTCACCGCAACTCAAAGGAAGTAAGAGTCGATTGCTGTAAGGAGTTTTTAGAGCTCTGTGGAGAAGACCTATCGACTATTTTCAACCGGCTGGTTACTGGGAATGAGACGTGGGTTCATTACTATGATCCTGAGAATAAACAAAAGCACATGCAGTTGATTGAAAAGGGTGCACAGCCCCCACAGAAGTTCAAAGTCACCCATCCGCTAGAAAAATAATGGTTACGGTCCTTTGGGATTCTAAAGGTATTTTATTGATAGAATGCACTGTAGCGAACAACTTCTTCGCTCCTCGTCCAGAAACCTGCCTTGCTCTGTTGTAGCTCGACCGGCGTATCAATAGAGGACACGACCAGTCTAAAGATTCATGACTAACCGTCCCCGCCGGGTTCAAATAGGGCAAGGCACACAGCGTCGACAACACATGGTCACAGGCAGAGCTGCGCATCACGCCTGTCCGATGATTTTCAGATGCACAGACTCTAAACGAAACACCGTCTCTCGAATTAAGAGGTGGAAGCTCCCTCACAACACCGCATTTTCCTTCGATAGCTTCGACACTAAAAAGGGTGAAAGCATCACAGCAGCATCATACGCAATCACTTCGCGTAATTTAAGAGAAGAAATTAAAGGAAAAAGGGGAGGATAACTCACAGTGGGAGTGTTGTTGCTTCACACCAACGCGCCGGTTCACAAGGCCCACGTGGCGAAGACTGCTGTACGGGAATGTCACTTCGAAGAAATTACTCATCCTCCGTACAGTCCAGACTTGACCCCCAGTGACTACTACCTTTTCCCAAATGTGCAAAAATATCTTTGCGGAAAGCGAAAGCGAAACCGATTATGAAGGACTGAAAGTAGCAATTAATACCTATTTTGAAGAGAAGCTGAAACAATATTTTTTACAAGGTTTAGAGAAGCTTATTTCTCAATCCCACAAATGTATTGAATTTCTAGGGGACTAAATTGAAAAATAGAATTTTTACGAGTTTTCTTTCGTGCCTATACCGAGAATACATTGAACGCCCCTCGTACTATTGCATGCGACTTATTGTCCTGAGTTGGTCCTGTCCCATTTCATCTATTCGCATCACTGGACACGATTTCGTTTGAAAACACTTCAATTCTTATGAAGATGTACTGAAATGGTTTGATGGCTGGTTCCCTTCAAAAGTGGATTAGTACTTTTGCATTTATAAATTGCCGGAGTAGTGGAAAAAATGTATAAATAGGAATAGATATTTTGACTTTTGAATTAAGTATTTTTCATGATTTTCAAGCAACAGACATGTAATTTTTACAAATTTTCCGGTTTCATACTTCTACACTTGGTTTTATTACATGCTCGACTTTTAAACCATCCTAATATATAAGAGTATAAATGTCAAATGATTACAAAAATTAAGTAGGTCATGTTTTCGTATTTCAAGAACGTTGGCTATCATGAAAATACCCCCTGAAACGATATATGGACTGAACAATGGTTTGCTTGGCAACATTGGACTAGCTGTAGTCTTCTGGTAAATGCGCTTTTTTTAGATTTCAGAAGCATGAGCGATAGAAAACTCCTTTACCAAATGCTACAATAGATGATTCTGCAAGAAATCAAAGGAAGTCCTATGCAATTAGAGATATTTGTTATTATCGCCATCCTACCAACTTCTCTTTAAACCACGCTCAAATGAGCCGAGTCTGCTTACAAGCTATGCAGGTGTCTTATATCTACAAGATGTAAAACCTACCCATATAATCAATAATCGCCTATGCAAAAATTCTATATAAGTGAAAACCTTCACTATATTATAAAATATGCAGGATGTTTTGAAAGTTGAAACCTTTTTTAACAGGAGGTAGAATTCATTAAAATAAACAATTCCACCAAAAATTACTTATATGAAATATTCACGGGTACAAAGTTGACTAAACTGTAAGTTCAATTCGAATTATTGAAATTCCAGTCTTGTTACTTTCATTACTTTAAATCATAAGATGTAATCTGTATGCTTCAAACGCGATCGTGCTTCGATATTTTAAAATGACAGTTCAGTGTAAACAAACTATAAAATGGTAATCAAAACTCTTTTGACTTTTCCAAATTTATTGAAAGACGCCATAATTTTATTCAAATATTGAATATTTGAAGAGTTCAAGCAAAATGCACCAGCAAGATATTCGTTGGAAAATCTTTGATATCCGCTAGTATTTAGTTTAGTGATTTCCAAGATGAATACTTTAAATAAAGTATGTAACGATCAAGCCACTACTTTTTCCTGACCCTCGTTCTAGAACGGTCGAGTTGTTACTGGAAGTTCGAGAAACAACTGTATTCATATATGTATATAAGCGAACGGAGCGATGCGATGAGAAAAGTAGAGATTAGTCATCGAGCAGCGTCGTACCAAATAGTGTAGTAGAAAAGAATTCTGTGTAAATAATTCAACAGTGTAAATATAATTGTTGCATAGTGGAAATTAGACAATTTAATTAAGCGGGAAAGTAATATTATTTTATATTATATTGTTACTACAGCCAAACCTCAATTGAACTCCTATTTCTACTCAAGTATAAAATCTTTGTAAGTTCTCACACCTAATCAGTTCAGATGCAGAACCTGATAAAGATGGTGGAGTATGGCTAATGACCACAGCAATCGATGCCATAAGTCTCAACGGAAAAAAAATATTTATTCGGGAATTGTACTATCCTTTAAAATAATTTGCACCATTTATGTCGATTAAGGACACAAAAGTTTGTATTTTATAGCCGCTTCTTGAAAGTAAACTATTTTCTTCACAAAATCATGAATCATGAGGCGTGCTAATAGATATTGCATAAGTACTGTGGAATTTTGTGTAATATTTTTCTTTAACAGGTTAGCAGTCCAGTTCAACATGGTAAGATTAGAAAATCTTTGCATTCAGTACCTTAATGCGACAATTTGCTTGAAAAATGTACTGGTCGCCCTTCACAATGCGGACCAATTACAGCTCAAATTTATCAAAGAACATTGTCTTCGTTTCATCGTAAAGGAATCCAACTACAATGAAATAGTTATGAGTACTGAATTTGAAGACCTAGACCGCGGACTTATGGTAGAGATAATTCGCAGGAAACAAAAACCACAAAAAAGGACAAATAACCCGACAGATCAACAGCAATCCAATACGAATGGACCTTCTTTGGAAGATGACATGGGTATGTTTTTGATCGCAAATGGCAAGGAATTTTGCGATATTGATTTGATTTTGGAGGACCATATCATACCAGCACATAAGACTATTTTGGCAGCAAGATGTGGATATTTTGAGGCGATGTTTCGATCTTTCATGCCTTCTGATAATACAGTCAGAGTGAGTATAACCAGATTTTAAATAGCCTTAGAGCTTTTGAGACGCGTCAAAAGAGACGTTTGTTGTATTTAAAATGCAAATGCGGCATAGGGATGCTTTGAAAAATATAGTTTTAATTAAGTCGCCCGTTTCAGGCAATCTGTTAGAACGCAGAACGTTAGAGTGAAACGTTTGAAATGTTTATGTGCTTTGGAAATACTTAATTCTAGTATCCCAAAGCAAGTTTCAATAGATATTGCATGCAGTACTTGCATCATTTGTCTTGTAATTGTAATGAGCGTTTCTCTCAACTTGTTTCAATACAAATAAAACATAAAATATGTACTATTCATTCAATTTTGTTGTATGGCGTTCCAAAATATAACACTTATGCCAATGAACAATCTAACCATCAAAACATTTTATTAATAAAGATATGCCGTTGACCTTGAGAATTCAACACCACACATTTCCAGGCAGAGCTGAAACGAAGTGACCATAAAAACCCTAATTAAGCAATCGAAACATTTCATGTAGTTGTAGCTGACTCTTCAACAATTTTTATTCGTATTTACATGTCTGAGAAATCGCGATCTCATGAAATCAGGTACAACCATTAACTTTAGCTTTCAATGTTTGTCTGTCCATTGTTTCGGTTAGTAGGGTTTGGAGTGGTGTATTTACTTGGTCTATCCATTTGGCAGGTGACCTGCCTCTTGGTCGTTTACCTTTCCCTTTACCATCAATTTTTCTAGGTTGTCTCCTTCCCGTCTTGTGGTGTGTCCAAAGTATTTGGTCAGCGGCATATTGCGGACAACCTGTCTTTGAGCTTCAGCTCTTTTAATATAGATGTATTGGTGCGTCTCTGTACAGAAATATCGATAATACGAGAGATTTGACTGACATAATCTTCGTGTTTTTTGTATTAGTTTGCCATTATTTTGAAGCCCCTTAATACATTAGCAAAGTCGCCGTTCAACCCATGTTTACCTAATGAAGACCACAAGAAAAGTTAGTTACTGACATATCGGTGCACAAGATAGAAGAAAGCTGAGCTTGATATTTGTATTTTGGAAAGAGTTGTGTCTTGAAATAGACTTAAAATGAGTTCATGGCCTCATAGAAGGAATTATGTAAATAGTCCTGATGTGTTTTGTTCATAGACTTATTATCCTATTAATACGTCTATGGTTTTGTTACATATGTGGAGAATATACGTTAAGGGAAAAGAGAAAGTCTGTTAGTGACTTTACAAGGATATTTTGGTCTTGAATTTAGTGATCAGGATAAAACTTGGGCTCTGCATGTGGTCTATCTATAAATCTTGTAGATAACATTTACGGCAAAGTGGGATATGCACATGATGGCAGATTACTGCTGGAGCTTAAAAAAACTGTTCTAAAATACATTTAAGAATATTACAGAAAAAAATCTTCCGAAGTTTTCAACAAATAGTTAGCTTTCTGGATTAATTATTTATCTTTCTATACATGTTACTTTAATATTTGTATAATATTAAAAGTTACTACTTTGATATTCTAAATTAATCTATAGATTCACCGAATACTAGTGTAATATAAATTTCATGAAAATATCATCTTTGAATTTGTACAAAATTGGCTTCTAATACTCTGGTACCAAATTATGTGTCGGCCTTTGATATTTTAAATTCCAAAGAGAAAATATTTGGCCGGAGCCATTCAATGATTATTAACAGGAATTGTTCCTTTTTTAGACTCAAATTGTTTACCATAGTGCAACTAAATCCACCGGTTTTCTTTCCAAAAATCTATGTTTTTTCGACTAATTTGCATTCTCAAGGGCTGCATAACGCTCAAATAATATTCTCATTTAGTGTCTCACCTTCTGGCAAATATCCTGAGTGCATAACACCGCAATAATCGAAAACAAGACTGCCAACATTACCTCAACTTTTGATCAACATTGACGTCCTTTCTTCGCTCTCATAAGCACTTGTCTTTGACAAAGTCGCTTCAACATAAGCCTTATACAAGGCTTACGTTATATTATATACGAAATTCTATTTGCAAATGAAAATTTAACACAGATTTTTGTTTGATATTTGTAAAAGTCATAAAACACAATTGAGAGGAACAGATAAAATGGAGTACTCAAAACAAAGTAAATGACAAATTATGTTCAAATTCTGACTATACAGGACAATTGTGTCAATTTAGCAATTAAAAGAAGTTTGACAATGCTCTATTACTGGTACTTCTTAACTCAATGCATATTAAATTGTAGTCATGGGTAGAATGTCGAGACTAATCTTTCCAATAACAAATTAAACCAATGTCAAATTCATCTCCGTTAAATTTTCCTTGGTAGATTAACTTTCTTCAATTTTGTATTGATATATAAGAATAACCTTCTTTAATAGATTAACTTTCTTCAATTTTGTATTGATATATAAGAATAACCTTCTTTAATAGTTAGAGATCGCAATGTACAGGATATGTTCCATATAATATACAGGATAATTATTCTGTTTTTGAAAATATTTCAACTTGAAAAATATTTGCAGATCCAAATTGGAGAGACAGTTCCTTCAAAGGAGTCCTTTGATTCCCTTCTTCGATACATATACTTTGGGGATGTGATTATGCCACCCGAAGACGCCCTGTACCTTGTTTCGGCACCTTTTTTCTACAGTTTCACTAATAACAGATTACAAAATTTTTGTAAGCAGAATTTAGAGATGAATGTTACCTTTCGGAATGTTATCCAAATATTGGAAGCTGCCGACAAGATGCAAGCTAGCGATATGAAAAAATACGCTTTAGATCTTATAGTTCATCATTTCACAAAAGTTGCAAAGTTGCCAAAACTGAAAAATTTGAGTAAGGAGCTCATACTGGATATTTTAATGGCACTTGCTAATGATATGAGTGAGACAAAAATGTGTGAAGATGTTTCTTCAGGGAGTTCGAATAGTGATAGTTTATATTGATATGTATTTTCAAGATACAATCGAATGAAAATTGTTCCTTGAGTTTCTGTTTCAAATATCAATTTCGAGTAGAGAAATTTAACAATTTTTCAGTATCAGCAATTTATCGAATATCAATGTATATATTAATTGCTTGAAGAATGTTGCTGTGATATTATATAATTATGTCTTTATGAGATGTGTTTTATATGTTGATTAAATCTATAGGAGTATCAGTAAAAGAATTATCATTATAGAAAATTTTCTATGATGATTTTTTCATCTTGTTGGCATATTTATACAGGGTGTCCAGATAACAGAAATTATTTCTAATTTTTGAGTGATCAAATTGGAATTTAAATCAAAGAAATAGACCCTTCATATATTTTTGAAGTAAAAAGGTATCCTTCATTGACAGTGTTACGGAACACCATTCTCGACAAAAGATTGATTTTGTGATAATATGCATTCTGAGCAACGGACTGCTTATCTGTAAAAACATAAAAGGTGTTTGTCACTTTGACATTCGTCCGCAATAACGTCATATTGATTTCTGCCATACCAAATTATATTAAAAAAAATTAAATTTAAGATAAATAATCCAAAAGATGAAAAAATTTATTCGAACATAATTCTAATCAATGAGTTTAACTAGGTAAAGGACAAAATAAACAAAAAACAAATCCTCTATAACAAGAATGATATAAAATAAATCACAGTAAATGTTCAAAATGCCCACCATTTAACTTCAATACATTTTCCCATCGACATTCGCACATTAGCAAAAATCCTTGGAATATTCCTAATGTAAAATAAGGAGGAACGGTTTTTTACTTGATAGAAGGATTATTACAAAATTTGAAAATCAAAACAGATTTAATCTGTTGTCTTCTACAATTTTAATTTCAAAAAATTCTTTGAAGAAACTTTAAGAATTAAATTAATGTCTTTATAAGCACTGCTCATATTTAATAGACGTCAAAATTCATCATACAATATCAAACGGAATTAAGAAAAACCAACGAACATAAACTGTCAATTAAAATTAAAATATAAATAAGCAAACATTTTTTGTTTCGTTCCAGGCATGCGTAATGAACTCTTCAGACAAACTTACGAAGCCCTGTTTGTTACAAAATGTATTGTTTTCCGATCCCATATGAATGAAAAATAACTCTTTCTCAAAAATATAAAACATAATTTCAAGAACTTCTCAAAAACTAATTTATTTGAAATATTCAATATATTTAAATAAATTACTTCAAAAAATCTCAAAACATGTAGCACATTCTCAAGAAATAATTAAAGTTACGATAAGATCAGCTCAACTTTACATATAAAAAATAATAAAATCAATTAAACAATGTATAGACTTACTCAGTGAATCTTAGGAATACACGGTCCTCAACAGAAAATAAAAGTGAACACCTTTATATATCCAAGGTACTTATGTTCCCAGTTCACAGAAAATCATACAAAGCTCATAAGGCACTCGGCCTCAGTTAAAACCGTTCAACACTGTATAATGAATTTCTTTATTTAAAAAACCTAATATAATTATATATTATATATAAAATAAAATAAGGAGGAACGGTTTTTTTCTTGATAGAAGGATTATTACAAAATTTGAAAATCAAAACAGATTTAATCTGTTGTCTTCTACAATTTTGATTTCAAAAAATTCTTTGAAGAAACTTTAAGAATTAAATTAATGTCTTTATAAGCACTGCTCATATTTAATAGACGTCAAATACACAGGTGTATTCCTAAGATTCACTGAGTAAGTCTATACATTGTTTAATTGATTTTATTATTTTTTATATGTAAAGTTGAGCTGATCTTATCGTAACTTTAATTATTTCTTGAGAATGTGCTACATGTTTTGAGATTTTTTGAAGTAATTTATTTAAATATATTGAATATTTCAAATAAATTAGTTTTTGAGAAGTTCTTGAAATTATGTTTTATATTTTTGAGAAAGAGTTATTTTTCATTCATATGGGATCGGAAAACAATACATTTTGTAACAAACAGGGCTTCGTAAGTTTGTCTGAAGAGTTCATTACGCATGCCTGGAACGAAACAAAAAATGTTTGCTTATTTATATTTTAATTTTAATTGACAGTTTATGTTCGTTGGTTTTTCTTAATTCCGTTTGATATTGTATGATGAATTTTGACGTCTATTAAATATGAGCAGTGCTTATAAAGACATTAATTTAATTCTTAAAGTTTCTTCAAAGAATTTTTTGAAATTAAAATTGTAGAAGACAACAGATTAAATCTGTTTTGATTTTCAAATTTTATTCCTAATGTGTTCGCAATCATTTATTACACATTGCTCCAATTCTTGAATATTGAACTGGAGCTGAGTGCATGTATTCCTTCAAATATCCCCACACAAAAAAATCTAGGGGATTCAAATTCGGAGACCGAGCTGGCCATTATACAGGTCCTCAGCCAATCCATCTTTGATTATGAATTCGATCCAAATATTCCCTTACACCCCGACAGAAATGCGCAGGTACCCCATCATGCATGAAAATTATATTCAATCCATTTAAGCAAGGAACATTATCCATCAAATCTGGTAAAATATGTTTTAAAAAATAGAAATAGTTTTCTCCATTCAAACGATTTGGCAGTACATAAGGCCTGATCAAAGAGTCATTTATAATTCCCAGCCAGACATTTATGATGAATTTGTTTTGATGGTTCAACTCCAAACCTGCATGTGGGTTTTCTTTCAAATGTGGATATTATGAAAATTGACTACACCATCTCTCGTGAATCTGGCTTCATCGGTGAACAAAATATTGTTCCCGAAGTCAGCATTGAGTCTCAACCGCTCTCTTAATCAATAACAGAATTCCAATCTTGCTAGGAAGTCTGCCGGTTTCAAGGCTTGAACCTCTTGCAGGTGATATGAATAGAGTAATTGCTCATGGAGAACCTCTCACACCGTGTTCTTCAGAATACTTTTTTGTACTGAAATTCATCGCACAGTAATATTTGGAACAACTGCTGTAACTTCTAAAACGGCTTCTTCATTTTCAACAGTACGGGTAGAACGAACTTAACTACATCAGATTTGAAAGGAATAAAAGTGCCCTTTTTGGGTTTTCTTCCAAGGAAGGACTTGTTCAGGAAACTCTTCTTCATATAATCGTCTGATAGCATGCGAGTTTTCATCAGCTTTTCCATACATAAAATGCATATCAGCCATTTCTTGATTTGAATATGGAGCCATTTTTATCAATTTAGATTATATTTTAGAAACAGAAATATACAAACGGCTCCCAAAATCACTTTTTTCTTAAAATGGTGCTCCGTAAAGCTTTCAAAGAAAAGTACCTTTTTTCTTCAAAATTGTATGAGAAGTCTTTTTATTCAATTAAAATTTTAATTTGATCACTCAGTTAAAAATTAGAAGTAATTTTATGGAAGACCCCCTGTTGTCTCCGCCACTGATGAGAATCAGTAAGATTTTTGAACACCAGACCATTCAGTTTATCCAAAAACCTCCATGCACTGAATGTCATTAGAATCCACCAAATTTGGACAAAGATATAGGTAATTTATTAGATTTTGAAAAAGCTCTAGCGTCAATTTTAGGACCTAAGTTGATATGAAGTTTTCTTTTATTTTGACCTCTAGAATCACCCCTTGAAAAATATGAATGTACAATCCTGATACCCTGAATGTGGTAAATTTTTTATTCAGTAAGAATTTTTGAATTGAAGCCATACTTTTGAGATTTTAAAACTAGAATGAGGGTTGGTATAATCAGTTCAAAATACATAATTTAACTTAAATAATAAATAATTATTTTGAGGTTATATGCATATATATGTATCTCTAAATCGAGTTACTTACATAAGGATTCATAACTTGAAATAACTTTCATCCTCGTAAATATACATAAAATTTTAATGCATAAATACAAATAAGCAGAATTTATTTAATTATCTTCAATAATTGATGGTATATATTTCTCGATTGTAGAACTTAAATGTTCTAAATAAAAGAAATAAATCTGAAATTGTTTTCTTAAATCATTTACATTATGCCTGCTCTTCCAACTTCTGAATTATGGAATTATTTTCACATACATTTTTTAAGTGCTTTATTTTTAATATATAATATTTAATTTCTACTAAAGGCCTTTCTCTTGAATCCAATATTTGATAGCATTCACATAATCCCCATTTATTGTTATACCTCCAGTGAATTCATTGATTTGCATTCTTATTGGTTTTTTACTCATTGGCTGAATGAACTCCTCGATTTCTTTACCTAATAACCATATGTTTCCTTGAATTTTGCGGACTATGGTCCATTTTCTTGTTCCTCTGTCTTTTATGTTCAAGTATACTGGTATCATATGATTTTTTGTTCTACTGATAAAGTAGGGTCGGTCCTTCAGATTTTCTAACTGTGGTTTAAAACCAGAATAATACTGCTCCTTTTGTTGTATTTTTGGAACAGTTACAGGTGGTAATAATCTTTCTACATATTTCCATTCTTCTGGCGACTTACTTATTTCATATTTAGTTTTTATTTCCACATCTTGCACTAATGGAGAACTAACATAACTGGATAGACGGCTAGGTATGTACTGAAAAAGATGATTCTAGTTTAGAGTTTTTTTAACTTACTAGAAAAGTCAGTTCCGTTACCCTAGAAGAAGCAATACTTCTATTATACAAACGGAATAGAGTTTGCGAACTTTTTACTACTAATTCCATGGTTGTTTATATCTGATGGATAAATTAACGTTGCTCTTGCTAACCTTTAAATTTCCTTTATTTATGGTAGTTCATTTAACCTTGTTCTGCTGTACACGTCAAAGGTAAATGACAGATGTTGTTATGTAATATTTAAACTATTCCAATTCTAAATCAAATGATATTTCCGATAAACTTAAAAACAAAACCATCCAACCACCCAAGATGGTGTGCTTATTATATACAGTATGAAAATAAAAAGACCATAGATAAATAAGACTTGTTAAACTATGCAAAAGACTTTTCTTATTTAATCTGTTTTGAATTAATTTAACTTATTCGAAATTTAAAAGCAATTTAAACTGTAGTATAAATTATAATTGTGAAATTATAAATTTTTTGAGATATTTTACAACTTGCTTTCTCAGCGCCACCTATCATTCACCCCAAACATCATCTAACATACTGCCAGTTTCAAGAGTAGATTCCTATATCCCTACTTTCAAAGAACGCCACGCATTCTACTTTACCCTGAATTAAATGGTTAAAAAACATAAGAACTTAGTGGAAATTCCGCACCGGCTTGTGTATATGCGCGGCTGCCAGGCTGTCAAGTCTACTGTCAGATAACACAACATGGTAGTGCATATTATGCCCTGTTATCATCATGTGATATGAAAAGTTACTGAAATTTGTGCGAAATAAAGTGCGTTTTTTCTGTGTTCGTGTGGAAATTTTTAGTGAGTTAGTTTGTCGTGAACTATCATAATGTCCGCAATAGCGGATTTGACTTCTCCCCCTCTAAGTGAGATAAAACACCCCGAAGAAGTTATCAGGATGCCCCTTCAGGATAACATAAAATTCGGTGTTTTGATAGGGCTGATCGAGGTGGGCCAGGTTTCCAACAAGGAGGTTGTCAATACAGTTTTGCAATTGGTAAGTGAGAGCGATAAACCCAGACTTAGTTAATTTTTTAACCTATAAGAATATTGACAACAAACGTCGGTACAAATTTTGAATGAGCTTGTTTTCCTCTGAAAATGCTTATATGTGTAAGGAGTCCTTAGAGCTCTTTTTCACAAGCTTTTTTGAACGTAAAATTTTTCATACACATTCGAACGGGTGATTAATGTTGTTATTCAGAGTTCAATTCCACTCTTTTTTCAATTTTCAGGCAAATTTTACAACTGTTCTTCAGACTAAGAACTTATCAGAATGAGGGGTATTTGGAAAATCTCATTTTATTACACTTGTAGAGCTTTCTTATTTCCAGACTGTTCCATTAATCTAGGAAGTTGTGCCGCAAAAATTAAGTTTCTTCTAATTCTGTTTTTAATTTGAATTCATCTTTTGATAGTACTCTTTTCCCATTTTAGTCAGTTCAAGTGTTATATTTATTTAGTCAGTAAAAACTTCATAGAAACATTTATAAGTACCTAGCGCTGGGTGCCAACGAAATTTCTCTTCAGTTCAGTCTTAATTGAAGAGTTCATGGATCTTGCTTCAAATGATCACTTTTTCACAAAATTGTTCTTATTGATTCGACGATGGACCATCTTTTGGAGGCTGAGCTATGAAATTAAAATATTACCGCATTTGGTGAATTGTGAACAGAATAGATTTTTTAATATATAATAATACGTAATGATGTTGATAATTTAAATTTTTAACGTCCAAATGAACCTTCTCTATTCTCATCACTCTTTTGGAGAAATTTTTGTAATATTATAAAGAAAGAAATTTTCATAATATTGTGATTTTCTTTCGTGGTGAACAAACGGTAATCTTAAGGGGCACTGGGGCGAGGAAACAAAAAAAATACGATTTGCGGAAATTTTGGTTTTGGATCATTTCCGAGCATATTTAAATCAAGAGCCGGCTTTATTGATGGTTTGCCAGTAATCACACGAAATTGACGTTCTCCACTGGTTTTCATACAAGAAAGAGTAAAAATTAATGCCTCCTTCTATATACAGTGTTGGAAGGTTCTTTCAAGCCTTGGGTAAGTCGAAAATTCAAATAAGAACGCTGAGTGTACCAGCAGGACTCTACACCAGCTCACAGAGAACAGCAGACCGTCCAATGGCTTCAAAACAATGTCTAGCTTTAATTTCACCAAGACAATGGCCCCCATATTCCCCAGATTTCAACCCTCCGGATTTCTGCATTTGGAAGATGTAGATTGCTCTTAAGAAAGAATGGGCTTAAGTCTCACAAGGCGTCATACGAGCATCATGCGTTGATTTCTTCGAGAGATTTGAGAAAATAAAATTATTCAAAAGCGATTACATAAAAAACTAAGAATTCCTTTTTTTGTCAGTAAAAGTAATAAACAGCAGGAAGAATTGTGGAATATTATTTATTCCTTTTTTTAATCTTTACTTAAGTTGGGAACAAATTCCGTGCCTAACCCAGTAATTCTGCCAGCACTACGTCAAGATTCATAGCAAATATTGAAAACACTAAGGTTAGACCGAGATAATGGTTATCCTCGGTTTTCTTCAATAGATTTGCCGGTTTGCTTTAACTTTTGCCTCATGCAATGATTATCCATTTCGAGGTCCGGAATTCACAGCCCTGTTTCAATGATATATGTCGAATAGAACTGTGATCCGAAGCCTCGTATGTTTAGTTGAAGGTTAGCCATTTAACAATATGTATCGTTTATCTACTGCTGAATTGTGAAAACTTACTACAAAAACAATGATTATGTAGTAAGTACGTTTCGTGCATTACGGGCAGATTACGGTCGACATAATCGTCTATCTGGGCGTACAATTGGTAACACAGTGAAACATTCGAAAAGGCTGGATCTGTTGCTGATGTCTTAAGGCCCATACATCATCGAAATGTAGGCGCGACCGAAAATATTTCTACTGTGAGTGAAAGTGTTGAAGAAGATCCAAATTTATCAATTCATCGGCGCGCACAACATTTGGGCCTCTTATGGCACGCTATGGCGTATTTTGCATCTGGATTTTCATCTCCATACTTAGGTTCACTTGACACAAGAACTAAAGCCAGCTGACCACAGAATGCGTAGAACATATGCCGATTGGGTGCTTGAACAACAACTTGTGGATGACGATTTTTCGCATCGAATTTTTTTCAGCGACGAAGCGAAGGTGGCTATGTAAACATAGTCCAGGAGGAATTGGCGAAAACTATTCCATCTCAATTTTTTTATGCGATTCTCTTCAAATTACCCTACTAATGATATAAATGCATGTTGCCATGGGGCAACCCCGTGCCATATTGTTTAAACAATTGCAAGGAATTGTTATTTTTTTGTTCGAGCTAGGGCTGTTGATATTTTTTCAAATATCGGATTATCGTTATATCGAAATTTTTAGATATATCAATATTGGAGTTTGAAATATCGAAAAAATATCCATATTTCGATATATCGATATTCAATCGATTCTGTTTTATTGGCATTGTTCCGAAACTTCTGCCGAAAACTTCATGGGTATTGGACAAATTTTTTTCAAGAGCATATCTTCATGGCTGTCCCATAATGATGAAGTTGTTTCTTCTTCTCCACGTGGAGAATCATCTACCGTAACGATTTCTTCTTATTTTGTATTCTGCAATTATTTCTTTTGATAGATATGATATTGCATTAGCAGTAGCCAATGATGACATGAAAAAATTTTTTTGAAGCGGGGATCTAAGATAGTTGCTTTGGCCAAGAAAAGGTTTTCTTGTAAAGGCACTTATCTATCTTTAATACCTTTCAATAAATCATTTTTTACTGACACTCCAACAGTTGTCCATATTTTAGTTTGTTGTTTCTTGTTTTAATAAATTTGTTAATGGTATTACTAAGCTAGCTATGTCTACGCCAATGTGCCCTAAATTGACCTGCTGTCCGTTATTCTCAGAAATGAAGTCAGATTTTTTTTCCTTCATTTCAACGTAGCAGAAAAAAGTTCATTTACATTATGTCTTATGTTCCTAATTTAAATGGAGTCAAGGAGTGTAACTAAATCGCTGAAAATAGTTAACTACGAAGAAGCTACTATGTCAGGTACATTATTCTCAGTTCTTGATGCTAATACCTCTGCGACAATTGAAAATAATTTCAGGAATCTTTCCATCATGTCAAAACAAAAGTTCCAACGAGTACTAATTGCTTGAATGAGCATCAATACTTGGCCTTCTTTCTTTGCTTCTGCTAATTGCTCAGATCGTAATTGATCAGAAGCCCTAACTGAGTGTTTAAAATAGATCATTATTTATTTTATTTAATCACCTAAGTTTCAAAAATTTGTATTGTTTTTTAAAACTGACTTTCTATTATTTGTCTTTTTTATTGATAGTTGGGCAAATGCACGATGGTGTTTACTTTTTCAGTGGCTTGCTAAATTAGTTGTATTTCTGCTGCTTTCTTAATTTTTCCCGCATATTTTGGCACTTAACTATTTCTATGTAACTAGATTTGAAATAAATTAATCTGAATACTTCTCTGTTAAGATATATGATGTTATGAAATTCATTAACTCACTTTTTAACTCCGCTCGTTGTTAATCACAGACCATAGATTATATACAAACTAAGTAGAGGAATAGATGCTAGAGCTATTAACAGTGCCAAATGATTAGTGGAAAATAGAAACTTATTTAAAAAAAATATCGATATCTATATTTCAATATCGATATATCGTCCAAAAACGTATCGGTAATAAATATCGATATTTCTAAATAATAATATCGATATATCGATATTTTATCAACAGTTCTAGTTCGAGCAAATGTGATGTAAGCCGGAAAATTGTGGTTTAGATGAAGACAACCATTTGAAATTACAAATATTTAACGAATATTGTGACGGGTTTCGAAACGCGTCACATAGGTGGATTTTCAAGGTGATATTAGGAAGCTTCATATTTTTCCACAGCTCGTCTGAGTAATTGCTCTAATACGAGACTAGTTACTTCTATTAAAAAAGACCATTGACAGTGAATCTAATGGTAACCAATTGTCGACTCGTTGCCGATTTAGTTGTTGTACAAATATCGTTGTCTGTTTACCTCGATTATCTTATTTGATGATCGTTTCCTATTTAAACCTATCAAATGCAGTCAAACCCGTATACAGGTGTTTATTCTGGATTGCTCCATTCCACCCAAATAGTAGATATTTACTATTTGTGCTGGATAACAGTGGCGGTACGCTTCAAGGGGTCCATGTATACTGGGTCCATAGCTGCTGCTTCATAGCTGCCGAACCAAACATCTTAAAAATTTCGTTCGAAAGCAGGCCCTTGTAGTTTCATTTATGCACTCAGGAAATTATTTAAAAAATCACCCATTTGTTGATTAATTATTATTATTATTAATTTTTTGAGAACATCCTGTACGTTACAAAATAATTTCATGAGATGCAGAAATGAAAGTACAAGAAGATTTCGAACGAAAATTTCCAAGATGTCTGGTTCGGCAGATATGGAAGTGCAATGCATTATTGCAGGACCCTGTATAAGTTGCAATTTATATTTTGAACCCACCTTTCAGTTAATGATGAACCGCCCCTGCTTGATAGTACTTTATCATAATGCAATAATACCCCATAATTTCTGAGTAGATTGGTTCACAATTGGACCACAGCTCTATTATTTGTCGAACTCAGCGGATTATTTATACGGTGTGTTCTCAGAATATGGACAAATGCGAGTATTTCATGCAATTGCATCATTTATTGTTGAACGTGTGACAGTGAATACAGAGTTCTGAAAACTTTCCTATATGGATCACTTTGGACTGATTTATTCCTGTACTGACAGGTACTAGGGCCTATTTGCCAATATCTCATTACATGGATGTGAAGTGTATACATTTCGTTTTCCGTATACATAGATCCTTCAGAGCTATAACTAGGAAATTTTCTCTTTATAATGATGATTAAAGTAAAACAACTTAATTTCCGCTAATTTATTTAATTTCACAACAATTGTTTCGTCATGACAACATGACTTCGTCAGGTGAGTATGGTAGTGACGAAGTCATGTTGTCATGACGAAACAATTGTTGTGAAATTAAATAAATTAGCTGAAATTAAGTTGTTTTACTTTAATCATCGAGATGTATTTCCGACAAGTAGAGACCGATACAATCAAACATTCTTTATGATGAAAATTTCATTATAGTCCATGAAATCTCACTAAAAAAATTAAATGTACAAGGTCTGTCCAAGTTTTCGGCAATTCACTAGAGAAATCCCTGTTTATTTCGTTCCACGTATTTTTATTTCATCCCGGTATCTTACGACGTTCCTAGAGTAATTAGCGCTCGTTAATTGATTAAAATGAAAATGTATTAGCGTCTTGCAGAAGTGTGGGTTGCTTATATTCAGTCTATAGACGGTGGAGCCCGTACGTAAGGTAGCAGAAACCTTAGTTATTACGTGAATAAATTAAGTCGGTTGTGCGAATAAATTGTCTTTTGAATTTTGATTATAGCTTTGTGGAGACCATTTTCAGAACTTTGTTTCAACATTTGGTGCAACATATTTCGTAGTACGCTAAAATCAAACAAAATGGGCAAATGTGACAGAGGAAGGTTATGTCCACTGTTTTTGTGTTTACCTAGCACCTGCGCAGTGTCGAGCTTCTCGTTAAAGGATCCTTTTCTAGCCGTAAAGGGCCGATTTTCTCTCTTTAAGATAAAGGACGCTTTTAAGTTCCCTTTCACCTTAAAATTTGTTTATGAAACACCTTTTATGATTACAGGAGAGTTTTTGGGAAAAGGGAGGGTTTAATTTCGTTTATGAAACTGGCCGTTACTCCGTTACTTAAAACATTTGTCATATCTATATCCAACCACAAGAATATAAAACCAAAGCACCGTCCAATTTCGAATATATCAAAGATGTGGTCAAGCACATGAAAAAACAAGAAATATAATTAATTTAAAAGGATATAGTCCTTGATAGAGGATAATATTTTAAATTTTATTAATGTTAAAACTGGATTACTCCAAGTCTCTCGATATAACCGACCATGAGATTTCGTTGATCATTTTGCGTCACATTGGATTTTCTACAGGCGCTATCAACGTTAGAAATTATTTAAAGGGTAATCGGAAGTATGTGGAAATTGATCAGGAGACGTTTAGGGTTGGATCTGTGGAGTGTGGTGTTCCATGAGGTTCTATATTGGACCGTTCTTATTCTGTATTTATAAAATTCACCTATCACATCGATAACAGTATTGCGAAGGATTTAAATATGCCGATGACATGCAGATTTTTGCATTCGTTTCTTTTAAACTTGGTACGCGACGCCAACGAGAAAATAAACAAAAATCTGGTCTCTGTGGTAAAGATTTCTAGCAGCCACCAACTTCTCTGAATCCGCTAGAGTCTAAGATCTTGATATTCAGAAGAAACAGAGATGCTGTGATTGATCACTTGAGGACTTGGAGGCATGAATATGTCGACGAATATTTTAATTTCGGGTCCATATCGGTACAGAACTTCGATGCAAGTTTGAAAATGCTTTCTCGTCATAGACTCTTTCTCTTTCGACCAAAATCAAGATTCTACTCCCGGATGCTTTGGTTACCTGAATGTTGTGAATGGAAATATCCCACCTATTGAACAAGTATGAAACAAATTGGATGTTAAGAAGTGATCAACTAAGTTGGCTGTGATTCCGAACATTCCAGAAATATCACCCTCCAAGAATCGAACAAAATCCCAAAACAGAGTAAAGCTATCATAAAAGGAACATTGTTGATTGATGAACAAACTTACCAAAGGTAGAAATAAGTTTAATTATGTAAAAACTTCAATATCAATTCAAATCATTTCTTGTTTACGTTAAACTTACTATATTTCGAATTAAGGTTAGTAGGTTAGTACACAGAGTAGGTTAGTTTAGTAGTACCAGATTTTTATATTTCAAATTACTTTGATTCAATATATATTTTAACAATTTACTTATTTAAATTCAAATTGAAGCCTCCCTAATAAAACAAATCAAAATTAATAATATTTAAATTGCAAATTTCAATAACAAAATTATAATATTGAGTTAGCTGGCAAAAACTCAATACATACAACTGGATACAAGGGTGATCTAACAAGTATTCATATTAAAACTAAATGAACATTCATAAAAATGGGCTCCCAAAATGTGGGATTGCTAAATAATAAATAATTAATACTAATTCAAGAATATTAATTAATATTTTAAAAAAGCATTTAATAAAATTATTATAATATATATATATATATATATATATATATATATATATATATATATATATATATCATTCAAATTGGAAGTAACGTATTCTAAGCTGTCAGTAATCTTCAGTATTTAAATATATAGGTCAAACGTATGACATTCATTTGTCTGATGAAGATCTTGTTCCTTTCGTGAAACAAAACAACAGTTCATAGCTAATGAGACCGTGTGTAATCTTTCTGTATGTAGTAGAAATCGTTTCGAGTTACTGGTGGGAACCAGCCATATAACAGTATACTCATATTAGCTGCTTGAGTCCTTTCATCCGTGAGCACATTCATAAGGGATAGAGGTCATTTATATCCAAAGGGGTGGGACCCTTTGGTAGGGAACCAGAAGAGACAATTACTGTATGCAAATCAACTTGTTTCGAATGTCGATTTTGTATTTGTTAAGTATTGTACAACTTGACTACGTTTTCATCAAGACTGAGTTTGTTCAGATTCGCGGTTAGCCTTACCGCTAGTATTCTTGTTGTTATCGATATGTTGATATCAACCGAAACCAAAGGACGATCAAAGTATCTTTTTTTACTTAGATTCAATATATATTTTAAAAATTAACTCATTAAAAATTCAAATTGAACCCTGCCTAAAAAAACCAATCGAAATAAATAATATTAAAAGTTCAATTTCAATTACAAAATTACAATCTTAAGAGTTAGCTGGCGCATACAGAAATCATACACTTAGATAAAAGGGTGATTCAACAAGTTTTCATACTCTTAACCTTAACTTAAAAAAGGTAAAATTCCATGATAAGTAAATTTAATCCATTCAAAAGTAAACTTTGCTAATTAATAAGGAAAAATAAAACTGTTATTTTTAGGGAAAACAACTTTGTAACTTCTATGTTCTATGTCCAAGATTCTAACCTAAAACTATCACATGTTATATTTAGTCAGCTGTTGGAAATGTGAATTGAGAATCCCGAAGAAATAGCATTGTTTTTGATTTCTTCCAGGTTAGTAAGCTATTTCTTTTTATTTTCTTTCTTTTTATTTCTTTGCATGTCATTATTTTATTTTGTGTATGTTATAATGTTATATTTTTAACTAAATAAAATAAACTCTTCCAGAATCATGAAAAACATTCTTATTCTTATAAACGAAGAAATAGACGATTTGATATATATATATATATATATTTATATATATATATATATATATATAAATATATATTATATTTATATATATGTATATATATATATATATATATATATATATATATATATATATATAAAAATATATATTATATATAAGAATGTTTTCAATTCTTATTTTTATAAACGAAGAAATAGACGATTTGATGTCATGATTCTGAAAGAGTTTACTTTTTTTATTTAAAAATATAACATAATAACATACAAAGAAATAAAAAGAAAGAAAATAAAAAGAAATAGCTTACTAACCTGGAAGAAATCAAAAACAATGCTATTTCTTCGGGATTCTCAATTCACATTTCTAACAGCTGACTAAATATAACATGTGATAGTTTTAGGTTAGAATCTTGGACATAGAACATGGATCATAGAACATAGAAGTTACAAAGTTGTTTTCCCTAAAAATAACAGTTTTATTTTTACATCCCCCACACAAAGTATGCATCCCTCATTACATGTTTGCGTTTTCACATGAGAGCAATGTAGTTACATGAAAATAGTTATTGTCCTTTCTTTTATTTCGAATATCTATCTCATATATAGTGTTGGAAAATTTTTTCACTATTGGAAAAGGTCTTTTTCTTATTTCATCAAGTTTTTTTTCTATTCAATTTTGATTTATTTCCAACGTAAACATAGTCTCCAATTTTAAAATCATAATGTTTCCTATTCTTGTCGATCAGTTTTTTATTTCATTTAATTCCACCAAATTAACTGTTCTTATACATTCGTCCATATTCTCCGTTTCTTCCAGAACTGGGTTTCTAGAAAAGATCTGCTTCTACATTTCCTTTTCCTGGTTCATACCTAATCTCAAAATCGAATGGTGATAGAAAATTCATCATGTCACCCAGCTCTTTATCTGGTCTTGTACGAAATTCTTTCCCTTCTAATGGTCAGTAACAACAATAAATTTATGTCCTATTAGCCAATATTTCCAGAATTTAATTGCCTCCTTAATTGCCAGACATTCTAGGAATATTGCCTTCTTGTTCTTTTGATATTTATTTAGTTTTTTAGAAAAATACGCAACTGGTTCCATTTCACCATGTTTTTGTTTGTCCTTGAATACTGGCATCAGTATATATAGTAGTGTAGGTACTTGGGTCGAAAATTGCAATAATTAGCTCAGAACAAAGGATATCCTTTACCTTATTGAAAGCTTCCTGACAAGCCCATGACTTATTGAATTTTACATTTTTTCTCAGTAAATTATGCAACGGTTCTAATAATCTAGCTGAATCTTTAATATATTTGTGATAAAAATTAACTTTACTCAAAAATTGTCTTATCTTCTTCAGAGTATCTGGTGGAGAAAAATTCCTAATGGAAATTGAATTGTCATTTATAGGTCGTACTGTATTGTTTCCTACAGTATGTCCTAAATATTTGACTTCTTCTGCAAAATTACACTTGATAAATTTAAATCTGAATCCTTCATTCAAATTGCTTTCAACAGACTCTCCAAATGTTCTATATGTGGGTCAAATGTTGAAGAAAACTTCAGAATATCATCTATATAATTTAGGCAGAATAAATTCAGGTTATATTTTCTGATAATATTATTCAATATACGTTGAAATATGGTCGGGGATGTTTTAAGTCCAAAAGGTAAACATTTCTATTGCCAGTGACCATTCTGTGTCACAAAAGCAGTCTTATATCTATCTTTGATACGAATAGGAATAGACCAAAAAGCAGAATTTACATCTAATGTAGTAAAGAATTTTGCATTCCGGGTCTTGGCTAAGATTTCATCAATTAATGGGAAAGGTTATGGTTCGGGAACAATTAATTTATTGAGTTCACGAAAATCGACACACAATCTGGTTTTAGACCCTTCATCTCTCTTATATGCTGAAGTGGTGATGCAAAACGTGAGGAGGACTCCTCAATCAGATTCGTTTTCAACATTCTTCCTATTTGGAATTCTACCTCTTTTTGATCCTCCATTGAGCATCTGTATGGTTTTTTTGCTATATATTTGTGTTCTAAAAGTTTTATATGTGCCTCATTATTTTGCACCTGACCAATATCAAACTTGTGTTTTGCAAAAATATGGTCACATTTATTTATTAAAATTTCAATTTTATTTCTCCGATTTGTTTCCAAATGGTCTAATTTTGCTTCGAAAAGTTCTTTATTGAAATTGATGGTGTAATCATTGTTATTATTATTATTATTATTATTATATTATTATTATGGACACAATCGATCTTTCTCTCTTCATTCATTTCTAATATTTGATAAATATTCAAATCAAAATCTTGTTTTAATTGAAAATTGGAAATAGAATCTAGTCCGAGTAGAATATCATACTCGAAATTTTTCTCATTAACTACAAAAAGTACAACTTCTTTTTTGATATTATTGATTCTCATTTTTGCAATTATTTTTCCTGAAAAATTTGCCCTGCCACTGACTGTTTTGAATGTGTTTCTATTATCTTGAATGTGTAGACATAACTTTTCTGCTGCTTTGGAATTCAGAAGACTAACATTTGAGCCCGAATAATAAATTAAACATAATTTATTATTATTTATAAACACCTTCAATTTTATCAATGGCAGCAGTCTTAGTTTTTTTGGTTTGAAATGGCCTCATTTAATTCATCCTGTACCCCAACATTGTTTACCGTTCTTATGTCACCGGGTACGTTCTTTTGTTCAAAATTATTGGATTTATTCCTTAGTCGACATAAAGTCTCCGGATAAAATCTACCTGAGAAACCATTCTTCTCACAAATTGAGCATGGTTCCTTCTTAACTGGTTTTCTATTTGAAGAGAATAGGAAGGAATTTGTTCGGCAGATTTATTCTATGATTTTCTTTATTTCGATAGTTGTCATATTTTTTTGAACTTTCTAGCTTTCGCAACTCACCCAATAATTTCTCGGAAGTTGTTACATTTTATCGATCAATTCCATCTTGTGAAATATTTGGCAAACTTATCACAATTAAATCAATTAATATGTCAGTTGGGAAATTTTTTCGGAGATTTAACAACAAATTTTCTTTCCTAAAAGCGTAGTCAACTAAACTTCCTCCTATGTACCTAAATGATTACGCCTCTCTATATTTATGCCAACTCGTTTCACAAAAATTCTCTGCAGTTATCTTTCCATATTTGAAAACTAAATCTAATATAATTAATTTAGAATCGAACCGTACTTTCGCTATTTCATCCAGAAACAACCGTAAAATCAAAATTTTGCCTCTTTCTTCTTCTACTTCACAACGCGTGCATTCCGTCTCGAATTTTTTTAACCATAAATTCACTGAAACACTTATCATTAAAATTATTCAGCACAAAATCCTCCTTTATCCTCTTGAAATCCTTTTTATTCTCCTTGCTTTTTCTTGAAACTTCTACCGTATCCGGTGGTTCTGATGATTCTTGTCCAAATACTGTTCTCACGTATGCGGATGAATAAATCAGTTGTAAATATTCATTCTTAAACAGCACATCTTCTTCGGCATCAGAATATATTTCTTCCAATTCCGGAGTTAATGAAATGACACTCGTACGAAATGAACCTCTTAATCGATTTTAAGATATTCTTCACCTTCGGTAGATCCTGTTTGTTCTGTGGTATTTCATAATAAGTATTTTCCGTTCCCGAATTTTGGATCCATTTGAGTTTGTATGTATTTTTCTTCTTATCAGTATTTGATGCTTCCAAAGCGATGCAACTTTTCATGGATGTCGTCATTATAGCTTGCGTTTTTGATTTATAAGAATGTTATCAATTGTTATTTTTATAAACGAAGAAATAGACGATTTGATGTCATGATTCTGAAAGAGTTTATTTTATTTCGTTTAAAATATAACATAATAACATACACAATATAAAATAATAACATACAAAGAAAAACAAAAAAATAAAAAGAAATAGCTTACTAACCTGCAAGAAATGAAAAACAATGCTATTTCTTCGGGTTTCTCAATTGACATTTCTAACAGCTGACTAAATATAACATGTGATAGTTTTAGGTTAAAATTTTAGACATAGAACATGGATCATAGAACATAGAAGTTACAAAGTTGTTTTCTCTAAAAAGAACAGTTTTATTTTTACATATATGTAAAACAAAGTTGTTCTTTACATATATGTAAAAATAAAACTGTTATTTTTAGGGAAAACAACTTTGTAACTTCTATGTTCTATGTGTAAGATTTTAACCTAAAACTGTCACATGTCATATTTAGTTAGCTGTTAGAAATGTGAATTGAGAAACCCGAAGAAACAGCATTGTTTTTGATTTCTTCCAGATTAGTAAGCTATTTTTTTATTTCTTTGTATGTTATTATTTTATTTTGTGTATGTTATTCTGGTATATTTTAAACTAAAGTAAAAAAATTCTTCCAGAATCATGACATCAAATCGTCTATTTTTTCAATTATAGAAATAATAATAAATGACTGTTATTGAAAAATAAACCAAACACCTATTATCACGAAATGAAAATCAGTCAATATAAGCGGTGGATATTAAGGTAATGATTTAGTTCCAGAAAAACAAACCCTGATGTTTGTTTGTCGCGTTAGCCAAATACCTAGCGCTATCCGTATTCAAAAGAATTGATTTTGTTCAGAAATCAAGAATCGATTAACCATCAGTTGGGAAAATACCTGAAAAATCAGGAGGCTATAAAAGCTCCTAGGTCAGGAAGATTTTCAAATGAATACAATATTTACTTAAAAACGGTCAGAGATTCCCCTATAACGATCTTACCTTAACAATATATTTTTCATCCTTATTATATAATATATATTATATATATATATATATATATATATATATATATATATATATATAATATATATATATAATATATATATAATATATATATATAATATATGTCAAGTCATTGGTTTATGCTGATAAACCAGGAACAATAGACGCTTTGGAAGCCAACATAACTCGTGTTATTGATGAAAAAAGGTCTGAATTACTCGAAAAAGTGGTCTAAAATTGGTCTGGTCGAAGGCGGTTCCTCAGAGTTTGTCATGGTGGACATATGCCGGAAATTATTCTTAAAACATAAGTGTCATAAAATTATCTTTCAAATAAAAAAATTGGCTTCTACCTTAGTTTAAATATGTTTTATTTCAATTGAAAGTTCTATCACTCTAAAAAAAACCTGATATTTGCTTGGCAGTTAATTGATACTACGGGCAAAGAAGTCAATTCACGCTTTAATCGATCACCAAGTCATGCAAATAGTCGTAAATTTTATTCATCTGCTTATTTTTCAGTGAGAGCTTGACGTACTAGTCTGTGGGAGTTTCGGAGGGGCGAATTCGGCGATGTGGTAGCAATTCCTATACCTAAATAGTAATTGATTCGACGACACATGCTCAAAATGCGGTCGTGAATTATCGTGCTAAAGAACAACAAGTACTTTTTGCGCGGTCCTTCAGTGTCGCTAGCTGCGTGTAGAAGTTTAATTTAAATCACGTTAATGTTGAATTGCTCGGAATCCGTCAATGAAGGGAAACTACGATTCATCACCGTGAAAACAATATTCGGAGAAGGTGTTTGCTTGTTTCTACGTATCTATTCGGGGAAAATTCGAACATAATTGGCTTTTTGTTGTTCGATGGTTAGTGGGGGACCCACCTAGGCAATTTCCATAACTTCCCGAATTTTTGAGACTACGCACGAGTTTCGACACGGAAACTTTTGGCCAGCATTCCAGGTATCAAGCTTTTGTCCTCTTGTACGGTCGCTAGGAGGGTCTTTTTGTAGAAATACGATAATCAACATCTTTCTGGACTGGAAGCGTGCAAACTACTCCCGAAAATGTCGTTCGCTAATGGTTATAAAAGTTTGTTGAGATTGCAAAAAATCTGTGGTCAGGGTAGCGTGAGTACTACAATTATTGTAGTAACTGGCATGCAAGCATGGTTCTCCACCAGGTGATAATGTCTTCATAATTCCTGAAATATGTTGTATGATTACACGTTATAATCGCGCAAAGGCAGAACCCCCCTGCTTTAAGTGAGCTTCAGTTCGAGGGCCTACATGGTTCCAGCGAAGCACTTCCCAAGCTCCACTGGCTATGCAGTTCAGTACCCGAGTTGTTTGGGAAACAACTTACATCTAAAAGGCTTGTTTCCATCATCTAACCTCACATTCAAGACCCAAGAACCGTCAAGAATTTATGCCTCAAGTGATCATGGTTCCAGAACTAACAGCCAGCTGTATCGTCAAGACCAACAAACCACTGAGAAGTCTCTCAAATGATCCTGGTTCGAGCTACCGTATCGCCAGACCTCTAAAAAGTCTCTCAATTGATACTGTTTCGAGCACCTTCGGCCAGCCATATCGTCAAGACCCACTAACATACTGAAAATTACGCGGGACCAGGTGAATGAAATATCCTTCTAACCTACCATATAGGTTTTCAACCACTGCCCCCATAACTCCAATACCAATGGGTGGTCAGAAATGCGAATACTCCAGTTTAAACCTTTTAAGGCTAATTGGACCAGGGCAATCCAATAGATACTTCCAATTCCAAAAATTAAAGATAAGTTTCGGGAAATCAGACGTCGTGCCACCCCAACAAATTAATATTTTCTTCGGGATTCGATTATGAATGCAATTTCACAGTTTTCCCAACTTTAGTCGGACACAATGGAAATTGCATTCGGGAAGGCTAATGAGCTTGTTTATGAGCTTATCGAGCGTGAATGGCCTGCTTTAACTGCCAGTTCAACTTTACCGGAAGGGATGTACGTCCGAGGCAGCAGTAATTCGACTTCCGGTTATTCTACCGGGAAATAACGTCGACTCCCTCGGGAAAGCGTCCCATCAAGCTCCGGAAAATGGTAACAAGTTATTCATTGTTGCAGGTGAAATCGAAATGAATAATTAGACTTCCGGTCCAGCTGGCGGAATAGTTTTTGATGTTTATGGACGGAAAAAAGAAAAATGGACCGTCCGAATCGGGATTAAGCGGCCCAGGGGAACTATTACCCAATTAACTTTGCGTGTTGAATTTTGGCGAGGATTGATTTCATGCAAATAGAGCGAGCAGGGTGTTGGCGTATGAAGCCCAGTGAGTTACTTGTCGATACAATGGTTGTTTGGACTAGATAGCATAGTTTGTTCACTTTGTAACACCGTGCTATCGTTTTACCCAAATATATGCGGTTTTCTAATTTTGAATAAAGTGGACTCAAACGACGTGCTTAAACTCACTGCTGAAGAATCCGAGGTCAATAGTAGTTCTGTATGGCCAGTCACTAATTTTCCTGGAGTCTGGAATATTGCCTTGGTTGTGATCCTGCTGAAGTCAACAGGACAGAGGTGGATATGTCTTTTGCCGATCTTTGGGAAGATTATGGAGAAATTGATGGTCAATAGGCTGGAGAGAAAGATTGAGGGCATGTCCAGCAGGCCGTATGGCTTCGTTAAAGGGAGATCTACTGTAGACGCTTGGCTTATGTTTGAGAGAGCCATGAGAGCGAGCGAAGAGAAGTATGTGCTAGGTTTGTTTGTGGACTTCAAGGGTGCCTTCGACAATCTTAAGTGGGAGTACGCCTTGCAGTGTTTAAATGATATAGGTTGCGAGAAAGTGGCGCTTTGGCAGAGTTATTTTAATGGAAGAGAAGCAAGAATGATAGGACAGCATGAATCTGTTGTAAGAAAGACGATGAGAGGATGTCCGCAGGGCTCCATAGTGGGCCCTAAGGTGTGGAATCTGTGCATGTATGGCCTGTTGGAAGAGCTTGAAAGGGAAGGATGTGAGGTGGTAGCATATGCTCCTTCTGGTGAAAGGGAACAGTCGTCTCATTCTCTAGGAGAAGGAGACGTACTAATTGAATCTGTAGAACAATTGGGCTGCCGAGGCAGGTGTAAGTGTGTCAGAAAGCAAGACAGTTTGCATGTTGGTAAAAGGGAACTTGGACTTGAGCATGCCTCCTTATGTGCGTATGGCTCTGCTATTCAATACTTTACAAGTGTTAATTACCTAGGAGTGAGAGTGGAGGAGGGATACATATTTTCCGATATAAGAGAGAAGTTGGTGAGATTGGTGGATTGTTTGGGAAGAGTCTCGCGGCGTGACTGGGACCTACAGAGATGAAAGTAATATATGGGGCATGTTCAAAGCGTGTGCCATGTATGGAGTAAATATATGCTACGAATCGATGAGGCATGGTTATGCGATGGAGGCTTTGAATAGGTGTCACAGAGTGGTCATGTATGCATGCCTAAGATTATCTCGGACGGTACCCACGGATGCCAAATGTCTTGATGGGTGTCCCTCTGTGGTATCTTGGAGCTAAAGAAATGGGAATGGAGTTCAAACTAAAGAAAGGTTTGGCATTGAATGAATTTGATCGAATGATAGTTGATTAAAAGAATCAAGACCCTGAGAGGGGTATGATTGAATTAAAAGAAAGAATGAAGATAGAGTGGCAGAAAAGATGGGGTGGGAATGCAGCTCGGCGAGTCACTCATAGGTTCATCCCGAGAGTAGATTTTTCCAGCGAGAATAAATGGTTTTTCCCTGGCCTATATATAGGATACCTGATTACGGGGCATGGGAGCCTGAACGAATTTTATCAATTTTATTATATATGCAATAATTTTCTTTTTTCACATGAAACAACTTTATTTACGTACTACAAATTAATCATCTTGAAATTGTCGCTGATGATTCTGCACGTTTTTAACTGACCTGAAAGTTCATTTTACCCATTATTCTTCTTTTCAAATGGAATGTGAAATAACCTTCACGTTTTTCTTTGAAAAAGAAGTGGAAATATTTGGGAATATTTTTGTTTGGCTGGTCGTGGCGATTGAATACGGTTTTTGTACATAGAACGGAAAATATTCTGTCTTCTTTTGCTTTCTGTACTTCAAGAAACTCGAGAAGAGCCATCTAGTTTTCATGGAGAGTTCTCTTGTGGCGAATGCAGAGAGAAGGAGCCTAAGGGGTGTCCTTAGAGTACAGGCGAAATTCTACTTGATGAGTTTATTCGATTTATATCTCTGTCGAGCCTTCCTGGAAAGTTTTCAGATGAATACTTTTGCCTCGTTTGTAGGATCGAAACTTTAGGACCAAAAGTAATGAATTATTTTAATTAATCCAGCCTAATTCAATCTTTCCTTGAACATTCATTGTAGAACAGCTGTTGTTGATGTAAGTTAAGCCCCATTTATTCTCTTCTATGTTACTGTCCACTGTGTACATAGAGATTTGTTGAAAAAAGCTATAAATCGAGATAAAGGCCATATGTTAGGTTTGATGTTCTTATCTTTGATTGTTTCAGGTTTTTACTTGGCTGAAATTAATCTTGAAATTTTTGTTCACATAAATTTGTTTCTGCTTTGAAGTGTCCACTGTGTTTGGAAATATTGATTATGGCTTTTATGTTTATATCGTTGATATAAACTTGGGGTTAGACGGAAATGCGGATATACAGACACTGAATTGTTTCAGCTGTTACTATTTGGTAGTTGATCATAATTAAAACAAATTGTAGAAATTACTATGTTTTACAACCCATAAAAATATATTTTACACATTTTCTTGTGACTCGAGTTTCGGGAAATGAACAATCCCATCATCAGACAACTGAAGACCTAACAGAGGTATTTAAACAAAAGTGATAAATATTTTAAATATTTCAATAGATTCTAACACCTAATAGTTGTACAGAGGTTTACAAGCGGAACTTGATAAAAACCCGGTTAAAAAAGAGGGGCCTTCTAATAGATATCGGAATGTCTGCAATCGACAAAGAAGGTTGTTAAACAGTTGGTACCCTTTTAAATATCTCAAATATTTGGATTTACATAGCTCCATACAGTCATTCATTATTTTTTAAATTATTTTTATTGTGAACGAATTCGAAAATTTCAATAATCAAGTTTCTTTTCATTTGAATCTACACGTAAAATTTTTTTAAGATTTTATTTTGTCGAAAGGAATTACTGTTTTCTAAAGAATGAGTGGCAAAAGTTGAATTTTTGTTTACTTTTCATTAAATTCATTTTATGTTCGTTGAAAAAGGTTTTAAACAGATGTTACTTTTTGAATATCTCAAATATTTTCGATTTACATAGCTCCATACAGTCATTCATTATTTTTACATTATTGTTATTGTGAACTAATTTGAAAATTTCAACAGATTCTAGATAATCGAGTTTCTTCGCTTTTGATTCTACATTTAAAATTGTAAGATTATCTATTGTTGTAAAGGAATGACTGTTTTCTAGGCAATGTGTGGGCAAAGTAGAATTTTGTTTATTTTTTAAAATAAAATGAGTTTCATAAAAAATAAACAGAATTCTACTTTTGCTACTCATTGTCTAGAAAACGGTCATTCCTTTCCCACAATAGATAATCTTAAAATTCAATTCTACATGTAGAATCAAAAGGGAAGAAACTGGATTGACTGTATGGAGCTATGTAAATCAAAATATTTGAGATGTACAACAAAATAACGTAAAAATAAGGAATGACTACGGAGCTATGTAACCCCAAAAATTATTTGAGATATTTAAATGGGTACCATCTGTTTAACAACCTTTTTTGATTGCCGATATTCCGATATCTGTTAGAAGGCCCCTCTTTTTTTAACCCGGTTTTTTATCACGTTCCGCTTGTAAACCTCTGTGCCACTATTAGGTGTTAGAATCTATTGAAATATTCGAAATATTTATCACTTCTGTTTAAATATCTCTGTACCACTGTTAGGTCTTCAGTTGTCTGATGATGGGATAGTCCATTTCCCGAAACTCGAGTCACAAGAAAATGTGTAAAATATATTTTTATTGGTAGTAAAACATAGTAATTTCTACAATTTGTTTTAATTGATGCGGATGTACGTTGTTGTTTGCTTTCACAACGAATCTCGACCTCTAGGATTTTGATGGCTAGTATACTTTTTTATTTATATTAATGAATACATTTATTATTATTATATGTTTATATTTTTATATATAAATTGAAAATTACTATGAAGAAGTATTTGCATATTACAGAATAACAGCTGTAATATGCAATACGTCTTCATAATAATTTTCAATTTATATATATTAATAATTGAGAAATTTCTTTGTTTTACATCACATGCACATGGCGGTTATCTAATGCAGAGTCTAAGTTGTATCTTCTTTTATTGTATATCTCTGTATTATAACCTAATTTTCGTATAGGCCATGCTTATCCCAAAATTAGTTAGTTTTTGTAGAAATGTGTAGTGAAAAAAAGGCATTTTTATATATTTTTAAATGATTATTTTGTTTATTCAAATAACTCCTTACTGAAGAGATTTTGGATCCGAATTTATCAGTTTTTTTCCCTGGAGAATGCGCCATATATTCTTTAAAAAAGGAAGATAAAAAAGAGCTTTTTGAATAATATGTTGAACATTTTTTGGTAATGGAACTTGTGATTCTTTAACATCCAATCGAAACATATATCTATAAGGTGATGTCTAAATAATTTGGTCATTATTATATATTTCATTTGATTCTTTATTAGTTAATTTCCACCATATGTAATGATAATACTTATGTCTATAAAGTGATACAGTGTATTTAGGACATGTTTTAAAATTTAATTCTAAATGTTTTCATGAGATTTATTTAGATTAAAATCTGTAGAGGTTCTGGAGAATTAATTTCAGTTATTTTTCTGTATATTTTTTATTGTTGCATTGGTTTTTTCTGCTGGAGAAAATTACTAATTTTTTTGTGATATTAATGATTTGCTTGTTTTTTTTTTGTTATTAAATATTATTATATATTCTATATATCTATGTTGAGTATTACTAGATACTGAATATACATTAACAAGAATTTCATTATATAGTACATGTACATAACAAAAAATAGAGGGGGTGAAGAGAGTTTTACAATTCTTTTGTAATTCTGAAAAAATGATTCAAAAAAGATTCAACAAAGGGGAGCTACTTAATTCTGTTTGGTTATTCAATAATATTTTTCTTTTATGATATCTATCGATTTCTAAAGTTTCTAATAAGTTTAATCTGAAACTTTTGTTTTATGTGTGTAAAATTTCAAAGATACTATTAAAAATATGTCCTGTATCTAGAAGGTATTCTGCATAGGTTGAATTTCTTTTTTTGTTACAAAAACATTTTTCGTGTTCCCTAAGTGTCGTCTGGAACGATCTTCCTGTCTGACCAACATATACAAAATGGCAAGTACCGCAAGTTAACTTATAAACACCTGATCTCTTGTTCTCAGATGTTTTATCTTTATTATATTTTATTAATTTTCCTGAGGAGTTATTGGTTTTGTGAGAGATTTTAAAATTGAGGTTCATCTTTAAATATCTAGCTACCTTTTTTGTTTTTGGTCCTAAGTATGTTAAACAAATGTATTTACTTTCAGTACATACTTAGGACCAAAAACAGAAAAGGAAGCTAGATATTTAAAGATGAATCACAATTTTAAAATCTCTTACAAAACCAATAACTTCGTAGGAAAATTAATAAAAAATAATAAAGATAAAACATCTAAGAACAACAGATCAGGTGTTCATAAGTTAAGTTGCGGTACTTGCCATTTTGTATACTACTCTGTCAAGAAAGTACCGGCAATTTTCAATTAAAACAACATTTTTACATTTAATCGTCAAAATTTATTGGGTCGCCTTCAAAATAGGCTCCATTTGCTCCAATACATATATGCCAACGGCACTTCCAATTATCGAAACATTTTTTATAGGCGCTTTCCGGGATGGACTTTAGCTCTCGCGCCGAATTTTGTTTTATGGCTTCAATCGACTCAAAACGGGTGCCACGAAGGGGCAATTTTAGTTTTGGGAAGAGGAAAAAGTCGCAGGGAGCCAAATCCGGCGAATACGGTGGTTGCTGAAGCACGTTTGTTGAGTTTTTGGCGAGAAAGTCAGTCACAATCGTAGCTCTGTGAGAAGGCGCGTTATCGTCATGCAAAATCCATGAGTTGTTCGCCCACAAATTTGGCCGCTTCTTACGGATACGCTCACGCAAACGTTTCATAACGCCTAGGTAATACTCCTTGTTTACCGTCTGACCCTCTGGAACGAATTCGTAGTGCACCACGCCACGGATATCGAAGAAAACAATGAGCATCACCTTCATTTTCGAGCGGCTTAGGCGTGGTTTTTTCGGTTTCGGCTCATTTTTTGCCCTTTCCGATGATTCCGATGATTGCTGGCTTGTTTGCATATCGTACTCGTAGACCCAGGTCTCATCACCAGTTATAATGCGTTCCATGAATGTAGAATCGGAATTACAGCGATCCAGCATGTCTGAAGCAACCTGTTCGCGATGACGTTTTTGAAGTAAATTCAGATCTTTCGGTACGAGTCGTGCGGCCACCTTTCTCATGCCCAAAATATCAATCAAAATCGTACGTGCGGACTCGTGGGATATCTTAAGATCATGTGCTATCTCCCTCAAGCTGGTACGACGGTTTTCCAGCACCCTTTCCTTAATTTTATCGACGTTATCTTCGATCGAAGCCGTCGATGGGCGACCACTTCACGACCGTCCTTGAAGGCTCTGTACCACTGATATGCACGAGTTTTCGATAGAGCATTATCACCAAAGGCCTTTTGCAACATTTTCAATGCACCGGCACACGAAAATTCATTTGCAACACAAAACTTTAAACAAATTCTTTGCTCAACGTAATCACCCATAGTAAAAATCGGCACGCACTCTGACATCGACTGACTTAATCAGCTGTTGCAAACACACTAGTCGACAGATCCCGCTCAAGCTTGGCATAGTAATTAAGGACAGTGGTACCAACCTAGGAAAAAAAAAATTACCTGCCTCATTGGATATATATATATATAACCTAACCTGGCTCGACTGGACTTTTTTCTATGGGGTCACCTAAAATCCAGGATTTACGCTACCCAGCCTGAGCCACTGGATGATTTGCGAACTCGGATCAATAATAGATGCCGCCAAATTACACCAAAAATCTTGAGTAACGTACGTGAACGTCTTCAGCAAAGCTTACATTACTACAAGGTGAATGGTGCCCATTTATAGCATTTAATAAACTAATCACAAAAGCAAATACTCTTCCACTATTTTACCTGTCATTTCGTCATCGATGGAAATTTTGAAGCGAACTTTCAGGATCAGATAGTACTCGTTAAGATCTTGAAAATGAGATATCGCAACACCCCTCATCACTATTCAAAATCAAAGGGTTGTACTCAACCCCGTTAGGGAGTTGCAGCTACGGGAATGCGAAGAGCGGAAAAATTGTTCCCCCCGAATCAGAAGTTGACGGGTCCAAGCGATTTTTATTCAAAAAAAATTTTTATTCAAAAAACTTTTAGAATTAAATTTATGTCTACACAAGCACCGCTTACATTTAACAGACGTATATAATCAAAACTCAATATATAATGTCAAATGGAATAAATAACCCAACAGATATACGAAAGTAAGTAAAATTAATAAATAAATATTTAAAGGAGACAAAATTTTGTTTCTGGTCTTACCTTTAAGAACACCAATTGCCTTTTAAAGACATGAACACACTTAAAGGACTTCTCAAATAATATATTTTATTTGAAATATTTAATATCTTTAAATATTCGAATAAATTATTTCAAAAATCTCTAAAAAATGTGCACCATATCTTCAAAAAACAAATATAATTCTAGACAATCCCGTCTTCAGTCCTCATTTAATATTCCAAATATCAAAATTAAAAAACTAACCTATATCTCTCACGTGTTAAAAGGCTAAAGCTTCGAAATACAGATCAACTATATAATTCTAGATTGATCTATGTTCTAACAAAATCAAAGAACAGTGTGAGTTATTTTAAGGTTTATTTAAATTCATTGACATTCCATAATGAGATTTATTCAAGCCAAAATATAATTATATATTATATATAAAATAAAATAGAAAGGCCTTTTACTTGATAGGAGAAATATAACAAAATTTGAATATTAAAACAAATTGAAATATGTTTATCTTCTACAATTTTAATTTCAAAAAAATTTGTATTCAAAAAACTTTTAGAATTAAATTTATGTCTACACAAGCACCGCTTACATTTAATAGACGTATATAATCAAAACTCAATATATAATGTCAAATGGAATAAATAACCCAACAGATATACGAAACTAATTAATATTAATAAATAAATATTTAAAGGAGACAAAATTTTGTTTCTGGTCTTACCTTTAAGAACACCAATTGCCTTTTAAAGACATGAACACACTTGAAGGACTTCTCAAAGAATATAATTTATTTGAAATATGTAATATATTTAAATATTCGAATAAATTATTTCAAAAATCTCTTTTTTTCTTTCAATCAAAAAAGCCGTTGAAACAATGGAGAATTTAACAAACTCCCAAATACTCTTTGAGAACACCCTTATATTGGATGCTGTTATTTCCATGCACCATAAGAATACACAGATGTCCGAAGTGTAATAAATAGAACCTTTTTCAATTTTAAGGTTAGTTCCTTTTTGTATTCCTTTGAAGATGGTCGAAAGACCGAAACACGTGACAGGACTTTGAATAAATTGTGAAACATAAGAACTGTGTGAATTATTTTAAATAGAATAAATATAATGTTTCACCTAGAGCCAACCGCATACTCTATTCATGTTATAAATAACTTTTCGTTTTGTAATAAACATACGATGTTAAATTTTGCGATTTTATTCTTCCAGAAAAACAACAAAGGTTTTCTTCGAAAAAGTTGACGACACACTTTCTTTGTCCGTCCTCCTAATTCTGCTGTTGTAAGTCGAGAAAACAACGTCGCTTGACCAGATTGGATCAATCGAGAGACCCGAACAAAATTCCGTTTGCGAGATCCTCCAAGGCGCGAACCGCTTCCATTCAGGCAAAATGTTGGGGGTGATTCAGAACCCGGTAAACGAGACTTGGTACGGATTATTCTCTACCTGTGGGATTGAATTGGCCTTTCAGTCCTACGCTCCAGCTTTTGTCGGTTTTCAGCCGGCCTAGAATTCAGACGGGCCAGATAGCGGATGCTGAATGATTCAGTGAAAAGTCTGGGGTGTGGAAGTTTGGATTTGATATGAAGATAAAGGGGATCTCTCCTTTGCTACGGATACAAGAGGAATTCATTCGAATGTCACGGAGAGGAAAATTGGGAAAAAGTTGAATTTTCGACGCACATTTCGATATCTTTAACAGCTTCATCAGAAGATGGAAAACAGAAAATTCACAACTTCGCATATCGACAGTATCAAGTTTATTTTCATAAACTGCAGTGATGAATTCACATTTTGCTATCCGACTAGTTGTACGTGAAAAGTGGTAATAACGCAAGAAAAATTAAAAACACACGGGAAATGATCAGTACAATTAAAGTAACACGTTCCGTTTACGCATATGCTGACACCTTCAGAACACACAGAAACTACTCGTATGTTGCTTACACCTCACAAAATGACAGATACTGAAAAGAAAACCTAATGATGACACTTCAAAAAGGAAGGTGTTGCAAGATGAAACAATAGAATAATAAACTAATAGCGACATACACACATCGTTAAAAGTCTTGACCCCTCCTATCAACTCTCAACTTGTTGAATGTAATATGACAATTTTTTGAGTGTGGAATCTTCACTATCTTATCACTTAAATGAAATCAATAAACTAGCAAAAATGTTTCTTGTTCGGGAGAATACAGGTGTATTCGAAGTTAGTCAGTTTTCAGCGAATAACGAGAGTTGTAATATTGAGAATATTTCATGGAAAATGCCGGGACATCCAATTTCTCAGTTTGACAGGGCAGGAATAGTAGCCCTACATCAAGAAGCTTTGTCGAATCACCAGATTGCGCAACGTTTGAATATTCCACGGACTTCAGTAAGGCGCAGAGTGGCCCTTTTCCTGGAAACCGGCAGCGTTGCCCGGAGACTGGTGCCTGGTCGATTCAGAGTAGCATCTGCAAGGGAAGACCATTATATCGCAAATTTTACTCGAAGGAATCGAACGGTATCTGCAACAACCCTTGGAAGTCATTTTTTGAGGACTTATAGACGGGTAGTCTCAACCAGTACCATAAGGAGACGATTGCATTCCTCAAATTTAAGGGAAGATCTTTAAGCGCACCTCCGCTATCACCTGGAAGTAGAGCTACCCGTCGGCAATGGGCAGAATACTGCCTAGACTGGCTTTTACCAAAATGACGCAACGTACTTTTTGGAGAGATCCAGGCAGACTAGAGCGATTCAATTTCGCACGGGAAGCTGTGCCCTTTCAAGGCGGATCAATAATGTGCTGGGGGAGTATAATGTTCGGTGGTCGCACCCCTCTTATTATCGTTGAACGAACAGTAAATGGTGCCATCTACGTAGAAAACATCATTGAACCTCTGTGCAACGAATTTGGGGATAAATTCATTTATCAGTATGATAACGCCCCACCACACCGCACATGAAGGGTTCAAAACATTCTTCAAGAGAACAATATCCAGAGAATTAACTGGCCAGCAAACTCACCAGACATTAATCCAATTGAGCACGTATGGGATTACTTAGGGAGAGCAATATCCAATCGCCAAAACCAACCTTCAATTTTTCAGGAATTGAGTTTAGCCCTTCAGGAAGAATGGAATTATATGCCTGAAAATTTCATTAATGACTTGATTCGTGGGATGCCTAGGGGTATTGGTCAGATGATTGAAAGAAGAGGTGGTAATACGGACTATTGAATTTGGATTCAGTTGTGGAATAACTATAATTAATGAAAAATAAATAATCGATAAATTTAGATTTTTTCTCATCATTCCTATTTTGTATATATGCCTGAAAATTTCATTAATGACTTGATTCGTGGGATGCCTAGGCGTATTGGTCAGTTGATTGAAAGAAGAGGTGGTAATACGGACTATTGAATTTGGATTCAGTTGTGGAATAACTATAATTAATGAAAAATGAATAATCCACAAATTTAGATTTTTTCTCATTATTCCTATTTTGTATATATTTTTTATAAAGCAAAGAGTAACAAACAAAGATTTTCTATCAAATATGTTGCAGTTGAAATAGAGGAAAATATTCATCTCATTTCCAGAATATAGATTGTTTATTTCTTGAGAAACCTAGGGGGTCCAAGACTTTTGACGATGTGTGTATATTATTAAAACGGCACGAATTTATTTTTACTTCTAATAAACAACAGAATAAGGTACTTACTGAAAACTCGGACGATAAAAGAAAATGTTTGCATCCTAAAAATTGATAAAATATAATTCCTGACTGCAACTGCACCTAATTAGTATGTTCTCTCTATTGGTGATAAATCTCTGGGAAGAACATTCACAATTTCATAGCATAGCTGAATTGTAATTCATAAGTATAATCATATACCAACTTTGCACTTTGTAACATGCAATAACGAAAAATAAGCGTTGTCGGCAATCTCAAAGGCAATAAAATTTCCTGTGTTGAATTTCAACAAATGAATTACCTACAACAATTATTGATGAAAAATAAGTTATTTCTAATTGAAAATAATTTGGGAATCTGCAAGCTGAACTCGGATTCTACATCGTTAGAACGAGGTTGTGCGCCTGTCTTATTGGTTGAGAGGCTGTTCACGACATTGCTTAGCATGTGAGAATTTGAAATAATTGAAATAAATGCAAAAAACCATAAGAAAACCACTGACTTCGGAATAGAAGCTCACAAATCCAATGTATTAAGGGTTGAAAGGAATTGGCCTATTTTCGAAAGCAATAACATATACATTTACTGTCTCCTGAGTCGAGTGACCCCTAAAATACCAATTCAAAATTTGTATTTTTTCTTTAGCCGAATACATTTCAAACTTCGTAAGAATCTTTTCAAACGTCATGGACTTAGGTAATCAACACTAGACCAACCAAAGCTACCAAAATAATGGTTTTGGGGGCAATATCTCAGCGTGGTGCTACGCTTTTTTCTACAGTTGTGTCATTAAGAGTGAAAAGTACTGTGGCATTATAAATGATTTTCTCCTTGAAACGGCGACATCCAGAGGGATGTCGTTTTTAGCAGAATGAAGCAATATGCCATACTTCGGCTTATACTCAAGCTTGGATGCAAGAACTCCAAGTGACAACCAGTTAATGGCCAGCAGCTTCTCCAGCTTCTTCCAGCTTCTTAATCCCATTGAAAACATATGGGGACTAGTGAAGATTGAAGTTGAACGAGCAGCGCCACGAAATAAAGATGATTTAATTCAGTCAGTTTTACAGTCCTGGACTACCATCAACGAAAATTATGGAGGAGATATAGTTTCAGGTGTACCTCCAGGTTTAGTCAAAAGCTTACAGTTAAATGGAGGTTGAAAAAGTAAATAAGATGACTATTTTGTTATAATTTTCTGATACAAGAATTAAAAATATATACTAAATAATTACAATTTAGCTTTGTTTTTTCCGGATACTTCCTATATATTCCTAATTGATGAGGCAAAGAAAAACATGTAGCTCAAGTTTCCCTATTTATTTATGTTGTTATATGTTTCGGGTTTCAACCCATTTTCAGAACTGAAATGCTTAACAATTCAATTTATACTTGAAATCAAGTGGGAGATAAAATGAAATATTGAATTGGTTTAATCTTTTACGGATTAGAGCAACAAAAATGAAAGGAATTTTGATTGATCGTAAAATTTCGGTTTTGCTTAAGTCTGTGAAACGGTTTTCTTCTATACAATGTGCTGAAAAACCACATGTTTTACAGCATGTCTCATTATAGGGTATAGATATGGACCGCCCTGTGTGACCTGTGTAAAATGCGGGGCATTTTTCAAAATTTAATTTGCATATTCTCTTGAAACTTCTGAAAAGAGCGGTATATACAAATAAAATTGCAATGAATGCCCTTCATTTTAAAAAGGTCAAACAGAACGACCCTTAAACCTAAGAGTGAAATAACATTAAAAGAGTTTGCATTTTGAAGTTGTGGTTATTTCGGGTTTGCCAACACTTCTGTCATTCACACTCTGACAGAAAGTTAGTTTAATATTTGACAATAACGAAATAGGTCGATTTACGCTTGAACAAAACTGGACAATATCAAAAATTTATTTCTAAGGTGGTGAATTTTTCATCTAAAGTGTTAGAATTTTACGTAGAAAATTCAATAAGAATGAAATGCCTCAAGGCAATTTGTGGATGAGTTTTTTCGTGAACACAGGAAATTATTTGATAAAACAATCCATTTACGTTTTTGTCCAGTGAGCACACCTGAAAACATTGTTTATACAGCCTGGAATGTGGCTGATTATCCATCAACATCAACTCGTCATCGTGCTCGAGAACTTAACATTTCTGGCACTTCTCTAAGGAGAATTTGGCTTAAAGACCTCGGTATGAAGGTTCACAAAGTTCAATTGTTGCAAGAAGTGAAGCCTCGTGACCATCTCATATGTTTCCATTTCGGAATAATGATGGGATGGCCGAAGATGAGCATTTTCCCAGGAAAATCATCTTTAGCGATGAAGCCTATTTTCAGTTCGAGGACTATTTTTTGTGGGGATTCGTTAAGGATAAGTGTTACGCTAACAGTCCAGAAAAGATTAATGCCTTGAAGCATGCAATCGAAGTTGCCATTCATGAGATTGAGCCCCAAATTATCGAGAATGTAATGAAGAATTGGGTTGATTGGATGGGCTATTCCATTCGTGGCCATTCATGGATATGGTTTTCCAGTACAAAATTCCAAGGTTCAATCTTTTTGATAAACTTTAAAAAAACATTCATTAGTTTTTGATGCGAAATTCAAGTGGCACACCGCTCAGAGAATTTGAATTTTTTTTCGGTACATAGAAGGCATATACCGGTAACAACGGATGATTAAGTAGAATCTAATTTATTCTCCATTACTCTTATGTGTAATGGATTTAAGCAATCAAAAATCTCATTTTATCCTTTTGCAAATGGGTTAAAATTCGAAATATAAATAAATAGTGAAACTTGGGCCAAGCGTTTTTCTTTACCTTATTAATTTCACAAATATTTCTCCAAGTGATTTGCCAGAAATCAATATCAATTATATCCCTTTCAACTAGCAATTTAATCACTTTAGTTTAAATGATACACATATATATGTTGATTTCTATTTATTATTTTGAGTTGCTTGCATGACGCGTTTCGTTTACATAGTAACTTCTTCAAATGTTTATAAACAACTTGTCTGAAATTTGGTAACAAACCCTATTTATATATTTTCTATTTTGAGATGAGGGTACAATAAAGAGTTTTTATTACTTTGGTAAAACCACTGGGTCCTTTGTAGAATTGATTCAATAAAGGTGAACTAGATAACTCTGTTTGGCCATTCAAAAGATTCCCAGACTTTCTAAAACGGTTTCTTTCTAAACTTTTCAACATGTTTTATTTTAAACCTTTATTTTCTGTATGCAAAATCTCAAAACCATAATCGAATTAATGTTTCTCTTTTATTAAATGTTCCGCAAAAGTTCTTCTGGTTTGACCGATATACGTTTTAGAGCAGGTACTACATAATATTTGTTAAACACCTGATAATTGAGATATGTCCCTTTTTGGTATGATCCTAATGAATAGTTAGTTTCATAAGAAATGTTTATATCATTAGAAATAAAAAAAGTCCTTTATAACATAGATATAAAGATTTCTTATAAAACCAACAGTTTTGGAAAAACGCAAAACCAAAAAGGAACAAATCTCAATTATCAGGTGTTTACCAAATATTATGTGGCACCTACTCTAAAACGTATATCGGTCAAACCGGAAGACCTTTTCATACTAGAATAAAGGAACACCGCCTACCTCAATAACAAGTTGGATTCTACATATGGGGAACATTTAATAAAAGGGAAACATGAATTAGTTGATGGTTTTGAGATTTTGTATACAGAAAATAAGGGTTTAAAATGAAACATGTTGAAAAGTTTAGAAATAAACCGTTTTAGAAAGTCGGGGAATCTTTTGAATGATCAAACAGAGTTATCTAGTTCACCTTTATTGAATCTATTCTACTAAGGACCCAGTGGTTTTACCAAAGTAATACAAAACTTTTTATTATACCCTCATCTCAAAATAAATAATATTTAAATAAGGTTTGTTACCAAATTTCCGACTAGTTGTTTATAAGCATTTGAAGAAGTTACTATGTAAACGAAACGCGTCACGTGAGCAACTCACAATAATAAATAGAAATCAACATATACTGGGTTAAAACAAATTATAGAAATTACTATGTTTTACTAGCAATAAAAATATATTTTACTCATTTTCTTGTGATTCGAGTTTCGGGATATGAACTATCCCATCATCAGACAACTGAAAGAGTACAGTATCTGACAAATATACTGGGTGTTTCACGAATGATCATACAGGCTTTCAGAGCAGTTGCAGGACATTTTGGTGAGTCTGTATCAGTGCTCGAAATATATCCTAACTATATTCGTTTAAGAGATACAGGATGTTTTATGTATTTTATCAAAAACTTTCAATCGGCATACCTCTCGAACGCCTGCATGAATCTTCATGAAAACTTGAGGGAATGAGTATAGGCCAATGCCAATTATTTGCCCATAATGACTTATCGATAGCACAGGTCCGGACTGAGAAAATTACATTCTTTATCCCACATCTTGTAAAACACCCTGTACATCGAATTTTCAAAAAGCGAAATTCTCTTCAGAATCTACAATAAATACTCTTTCAAACAAGCCTATTAGGATCAATGGCACACCTCGCATCATCATTTTATGAACCATTGAATATTAGGAGTTTTCAATTTATAGAAACAAGGACCTGTGAATCTCCGAATAATGCGTCTATTCATATTGAATCGATTGAAATCCTCAGTAACATGACTTAGGTATTGTGCTGCATCTTATTCCATTCAATACATGACTGTAGGGGCAACATCAAATATTTTTTGCAAAGCTAAATTTAACCGAAAACTCGAATTAACATTGTCACATTATCTTGAGAATTGGACTATTATAAAATGGACTTAATAATAAAAATATAAAATGTATCTTACAAACATGTGCGGAACTGAGAAAAATTGACAATAATTAAGAGAAAAAATTATACGTTTACTACGAATAGAAAATTCCAGATATTCAATAGCTCATAAAATATTGATGCGAAGTGTGCTATTATTTTAAATGAGCTTGTTTGAAAGAGTATTCATTGTAGATTCTGAGAATTTCACTTTTCGAAAATTCGATGTACAGGGTGTTTTACAAGATGTGGGATAAAGAATATAATTTTCTCAGTCCGGACCTGCGCTATCGACAAATGATTAGGTGCAAATATTAGGCATTGGCCTACACTCATTCCCTCAAATTTCCATGAGTCAATGCAGGCGTTCAAGAGTTATGCCGATTGAAAGTTTTTGATAAAATAAATAAAACATCCTATATCTCTTAAACTAATATAGTTAGGACCTATTTCGAGCATTGATTCACTCACCAAAATGTCCTGCATCTGCCCTGAAATCCTGTAAAATCATTCGTGAAACAACCTGTATATACATTCTGTCAAGAAAGTACCGGGAATTATCGATTTAAATCTGGCGGGGCAATGAGGCAGGTAAAATTTTTTTCCTAGGTTGGTACCACTGTCCTTAATTACTATGCCAAGCTTGAGCGGGATCTGTCAACTAGTGTGTTTGCAACAGCTGATTAAGTCAGTCGATGTCAGAGTGCGTGCCGATTTTTACTATGGGTGATTACGTTGAGCAAAGAATTTGTTTAAAGTTTTGTGTTGCAAATGAATTTTCGTGTGCCGATGCATTGAAAATGTTGCAAAAGGCCTTTGGTGATAATGCTCTATCGAAAACTCGTGCATATCAGTGGTACAGAGCCTTCAAGGACGGTCGTGAAGTGGTCGCCCATCGACGGCTTCGATCGAAGATAACGTCGATAAAATTAAGGAAACGGTGCTGGAAAACCGTCGTACCAGCTTGAGAGAGATAGCACATGATCTTAAGATATCCCACGAGTTCGCACGTACGATTTTGATTGATATTTTGGGCATGAGAAAGGTGGCCGCACGACTCGTACCGGAAGACCTGAATTTTCTTCAAAAACGTCATCGCGAACAGGTTGCTTCAGACATGCTAAATCGCTGTAATTCCGATTCTACATTCATGGAACGCATTATAACTGGTGATGAGACCTGGGTCTACGAGTACGATATGCAAACAAGCCAGCAATCATCGGAATGGGTGGCAAAAAATGAGCCGAAACCGAAAAAACTACGCCAAAGCCGCTCGAAAATGAAGGTGATGCTCATTGTTTTCTTCGATATCCGTGGCGTGGTGCACTACGAATTCGTTCCAGAGGGTCAGACGGTAAACAAGGAGTATTACTTAGGCGTTATGAAACGCTTGCGTGAGCGTATCCGTAAGAAGCGGCCAAATTTGTGGGCGAACAACTCATGGATTTTGCATGACGATAACGCGCCTTCTCACCGAGCTACGATTGTGACCGACTTTCTCGCCAAAAACTCAACAAACGTGCTTCAGCAACCACCGTATTCGCCGGATTTGGCTCCCTGCGACTTTTTCCTCTTCCCAAAACTAAAATTGCCCCTTCGTGGCACCCGTTTTGAGTCGATTGAAGCCATAAAACAAAATTCGGCGCGAGAGCTAAAGTCCATCCCGGAAAGCGCCTATAAAAAATGTTTCGATAATTGGAAGTGCCGTTGGCATAGAGGTATTGGAGCAAATGGAGTCTATTTTGAAGGCGACCCAATAAATCTTGACGATTAAATGTAAAAATGTTGTTTTAATTGAAAATTCCCGGTACTTTCTGGACAGAGTAGTAGTTAGGACCTATTTCGAGCATTGATTCAGACTCACCAAAATGTCCTGCATCTGCCCTGAAATCCTGTAAAATCATTCGTGAAACAACCTATATATATATATGTATCATTTAAACTAAAGCGCACAATGGATTTCTATCAAGTAAAGGCCAACACGATACGGAGCAGTATAATATAAAAAAATAATAATATTTATTCGATGTGGAGTTCCACGAGTGAAATATATTCAAACTAGGATAACCAGAGTAAGGAGAAACGACGATTGATTTGGGATCGGTCTAATCAAATACACAATGTTACCCCTCGAACATGGTAGAAGGTAAAATCCCATCCGGAATAGGGTAGAGATTGACCTAATCTAGCCACCAACTCAGCTGGTTTCGAATAGAAACAAAAGGCTTTCGGGTCATTGCGAATCGATTACTGAATCACGGTGAAATGTCTTTATGTTGACACAAATGGACCAGAAGGGACCTAGGGTCACTGCTTCGTATTCTTCCGATTTGACATATCGAGCCACGTGAGTAAAAAAATGTACTCTCTTTCAGCTTGTGATAAATTGACTGGGTTTTTGTCGCAATGATGATCAAAATGGTATGTAGGCAATTCCCTTAATTTCGTAGTTTTTATCAGAGTAATTAAATGTTTGGGTAGGAATATTAGGAAACCATATTCTTAGCCCAATTTTTATCGATGAGAATCTTGACGGAACAACTTATTTGCATTTATAAGACATTATTGATCCAATGATTAACCTTTTGACGGTAAATTCAATAATACATTATTTCGTGAATATTGAACCGATTTTGAAAATTTTAACTGGGTTGTGCACAAAACATGAATAACTTTCAAACTAACCAGCACTCGACATCTCTTCCCCATTCAAAAAATGTTGGGGGTTGATGCCACCTTCATGCGGAACAAACTCATGATGGAAATTCGTCCCTCTCAAAACAGAAGTTGACCTGTTTTTTCAAAATCCTCGCAAATTCTTTGTTTCTGAGTTCTGGGGGGGGGTCAAACTTTCGTTAGGACACTCTGTATTATAGCGTTCTTTTATTTCCCTCTAGTTTGAAAATAATTGCACTATAGTCAATATTTTTAGATTTTGAGCACGTGTGTGTCGGGTGTTTTTTTTAGAGTGAAAGAACTTTAAATTGAAATAAATCACATTTAAATTAAGATTGCAGCCAAATGCTTTTTATTAGCAAGATAATTTTATGACATTTATGTTTTGAAAATAATTTCCGGCATATGTCTACCACGACTAGCTGTGACGAACCGATTAGACCAATTTTGGACCACTTTCCGAGTAATTCAGTCATTATTTCATCAATAACCTGAGTTACGTTGGCTTCCAAAGCGTCCGTTGTTTCTGGTTTATCAGCATAAACCAATGACTTGACATAACCCCAAAGAAAATAATCCAGTGGAGTTATGTCGCATGATCTTGGAGTCCAATTAATTGTACCATTTCTCGAAATATTGTTATTGCCAAATCTTTTTTTTTCAATAAATCAATTGTTACGGTAGCAACATGAAGTGTAGCACCATCTTGTTGGAACTAAAACACTTCTGGGTCGATACCATTCAAATTTTGAAACAAATAATCATCGATAATAGATCTGTAACGAGCACCATTCACTGTAACATTAGCTTCAGCATCGTTTTTAAAGAAATATGGACCGGTGATGCCTCCAGCATGTAAAGCACACCATACAGTGCATTTTCAGGATACAATGGAACCTGCAGAACTTCTTGAGGATTTTTTTCACTCCATATGTGGCAATTCTGCTTGTTTACATTGCCGTTCAACCAGAAATGAGCTTCATCTCTAAACACAATTTTACTACAAAAAAGTGGATCAACTTAAAGCTGTTCTAGGGCCCAATCAGCAAACAAACGACGCTCATTATGGTCAAGTGGCTTTAGTTCTTGAACCAGTTGGATCTTGTATCGGTGTAGACCAAGATCTTTACGCAAAATTTTCTATGTGGTGGATGCACAGAGTCCAACTTGTTGTGAAAGTCGACAAATAGACAAATCTGGATCATCATTAACACTATGACTTACAGCAGCGATATTTTCTTCTGTACGTACAGTTCTTTGTCTTGTTATTGCATCGAGTAGAGGAAATGTTGTCCGAAATCTATCGATAGTTCGCCGAATAAGCTGCTCTGATGGCCGATTATGTAAACCATAAATTTCACGAAGTGCTCTATAAGTTTGGCGAATAGAACACCGATTTTAAAAATAAATTTCAACAATTTCTGAACGTTGTTGAGGCGTGAGTCTTTCCATGATAATTTGTCAATGCTTACTGAACAGAAATGTCAAAACAACATGGCTTCTACCTACTGTCAAATCACAGTTATCCTTATCGAAAGTTCTAGCACTCAAAAAAAAAACACTCGATACTTTAAAACAACCTCTGGAAAGCAGAATCAACCAGTCTTTAGAAATACGAACAGGCAGGAACTCTCGATATAATATCACACATCGTAAAAGTTTATGGTTCTATAAACTTTTGCTCATAGCTGTTCTGCCCTATTTTTCCGTATATAATAATCCCGATTCTGATATTCTAGATTTCCTTTTTGGTAACGATATACGATGTGAAGCTGCCAAATAGACGTATCAACATTACACTCGTGAACCCTTTATATTCCCATCATCACCCCCGCCATTACCCTTCTACGCTTACATTGACTTAATTAAAAACATTCGAAACCACTCAACTACTTCTCGCTTATGGGGGGCTAATTTTGCACTCAACTCGATGTAGCATGTACCTTTTATGGTTCCCAAATGCAGGATGCGAAAAAGGATAACGAGTTTCAGTAGGGAATTATCTCACTGTGAAAACAAGGTTTTGGTTTATTATTTTTTCGAATAATAAGCGTTTGGAATCCAAAGAACAATCTGAAATTTTCAGTTCATAATTTGAGCTGACCTAAATTCAAATACATTGTTTCAGAGATCTTACATTTTCCTATTGGAATAATAAGAAAGAACATTGACTTGTTGGGTCTAATAATTAACAAAAATATCAACGAAAATTTTGAAATAAACGGCTTTTATGTAGATGACATCGGTAGAATCATTTTTGCCTTATGACGTATACACCCTGTTTTCGACGCATAACCGAGATATAGATCATTTTTGAACAATATTCTATCGAGTGTGGTAAATTATGTGTAATCTTTGAAATAACGGTTTCTGGTCACATCTCAGTTTTTTTGTGCTCAATTCAGAAAGGGTATAAAATTCGGAAAAAAAGTATAGAAATATAGAATATTCTTCAGAAGAAAGTCCATAATCCATCCATAATCTTCAGTCGGCTTTTAGAATGATTTTTTTCTTTATTTTCTATAGATTTTTTCATGTTTTGGACTCTTGTACGATATTTGAGAATTCTTTCTGTCTACTTAAATAGAAATATAATTTTTCGGAGACATTTTGATTAGATTTTTCAAAATCACATTAATTAAAGGTGATACAGAATTATTCAGTTTTTATATTTAAAACTAAATATTTTCCTTTACTAGAATATAATTTTATTCCAGGGATATTGAAGAGTGAGATTTGCTGACTGATTCACAAATCCCTTATCTTCAATCACTCTGCTCCGCAAAAATTTGAGTTCTTTGTTAAATTACGTTATATGAGGCAGGTCAAAACTATTAACATAAAAATTCAATATGGACACAAGGAAGCCTATGCTACAATTTGAAAATTTCAACCTAGGAGTAAAACTAAACTAAGATTTCGTTAAAATAATTTAATTCGGCCATAATGTATCAAGAATCATTAATAAGGAGTATGAGCCATGGTAATAGAAAGCTCTAGAAATCGAGACAGTGTAACATACATCTATATAATAATTCTATGCTCAAACAAACTCGACAAGGTTTTATAGATCACAGAGGCAAATTGCAGACATGCGCACGTTTCAGACTGATTGGTTTTCGTCAGTGCAATGTATGCTACTGTCTCCAAATCTGTCAAGCATCTATATTCGCTATACAGAAAGACTCTTAGGTATTTACATTTAATTTTATTCTAAAAATTTTTGAATAAAAATTTTTTGAAATTAAAATTTGTAGGGTACTGAATAAATCTGTATGATATTCAAAGTGTTTTAAATAATCCGTCTAACATGTAAAGAACCTCTTTTTATTATTTTGTTTTAACCTAACTTTTGTGTTAGCATATATCAGGTCTCAATCACAGGCTCAGCCCATCTTCTTAATGATCCATCTTTAATAGTATGACTCATTTCACTCTCATATTGTTATTCATTTAGTGTAAATGAGATTTTCATCAAAATTAGAGACATTTAAATCTGGATAATATAACATAAATAGAGGTTAATACTTGATAGAAGGTACATAAAATTATTTAAATATTTTAATTTTAGCCTTCTACATATTTAATTTAAAAAAATTATATTTAATAATTATAACTTCAGGAATTAAATTGAAATAATGTCATATAAGTTTGATATAAGTGGTACTTACTACTCTGTCAAGAAAGTACCGGGAATTTTCAATTAAAACAACATTTTTACATTTAATCGTCAAAATTTATTGGGTCGCCTTCAAAATAGGCTCCATTTGCTCCAATACATCTATGCCAACGGCACTTCCAAGTATCGAAACATTTTTTATAGGCGCTTTCCGGGATGGACTTTAGCTCTCGCGCCGAATTTTGTTTTATGGCTTCAATCGACTCAAAACGGGTGCCACGAAGGGGCAATTTTAGTTTTGGGAAGAGGAAAAAGTCGCAGGGAGCCAAATCCGGCGAATACGGTGGTTGCTGAAGCACGTTTGTTGAGTTTTTGGCGAGAAAGTCAGTCACAATCGTAGCTCGGTGAGAAGGCGCGTTATCGTCATGCAAAATCCATGAGTTGTTCGCCCACAAATTTGGCCGCTTCTTACGGATACGCTCACGCAAACGTTTCATAACGCCTAGGTAATACTCCTTGTTTACCGTCTGACCCTCTGGAACGAATTCGTAGTGCACCACGCCACGGATATCGAAGAAAACAATGAGCATCACCTTCATTTTCGAGCGGCTTTGGCGTGGTTTTTTCGGTTTCGGCTCATTTTTTGCCACCTATTCCGATGATTGCTGGCTTGTTTGCATATCGTACTCGTAGACCCAGGTCTCATCACCAGTTATAATGCGTTCCATGAATGTAGAATCGGAATTACAGCGATCCAGCATGTCTGAAGCAACCTGTTCGCGATGACGTTTTTGAAGAAAATTCAGGTCTTTCGGTACGAGTCGTGCGGCCACCTTTCTCATGCCTAAAATATCAATCAAAATCGTACGTGCGGACTCGTGGGATATCTTAAGATCATGTGCTATCTCTCCCAAGCTGGTACGACGGTTTTCCAGCGCCCTTTCCTTAATTTTATCGACGTTATCTTCGATCGAAGCCGTCGATGGGCGACCACTTCACGACCGTCCTTGAAGGCTCTGTACCACTGATATGCACGAGTTTTCGATAGAGCATTATCACCAAAGGCCTTTTGCAACATTTTCAATGCATTGGCACACGAAAATTCATTTGCAACACAAAACTTTAAACAAATTCTTTGCTCAACGTAATCACCCATAGTAAAAATCGACACGCACTCTGACATCGACTGACTTAATCAGCTATTGCAAACACACTAGTTGACAGATCCCGCTCAAGCTTGGCATAGTAATTAAGGACAGTGGTACCAACCTAGGAGAACAAATTTTCACCTGCCTCATTGCCCCGCCAGATTTAAATCGATAATTCCCGGTACTTTCTTGACATAATGTATATGACATTATTTCAATTTAATTCCTGAAGTTATAATTATTGAATATAATTTTTTTAAATTAAATATGTAGAAGGATAATATTAAAATATTTGAATAATTCTGGATAATACGTTCGGCAGAATTGTATACCACTGTAATAAATTGTGTGAATTAGAAAATAAGTTTTTTGATATAGTTTTGAAGCCCTGAAATTGTTATTCAATTTCTTGTGTATCATTTTAAAGATATTGACTATTGACAGTTTTCGGGGGTTAAAGTATATATTTGGGTAACCCAGCCATTTGTAATTATCATTACGTTGATTTTATAACCATCACTTGATCTCGTTAAATCCACCCTACTTCACGCTGAGTTTATTTTATAAAATAACTTTTCAGAATTTATTTGCTTCTTCCCCATGTTTAGCAATTTATTCAGGAGTTGTCATGACACCTTTTCCTCTGAAACGCTACTCTCAACTTGTCCCAGGATGTTCGCAGATTGAACGCAAGCAATGACTTATCCTCAGACGTCACTGGGGGTTAGTCAAGATTTATGGACTTACAGATGACGCCTCAAAAGTGCCGTAATAAATTACATATCCTGGAGAAAGGCGAAGCCGTACAGTTTGCCCTGATATTTAATCGATAAGTTCTGGAGGAGATGTAAGATGATAGGATCGGAATGCGCTTCACCCGGTTTCATTTATTGCAGCGAGTACAATAGGAATTATGTTGGTCGAATGTGACCATAATAATTCACATTTTCGGTCGTTTCGCTCTTATTTATACAGGTTTGGAAAAAACCGTTTTACGGTTATTTAATGCATAAGAAAGATAACTCCCACCGTACTGTCGAACATTGGAATAATCGAATGATATGCGTGTTATGATAATGAATAATCCAGTGTATAACTCGAAAAGACTGCTTTCCTCTCTCACACCGATGTAGCCCTTATAGGGAGTTAGATACTACCTACGTGTAATCTTCAAATACAGTTGCTGCATAGAACTTAGAAGTGCTGGTGTACGACATCCCTATTTCATTGCATATTGCATGTGAGGAGTTTATTTGCGGCAATGAACGACGTTGTTGGTGATCGACTCGCTTGAGTTCTTGTGTTAACTGAACTTTAAAAGCCTTAAGACCCAAGTCTTTATTATTTAAATATTTTAATATTAGCCTTCTACATATTCAATTTCAAAAAATCATATTCAATAATTATAACTTCAGGAATTAAATTAAAATAATGTCATATAAGTACCACTTATATCAAACGACATATAAAATAAACATTCATTCTAAGACTTCCAAATGATATAACAAAATCCAATGAATAAAAATTGTTAACCAAAATACTATAAATTAAATATTTTGAATAGACAAAATTTTGTTTCTGCTGATCAATCTTATGAAAACAAATATCTTTCAAAAATGTTTAACATAATCTTAAGAATTTCATCAGTTTTATGATGAAATTCTCACTTAGAATATTCAATATTATTAGATATCTAACTATAAAATCTTAAGATATGTAAAAACATTACTGAAAAAAAAGTTTTAAGAGAGACTTTGCTTCGTCAGTATTCAAATAATTCATATTCAATAAAATATAACATCAATCAACAACAAATATTTACTCAACCTTCAACAACTTAGAAAACTTCTGGTAAATGAATACTGAAAAATTTAAATGGAGTAAGGTTAACTACAAATAAATAATTCTGTGGTTTACCCTTGATCTAAAAGATTGAAAGACAATTTTACGGCCTCTGTTATAGCACATGGACTATCTGTTAAATTGTCTTTCAATCTTTTAGATCAAGGGTAAACCACATAATTATTTATTTGTAGTTAACCTCACTCCATTTAAATTTTTCAGTATTCATTTACCAGAAGTTTTCTAAATTGTTGAATGGTGAGTAAATATTTGTTGTTGATTGATGTTACATTTTATTGAATATGAATTATTTGAATACTGACGAAGCAAAGTCTCTCTTAAAACTTGTTTTTCAGTAATGTTTTTACATATCTTGAGATTTTATAGAAAGTAACTTAGTTAGATATCCAATAATATTGAATATTCTTAGTAAGATAGTTTTATGATGAAATTCTTAAGATTATGTTTAACATTTTTGAAAGATATTTGTTTCCATAAGATTGATCAGCAGAAACAAAATTTTGTCTATTCAAAATATTCAATTTATAGGATTTTGGTTAACAATTTTTATTTATTGGATTTTGTTATATCATTTGGATGTCTTATAATGAATGTTTATTTTATATGTCGTTTGATATAAGTGGTACTTATATGACATTATTTTAATTTAATTTTTGAAGTTATAATTATTGAATATAATTTTTTGAAATTAAATATGTAAAAGGCTAATATTAAAATATTTAAATAATTTTATATACCTTCTATCAAGTATTAACCTCTATTTATACCAAGTCTTTATGAAAAATACGGCGTAATGTCGTTTCTGGAATTTCTTATCTCAAAGATCGACGAGGAATCGATAAACCTGGGTTTTAGTCAACACTACTAGATACAGCAGCAATAGTCTCACTTATTTTTGAGCGACGCACACGGTTTCGATTTTTCACATCACTAACTTGTCCCAACAGATCGATTTTTTTCACCAGTTTCACTATTGCCGGCCGAGAAGGTGCTTCACGACAACTCAAAAGTGATTTAGTTTTGCGAACTGTGTTTCACTTTTTCACATTTGTAGTGAATTTTAAAAATTTCAGTGCGTTGTTGAAGCGTGTATTGTTCCATTTTTAGCAATGAAGTAATTTTCACTTGTCAAATGTTGAAAGATGACATACTCAAAAGTGACAGCTGCCCAGATAGCTGCTATTCAAAAATTTTTATTTTTATTAGTAACATTTATTGAAATTTACAATTTAACTTTTACAAGTATAAAGTAAATGTGTTGTGTTGAATAAAGATATGTAGAAGTTAATAAACATTATTGATACTTCTTTACAGTACTTTAATTGAAGTCAGTTGACCAAGTCCTCTGTAATCTTCTGTTCAACGGGTTTTCCACTAGCTGGTCTATAATGGTGTTTTCATGTCCTTCCAGATTTTGTTGGTATTTTCTTAAACATTTTTGGATTTCATCACTTACGAAGGGGGTCTTCAAATCATTATGAATTACTCAAATAAATTAATTCAGCTGATCTGTACCTAAAATCATAAATAAGGAATATGAGCTATAGTAATAGAAAGTTCTGGAACTCGAGACAGTGTAACATACATCTGTATAAAATTCTATACTCAAACAAACTTCGACAAGGTTTTGTTGATCACAGAGGCAGAGATGCGCACGTTTCAAATTGATTAGTTTTCTTCAGTGCAATGTATGCTAGTGACTAAATCTGTTAAGTATCTATATTCGCTATACACAGAGACACTAAGGTATTAATAATATACTAGCGCTATCTAGAGTAAGCAAAATACATACAAGAAATACCTTTGCGAGTTAATTCAAGTAAAGAAATGTATTCTCGATATTTGCAAGTTAATAACGCAGAAAAAACTTTCCTCATGCTCCAAACAGACCATAATGCTCATAATTAGCATATTCATATCAAAATAAATTATTTCGGCTGATCTGTACCAAAAATCATTGATAAGGAGTATGAACTATGGTACTAGAAAGTTCTGGAAATCGAGACAGTGTAACATACATCTGTATAACAATTCTATACTCAAAGAAATTCGACAAGATTTTGTTGATCACAGAGACAAATTGCAGACATGCTCACGTTTCAAACTGATTGGTTTTCGTGTAATGTATGTGATATAGATACTTAACAGATTTGGAGTCACTAGCATACATTGCACTGAAGAAAACCAATAAGTTTGAAATGTGCGCATGTCTGCAATTTGCCCTTTTAATCAGCAAAACCTTGTCGAGTTTGTTTGAGTATAGAATTGTAATACAGATGTATGTTACACTGTCTCGATTTCCAGAACTTTCTATTACCATAGCTCATACTCTTTTATTCATGATCATTATGAATTGACAAAATAGAAACATATCAAGGTGCATTTGAAAATGAGCGTAGTATTTTTGATTGAAGTCGTTGTGTAATTTGAATTGGAAATATTGGTTTTATAATGGCCTTATAGATTAATATCTTATTTTAGATTTGATTTTCTGCCCATTAGCCAATATATTTTCCTAATTTTGATGTTTATTTGTGTCTCTTTAGCCTGAATGTATTGGTTGCAAATGAGGCGTTGGTCCAAGTGAATATCCGAGATTTTGCTTCTGTTTCAACTGGAATTTAATATGTCTATACCATGTGGCGTCCACCATTATATCAGATATACATATAAATAAATATAAATTTAAAATAGAAAAAGGCTTTTTACTTGATAGAAGAAATATAACAAAATTTGAATATCAAAACAGATTTTATCTGTTAGTCTTCTACAATTTTAATTTCAAAAAAATTTTTATTCAAAAAACTTTTAGAATTAAATTAATATCTACAATAAGCACCGCTTATATTTAATAGACGTATATATTCAAAACTCACTATACAATGTCAAATGGAATAAATAAACCAACCAATATAAAAAAGGGAATTAAAATTAACAAATAAATATTTGAAGGAAACAAAATTTTGTTTCTGATCTTACCATGGTGAAACCAATTCCTTTTCAAAAACATAAAACACAACTTAAGGATTTCTCAAAAAATATAATTTATTTGAAATAATTAATATATTTAAATATTCAAATAATTTAATTCAAAAATCTATCAAAACATGCAATATATCTTCAAAAAACAATTAGAATACGGATAATCTCTTCGTCATATTTAAATGTTATCTAGGGCCGATGAAGAGATTATCCGTATTCTTATTGTTTTTTGAAGATATATTGCATGTTTTGAGAGATTTTCGAATTAAATTATTTGAATATTTAAATATATTGAATATTTCAAATAAACTATATTTTTTGAGGAATCCTTAAGTTGTGTTTTATATTTTTGAAAAGGAATTGGTTTTATTGAAGAATGTAACTTGTACGGATTTTGTTTCGTTGATGGTAAGACGCCATTTTCGGTACCATTGACCTACTTTATTCGGATGTTCCTGAAGGTTTTTGGAAACTGTTGCTGCATTTTCGGGATGTCAATGCCGCTACGTCGTCTGCAAAATTGGCCAATGTAGTCTTCTGCTTTTCGGGAATATCAGATGAATAGATAAATCAGATATAGCATCGCCATATTTTACAGCAAAGTTTTTTTTTTTTTAATATTAAAACAGATGTAATCTGTTAGTCTTCTACGATTTTAATTTCAGTAGTTTGGTTTTAAAACAAGTTCCGTGTTACACTCTCAAGGTATGATATACTGATTGTTAGTTGATTTTGATATTTTAAATGTTATCTAGGGCCGATGAAGAGATTATCCGTATTCTAATTGTTTTTTGAAGATATATTCCATGTTTTGAGAGATTTTTGAATTAACTTATTCGAATATTTAAATATATTAAATATTTCAAATAAATTATATTTTCTGAGAAATCCTTAAGTTGTGTTTTATGTTTTTGAAAAGCAATTGGTTTCATTATGGTAAGATCAGAAGCAAAATTTTGTCTCCTTCAAATATTTATTTATTAATTTCAATTGCTTTCTTTGTATTGGTTTATTTATTCCATTTGACATTTTATATTGAGTTTTGATTATATACGTCTATTGAATATAAGCGGTGCTTATTGTAGACATTAATTTAAATCTAAAAGTTTTTTGAATAAAAATTTTTTTAAATTAAAATCGTAGAAGACTAACAGATTAAATATGTTTTAATATTCAAATTTTGTTATATTTCTTCTATCAAGTAAAAAGCCTTTTTCTATTTTATTTTACAGCAAAGTATCCATCGGATAGGTAGAATCTCAGAATCAGATAGAGTAGGGTTGTGGAAGAAACTTCTTCAATTTGAAGAGAAATCCACTATGCCAAACTTTGTCAAATCTTGGGATGAGTCGAAAAATACAGCGGTGCAGTATTTTTTTTCTTCGAGGCTTGTTGGAATGGTGTTTTTTTACCTGATGATGTTGCTGAATGATTTTCTTTGAATCCTAAATGATGGTTTGGTAGAAGTTTGTGTAGATCGATATCTTCAATCTCTTGAACAGAAGCTTTTCAAACAATTTTCCCAAATTTGGTAATAGTCTTATTGGTCTATAGAATCTCACATCGTGTTCAGGTTTGTTTGGTTTCGGTTTGGTTTTATTATTTTTGCACATTTCCAGATGGTGGGAAAATAAGAAATACTCATCATTCGGTTGTATATCGTATTGAGTAATATTATAGCTTTCTGTGGCAGTTTTTTCAAAATCTCTCTTATTTGAAAACCCTTCATAAAACAGCGACGGCGAAAGTGTGAATGTGGCAATCTTAAAGAACCGACATAGGTGCATCTTGTTAAGGAAACAATAAACCTTCTTGAAGACTTTCCAGCGTTTCCGACTGTTAGTTCAGTTGAGAGTACAAAAAAAAGTCGGCCTTATCGAAGAACCACAGTTGGCCATAACAATAGCCTAAGAACTCCTCATTCTTCTTCGTAATCTACTCGATCCCTCTAATCTGATAAATCAGGTCCTCATCTCGGTTATTTTTCTGCCATATAAAAAATAAGGAACCGTTTGCAAATGTCCCCGTTCTCTGTTCATGCTGCCAGCGTTTTCGTCCGAATTTATTGCGGGTTGGTAGTTCAGGTTCACTTTCTGGAATCCGGACGTATCCCATTTATATCCAGATCGTGTCGTTTTTTCCCCGGCTTGTTCTGGACGGGAGGCAGGACTGGATGCGCTTCCGATTCGTGGACGATCAATCATTCGGTAAAGCTCGGGATATTTGGGAATGGCGTGGGATTTTTCGATGATTTTTATTGTGGGAAACTTTTCATTAGATTATGTTCAATGAGGTTCGAGAAATGCCTGACGGTCTTTATGACTTTTTCGTTTCTTGAATCGGTTCGATGCATTTTAATCTAGGGGGATATATTTGAATTTGAGGGAAATTTCTTTATGGCTTCCATTTGTGGTATCAAAAAGTTATGCCAGGATAACTAAACTACGTCACAAAAGTCTGTCGGCGTATTGCGGACGTTTTCCTCGTAACGCTCGGCTCAAACACATCAATTGTCCTCTCCCCCGTGATCTCAATGTTCGATAGTAGTAGCTCATAATAAACCACACCCAACTGTTTCCACTAAATACGCAGCGTGATCTTCATGAATATTCGACTTGACAGTTGATGATGAGGCATCCATACGTTGTCCGATCTTTTGCATAATCGTAATGGACCCACTTCTCAACAGAAGTCTTAATTTGATGCCATTCCCTTTTTCTCTTTCCGCCGGAGTAATTGTCTATACGAGAAAAAAACAGCTTTCGATGTCTCTTGGCCTAAGTTCATATGACACCCAATTTCTTACATTTACTTTAGAATCATTGCTATTGTTTTTAAACTATGGCAAATGGCTGGTTATGCGACTCCAAGATTTTTGCGCGTTCCTTCTGCGTTTGTGATGGACCTTCATCGAGCCTTGCCTCTAATTCTCCATCTTTATACTTTGGTGGCGCTCTGGGTATTTCGTGTTCCGTCTACCAAATCGAAGTTGTCACTTTTAAATCTGGCAAATCACATCTGACACATTCGTTAAGTTATAACATGGTCAGTATAAACATCCACTAACCTACCTCGATGACTTTCGGCAGCCGTTTTCTTCAAATCGAATCAATGAAGTAAAATTCCCATCAAAAAATATTATTCGTTACAAAAGTTTACATTTTCAGAGTACGCAGAAACTATGTTGTTTTCACTTAAGCCAAACGACAGATACTGAAAAGAAACTCTAATGATGACACTTTGAAATGAAGGTATGCGCAGATGTAACAATGGAATAATATACTAGTAGCGACAACTGTTATTAAAACCGCACGAACTTATTTCTACTCCTAATGGCTTCTCCTAATACTTTTTACCACTAGTCAAAAATTTGGTGACCTACAATGTTTAAATAGATTCATTTTGAGACAAGGGTAAAATAAAGTTTTTTATTACTTTTGGAAAAACCACCGGATTCCCATGGGAATAGATCCAATAGAGATGAACTCGATAACTATGTCTGGTCATTCAATAAATTCCCAGAAATTCTGAATCAGTTTGTTTCTAAACTTTCTGAGAACTTCAGTTTTAAGTCCTTATTTCCCTTATGCTAAATCATGAAACGTTCATCAAAATAATCTTTTTTTGTTATTTGATGTTCTGCTTGTGTACAATATAACTTATAATATTATGGAGGAACTATCGCCTATGTTCATTTATTCCAGTAATAATATAAGCTCTTGGGCAGGTATCACATGATAATTGGTGAACATTTGATAACTTTGAATTTATTTATTGCTGAAGCTTAAATAAATATTACAGATAAAAGCTGGAATTGATTCTCCTGAACCTCTACAGATTTTCTAAATAAATCTGATGAAAACATTTAGAATTAAGTTTTCAAAAAACATGTCCTAGATTACACTGTATCACTTTATAGACATATAAATTATCATCACATGTTGTAGAAATTAACTAATAAAGAATCGAAAGAAATACAAAATAATGACCAAATTATTTAGACATCACGTATACATACATGTTTCGATTGATTGTTATCTCATGCTGAGTCGTAAGTCGTATCTTCTTTCATTATATATTTCTGTGATATAACATAATTTTCGTATAGGCCATGCTTATCAAAAAATTGGTTACTTGTTGCAGAAGTGTCTGGTGAAAAAAGGTATTTTTATATATTTTTTAAAGATTATTTTGTTTATTCAAATAACTCCTTCCTAAAGAGATTTGGGTCCGAATTTATCAGGTTTTTTTTTTGGAGAGTGTGCTATATATTCTTTAAAAAGGATAATAAAAAGACGCCTTTTTGAATTATATGTTGAACTTTTTTTGGTGATGGAACTTGTGATTCTTTAACATCCAATCTGTAATGAATATAAGTGAACTTTTTTGTGCTACCTGGAAATGAAAGAATACTGTTTGTAAGACACTATTTTATTATTTACAGTAAAGAACTATCAGCCCTGAAGATGGGCTTGAAAAATGAAACAGAGAGGTATTCCTCGTACGGCAACTTCTACTTGAATGCTATACAACACTGAATTCAATATTTAAATAACGTTATTCTGATTTTCACATTTTGAATAACTCAGTTAAGTTATTCAAAATGTGATTTTGCCTGATGATGCTACTGTGATAGCGAAACAATTGTTGTGAACATATCAATAAAAATTTGTGAAAATCAGAATAACCTTATTTAAATATTATTTAATATGGGTTTTCACCAAGTAAGGACTGATACAATTCAATATTTAACACTGAATTTGTTACTGCAGGTAGTTTCCGTCACAGACTGGGAAAAGAAATATACAAAATTTGACCTTATTTCTGATAATAACGGACAGCAGGAAAATTCTTAGGGCACATTGGCGTAGACATAATTGAAACATGTATTATTATTGTTATCCTGATAATCCTAGATCTTCGATGAAGATCCCTCAGAAGCTTTTTCAGCTTGTGCTGAGTTAGGAGTTCAGTTGTGTTCTGGGTAGGCTTTCTTACTGCGATCTTGTGCCACTTTAGGTTACAGCACTGATAATTTTTGACCCAACAGTGAAATGGTGGCAGACATCCCTCCTACTAGAAAATTTCTTTTCCACCTGAACAGGATTCGAACCCGGACCTCCCGGTCACGAGCCCGATGCTCTCTCACTGAGCTGTCCACACTCATGTATGTATAAGGTGATGTCTAAATTATTTTGTCATTATTATATAATTTTTTCTACTCTTTATTATTTCCACCACATACGATGATAATGTATATGTCTATAAAGTGATAGTGTTAGCTAGAACACGTTTTTTGAAATTTTAATTCTAAATAATATTAAATAAGGTTATTCTGACCTTCACAAATTTTTATTGTTATTCAATACAGCAATTGTGTCGCTATCACAGTAGCATCTTCAGGTAGGTTTACATTTTGAATAACGAATGCTGAGTCTAAATCGTATCTTCTTTCATTGTACATTTCTGTGATATAACCTAATTTTCGTATAGGTCATGCTTATCCAAAAATTGGTTAGTTGTTGTAGAAATGTCTCGTTATTCAAAATGTTAACCTACCTGAAGATGCTAAGGTGATAGCGAAACAATTGCTGTATTAAATAACAATAAAAAGTGAAAATCAGAATAAACTTATTTAAAATTTAATATAGAATTTCATCAAGACTGATTCAATAAAATATTTATTTCTAAATGTTTTCGTGAGATTTATTTAGATTCAAATCGGTAGAGGTTCAGGAGAATTAATTCCAGCTATTATCTGTAATATTCAAAAACTTCTTCATAGTAAATTCTCAATATATATATACTAAAATAAATAAATCGAAGTTATCAGGTGTTTACCAATTAACATATGACCTTTCCTCAACAATAAAGTTGATTCTACGCATGCAGAATACATATTATAATGATAGAAGAATATTATTTTGATGAGCATTTTAAGATTATGCATGAAGAAAAACTGGCGTGAAGCTGAACTTCTTCGAAAGTTTAGAAGTCAAAAATCCTGCGGTTTTGCCAACAATAATAAAAAAATGGTAAAAAGCACTGGCGTGAAACCAAGAAGGCCATATTCGGTTCAAAAGTTGAAAATTACAGAAATTTAGGCGGAACGATAGCACGCTTTTCCCCTGGAACAAAGAACTTTATGGTACTACTTGTCTCAGAACTTGTTTCATTTTATTTTGGCAAATTTTTGAGCAGTTGTTTGAAAGCATTTAAAGAAGCCACAATATATCGAAACAAATCATGTGTTCAAATCATAATAACAAATAGAAATCAATATTTATATTCTTGTCAAGAAAATACCGAGAATTTTTTTCCTAGGTTGGTACCACTGTCCTTAATTACTATGCCAAGCTTAAGCGGGATCTGTCAACTAGTGTGTTTGCAACAGCTGATTAAGTCAGTCGATGTCAGAGTGCGTGCCGATTTTTAATATGGGTGATTACGTTGAGCAAAGAATTTGTTTAAAGTTTTGTGTTGCAAATGAATTTTCGTGTGCCGATGCCTTGAAAATGTTGCAAAAGGCTTTTGGTGATAATGCTCTATCGAAAACTCGTGCATATCAGTGGTACAGAGCCTTCAAGGACGGTCGTGAAGTGGTCGAATAAAATTCGATAAAATTACAGAAAGGGTGCTGGAAAACCGTCGTACCAGCTTGAGAGAGATAGCACATGATCTTAAAATATCCCACGAGTTCGTACGTACGATTTTGATTGATATTTTGGGCATGAGAAAGGTGGCCTCACGACTCGTACCGAAAGACCTGAATTTTCTTCAAAAACGTCATCGCGAACAGGTTGCTTAAGACATGCTGGATCGCTGTAATTCCGATTCTACATTCATGGAACGCATTATAACTGGTGATGAGACCTGGGTCTACGAGTACGATATGCAAACAAGCCAGCAATCATCGGAATGGGTGGCAAAAAATGAGCCGAAACCGAAACAACCACGCCAAAGCCGCTCGAAAATGAAGGTGATGCTCATTGTTTTCTTCGATATCCGTGGCGTGGTGCACTACGAATTCGTTCCAGAGGGTCAGACGGTAAACAAGGAGTATTACCTAGGCGTTATGAAACGTTTACGTGAGCGTATCCGTAAGAAGCGGCCAAATTTGTGGGCGAACAACTCATGGATTTTGCATGACGATAACGCGCCTTCTCACTGAGCTACGATTGTGACTGACTTTCTCGCCAAAAACTCAACAAACGTGCTTCAGCAACCACCGTATTCGCCGGATTTGGCTCCCTGCGACTTTTTCCTCTTCCCAAAACTAAAATTGCCCCTTCATGGCACCCGTTTTGAGTCGATATAAAACAAAATTCGGCGCGAGAGCTAAAGTCCATCCCGGAAAGCGTCTATAAAAAATGTTTCGATAATTGGAAGTGCCGTTGGCATAGATGTATTGGAGCAAATGGAGCCTATTTTGAAGGCGACCCAATAAATTTTGACGATTAAATGTAAAAATGTTGTTTTAATTGAAAATTCTCGGTACTTTTTTGACAGAGTAGTATATGGATTATTTGCTTAGTATACCATGAATTCATTTTCAATATAATAGTTTCAAAATTCTGAAATGAGTTCCCACGATATTTGCTTTTATTAATCAAATGTTTATATATGATGAATCGAATGTTTTCTTATGTCAGTGTTTTCATTTGGGTTTAGCTACTTTTTCAGTTTGAGCCGTCAACTTTAATTCAAGATTTAAGAGTTTGAGGAGAATGTTTATTTTCATGTGTTTCTGTCGTCAACTTGGATTCCAGATTTAAGAGTTGAAAAGTATTTTTGTCTTCTGTATTTTTGATAAGTAGAGTTCATTTTTTTTTTAAAGTTTCTGCCGTCAACTTTGATTTCTAATTTACGAGTTTTTTAATAATTCCTACATGACTTCTTTCGGGTTATTGAAAGCGTGATTTGAAGGGTCATCCTTCGCCATCGAGATAACGATCAACGATAAACGTCACTGAAAGTCCTCTGTCGGGAAAAAAACGAAATTACTTTTCGAACAAGCTTATAATTCACCTCTATTGGTTCTATTGTCCTAGGGACCTGGTGGTTTTTACCGAAAGTAATAAAAAACTTTAATGTATCTACTTTTATCTCAAGACAATGATGTATGTTACCAAATTTTAGACCTATTGTTTCTAAGCATTTGAAGAAGAATAAAAGAAACGCGTTATGTTAACAATAATAGATAGAAATCAACATTTATATACGTGTTTTATTCAATAGAAAGTGTACAGTGGATTTATATCAACTGAAGGTCAACACGATTCGAAAACTTCATATACTTTTCATACAGGTGCAGGTATCAACTTCTTGAATAGAACACATGAATGGCTACAGAAGAACGAATTGACCCTAAATGTTGGAAAAACCAACCTTATAGTTTTCAGTACTAACAGAAGTAATAAAAGCAAACTAACCAGCATTAGTTTAGAAAATAAAGTTATAAATATTGTAGACAGTACTAATTTTCTGGGTGTATTCGTGGATTCATTCATGAATTTCAGAGCACATGTGGAACATTTAAGTCTGAAATTGATTCAGATTAATTTTGCAATTAGAATATCTAGAAAAAACCTGAATGATGAATCATTGAAAATTTTATATTATGCAAATTTTGAATCTAGACTTAGATATGGGATTTTTTTTGTGGAACTGAAAGAAATTTAAAAGACATGTTTAAAATACAAAAAAAATAAGAGTAATTTTTGAGCTGAAATATAATGAAACTTGTAGAGAATTGTTTAAGCAAAAGAACATCTTCACAGTCTATGGTTTGTACATTTACGAATGTGCTGAATTCTTACATAAGAACAAAGAAAAATTTATTCAATATAATCACAGTAATAGTTACAACACAAGAACACAAAATTTAAATTTTCCAATTCATAGATTGACCTTAAGCGAAAAACACCCGACATATAGTTGTATCAGAATATTTAATCATTTGCCAAATGACATTAAGAACATAAATAATTTAAGAATCTTCAAAAACAGGGTAAAATCTTCGATTATAAAACTTGAGTCTTATGAGCTAGGTGATTTTTTTAATGTCACATTAGAGAGCTAACCAATTAATTTTATTTAGACACTATTTCACTCCAGGTGAGCATCTCATCTATAAACCTTATTTTAAATAAACAAGTATTATATTATTATTATAGTGTTAATGATGATCCAGATTTGCCTATTCGTCAACGTTCACAACAAGTTGGACTCTGTGCATCCACCATATAGAAAATTTTGCGTAAAGATCTACACCCATACAAGATTCAACTGGTTCAAGAACTAAACTCACTTGACCATAATAAGCGTCGTTTGTTTGCTGATTGGGACCTAGAACACCTTCAAGTTGATCCACTTTTTTATCGTAAAATTGTGTTGATTGATGATGCTCATTTCTGGTTGAACGGCTATGTAAACAAGCAAAATTGCCGTATATGGAATGAAAACAATCCTCAAGAAGTTCTGCAGGTTCTATTGCATCCTGAAAAATGCACTGTATAGTGTGCTTTACAGGCTGGAGGCATCATCGGTCCATATTTCTTTAAAAACGATGCTGGAGCTAATGTTACAGTGAATGGTGCACGTTACAGATCTATTATCAATAATTTTTTGTTTCAAAATTTGAATGGCATCGACCCAGAAGTGTTTTGGTTCCAACAAGATGGTGCTACACCTCATGCTACTACCGTAACAATTGATTTATTGAAAGAAAGATTTGGCGATAACATTATTTCGAGAAATGGTCCAATTAATTGGCCTCCCAGATCATGCGACATAACTCCACTGGATTATAATTTTGGGGTTATGTCAAGTCATTGGTTTATGCTGATAAATCAGAAACAAGAGACGCTTTAACATAACTCGTGTTATTGACGAAATAAGGCCAGAATTACTCGAAAAAGTAGTCCAAAATTGGTCAGGTCGAATGCGGTCCCTAAGAGCTAGTCGTGGTCGACATATCCCGGAAATTATTTTTAAAACATGAATTTCATGAAATTATCTTTCAAAGAAAAAAAAATTTGGCTTCAATCTTAATTCAAATGTATTTTATTTCAATTTAAAGTTATATCACTTAAAAAAAAAAAACACCCGATACCTGGCTTCTACTACTTCGTTTTTCGATTTTGTCAAAAGTTCGTTTACATCACCTAATTTTTCCATTCTTAAACCTCTTTCTGTTTCATTATTTTCGTAAATAGTGAACATTTTTGGTCGGGCAAAAAAATTTTTCCACTTTCAAATTTTCATAGTTGGAGTAGGTATACTTGAAAAATACATCAGAACAAATCCGTCCTTTTAGAATAATGAAAGGTAATTCAAAATTTGAGAAGAAAATACCAAAGCCTTTTCAGCTCCAAAACATATTTTTATTCAATTCTCCTTCCAAACGAAATCTCTGAAAATTCGAAGAAGGTACGAGTGCAAATAAACCTTATCGGTCTAATTGTTGAGAATGACGTACTGATTGATAACCATTAATTTTGCATACTTTTTCAAGTTGTATCACTTGAATTTCTCCTCAGAAAACGAAAGTGTTTCAAAACTTCAAAGTTATCATCGCGTGTCTTATCAATATGATAGCATTTACTGCTCAAGGAGTTTGCCAAGTTTCTTGATAATTCACACCAATTACTCAGGGTGAAATAGGCCAGCTACACGGAATTAAGTGATTAACAGTCCGAGAACGGTGGTCGATATCATTGTTGGCCAAGCACATAATCGATTGGCGATAATTGAATTGAAAATAAAAGAGGATTCCTTTCATACCTTTGCCTCGATGATTTCCTAATTTCCAGATAAAACATCGCAATGGAAGTTCTTATGGTTCTTCAGCTGATCTGTGGTCACTTCATAGCTACAGGTGGCTGCCTTAATGAATTTCCTGATATAATCTTGCTGTTAGTGACCTGAGTGAAAAAATTGCCAGGAGTTTTTCAAAATTGGGAAAATAATTTCATTAAAAAAAATCACACATTCTATATGTTTCACAATTTATTCAGAATCCGACACGTGTTTCGGTCTTCCGACCATCTTCAAAGGTGTACACGGAGGAAGTAAACTTAAAATTGAAAAGGTTCTTTCATTATATCGGGTGTTTTTTTAGAGTGATAGAACTTTCGATAGGGATAACTGTGAGTTGACAGAAGTTATTAGGAGTACAAATAAGTTTCCGCCGTTTTTTAACACAAATTAAATATTTATTATAGAAAAACGGTGTGAGCCTGCTTGCTGAGTGACTTCTAATATTAGAGCAAGTTCTTTTTGTGTTTGAGATGAATCTTCCTTCAATAATTCTTCCAATTCTGCATCCTCGTAAATTTTTGGCCTTCAATTGCGATCTTTGTCTTCTACGTCGAAATCACCGTTTTTAAACTTTTGAAACCAGTCTCGACACGTTCTCTCACTCAAAGCACCCTCACCATATGCTTCTACGAGCAATTGATGCGCCTCAGCAGCAGATTTCTTTAAATTAAAGAAGTAAACTAATATTTCCCGCAAATGACGCTTACTTGGCTCAAATTTTGACATTTTCAACTTATAAAAATTATATTTTACCAAAATGAAATCAATGGTATTAATAGGTTATGTTGTTCTTGAATGTCCAAACTATTTTTTAAGCCGGTTATCATCTGCGAAAGCTAACCGAAACTCCGTGTCGCGCAATCTACAATAAAACGGCGGAAACTTATTTGTACTTCTAATAAAAGCCCTGTTTTTTTGACATTTCTGTTCAGTAAGCATTGACAAATTATCATGGAAAGATTCACGCGCAACGTTTACAAATTGTTGCAATTTATTTTCAAAATCAGTGTTTTATTCGCCAAACTTATAGAGCATTGCATGAAATTTATGGTTTACATAATCGTCGATCAGAGCAGCTTATTCGTCGAACTATCGATAGATTTCGGACAACATTTTCTCTACTCGATGCAATAACAACAACAAGAAACAGAACTGTACGTACAGAAAAAAACGGCTATGTAAACAAGCAAAATTTCCGTATATGGAGTGAAAACAATCCTCAAGAAGTTCTCAAGGTCTCATTGCATCCTAAAAAATGCACTGTATGGTGTGCTTTACACGCTGGAGGCATCATCGGTCCATATTTCTTTAAAAACGATGCTGGAGCTTATGTTGCTCGTTACGGATCGATGATCAAGTAACGTTTGAATGGTATCGACCCAGAAGTGTTTTGGTTCCAACAAGATTGTGCTACACGTCATGCTGCTACCATGACAATCGATTTATTGAAAGAAAGATTTGGCGATATCATTATTTCGAGAAATGGTCCAATTAATTGGCCTTCAAGATCATGCGACATAACTCCACTGGATCTTTGAGATTATGTCAAGTCATTGATTTATGCTGATAAACCAGAAACAATAGACGCTTTGGAAGCCAATATAACTCGTGTTATTGATGAAATAAGGCCTGAATTACTCGAAAAAGTGGTCCAAAATTGGTCTGGTCGAATGGGGTTCCTCAGAGCTAGTCGTGGTGGACATATGCCGGAAATTATTTTTAAAACATAAATGTCATAAAATTATCTAAATAAATAAATCTATAATAAATAAAAGAATAATTTGGCTTCAATCTTAATTTAAATATGTTTTATTTGAATTTAAAGTTCTATCACTCTTAAAAAACACCCGATACTTAGGACATCGATTCAGTTTCATGACTCTTCACAAATTAATCTACAAATTACCGTGAGGGCATTTTATTCCTATTGAATTCTCAATGTAAATTTCTAGCAGTTTAGATAGATGATTTACCACTTTGAAACACAATTTTTAATATTCCTCCGTTTTTTTCGGCGTAAATCGTCCCATTTCGTTAATTTCGAACATAAAACTAACCTTTTTTTCAAATCACCAATGACAGAAGTTTTGTCAGATCCGCCAGGCACCTACGATTGAGTTGGAGTACCAGACTGTAAGATATCGTTGGGCTCCTGAAACGGAAAACTGGAACGAGCACAGATGGAGATCGTGCCGGTTCACAGATGAGTCTAATTTTTGTCTGTATTAGTCTGAAACGCGGATGTTGGTGTGGTGACAATAGGGTCAACGGTATAATAAACATTTCATGACGCCAACAACTCTTTTCGGTTGCAGCTCAGGCATAGAAATGCATGGCATTACTCGAATGGACAGGCCCTCTGTCTTTCTAGACCAATATTGTATTGGTTCGGACCCACCTCAGGCATTACAACAGCTCGACAATGCCTTTACGGACATTTGACAAATCATTCCTCAAGGTTTTTTAAATAACCTCATTGACACAAACCGAATAGGAGTGAGAGCACTACGAAGAGTAGGCTCCATCCGATATTATACCGTGATTTTAAGGTGCTTCTAATAGATGGATCCTTTTTTCAAGCCTTAAGACTCCACAAGGACAGAATCTTTATTTGTTTTTTCTACTATGTAGTCGCTCTAAAGCAGTCTTGCTTACTGTTGCCATTTCAGGCATGTTAACCTCATGTAGACACCTAACCCAATACACCAGTACATACAATAAATCGCTTTTTTATTTCCCTTTATATTTTAACATGAGTACGCAAATCATATCCTTTAATATTAGAGCAGTGTATTTTGCATCTTTTGTTAAGTTTTAAGTTGTATGAAAATTAAATACTATGAGGTTGTTCGGAAAATAATTTCGTTATTTCCCGATAGGATTTAATTGTATTTTTTCGAACCCAAATTCACACTTAAGCTGCATAATTATTATATGTTTTGAGAGCTGATATAACAAGGCTTATGTGTGAAAAAGTTTAATTAATTTGGTTGGTGCCCTTCTAAATAGGGAAAGCAATAAGCAGCATTTTCGTCATATTTAAATTTTTTACTATAGAAAAAATAAAAACGCTGTTCAAGCCAGAAAGAAATTAACCGATGTGTATGGAGAAGATGTGTTGACAGTACGCTAGAGCCAGAACTGGTTGGCGAAATTTCGATTCGGCAATTTTGATGTCGAGAATGCACCACGCTCCGGAAGTCGGTTGAAGCTGATGAAGACATGATCAAGGCATTAGTTGATACAAATCGGCGAATAACAACACGTGAAATCGGTGAGAGGTGAAATTTACCGAATTCAATTGTTTATGACAAATTGAAAGGCCTGGGTTTAACTTCGAAGCTCGATATATGGGTTCCCCATGTTCTCACGGAGAGAAAATTGTGTCGTCGCGTTGACGTCTGTGATTCGCTTCTTAAACGTCACGAAAATGATCCATTTTTGAAGCGTATCATTTTTGGGGACGAAAAATGGGTTGTATATAACAACGTCAAACGCAAGAGATCATGTAGCAAAAAAGATGAACTGGCTCAAAGCATTTCGAAAGCCAATGTCCATCAAAAAAAGTTGATGTTCTCTTTTTGGTGGGATTTCAGAGGAATTGTTTTTTTTTTCGAGCTTTTTCCGGGTAACACAACATTCGGAATTCTTGTCGTCAGCTGGACAAACTGGATGATGAGGCACTTCAACAGAAAAAAGCCAGAATTAATTAAAAGAAAAGGTGTAGTGTTCCCCCAAGAAAATGCAAGACCTCATACAAGTTTGGTCACTCGCCAAAAGCTTTTGCAGCTTGGGTGAGATACAGTGCCACACCCACCATATTCTCCAGATCTAGTGATTTTTATTTGTTCTGGTCCTTGCAAAAGTTTTTGGACTGGTAATCCTTTACTTCAAATGAAGAGGTCAATATCACCTGGATCAGTTTTTTGCCAGCAAAGACCAACAATTTTATGAGCGTGCAATTATGCTGCTACCAGAAAGATGTCAAAAGGCGTTTGAGCATGGACAATATATAATTCAGTAAAAAAATATTTATTCATCATATGAAAATTGTCTTTCATTTTCCTAAAAAAAAAAAAAACGAAATTAGTTCCGGAACAAGCCGATACATCGAGACTACAATAACCAAAATGTGAACCCTCAATTAATATGGAAACACTCATTCTATTTTGTGACAGGAAAACATCAATAACACAAGACTCCTTCACTTCATAGAACTTTTCTCATTTCGAAATAATAATTCTTAAAGCATGATGCTCAGGAGATAAGAAGAAATACAACTTTCAGGAACTGCTTCGGAAGTAAATCTCCCCAGAGAATGTTCGATTTCAATCTATCCTTTCGGTTGTTCGTGAAAACTCCGGTGGCGTGATCATACTCGAGGTTATTGCCTCTGAAAAACTGGCACACCCTCCACTGAGGATGCGTCCGATGTTTTATATGATGTTATTTCAGAAGGGTGTCAGGTGGGCGCGGCGTTAAAGGAGGGTAGTTAGTAGAGCTTGTTACCCATAGTGAATCATAACAGCTTAAGGGAGGGAAGGCAAGAACAGAACCAAAACGTAGTGGAAAATATTTTTGGTGGAAACTTGGAATTATTGTTGATAATTTATGATGATCTTTATTATTCAAATAAGAACTTTTGGGATTCCAATAAAACACCTACTTATATTATGACACAAAACACACACAAATTGCTTCGTTTAGTTCTCAACATTTATAAATTGAATTGAAGGGATATTTAAAGGAAGAACTGGAAACTTTTCATTTGAAAAGTGCTCTAATTGTCGAACTTATTTTTAACTTCGTATCGTGTTGGCCTTTGCTTGATAGAAAGCCATTGTACACTTCAATTAAATGAAACACATATACAGGATGTCCAGATTTAACGTTCATATATTTCAGAGGGTGATCCTAGAGGTCAAAATATGAAGAGAATTTCATATCAACTTAGGTACTAAAATGCACCCCGTGGGCGCTAGAGCTTCTTCAATATGACAAATAAACTAGCGATATCGTTATCAAAATTTGGTGGATTCAAATGAAATTCAGTGCCTAGAGCTTTTTGAATGAACTGAATCATCTGGTGATCAGAAAACGTACTGATTCTCATCAGTGGCGGAGATAACAAGGATGTCTCATAAAATTACTTCTAATTTTTGACCGAGTGATCAAATTGAAATTTAAATCAGAAACATACTCCTCATACATGTTTGAAGAAACAAAAAACCCTTGGTTGGAAGCGTAACAGAGCACCATTCTCGAGAAAAAAGTGATATGCATTCTAGAGCCAGGGACTGCTTATCTTGAAAAACATAATAGCTATCTTTCACTTTGACATTCGCCAGCAATAACGTCATATTGATTTCTGCCATACTGAATAGTATGAAAAAAAATTGAATTTAAGATGAATAAGCCAAAAGAAAATGAAAAAAATTTATTCAAACATAATTCTAATCAATTAATTCTAAATAATTAATTGGGTAAGGGACAAAAAAAACCTCTGTAACATGAGCCATATGAAATAAATCACAGTAAATGTTCAAAATGCCCACCGTTAACTTCAATACATTTTCTTATACGTTTTCGTATCGACGTTCGCACATAAGCATTCCCTGGAATATTTCTAATGTATTTGTAACAATTCATTACACGTTGCTCCAATTCTTGAATATTTCGAATTGGAGCTGAGTGCACATATTCCTTCAAATATCCCCATAAAAAATCTAGGGGATTCAAACCCGGAGACCGAGCTGGCCAGTGTACTGGTCCTCTTCGGTCAATCCATCAGTGATTATGAATTTGATTCATATATTTACTTACACCCCGACAGAAATGCGCAGGTACCCCATCATGCTTGAAAATCATATTCAATCTATTTAAGCAAGGAACCATTATCCATCAAATCTGGTAAAAGATGTGAAAAATACAAATAGCTTTCCCCATTCAAACGATTCGGCAGTACATAAGGCCCGATGAAAGAGTCATTTATAATTCCCACCCAGATATTCATGATGAATTTGCCTTGATGGTTCAACTTTTCGTCTGCCCAAACGTGGATATTATGAAAATTGACTATACCATCTCTCGTGAACCTGCCTTCGTCAGTGAATAAAATATTATTCCCGAAGTCAGCACTCAGTCTTAAGTGCTCTGTTAACCAATAACAGAATTCCAATCTTGCTGGGAAGTCTTCCGGTTTTAAAGCTTGAAGGTTTCGCAGATGACATGGATAGAGTAATTGCTCATGGATAACTTCCCACAGGGGAATTCTTTTTTGTACCGAAATTCGTCGCGCACGAATATTTGGATTTGCTGCTGCAACTTCCAAAATGGCTTCTTAATTTCCAACAGTACGGGTAGAACGATCTTCACCATATTCAGATTTGGATGAGATAAAAGTGCCCTTTTCGCATAATCTTTGGTGGAGGTTCACGAACGTTTTCTTGCAAGGAAGGACGCGTTCAGGCAACGCTTCTTCATAGAATCGTCTGGCAGCACGTCAGTTTCCATAATCTTTTCCACACATAAAATGCATATCAGCCATATCTGTATTTAAATATGGGACCATTTTTATCAATTCGGATTATTTTTTAGATACAGGAATGTACAACGAGCCCACTCAAATTTCGTGTTTTATTGATGTCAACCTGACAGACGCCTGTTATGTTTTTCGAGATAAGCAGGCATGGCGTAAGATGATTAGCATATTTCGAATGTACGGAATCCGATATCTGACTCCTTTGATGATCTTGGATTCTTTTCTTGAATGATCTTCCTCTCTGGCCATTATATATGCAATTGTTGCAAGCCAACTTGTTGACTTCAGATTTATTTTCTTTATTTGATGGATCCTTTTTGTTTTTTATGTAAGTACTAAGGTTATTAATGGTTTTAAAAGCTGCGTTGTAATTGAAACTATTTTTGAAATATTCAGCAATATTTTCAGATAATCCATTAACATAAGATAACGAAAAGTATTTCTGTGTATTGTCCTTTTTTATGATTGGGTATACGAGATTTAATGCCATGTTCTTTTGTTTATGGGAAAGCTTTTTGTCCATAAGAAAGGGATTGTAACCAATTTTTGATAGCTTCAAACATAACTATATAACTAATTATCCACGTCGAAAGCAAAAGTTCTAGATTAACACTTTTAGAATTTCTTGAAATCGACAGGTATAATGTCCGTTAAATCCTTTTGAATGAACAAACAGATATTGATGAACCTCCATTACTGAATATCTTTTCCTAATGGCATATTTTTAGTGGCAAACTCCAATAAACACCTCAAGTTTTTATGACTTGTTCTTTCATTATTTTGTCACGTACTTAACACTGTATTTAAGCTCGGTTACACTGGACACCATCAGCCAGTATAATGTAGATACCTGAAGAAGCCACATCGTGGTGAAACAATTGTTGTATTATAAACACTTTTGTGGAAATTAAAATAGTTTGTCTTATATAATTTTTGATTAAAATGAGTTTCCACTAAGTAAAAACCGAATGAAATGTCTTCTTGGCAACGATCTTAAATCTGAAATGTTTGATCGATACTTTACGAGCTATCGATCACTACAGCCATTTACCGATAAAATAATGGATTTATTTTTCCACAACCTTTTATAAACAACCTTTATAGAATTAATTAATTCAGCATTCATTCACTCGAACCAGGTTAAATGAAGGAATAATGCAGAGAACTTCCCGAACAGGATCTTCCTTGAAAACTCTGGGTGGTAAGCGGTATTAGATTCACACCGTCCGCGACCCGTTCATTTTATTATCCTTTCGACGGATCGGACGTAAATCAATCTCCCGCGGGAATTCACACAGGACCCATTTCATAGCGACACTATGCGGAGCGGACTTCACTTTCAGATCGACGATCTCGAGTCACGTGCAGCTCCCGAAAATATACGGACCTGTGGAGGGTCGCAAAGTGTCGCGACTTCTGGAGTGAGCGGGTGTTGTGGCACTCCCTTCGGGACAATTTTTCGACGGGAAAATTGGAATTCACGGCCTATTGTCATAATAAAATAACGGGCAGAATAAAAAATGGGAAGTTACAGATGATGCTTACTAAATGAAGCTTTGTGTTCCCCTTTTGAATACTGCTTTGGGTTGAAAATACTGTTCAACCCAAAGAAGACTACAGGAGTGATTAAATACTGAATTAAATATAATAAGATTAGCAACTTACCCATTCAGTATTGAAAACAAGCATGAAATGAAGGGTTTTCTAATAAGATAAGATTCCAGATACTCAATTGTTTTAGCCGTTACTATTTGGTAGTTGATCATAATTAAAACAAATTGTACAAATTACTATGTTTTACTACCAATTAAAAGATATATTACACCTTTTCTTGTGATTCGAGTTTCGGAAAATGAACTATCCCATCATGAGACAACTGAAGACCTAACAGTGGTACAGATGTATTTAAACAAAAGTGATAAATATTTTGAATATTTCAATAGATTCTAGGTAACACCTAATAGTGGTACAGAGGTTTTCAAGCGGAACGTGATAAAAAACCGGGTTAAATAAGGGGGGCTTTCTAACAGATATCGGAATGTCGGCAATCGACAAAGAAGGTTGTTTATCAGATGGTACCCATTTAAATATCTCAAATAATTTTTGGGGTTACCTAGCTCCGTACAGTCATTCGTTATTTTTTTCTTTATTTTTATTGTGAACGAATTTGAAAATTTCAATAATCATGTTTCCTTTCTCTTGAATCTATATGTAAAATTTTCTTAAGATTTTCTCTTGTCGAAAGGAATTACTGTTTTCTAAAGAATGAGTGGCAAAAGTTGAATTTTTGTTTACTTTTCATTAAATTCGTTTATGTTCGTTGAAAAAGGTTTTAAATTAATGTTACTTTTTGAATATCTCGAATATTTTAGATCTACATAGCTCCGTACAGTCATTTATTATTTTTACATTATTGTTATTGTGAACTAATTTGAAAATTTCAACAGATTCTAGATAGATCTTCCCTTTTGATTCTACATGTACAATTTTAAGATAATTTTTTGTGGGAAAGGAATGGCCGTTTTCTAGACAAGGAGTGGCGAAAGTAGAATTTTGTTTATGTTTCATGAAACTCATTTTATGTTCGTTGAACCTCGTCTTGAAGGAACGTCCTGTTCGTCCTATATATTTATTCCTGCACGTAGAACAAGATAAGTCATTAACTCCTGATTTATGTATGTTTGGAGTAGGGTCCTTTGCGTTAAATAATACCGATGATAATTTGTTTTGCGTTTTGAAGGCAATATTGACATCTGATTTTGAAAAACTATTGGCCACTTTTTGACTTATGCTACCAAAGTACAATAGAGAAAATATCTCAAAATATTTGAGATATTTAAAAAGTAACATCAGTTTAAAACCTTTTTCAACGAACATAAACGAATTTAATGAAAAGTAAACAAAAAATCAAATTTTGCCACTCATTCTTTAGAAAACAGTAATTCCTTTCGACAAAAGAAAATCTTAAGAAAATTTTACATGTAGAGTCAAGAGAAAAGAAACTTGATTTTTGAAATTTTCAAATTCGTTCACAATAAAAATAATGTAAAAAATAATGAATGACTGTACGGAGCTATGTAAATCCAAATATTTGAGATATACAGCAAAATAATGTAAAAATAATGAATGACTGTACGGAGCTATGTAACCCCAAAAATTATTTGAGATATTTAAATGGGTACCATCTGTTTAACAACCTTCTTTGTCGATTGCCGACATTCCGATATCTGTTAGAAGGCCCCTCTTTTTTAACCCGGTTTTTATCACGTTCCGCTTGTAAACCTCTGTACCACTATTAGGTGTTACCTAGAATCTATTGAAATATTCAAAATATTTATCACTTTTGTTTAAATACCTCCGTACCACTGTTAGGTCTTCAGTTGTCTCATGATGGGATAGTTCATTTCCCGAAACTCGAGTCACAAGAAAATGTGTAATATATCTTTTCATTGGTAGTAAAACATAGTAATTTCTACAATTTGTTTCAAGATAAGATTTCATTTTGAATAGCCAGCTATTTGGGCAGTTGTCACTTTTGAAGCTGTCATCTTTTGATATTTGACTAGTAAAAACTACTCCATTACTAAAACTGGAACGATACACGCTTCGACAACGCATTAAAAGTGTCAGTCACAGTTCGTAAAACTAAAGCACTTTTGGGTCGTCTTGAAGCACCTTCCCGGCCGCCAATAGTGAAAGTGGTGTAAAAATTTGAGCTATTGGGATAAGTTAGTGATGTGAAGAATCGAAACCGTTTGATTAGCTCAAGAACAACTGAGAATATTGCTGCTGTATCCTGTAGTGTTGATGAAAACTCAGGTTTGTTGATTCCTCGTCGATCTTTGGGATTAGGCATTCCACAAACGACATTACACCGTATTTTGCAAAAAGAAGTAGGTCTTAATGTTTCTAAAGTTCAGTTAACACAAGAACTCAAGCCGGTCGATCACCAGCAACGTTGTACCTTAGCTGATTGGTTCCTTGAAATGCATCAAAATGATCCGGAATCTCAACTAAAATTAATCTTGTGGAGAGTTCCATTTTCACTTCGGAGGCTACATTAATGAGCAGAATTGTCGTATTTGGTGCTCGGAAAATTCAAGAATGATTTTTTGAAAGCTTCTCCACCCTCAATGCGTCACTGTTTGATGCGGCTTTTGATCTGGCGGAAAGATTGGACCTTATTAATTCGAAAATAAGGCTGTTGCAACTGTTGCGGTAAATGGATGGCGCAACCGAGCTATGATTAATGATTTTTTATGGCCGCAATTAGAAGATATTGATGTGGACGACGTTTATTTTCAATAAGACAGCGATAGGTGCCATACAAGCAACTAAACAATCGCAATTTTGCAAGAAAAGTTTACTTCTTGAAGAGGTGATCACAATTGGCCACCGAGATCTTGTGATTTAACATCTTTAGAATTTTTTTTTTGGGCCACGTGAAAAATAAGGTCTATGCGAATGCTTCATAATCGATTCAAGATCTCAAAGATGGAATTCTTGAAGTTATTGAGGACATACAGCTGCAAATATGCGAATTGGTCATGGAAAATTTCATGCATATGATAGCTTTTTGGGTTTTTGCTCCTCTGGATAAATATTTTCATCATTAATTAAATGAAAAATAAATATTTTTCTGGAAAAGTATTAATTTTATATTAACCTAATAATTATGTGTCGATATATTCTACTTTGACTAAATGGGTACATTGACTCGATTTAATGAATTAATTGTCACATACTGTACCAGAGTTTTCATTATTATAGGCTAGCTAGTTACAAATGGGTGCCACCTTGTTCTAGCAGGATGTCAAGATAATATACTGAACTCAAGGTGTGGTAGATTTATAATTTAAAGAAGAAAATTAACCACTTTATGATTTATTGAATTGTTACAAAATGTATGGTCATTTAAAGGGGAAGAAGGAATAATTGTGTGCTTTTTACAATAGGTGAATTATCTCAGGCTAGGCTATAATATTTGATAATATTTTATTATTTTAAATCAGACAATCTTTTGAAAATATCCAGAAAGCAAATAATAAAAAATATCTGTTCACATAAATTTGCACAATAATTAAGAACTATATCAATTATCCAATTTCTCTTTCATATTATATCACACAGACTTCAATGTACTGGTCTAGAGTCGAAACTATATATATATATATATATATATATATATATATATATATATATATACGGTGTTTTTTTAGAGTGACAGAACTTTAGATAGGGATAACTGAATTTACAGAAGAAAGAAGCCATGTTGTTTTGACATGGAAAGAGTCACGCCGCAACAATGTTCACAAGCACTTCGTGAAATTTATGGTTTACATAATCTTCCATCAGAGCAGCTTATTCGTCGAACTATCGATAGATTTCGGATAACATTTTCTCTATTCGGTGCAACAATAACAAAAAGGCGAAGAACTGTACCTACAGAAGAAAATATCGCTGCTGTAAATCATACTGTTAATGATGATCCAGATTTGTCTATTCGTCGGCGTCCACAACAAGTTGGACTCTGTGCATCCACCACATGGAAAATTTTGCGTAAAGATCTTGGTCTACACCCATACAAGATCCAACTGGTTCAAGAACTAAAGCCACTTGACCATAATAAGCGTCGTTTGTTTGCTGAGTGGGCCCTAGAACAACTTTAAGATGATCCACTTTTTTATCGTAAAATTGTGTTTAGTGATGAAGCTCATTCCTAGTTGAACGGCTATGTAAACAAGTAAAATTGCCGTATATGGAGTGAAAATAATCCTCAAGAAGTTCTGCACGTTTCATTGCATCCTGAAAAATGCACTGTATGGTGTGCTTTAGGCGCTGGAGGCATCATCGGTCCATATTTCTTTAAAAACTATGCTGGAGCTTATGTTACAGTGAATGGTGCTCGTTACATACAATGATTATTTGTTTAAAAATTTGAATGGTATCGACCCAGATGTGTTTTCGTTCCAACAAGATGGTGCTACACCTCATGCTGCTACCGTAACAATTGATTTATTGAAAGAAAGATTTGGCGATAACATTATTTCGAGAAATGGTTCAATTAATTGGCCTCCAAGATCATGCGACATAACTCCACTGGATTATTTTCTTTGGGGTTATGTCAAGTCATTGGTTGATGCTGATGAACCAGAAACAATAGACGCTTTGGAAACCAACATAACTCCTGTTATTGATGAAATAAGGCCTGAGTTACTCGAAAAAGTGGTCCAAAATTGGTCTGGTCGAAGGCGCTTCCTCAAAGCTAGTCGTAGTGGACATATGTCGGAAATTATTTTTGAAATATGAATGTCATGAAATTATCTTTCAAATAAAAAGAATTGGCTTCAATCTCAATTTAAATGTGTTTTATTTCAATTTAAAGTTCTATCACTCTAAAAAAATCCCCGATATATTAAATTGTCAAATGATGAAACCTCAAACACAACGTTTTACTGCCTGCATTATACCAATCCAATAAGCTCTGCTGGTCTACTTGTAAACGATGTGTTCGCATTCTTTCTTTTGACTGATGGGTTTCCAAAGCTGTATCTTGAAATTCTAAACCTCCTTTTGTTCAGCGCACGTCGTCAAATGAGAACCAGTTTCCAATTTATGAATGAAGTCAATTCTCAGATAGGTGTTGAATGTACAGTGTGGAAACCACTTATGGAATAAAATTATTTGTGTCTTTATGTCAGAAAATCATAAAAAACACGTCAACTTTTAATCTCAATAGCTTTTTAAATATAAATTTAAATATACAGGATAATTCTCCCAAGTCCACCATAGTCGGACCTCTTCATTTTAAATAGAATACCCTGTATATTTTATATTTTTTAAAACTCCTTAATAACCTGATTTCAACCAACTATGTCATGTATGGTCTATTATGAATAATACTGGGTGAAATTTCGAAAGTATTCATTCTCGATTGGTTTCAAGGAATTGAATACTTAAATTACATGATGTAATTGATTTTGATACAATAAAATAAATGCTCACAATTTCCTCCACTTCGTTCTTGGAAATAACAGTCTACTATAAAACTAGTTCCTAACTTTGTTTGAAGTTTGAGTTGAAATATTCCGCATTTCTGTAGATCTGCGATGCTCGTCAGCTGTGTTGCATAAAGTTTGTTCTTGAGATAACCTTACAGAAAAAATCCAACGGCGTAAGGTCTGGCGATCTAGCTGGCGACTGAATAGTACTTCTTCGTCCAATACATTAATTGGAGAAGCTTGCGTTTAAGTAAGTTTTGACCATTAAAGCATAATGGGGTCCATCCTGCTGGTACCAAACATTTTCATTCGGTGGGATTGGATCTATTACATTAGGATATAAGTTAAAACAAATTGTAAAAATTACTATGTTTTACTATCAATAAAAAAAAAATATATATATATATATATATATATATACATATATCACAAGAAAATGTGTAATATATATTTTTATTGGTAGTAAAACATAGTAATTTTTACAATTTGTTTTAATTATGAACAACTACTAAATAGTAACGGCTGAAACAATTCAGTAACAGGAAATAAGTTGACTAGCGCAGGAACAACTTCGTCTCTAAACAAACTCAAATAATTTTTGGCTGTGAAAGTCCCATCTATAAACATAGCACCAATAATATGGTCACCTATGATTATACCTGTCCAAACGTTCACCTTTTGAGGATATTGTGTATGTGTCTCCTGCATCCAATTAGGTTTCTCCACTGACCAATATCTACAATTTTGTCGGTTACCCTGTTCAATGTAAATGTTGATAAATCAGAAAAAAGCATTGTACTGAAGCTCTCTAAGGAATGTGGTATTTATTAATTAGGGAGGCGGCATTTGGTTCTGAACCTATGCACCTGAGCTCTTCAGACAGGCGTGGTGCGCGTCTCTGCCTGTGACGCCAGAGACCATGTGCTCCACTTTGGAACGGTCGTTCAACGCTGTGTGCCTTGACCTACGTAAACTCAGCGGGGACGGTCAGTCAAGAATTGTAAGACTAGTCGCGTCCTCTATATGACACGCCGGTCAAGTTGCAACAGAGCAAGGCAGGATTCTGGACGAGGAGCGAAGAAAGTGGTCGCTACAGTACTATTTCATTTCTGTTCAGTTTACTCGTCATTATTTCGCAGAAATGCATTCTACAGTCTGTATCGTGTTCTGTTAGATCCTGCACAAAAGTAATTTTATACAAATGAAGTTTTTCTTTGTGGAGACACCTTATGATAGTTCTAAGACTTACATTATGTTCATGGGTAATTTGACGTGTGCTTGTCACCTAACAAAATATCCAATATCAACGAATTGCGGTTTTCTTTTTAATGGTTTAAGAAGTCCAAATTCTCTGAATTGTGCATGAACTTTAGACACAGTACCTTGTGAAATATCAGGCAACTGAGGATACCTCTGATTAAATAAGTTTTCCACTTCAACTTGACTTCTGCAGTTATCCCTGTTACCGATCATCATTAAAATATCAGTTTGGTGAGTATCATTCAAATATTTCATTACTTCTACAAGAAATATGTTTTCATTCAGGAATTTACAATTTCGATGTAAATCTTAACACCGCAACATCTGACTGATAACAATCTACATTATTTGCTGATTTCCTTCATTCATCGGATATGTAGATATTATTTTAGGTATTCATGACAAAATATGTTAACAAAACCAAAATCCATGAACGTATCGAAGAATTGATTCTTGAAATTTTCTCAACTTAATTGATAGTTCAGAAATTTCATAAGTGTGTACTTAGGTTATTTGAAAAATACCATTATTCAATGCGTGATACCTTATTAATTCCATCATTTCAACCGATATTATTCATAATAGACCATACATGATATAGAAATCAGGTTATTGAGGAGCTTTAAAAATATGAAAATATACAAGGTGTTCCATTTAAAATGAAGTGGACGGACTGTGCTGGACTTGCGCGAATCACGCTGTATATTTAAATTTATGCTCAAAAAGCGCACCATTGCATTTGAAAGTAGACGTGTCTCATTTTTCTTATAATTTTTTACATAGGACACAAAGAATTTTATTTCATAAGTGGTTTCCATACTGTATATTATGTACTGGTTTAAAGTCAAAAATATACTAAGCTTTAATGGAAATGTTACGACTAATGTTTTCAAATAGGTTCAGATGGTAAATCCGATGGCAACTTATATGCTACGAAATTATGTCTTCAATTAAAGAAGTAAAAGAAGATGGCCTCTTGGCCATCTAATTCTATATGATTTGATAATGGGAACGCCCCATTTTTAAATTGATATTACTCACGCATGGCAGCCATTGTTTATTTGTGACATTGACAGTTTTATTTTTCAATGTCTACCATTCAATCATGAAAACACTCCAACAACGTTTAAAAAGAATCCAAATTTATTATGGAAAATCGCAATCCGTTCTAACTTTACGTGCTTTAACTCCAATTTTTGGTCGTTATAATCGTCCGGATAAAAGAACAGTTGAACGTTTAGTGAAGAAGTTTGAAACAAATTTTACACTTCATGATGTTACAGTGCCAGTGAGACGAAGAAATGCAAGAAGTGAAGATAATGTTGCTTCCGTACGTGAAAGTGTTCGTGAAGACCAACATTTATCGATTTCTCGAAGTTCACAAGTACTACTCATCTTCCAGACGTCTTTGTGGCGAATTTTAAGAAAAGACCTTGGTTTACGTCCATACGAAATTGTTTTAACCCAAAAATTCACACCAGCAGATCATTTAAAGCGTCGTGTATTCAGTAATGGCAGCTTAGAAAAAATGGACCGATAAATTATCCGCCCCGTTCGTGCGATTTAACTCCATTGGACTTCTTTCTTTGGGGTTACATTAAGTCACTGGTTTACAGCAATCATCCAGCAATCAATAAGAAAGAGTTGTCTGATGATGGGAAAGTTCGTTTCCCGAAACTCGAGTCACAAGAAAATGTGTAATATATATATTTTTTTGGTAGTAAAACATAGTAATTTCTACAATTTGTTTTAATTATGATCAACTACCAAATAGTAACGGCTGAAACAATTCAGTACCTTCAGAATACTTTTCTGTAACTTGTTACCCAGTAATTGATATTTTTGTTGGTTACAATAAAGGTATATTATGTTATTAATATTATTTTATCAATAAACCCCTGTATTATTCGAGCGTGAAAGCAGTTTTCTACATTTCCAGAAATTTACTCTCCTAGAATAGCTCAGTCGTGCAGTGTGACATAATGATCCTCATATATTTCTTTGACGCCCTACGTCTATGGGAGAAATACCTTAGTGAACGCCATTTCTAAATTTCTTATAACTATACCTAGAAATTGACCTTTCTCCCAGTCCGACCGCAAGACGATTTTTTGGTCACATCCGGGAACTATAGGCCTTAGAAAACACCGGGATAGCTGCTCCCGGAATACGAAATGGCGGACATGGTCTGAATACATTAATGAATTGCAACTTTTATCCGGTACTTCGTGGTCCAGGCGAGGAAATTGATGAGCTAACTCAATTTAGCGGAGTATTTCGTGAAAATCAACCCTTCCGAAATCCTAAGATCGATTGGATAAGGGAGAGAAGTGAAAGAAACGCTCCCCAAAAAATTGGCGAATCTGGTTGATGGAGGGATATCTGAATCGATATTTAGATTTGTAATATATTCAGGGTATCCCAGAATGAATGGATAATCTTGAAACACTGTTTAGAAGAGCTATTGAGCGCTCTGAAAAAAATACAGAACAAAATCTATCCCCGACAGAAATATCCATTTTTTTTCAAAATAAAGATTTATACTATACCAAGTTGCCTCTATGTAACACATTTAAAAATAAATTTAATCTATCAGTTTCTTCATGGATATATAATTCTATAGAAATGAATAAATCTTCATAAATAACAGTTGTCATTTTTTTTTTGAAAAAAAAAATATCCAACTTCAAATTTCATCATAAGATCTGATGAATATCTCACTAGGTGAAATTTCGAACTTCATGGAAAAAAATGTGTGAAAGTCTAAGCATCCATCTCAGAACAAATTTGCGTCTTTCATGCAGATTTCAAAATAGTATAATGTATCTTCATAAAACTAGCAATTAATAAGGAAAATGAAAAAAGTCAACAAAAACCCTCTGCTCCATAGTACTAATGTGAGACGGCGCAATTGAAAAAATTACGCCACAACTAGCACAAGTTTCTTCATCGTCGTCGATTTCATCTGAAGAGTCATCAATTATCGGTGCTTACAGATCTTCGTCTAAGGATGACTCTAATTTAGAAGGTTTCCTATTTTTCTTTTTGGTAATTTTTGATTTTTTTATACCTGATTCATTGTAGTATCTGTTTTTTTTTTGTGTTCTTTTGGCCGCTCTTTCTTTCGTAACATCTATTGATACCTGAGCGGTTAATATTTCTGCTAGCTGTTTACTCCTTTATCGAACCGAATTTATCTGAGCAGAAACAACTGGAACAGGCGAAAATATATTCAGTATTTTTCCTGGGGTACTCTTCTTAGGGGTACTTGTTTTAACTTCTGCGGGTAGTTCATTTTGTTGTGCGTCTTGCCAACTGCAACTAGGTTGTTGGTTATTATAACTCAACTTATTGGACGTAACGTCCATTTAGGACAATCTTTCAACAAAAGGTATGAAGAACATCAATATTCATTTCGGAAACGGGCAGATAACTCTAATTTTGCGAAACATTTTTTCGAAATCACTCATATCTTCCCAGAATTGGACAATCTTGAAATACTGCACCTGGAAGCGAAAGAAAAAAAACTCGACATCCTCGAATCCATCGAAATATTTAAACACAAAAAGCACGTACCGACAATAAAACTATTGAATGAGCAGACGGACCTGTGGCACACCCCACTTTTCGATGTTTTGCCGAAGCCTTCAACGAACACATACAGGCATGGAAAAGACAGTCGAAAACATAGCAAATTCGATGTTAATATAGAGTCCAGTGGAACAGTGGAAAAATCAATACCTCAGCGCGATGTTATGACGAATAAATGACTGTTCTCTCTCAATGGCAGCGGGCGGTATGCTTCGATCCAAGCCATTGAGAGAGAACAGTCGCTTTTTTGTCATCGGATCGCGCTGAGGTTTTGATTCTTCCACTCCTCCACTGGACATTGAATTTCTTATGTTTTCGACTGTTTTTTTCATATATGTGTAATAGTTATGATATAATTTGTTTTATTCAGTTTGAAAATGTGGTAAACACTACGAAACTTGAGTCACTGTATATTCAGTTAATGAAAAGTGATATTACACAAAGTAATTTCTTATTTCATTCAAACAAAAATGAACTATTACAAAGTAACGGACTATTTCATGCATCATTTTATGATGACATTTGAAGTTGGATATTATTTTTCAAAAGAAATGACAACAGTTATTCATACGGTGTTCGAATTTACATCGAACAAGGAATTTTTATTAAAACAAGTTGTAGAAATTACTATGTTACAATATATTGGTAGTAAAACATAGTAATTTCTACAACTTGTTTTAATTTTGATCAACCACCAAATAGTAACGGCTGAAACAGTTCAGTATAAGGAATTTTAAATTTACTATGCAGATACATAACAATTATGATCTCCGAGTCAGGAATCTAGGCCTTTCAAATATGTCTCATTTTTTCCTAAAAACCTTTGGGTTTGTTAAGGACCGAAAATATTTTTCCTTCACATTTTTCTTAAAAACCCATTAGAACGGATGCCGTTTCAAGAGGACAACAGACGAATGTCGTGTTCGGAAATTACCTGATCACATTTCGAGCCCTAAGAGGGTCTTTCACTCTACCAGTCAGGTTTAGTTGATGACATCCCTCGAAGTCGCTCGTTGACCCTCTCTTAGTGCTTCGACCAAACGGTCACGCAGTATTCTCTACTATTCGAACATTAAGTTCTGATCCCACACACATTCTCTAGAAGTTAGTTCTAATCACATTTCTCTGGTTCTCTCAAGTTATAATGACATGTCTTCTTCTCTTAATAACCCGTCTTGTATTCCTTCAAATAAATAAATATGTATTATGTACATTATTTATTTGTAATTACGTAGTAATTGCTGAAAAGTGAACCCAATAAAAGTGAATTCGGTGAAAGTGAACGACGGTGAAAAATCTCAAAAAATAACTATTCCACGAACAGGATAGAGTTTTCACCGCAATTAGAGTTAAAACTACACCGAAACAACTCCCCCACTTTGGGCAATACAATCAAACTTGTAAATTTGAATATTTGGTATTCAGGCTATAAATAAACTATTAAAGTCTAATATACATCCCCCTCTCAACACCATTTTTGAAGTATGCTTAACCAAGAATTTGCATACTAATTGGTCAACGTTTTATTGGTATTTTAATAAAGAATATTTTAACGTGAAGAAACTACTGGATTTGATTTATTTGTGAGCTTGTTATTCAGAAACGCAGCGTGGTGTAGGAGAAATCATTATTTTGAATACAAAGATATTTTCGACCGGTGATAGATTTTTTTGTATTTTTTTTTCAGAGCGCCCAATAGCTTTTCTGTAGTGTTTGGAATTATCCATTCATTCTGGGACACCGTTATAAATATGAAGCTATTCAATATGATTATTTCAATTTACTATTTTTCATCTATCAATTAACACTAGTTCCTCTCTATTGATCATCCCATGAGTTGTTAATCTAAGTTTGGTGTACTCGAAACAAAGCAAAGTGAGATTCAGGAAGGTAAAATGTCGTGTTTCGTTAGGAATTCTCCGAAAGAAGTTCTTTTTCGATATCACATCTCTCATTTCAAACTCCTGAAACGTTCGTTTTACTCCATGGGTAGCAAATTGAAAACAATCTCCGATTTCTCGAGGGAAAAGGATAGAGTTCTAAAAGAAGATGTTTTCTGATACAGATATCGGATAAAATAATCTAAGAAAACAGGGAGAATCAGGTATCTTCGCTTCCCAGATAATTTCCTGATCAATTTTCTCGAAGCAGCTTGAAGTTTACATGGGAAATGCATTATGTTATTTATGTATTGAATACTTTCACCTTCATCTGGATGAAAATACGATGAAATGGGAAAAGTTTAGAGAATATAACGCATTTGAAATTTTATAAGATACTATGGGGCCCATTTCTTTATATTCTCGTAGTTGATATTGGTCTTTTTGGATTTGTCTGATTTTCGTTGTCTGCTGTTGAAGTTCTTCTCTGAAGTCTATTCCTAAGAGAGAAGTACCCTGCTGAGATCATATGGATACAGTCGGCAAAACCAATTATATTTGATATAGAAAAATATCTTCGGCGATGTCTTTCATCTTGTACAGGGTGCGGAATAATGGACGGACATTTTTTAATTGTCTAGTATACTCCCCCCCCCTGACAAATGTCTGGAGGATGCCGTTCGATTTGTTACGTCTTAGTTTTTTTAACAGTTGAAATCATAGAGCCATGTACGGTTGAGCACCGCGTTTCGCTTATGACAGTTTTGTCAAAAATTGGGTTAAAGTACTTCGTACGTTAGGTCATCTACAAAATACACTCTATAAACGATTCGATTCCCTGAAAATGTGGAAACCGTTCAAAAAGACCTGCTTCGGAGTCCGGATCGATATGTTCGATAGAATTCTACTGAGTTATGCCTCAGTGATCAAGTCGAATTTAGATTCAGAACTGGGTTTTGAACCCTACAAATAGGCCGTTGTGCAGAAACTGACAGTTTGGTGCGCTGTATTTCAAACTTGTGTCATCAACCCTTACTTTTTCGGTAATAGCACTGCTGCTACTGTGAAGTCGGAGCCCTATGTCGAAATTATTAACTACTTCTCTTCAACTGAATTTCATCCAAAACGTGTTTCAATCCGACGTGTGCCAGAACAATGTTGAAAGTTATTTTCTCTTCTCTGGTGGACTTAATGCATCCACCACATGGAAAATTTCGCGTAAAGATCTTGGTCTACACCCATACAAGATCCAACTGGTTCAAGGACTAAAGCCACTTGACCATAATAAGCGTCGTTTGTTTGCTGATTGGGCCCTAGAACAGCTTGAAGTTGATCCATTTTTTATCGTTAAATTGAGTTTAGTGATGAAGCTCATTTCTGGTTGAACGGCTATATAAACAAGCAAATTGCCCTATATGGAGTGAAAACAATCCTCAAGAAGTTCTGCAGGTTCCATTGCATCCTAAAAAATGCACTGTATTGTGTGCTCTACACGCTGAAAACATCATCGGTCCATATTTCTTTAAAAACAATGCTCGAGCTAATATTACAGTGAATGGTGCTCGTTACAGATCGATGATCAATGATTATTTGTTTCAAAATTTGAATGCTATCGACCCAGAAGTCTTTTGGTTCCAACAAGATGGTGCTACACCTCATGCTGCTACCGTAACAATTGATTTATTGAATGAAAGATCTGGCGATAACGTTATTCCGAGAAATGGTTCATTTAATTGGCCTCCAAGATCATGCTACATAAGTCCAATGGATTATTTTCTTTGGAATTGTGTCAAGTCATTGGTTTATGCTGATAAACCAGAAACAATAGACGCTTTGGAAGCCAGCATCACTCGTGTTATTGATTAAATAAGGCCTGAATTACTCGAAAAATTGGTCCAAAATTGGTCTGGTCGAATGCCTTTTTTATGTTCTACTACCCTTATGTTTATAGATCGTCCCGCCTGACCTACGTAAAATGCAGGGGGCATTCATTACAATATAATTTGTATATACCGATTTTTTCAAACGTTTCAAGACGGTCTTTGCTATTGACTGAGAGTGAACCTAAGTTTCTCTTATCTGTCCAACTAATATTAATATTATTTTGTTTTAGTCTATTGCAATTTAATTAAAAAAATGTATATGAGACAGTAATTTATTTCCACAAAAATGTTTGTACTACTACAACAATTGTTTCATCACGATGTGGCTTCTTCAGGTATTACATTGTAACATTTTTGTGGAAATAAATTACTGTCTCATATACATTTTTTTTTATTAAAATGAGTTTCCACCAAGTAAAGACCGACTCAATCAAATATTTATTGCAAATTTTATTATTTATTTGCGGTATGAAGTTCATCGTATAGATAAAGAATAATCTCATTTGTACAAATAAGAAAAACTTAGGTTCACTTTTAGTCAATAGGAAAGACTGTCGTGAAACGTTTGAAAAAAAAAGCGATATATACAAATTATATTGTAATGAATGCCTTGCATTTTACATAGGTCAGACGGGACGGTCTATAAACATAAGGGTAGAAGAACATAAAAGAAGTATATTACATAATAAAATAACATCTGATTTTTCGGAACATTGTATAAATAACAACCATTTCATAGATTTCAGTAGAACTGAGATTTTACACGTAGGTAATAAAAGAAGAAGAATGGGCCTTTTAGAAAGTTTGGAAATTTTTTTAGCACATCATAAGAATCTACCAATTACAAATGAACAACTTCAATTTAATTTATCACCATTGCTCTCATCTGTAAAAGATTAGGATCCAACTAACACCATATTTTTAGACTGTTCAAAATTGTACCTCTGATCTACCCTACCATTATAAATAGGATTGTAAGTTTTGTTTTCTTCAGTTTTGAAAATGGGCTAAAAACCCGAAACATATATGTAGTTTTAATTTACTTTATTATTATAAAAATGTTTCACCAAGTGATATGCGAGATATCAATATCAATTAGCCTATAATTATTATTATTATATTCGAGTCTCATATCAACAAAGAACTTATCCAATCCTGTCCTATTTATTAGCGGAATGTTATACAGAAAACCTCGGTGGTGCAAAAATTAAAATGAAACCGACATTCTGGCTGCGGAAATTCTCGACGACTCAGCCTGACCGTCAGGTTCCTGATGCCAGCAGGAGCATACGGAAGCAAAAAGTTCATTCGAGTGCCAGAGTTCAATATAGGCAAGGCTTGGCAAACATTCGTACGGTTTCCCTTATAAATGGATATTCCATTTTTCTACTGCAAGTTATTCGATTCGTCTCTTTGTTTGCGTTCAAATATATTCGAAGGACTTATTGACTCGACGGTATAGAAGTGACACCAAATGAATTGGGATATTTCAGGTTTCCAAAAGAGATCTGAAAAGGTAGAAATTAATTCTGTTTTTACGTTATCGTTTCCGAAGCTCTTTCTTTCCGTTAAATATGTCTGTATAAAAGTGTTTAAAATAATGGAATATTATCTTCTTCATAGGTGAATTTGATGGACTGGTGTAGATTATTAATGAAATTCGAGAAGGTGTTCAGTTGTCTCTGGGTGCCTTTAAAGCATCATAGAGTGTCATCAACCGATCTAAACTATCAAAGGAAGTATTTCCTTTATTGGTTCAGATTCTTCTAATCATCCCTTCAATCAAAAGATGTCAGCCAATAATTTTTATCCATAGATTATTAAAAGTATCGATGAAGCCCCAATATTTTTCCAGCGAACTTAATATAATCAAACAAAAAGCATTTAACAAGAGATTCAACCCAACCCTTATAGACAAAATGATGAACAATATACAGAAGAAGATAGCATTAACTCACATTTATCCTACCACAAAAGATCCCATTTCAAAAAAATTCTTACAAATTTCATATATAAATAGAATATCCGAACACATTGCCAATTATTAAAAAAAAATAATTTTTAGCTTTCAGAAGCATTAATAACAAAGACAAATACATTGAAAATAATAAAGATAAATCGAATAAAAATAATGAATCAGGAGTCTATAAGTTAACTTGTAAGGATTGCTCAATGGTTTATATTGGTCAGACCGGCTGATCGTTCAAGAAGAGAATCAACAAACATCAAAAGAGCTACACTTCAAATTCCACACATTCCATTATTGGTTTGTGTTACTCGTACATCAAAGCACACATTGAATGAGTATTTGAAGTACAAGACTATACTCTCAGTCCCTAATTCTCTCCGTCCGCAACCTTAGGCAACATTGACAGCTACGTCATTGTTCGTGTGTGGCGTGTCGCATACATATTTTTGAAGGACGTAAACGAAATAACTGAGTATATACTATTAGTTATGAAAGTTTCTTTGCAGTGAGCAGAATTGCTTATTGGTAATATTTTAATATCAATTTGTTCTGTTAAATAATTTTAACAAAATGTCAGAAGTTTGCTTTATTTGTCGTAAACCTTTGAAAGAAAGTGTAATTGTTGTTGATCGTGGAATGAAATGATAAGTTTTTTAAACACTTGAAAGATGAGAAATCTGTGGTAATCCCTATGCAGTGTCATAAAATGTACATCCGAAAAAGTAGTATTGCAGCAGCTAAAAGATCGCATGAGACAGAACAAGATAGTACACCTTATCTTATTGTCTTTCAGACTTAACTGTACCTCATTTTCAGTGATCCTGTTGAACTTGACTATTTCAAGAATTTGTTCCTTGATTTCATATGCCATATTACAGGTCTGTCCTTTTTGGATCCTTTCAAACTACCAGTGTCTCAATATCTTTGCACTTAATTGATGAAACTATGGATGATATAGCCACGGTTACTTACATGCTGCATTTTGCTTATACTGACCATGCGAGTATAATATGCGAATAAATATGCGCCATCTCCCAACAAATTCGCGAAAGTCAAAAATTAAGCAAGATCGGACCTCTTTACGTTGAAGTCGTAATCCTGATTCAATGTTTGACTTGACTTCATTCAAATGTGTGTTGTCTTAACTAACAAAACCAGACTTGTAATTTCACGGAACCGGATTCGCATTTAAGGACCTGAATCTTTGTCCCCTTTTATATTTTATAAAAGCTGCTTTGTGAAATGAGTCATTCTGACGATTCCAATCTTCTGTGAAAAAAAGCTCATTTTTTAAATAGTAAAACTTATGTTGTTGCTCTCAGTTAATTTGCATAATCGAAAAATAATTTTTTTTGAAGTTCTGACAGGTGATATTATCTGCAAAAAAACAAATATCATTCTCTGTGTCGTACCGTCGTAAGTCAACTGCAGCATTTTGGTTATTTTTCCAGTAGTTTGTATCAACAGATTTATTGATCGTAGTGATTAATAACAATGAGTTGTTGTAGATTGAATCTGATGTTGCTTAACTCTCAAAAACTCTTGATGATGATGCCTTTATTTATCTAATGATAAGAATATGAAGAAGTTAAAAAAACTTGATTACTTCAACGAAAACATATTTATTTCTTGGATCACGGTATAGAACGTAAGCCACAAGTATGATAATCACACTTAGATTATACCAATAATTTGGTAATCGACAAGTCATGAGATGGATTACTACGTTAATAATAATTGCGATAATTCTTGGGCTAGAGCGGTAGTACACAACAATGGTGATTAATACGCCAATATTAATAATGAGAGATGTTAAAAACTTAGGTGGGTTTGAATAAATTCTCTCCTGACAAAAAGGGGACACCAGCTGAAAATGTGATGACTCATCTGAACAGAAAGTGTCTGTTGGTTTCACAAGTACCGGACAAAGAAATTATTACCTTATGTACAATAAACACAGACGTCTTTAATGAGACATCTATGAAAATCGTCTTGCATTCTGAATTTTGCCTTTCAAATTTTGAGAAACTAGGACCTCTGTACTAAAGTGTTTTAATTATTATTTTTTTATCCAGTATATGCAGAATATTTTAAATGTAACAGTGCACTAGTGTAGGATTAATATCTTTTTTACCATGTTACAGCTAGCTAACTTTTGTTTTAAGGGATTAATGTCCATTTCCAGTACACATAAATCACTGGAATGTTTTTATTATAATTCAAACAGAAGATGATGTTCATCAAGAACTAAAGCCTTTTCAATCATTACACCAAAGTGAAAAAGCAACGTTTCCAAGACATAAAGCGAATGATAAAACGAGTTTTCATCAAGTAGAACGATCTCATTAGAATTTTTGCACCGAAAGGTTCGCACATAAACGATGAACTCGGATCCTTTCGTCAGCTAAAAATCTGCAAGGGATGTAGAATTTGCCCCGTCGAAAGGGTTATTCGTTTTTACAGAGTTTGAAGTACTTGAGGTCCTTTCGCTTTGTGGTTTAGGTAGATTAGCCTTTCAGGACATAGTGGAATTGAGTGCAAGCTTTGTTCATTTACGAGTTATCTTGGAAAGAACGGAGGGATATCAGAAATGTTAATTTGAGTGTTGATATCAAGATATGTCCACAGTTTCGATGGATATTTGAAATGTGATTGAACAATTTATAAAGGCAGTGACTCTTCTAATGAAATACATCACATGGATCTATGACATTTCAAACTGATAATAATAATAATAATAATAAAGTTTATTTCAAGAATAAACACTTTACATCACGGAGGAACATGAGATATGACCTGTATGCGATACTAACTTAATTAAAATTTCTGAAAAAATGTTCCATAAAGATAATTGAAAACAACAAAAAAATAATTACAAAATATTAGGAGAAAAAATAGAATTGCCATTCATATTATAGTTATTGTCCTTGTTTCAACTCGAGGGCACTTCATATCCGATGTTTATTATTATTGTATTATAACTGTCACAATCAGGTAATTATTATTAAAGTCACTATCATTGAATGAGTCATAAATTGGTGAGTGAGCGTCCTGTATTTGGGATGTCAATTATTATTTACCAAGTCACTGATTATCTTCCTGTTCTTACCATCCAACCAAGCTTTTAAACGCTTTTTGAACATTTTAATGTTCCTCAAATGCTTCAGTTGACCAGGGATGATGTTATAAATTTTTATTCCTAGGTAGGTGTGACTTCTTTGACCTATACTTTTATTGCATCTGGGTGGTTGGAATGTATGACCTCTCGCTCTCGTCGTATATTGGTGTTGTAACGTATTTACAGTTGCTTTTCCTGAGAAGATGTTAGAAAGAAGTTTAAGAGCATACAACTGCCTCACATCTTGAACTTTTGCTACGTCGAATAGCTGTTGACTGGGGAAGGTACGACTTTTCTTGTGGATTATTTTCAAGACCCATCTTTGAATTACCTCCAGAGGTTTTATCTGGTTTTGATATGCACCACCCCATCCAACTATACCATAGCAAATTTGGGATTCAACTAAGGCTTGGTAAAAAATCCTTAAATGCTTCATGTCACTAATGCTTTTACGTACTTGTTTGAACTTGAAAAGTAGGCTTCTTATCTTATTTACGAGATTTTTTATGTGCTTGTCCCATCTTAGCTGTTGATCAATGGTGATGCCTAAATACTTGATGTCCTTCGTCCTTTCAATCGATGTGTCACAGTCAATTTCTAGATTTTCCATCTCGGGCGGGCTCAAAGAGGAAGAGCCGAAAATCATATATTTCGTTTTATCAACGTTGAGTGTGAGTTTATTATTTCTGAACCAATTTTGTATTTTTAAAAACCTTGTTTCTGCCTTTACCTTCAATTCTTCCCATGCACCCGCCCGATACTGGACGACCGCATCGTCGGCAAAACAAATAGCGTCCGCAGACTCCTCCATCTTCAGTAAGTCATCTATGTAAATAAGGAAAAGGATAGGTCCCAATACTGTCCCTTGTGGGACTCCGAATGTCACAGTCTCCAATGAACTTCTGGTCTGTTCTATTTCTACCATCTGTTTCCTGTTAGACAAATAACTCTTTAGCATTTCATAAATAGGTCCCCTAAATCCATATTTCTCGAGCTTTCGAAGTAATCGAGTATGACATACAGTGTCGAATGCTTTACACAAATCGATGAATATACACAACGAAGGAATTTTTTTATCCAGACTTTCGTATAATCGGCCTGTTAATTTTCGAAGATTGATGAATGGATCTAGAATTAAGTAAAAAACTGAAAATAAATGAAAAATGAAGCTCCTTTTGAGCTCGAATATGACAACTTGATGCTTCAAAAATTAAGATACTAGAGTCCGGTCAAATAAGACATTGAAGGTTACAAAAATTCCCATAGAGCCAAAAATTGGTATGAATGTTCAGAATACTATTATAAATTAATTGTAAAAAATCTCCATCGATCCCCTTTTTGCGAAAAATGTTATTAATGGTGAAAGTTTGCAAAAATGGGTTTTTGTGTTTTCCGGCTAAACTGTGAGGTTAAAAGTTTTTACCTTTCAATTTGGAACAATGGTAAATGTAAAAAATGTTTAATTTGATGAAAGGAATCTATGGTTGCAATTAAAGTACATGCTGAGGACGCATCCTGTACACCGAGTGTTTTTTCGAATTGATGTTGTTATTATGTTTCACATAACGCCAGCCGCAAATTCCATTAATTTTATGTAATATTCATAATAACACTTCTTGATCGATATTATCAGATGATTTTTCAATCCTGTTTGTTGCCTCAAAAAACTGCATTCGCGCCCTTCATTATTGAATTATGAGTATTCTTACATCAATATTTGACTCTTCTTTGAAATATTCAAATTAAGTTTTGCAGTTTGCAAGCAATACCATGTTATAAAAAATCATCTGTATTTTCGCTGCACTCGAGTAATTATTTACTCAAACTTCAGAAATCTGAAAACAGTTTCGTCCATGATTTGCTGCTAATTAAATATGAAGTTAGTTGAGGAACTCTAGTAATCTGGAGAATTGGCAAGATTATAATTTTACGCGTACTTAATATGAAGTTATCTAAGCAACTTCGGCAGTTTGGAACATTCACTAGTCCAAGAGTTGGAGTTAATTTTTTGCTTATTACGGCCAGTTTCATAAACAACATCAAAAGGCTCCTTTATGAAAAAGGATCCTTTAAATGGGAGCATCAGTTTCATAAACGCACATCGACCATCCTTTACTTAAAGCTTCCTTTAATGCGCCAGTCATATGTTTCCGACTGTTGGCTATCCTGAGAACTAGTGATTTTGCGAATGTAGTTGGTGATATTCTGTAAAAATTGTGAGTTATGCGTTGGAACTTGTAAAAAAAAAAGAGAAGAAGCATAAATCGATCTTTGCATAAACATGGTTATGTGCAGAAGACAGTATATTGAAATTTACATCATTATTACGTGCGAATTGTTATATTTCATTACGTGGATTATATGAATGTATATGGAAGAAAAGAGAAAAAAAGTATTACTTTAAAACCTGAGGAGGAACTATGCCTCTTGGATTTGACTGAAAAAGAGAATTTTAATATTATAGGATAAAGTCTGTCAGAGAATAGAAACTGCTTTCAATGCAACAGTTCTCCATTGGAGAAATGGGGACCAGCTCAAATCGAAATATGACAATATAAAAATTAAAACTAGAAGGTGGTAGCTGCTCAACGCAGTCATATTGACTGGTGGTGGGGCTCCATTGAAATTGAGGGAGCCAATTTCCAAACAGTTGAGCCCAACTGTTAGGAACTTGCCGAAAAAAAAACAGCTCTAGTAGAAGCTCAGATAGTGGCTATCAAGGAAGAGAATAGAAGAAAAGAAGAGGAGCATTCAAAGCTTAAAATATTAGATTTGCAAATTATGGAGATGAAGAGCAAATTAAAAAATAATTGAATCTTTTTTATTTTGAATGCACTTTCTGGAAAAAGCGGTATTAGAATTCTATCAGCATTGCTGCAGACTATGAAGTCCCCTCAAATTTGAATTAAAAACCGAAATTTCAATAACACATAATATTTTTATTTCTTTATTCTCACTTGAAACTTTTTCAGATGTTACCAAAAGTAAAACAATGAATCAGAAATACAAACATAGAAACCTATCTAAATACATACCTTATAAAATCTTATAAAAATTATATGAAATCTTGTCATGTTGAAGATACAAATTGAATATGAAGAATAGTTAACAAGTGACAAGCAAATTTATTCTCAATTATCACACAAATATAAATTTTAAATAAGCAAAATGTTTATTAATAATAGACTCTCGCTTGACGAGCTGCATTAACATTAGTTGAATTTGTTTGAAAGTCCTTTTCCTCTTGCAATCATTCATTTGGAAATATTTCGTTCATATCTACATATTGTGCAAAACAGCGGTAGCAACAATAATTGCCCTTATGGTCGTTAACTTAACACTCATTTTTTTAGAAAGTATAGGAAAACTCCATTCTTTCTCTCCACCACATTTCTAGTTCGTATAATTGACTGCTTATATAAATTTTCAGCTGCAGTTATAGCTTCCGGTAACTTTGTCATAAGATAAGTCTGCAAACTATAACCACTACCACCAAGTAACAAATACCGTCCTAATTTACCACTCTCAAATTGTCTCTTCAAGACACTGTTATTAAAGATGGTTTGATCATATATTTCCAGTTCCATAGAATCTCAATGTCAAACGTAGTTGGTTCATCGGTTCAATACAGCTGCCTCTGAAAATTGTCAATTTAATGATTTGGTATACATAAAATTATATCAACAAAATAATAAATCGAAAGTTTACCTGTAAAATGGGAAGTACAATTGATCTGCAATTTTTTGAAGCAAAGATTAAACAGTTGGTTTTGCCAGGCGAAAACGATAGAAGAAATCTAGATCATCTAACGTAGAAAAATGTCTCTCCTGTAAATTTTTGGTCTTCTCACAATTATTTCTTCATCATTTGATGAAGAAGTAGAATTAAAATCAGCATTCAACATTTGGTGCAACATATTTCGTAGTACGCTAAAATTAAATAAAATGGGATGTGACAGAACAAGGTTATGTCCACTGTTTTCGTGTTTATCGAGCACCTGCGCAGTGTCGAGCTTCTCGTTAAAAGATCCTTTTCCAGCCGTAAAGGGCCAATTTTCTCACTTTAAGATAAAGGAAGCTTTTAACCTCAAAATTTGTTCATGAAACACGTTTTATCATTAAAGGAGACTTTTTGGGAAAAAGGATGCTTTAATTTCGTTTATGAAACCGGCCGTTAGTTATAAAAGTAAAGAATTTATCGTTATTTACAAAACGTTTTGAAATAAAATTAGAGAAAACACGTGCAAAGTGTCTCTTTGAATAATGAACTATTTTAAAATTTTTTTTCGTTTCAAATGAAAATTTCTACGAATAATGAACATCAATTGTTTCGCTAACACTATGGTTTTTTCAGGTTCATATTTCGATTTTTTTAAGGTATGGTTCAGGTGAAAACTTGATGTAAAAAAATATTTACCTGAAGAACTTGAGTGATGTTTTTTTCTAAGTTATCCATAGAAATCACTTGAACGGATTTTAGCCCAAACGTTTATGAATAGTTTGGAAGAAAAAATTCACTTTGATTCTATTATATAAATTTCCGTCATTGCTGAAATAATAGGGATAATATAATTTGTTGCTTTAAGGAGACTTAATCGAACACATCAAATTTACTCTTGAGAAAATAGTAAAAAAAAATTTTACCTTAAAATTTCGGGAAAAAATTATTTACATCATTTCCATTTTTGTCACGAGTCTACGTGTTCAAATCATATACGATGAATTTCCGTCAAGTAGCGATCGAAACAACCAAGAATCTACGTGTACCGATATAACTATTCATCAAATATCAAAATTTTAAATATCATGCAGATTCATTCTGGTAACCTCTTACAAATTTTAATTTAAAAAAGAATTTCATTCAAGAACTTCTAGAATTAAATTAAATGAATGTCTTTAGAACACACTGTGTCAATTTAGTAGACATAGAATTAATACCTATTATACAGTACCAAAGGGAATGAAATAAATTCAAACAAATATAAATTGTCACGTAATAATATTAAATAAATACTTGAAGATTATAAAATTTTGTTTCGTTCCTTGTTTTATGTAAGCTAAATTCCTTTCAAAAAAATGCAAAACATAACCTCAAGAACTTCTTCAAAAATAACTTGCTCAAAATAAGTTCCTTTAAATAAATTCCTAAAACATGTAGAATATCTTTAAAAAACAATTCAGAATTATCACAACGGTAACTCATCAGCTCAACTTCATATTAAAAAAATAAAAATAATTAACAACAAATATCTAGTGTGAACTACCTACGTATTCTATGTTCGTCACAGAAATTACATAAAGTTTGCAAGGTATTTTATGGACTCCTTTAAAACTAAATGATAATATGTAATAAGCGTAAACCAAAACATATAATTATTATATATACAATAAAGTAATAAAAAGTTTTTTCTTGATAGAAGGATTTTGCCCATTAACGAACTTAGCCGAGATATTCAGACCTAAAACCTTTCTTGAAAGTTTCAAGGCTCCAGCGCTTTGTGTTCAGAATTCTACGTGTTTATGAACGGCCGGTCGTCCAGAATTACTTTTGACTTCGGATTTTTTATCCTTGAGTCCAACCTAGTCGTTCGAGGTCATTTTCGGCTCGAAATTCGAAGTGTATAGACCCGGGAACTGTTACGCAAAAAGAAAAACCAGTTAGAGCATCAAACCTGATACCAAACATGTAATCGACTTTCATTTAGGTTACTATACTTAAATATACAATAATATCTTGGTGTTAATATCGAGTGATAGAACTTTCGATAGGGATAGCTGTGATTTGACAGAAGGTAGAAGCCATGTTGTTTTGACATTTCTGTTCAGTAAGCATTGATAAATTATCATGGAAAGACTCACGCTGCAACAATGTTTTCAAATTGCTGTAATTTATTTTCAAAATCAGTATTCTATTCGCCAAACTTATAGAGCAATTCGTGAAATTTATGGTTTACATAATCGTTCATCAGAGCAGCTTATTCGTCGAACTATCGATAGATTTCGGAAAACATTTTCTCTACTCGATCAGCAACTACAACAGGACAAAGAACTGTACGTACAGAAGGAAATATCGCTGCTTTAAGTCATAGTCTTAATGATGATCCAGATTTTTCTTTTTGTCGACGTTAACAGCAAGTTGGACTCTGTACATCCAGGACATGGAAAATTTTGCGTGAAGACCTTAGTCTACACCAATACAAGATCCAATTGGTTCAAGAACTAAAAAGCCACTTGACCATAATAAGCGTCGTTTGTTTTGCTGATTGGGCCCTAGAACAGCTTGAAGTTGATTCACTTTTTTATCGTAAAATTGTGTTTAGTGATGAAGCTCATTTCTGGTTGAACGGCTATGTAAACAAGCAAAATTGCCGTATATGGAGTGAAAACAATCCCCAATAAGTTCTGCAGGTTCCATTGCATCCTGAAAAATGCACTGTATGGTTACACTCTGGAGGCATTATCGGTCCATATTTCTCTAAAAACGATGTTGGAGCTAATGTTACAGTGAATGGTGCTCGTTACAGATCGATGATCAATGATAATTTTTTTCAAAATTTGAATGGTATCGAACCAGAAGTGTTTTGCTTCCAACAAGATGGTGCTACACCTCACGCTACTACCGTAACAATTGATTTATTGAAAGAAAGATTTGACGATAACATTATTTCGTGAAATGGACCAATTAATTGGCCTCCAAGATCATGCGACATAACTCCACTGGATCTTTGGGGTTATGTCAAGTCATTTATTTATGCTGATCAACCAGAAACAATAGACGCTTTGGAAGCCAACATAAGTATTCGAAGTACTCGATAAGTGGTCCAAAATTGGTCTGATCGAATCGTCAGAGCTAGTCGTGGTAGAAATATGCCGGAAATTATTTTTAAAACATAAATGTCATAAAATTATCTTTCAAATAGAAAAAAAAATTGGCTTCAATCTTAATTTGAATGTGTTTTATTTCAATTTGAAGTTCTATCACTCTAAAAAAACACCTGATACTTGACATATAATAAGGATACTGAACGAAAAGCTTTTTATGTTTGTGTGTAATGGGACTAATATTGACTTCGTCAATTATTCATGCGGAAGTTTGCTTTTTGTTATTTTTAGAAATATCAATAGAGAAGATGCCCTATTCATCCATTAAATATACATTCTGTCAAGAAAGTACCGGGAATTATCGATTTAAATCTGGCGGGGCCATGAGGCAGGTAAACATTTTTTTCCTAGGTTGGTACCACTGTCCTTAATTACTATGCCAAGCTTGAGCGGGATCTGTCAACTAGTGTGTTTGCAACAGCTGATTAAGTCAGTCGATGTAAGAGTGCGTGCCGATTTTTACTATGGGTGATTACGTTGAGCAAAGAATTTGTTTAAAGTTTTGTGTTGCAAATGAATTTTCGTGTGCCGATGCATTGAAAATGTTGCAAAAGGCCTTTGGTGATAATGCTCTATCGAAAACTCGTGCATATCAGTGGTACAGAGCCTTCAAGGACTTGCTCGTTCCGGACGCCCATCGACGGCTTCGATCGAAGATAACGAAGGGTGCTGGAAAACCGTCGTACCAGCTTGGGAGAGATAGCACATGATCTTAAGATATCCCACGAGTCCGCACTTACGATTTTGATTGATATTTTGGGCATGAGAAAGGTGGCCGCACGACTCGTACCGAAAGACCTGAATTTTCTTCAAAAACGTCATCGCGAACAGGTTGCTTCAGACATGCTGGATCGCTGTAATTCCGATTCTACATTCATGGAACGCATTATAACTGGTGATGAGACCTGGGTCTACGAGTACGATATGCAAACAAGCCAGCAATCATCGGAATGGGTGGCAAAAAATGAGCCGAAACCGAAAAAACCACGCCAAAGCCGCTCGAAAATGAAGGTGATGCTCATTGTTTTCTTCGATATCCGTGGCGTGGTGCACTACGAATTCGTTCCAGGGGGTCAGACGGTAAACAAGGAGTATTACCTAGGTGTTATGAAACGTTTACGTGAGCGTATCCATAAGAAGCGGCCAAATTTGTGGGCGAACAACTCATGGATTTTGCATGACGATAACGCGCCTTCTCACTGAGCTACGATTGTGACTGACTTTCTCGCCAAAAACTCAACAAACGTGCTTCAGCAACCACCGTATTTGCCGGATTTGGCTCCCTGCGACTTTTTCCTCTTCCCAAAACTAAAATTGCCCCTTCATGGCACCCGTTTTGAGTCGATTGAAGCCATAAAACAAAATTCGGCGCGAGAGCTAAAGTCCATCCCGGAAAGCGCCTATAAAAAATGTTTCGATAATTGGAAGTGCCGTTGGCATAGATGTATTGGAGCAAATGGAGCCTATTTTGAAGGCGACCCAATAAATTTTGTCGATTAAATGTAAAAATGTTGTTTCAATTGAAAATTCCCGGTACTTTCTTGACAGAGTAGTATTATGCTCTCGTGTTATTGTACATTGAACTTTGATTTTTGTTTCAGGTGAGTGTCTAATCTAGCCCATGGAAATTTTATTAGAGAATGTTTCTCAGAAGACTCATGTGATGTTGGAATATGGTAAATATTCCCTTTGGTTGAACTGTAGTTGATGAAATATTCATATACATAGGTCAAACTAATAGACGGGTGACTAACAGAGTATATAAGCATCAACTTGCTTTCCGTAAAGCTGAACCATCTGCTGCCCTATTCACATATCATGCAGATACAGGTCACAAAATTGTCTTTGATAGCTGCAAAACTATTGCAACGAAAAAAAAAATGATAACCCTTCGCATTATTCGTGAAGCCCCCGAATTTGAGAAGAGAACAAACTGCCCGACACATGGAAACCTTTGATTAGTCGTCTTCCCATGGCAGCAGTCCCTCCACATAGGATTTTCTCCACCACCCCCACTCCTGTCCCACCTCCAAAACGTATAAATTACCCGTACTCCTGCACAAATCAGTTTGCTGGAGCTAGTGGATGATCTCCGAGACTATAGGTGATGTGATCTTAATTATAATTACGACAGCAGCAATTATGGAATATATCTAGAGGTGTAGTAGTATCCAACATATGTTTTACTGATAAAATAATTTAGTGTTGTTTAAAAATCCTTTCTCGATATAAATATGTTTTATACGAAATTTGAAAGCTAATCAACGTAAGTTACTGAAAATTGAAGTATATGGGACAATGAAGACCATTTTATAATAGCATACGTTTAGGAATTTCTTTAAACTCTCTTGAAGTAAATGTGGTAAAATACTTATATAAAATGGTAATATAAGATTAAAATTTTAATAAAGGCTTATTATAGCAAGGGTTTTTAAGCCATGTTTAGCATTGTAGCTGTGAATTTTCATTAAAAACTTTTTACTTTCTTGAACATTTATTCATTTGAAGAGGAAGTTCTATTTCAGTGATCATTTAATCGACTTTATTATTCTCACAATAAGATTGCTATTTTGAAATTATGAATAAAAAACAAATTTCTGTTTCTGCTAATATTTTATTTCACAACAATTGTCTCGTCATACCATGACTTCATCAGGTGAGTACTACTAAATATCAGTATAATATTGTTCTCAACTATATACTCGTGAAAATGTGGCCACCTTGGGTAGGTTTATAACAAAGTTTATCTGGAAAATCATAAAATACAGATCATCTGTATGGAAACTACGACTTGCAATATTCTTTGTTGAAATATTCAAGACAATATGTAAATTTTAAAATCATAAAAGAGTCTGCTAATTAATAAGGTTAAATAATGTATCGGGTGTATCGAGTGATAGAAATTTAAATTGATATAAAACACATAAATTAAGATTGAAGTCAATTGTTTTTTTATTTGAAAGATAATTTTATGACATTTATGTTTTAAAAATAATTTCCGACATATGTCCACCACGACTAGCTATGAGGAACCATTCGACCAGACCAATTTTGGACCACGTTTTCGAGTAATTCAGGCCTTATTTTATCAATAACACGTGATATGTTGGCTTCCAAAGCGTCTATTGTTTCTGGTTTATCAGCATAAACTAATGACTTGACATAACCCCAAAGAAAATAATCCAGTGGAGTTATGTCGCATGATCTTGGAGGCCAATTAATTGGACCATTTCTCGACATACTGTTATCGCCAAATCTTTCTTTCAATAAATCAATTATGACGGTAGGAGCATGAGGTGTGGCAGCATCTTGTTGGAACCAAAACACTTCTGGGTCGATAGCATTCAAATTTTGAAACAAATAATCATTGATCATCGATCTGTAACGAACACCATGTACTGTAAGATTAGCTCCAGCATCGTTTTTGAAGAAATATGGACCGATGATGCCTCCGGCGTGTAAAGCATATCATACAGTGCATTTTTCAGGATAAAATGGAACCTGCAGAACTTCTTGAGGATTATTTTCACTCCATATATGGCAAGTTTGCTTGTTTACATAGCCGTTCAACCAGAAATGAGCTTCATAACTAAACACAATTTCATGATAAAAAAGTGGATCAACTTCAAGCTGTTCTAGGACTTAATCAACAAACAAACGATGTTTATTATGGTCAAGTGGCTTCAGTTTAGTTAATGTAGACCAAGATCTCTACGCAAAATCTTCCATGTGGTGGATGCATTAAGTCCACCAGAGAAGAGAAAATAACTTCCAACCTGTTGTGAACGTCGACGAATAGACAAATCTGGATCATCATTATTACTATGACTTATGGCAGCGATATTTTCTTCTGACGTACAGTTCTTTGTCTTGTTGTTGCTCTGGTGGACGATTATGTAAACCATAAATTTTACGAAGTGCTCTATAAGTTTGGCGAATAGAACACTGATTTTGAAAATAAATTTCAACAATTTGTAGACGTTGTTGCGGCTTGAGTCTTTCCATGATAATTTATCAATGCTTACTGAACAGAAATGTCAAAACAACATGGCTTCTTACTTCTGTCAAATCAAAGTTATCCCTATCCAAAGGTCTATCACCTAGGAAAAAACACCCAATACGTATAAATTGTTTGAATTATAAAATATCCTTAGATACCAAACGCCCTGAGAAGATACAATGACAGTTTCATTTTACCATTAGAAATAGTTTCATTTTATACCGTCATAGATTTTTAAGTACATGTTGACTTAATTTGACTCAATTTGCTAGATGAACTTTTTCTCAATGATGAATTGTAAACGTAATAATCTAGGATATTCAGCTTTCTAAAGGTATCCACAAAAAATTTATAATAATTATTATTTTTTGTTTAGGTCGAAAGATTTCATTTATGAAATTCTTATAACTTCTTTTTTAGTGAATGTTAGTTAGTGAATGTTAGTTAGTTTCACCCAAACCAACATAAATTATCAGCTTACCATAGAATGACACATAGATTATCAACAATTCCTTTATCCCGTAATAATTTCAATCAAGAATTGAATTTGATTAAACAAATAGTAAATAATGGCGGTTATTCGTCATCAGTAATAGACAATATTATAGCCAGAAAACAATACAAATGCTAATTTATAAAAATGCTATTTATGCTATTTACGAAATAAAAATATAATATAATATTACGAAAAAAAAATAAACACCCTACGCTAAAAACCGAAGAAAAATATACCATTCGCTCATTCACTTTGGTTAACCATCATCACAAATAAAAGAATTCCTCTATAACTTAGATAACATATCATACAGAAGTAATAACCCATTAGGAATAATTTAAAAAAAGTGATATCGAAAATGAACAAATTACATTTGTCAGGTGTTTAGCAATTATCATGCTCAAAAACTTATTTTGGACAAACCCAAAGGTTCTTTACTTACACTATACTAAAGGAACACAGACTAATTTTCTTCAATGATAAGTTGGATTGGAACATTCAATAAAAGAGAAACATGATTTTGATGAGCGGATTAAAATTCTCCATGAAGAAAACAAGGGTCTGAAAAAAATTGTTAAGAAATAAACCGATTAAGTAATTCGGGAAATTTATTGAATGAACAGTGTTATCTAATTTAGCTCTATTGGATCTCTTCATCTTGGTTTCACCAGAATAAATAAAGCATTTTTATTGTACTCTTTCTCAAAGCAGAAACCATTTAAATACAGTATGTTACCAAATTTCAGACTGTGTAAGCGAAACGCATCATGTGAGCAACACAATAATAAATAGAAAGCAACATTCATTAAATTTGTATCAAGTATATATTAAAACAAGTGTCGACTGAGTTATGAGTGAATACGACTTATGGAAAAGCAATTGATATTTTTTTCAGTTTAATCACTCAGAATATGCTTCAATTTATATAGTTTTACCTAATTGAATAATACGATGATATAATGAAAACCTCTGAATACTAAACGTCGATCATGTTCAGTATTCAGTCTAGAACGTAAATAATTGAATATAACCTTGATTGTCGTTACATACATGAATCTAACTAATGTAAAATTTGAATTAAATAAAATATTGAAAGATTTGAATAATTCAAAATTTTTATCAATATATTTTGAAATTATTCATACGAATGTTTACACCATCATGGTGAATGACAACTGCATTATTTATTATTCAGATATTCTATACTATTCAGATATTCTATACTATTCAATCAGTTAGGAAAGACTGTTTTGGGCCATATTAAACCTTTTAAAGACATCAATTGATTATCGTCCGCCATTTCAATCACTTCAGCATTATTTCTCTCCTATTTTCCAGACGTTTTCAATGAAAGATACAATTTCTTCATGAAAATTTAATACGCCTAATGCACATTTGATCTCTTTTCTTCTCGACCGTATCGAATGTTTATTCCAACCACGCATTAGTTAGATGTCGACAATAAAATGGGAATTCATTCTTCAGCAGTAAATAGAAAAAACTTTGCCAAGATGTTGGTGAACAATAAAGAAAGAAACCCCAATTTTTCCGAATCGGGTATTTATCAAATTGAATGTGATAATTGCAATGTTACATATATAGGACAGACAGGCCGGTGTTTATAACATAGAAACAAAGAACATACTCATAGATCTATAATATACAATTATGAAGTATGTATATCATTCAATAAAACAAAACATAAACGCACTATTTGAAGTAGGACAGAAGCCTTTTAAAATGTAATTGAAACAAGAAAGATCTGAATACACTTTGCATATCTCTAAGAACACCTGTAATATGTCTAAAATTGCCCGACACGTCGATAAGAAATATTGATGAAAAATCTTCATTATTCGTATAGAAAGACCTTGATATAATATGAACTTAAATTTTGTACAAGATGTGTAAATCACACTGGGTACATTAAAATATAAAAATATTCATCATTTTTCGTTATGTACTATAGGGTGGGCCGTTTAGAGTTTGCATTTTGTATTAGTGGTTAGTTCGCGCCTTGGGACACTTCTGTCATTCATGATTTGACAGAAAGTTGGTTGAATATTTGACATTAACGAAATGAGTCGATTAACGCTTGAACAAACTTATTTACAAATAAAATCCAAACTGTTAGAAATTTAAAGCCGCATTCTTGGCTACAGCAGCAATGTTTTCAGATGTGCTCACTGGACGAGAACATGAACGGGTTTTTATCGAATTACGATCCAGTTCCATAAATTGCGGTGAGGGCATTTAATTTTTTTTTATTTTCCGCGTAAATTTCTTACAGTTTGAATAGAAGAAGCTTGAAAATATAGGAGAAGCTTTTGACAAAAATCTAGTTTACAGTCATGTGACGTATCTAAGGCTTTTTACACTCAGTGCTTTTAAAAAAGCTTGCATACTATGGAATCAGGGGTGAGGCTCTTGACCTGATGAAAAGTTATCTAACAAACAGGATGCAGAAAACAAGCTTGGGAGGCAAGTCTTCTTCTTGAGAGACTGTGAGTCATGGTGTACCGCAGGACTCTGTGTTGGGCCTCCTTTTTTTGTGATATACATGAATGATTTACCAGCTAATGTGAAAGCAGATCAAACCGTCCTCTTCACTGATGGCACTTCTTATCTGAATAAAGGGATGGAAAACCAGGAATTGGAAGAGGAAGACAAGAAGACACTAAAGGAAGCCCAGGTAGGGTTCAGCGCAAACAAAATGATGATGAACAGTGATAAAACACAGAGAGTACTGTTTGAATGAAATACGTTGTCGGACAATCACATGAGGCTGCTTGGTGTCTTTTTGCAATCAAATCTCAGGTTTTCTGTCCACATTGATGAAATTATTCCTAAGTTGTCGAGAGCTACTTCTGCAGTTAGGAGAATAAAGTAAATAGCGGGAGTTGAAGCAGCCAAGATAACTTACTTCAGCTACTTTCATAGTGTCCTTAACTTTAGCATTCTTTTCTGGGGTGATTTGCCTGAAAGTTCGAAAGTATTGATAAAACAGAAGCAGGTACTGAAAATACTATGTGGCGTAAGTAGTAGATATAGCTGTAGAGAGCTATTTCCCAGAGAAAAAATTCTTACCGTGACGTCTATTTTTATACATTACCTGTGTAATGTACATCTATGATAATAAGGACCATACTATTGAAAAACAACTATTATCACAACTATGATACTAGAAGCAAAAACATCATCATACCATACCATCGCATAAAGTATCACAGTTAAATGTCATCTAGCTATAAAAATTTTCAACAAACTGCCGTCCAGAATGAAGGAATTAAATCAAATAAAGCTTAAGAATGAACTGAAATGTCTTCTAATGAATAAAGCATACTACTCAATACATGAATACCTGAATGATACTTTTTAAAAAAATATATTTTTAGGAAATAGGTTGTCTGGCCAAATTTATTTATTTATTGTTTATTTGACTAATGTTTTGTTTTATTTTGTTTTATACATTTTTCATTTATATATACTTGTGTCATTTCAGACAATATTGTACCTGACTCCTCATGAAATTTTTGATGGGTTAAAAATTTATTCATAGTCTGTGATATGTTGTTTATTGGGAATGAATAAATGAATTATTATTATTAGACTCTCCACCACTTTGGAAATAAGTTGTTAATATTCCCCATTTTTTTTTCAGCGTACATTGACTCATTTCGTAAATGTCAAATATTAAACTAACTGTCGGTCAAAACTCGAATGACAGAAGTGTTTCCATACTCAAAATAATCACTAGTTCAAAACGCAAACGCTAGATGGCCCACCCTTTTCTTTCGAATTCCCACAAATTCGTTTTCAATTTGGAATATGTAGCCTATTATCCTCGGTTACTGATTCGAAAGCAATATTCGAAATAAAATATCAGTGTAGGGAAATTCTACTTATTTCTTATTGATAGAATAGGAACTTTTATGAAACTCATATATTGGTATCCTTTTAGCTTGAATGTCCCGTCATATCAACCGATCTAACAGTACAAAATTGCAGATGTTTCCTCTCACACTCCAATAATTTTACCTTAGCGATACGAGTTTCTTGAATAAGTGATGGACCCACTTTTCTTGAGAATACTCCGATGTATTCTATAATGCTCCCTATGGAATGTCTACCTGAAATTAATGTTGAAGGGCAGTATAAAGTAGATGTATATTTCTAGGGAGACCGTGGAAAAACCACCTTGAAATATGTATATAGAGAAATGCTCTTTTCGTATTGGGTTTTCCAATAGACGAGATGTTTTTAAATAGTCATGGCAACTAAATTTAAAATGGAAGGAAAAATATGACGAATATAGTCGGGAGCTATCGGTTCACAACAGATAACGAGGACTCGACAAATGAGTAATCCCTCTCGAGAATTAATTCATAAAATCACACTTTTCTGGTCTGTGATGTATATACAGATATGGAAAAGTCGGTAACATAGGAAATTCAATGTTAATCTATACGCAACGTCGGTTCCAGTGGAGCAGTGGAAGAATCAAAACCTCAGCGCGATGCGATGACGAATAAACGAGTGTTCGCCCTCAATGGTAGTGGCTAGTTGGGGATGATTCGATCGAAAGGATCCGCAGTTTGCGAAACATTCGCACCTCAGACGTGAGATTCGTTTGTCCATATTGGTTGAAATCAAAGTAAATCCAAATGATCAGTGTAGAAAAAAAATGTAGATCCTAAAATGGCACTTTGGTGGTCAATCAATTCAAGAGACAATAAATTAATTTATTGTTGCCTTTGAAGATAGGCCGATTCCTTCAAGTTCGCCTATTTCTAAAATAATTGAAAAATTCGAGAAATGTGGGTGTTAATAAACATGCAGGCATTGCAGGACTGATAAACCACCAAAAAACATTAGTAAACATCGTTTGAAGAAAGAAGTAGGTGTGCTGCTGTTGAAACCAGTGCACCTTGTTCGAGTAAACAAAATGCTGAACAATTTCATTTGAGCGATAGAAGTGTTCGGAATACTTTGAAAAGGAATGATTACCGATGTTATAAGGCTCAAACAAACCAAGAAAGTTTTCTGGAAGACCAAATCGAACGAATGGAATTTTGTGAAACTATTATGGAAAAAGTAAATGAAAATAGTACATTCCTTATTATTATCTCATTCACGAATGGGTCATCGTTTTCTTTGAACAGAAAATATAACCCATCAGTAGCAAGATATTGGTCTACGAAGAATAAGCGAGTATTCCTGTGTGTACGCAGTATCCATAAAAACTTAATATTTGGTCAGGAATACTGAGGAATTATATCCTAGGGCCATTTCCTATCGATGGTAACCTAAACGCTGCCAAATATCTTGAGCTTTTAGAGAATCAAATTATTCCGACCGTTCGACAGTCACCAATTGATTTCGATGATGTCTGGTTTCAACAGGATGGCTGTTCAAGTAACAACGCAAGATTAGTCGCACAATATCTCAGGACGACTTTTTCGAACCGTGTCCTGTCTACAAATGGCACGGTTAAATGGCTCCCCAGATCACCAGATTTATCTACCAATAATTTTCTTCTTTGGGGATATCTGAAACATATGGCTTATGGGCCTGACATTGATGGAGCGACGAATATTAATGAATTAAGGTTCAAAATAATCCAAGTTTGTGCCAAAATAGCAGCTATGCCGATTCTGCTCAGAGACATGAGATTATCTTTTTGATTCTGTGCTCAAAAAGGTGGATTATTTGAACCTTCAATTTAAATTTGTCGACCTTCGATGTCGCATTTTTTAGAATTTGTTTTTGTTTTCGAATTACTCATTTTCGTAGAATTTGTTTTATTTTCAAGTCAGTTATGGCGAAAAAGAAGTACTCATTTTCACAGAGGAAATTATTTGTGTCATTAATCGTGGCAAATAAATTCCTCGCGTACAATGGAATAAGATTATCGTATTTATTTTCAACCGATGTCCACGTTTTCCACGTTTGAAGTGCGAATGATTCTGTTTACTGAACTGAAAGTGGTGCAGAGTGTTACCACGTTTTTCTCAAGGAATCTCCTGACTATCCGCCAAAAATCTACCGAAAATCTACTAAACAACTTTCAGAATCTACCAAAAACTCTACCGAGTTGTTCAAGGAATTGAAATTGAAATAATAAAATGTGTTCTTTGAATGAAAATTAGGCACTGCAGAATTAATTCTAGTAATTCTACCTTTGTTAAAATTATATCGGTAACCTCTATTTGCAATAATTTCATACCGTTACAAAGTTAACGGATACAGAAGAAATGTAAGTGTGTTCTACTAGATGGAAACAGCTGCATTACTCAAGCAGACCGATAGAGGGAGAATTTTAGCGGAAAGCGAAAATTCATGAAATTTTAAAAGTCGAGTGATAGAACTTTCGATAGGGATAACTGTGATTTGACAGAAGGTAGAAGCCATGTTTTTTCACATTTCCGTTCAGTAAGCATTGACAAATTATCTTGGAAAGACTCACGCCGCAACAACGTTTACAAATTGTTGAAATTTATTTTCAAAATCAGTGTTCTATTCGCCAAACTTATAGAGCACTTCGTGAAATTTATGGTTTACATAATCGTCCATCAGAGCAGCTTATTCGTCGAACTATCGATAGATTTCGGACATTTTCTCTACTCGATGCAACAACAAAACAAAGAACTATACGTACAGAAGAAAATATCGCAGATCTGTCTATTCGCCGACGTTCACAACAAGTTGGACTCTGTGCATCCACCATATAGAAAATTTTGTGTAAAGATCTTGGTCTACACCCATACAAGATCCAACTGCTTCAAGACTTAAAGCCACTTGACCATGATCAGCGTCGTTTGTTTGCTGATTGGGCCCTAGAACAGATTGTAGTTGATCCACTTTTTTATCGTAAAATTGAGTTTAGTGATGAAGCTCATTTCTGGTTGAACGGTTATGTAAACAAGCAAAATTGCCGTATATGGAGTGAAAACAATCCTCAAGAAGTTCTGCAGGTTTCATTGCATCCTGAAAAATGCACTCTATTGTGTGCTTTACCCGCTGTAGGTATCATCGGTATAAAAACTATGCTGGAGCTAATGTTACAGTGAATGGTGCTCGTTACAGATCGATGATCAATGATTATTTGTTTCAAAATTTGAATGGTATCGACCCAGAAGTGTTTTGGTTCAAGATGGAGCTGCACCTCATGTTGCTACCGTAACAAATGATTTATTGAAAGAAAGATTTGGCGATAACATTATTTCGAGAAATGTTCCAATTAATTGGCCTCCTAGATCATGCGACATAACTCCACTGGATTATGTTTTTGGGCTTATGTCAAGTCACTGGTTTATGCTGATAAATCAGAAACAATAGACGCTTTGGATACCAACATAACTCGTGTTATTGATGAAATAAGACCTGAATTACCCGAAAAAGTGGTCCATAATTGGTCTGGTCGAATGTAGTTCCTCAGAGCTAGTCGTGGTGGACATATGCCGGAAATTATTTTTAAAACATAAATGTCATAAAATTATCCTATAAATAAAGAAAAATTGGCTTCAATCTTAATTTAAATGTGTTTTATTTCATTTTAAAGTTCTATCATTCTAAAAAACACCCGATTCTTATTTGATACGAAATTCTGGCTCCAAATGAAGAAGTAAAAGATGATGACTTCCTGGTTAATCCGAAAATATCCACTTTCTTGGCCCAATATAATTCCAAAAACTTAATTCTAAGGCACTAATAATGTCTCCAAGGAAAAAAAAAATCATCCGAATAATCCAAAATTTATTGAAACTATATTCTTCGAAATGATGTTCGGCAATTCAACTTTCAACTCGTTCAATTCCATCAAGTCATCAATCAATCAAACTCAACTAAAAATGTTCAAAATGGACGTCGATATCATCTGTAAAGAAAACATTATTACGTAATAACTCTACGCAAGCCAGCGCTTCTGGCATTTAAGTATGAAATGACATCGACTAGGGTTACTTATAACTGATTCTTGGCAAACTAGCATAAATGGATTTACCCTGATTTCAACGGCGACATTGTTAATGTTAGTACCATTAAAAATGTGTTTTATTTCAATTTAAAGTTCTATCACTCTAAAAGAAACACCCGATATGAATGCAATAAAAGATTAAAAAAGAAAGAACAAATTTATGTACAATTAAATCATATATGAACAAATGATTACAGAAAAATAAAACTCACAATGAATATCTAACTAATCTGAGAATTATCTCAATAAAAATGAAGCTGCTAAAGATTTAAAAAGTGCGCAGCCTCTATTAGTAAGTAACAGTAAGTAAAAAAAATCTTTGGTTCTATTACAGACTATATGTATGAAAGAGTATTTACCGAACAAAATGTACTCTTTGAATTAATGGCAGGTAAAATATATTATCCAATAATATATTAGAAGAGAAAGAACAAGTTTATGTACAATTAAAAATATATAAAAAATGATAACAGAAAAATAAAACGAACAATCAATATATGAGTAATATGAAAATTATCTCGATAAAAATGAAGCGACTAAAGATTAAAAAAGTGGGCAGCTTCTATCTTTGGTCCTATAACAGACTACATGTATGAAAGAATATTTTCCGAACAAACTGTACTCTTTGAATTAATTAAAATATTTTCAAAATATTCTAATTTAACCTTGATCATGATATTTAATGTTTTTATACAAAATTTTGTCCCCCATAGACCTAACCATTTCCAAGCCAGGGTTAAATTTGGTCATCCACCAACATCCTTCAGACTCACACCCTCTTTAGCATGAATAATGGAAAAGACATTCTGATTCAAAAATGTATTCCTATTATCAGTTTTAAGTCATATAATCATAGACTTATTATCCTAATACGTCTATACATATAACAGAATAGAAGAGAGACAAAAATAAAGGACAAGTCGTTTGACTATTACAACTGTCGTTTTCGCTCTTTGTTTTTGTTGCTTATTAGGTCTCTGTGCCACAAAGCAGAATACAGAGGCCCTACCACAGACCACACAGTCTCTGGTATGGTCAGTATTCAGCATTTTTGTCAGGAGCAGAGTTGTCAGAAATCTATTGAATGTGGTAACGCAGTGCAGAGCCCCGTTTCGATCGAAGTTTCCCCCCACCAGCCATTACCATTAAGAGAGGACACTCGCTTATTCGTCATTTCATCGCGCTGAGGTTTTGATTCTTCCACTGCTCCACTGGAACCGACGTTGCTTATAGATTAACATTGAATTTCCTGTTTCCGACTGTCTTTTCCATACCTGTAAAATAATCAATAATTATTGTTGCGATTAAAAATATGGGCGAAAGATGCACTAATTGAAAAATAGCGAAAATTAAGGGAGATTAAAAGTAAATTGAACTTACTAATTCAAGACAACGAAGATATTACCCTAGCATAAGTTCGAGAAGAATTTTTCGTGTAGCACACGTACTTATCGAGATTTTCAGCTTTAAAACGCTTTAAGAAATAAAAATTTTTTCAGGCACCATTCCTGCTAAATAACGAGCATATAGCAGAAAAAAAAAAACAGAAAAAAAAAATGCGGACTGACACCGGACATAATAATCAAATCACCATTTGGTTATTTTACGATTAGATCGAATATAATAATATTCACGTCAAGTTTGAACTCGACAGTGATTTCTTTAAATCATTTTTTCGGTAAATGTCTTCTTTTCGTAGTCCATCATGCCCTTATTAATGTCCTGAACATGAATCTGAAGTTGAAACGCGGCATTCCGTCTTAGTTTAGAAGTTCTGTAGTCCGAAAATTGAAGAAAGCTCTCTTCAGGCCACATTTTCCACCGAAAAAACATTCACTGTAGACTTTCATGCAGTTCACATATAATCTTCGAACCTTAATCTCAACGATTTGCGCTGTTTTTCCTTCGAAATATCTAATTTTCAATTCGAAAAAATCGAAATGATCGATCACCCATATCAGCTGTTATGATATCATATTTACCGTATGTTCAGAAAATTAATTATGTCCGTGTAAAACTAATTTTTCCGCAATATCTGGCGGACTTAGAAATGAAGACAAAGTCAAAAAATTGAACAATAAATCTCTTAATCAAACTCAACGTGAACATAATATTCGACAACTTCAATATTAATACATTATAATCGTTGAAAAATTCTAAACTTTTCAGTATATTTTATTCAATTTGATTTCAAAAATTTTCGAGAAATTTTCTAAAATCAAAATTTTTGAAGTGGTGTGATAGAATTACTCTGCTCGATACTGGAGATACTGAAACACACCCTCTACTAAAATTTAAAACTGTTTCAATTATTTTCAGCTGAGATAAATCTTCAGCGATCTAACCTTTGGACGACAGAAATAAATGCGATTCTTGCGTGTAATAAAATAAGGCGATACAAAATGGCGCATGCTGCATCAAATGCAAAATGGCGAATGCTCCCTCGATTGCAAAATGACGAATTTGTGTAGTATCTTCATTTATTGGTCCTCATCAAATTGACTCGCTGGAGAGTAATTAGATCTGAATCATTTAAATAAAATAAATTCTGACAGAAAATTTATAATCCAACTCATTAAAACATAAGTCAAAATTTTGATCAAAAGGGAGTATTCACTTTACAATTATTTTATGTTTAAAAAAGCCGAAGTCTCAAAACTTGGAGGTAATTTGAATTCAATACCTATTCTGAATAGTTCGAATCCTGTTTAGGTGGGTAAAAAATTTTCTAGCTGGACGGGAATTCATTTCACGGTTGGGTCGAAAATTAACAGTGCTGTGACCTAAAGTGGCGCAAGATAGCAGTAACAAAGCCTACCCAGAACACAAAAAACAGAAAAAGCTTCTGAGGGATCTTCACAGAAGTTCTAGGAATATCAGGATAATAATAATTTGAATATTTAAATTTAATTAATTATGATTTTGTTGATAATTTAATATATTTTCTTACATAGACCCTTGTTGAACATCTTCACAAGTCATGCACATTTCACAATAATTTATGGTGAGTCTTAACTTTTATCACTTTTAACAAATTCCCCATGCTGTTCTTCACTTGATACTTATATTGTCGATATATGATATCATTTTATGATGGCGGGTGAAGGTTTTACAGTGTTGAGTCCTAGGGATCGATTAATTTTAACTGGTTGTTCTGTATCTGTAGATTGTGATCCTTATGGACTTTGTTCATTTCCGAGGAATCTAACAAATTTATTTTATAGCCTTTGTGACAAGCATGGAGGTTTTTGAGGTTCTTGATATCTATATGCTGATTAACAGCTTCAATAAGTTAAAAAACTGCCGTTGTTTTGTCTGTTGTGAGATGTTCTTTTGATCTTGTTTCAAAGTTACCACCTTTTTGGACCACGTCAGTTTCGTTATAGTCCTTTCTTGATTGATGACCTCGTGTTTCGGCGTATTGAAATGAAGAAAATAAAATGAATTCCTCGTTTCATCCGAGTAATCTGGCGAGTCCGAACATTAGAAATAATTACACGAAAAAATCGTAAGAAATTTTAATATCTCCGATCCAAAGGCAACCTAAAGACATCGATTTCAATTCATCTCCCCTGATCTCTGCCCATCGCAAATTGCGTAGGCGCGAATAAATTTTCAATAAGAAAGAACCTCGCCATTGTACCTACTTTTTTGTCCGCCGTGTTGATACACAACAAAAGGAACGCTCCAGCTAACAACCCGAACGAGGGGAGAAGAAAAGGCCGTAATTTGAACGTCCAACGAAGGGCCGTCGGTGGCGAGGTAATGAGAAGAGCCCCCTTTCTAGGCCTCCCTGGAAACGCTTTCTTGTGTGGAGAGCAGCGGAGAGTTTTGATAGAAACGGAGCAATCTCGCCGCGCTCAAATACTTTTATATTGAAGAACTTAATGCATGAGTAGTACGGCTCCCGACTGAACGAGGCAGAGTTAAAGCGAGAAATCGGGGCAATCTTGATATTGGATACGCAGCGCAGCTACTTCGGGCGTCCTAAACTTGAAGGATTAACAGGAGAAGCGTCTTAACTTTTTTCACCGCTAAACTTCTTCAAAATTGAGCTACGGAATGACAGCACTTCACACTTTATCAGCGTTATTCGTTCCATGAATTAATTTCCTCACGCAACTGTAGAATATAATAATGGGATTGATAGGAATGATCTATAGTTCATTCATTAATGAAATACATGTTTATCTTTCTGCTCATTTTTAATGGTACTAACGTACTGTCAAACTGTAATGTCGCCGTTGAAATCCCGGTAAATCCATTTATGCTAGTTTTCCAAGTATCAATTATAAGTAACCCTAGTCGATGTCATTTCATACTTAAATGCCAGAAGCTCTGGCTTGCGTAAAGTTACTACGTCATACTGTTTTCTTTACAGATGGGATCGACGTCCATTTTGAACATTTTTTGTTGAGTTTGATTGATTGATGACTTGATGTTCGACAATTCAACTTTCCATCATCAATCAATCAAACTCAAGAAAAAATGTTCAAAATGGGCGTCGATCTCATCTGTAAAGAAAACAGTATGACGTAGTAACTCTACGCAAGCCAGAGCTTCTGGCATTTAAGTATGAAATGACATCGACTAGGGTTACTTATAATTGATACTTGGCAAACTAGCATAAATGGATTTACCGGGATTTCAACGGCGACATTACAGTTTGACAGTACGTTAGTACCATTAAAAATGAGCAGAAAGATAAATATGTATTTCATTAATGAATGAACTATAGATCATTCCTATCAATCCAATTATTATATTCTACAGCTGCGTGAGGAAATTAATTCAATATCAATCAATTCAATATTCAATTGTATCAGTCCTTACTTGGTGAAAATCCATATTAAATAATTTGAAATAAGGTTATTCTGATTTTCACAAATTTTTATTGTTAAACTCTGTGTGATCTTACCTGATGATGCTACTGTGATAGCGAAACAATTGTTATTCAAAATGTGATCTTACCTGATGATGCTACTGTGATAGCGAAACAATTGTTGTGAGTTTAACAATAAAAATTTGTGAAAACCAGAATAACCTTATTCAAATATTATCTTTGAAAGAATGTTCGACAATTCAACTTTCAACGCGTTCAATTCCATCAAGTCATCAATCAATCAAACTCAACAAAAAATGTTCAAAATGGACGTCGATCTCATCTGTAAAGAAAACAGTATGACGTAGTAACTCTACGCAAGCCAGAGCTTCTGGCATTTAAGTATGAAATGACATCGACTAGGGTTACTTATAATTGATACTTGGAAAACTAGCATAAATGGATTTACCGGGATTTCAACGGCGACATTACAGTTTGACAGTACGTTAGTACCATTAAAAATGAGCAGAAAGATAAACATGTATTTCATTAATGAATGAACTATAGATCATTCCTATCAATCCAATTATTATATTCTACAGCTGCGTGGGGAAATTAATTCAATATCAATCAATTCAATATTCAATAGTATCAGTCCTTACTTGGTGAAAATCCATATTAAATAATTTGAAATAAGGTTATTCTGATTTTCACAAATTTTTATTGTTAAACTCTGTGTGATCTTACCTGATGATGCTACTGTGATAGCGAAACAATTGTTATTCAAAATGTGATCTTACCTGATGATGCTACTGTGATAGCGAAACAATTGTTGTGAGTTTAACAATAAAAATTTGTGAAAATCAGAATAACCTTATTTCAAATTATTTCAAATAATTCAATATTCTTTCGAAGAATATAGTATCAATTAATTTTGTATTATTCGAATGATTTTGTATCCTTGGAGAAATTATTAGTGCTTCAGATTTCAATTTTTGGAGTTATATTGTGTCAAGAAAGTCGATATTTTCGGATTAACCAGGAGGTCATCTTCTTTCACATCTAAATTTGAAACCACAATTTCGTATCAACTAAGTATCGGGTGTTTTTCTAGAGTGATAGAACTTTAAATTGAAATAAAACACATTTAAATTAAGATTGAAGCCAATTTTTTTTTATTTGAAAGATAATTTTAAGACATTTATGTTTTAAAAATAATTTCCTGCGTAAGTCCACTACGACTAGCTTTGAGGAACCGCATTCGACCAGACCAATTTTGGACAACTTTTTCGAGTAATTCAGGTCTTATTTCATCAATAACACAAGTTATGTTGGCTTCCAAAGCGTCTATTGTTTTTGGTTTATCAGCATAAACCAATGACTTGACATAAGCCCAAAGAAAATAATTCAGTGAAGATATGCCGCATAATCTTGGAGACCAATTAATTGGCGCCACATCTTTCTTTCAATAAATCAATTGTTACGTATCAGAACGAGGTGTAGAACCATCTTGTTGGAACCAAAACACTTCTGGATCGATACCATTCAAATTTTGAAATGATTATTTGTCATTGATCATCGATCTGTAACGAGCACCATTCACTGTAACATTAGCTCCAGCATCGTTTTTAAAGAAATATGGACTGATGATGCCTCCAGCGTGTAAAGCACACCATGCAATGCCCTTTTCAGGATGCAATGGAACCTGCAGAACTTCTTGAGGATTGATTTCACTCCATATAGGTCAATTTTGCTTAGTTTCTCAGTCGTTCAACAAGAAATGAGCTTCATCACTAAACATAATTTTACAATAAAAAAGTGGATCAAATTAAAGCTATTCTAGGGCCCAATCAGCAAACAAACGACGCTTATTATGGTCAAGTGGCTTTAGTTCTTAAACCAGTTGGATCTTTTATGGGTGCAGACCAAGATCTTTACGCAAAATTTGCCATGTGGTGGATGCACAGAATCCAACTTGTTGTGAACGTCGACGAGTAGACAAATCTGGATCATCATTAACATTATGACTTACAGCAGCGATATTTTCTTTTGTACGTACAGTTCATTGTCTTGTTGTTGTTGTTGTTGCATCGAGTAGAGAAAATGTTGTCCGAACTCTATCGATAGTTCGACGAATAAGCTGCTCTGATGGACGATTATGTAAACCATAGATTTCATGAAGTGCTCTATAAGTTTGGCGAATGGAACACTGATTTTGAAAATAAATTTCAACAATTTGTGAACGTTGTTGTGGCGTGAATATTTCCATGATAATTTATCAATGCTTACTGAACAGAAATGTCAAAACAACATGGCTTCTACCTTCTGTTAAATCACATTTATCCCTATCGAAAGTTCTATCACTCTTGAAAAAACACCCGATATCATCGGATCTACAATCTGTTCCAATTTGAAAACATAATTCGTAACATTTCTATTGAAGGTCAGTACATCTTTGACTTTAAACCAGTACATACAGGTATAGAAAAGACAGTCGGAAACATAGGAAATTCAGTGTTAATCAAGAATGCAGTGGAGCAGTGGAAGAATCAAAACCTCAGCGCGATGCGATGACGAATAAATGATTGTTCTCTCTCAGTGGCAGTGCGCAATGTTGGTTAATGCTTCGATTGAAAGGCTGTGCAGTCTGCTTTCACTCCCCACTACCATTGAGAGAGATCAGTCGTTTGTTCGTCATCGCATCGCGCTGAGATTTTTATTATTTCACTGCTCCACTGCATTCTTGATTAACACTGAATTTCCTATGTTTCTGACTCTCTTTTCCATACCTGTATATTTAACAGCTGGTGGTCATTTCACGATGTGCGTTGAAAAAATTCTATATTTAGAATTTCAAGGTACAGATTTGGACCTCCATTAGTGAAGAATAAGGATCCGAACTCATTGTTTATAAGTTTGATCATTTGACTATTTCATTTCAAGGCCAGCACAAGGTCAGTGTCTGCTCGACTTTAGAGTACATTAGAGTCATGGTGATAATATAACAGCTATTAGATAATTTAGTTAGTTCTTAATTATTGTGGGAATTTATGTGAACAGATATCTAAAATTTTTTCTGATGATTTCCTTACTGTATATCTTCAGTAGGTCGTCTAATTTGAAGTAATAAAATAACATCATATATTATAGCCTAACCTGTGATAGTGAAAGTACTTTAAAAAGCACACAATTATTTCCTCTACTCCTTTTAATGACCATACAGTTTGTGATAATTTAATGAATCGTTCAAGTGGCTATATTCCTTTTTTTGATTCATAGATATAATTTCTACTGCTTTCAAAAGCGTGAATCTGGTACTTTATTTTCATTATGGAGAATTTCATAGTTATTGTTGACATCATTTCCATATTATTTCAAGTGCATATGACTAACACTTCGATTCTTTTTCAAGACCTATTTATCACCAAATCAGACACATCTTTCACCCATACTGTCTATAGAAGACCCACCCATACTGTTTATGGAAGATCTACCCATACTGTCTATAGAATACCCACCCATACTGTCCATTGAAGACCCACCCATACGAATAGATAATCTACATGCCGACTCTCACCACAATCCGTCACAAATCAATTTCGTTCTGAACTCCCTCGTCCACAGATCTATCAAGCTCACCGATAGTAAACATATCAAACAAGAATTCAATGAACTCAAATCCGCTCTATTTCAAAATGGATATAGCGGATGTCAAATTCAGAAATCCTTTCGACGGAATCAGATACATTCGCAAGATTCTCAAGTGCCCCTAAAGAATAACACTCACACGGCCTTTCTTCCTTTCATACGAGGTGGTAAAATAAGTCGTATCTCACGGAAAAAAGATACAAAGACCATCTTCACAGCAAGCAATAAAACATCCACCTTTCTTCGATCTTCCAGGTCATACATAGGTCAAGCAAATAGACGAGTTAGTAACAGAGTATATGAACACCAACTCGCTGTCCGTAAAGCTGATCCATCTTCTGCCCTATTCACACATCACGCAGATACAGGTCACAAAATTGACTTTGATAGGTGCAAAACTATTCCAACAGAAAAAATGCTAAGAAGTCGCATTATTCGTGAAGCTCTCGAAATTGAGAAGAGATCAAACTGCCTCAACAAACACGATGTCAGCCAACGTCTGCCCGATACATGGAAACTTTTGATTCCTCGTCTTCCCTTGCCAACAGTCGCCCCACTTAGGATTTCCCGCACTACTCCCACTCCTGTCCCACCTCCAACACGTATAAATACCCGTACTCGTTCCTGTACAAATCAGTTCGCTAGAGCTAGTGGAAACACTGTGATCTACGAGACTATTGGTTATGAGACCTGGGTAGTACTCAGATTGAGGCCCCGGCGTTGAATCACTCATTTGAACTATTGTTCTTGATAATGGCTCCAAAATCGGAGGATGGTCGCGAACATAACGATTGGGGATGGAATATTGCTTACAAAATGTTAGGTCTTGTCTGATTTTAGAATTTTTCTCTATAGGATGGTGTGATAGATCTGGCTCACGTTTCTTATATCAGTTCTGCCATTCATGGCGTTTTTGTTTTTTTTTATATAAATCCTTTATGCTCCTTTTATCATTATTAGTTTCAAATACAAGGATCTTCGTATTTTGGAAGTCTGGGTTGTGGTCATCTGTTAAAATATGTTTGTTGAGTGCTGTGCTTGAGTTTTTCATGTATTTGTGTCCATTAAGTCTACTGTTCAATAATTGTGATGTCATGCCCATATATATTTTCTCACAATCGTTGCAGGGAATACTGTATATCGAATTTGATCATTCCATAGTACTTTTTTGTTTTGCTTGTGGAATCCAATATCCTAAGAAAAACCAACTTTATTAGTGAATTTTCTTGAATTCTGTTATTTATAATAATGTTAGTTTTTCTTAGGATGTTGGATGCCACAAACAAGACAGAAAAGTACTATTTAAACTAAGAAGACGGTTCGTCCTCGGTTGAGGACATTCTCAAATTTATTAGCAAACAAATTGAAACTTTCCAGTCATTCGACAAGTCTGTGAAAAGTATCATATAATAAAAATTTATGAGAGAGAATGAACAGGTGACATACCTAAGCTGAAAATTAGTATTATTTTGAAATCAAGTAGTAAAAGAATGATTTATTTTTCGCTGGTAGGCAGTATCGTCTATTTGTTAGTAGGTTTGTTGTATATGAATGACGCCGTTTGACGTGAAATATCAGGTGTTTCAATTTTCAGTCAGATATCTCCCTATGTACTCTAAATGAAATTTTAGCAGTTATATTATTTACAGATTTGTCGATGACTGGAAAGTTTTAATTTGTTGGCTAATAAAATTGAGAATGTCCTCAACCGAGGACAAAACTTCTTTTTAATGTAAATACCTAGTACTTTTCTGTTAAACAAAACAGAAAAGTATTATCTTTATTGAAAAGACGTTTCGCCCTCGGTGAGGATTCTATGGCTGCCTAATTTCCAGTCTCCCTTTGAATATAAATATGCTAATTATGAGCATCACGGCGTAACAGGATTTGACTAGAGTATGAGGAAAGTTATCTGCGTTTGTAACGTTAGAAAAAATCGGTAATACTGTTCTTTGCTTGAATTCGTCATGTATGTATAATAATAATAAATGGCCTTTATTTAATGAGAACATATAATTAGGCTACTCTTACACTTAACCCATCAGTTTGTTGCTGAATTTCAATTATAGTTTAAAAAAAATGACAACAAAATGGCACCATCGAAATACAATAAAATAAGGATATGCAACACTCCAAGTCAACACCCGACTATTGTTTATTGCGGGGCACATAAGAAGGTTTTCAAGTCTAGTTTAAACTTATTTAAATTTTTAGTGTATGAAGTTGTTCTCTAAATACTTATTTACTCTTAATGTAACTCGGTTCACCCGTCTGTACAACCCTATGAATAAATGCCAAACTCTGCAACCTGTATCGGTTACGAAGCCAGTTGAGTTCCTTTATCTTATGAGATATCCTGTCGTTTTCCGAAGTCCATATATAAGTCTACAACATGAATTCTGTATTCTCTGCAATCGACTACAATTACTCAAGCTCAAACAGCGGCCATATATAAAACTACGCTACGAAAGATGTGATAAAACTAAGCATTCACATAGAGTTTTCCTCATTTTGAAGTTTACAATTTTCCTATTCGAATTCCAGATTCCAGTAGCATTTTTTTTAACTGGTTAACATGTGGCTGAAAGTTCATTTTTGAGTCCAGATTGAGTCCAAGATACCTTGCCTCAGTCCTACCTGCCAGATTCTCACCATTAATAGCAAAAGTAATATTACCCATCAACAATAAGTTTCTCTCGTTACCAAAAAACATGGTTACACATCTCTTGGGATTTAAAGTTAGGTTGTGCTGTAAGGACAACTCATAAACATCATCTAAACACAACTGCAACCTACGAATGCATTCCGAAGAGTTATCCTTAGAAACTGAAATATAGAGCCCTACATCGTCAGCATAAGCATGAAATTATGTAGTTATTTTATTGAGGATGTCAGTGGTATAAATTAAAAATGTAGAGGTCCCAATATAGAGCCCTGTGGCACTGCTGTGGGAACGAAACAACGACCCGATAAAGATCCATTGTGTTTGACCATCTGACCATCTGGGTTTACTTAGCCACACTTCCAGCCAAAGGGGAAATAACTACGCTCGATACAGACATTGACTATATGAGTAATATGTGGTATTATGAAAGAACAACATTTCTTGAGCATATCTATGTTTAGTTGATTGATTCCACACGCATTAGACCTTATTCCAGATATTGTCTTTGCCACCTGATCTTTGGTGGCCATCACAAACGAGAAATTTGAAGATAGATTGTACTAATTTTTAGAATAGTAATTTTGAAGATCTGCCGAACTATGGTCAATCGTATTAACTGATAAAAAGTACTCATTTATTTTGTTCACATCACCCAAGCGTTCAGGTATATCCACAAGTTTCTTATTAACCAAATTGACGTCCTTTAGTGTGGACCACACTTTTTTAGAATAATTTTTATTTTCGTTCAACATATGATTAATATATGATTTCTTTCTGTGCCGTAAGCCGCTAGAGTACGATTCCGAAGAGCTGTATACAGTGACCTAAGTTCATCAGTCCTTGAAGCCTTGAACGCAGTCAACGCTCTATCCCTATGTTTCATCAGATTTTTTATATTCTCTGTCATCCAGGGTGCTTTATTTTTGGTTATTCGTGCTGTTTTGACTGGAGCGTGATGATCGAAGCAGTGCAACAAAAAAGTGTTGAATAAGTGAATTTTCTCATCGATATGAGTCTGCAATAATGAAGATCAAGGAATCCCCTCCAGATCCAGTTCAAATTGGAGTCGATTGAATATGCTATAGTCCCTATAACTGATGACCTTTGGTTCAACTTTTTTATGTTTAATTCACAAAATACAAGATGGTGGTCACTGAATAAACCACAGTTAACCAGACTGCTTTTAACTACAACACCAGGGCATGCCACAAAAATTGGATCAAGCAATGTAGAACTGCGAAGCGTCACTCTAGTGGCGCTAGTGTATTATAAATACCTTGGTGTTCCTGTGCCGAGTGAATATAGGTACGTGGCTGATTTGTGGTCGTTGGATATTACAGGGTACTGACGAGAAAACAATAAGTTAATAAACGTGCGCATGTCTGCTACATTTGTCCCAGCGATCAACAAAACTCAATCAGGCTTGTTTGAGTTTAGAATTTTTATAAATATGTATGTTGCACTGTCTACGTTTGTAGAACTTTCTAATACCATTGCTCCGGGGTGGGTGTTGCAATATAGGGCGCTTACCCATAGAACTGGCGTGGCTCTACCCGATTGCAGAGTATCTGTCCATAAGGGCGAATGTGTCAGAAGTAGATCGGGGCTAGCTTAAAGGGGAGGGATACTATGAAATGTTAGTCTCCTCGAGTTCGTGGATTCTGGCATCGAGTTGAACTTTTTTTGGTGACCGTAAGCTTTCAATGACTCCATTTGGAAACAAGGCTAGCATGGGTGGGTGGTTTGGCTCGCATAGGTACTTGTACTTCAGGCCACCCTAATTGGCGTTAGACTCGTGGGGACTAGAAGGGTACTCTTCCATGCAGGGTCGTAGTTCTTCTGCCTGGATAACCGGGACTGGCCCGGAGGTTTAGGGGTCTCGGCCAGGTTTTAGGCAGGGCTTGAGCCCAGATCAACTGGGGTATCTACGGCGAGTTCGGGCCTCGAGTGGTCGAATGGGCTATGGAGGCATGAAGCCCCCTTCGGCACAGTTCTTGCGCATTAATAACCTGGACTCGCTCGTAGGTTTAGAAGTCTCGACCATGCTATATGTTGAGCAGTCGAAGAACGGTGGATGCAAGGAAGTCCCTTCGGCGTGTGAGTTGCGCCCCAAACTTACAGTGCATAGCCGGTAGAGGTTGGATAGTGCTTCGATCAGTCTATACTGAAAGCAAAGGGGGATTAATGTTTCGTTTTGCGTGTTGATTGGGGCATTGACTATAGGCCCAACGGGCAGATAGCCACTTGAATCTACACTGCGGATTACCATACCTCATACTTCTTATTAACGAGAAATCTTTATTTAAAAAACTCTTACCCATATTGGAACACCCTTAAGGAACCAGTCAATACATTCTCATCAATGAATCAAAAGAAGAAAACTCTCAATAACCCTGAAACGAAATCAATCCAGGGAAAAATTTGCACCGTTTTCAAAGCTCTTTACGATCATCTCAATCGGATATAAGAGGCCACTGGGGCAATTTTAACCGAACGTTCTTCAAAAATCCACGATACGAGAGAGTAATTAATTAGAACGGCGCATCACGGGGGCGTGTAGGGGTTGGAGGGCGCGCGAGGGGGACTTGACATACAGTTCACGTGGGTACGATAACCACGTTCGATGTCTCTCGTTGTTTAATTTAACGAGGCGGGGCGAGGGCGTCGAAATTGACACATCGGAGTCGACAGTCAAAATGAGTATGCAATTGGGTCGCTTGGTTGTCGCTCGGTCAACATGGGTTGGACCCTCATGGCAGCAGCCACTTTTGCGGATTCATAATTAATATTGTTATTCGTTAGTTGCTTAATTTAAATTCAAAGGTGAAATATTCAAAATATTCCGTAAGCTTCCGAAATTATTAATATTTTATAAATAACAATATCATAGAAAAATGATATTTCTCGCATATCACTTGGTGAAACATTTTCAAATTAATAAAGTAAAAAAAAACAACTTGACCTAAGTTTCACTGTTTATTGATGTCTGTTATATGTTTCGGGTTTTTAGCCCATTTTCAAAACTGAAGAGCACAAAACTTAAAATTCTATTTATAATGCTAGGGTAGATCACAGGTACAATTTTGAAGAGTGTGAAAATATGGTGTTAGTTCGGTTCTAATCTTTTACAGATAAGAGCAATGATAATAAATTAAATTGAAGTTGTTCATTTTTGATTGGTAGCTTCTTACCATGTGCTAAACAAATTTCCAAACTTTCTAAAAGGTCAATTCTTCTGCTTTTATTACCTACGTGTAAAATCTCAGTCGATTTCAGTAGAACTGAGATTTTACACGTAGGTAATAAAAGCAGAAGAATGGACCTGGGTAGCTTCTTACCATGTGCTAAACCATGTGCTTCTTGCCATGTGCTAAACAAATTTCCAAACTGTATAAAAGGTCCCTTCTTTTGCTTTCATTCGCTACGTGTAAAATCTCAGTAATTTCAGTAGAACTGAGATTTTATACGTAGCTAATAAATGCAGAAGAATGGACCTGTTAGAAAGTTTGGAAATTTGTTTAGCACCATTGCTCTTATATGTAAAAGATTAGGACCGAACCAACACCATATTTTTACACTCTTCAAAATTGTACCTGCGATCTACCCTACCACTATAAATAGGATTTGAAGTTTTGTTCTCTTCAGTATTGAAAATGGGCTAAAAACCCGTCAAATGTCAACAGACATCAAATAAACAGTGAAACTTAAGCCAAGTTGTTTTTATTTACTTTACTAATATCATAGAAACACAGATTAGTTTTCTATGAATTCATTTTAGTTCAGTTGAATGGAATATGGACAGTTTCTGGCATTTCAATAAAATATTGGCTGAAACAGTCTGTTGCTTTGTAATATTTCATTTTTAAATGGAATTCAAATGTATTAAGCCCACTGATTTGTACCAAATATCATTAATAAAAGGAGTGAGAGCTACGATAATAGAAAGTTCTGCAAATCGAGATAGTGTAACATACACCTGTATAACAATTCTAAACTCAAACAAGCCTGTTTGAATACTACGTGTAAAATTTCAGTAGATTTCAGTAGAACTGAAATTTTACACGTAGGTAATAAAAGCAGAAGAATGGACCTTTTAGAAAGTTTGTGAAATTTGTTTAGCACCATTTCTCTTATCCGTAAAATATTAGGATCGAACTTACACTATATTTTTACACTCTTCAAATTTGTACCTGCGATCTACCCTACCATTATAGATAGGATTTTAAGTTTTGTTCTCTTCAGTTTTGAAAATGGGCTAAAAATCCGAAACAGATAGGTCAACAGACATCAAATAAACAGAGAAACTTAAGCCAAGTTGTTTTTATTTACTTTACTAATATCATAGAAACACAGATTAGTTTTCTATGAATTCATTTTAGTTCAGTTGAATGGAATATGGAGAGTTTCTGGCATTTAAATAAAATATTGGATGAAACAGTCTGTTGATTTGAAATATTACATTTTAAAATGGAATTCAAATGTATTAAGCCGACTGATATGTACTAAATATCATTAATAAGGAGTGTGAGCTACGGTAATAGAAAATTCTGCAAATCGAGACAGTGTAAAATACATCTGTATAACAATTCTAAACTCAAACAAGCCTGATTGAATACTATGTGTAAAATCTCAGTAGATTTCAGTAGAACTGTGATTTTACACATAGGTAATAAAAGCAGAAGAATTGACCGTTTGGAAAGTTGGTAAAATTTGTTTAGCACCATTGCTTTTATCTGTAAAAGATTAGGACCGAACTAACACCATATTTTTACACCTCAAAATTGTACCTGCGATCTAGCCTACCGTTATAAATGGGATTTTAAGTTTTGTTATCTTCAGTTTTGAAAATGAGCTAAAAACCCGAAACACATATGTCAACAGACATCAAATTAACAATGAAACTTAAGCCAAGTTGTTTTTATTTACTTTATTAATATCATAGAAACACAGATTAGTTTTCTATGATTTCATTTTAGTTCAGTTGAATGGAATATGGACAGTTTCTGGCATTTCAATAAAATATTGGATGAAACAGTCTGCTGCTTTGTACTACTTCATTTTAAAATGGAATTCAAATAAATTAATTCGGCTGATCTGTACCGAATATCATTATTAAGTATTAAGAGCTATGGTAATAGAAAGTTCTACAAATCGAGAGAGTGTAACATACATCTGTATAACAATTCTATACTCAAACAAGCTGTATTGAGTTTTGTTGATCGCTGGGATATAATTGGCATAATGCGCACGTTACAAACTGGTTGGTTTTCATCAGTACAATGTATTATTAATTATATTTTGTACGGATCAGCCGGATTCATTTATTTGAACATGATTATGCTAATTATGGCATATTATGATCTGATTTGAGCATGATGAAAGTTTTTTCTACGTTTTTAACATGAATTAATTCAATAAGCTCGCAAAGGTATGTCTTGAAAATATATTTGCATACTCTAGATGCCGCTAGTATTTGATTAATATCTTAGTGTCCCTGTGTATATAGATACTTGATAGACTTGTAATCATTGGCATACATTGTACTGATGAAAACCAACGAAGTTTGAAACATGTGCATGTCTGCAATTTAACCCTATGATCAACAAAACCGTATCGAATTTGTTTCAGTATGGAATTGTTATACAGATGTATGTTACACTGTCTCGATTTATAGAACTTTCTATCACCATATTTCACACTGACATTTGGTACAGATCAGCCGAATTAATTTATTTGAACTCGACGATATCTCTGACTGAATACAACGATAATTCAATTTCAAATTATCTCGAAGTCAGAGGGATTTTAAAAAAACTCTAATGGTTAAACAAAAACACAATAATTGGTAGAATTAATTCTGAAAAATAACCGACTGTGTGATCAACAGTGACATCTACCCATGGGATGACGAACTTCCCCACTCAAGAGAATTTTAATATATCGGGAGTTTTTTTTAGAGTGATAGAACTTTAAATTGAAATAAAACACATTTAAATTAAGATTGAAGCCAAATTTCAAATTTTTATTTGAAAGATAATTTTATGACATGTATGTTTTAAAAATAATTTCCGGCATATGTCCACCACGACTAGCTTTGAGGAACCGCATTCGACCAGACTAATTTTGGACCACTTTTTCCAGTAATTCAGGCCTTATTTCATCAACAACACGAGTTATGTTGGCTTCCAAAGCGTCTATTGTTTCTGGTTTATCTACATAAACCAATGACTTGACATAACCCCAAAGAAAATAATCCAGTGGAGTTATGTCGCATGATCTTGGAGGCCAATTAATTGGACATTCTCGAAATAATGTTATCGCCAAATCTTTCTTTCAGTAAATCTATTGTTACGGTAGCAGCATGAGGTGTAGCACCATCTTGTTGGACCCAAAAGACTTCTGGGTCGATACCATTCAGATTTTGAAACAAATAATCATTGATAATCGATCTGTAACGAGCACCATTCACTGAAACATTACCTCCAGCATCGTTTTTATAGAAATATGGACCGATGATGCCTCCAGTGTGTAAAGCACACCATACAGTGCATTTTTCAGGATAAAATGGAAACTGCAGAACTTCTTGAGTATTGTTTTCACTCCATATACGGCAATTTTGCTTGTTTACATAACCGTTCAACCAGAAATGAGCTTCATCACTAACCACAATTTTATGATAAAAAAGTGAAAAAGTGGATCAACTTTCGACGAATAAGCTGTTCTGATGGACGATTATGTGAATCATAAATTTCACGAAGTGCTCCATAAATTTGGCGAATAGAACACTGATTTTGAAAATAAAATTCAACAATTTGTAAACGTTGTTGCGGCGTGAGTCTTTCCATGATAATTTGTCAATGCTTACTGAACAGAAATGTCAAAACAACATGGCTTCTACCTTCTGTGAAATCACAGTTATCCCTATAGAAAGTTCTATCACTCTAAAAAATCCGTTAAAACGTTCATGAAGAATATTTTTAAGAGGTGAAGGTCGGAGAATAGAATTCATGGAAATACCAATTAAACAAATCTCTCTCAAAAGAACAAACATTGTATAACATATCTACGAACAGTAATTTAAAAAAAAACAGAAACACCTATGGGGAGCAGGTTCAAAGTTATCTGAAATATTATCAGAACCTCAACAAGAAGTTGGCAAATTGTGAAAACCACATGAAGTTCTACTATCATGCAAAAATAAGAATGCTTTTCCTATAAACCTACAACACTTTTCCATATGCTCTCTGACAATAACGTTGAAAGGCGTAACAAAATTTTTCTCAATTTTAAGAAAAAGTCACTTATTTTAGAGATGAGTTACTACATTGGAAGGTGAATAGATTAAAAAGATAACTGAATGAACTCAACGAAATAATACCTCGATTCATACTTGAGAAAATTTTCACGGAATTCAGGATGGTAAGTTACCTTTCCTTGACACGGTGATGATTCGATCGGCGAAAATATTGAAAACCAATTGGTATCACAGGTCCACTTTTTCTGGCATAGTGTTAAATTTTTATTCTGTACATATTTTAACACAAAAATTGAACATAATAAAAAATCTCAAAGATAGAGCTCTACAATTATTTAATGTTTCTTTCCATACAGATAACATGGAAAAAATTTTAAAAAATACTACTGAGCAACAGTTATCCCCGTAAGATCGTCAACGTATTTTATATAGTAATAGTGGTGAAGATATGGTTGCCCCTTCAAAATTAGATGTTAAACCAACATATTGTAAGATTCCCTATATTTCAGGTCTTTTGCCGAGCTCTCGTTATATTCTGAAATACGACGGTGTTGTATCGCGCTCAAACCTGAAAGCACAATTAAAAAGATATTATACAGCATGCTTAAAACTACTGCTCCTGGGGAGTCGAGATCGGATATTGTTTACAATATACCTTGTGGTGGGTCAAACAGGCAGGTATCTAAAGATAAGAATTGCGGAGAATAAAAGAGATATGATTAATATTTCCAATACTGCCAAAAGAAAAGACAATAACAACAATAACAATAACACTAGCTGAACTCCGCTCGATTTCTCTGGGACCAGGATTTTAAGTCAACAAGAAAACTACAAAAAAGGTTAATAGACGAGATGATTTGCATTACGAAAACTCCAAAAGCTGTTAATAAATGATCGGACATCGAGAACCTCAACCATGCATCCTTCAATTTGATATCTAATTTAAAAATATAGGTGAACACATCGCATGCGTTGGCATGCCGTTTAACAGATAAATTATTTAGCTGCACATATTTCACTCCCAATAATAATACCATTCATCAGTCCCTGAGCTGGAAAATTTCAAATTCTAAATTCATGATAGCTATATCTATTTTTCCATTAATTTTATTCTCTGACCTTCACTCCTTAAAATTATTTTGATGTATTATATTTACAGAAAGTGAAAATTGAAGAAGAAATCTTCAATGACAAAATGATAATTGGAAATGTCAAATTCAAAATTCGTAATAAATAATAAAAATGACAAGTTGAATTGGATATTGACAATGGATACTAAAATGGTAGAACATTAATTCAGAATGTTGAACTTGAAAATGGACACGAATAATGAAATAAGTTAATTCAAATAATTTAAATACTTGATATCCTTGACTGTGTTAATATGATTTGTGAACGAAGAAAATATGGAAAAACGAAGTTGAATACTAACCAACAAAATGTTTTTTTATAAAACGAAAATATTGAACTGTAACATCGAGAACAATTTTCTTTACCGTGCATATATAGTAAATATGTCCAATGAACAAATATTCTTGTAAGATACAGGTTGATTTCATATACCAGTAAGTGGATAGTCACGAATGTCATTATCGTCTCATTCTCCATCTCACAATAAACTGATTGAGATTAAACAAATCCAACTTCGATCTCAATCTAGTCGGCAGATTATTCAAATCCCAAAACAAATATCCAGAGGACTCTACGAGAATTGCGCAGATACAGAACAAATAATTCAAATTAAACAAAGTTCTACTGAAAACATAATGCCTATTCCCTCGTTACTGGGAACAGGGATCTCCGAGTGTTCTTAATAAATGTCCCCTCAGGGATTATGTTTATCAGAGAAGTAGAGCATTGTTGATTAAATTACTGTCGGGATTGACTAACTTCGGAACAGTGTTGACAATGTCTAAGAATATCAGTGAACTAATACGATGGAACTGTAGGCTAATGGAGAATGAACATTGAGATATGGAAATCATGGATAACAGTTAAGTGCGTGTCATCACCTAGAGTCTTTCTTGACAGGCAGATTTTAGTTAATATCTCACTACGGTGAAACTTCCGAAACAGTGATAATTTGAAATGGTATAGGTCATCTTTTAAATTGTCCTTATATTTCGATTTTCAGTCGGAAATGACCGTTTGTGAACAAAATAACTTCCGAGACAAACGAATTGGAGACTTGCGGTAGGTAACGTAAATTTCACGCCAAAAAAGGAAGATTATTCGATTCAAACTCGGTCTATGAGGTCCGTGAAAGGGTCTATTAAAAATTCTATAGGATTAGAAATTAGTTTGCGCGGTTGTGATGACAGATGTCGCTACGAGTTTATTATTCCATTGTTTCATCTGGTAAAACCTTCATTCTTATGTGTCATCATTAGGCTTTCATTTCAGGTGTATGTCATTTCATTGAATTGTAAACAACATTGTTTCTGTGTGCTCTGAAAATGTCAACTTTAATAGCGGATACCGAGTTTTACTTCATTACTTCAATGTGAAGAAAGAGGCCGCAAGAAGTCATCGTGTTTTAGTGCATGTTTATAGTGACCATGCTCTAGCTGAATGAACATGTTACAAGTGGTTTAAAAAATGGTAATTTTGACTTTGAAGACGAAAAACGACCTGGAGCGTCATCACAGATTAAGCATGAACAACTAGAGGCTAGGTTCGATGAATATCTATCACAAACAGAAGACGAACTCGCAAAAACAGTTTAAGTCACTCAACTAGCCGTTTACCACCGTCTAAAAGCAATGGGACTGATCCGAAAGGTAGGAAATTGGATGCCCGATGAACTGAAGCCAAAAGACGTCGAACGTCGTTTTTTTCACGTGTTCACAACTGCTTCAAGGCAAAAAAAGAGGTTCTTGCATTGAATGGGGACTGGGGATGAAAACTGGGTTCATTGCGATAATCCAAATCATCGGGCTACGTATGGATGCCTTATCATCAACTGTCAAACCAAATACACTGGCGAGCAGAAAAAACATGTCTACATTTTGCGCATATTTAGTTGATTTTCTAATGAAAGATAGATGATGAAAAGATATTATTGAATCAATTTGAACACGTGAAACACGTGGAAAAAACAATGTGAAATCTTAGTGACCCGTTTTTTTTTGCTCGCCGATGTATTTATGACGAGAGAACATGCTGTGCGTTTGGTGGGATCAGCTGGGTGTGGTATATCATTGGCTGCTACAATCGAACGAAGGGGAGGTCCACCGATGACAATTGATACGTTTGAGCAGAACATCGCAAGAAAAAATCGCAGCAATACGCTAACAGACGTGGCAAAATTATTTTGATGACATATGTTGTGTTAAAAGGTTTCGGGTGTTTTTTTAGAGGGATAGATAAATTGAAATAAAACACATTTAAATTTAGATTGAAGCTAAATTCTTTTTTATTTGAAGGATAATTTTATGACATTTATGTTTTAAGAGTAATTTCTGGCATATGTCTACCACGACTAGCTCTGAGGAACCGCATTCGAACAGACCAATTTTGGGCCACTTTTTCGAGTAATTCAGGCCTTGGAATGAGGCCTGAATTATAATAACACGAATTATGTTGGCTTCCAAAGCGTCTATTGTTTCTGGTTTATCCGCATAATCCAATAACTTGACATAACCCCAAAGAAAATAATCCAGTGGAGTTATGTCGCATGATCTTGGAGGCCAATTAATTGGACCATTTCTTGAAATAATGTTATCGCCAGATCTTTCATTCAATAAATCAATTGTTACGGTAGATGCATGAGGTGTAGCACCATCTTGTTGGAACCAAAACATTTCTGGGTCGATACCATTCAAATTAATCATTGATCATCGATCTGTAACGAACACCATTCACTGTAACATAAGCTCCAGCATCGTTTGTAAAGAAATATGGACCGATGATGCCTCCAGCATGTAAAGCACCCTACAGTGCATTTTTCAGGATGCAATGGAAACTGAAGAAATTCTTGAGATTGTCTTCACTCCATATACGGCAATTTTGCTTGTTTACATAGCCGTTCAACCAGAAATAAGCTTCATCACTAAACACAATTTCACTATAAAAGAGTGAATCAACTTCAAGCTGTTCTACGGCCCAATCAGCAAACAAACGACGCTTATTATGGTCAAGTGGCTTTGGTTCTTGAACTCGTGGGATCTTGTATGGGTGTAGACCAAGATCTTTACGCAAAATTATTCTTGTGGTGGAGTCCAAATTGTTGTGAACGTCGACAAATAGACAAATCTGGATCATCATTAACACTATGACTTACAGCAGCGATATTTTCTTCTGTACGTACAGTTCTTTGTCTTGTTGTTGTTGCATCGAGTAGAGAAAATGTTGTCCGAAATCTATCGATAGTTCGACGAATAAGCTGCTGTGATGTACGACTATGTAAACCATAAATTTCACGAAGTGCTCTATAAGTTTGGCGAATAGAACACTGATTTTGAAAATAAATTTCAACAACTTGTAAACGTTTTTGCGGCGTGAGTTTTCCATGATAATTTGTCAATGCTGAACAGAAATTACAAAACAACTTGGCTTCTACCTTCTGTCAAATCACATCTCTATCGAAAGTTCTTTCACTCTAAAAGAAAACACCCGATACTTGGAAACGCTAAAATAGGAAGTCCTACTCTACCCGCCATACAGCCCAGACATTGCTTTTCACCTTTTCAGGTCGATACAACATGGCCTGGCCGATCAGCATTTCTCCAATTTCGATGAATTAAAAAAATAGATCGATACGGCCTTTTTTCGCGAAAGAATACGTCAATTGCCAGAAAGATAGGAAAAAAATAGTGGCTAGCGACGGACAATACTTTGAACTTTGATTGTATAACCAATTTTTCACAATAAAGCTTCAATTTTCGACAAAAAACCGCAAGAACTCGTTTGTTGAATATTTTGCTTAGTGAGGTTTCCCGAAAATTGGCTCAAGTATATTTTATGGTTACTTGTATCCATTTTTCGCATATTTTTCCTTATGGGTATATCCGAAAATTGATTATTATTTTTATCCCGTTTTTCTATATTTTTCCTTATCTATATTTCAGAAAATTGTTGGTTATTTGTGCTATCTCTCTTCTCAAAGTTAAATAGCTACAAAAGAAGTGACGGTGTGAAAATTCACATTCGATTCAATTCCTAAATAAGAATTGAATCAAAATGTAAATCTCAAAAAGCCACAGTGTTGTCAAAACAGCTGTTGCGAATTAATGAATTGTGGAAATTTTATTATTCTATTTTATTCGATTAATTCAGAAAAATGAAGTCCTGAAATCGAGGGGAAAATTCAGTATTCTGTATACATACAAAGCTTTTCCCATTCAGAAGAGACAAACAACAAAAGAAGCCCAGAGCGAGAAAGATTGTTATCATGAAAAGACCTCGACTCTCTATGATCTAAATATGAAAGGATAACATAAAAGAAGCAAAAATGGGAAGTCATTTCATATAAATGGCTTGAATGTACCGTCTAAAACTCTGCGGTGTGTATTATACACACATAAGGCAGAACACGCAGCATATGAGAAGATGTGTGCAAATGTTGACTGTTCAGCGAAACTATGAGCTGGTGAAGTTACAAAGGGGTCGAAATACAGTGTCTGGATGTGTACATCCAGACACTGTATTTCGCTTTATTTAATTAGTCCCCTCGTTGTAATTTTCTTTGTGGGGAGAGTTTCATATTTTATGCGTGGGCCACATATTCGAATTCAAATCGTATCGTGTTCTTGATTCCAGAAATGCAGTTCCAGAGATTCACAGAACTGAGTAGGAAGAGAACAAGAAAGAACATGAAAGAAGAGACTATTTTGTAACCTTCCTCCCATTTTATGTCTTAGATACCTTATTTCTGTTAATGATAAATTTGTATTAATTATTATACAGGTCAATTTCTGTTTTGAGGGGGATCAATTTATATCATGAGTTCGTTTCGGAAAAACACCCTATGAAGGTGGCATCAACCCCTAATATGTTTTTCAATACGGAAGAGATGTCGAGTGTTGGTAGGTTTGAAAGTTATTTATGTTCTGTACACAACCCAGTTGAAATTTTCAAAATATCAGGTGTTTTTTTAGAGTGGTGGAACTTGAAATTGAAATAAAACACATTTAAGTTAAGATTGAAGTCAATTTTTTTTTTATTTGAAAGATAATTTTATAGTATTTATGTTTTGAAAATAATTTCCGGCATATATCTACCACGACTAGTTCTGAGGAACCGCATTCGACCAGACCAATTTTGGACCACTTTTTTGAGTAATTCAGGCCTTATGTCATCAATAACACGAGTTATGTTGGCTTCCAAAGCGTCTATTGTTTCTGGTTGATCAGCATAAATCAACGACTTGACATAACCCCAAAGATCCAGTGGAGTTATGTCGCATGATCTTGGAGGCCAATTAATTGGACCATTTCTCGAAATAATGTAATCGCCAAATCTTTCTTTCGATAAATCAATTGCTAGGGTAGCAGCATGAGTTGTAGCACCATCTTGTTGGAACCAAAACACTTCTGGGTCGATACCATTGAAATTTTGAAACAAATAATCATTGATCATCGATCTGTAACGAGCACCATACACATTAGCTCCATCATCGTTTTTAAAGAAATATGGACCGATGATGCCTTCAGTATGTAAAGGACACCATACAGCGCATTTTTCAGGCTGCAATGGAACCTGCAGAACTTCTTGATGATTGTTTTCACTCCATATACGGCAATTTTGCTTGTTTACATAGCCACTCAACCAGAAATGAGCTTTATCACTAAACACAATTTTACGATAAAAAAGTGGATCAACTTCAAGCTGTTCTAGGGCCCAATCAGCAAACAAACGACGCTTATTATTGTCAAGTGGGTTTAATTCTTGAACCAGTTGCATCTTGTATGGGTGTAGACCAAGAACTTTACGCAAAATTTTCCATGTGTTGGATGCACAGAGTCCAACTCGTTGTGAACGTCGATGAATGGACAAATCTGGATCATCATTAACACTATGACTTATAGCAGCGATATTTTCTTCTGTACGTATAGTTCTTTGTCTTGTTGTTGTTGTTGCATCGAGTAGAGAAATTATTGTCCGAAATCTATCGATAGTTCGACGAATAAGCTGCTGTGATGCATTATTATGTAAACCATAAATTTCACGAAGTGCTCTATAAGTTTGGCGAATAGAACACTGATTTTGAAAATAAATTTCAACAATTCGCAAACGTTGTTGCGGCGTGAGCCTTTCCATGATAGGTTGTCAATGCTTACAGAACAGAAATGTCAAAACAACATGGCTTCTATAATACCTTCTGCCAAATCACATTTATTCCTATCGAAAGTTCTATCACTCTAAAAAAACACCCAATAGGTTCATTATTTACGAAATAATGTTATATTGAACTTAACGTTAAAAGGTGATGTTGAACAGAGAGTTGAACCAACCATACTCAGGAACCTAAGAGTTGAAGAATTCAAAAATAATGTTCAAGTTCGGTATTAGGGAGAAAGAATTCCTATTAAGATATTGTTCCGAAAAAACCACCTGAGGATGGCAACAACCCCCAACATGTTTTGAATAGGGAGGATATGTTGGATGGGGTTTTGTTGAGAAGTTTTTTCTTTTCTCTGAACATCGCAGTTGAATTTTGTTTATTTAATGGCAGAACAATTTGAGTGTTAGAATGTTTTTGTTTTAAAAACATTCGATTTTCTTATCGTTCATGATAGGAAAATGTGCAAAGCGCATGAAATTCATTAGGAACATTTTATACTATTTCTTTGAAGATTATTTCTCAAATGTGCTTCAGTCTTTCGTTTCTGCATCATAATTGGGTTTGAGACTTACTTACGTGCGCGAAAATCTATTCTATGAAGAGAGAATATCAATTCTCAAATTATACTATCGGAATGACGAAAATTCTAGATTAACTGCAAGGTATTTTAATAACAATCATCCAGAAAGGAATGTAAGTCACCAATATGTTAAGCATTTGATGAATGAATTGGAAACTACTGGTTCCATTCAGAGTAAGAAACACGAAGCCCAGTCCGAAATGAAGCTATTGATTTAGCAGTATTTGGACATTTACAGATGGATAATCGGCAATCTATAAGAACTTTGGCACGAGCATCTAATCTTTCGAAACCTAGCGTTCATCGAATTGTGAAAGCTCATAAATTCCACCCTTACAAGTTAAGGCTGTTGCAACAGTTGAGTGAAGATGATACTTACCATCGGACTCAGTTTTGTGAACAATTTAGTGAGTCACTGAATAATAACCCACACCTACTCTGCAATGCAATCTTTTCTGACGAGTGTACCTTTATGTTGAATGAGGAAGTCAATAAACATAATTGTCGGTACTGCATTGATAGTAATCCTCATTTATTCATGTAGACACATACACAAATTCCCCAAAAATTAAATGTTTGGGTAGGAATATCAGAAAACCATATTGTTGGACCAATTTTCATTTATGGGAATCTTGCCGGAACAACTTATTTGAATTTATTAGACGACATTATTGATCCAATGATTACTGACATTCTGGAAAACGACTTCAACCTATTAGAAATTGAACCCACATTTCAGCAGGATGGTGCACTGCCCCATTTGATTTCCATGTTCGACAATTTTATCCAGGTCTTTGGATTGGCAGGAAGGGTCCTATAGAGTGGCCAGCAAGATCACCCGATCTATCGCCACTAGATTAATTTTGTGGGGATATTTGAAGTTCAAAGTTTATGCAAGTCCACCTGAAAATCTTGCAGAACTGCGACAAAGAATCATCATGGAATGCCAATTACTGATACCAGACATTTTCGAAAATGTTAGAGAAGGATTTGAAAGTAGACTATACAATTGTATGCAGGTTGGTGGTGGTCATTTTGAACAATACATACGTTAATTCTTCAAATAGTTTATATTTTTTCTGGATGTTCCCTATCATTTCTCACAGATCTGGCGTATTTGAATGTCTCTGTTTGAGTTACCCTTCTGATAATGTTCAATATCAAATTGCTTCAAAAAAATCACGGAATTTGAAAATTTCAACTAGGATATTTTGAAGAACAAAAAATGCTTTTCAACTAAAACACATATGTCATCTCTTTCCTATTCAAAAATAAATGCATTTCATTTTAAAGAAAGATTTGCCTTTAAAAGCCTATAATATTCAATAGGTTCTAGAATTGAAGGATACAGACTGTGATAATCGATTGAATTTTCACAACGAAATGTTACTGCGGTTCAGTGATGAAGCAAAATGTCAATAAAAATAATTCTCGGTATTGGGCAGAGGAAAATTTGGGACGAAAGTATGAACGGCCCCTGCACAAGCCAAAAATCGTTGATAGATGTCTACTGAGGCATAATCGGTCCTTATTTTAATGAAGATCGACGAGACCGACCGACCACTCAATGTGAATAGTGACCATTATTGCGTTATGCTGCGAAACTTTTTGGGTACAGAGTTACAGGAATTTCAAAGTTTCAACTCAAACGTTGTTTAAATAAGATGGGACCACTTGACATACATCAAATAAAGTAATGGAAGTTGTTAACGAATTATTTCCTAATAAGGTCATTTCGCGTAGGGGTAATATCAACTGCCTCCCAGAAGCCCCGAACTTAGGCTACTTGACTATTTTGTATGGGGATAGCTTAAACGTAAGGTCTATGAGAATAATCCGACCAACCTGATGCAATTGAAGCAAAATATCAGATCAGAAATGGCAGCAATATCGAGAGCTATGTGTCAGAGTGTGATCGCCAATCTTCGTTCCCGATTAGAAGAGTGCCAGCAGCGTAACGGTCACCATTTAGATAACATCATCTTTTCCAAATGATTTTCCACTTTATATTGTAATAATTAACAATAAATTTTTTTCTATTTTAAGTAGTTTTTGTTTTATCGAAGTCACAAATACCCGATACTTTTTTGGGACGTCTTCTATTTTTCTACAGCTTCTGACTTCTGATATGATGATGGAAAACCACAGGTGCACAGGCAAGTGATTCCATGCATCTTCTTGGCGTGACTGCCAACCCTTCGAGCTTTTGGGGAACAAAAAAAAAACATTGTGAAGTCTGCTGCAAAAGAGCTGGGATATTTGTTCAAGGCTAGGAAATATTTCTCTGCAGGTCAGGTACTTGTACTGCATTAAGCCTAGATCAGACCACGACTGGAATATTGCTCTCATGTTTGGTGCTCAACACCTAAGTATTTGTTACAACTTTTGGATTCCATACAGGAAAGAGCAGTATGACTTTTTGACTGTCCAACTATAACAGCTTCTTTGCAGTCGTTGGAACATAGAAGAAGAGTTGGCAACTAAATGCAATGATGCCACAATATTCGCTCGCAGCATAACAAGCACATCCCTGTGCAGTTGAAAAAACAACCCCAAGAACTTCTATTCATCATTAATCCTTCTTCCACTGAACTGGCCAGTTGTCAAACACGCTTCCAGCTGATGTGTTTCCTTCAGTGTATAATCTTCAACGCTTCAAGATGAGAGTAAACAGAACACAACTTTCCACTCGGGGCACTAACTAGGCAACAAGCGGAACCCTGGTAGGCGGTAAATGACGTGGTTGAGAAACAAACATTAAGGATTGGACTCGCTTGAATTTTAGGAGCCTTGAGGAAAGCTCAACTCACACAAGAATTCGTAGAAATCATCGCCAACCTTCACTTGAAAGCGGCACTTAAACAATAAGAAGAAACCCATTCCACCGTTTGCTGAACTGTGGATATTTCTTAGCTTCTGGTAGCTAGGTTCTTAGGAAACTAAAGTGACCTGCTAGTGAAGTAAGCACTGCAGTTTCAAAATAACCCAATGCACTTTTTTACTAGGCCCAGTCTTAAGAACTTCCACAGGTTTTTCGGTCCTCAACTTTTCCATGATTCAATTTGAACATGGATAAAGATGTCAAAACGAAAACTAGCTTCAAAGAACAATTTAGGCCCTGTTCACATTTAATATCTCTAGAAGCTTATACCTGGAAGTATTAGAGAAAAAAAATTGCTGCCCTCATTATTCGAGTACATTTTACGAAACTTTTTAACGATTTTTCTGAATTATATGTTGGCAACGCTGCTAGCGCCTTCTCGTTTGCGCCATCCTTTATATTGCGAAACGCGCTAAATCCACTTTTAATAATCTCCCGCTGCTCCGGAGAAAGCATATTAAGGTACCAAATTGGGGTTAAATTTCAGCGAGCCCCGCAATAGGTATGAGTAAATTGGGGAATAAAAGGGTCAATCTCGTATGAATCTCCGCCTGGATTATTCAGGAACAATCGGGTTCGGTGGAGGTGACGCTTAATCACTACTTCGAATGTTTTATGAAACCGGAAATTGCATTGTTTGTTGTGAACGTATTGGAGTATTTGGGGAAGTGTCGAGTAAGGGGGTACGCCCATCGCTATTGTCAATAACTTCGTTCGGTACGGAAAGCAGTGGCGTACGGATGCTGGGATATTCGCTAATTTAATGAAATTTGAAGTCATTTTCGGTTAAAATCGATTACTGAATTGAAATTTACGAGCTGACTTATTGAAATAGCACCTCGATTCGACCTTTTCCATGGTTTACTTATTACGATTACTTCACAGTGGTAGTATTCTGCTGTTCCAGTATTCTGCTGTTCCAGTATTCTGCTGTTCCAGTATTCTGCTGTTCCAGTATTCTGCTGTTCCATTGTTCTAAAAGAAATGCATTGTAAAGGATCGGCCATCTAACGTTTGCATTTTGCAGTAATGGTTATTTTGAAACCAAACCTCAGCGAAAGCTATCATAAAAAGATGAATGGAAATTAAACTAAAACACTCTAATTTGCCCTAGCGATTTTGTCCGTCCGCACATGATACATCCTACTTCGTAAAATGCCTCATAGTGCGCCAAGGAAAAGGCAAATAAAACTTGTCTTTCCTGAATGAATCCCACATTGTCAACCTGATGGTGAAACTTCATACTCCTCCTCCCTATCTATTTATTTCAACTTAACAATTAAAATAGTGACTCTTATTTGCAATATTATGCTATTTTACAGTTAGCTTGAGGTCAGAGATTTACTGAGTACGAACTTATATTTGAGGTCCCCCTGGAATATTGCTCTCCAAAATGTCGGAATGATAGTGCTTTCTCCAAGAATAGTTCCTATTCTGCATATAATCAGTAGGTGTTCAGTTTCAAATTGTTCCAAAGTAGAGCATCCAAAACCAATTTTTATGGATTAGGTTCGTTAACTCGATAAAAATACCACAATGTGTGTCTTCGTGTAAACTCATATTACGAAAGAAGGAAATCTGGGGAATTCTACGCTTCTTGAAAAGAATGCAACTCTATAGCGCATGCGATAACAGCGTCGACTTCCATTGTGGAAACTCCAAACTTCTTATTGGTTTTGGTTTAATCACGTTATTGAAACATTTTTTTTTTGCGATTGAAAATCAACGGTGGGGCGTTTTTTAAAGTTACAATTGAAAGTTGGTCAATAGGTGTCATTCGTGTTTTGACCATAAGTTAGTTTAATATTTGACATTAACGAAATGGGTCATCTACGCTTGAACAAATTCGGCAAATCTTAAAAACTTTTTTCTGTTAGAAATTCACGTGGAAAATTCAATAGAAATGAAATACCCTCACGAGAATTTGGGAATCAGTCTGCGAAGCGAATACAAAAGTGTTTCCGATGAAATCCATCTACAGTGCAATATTTAAGACATTTCCCTGTTCGATATTTTCATCTAAGGTAAAAATTGTGAAACTAACAGTAGGTGAATTGATAAAATGGAGCACTGTGAATAAACTAAATTACAGATGATGATCAAACTCTGTGTAAGTATAGAGTACAGGTGTGAAATTTCAACGACAGAAAGAATAACGACAATCCCTTCGAACCGGCTCTATGAATGATCAATTCCTGGTACTTGCTTGACTGAATGTACATCGTTGGATGTATCAATAATATTCCTCTCCAGACTAATTTCGATCTAAACACCATGTAACATACCTTTCACAATCAAGTGAGTTAAATACATCCTCGCAGCATTTAACTCATACCTAATCTAATTGGAATCTCTGGTTTGTTGTTGTAGAGGATCATAATTACATTTGGCAAAGATGAACAATTAATATGCTCTGTACACTAACGCAGGAATTCTAGTCAGTAAATGGGAGAATAGAGGAGAGAACGATATCTGATTTCCGTGGGTTATGTCTCTTATTGGAAAATTATAGAAGATAAATTTGAAGGAATAACCACATGGAATTAGGAATACAAAAAAGACTTTGAAGAGGAAATTTATAACTGTTCAGAAATGAACGTGAGCAATTTGAACATTTCGGCAATTAAAATGTGCTCAGAAACCTTACTTAATGCATTTAACTTACTGTATAACAATTCTAGAGTCAAACAAACTCGAGAAGGTTTTGCTTGAGTATAGAATTATTATACAGATGCATGTTACTTTGTCTCGATTTCTAGAACTTTATATTACCATAGCTCATTCTGCTTCTTAATGAAATTGAAATAGATACTGAATTGTTTCAGCCGTTACTATTTGGTAGTTGATCATAATTGAAACAAATTGTAGAAATTACTATGTTTTACTACCAATAAAAAGATATATTACATATTTTCTTGTGACTCGAGTTTCGAGAAATGAACTATCCCATCATCAGACAACTGAAGACCTAATAGTGGTACAGAGGTATTTAAACAAAAATGATAAAACCTAGAGTAAAAAAACTTACTACGTGCAGTAATAAATATATAGGACAAACAGGACGTTCCTTCAAGACGAGGTTCAACGAACATAAAATGAGTTTCAAGAAAAATAAACAAAATTATACTGTTGCCACTCATCGTCTAGAAAACGGTCATTCCTGTTCCACAATAGATAATCTTAAAATTTTACATGTAGAATCAAAAGGGAAGAAACTCGATTATCTAGAATCTCTTGAAATTTTCGAATTAGTTCACAATAACGATAATGTAAAAATAATGTACGACTGTACGGAGCTATGAGAATCGAAAATATTTGAGATATTTAAAAAGTAATATCTGTTCTAAATCTTTTTCAACGAACATAAAATGATTTAATGAAAAATAAACAAAAATTCAACTTTTGCCACTCATTCTTTAGAAAACAGTAATTGCTTTCGACAAAAGAAAACCTTAAGAAAATTTTACATGTAGATTCCAAAGAAAAGAAACTTGATTATTGAAATTTTCAAATTCGTTCACAATAAAAATAATGAATGACTGTACGGAGCTATGTAAATCCAAATATTTGAGATATACAACAAAATAATGTAAAAATAATGAATGACTGTATGGAGCTATGTAACACCAAAAATTATTTGAGATATTTAAATGGGTATCATATGTTTAACAACCTTCTTTGTCGATTGCCGACATTCCGATATCTGTTAGAAGGCCCCTCTGTTTTAACCCGGTTTTTATCACGTTCCTCTCGTAAACCTCTGTACCACTATTAGGTGTTACCTAGAATCTATGGAAATATTCAAAATTTGTTCACAATAAAAATAATGTAAAAAATAATGAATGACTGTACGGAGCTTTGTAAATCCCAAATATTTGAGATATACAATGAAAATAACGTGAAAATAATGGATGACCGTACGGAGCTATGTAACCCCTAGAAATATTTGAGATATTTTAATAAGTACCATCTGTTTTAACAACCCTTCTTTGGCGATTGCAGGCATTCTTATATCTGTTAGAAGCAACCCCCCTTTTTTTTTACTCTAGTAGGATTCTTTTTGAGAATTTTGACATTTTTGAAGTGAGCTGTGGAATCTTCGATTTTTTCAAAGAAACTATAAATAAAGGAGGCTCAGCCAACGTCATTCAGAACCGAAATCGCTAGTCAGGAGTGCGTCGGTCCGTTAAAAAAAACCTTCCAAAGTAATTAAGTTTTCAATCCAAACTAAGATAAAATTATTCGAGAGAAATTATATTACGAAATACATTTTCTAAAACATATTATAGAAAAATTCTACCTTTAAATCAAATTCCAACAAAGAAAATGAACAAATAGACATTGATTTAATACCAAGATTTCAACCAGAGAACAGTTGAAGACTGAAATTGTTCAATGCAAACTAAACGAAATTTTTTTCTTGGAACAGAATACATAGACCAATAAAAAAAACATTTTGAGTGAAATTGACAATATGTTTTTGAGAATAAACATGGAAAATTCAAATTTAAACCCTACCTGTTATATGAAATCATAATTCATAAAGTTAAAATCGTGAATCACAATTTCTAAACAGTAAACATACTCAACATTACCTTCTAAATTTTCTAACATTTCGGGCGTTGTTGCATTACATGGCAACATTATTATTTGGCAGAGATCTTCTAGATAATTAGGTTACAAAATTTAGGAAGAAATCTGGAACAAAAGCACTGATACTTAAAAATGAACGGAATGCAGTTTGAACATTTTATTAATGAAAAATTTGTTCATAAACTCGACCACTCAGTGCACTTTATCCATCACATTCAATGAGTTTTTCACACCGAAACGAAGCCAAACAGAAAATTCAAAAGTGATCGTCCCACCTAAATCACCTTTGATTTGCGGATGATATTGTCTCGATTAGAAGTGATACCAAGAACTGACAGCGATGCTAAGAGAACTGGCTAATGCTTCGGAAAAGGTTGGCTTAAAAATGAACATGTCGAAAACCAAGGTAATGAGTTACCATGAAGAAGATATATAGAGAACGTATCAGAATACATTTATCTTGGACATACCATAAGAATGGGTAAAGAAAATCAGACTGCAGAGCTAGACAGACGAATAAAACTGACATGGGTAGCTTTCTAAAAGATGAAACACATATTAAAGAACAACTGCATCCCTATTAACCTGAAGAGGAGAGTATTTGACACTTGTATATTGCCGGTAGCGACATACGGTTTGGAGACTGTGGCACTGAAGAAAAAATTCGCAAACAAACTGAGGATAATGCAGAGAATGATGGAGCGTACGATGCTTGGTTTGAGTCTTCTCGATAAAGTAAGAATGCGGAAAATATGACAACGAACAATGGTTACAGACATCATACAGCACATTGCCGATTATAAGTGACAATGGATGGGACACGTGGCCTGCCAAGATCCTAACAGATGGACTAATAAACTAACACACTGGAGACCTAGGCAAACCAAACGCAGTGTGAGGAGACCTCAAAGAAGATGGCTCGACGGTATCAAGTCTCAGGCGGGAAATAAGTAGCATCGAATAGCACTCGACAGATCAGAGTGAGGAAATATGAAGAAGGCCTACGTTCAGGAGTGGATGAACAATGCAAAAGAAAAATAAAAAGAACTTCCTATTGATCACTTTCGGTGAATGATGAACCAACTATCTTGTGCATCTCAACGCCTAGAAAACAGAATTAGTTTTATAAGAAAGTTAATACGTCAACTTGTTGCATCGAAATGTCCGGAAATACCCTAGAATTAAATCTTTCCATCTTTATTCTAGGATTCAAGATGTCTTATAATATGTCTTGGTATGGCCATTTTGCCGACGGGAGGTTAGGTTTTCTACGGAGAACTAGAGAGTTTTTCACTCCTGACTAAATGCTGACGATGTTCAAGGCTTAAATCCCATCTCAGCAGGAGTATTGCTCGCACAATTGGGGTTCTGCGCCAAAACATGCACTTCATCTTCTTGGTGCCATACAGAAAAAGGCCTGGATACATTTCAAGACAAAATAGGAAGATGAAGTTTGTTATTGGGCGAAATCCACCTGGAATGAAGATTCTTCTTCACAGAATCTAATTTCATTGAAATTAATTCTCTAGAGAAAAAAATTACGTTCGGGTATCTTTTAAATATCATAACCTGCAAAAAATGAAGATGAAATAGAGTGAAAAACTCTGTATGCTGCTCAAATTTTCTTTTAGTTTTATTACAAACATATATTTTGCCTTCATAATTCTCCCAATGCAAGATCCCTTATCGTCCAATAATGTGAAACCTATACAGCTTCTGCTTGAACTAAATTTAAAATGAAATATCCACGTGCCATCCCGTGAAAACCCAGCAAGGCATCGACGGGGAAAATCGAGGAAACGACGTGTTCAGCATGCCTTCCAATCGATTTGTAATTAGGCTTCAGGAGACGATGCTAAGCGAAGACCTTCTCGGCTTATTGAAAGGGACCATTCAAGTTTTTGAGGCCGAGGGCTTATGTAGTAAGAATGCAGACGCTCTTAAAGAGTACTACAAGAATGTAATGCGCTTAAGGAAATAGCATTAGGAGATCGATGACGACGCGGATAAATGGAAGAACGAAAACAAGGTACGTGATTGAAATGATAAGCGGACTCCATGGTTCGTTATATTGAAATCCTTGAAGGCACAAGATGTAGGTTGATACAAAGCCGATTTGGAGTTTGTACACTGGGAAAAGGTTAGAAATAATTGCAGAAACTTATCATGAAAGTGTGCTTGAAAGGTTTTTGTCGCAGTGTGTGTTGTAAATATTCTTCCTAGTAGAGAATCTATACACGTGCTGAAAATCTAGGGATATTATGAATCCTCTGAAATTAACAGTTTGAATTTCGAACAATCTTGAGCAGTATTTTATATTCATTTTTATTTGCTATTTATGTCCACGTAACAACAAACAATTTCATCTGGTCTTCAACTTATTCGTCGGTTTAATCATTCTCTTCGTTATTTGTTTTATATTGTCTTTGTTGTATCCGTATATCCTGCTTATCATTCTCATTATTTTGCTTGATCTTCTGATCTCCTTTCTAATCTTTTTCATGCATGGGATGGGAGTCAGTTTCATGTCTAACGTCACATCTAAATATTTGATAGAAGGTTTTCGCTGTTGAACATAAACATCGTTCAGTCTTGTCCTCGTATATATTACCCCGCTTTCAGCTTCCAGTGCTTGCAGATGTTCCATACATATCTCCACCGAAGTTCAATTTCTTTGGATGATTTGCCATGTATGAGCAGAAACTCATCGTCTGCAAACGATCAGAAGGCCCCCAAACTTTTTTGTTGTATGTCTATGCCTTGTCTATTCTCCATTGTTCATTGTGAAGCTCCTTAACTAAGATTGCATGACCAAAAGCCATAGGGTTGGTCCAAGCGTTGAGCCTTTGTTCGTTTTCCTCGTCATGGGTTTTCTGACAACTGTCCTGTTTGTCAAGAAGTTCTCCATAGTCTGCGTAGCACCCTTGGCACCTCAGCAATATATATCTCGTTCCGCAAATCCAGTGTCACAAGTAGTTGGTGTTTCTTGTTGTTCTTATTTATTGGGACGCATTGCTCAACCGTGTAACTTATCATGGTGATTCGCTATCTGTAATTGAAAAATGAACAACAGGTTGGACAGATGCCAGCAAAACAGAATGGTCGCTACAGTTTGCCAACATCGTTCGTTCATAATGTTCGTGTTTCTAGACATATCATCTTCAGGAGATTGAGGGAGACCAAAGACGAACATGGAGGTGTTAATCCCTGAACCAAGGCAATCGTACCATTCCTCCAGCACGATTTCATGAACATGTGATACGCGACCTGAATCGATGGAATTTATTCATAGGATGAATTTACCATGAGACTAAAGAGGCAACACGGTCATAATCTGGGGTGGAATTTCCTTTGGTCGCAAAATTGAACTGCTTGTTGAGGTTTTGACCTCAAAAGATTATGAAAGGAATATTCTTGAACCTATGCTATTTTCCATTGAAGCCAAATCGAAGAAATTAGAGGAAAAAACAATTGGCCTGAACACGGTATTCATACGAATTCGCTCAGTGGGAGAGCATCAGGCTCGTGACCAGGAGGTCCTGGTTCGAATCCCATTCAGGTGAAAAAGAAATTGTCTAGTTGGACGGGTGTCTGCCACCATTTCACTGTTGGGTCGAAAATTAACAGTGCTGTGACCTAAAGTGGCGCAAGATCGCAGTTATAAAGCCTAACTCGCACAAGCTGAAAAAGATTCTGAGGGATCTTCACAGAAGATCTAAGAGTATCAGGATAAAAATAATAATACGAATTTATTACAATTCTTACATCAAAATTACTATACAAAGATTCTGTTCATGCAAGGTAATAGGCAAGGTAACTACAGCGAATGAAGTCAGAACTGGCCTGAATCTGCGGTTCAGAACGTCTATCTGATATTAATTGCTACAGGAGACTGATTTCAACTGATACTTACCCTCTACAAATAATCTATTCACACAAAGTGATATCCAATGTAACTGTGTTGTCAAGATGAAGTTAGAATAATTGAAAATGTACAGATCAAATGTTCTACTCTGTACTATGTATTCATAATGTAGTAGGATTTCATTCAATTGAGATGATACCCAGAATCATTATGCTGTTAATATGAAATCTGAAGTCTAAGTCCACGGATCAGAACTTCTGTTTGTTATTCATGAAAGGGGACTGGAGATTGATCAAAATACTTTTCGCTGTATAAAGTAGTGTAAACGGAATATCAATTAATGTGAATTAATTTCAATGTTACTTGAAATTACTGGAATGATGAACGTTAATTACGGTAAAATACGGAGAAAATGAATGAAATATACGTGGAGAAGAACACAGTGGACGTATTCAGGAAAAAAAAATTAAAATGAATCCCGGCTTGAACTACAATACCATCTCGTGATGTTTTTCAGAGACCGAGTCCGGGCGTAGATTCTATGCGGATTGTTGAACGTAGTCAACGTAAAATATAGCTCAAATACGGTCTTACCGAGTCGAATCCTACTTGAACTCACTAGTTCTCTCGAAGATGGATCTAATAACGCAGTAAGACGATCGAATTTCAGACGAAGTATTAAAACGAAATTCCCCACGGAAAATGATAATGCATTTATGCGCTATTGAAAATGAACGAATTTACAATGTGAAATACGGTGAAAAGTTGAGAAATCTATAATCACAGTGAAATTTCTACAATATCTAATTACCGCGATGAAAAGTCTATGTGAAGAATTGCTTGGTATGTAGAGGATACCTTTTTGAATTCTTCCTTGTAATTGATCAACGTCAATCAATCAATGAGTGCGGACAGCTCAGTGGTAGAGTACCGGGCCCGTGACAGAAAGATCCGGGACCCATCCTCTTCAGGTGGAAAATAAATTTTTTAGTTGAACGGGTGTCCGCCAGCATTTCCCTGTTGGGTCAAAAATTAACAGTGCTGTGACCTAAAGTGGCGCAAGATCGCATTAACAAAGCATACCTACACATAACACAACTGAACTCCTAACTCGCACAAGCTGAAAAAGATTCTGAGGCGGGCTTCGCAGAAGATCTAGGAGTATCAGGATAATAATAATAATAATCAATTGCTATGCAAATTCCTGGATAAGCATACTTCAAAATGGGGTGTAAGAAAGGGATGTATTATAGGATTTAATGGTTAATTTTCAGCCTAAATACATATATTACAAATTACAAGTTTGAATTGTTTACCCAAATTGAGGGAGTTGTTTCAGTGCAGTTTTAACTCTAATTGCGGTGAAAACACTATCTTGTTCGTGGAATAGTTCTTCTTTGAGCTTTTTCACTATTGTTCACTTTCACCGAATTCCCTTTTATTGGTTTCACTGTTGGGTTCACTTTTCACAAATTACTGTCTAATAACAAATAAATAATGTAGTTAATACATTCACTTCCAGACCTTTAGTGCGTTATAGGTTAGTAAAAGAGAAAGACGTGTGATTATATTATAACTTGAGATAACATAAAACTAGCGAGCGGTTTATTTTGTGCTTTTTGGGCGAGCGACAAAATGTGACTTTTTTGAGGATGTTTCTTCAAAGGTGCTTTGTGGCTAACTCAAATGAGAGAACTATTTTATTATAACTTGAGAGACAAAGAGAAATGTGATTAGAACTTACTTCTAGAGAATGTGTGTGGGATCAGAACCGAATGTTCGAATAGTAGAGAATATTGCGTGACCGTTTTGTCGAAGCACGAAGAGAAGGCCAACGAGCAACTTCAAGGGATGTCTTCAACTGAACCTTTTGGAATGTTGGTCAGGCAAATTCCGAGAGGACATTCGATTGTTGTCGTCTTGAAATGGCTGAAATAATTCTAATGGGTTTCTACGAATAATGTGAAGGACAAATATTTGCGTAATATTTAGAGAAACGGATTATTTTCATCTGTGGCAAAGATATACAGCGTAATGATCCTTTCTTGTCGCGTAAAATCTTAGTTCTCTTCCAAGGGTACTTAACAGAACATTCTAATTAATCGTTTATATGTCTCCCTACAGAAACAACACTTTCGGCGCTTGACAAAATTGAGGAAACGTATCGAAGGTTCTTGAATTTTTTTTTGGAGCGTTCTACCAGTTTATCCTATGAAAGTTTTTTGGATGTCACCACAATCTTTTCAGAATACCTCTTATATATTTTAGTACAATGAAATTCCATTACTCTTGGAATATATAGCATATTTACTGCTATTCTAAGATTTTTACTTCAGTCATCGCCAACTTATCTATCATTAATGGATCATAGTCATTATTAATGGCTATTCGTTTAATTATATTCAGTTGTAACATATTGCTAATTTAATTTTTTTGATTCATTGGAATGCTAACTAGTCTTTGAGTAATGTGATGGAAAGCTGATAATTTTTTGTTAATAGGGTTGTTTAGTTTATTGTGTATAATTGTATGTAATATGTGGATTCGTGTTAAATTTAAAATTGATGTGAAGTTTCAGATTTATCAATAGTTATATCTAGAAAATTCATGATATTGTCAGATTCAGTTTTCACGGTGAATAGTATTGAAAATGTGAATTATTGATAAAGTGAATGAACTTAATATCTCAAATATCAAGCAGAATAATTCTGTAACACCTCTAAAAATTTCAATTTTGAAAATTTCTGTAAAATGAAAAAAAAATCAATCGAACAAAATGTTTCAGAAACACTGTTTCTTTTTATTGATTTTAGAATTTCCATAGATCTTATATGAATAATAAGAATTCAAAAAAGTCCTCTACATACAATTCTATCAATCCGCCTTGTTTAAATCATCATTTTCAATTGCCATCAAATATACTCCACATAAGCAGAGAGTCATATTAAAGCAAATGACGGCTAAGGAACACTTAATACAGATCAAAAAAATTTAAGACACACTGCTGAAAACAAAATACGAAGGTATATGTTGATACACACAATATCGATTCTTCTCCACATGCTGAGAATTTTTTTCGCATTACCACTTCAGCCACTGAAATTCAATTATCCCCCCACTATCATTCCAAATGTAGGCTTCTACAGCTTCTACCGCAACTTCCCAACTTACCCTCTGGTGTCTTTTTTGAACCGGATGGAGTTGCTCCTACGCAGTTTCCATACGGAAAGGAATATCGGGAAAACTAGCCTGGAGGTTCTCGACACCTTTAGTGTTATTAAATGTGACAAATTTGCTTCATTTATATCTTCCAGAAAACTGTTCCACGCCGAAGTTAGGCTCCCTCTAGAAAGAGTGTCTGATGAATTTTTCTTTCTCGTACCGTCGAAAGTTTTTAGTTCGAGAGTAATGAATTATTTTAATCATAGCGTCCTGATGTAATTTTCTCCGGGAAATTTATAACGAAAAGCGGTTGTTTTATGGAGCTGTTGAGCCGTATTTCGCTCCCTGCTAAGATATATTCCAAGTACGACGTAAAAGAATTTCGACAATTTCTCTGTTCTATTTCAGTACGACTTGTAACTGGTTCTATAAAAAAATTGTTCTCCGACTGAATATTGAAACGAAAAGTCTCGTCAGAAAAATTATCAGTATCAACCTGAACTGAAGGTTTTCCACAAATTTTATCAAACTTTGTTTCCAAATTGTACCCAATGTCGGCATTAGTAGGTCAGAACCCTCAACATTTGTTGTCTCTTCTTATTGACATAATTCGATAGCCACTCTAAACTTGCGCTTGCTCTTCTGAACATCGATTTTTCATCCTTCTTTCCATTTCTGATTGAGACTTCCGTGATCCCGTCGATTCTCTTGGCTCAGATTACGTGACATCACTGATGAAGAGTCAATATTGGGTCGGTCTCTGTTTGTCGATTAGGTTTCTAAAATAAAGAGTGGCTATAAGGATTCTTTCAGATTTTCACTACAAACAAAACAGCGGAATTTTGATTGATTTACTCCCCCTACTGGTTGAGTTATATATAACAATATATTTCGATAGAAAACGATGAGAAATTGCGTGAGGGTAAACTCTTGGAGACAGAGGCTGGTGGATTTCTCTGATGATTGAATGGTACCTGTCGAAACCAATATATCATATATTGTTTTGAGTTTAATTACTATTTATTGTGTCTTAGACCCAAGAACATGGGTGACTGTACTGTAATAAGGAAGGTCGGATACATCCTACACATAGACGCAACCAAAATGTAATGCAAACATATCCATGTGTCTTTCAATCTCTATATTGAAAATTTTCAATAATATTCGTCTATTTTCTGTTTCTGAGATCAACCACAAATTGACGATAATGCTGTTTAGACTACACTGTAAGGTTATATGTGGCAAATTCGTGTCCAAAAGTTGTCAACTTCATTTCAAGTGTCGTTGTGGTTACTTGTATCTAAGCTTTTTCAGGGTGCGTTGAATAAAATGTAATTCAATTACAAATGGTGCAGTTTTATCACTGTCAGAGCTTTTCAGGTGAATTCTTTTAACCCCACTACAAATTTCAATTTTATAAAAATGATTTCTCGAAAATAAATCTCTTTAAAATAAACCTCCTTCAAAAAAAAAACCCAAAAATTTGTAGCACATTTTCAAGAAGGTTATTTGGAGTCTAACCGATAATAATCTTCGTGTCCACAAAATAAGATCAATCAATAAAAAATACATCACACCTGACGATGCGTATCCTTTCACAAAATAAAAAAGATTGTGAGATTTATAAATGGTAAACTATTCACATTCTATGTTGGTCCATAGAAAATTCAAATGGTTGTAAAGTATCGGGTGTTTTTTTAGAGTGAATGAAGTTTAAATTGAAATAAAACACATCTAAAGTTTACATTGAAGCCAAATTTTTTTTTAATTTGAAAGATAATTTTATGACATTTGTTTTAAAAATAATTTCCGGCATATGTCCACCACGACTAGCTCTGAGGAACCACATTCGACCAGACCAATTTTGGACCAATTTTTCGACTAATTCAGGCCTTATTTTATCAATAACACGAGATATATTGGCATTCAAATCGTCTATTGCTTCTGGTTTATCAGCATAAACCAATAACTTGACATAACCCCAAAGAAAATAATCCAGTGGAGTTACGTCCCATGATCTTGGTGGCCAATTAATTGAACCGTTTCTCGAACTCATGTTATCGCCAAATCTTTCTTTCAATAAATCAATTGTTATGATCGCAGCATGAGGTGTAGCACCATCTTGTTGGAACCAAAACACTTCTGGTTCGATACCATTGAAATTTTGAAATAAATAATCATTGATCATCGATCTGTAACGAGCACCATTCACATTAGCTCCATCATCGTTTTTAAAGAAATATGGATCGATGATGCCTCCAGTGGATAAAGCACACCCATACAGTAGTGCATTTTTCAGGATGCAATGAAATCTGCAGAAATTCTTGAGGATTGTTTTCATTCCATATACGGCAAATTTGCTTGTTTACATAGCCACTCAACCAGACATGAGCTTCATCACTAAACGCAATTTTACGATAAAAAGTGGATCAACTTCAAGCTGTTCAAGGCCCATCAGCACACAAACGACGCTTACTATGGTCAAGTGGCTTTAGTTCTTGAATCAGTTGGATCTTGTATGTCTGTAGACCAAGATATTTACGCAAAATTTTTCATGTAGTGGATGCAGAAAGTCCAACTTGTTGTGAACGTCAACGAATAGACAAATCTGGATCACTATTAACACTATGACTTACAGCAGCGATATTTTCTTCTGTGCGTACAGTTTTTTGTCTTGTTGTTGTTGTTGGATCGAGTAGAGAAAATGTTGTCCGAAATCTGTCGATAGTTCGACGAATAAGCTGCTCTGATGGAGGATTATGCAAACCATAAATTTCACGAAGTGCTCTATAAGTTTGGCGAATAGAACACTGATTTGGAAAATAAATTTCAACAATTTGTAAACGTTGTTGCGGCGTGAGCCTTTCCATGATAATTTGTCAATGCCGCCTACTAAACAGAAATGTCAAAATAACATGGCTTCTACCTTCTGTCAAATTACTGTTATCCCTATCGAAAGTTCTAACACTCTAAAAAACACCCGATAGTTATAAGGACTCAGTTATATCCAATAAATACTTTGTGTATGCGTAAGGAAACAAAATATAATTATTATAAAATAAAATAACGAAAAGGATATTTAAGTTGACAGAGGGCTTTTAAAATATCTTAAATATCAAACAGATTAATGCTGCTAACCTCCTTAAATATTTTTTGTAATGTAGTTTGAAGTGGGGTAAGTAGAATTAACCTATATGATATGTAAAATTTTAAAAATTTCCTGCTATTGTTGAGAATGATCGGGAGGTTATGCAGTTTAATAAGATGGTGCTACCTGCCATATGGTCACCTCAACAATCGATTTATTGAAAACAAAATTTGGTGATGTTATTATTTCAAGAAATGGTCCAGTTAATTATTCCCCCAGGTCGTGTGAATCAACACCTTGTGATTTTTTTTGAGATATAGTAAGTCATATGTTTATACTGATAATCCAACAACAACTGAACGATTGAAAATAAACATTCAACGTAATATTGGTTAAATACAGCCAAATTCATGTGAGAGAGTGATGAAAATTGGGTTGACAGAATGCAGTCCGCAACGAGAAGTCGTAGTGGTCATTCGGATGATGTTATTTCCCATTTATAAGTTTATAATGTAACCTTTCAAATAAAAATCTTCTGTCCCATTGAATAACTTATGTGTTTTTTATTTTTATTTGTAACATCGCTATTAGAAAACCCTTGTAAGGAATGTTATTTGTGATATATGGGGCCAAATGCGTGAAAATATCATGATAAATTGGAATGATGGAATTCCCTTTCTCTAACAAAATCGTTAAGAACATTTGAAGGAATTAGTATCTGAACTTTAATTGTTATCGATTGGTCTTTCAAATAACCTCAATCAATTAATGGAACACACATCATAAAAATGCGACCTAAAAATGTAAAGCGCCCCTTTATGTTTTGTGAATGAAACACATTATTTATTAAAAAATTACTTAAATTTTCATTTCATTAAAATGTACAATGGATACCATTAGTTATGAAACAAAACATTATTTAAATGTCTACCACAGAAACGCTGGTAGGAATGAAGTCTTTGAACCGAATTTTCCATGAATCTCTCACACAAATCAGGTTGTACGTTAGCAATTAATCGTTCAATATTGATCTGTAAATCGTCTAAATTTGCAGTATAATTACTGTAGACCAACGACTTAATGTAACTCCAAAGAAGAAGTTCAATGGAGTTGAATCGCTGAGAATGAATTTCTTATGAAAATTTGCATCATTCCGATTTTTTCTAAGCACCAATTACTGAATACACGGCGCTTTAAACGATCTGTTGGTTTGAGTTCTTGGGTTAGTACAATTTTGTTTGAGTGTAAACCAACGTCTTCTCGTAAAATTCGCCACAAAGACGTCTGGAAGGGGACTGTTACGAGTACTTGCGAACGTCGTGAAATCGATAAATTTTGGTCTTCACGAACACTTTCACGTACGGCAGCAATATTCTCTTCACTTCTTGCATTTCTTTGTCCCATTGGCACTGTACCATCATGAAGTGTAAACTTTTTTTCAAACTTCCTTACTAAGCATTCAACTGTTCTTGTATCCGAATGATTATAACGACCGAAAATTGGAGATAAAGCACGTTAAGTAAGAGTAACAGATCGCGATTTTTCATAATGAATTTGGATTATTTGTGAACGTTGTTGGAGTGTGTGCCTTTCCATGATTAAATGGTAGACATTGACAAATACAACTGTCAGTGTCAAAAATAAACAATTGGTGCCATGCGTTAGTAATGTCAGTTTAAATATAGGGCGCTCCCACTGAAAGACCCTTTATATCTGAATAATGTGATCAAAATTTTTCGAATAAAATTTCCATTTCGAAATAAAGGTAAATCTTCATTTGTTCATTAGAAATAAATTTAATTATCAAAAAGAAGGGATCATATGCGAAATCTGACGAAATTTTCGAATTCAGCCGATTAAACCGTAACAATATTAAATTTTGTGGTCTATCATTAAGCAGAAAATTCAGGAACCTCGATCGCTCTACAGAAGAAGCGTGAAGCTTTTTTGCTTGGAACAAACTCATCTTTTCTCAGATATGGAGTAAATGGGGTGTAAAAATGAGCGAGGTCTTTAATTTCCTACACAAACCTCTTCCAATCGAGTTCGCTCAGAAAAATGCCTTCAATTCTTCCCCAATTGAAATCGAGATTCGATGAAAAAGAAAGATTGAACCGCGGCCGTATCGATAACTCCCCCGTAAGTCCGGAATTGAGACATATTTCGCAATGTCAAGAAGAATTATCGCATCCGTTAAGGGAAAATAACATTTGCTCTTTCCATCGCAATCGGAAGCAATTACGCTGCAGGAAAAACACGTTAATTGCAATAAAGGACCCTTAATGGCTCTTCGGGCCACTTTCAAGCAGAGAGGTGCGATATTTATTAGGTGCTTAATGCTAGGCAGATGTCTATACCAAACATTACCTTGAACTTTGAATTTGAAATGTTGAGAAGTTTAAAAGGGACGTTTCATAAACTTGTTTATTTAAACTGATTTAATACAGCTTTCTATTCTTGCAAAATTTTGTCCTTTCACAGCTGAAAACACAAATACCGGAAATAGATTACTTTATATTTACATCCATTTTTGCAAAATGCAATGTCCCAGAAGTACCTGAAATTTGTCAAGGAAATACAGATCGATAAAAACAAGCTTTTTATACTTGATAGAAGGGTTTTTCACTATCTTTATTATCGAACAGAGAAATTCTGAAATCCCTACTACGATAAAATAGAAAAAGGCTTCTTACTTGATAGAAGAAATATAACAAAATTTGAATATCAAAACAGATTTAATCTGGCAGTTTTTTACAATTTTAATTTCAAAAAAATTTTTATTCAAAAAACTTTTATAATTAAATTAATGTCTATATAAGCACCGCTCATATTTAATAGACGTATATAATCAAAACTCAATATACAATGTCTAATGGAATAAATAAACCAACAAATATAAATAGTCATTTAAAATTAATAAATAAATATTTGAACGAGACAAAATTTTGTTTCTGATCTTACCATTATGAACACCAATTCCTTTTCAAAAACATAAAACACAACTTAAGGACTTCTCAAAAAATATAATTACTTTGAAATACTACTCTGTCAAGAAAGTACCGGGAATTTTCAATTAAAACAACATTTTTACATTTAATCGTCAAAATTTATTGGGTCGCCTTCAAAATAGGCTCCATTTGCTCCAATACATCTATGCCCACGGCACTTCCAATTATCGAAACATTTTTTATAGGCGCTTTCCGGGATGGACTTTAGCTCTCGCGCCGAATTTTGTTTTATGACTTCAATCGACTCAAAACGGGTGCCACGACGGGGCAATTTTAGTTTTGGGAAGAGGAAAAAGTCGCAGGGAGCCAAATCCGGCGAATACGGTGGTTGCTGAAGCACGTTTGTTGAGTTTTTGGCGAGAAAGTCAGTCACAATCGTAGCTCGGTGAGAAGGCGCGTTATCGTCATGCAAAATCCATGAGTTGTTCGCCCACAAATTTGGCCGCTTCTTACGGATACGCTCACGCAAACGTTTCATAACGCCTAGGTAATACTCCTTGTTTACCGTCTGACCCTCTGGAACGAATTCGTAGTGCACCACGCCACGGATATCGAAGAAAACAATGAGCATCACCTTCATTTTCGAGCGGCTTTGGCGTGGTTTTTTCGGTTTCGGCTCATTTTTTGCCACCCATTCCGATGATTGCTGGCTTGTTTGCATATCGTACTCGTAGACCCAGGTCTCATCACCAGTTATAATGCGTTCCATGAATGTAGAATCGGAATTATAGCGATCCAGCATGTCTGAAGCAACCTGTTCGCGATGACGTTTTTGAAGAAAATTCAGGTCTTTCGGTACGAGTCGTGCGGCCACCTTTCTCATGCCCAACATATCAATCAAAATCGTACGTGCGGACTCGTGGGATATCTTAAGATCATGTGCTATCTCTCTCAAGCTGGTACGACGGTTTTCCAGCACCCTTTCCTTAATTTTATCGACGTTATCTTCGATCGAAGCCGTCGATGGGCGACCACTTCACGACCGTCCTTGAAGGCTCTGTACAACTGATATGCACGAGTTTTCGATAGAGCATTATCACCAAAGGCCTTTTGCAACATTTTCAATGCATCGGCACACGAAAATTCATTTGCAACACAAAACTTTAAACAAATTCTTTGCTCAACGTAATCACCCATAGTAAAAATCGTCACGCACTCTGACATCGACTGACTTAATCAGCTGTTGCAAACACACTAGTTGACAGATCCCGCTCAAGCTTGGCATAGTAATTAAGGACAGTGGTACCAACCTAGGAAAAAAATTTTTCACCTGCCTCATTGCCCCGCCAGATTTAAATCGATAATCCTGGTACTTTCTTGACAGAATGTATATAATATCTTTGAATATTCAAATTTGTTGTTTCAAAAATCTCTCAAAACATGCTCTACATTTTCAAAAAACAATCAGAATTGCGAAAATCTCTTCATCGGCCCTAAATAATATTTAAAATATCAAAATCAACTAACACTCACTATATCTTACTTCAGAGTGGTGACCAGATAAATTGCTTTAAACAGACTAACTTTAAAAACCAAGATTGTCTATGTTCGTCACAAAATCACAGAAAACTGTAAGGTAGTACAAGGTTTTTCTTTAAACCATTGACATTCCATAATGAGATTTATTCAAGCCTAAATATAAATATATATTATGTATATAATAAAATAGAAAACGGCTTTTTAATTGATAGAAGACATCACAAAATTTGAATATACAAACAGATTCAATCTGTCAGTCTTCTACAATGTTAATTTCAAAAAAAATTTCATTCAAAAAACTTTTAGAATTAAATTAATGTCTACATAAGCACCGCTCATATTTAATAGACGTATATAATCAAAACTCAATATACAATGTCAAATGAAATAAATAAGCCAACAAATATAAATAGTTATTCGAAATTAATCAATAAATATTTGAAGGAATATATTTAGGCTTGAATACATCTCATTATGGAATGTCAATGATTTAAAGAAAACCTTATAATATTATACTTCACAGTTTTCTGTGATTTTATGACGAACATAGACTATCTTGATTTTTAAAGTTAGTCTGTTTAAAGCAATTATCTGGTTACCACTTTTAGGTTAGATATAGTGATTGTTAGTTGATTTTGATATTTTAAATATTATTTAGGGCCGATGAAGAGATTATCGGAATTCTAATTGTTTTTTGAAGATATAGTGCATGCTTTGAGAAATTTTGAATATTTGAATATTTAAATATATTAAATATTTCAAATAAATTATATTTTTTGAGAAGTCCTTAAGTTGTGTTCTATGTTTTTGAAAAGGAATTGGTGTTCATAATGGTAAGATCAGAAATAAAATTTTGTCTCCTTCAAATATTTATTTATTAATTTTAAATGACTATTTATATTTGTTGGTTTATTTATTTCATTTGACATTGTATATTGATACGTCTGTTAAATATGAGCGGTACTTATGTAGGCATTAATTTAATTCTAAAAGTTTTTTGAATGAAAATTTTTTCAAAATTCGAATTGTAGAAGACTGACAGATTAAATCTGTTTTGATATTCAAATTTTACCTACTACAAATTTCAAACTTATAAAATTTCTGAAAAAATTAAGATTAGATTGAATAAATGACTCAAAGAACAGTGTTCACTTTTTAATATACTTATTAATATCATTATTATTTATAGAAAGCGGCCGTCTATCCATCCTACCACTGCGTCCACGCGGACTATTGTGGTTCACCACGACGAGATCCAGGTTTTGGTTAAAACCGATAATCTTGTTCGGGGATAATTTTGTCAGATCGAAGTGGGCTATAATAGCCTGACCAAAGACCTCGAATCTGATGCGACCCACAGTTGAGTACTCTAAGACGAAGAGTTTGGCGGTTTCAGGCAAAGCCTGCATTCTTCGTCTTCAACCAGACCGATTTTATGCCTGTGCGCTTTCAGCCTGCAGTGACCTGTCATAATTCCGACAAGTTTCCTGAATTTGGCTTTGTCCAGACCTAGCGCTAGGTCTGGTTCGAAACCGTAGCAAGGAACGCCTTTGAATGTTTCAGGCCAGGATGGCTTAGCCAGAAAGACTCTAGTCTTGAATTAATTCTGCCTGTTATCGTCCGCTTAGGCACGTCAAGTGGTATTTCCAGGGTTCCTGGCCTACCAGAAGCAGCGTGGCTCCAGCAAACGCCAGTCGATCTGCCTCTTCGTTACTCAAATAGTTTGAGTGGCTCGGTATACAAACAATAGTTTTGCATACCGAGCCTGTTTACAGTAAATCTCCGGATTTTTCTGTCCAATGGCCGAGTGCGTTCTGTAGCATACTGCGTTACCTCGGGAGGGTGGATGCCCACAGGTGGTACTTGTACCACCTGGCCACGCCATTGGTGTTGGACTCAAGGGGTAGTGGTTGAAGGTCCGCATGCTGGACTAGGGAGGTATTTCGTTTATCTGTTCACAGACACTCATGTTCGGGATATTCTCATGAAATGTCTCAGGACTAAGCGGAGCGTGACGGTTCGACCGGCCTCGTCCTGAACCTGGATTTATTGTGTGACGTTTAAGTTTTTGTGGATCTCGACGAAATGGCTAGTCCGTTGGTGCTTGAAGCCAGGATCAATCGAAAGCCTTCACATGGGTTCGTGGGTCTTGACGTACAGGCCGGATTGACGGCTCGTATCAGGATCAATTGAGGCATAAATCTTGGGATTATCTTAGTTCATGAGACTGCATTCGGATGGATGGATAGGAAGCTCTTCCGGCGTGTGAGTTGAATCCCAAACAACTCGGGAACTGACAGTTGTAGGTTTTCGAACTGAAGCCCAAACTGGAAGCTGGTGGGTTCATTTCTTCGGAGGGTTTCTCGCTTCGCGCGATGATATGGCGTAATCCTTATCACACTTTCTGCCTCTGGGGGCAGACTGTGGAGACTGCTGAGTAGTCACTTGGTGAAAGAGCTACGCTCACAAGCCAATACAATTAACTGGTAAAATTCACACCATTTGTCGATAGTGTCCAGTATCTCTTGAAGAACGGCCGATATCGTCACCTCCAATATACCTTTCACTATGGTTGTTAGCCCATCAGCAAATGCTTGAACATCGACTCCCCACAATAAGATGATCGCTAGCAGGTCATCGACGAGAAGGGTCCACAGTAAAGGCGAGAGAATAACGTGCAACGCATAAGGTGACACAGCACTGTCATGGATTGTCGTGTCTGTCGGCGTATTGCGACCGTTTTTCTCGCAATGCTATGTCTACTGTCTTTCTATAATTCGAAGAGAATACCAAGTGATCATACTTTTGCCTATTCTAATCATGAATATGAACCATCTTGTCATCTTGCGGATTTGAACGCATTTGTTGTAGCTGTTCTTGACCCTTAGAGTCGTATTGGAAATTGGGAGTTCTATAACATGCAGGAAATATTCTCTGAAATAAAACAATAATTACATTTCATCAAAAGTTATAGCTATGTCATGGAGTGAATTCTAGTGAACATATATTCCAATCATTATTTCCAGGAAATTTCATCGATCAAAGAATTGCCCCCAATTAGTGATGAACATATCGAATAACATAGCTATTAGATTACTTAAAAAATTCAAACAGATAAAACCTATTTGATGCACTGGAAAAGCTCAATTCCGAACGAATAGTTGATAAATCCAATTATTTTCCATTAGGTTTTCGCTAATAAAATTTTTCCGGAAATATATCTCTCAATATTCATTCTGCTATATGTCAGTAATTGGCTTTCGAAATTAAGATTTCATGATATTTTGAGATTTTGTCATTTTTCATTTCTGTTGAGAGTTTTTTTTCCAATTCGATGGAAGTTGAAAATATATTCGATCCATGAAACACTCGATGACCCAATTAAAGAATTAAAAATATATTCGAACTTTATACATCTGAATCACAAAATAAGCAATTTTGAGAATACAATATGGAGTTTGAGCTATGCCTTGTTATGGTTTGAATCCTACCTAACAGGAAGAAAGCAGAGCTATACTCAAGAAAGATGGAGTAAAATCCAAATCATTAGTAGATCAACAGTTATTATAACATAAAGTGTTATAGGGCAGTGTATTAAGTCCAATATTCTTTTTGCTGTTTCTGAAACATTGGTACGATGTCTTCCGAGTATATTTAAAATCCATCATTTTTGTTAAATTTGTTGATGATACAAATGTTCATTCATTCTCAACAAAGTTATACAGGTTTGGAAAATCACGTTTTGGAGATACGATATAAGCATAAGAAAGAGAGCTCCGACCGTCCAGTGGAACATTGAAATAATTGAAAGATATGCTCTTTAGGATGATGAATAATCCAGTGCATAACACAAAAATAATCCTCTTATCGCTCACATACATATCCCATGTGGGGATTGGGCAGTTAGGATGATACAGTTGGCGCATACAAGTCGGTAATGTTAGTGTGTAATTCCATAACAGTTGAAAATCAAATAGGCTCTTCGTGAATAGAAATGTTTACCGTAACGGAAAAAAAATTGAATATCAGAACAGATTTAATCTGTCAGTCTTCTACAATTTTAATTTCAAAAATATTTTCATTAAACAAACTTTTAGAATTAAATTAATAATGTCTTATAAGCACAGTTTATATTTAATAGACGTATAAAATCTAAACTCAATATTCTATATCGAATGGAATAAATAAACCAACAAATATAAATTGTCAATTAAAAACAATAAATGAATATTTGAAGGAGACAAAATTTTGTTTCTGATCTTACGATTATGAAAACTAATTCCTTATCAAAAATAGAAGGTAAAGGCCTCTTCCTATTTTTTATATAGATTTTTCTGAGAAGTCCTCAAATTATGTTTTGTATTTTTGAAAAGGAATTAGTTTTCATAATTGTAAGATAAGAAACAAGATTTTGTCTCCTTCAAATACTCGCTGGCAACACACAAAACGTTCACTTAGATACAAGGGTGATCTAACTAGTATTCAGTCTGAAATCATATATAAAATTAAAATTCCATGATAATCAAATTTAATCCATTCAAAAGTGAACATTTCTAACCAATTCTTGATAAATAATTAATACTATAATTAATAATAATTGAAAATCATATACTAAAAACCCATATCAGTACCTATTTTCGCCCCGCACAGTTTCAGGAAAGTATGGGATATTAATATTGAATATCTGTATTCGAAATTTAAAAACTCATAGTGGAAGGTAGTTATGATCCAAATACATTGCATTATTATAATTCCTCGAATTACCTAATATCCATTGTTTATTGCACTTTGTAATCGTGAATATTGATATTTTTATATTGCCTGCAACAGGATATCCATTACGTATAACCAATAAAAACTCAATTCCATGTAAAAGTTAAGTACACCTCGCGAGGGATTCATTCAAAAAACATTGATGGATGAAAAATCAGGACAGCCGACGTTACCGTCAATCGAGTTTTGTGGGGAAAATACAACAGTCTGAGAAGCTAGAAAATGACAGAACCGAACTTTTTTGGTACCAAAAGTTCTGTTGATCATATGGACTATAGCTAAATAAAATAATGAATTCACCAATGAAGCGTCAGCAATTTCAGTGCAAGTATGTTTAAAATTATATAAATAGTCACAGTATAGTGTCCTCCAGCTGATCATGATGGGTAAGATCGAGGGACGTAGAGGAATTGGCAGAAAACAGGCCTATTGGTGGAGAAATATTAGAGAATGGACCGGAATAAGAAAAGCAAAACAACTGTTTAGATTGGCACAAGATAGAGATAGTTTTGTTATGTTAATCGCCAACGTCAAGGGGACTTGATACGGCACATCGTGAATTCTACCGGTTAAGTTACTGGCATGTGAACGTGGCTCTTTCACCAGGTAACTACTCAGCAGTATCCACAATCTGCCCAGGAAGCAGATAATGTGATAAGGATACGCCTTAACATCGCGCATTAGCGAGAATCAGTCCGAAGAGTTAAACCCACCAGCTTCCAATTTCGGCTTCATTCCGAATATCTACTCTGTGACTGGTAGCGGCGAAGCACTATCCAACCGCTACTGGCTCTGCAGTGTCAGTTACCCAAGTTTTTTTGGGACGCAACTCACTCGCCGAAGGGGTTTCTTATCCACTCACCAGAACGCAGTCACATAAACCAAGATAGTCTCAAGAAGTGATGCATCAATTGATCCTGGTCCGAGCGCCGTCAAGAACCACGAACCTTTGTGAAGTCTTTCAATTTATCCTGGCTTCAAGCACCAACGGTCTAAGCTGTATCATCGAGATCTACAAACGTCGAACCGCTAAACCCTGAAGCATTTCTCAAGATATCTTAAAACATGAGCTTCTGCGGACAGATAGGTGGAATACCCTTCTAGTCCAGCATGCGGACTTTCAACCACTGCCCCCTCGAGTCCAACACCAATTGGGTGGTCGGGTTGAACGAATACTTCCCGAGGGCCTCCACCCTCTTGAGGTAAAGCAGTATGCTACATAACGCACTCGGCCATTGGATAGAAACATCTGGATATTTACTGCAATAGGGTAGGGCACGTTTGTTTTAATGGTGAAGCCCTGTGCTGCTACAGACACCCATGTCACTGAATTGGACAACGTGGCTCAGCCCTCCTTTTCACCTTTACGGTAAATCTAGGGCCCCATTCGGTTGATTTTTCACACCACGGGTCCAGTGACCGGCGCGGGTGACATTGCTTTAGATATCAAGACTTAATCCTCCATTTCAAGGGGATGAAACTAGGATCTAAGTCAAGACAAGCGCCCCCAGCGAGTCAAGCTGCAATGTCATGGGGGTCACTTGATACGGTACATTAAGAAGTAGTGCATTCTGTTCGAATAAATCATTATGTTTGAGTATTATGTACACTCTTGGAGTCTAGTCCGTTCCTTTAGACTCGCTCTGTATATCCATTTTCGTAGCTGCTAGTAAATTAGTCTCTTACTTTGCCGATTCATTGATGTAGAATACCCTGGTTAATTTCATTCTCGTGATAATCGAAGTTTGTACTCGAGCTAAACTCTGTGACCCAGTTACCTTCCTACAATTAATAATAGTTATACGAGTTCTCCGACTTCTTGGAATTCAATTAATAAATATTATGCCACAATTACAGTCGGAAAAGAGGCTTTCTGATCTTCAAATATTACAGTTCCGAGTATATCAAGCCTCCTCCTGTTTGATTTAACCTAATGATACTTTTAATTACTTTCCATTTCAAAACTGATTGTTTCGACCCACTGATAAGCGTTCTTGATATTCTCAGAGCATTTTGAGCGCTAATTTCATAGGATGGCCCGTTTTTTTCTGAATAAACAGATACACAAAATTGAAGAAATTTGATAAATTCTGAGATGGTTTCAAAAACTTGCAGTTTTTTGTTGATCTATATTGTTCCTGTATAATGAAACACTGTTCACTTTTTCTGTGTACTATCATTGTTTATTTACCGCCGACTTTTGAAAGAGCAAACAAGCTTATCGCAATGATTAATCACAATAGGTTTTTGTGGATTGAATCGAAGAACTGTGCCGTTGTTTAACTTTAAGATGCATAAAGTTATCTCGATGGACTTATCAGATAAGATAAACCAACAAAAGTGAGAAAGGAAAGTAAATACATACACTTTAACCATGACAGATATAATTCTTAGCTGTATATAAGCCAAGTTAAGAGGATTATCGAACTAACAGTATGTAATTTATTAACTAATACTTTGGCAATCGATAATATGTGGATTACTATGTTAACAATAATAATCGCGATTATATTGCGGCTAAAGCCGCAAGCGACAAAGTTGGAATATTACGAGTATAATAAAAAATGCGATAGTTTAGGCCGAAGCCAAGAGCGACAAGGTTGATTACTACGTGAATAATAATGAATGCGATAATTTGGGCCGACGCTATAATATAAACGACAAAGTTGACTATTACGAGAATAATAATAAAGGCGATAATTTGGGTCGAAGCCACGAGCGACAAGGATGATTACTACGCGAATAATAATAAATGCGATAATTTTGGCCGAAGCCACATGTGACAAGGTTAATTGCTATAACAATAATAACCATCTCTTATTGTTACAGGATATTCAAAAACTAAAAGCTAGGTGTGCGCCAATGCATCTTTTCTAACAAAATGAGGGAAAATAACGAAAGATATTGGAAATGCTATTTGTGGGTGGATTTAATGAGTGAAATAAACTTTAATATTTTGAGATGTATGCTAATAAATAAGTAAAGAATAAACGTAATTATATTTTTCTCCCTTGAAGTTTGCATTCTGGCCATAAGAGTCATTCACACGTTGTGGATTACTATCTTAATAATAATAATCGCGATTATATTGCGCCTAAAGCCGCAAGCGACAAAGGAGGCTATTACGAATATAAGAATAAATCCGATAGTTAAGTCCGATGGCAAGAGCGACAAGGTTGATTACTACGTGAATAATAATGAATGCGATGATTTGGGCCGAAGCTATAAGTGACAAAGTTGAGTATTACGAGAATAATAATAAATGCGATAATTTGGGTCGAAGCCACGAACGGCAAGGGTGATTACTACGCGAATAATAATTAGGGCGATAATTTTGACCGAAGCCACAAGTGGCAAGGTTGATTGCTATAACAATAATAACGAGCTCTTATTGGTACAGGATATTTAAAAACTAAAGGCTAGGTGTGCCCCAATGCATCTTTTCTAACAAAATGAGGGAAAATAACGAAAGATATTGGAAATGCTATTTGTGGTTGGACTTAATGAGTGAAATAAAATTTAACATTTTGAGATGTATGCTAACAAATAAGTAAAGAATAAACCCCTTGAAGTTAGCATTCTGGCATTAAGGGTCATTCACACGTTGTGGATTACTATCTTAACAATAATATTCGCGATTATATTGCGCCTAAAGCCGCAAGCGACAAAGGTGGCTATTACGAATATAAGAAAAAATGCGATAGTTAAGGCCGAAGGCAATAGCGACAAGGTTGATTACTAGTCAATAATAATCAATGCGATGATTTGGGCCGAAGCTATAAGTGACAAAGTTGAGTATTACGAGAGTAATAATAAATGCGATAATTTGGGTCGAAGCCACAACTGACATGGTTGATTGCTATAACAATAATAATGATCTCTTATTATTACAGGATATTTAAAAACTAAAGGCTAGGTGTGCCCCAATGTATCTTTTCTAACAAAACGAGGGAAAATAATGAAAGATATTGGAAATGCTATTTGTGGTTGGACTTAATGAGTGAAATAAACTTTAATAGTTTGAGATGTATGCTTACAAACAAGTAGAGAAATAACGTAATTTTATTTTTCTCCCTTGAAGTCAGCATTCTGGCCATAAGAATTATTCACACGTTGTGGATTACTATCTTACCAATAATAATCTCGATTATATTGCGCCTACAGCCGCAAGTTACAAAAGTGGCTATTACGAATATAAGAATAAATGCGATAGTTTAGACCGAAGGCAAGAGCGACAAGGTTGAGATTACTACGTGGATAATAATGAGTGCGATGATTTGGGCCGAAGCTATAAGTGACAAAGTTTAGTATTACGAGAATATAATAAATGCGATAATTTGGGTCGTAGCCACGAACGACAAGGGTTATTACTACGCGAATAATAATGAATGCGATAATTTTGGCCGAAGCCACAAGTAACAAGGTTGATTGCTATAAAAATAACAAATATCTCTTATTGTTACCGGATATTTAAAAACTAAAAGCTAGGTGTGCACCAATGCATCTTTTCTAACAAAATGAGGGAAAATAACGAAAGATATTGGAAATGCTATTTGTGGTTGGACTTAATGAGTGAAATAAACTTTAATATTTTGAGATATATGCTAACAAATAAGTAAAGAATAAACTTTATTATATTTTTCTCCCTTGAAGTTTGCATTCTTGCCATAAGAGTCATTCACACGTTGTGGATTACTATCTTAACAATAATAATCGCGATTATATTGCGCCTAAAGCCGCAAGCAACAAAGGTGGCTATTACGAATATAAGAAAAAATGCGATAGTTAAGGCCGAAGGAAATAGCGACAAGGTTGATTACTAGTGAATAATAATCAATGCGATGATTTGGGCCGAAGCTATAAGTGACAAAGTTGACTATTACGAGAATAATAATAAATGCGATAATTTGGGTCGAAGCCACGAACGAAAAGGGTGATTACTACGCGAATAATAATAAGGGCGATAATTTTGCCGAAGCCTGAAGTAACAAGGTTGATTGCTATAACAATAATAACGATCTCTTATTGTTATAGCAAATAACGTAAGATATTGGAAATGTTATTTGTGGAAGGACTCAATGAGTGATATAAACTTTAACATTTTCAGATGTATGCTAACAAATAAGTAAAGAATGTAAAGAATTAACGTAATTATATTTTTCTCTCTTGAAGTTAGCATTCTGGTCATAAAAGTCATTCACACGATATCTTTAAAGTTTCTATTCACATGTGGTTCTAGATAAGTTAAGTAGGAATAAAATATTAAAATAAGAAAATAGGTCGACATACAAATTGCCGTGAGAGTATTCATTTCTATTAAAATTTCGGGTAAATTTCTAACAGTTTGCATAGAAGATTCACCACCAAATAAGTTTTAAATATTTCACAGGTTCACAGAAAATTTAAAATGGTGAAAACACCATTCCATCCCTATCATCTTCTGTCGGATTTAAATCTGGAATCTTTTCAAGATAATCAGTATAAAGCCGTGCATTATCATGTATAAAGTTTGCTTTTTCTACAATTATTATTATTGATATGATACTCCTAGATCTTCTGTGAACATACCTTAGAAGCTTTTTCAGCTTGTGCGAGTTAGGAGTTCAGTTGTGTTCTGGGTGGGCTTTGTTATTGCGATCTTGTGCCACTTTAGGTCACAGCAGTGTTAGTTTTCGACCCAACAGTGAAATGATGGCCGACACTCGTCCAACTAGAAAATTCCTTTCATGCCTGTACAGGATTCGAACCCGCGACCTTCCAATAATAATCATGAATGATAAAACACGATCTCCTGGATCCTCAGTCAGTTAGCTATGAGCAGTCTAAGTCCCATTTTGAATGAAGATGTGCGTGATTCGAAAGATTTGCCTCTCCATACCATAACTGCGCTTCCATCAAATGGAAGTCGCTCAGCAAAACACACGCGAAAATATCTCTGGAACTGCCATTGCCACCCTCTTTACACGTTTGAGACAAAATTGCGATTTATCGGAAAACAATACACGACTAAAATTCTATTGTCCAAGTCAAGTGTTTTCTTACAAAATTCAACCTCGCAATCCAGTGTCACGTGAAAAAGAGTGCAATATCCCTTGTTCGTGAATATAATCCAGAAGCCTGAAGGCACCCCCTAACTGTCCACTCAGTTACGTTTTAATTTTTCACTTCTTGCAGATGATTTTGAAGAGAAAATGCCGCGACTATTCGGTTGCTCAAAGGACTGTAACCAGAAAGTATATCTAGCTGTTATAGCCCTTCCTCGTCCTGAAGCAGCTCTATTGAGCCGACCAACGTAACTTTTCGTAACGTTGAAATACTCGTCACACACTGGAGAGGCTTTTATTAAAGTTTCTTGTACTTGCGCGTTGACTGCGGTCATCTTCTACAGAATCTAACACTAACAATGGTGACACCACTCAATCAAACAATTTGCAATAGACATATAAAATCAATGAAATAAAACATATACTGTTAATGCTTTTAAGGAATTAGTTGGAAAACTCTTTTTTGTCAAGCACTTATCGGAACAACTTTTTTTAATTGAAGCAGTAACGATATCATGCAGCGTTTTACACAATCATGGACACTTTTTCAAACCCTTGCCATTGTTTATACAAATATTCTAATTATAATAAAACGAAGAAGTACAACTCGAAAGAATTATAATGATGGGGCTTATGTAAATGAAATCAAGAATAATAATCAACTCGATTTCCATTCGCCATTTTTCCACCGTTCATTTTTCGCATGAATATTCGAAAAACTCGTTTTTTTGCGTATGACTTTCGACCTTCATGATGTAATCTTATCGATATGAAAATGTTAAGTGAAGCTTGGCATACCAGCGTGTTCGCTCAAGTACGAACAAGTGATGTAGGTGGCGACCTCTTGGATTCACATTCCACACCTTTCAGCATTCCAACTTTAGTCCAAGCAGTTACAGGTTTCTCCTTGGGCGAAACTGTGTTATTGATTTTCCGAGGAATCCTTCGCTTCGTGATACAACTTCCTAACTACAGATGCCGCCACAGGGAACGTGATAACGTGTCTAGAATACTAGTTCATAGGGATAAATTTTTTTCTGCAGAATACAAAATTGGAACCACAATAAATGACAACAAAATGACGAGTGTTTTGAGAAGTAAATAAATAATTTTTGACTTTCATGTTCATTACGTTCTGAATAAACATTATGAGATAAGTTTTTCTCAAATATTTTAATATTAACAGATATATTCTGTTAGCCTTCTACATATTTAATTTAAAAAAATTATATGTGATATTATAACTTCAAGAATTAAATTAATGTCATATAAGCACCGCTTATATCAAACGACATATAAAAGAAACATTCATTATACGACATCCAAACGAGAAAACAAAATCCAATGAATATAAATTGTTAACAAAAATTCCTATAAATGAAATAATTTGAGTAGAAAAAATTTTGGTTCTGCTCATCCCTCTTATGAAAACAGATATATTTCAAAATTTTTTAACATAATCCTAAGAATTTCATCATAAAACTATCTTACTTGGAATATTCAATATTATTGAATATCTAACTGAGTTACTTTTTAGAAAATATCAAGATATGTAAAAACATTCCTAAAAAACTTGTTTTGAGAGTTTAATTTATCGGATTTTTGTTAACAATTTATATGTATTGGATTTTGTTATCTCAATTGGATGTCGTATAATAAATGTTTATTTTATATGTCGTTTGATACAAGCAGTGCTTATATGACATTAATTGAACTCTTGAAGTTATAATATTAAATATAAGGAGTACAAATAAGTTTCCGCCGTTTTATTATAGATGGCGCTGCACGGAGTTTCGGTTAGCTTTCGCAGATGATAACCGGCTTAAAAAATAGTTTGGACATTCAAGAACAACATAACCTATTAATATCATTGATTTTATATTGGTAAAATATAATTCTTATAAGTTGAAAATGTCAAAATTTGAGCCAAGTAAGCGTCATTTGCGGGAAATATTAGTTTACTTCTTTAATTCAAAGAAATCTGCTGCTGAGGCGCATCAATTGCTCGTAGAAGCATATGGTGAGGGTGCTTTGAGTGAGAGAACGTGTCGAGAGTGGTTTCAAGAGTTTAAAAACGGTGATTTCGACGTAGAAGACAAAGATGGCAGTGGAAGGTCAAAAATTTACAAGGATGCAGAATTGGAGGAATTATTGGAGGAAGATTCATCTCAAACACAAAAAGAACTTGCTCTAACATTAGAAGTCACTCAGCAAGCAGTCTCACATCGTTTAAAATCATTAGGAATGATAAATATTTAATTTGTGTTAAAAAACGACGGAAACTTATTTGTACCCCTAATATTAAAATATTTTTTTGAAATTAAGTATGTAGAAGGCTAACAGAATATATCTGTTAATATTAAAATATTTAAAAATTTTTATGTACTTTCTATAAAGCATAAACCTCCATTTATTTTATTTTTATATTGAGATAAGTTGGAATTTACGGAGACCCCGTTTTTTAGGTTTTAGTGCTCAATTAAAAATTTTTTACCTACTCTAATATAAATAAAAAAATTTTTATTATTCTAAATGTAAGATACCACCTACCTGAAGAAGCAACTGTGATAGCGAAACAATTGTTATACCATAATAACAATAAAAAATTGTGAAAATCAGTATAACCTTTTTTAATATTATCAATATTTGACTTTGATGGACCATGCACTTCTTGAATAAATGTAATTTTTTGATATATTTAATTCTGCAAAATCTCATAAATTCTCTCCTTTCACTACGCATCTACACAGGATGTTATATAAGCTCTGTGACAAACTCTGAGGCATGATAGCTGGGGCAAAAAAATTACCTATAAACATTGCATCCGATTGGTTTCTGTTTAGAATATAGAAGCTGGAAAAGCTTCCGAGGGATCTTCACCGAAGATCTAGGAGTATCAGGATAATAATATTAATTTGAAAAAATATATTTTCTTCTTTAAGTTAGAACTGTGTTCAAACTTTAAAGATTGTATCAATTTTCTTTAACAATTAACGAATTAACGATAAAAATTATAATCAATCAAAATGAATCTCAAGGTTATAAAAAATGTTCGAATTTTCCACCTTTGGCTCGAATGAAAGCATCACATCGACAAACTAAAGATGCCGTTACTTGACGAATAAGATTTGGGTAATTTCTCATATAGTTAACTCCATCTTGATTTCTGTCGAGGAATTTTTGATGAGATGTGATTTCAACATGATGTGAGCAAAGGCTATTGAACTGAAATCATTGACGAAATGATCAAAAAGAAAACTTACAGTGATATTTTAAAACAATTTCATATCAATTTAAATGATCCTCAATTAATATTAAATAAGGTTATTCTGATTTTCACAATTTTTATTCTTATGTATACAACAATTGTTTCGCTATCACAGTAGCATCATCAGTCAGGTTTACATTTTGAATAATGTTGCAAACATAACAATAAAATTTGTGAGAATCGGAACAACCTTATTTATTATTAAATAATATGGAATTTCATCAAGTAAAGACTGATTCACTTTAATATAAATGAACCTTATGAAGAAAAGAAAATATGGTTTTCAATGGATCGTATAAAAGGTTTTAGCAGTAGTATCTCTAATGGGAATTAATTATTTAGCAGTAAATGGAAATAATTTAGCGAAGATGTTGGTGAACAATGAAGAAAGTAGCCCCAACTTTTCCGAATCGGGGATTTATCAAATTAAATGTGATTATTGTAATGCCACATATATAGGACAGACAAGCTGATGTTTACAACATAGAATCAATGAACATAGGATATCTATTTTGAAAAACCTGAAATCAACAGGTTTTGCAGAACATTGTATAGAGAATATTTTTTTTTTTAATGAGAAAGATATCACTTTACTATATAATGTTGAAAAGGAGGAATTGATGAACTATTTGGAGATTCTTTCAATCAAAAAAACCATTGAGAAAAAGGAGAATTTAACAAATTCCCAAATAATCCTTGGCAACACCCCTATATTGGATGCTGTTATTTCCATGCGCCCTAAAAAAACACAGGTGTCCTAAGTGCAATAAAAGAACCTTTTTTCAATTTTAGGTTACTTTTTGTACTCCTTTGAAAATGGTCGAAAGACCGAACCACGGGTCAGGATTCTGAATAAATTGCGAAACATAAAAACTGTGAATTTTTTAGATGAATATCCTTCAAGAACTCCGTTGTTTTCGTAATAGCCGAAATATAGGTGAACGGTGTTCATATTCACTGTATAGCATGAAACCTATGGTGGCTAGAGAAAATCTGTTTATGCCATCAAACCAAATGGTTTGATTAAAAAAAGAAGGGTGTTGCGAAAACCGCATCACTTTATCCATACTTATAACTGTAAAATATCGCAGAAAAATAGGAAAATATCGGGTGCTTTTTTAGAGTAATAAAACTTTAAATTGGAATAAAACAAATTTAAATTAAAATTGCAAATTTTTTTTATTTGAAAGATAATTTTATGACATTTATATTTTAGAAATAATTTCCGGCATATGTCCACCACGACTAGCTCTGAGGAGCCGCATTCGACCAGATCAATTTTGGACCACTTTTTCGAGTACTTCAGGCCTTATTCCATCAATAACACAAGTTATGTTGGCTTCCAAATCGTCTATTGTTTCTGGTTTATCAGCATAAACCAATGACTTGACATAACCCCAAAGAAAATAATCCATTGGAGTTATGTCGCATGATCTTGGAGGCCAATTAATTGGACCATTTCTCGAAATAATGTTATCGCCAAAGTTTTCTTTCAATAAATCAATTTTTACGGTAGCAGCATGAGGTGTAGCACCATCTTGTTGGAATCAAAACACTTCTGGATCGATACCATTCAAATTTTGAAACAAATAATCATTGATCATCGATTAGTAACGAGCACTATTCACTGTACATTAGCTCCAGCATCGTTTCTAGAAAAATATGGACCGATGATGCCTCCAGCGTGTAAAGCACACCATTTTTCAGGATGCAATGGAACCTGCAGAACTTTTTGAGAATTGTTTTTACTCCATATACGGCAATTTTGCTTGTTTACATAGCCGTTCAACCAGAAATGAGCTTTATAACTAAACACAATTTAACGATAAAAAAGTGGATCAACTTCATGCTGTTCTAGGGCCCAATCAGCAAACAGACGACGCTTATTAGGGTCAAGTGGCTTTAGTTCTTGAACCAGTTGGATCTCGTATGGATGTAGACCGTTTTTACGCAAAATTTTCCATGTGATGGATGCACAGAGTCCAACTTTTTATGAACGTCGACGAATAGACAATTCTGGATAATCATTAACACTTTGGCCCACAGCAGTGATATTTTCTTCTGTACGTACAGTTCATTGTCTTGTTGTTGTTGCATCGAGTAGAGAAAATGTTGTCCGGAATCTATCGATAGTTCGACGAATAAGCTGCTCCGATGGGCAATTATGTAAACCATAAATTTCACCAAGTGCTCTATAAGTTTGGCGAATAGAACACTGATTTTGAAAATGAATTTCAACAATTTGTGAACGTTGTTGCGGCGTGAATATTTCCACGCTTACTGAACAGAAATTTCAGAACAACATGGCTTCTACTTTCTGTCAAATCACAGTTATCTCTATCGAAAGTTCTATCACTCTAAAAAAAAAAACACCCGATAGAACACTCTGTAAAAATTTTTTCAATTTACAAAATTTCATTCAACATTAAGACTCGAAAATGTATACCATACTATTCGAAACTCACCGTAGATATGGAGAACAATTTGTACAATTTGGCATATACTCAAGCTGCATGGAAGGGCTTTCTGTATCTACGACAATAAACGGAAACATTGTATAAATGCCTTCCGAGAATTGTGAATTCTAATAACCCTGGAATTTCATTATGAAACATATCTTACATGCTCATAAAAATACCGGAAATTTAATAATAAACGTTGAAATTCACTTCTAGAAAATTCCACGAAAAATATTAAAAAGGAAGAGACTATATTTTTATTATGTTCGAGTATTTTGAAAAATGTAAATTTTTTGAACCCTTCATTGATTTCTCATATTATTTCTCGAAAGGGGGTGAATATTTCAATTCAATGGAAAAACGGAGCGGCAGCCATATTTTCATTTCAATCAAGAACAAACTCCGAGTTTAGTAATGGAACGAAATATCTGCCAAATGTCCTATTTTTATGGATGGCTATTCTTTTGATTACATTTTTCATTACGTTTTCGCTCTATTCCTCAAATAACAACTCTTATTGTGTCTTGCAGCGTTCGAGTCGATGCTGGAGTAAAGGCATACTTATCTTTAACGTTACCCCTCAAAAAAAGAGAAATAAAACTGTGGTCCTAAATCGCACGATTTCATCGGATACTTGATGAACACAGACATTTTTTCACGATAAGTGTAGCATGTTTCGCCATTCTAGTGAAAATGAACGCCGTTTAAATCCATCCAATATTAGGGCAAAAACATTCGTTAGCATCATTTTTGAAGAAAGTGAGTTAAGTCATCCGCCAACCCAAAATTAGCACCAAACTGTCTTTCGTTGATGGTTAAGTGACTGCTTCAGCACGTTTCTTGGATTTATGGAACCCCAAAACCGACACTTGTGTTTACTGACATAAACAGACACATGAAATAGGACTTCATCATTCAGAATTAGTCCAGAAAAAGTGATTTTGTTCATGCATTTATCATGAATGCCCACAGTTCATTGGACTAGGTCTGGAGTTCAGGCCCCGTCGAAGTACGAGGGGTGTTCAATGTATTCTCGGTACCGGAGTGATTTGCTAATAATATGATTAATCTAATTGTCTCATTTACTGATGACACTATCTGAGGGTATAAATATAAAATTTACGATAATCATTATAGTTTCCTAGGTATCCTAAATTAAATAATAAATATAATAATGAATAAATTAAATATACAATTTCAATAATTTACGATCATTAGTTTCCTAGGTATCCTCAGTGCAAGACGACCAGATTGAGTGACGCCACAATGATATAGAAAATCGAGCATCGTACTTCACTAAGCAGGGAAAAAGGTCAAAAACTCATTCATGAAGAGATGACTGCTGTTCACAAAGACTGTGCCTCGTCGTTATCCACCGTTCAGAAGTGTTCAACTTAATTCAAAAGAGGCAGAGAAAGCATTGAAGATGACCCTCGCTCGGGCGGGCCCGTTACCACCGAAAAAAATGTGAAAAAGTGTAAAAGCTGGTACTTGAAGATACCATAATAAAAATTAAGATGTTAGCAGAGATGACGAACCTATCCGTGGGTATCATATCGGGTGTTTTTTTTTAGAGTGATAGAACTTTCGATAGGGATAATTGCGATTTGACAGAAGGTTGTTTTGACATTTCTGTTCAGTAAGCATTGACAAATTATCATGGAAAGCCTCACGTCACAACGTCTACAAATTGTTGAGATTTATTTTCAAAATCAGTGTTTTATTCGCCAAACTTTTAGAGCACTTCGTGAAATTTATGGATTACATAAGCAACTTATTCGTCGAATTATCGATAGATATCGGACAACATTTTCTCTACTCGATGCAGCAACAACAATAACAAGACAAAGAACTGTACGGACAGAAGAAAATATCGCTGCTGTAAGTCATAGTGTTAATGATGATCCAGATTTGTCTGTTCGTCGACGTTCATAACAAGTTGGACTCTGTGCATCCACCACATGGAAAATTTTGCGTAAAGATCTTGGTCCACACCCATACAAAATCCAACTGGACCAAGAACTAAAGCCACTTGACCATAATAAGCGTCGTTTGTTTGCTGATTGGGCCCTAGAACAGCTTGAAGTTGATCCACTTTCTTATCTTAAAATTGTGTTTAGTGATGAGGCTCATTTCTGGTTGTACGGCTATGTAATCAAGCAAAATTGCCATATATGGAGTGGAAACAATCCTCAAGAAGTTCTGCAGGTTCCATTGCACCCTGAAAAATGTACTGTATGGTGTGCTTTACACGCTGGAGACATCATCAGTCCATATTTCTTTAAAACGATGCTAGAGCTAATGTTATAATGAAGGGTGCTCTTTACAGATCGATGATTATTTGTTTCAAAATTTGAATGGTATCGACCCAGAAGTGTTTTTAGTTCCACTAAGATGGTGCTACACCTCATGCTGCTACCGTAACAATTGATTTATTGAAATAAAGATTTGGCGATAACATTACTTTGAGAAATGGTCCAATTAATGCGTGCAACGGCATTGTATGAATTCTGGATGACCCGGTATCGGTTCACAATTTGAGTGTATTCCACTTTGAAGAAAAGTTATCGATATATGCCCATGAAACTTCGCGCCAACGCCCAATTGATTGGCCTCCAAGATCATGCGACTTAACTCCACTGGATTATTTTCTTTCGGCTTATGTCAAGTCATCGGTTTATGCTGATAAACCAGAAACAATAGACGCTTTGGAAGCCAACTTAACTCGTGTTATCGATGAAATAAGGCCTGAATTACTCGACATAGTGGTCAAAAATTGGTCTTGTCGAATACGGTTCCTCAGAGCTAGTCGTAGTGGGCATACGGCGGAAATTATTTTTAAAACATAATTGTCATAAAATTATCTTTCAACAATAAAAAATTGCTTCAATCTTAATTTAAATGTTCTTTATTTCAATTTAAAGATCTATTACTCTAAAAAAAAACACTCGATACATGCTATCCTTCATGACCAACTTTACCTCTCAAAGATCAGTGCAAGATGAGTACCGAGAATGCTCACCCCACCTCAGAAGCAAGTGCGAGTCGAGTGTTGTAAGGAGTTTTTAGAGCTCTGAAGAAAACTCATCGACTATTCTCAACCGGCTGGTTACTGGGGATGATACTTGGGTTCACCACTATGACCCTGACAGTAAATAAGAGTCCATTCAGTATATTGCAAAAGGGTGCACAGCCCAAAGAAGTTTGAAGTCACCCAGTCCGCTGGAAAAATAGTGGCTACGGTCTTTTCGGATTCTGAAGGTATTTTGTTGATATAATACACTGAATTTATAAGAATCATACGCAACCACTTTGCGTAATTTAAGAGAAGCAATTAAAGAAAAAAGGCATGGAAAACTCACAGCGGGAGTGTTGCTGCTTGACGACAACGCGCCGGTTCACAAGGTCTGCGTGGCGAGAGCTGCTGTGCGGGGATGTGGCTTCGAAGAAATTACTCATCCTCCGTACAGTCTAGACTTGGTCCCCAGTGACAAATGCCTATTCCCAAATGTGAAAAAATATCTTCGTGGAAAGCGATTTTCTGACGATGAAGAACTGGAGCTAGCATTTAATACCTATTTTCAGGAGCAGACGGCTAAATATTTTTTACAAGGTTTATAGAAGCTTATTTCTCGATCTAACAAATGTATTAGTAGTTCTAGGGGACTACATTGAAAAATAGATTTTTTCCAAACTTTTCTAAGTTTTCTTTCATGACTATACCGAGAATACATTGAACACCTTTCGTAGAAGGGAATTTTTCTAGTCAGACGATTTCGGCTACCATTTCACTATTGGGTGCCTATATCTTAAATATCAAACAGAAAATTATTGAACTACTTTATTACGAATTTTAATTTCATGAAATTTCTTGAAAATTTTTGGACTTAAATTAAATGAATGCCTTAGGGAGCATTGTTCACTTTTCTATAGAAATATATAATTAACACTAATCACGCAGTATCAAAAAGAGATAAAAGAATCCAAAGAAAATATAGAATATATAGTGGAAACAGAGCTGTTTCATATCACTTATATGAAAAAACAAATTCCACTCTGAAAAGGCCCAACATTAAATTAAGAAATTCTTCAAAACAACCTCCCCTTAAAACAGTTCATTCAAAAAACCCTACAAAACTATGTAACACATCTTCAAAAAGGCATTTGAAAAAACTCTTCGGTAATCATCAGTCCACTTTCAAATCAGCCAAATAAGAAAATCTATGGAAATATCTTCAAGAACTATATGCTACGTGTATAATAAGGGTCTTTCAATGGAAACGCCCCATTTTAAATTGACATTACTCGCATGGCAGACATTGTTTATTTGTGACATTGACAGTTGTATTTGTCAATGGCTACTATTAAATCATGGCAAGGTACACACTCCAACAACGTTTACAAATAATCCAAATTTATTATGAAAAATCGCGATCTGTTACTGTAACTTAACGTGCTTTAACTCCAATTTTCGGTCGTTATAATCATTCGGATACAAGAACAGTTGAACGCTTAGTAAGGGAGTTTGAAACAAATTTTACACTTTATGATATTACAGTGATAGTGAGATAAAGAAATGCAAGAAGTGTAGAGAATACTGCTGCAGTACATGAAAGTGTTCGTGAAGACCAAAATTTATCGATTTCTCGACGTTAAAAACAACTAGGCATCTCCCAGACGTCTTTGCGGAGAACTTTACGGAAAGACCTTGGTGTATATCCATACAAAATTGTTTCAACCCAAGAATTCAAACCAACATTTAAAGCGTCGTGTATTCAGTAATTGGTGCTCAGAAAAAATCGGAAGAAATGGACCGATAAATTATCCGTCTCGTTCCTGTGATTTAACTCCATTGGACTACTTTCTTTCGGGTTACATTAAGTCATTGGTTTACAGCAATCATCCAGCAAATTTAGACGATTAACAGATCAATATTGAACGAGTAATTGCTAACATATGACCTGATTTGTGTGAGAGAATTATGGAAAATTATGTTCAACGACTTCATTCCTGCCAGCGTTTCCGTGGTCGACATTTAAATGATGTTTTTATTTCATAACTCTTGGTATCCATCGTGATTCATGATGAATTGAAATTTTCAATAATTTTCACATAAATAATGTGTTTTATTTACAAAACAAAATGAGGCGCTGTTAATGAAAGACCCTTCAGAATAGCAAGAACGCAAATAGTCAATTTAGTGGTGATGTTCTGCAAATGGTTCATTTGTTCCGTGTCTGAATCCAGCTTGCTCCAGGGATTGGTAAAAATCAACTTTGTTTTCCAGTTTATTTCTAGTTATTATTCGCGTGAATAGTTTATATACTAGACAATGTTATTGGTAGTTCTCCAAATCAGTTTTTGTCTTTTTTTATATCAATATGGTGATTGCATGATTCCATCCTTCGGGGATAGTATTTACCATATTGTAAACAAAGATTTCATTTTCGATGACACTAACTTTCCCTTCTCTCTGCCTTCTCAGCCTCGATCATCACTGAAACCTCTCCAGGTACTCTATTTGTTTCTGACTCCCTTTTTTATTACATCAATTGTTATGTCTGGCATTCTTCTGATCCTTGGTTGATAACTCCTCGTTTCGATGTTTTCTTCGTCTTGGTTATTTTATTGGCGACTTGTGTACATTTCTCTATAAAAATCTTCTACAATGTTGATTTTGTTTTTCTATTAGAGGTCAGATCGCCCCGCTTGTTCTTAAGCTTCTGCATCTCCATCTTTCCTTCTTTCAGACGTCTTTCTGGTGAATGTTCTTTTTGTTATAATTTCTGATGTCAGTTCTGATAGCCTTCGATATTTTTTTATTTATCACTTTCAATTCAACATCATTTGTGTTTCCTCTACCGGTTCCGTTCTTGTAACATATTCTTTGTGAAATAAATGGAGGTTTATACTTGATAGAAGGTAAATGAAATTTTTTAAATATTTTAATATTAACAGATATATTCTGCTAGCAGGCTTGTATCAAACGACATATGAATTAACATTCAGTATAAGACATCCAAATGAGATAACAAAATCCAATAAATATAAATTATTAACATAAATCCTATAAATTAAATATTTTGGGTAGACAAATTTTGTTTTTGCTCATCCCTCTTATGAAAACAGAAATCTTTCAAAAATGTCTAACATAATCCTAAGAATTTCATCATGAAGTTATCTTCATGATGAAATATTATTGAAATATTATTCAATATTATTGAATATCTAAGTTACTTTTTAGAAAATTTCAAGATATTTAAAAACATCATTGAAAAATATTTAAGAGGGACTTTGCTTCGTCAGTATTCAATCATATTCATATTCAATAAAATCACATTTAAAAAAGATCTATGGTAAACCAAAGAACTATTTGTTGGAGGTCACATGGAACACCATTTAAATGTTCAGTATTCATTTGCCAAGATGTTACTAGATTGTTATAGTGAGTATATATTTTTTGTTGATTAATGTTATATTTTTTTAATGTGATTGGGTATTGACGAGCAAAGTCTCTCTTAAAACGTGTTTTTTAGTAATATTTTTACATATCTTGAGATTTTCTAAAATGTCACTTAGTTAGATATTTAATAATATTGAAAATTCTAAGTAAGGTAGTTTTATGATGAAATTCTTAAGATTATGTTTAACATTTTTGAAAGATATCTGTTCTCATAAGAGTGAGGAGCAGAAACAAAATTATGTCTACTCAAAATATTTAATTTTTAGGATTTTGTTAACAATTTATATTTATTGGATTTTTTATCTCATTTGTATGACTTATAATGAATGTTTATTTTATATGTCGTTTGATATAAGCGGTGCTTATATGACATTAATTGAATTCCTGAAGTTGTAATATTAAATATTAAAATATTTTTTTGTAATTAAATATGTAGAAGGCTAACAGAATATATCTGTTAATATTAAAATATTAAAATAACATATTCCTTGTGTTTTTGCAAATTTCTTGTTCTTTTTCTGCAACGGAACAAATAAATATAAAGAATTCTGATGAATACTACTTGATTAATATTTATAATGTATCTCGGATATTTCTTCAATATTTCACAAAGTATCGATGTGAAATCATTTATCAAGTAAAGATTCATCTTAATTTTCATATTATCATATTTATTCAAATTCATTCTTTATAACAAACAAACTCAAAACTTTTCAAGAATCTTGGTAGAGATTTGTATAGAGATATTTATTATGGATAGTTTTAATGAAACATTACATACGTGAATATTTCTTCCTATGAAAAATTTCGAATCTCTTTTATTGAAAATGTATGCCTCATGAAAAATTATAAAAATCATTCTCCTTTCTTTTTCGAAAGAATTTGCATTTTAAGTCAATTCTTTATATTTCCACCCTACAACTCAGAATAATAACGACAGTTTGCCGAAAGTCAGATATATTTTACTGCCCTATGCAAAAAAACATTCTGTTTCACGGTATACGAAGCGTACACGTATTTCATGGCTTTCCACCGTATGTATATTCTAATGAAATATCGTTTCACGAAACGGTAAATTTCGAAAGGGCCTACATGGATGGAAATATCCTCACGTATTCATGAATGTCTGGTTGGGAGAAAACAATAAACGCACTCAATAAATAAAGATTTACCGCCTCCAGCATTGCGACGGTAGAAGGATTCGGTTCATCCACATCTTCAAGTTGTGTTTTATACATTTCATCGCTTCTCCTTTCTGCACGCTTGTCATTTTTTAAACAATTTCATTAATGAGGTGTATGAACTATGGTAATAGAAAGTTCTGGAAATCGAGACAGTGTAACATACATCTATATAACAATTCTATATTCAAACAATCTCGACAAGGACTTGTTGATCACAATCAGTTTGAAACGTGCTCAATTTACCTCTGTGATCAATAAAACCTTGTCGAGTTTGAGAATAGAATTGCTATACAGATGTATGTTACACTGTCTCGATTTCTAGAACTTTCTATTACCATAGCTCAAACTTCTTATTGATGATTTTTGGTACAGATCAGCCGAACATGAGGAAAGTTTTTTCTCGAGAGTAACGTGAAAATATCGAGAATACATTTATTCACTTGAATTAACTCGCAAAGGTATGTCTTGTATTTATTTTGCATACTCTGGATGGCGCTAGTGTATTATAAACACCTTAGTGTCTCTGTGTATAGCGAATATAGATTTGGAGTCGCTGACAACAACCAATCAGTTTGAAACGTGCGCATGTCTGCAATTTGCCTCTGTGATCAACAAAACCTTGTGGAGTTTGAGTATAGAATTGTTATACAGATGTATGTTACACTGTCTCGATTTCTAGAACTTTCCATTACGATAGCTCCTACTCTTTATTGATGATTTTTGGTACAGATCAGCCGAATTAAATCATTTAAACGATTTCATTGGATCTATGGGCAGTCTAACTGAATTGTATTTGCTCATTTGTAAGAAAAAACTTCCTGATTTGATATTTCTATTTCACATCAGTGATTGTTTCACACAAAACTTCGTCCTATTCTTTTTGTTGTAAAATGCAAAACTTACAGGAAGTGCTTGATTAATAGTTATTTGTTTTACTGCGTAGAAAAGCACAATATTTAATGTAATTCTGTCCGGTTGGTTTGTATGAAGTAACTGAGGGGAACTCTAAAATCTTTCTCTGGAAATTTGTTGATTTTCTATTTTGCGTGTCTTTCAAAGAAAATGAAGCCTTCAATGTTATGGTCCACCTTCTTGATGTTGAAAGCTACCATGAACATAAAAATATTACTTTTTGAAACTACAGTCATAAACTTAGTAGTGATATTTAGATTAATCAACATACCCATGACACAAGAGAATTTTGATGCAGAACTGAATATAATAAAACAGATTGCATTTAACAGTGGTTTCAATCCATTGATAATAAATAAATTAATGAAACGAATGCAATTTAAACAGTCAATATCGCTTGTACATCCAACAATAGGTATTGATACAAAATATATTTCTTTAACGTACATAAACAAAAAGTCCGAAAAAATAGCACGATTTTTAAAGAAGAAGAGTAACTGCAACATTTCGTTTAAAACAAAAAACACGTTACGAAATTTTATAAAAAATAGTAAGGATTTGATTCATAAAAACAAAAAGTCTGGAGTCTATAGGATAAACTCCGGTACTTGCCCATGTGTATACGTTGGTCAGACAGGTAGATGTTTCGGCACTAGGATACGTGAACACCAGAAAGCATATCTTGGTAAAAACGGAAATTCAACATATGCCGACCATCTTCTGAAGACAGAACATGATATTGACAATGACTACAAAATCTTACACTTAGAAAACAAGAACCTCAGGTTGAACTACCTAGAATCACTCGAAATTAACAGATTCAATAAAAACAGATTCTCCTAAACGACCAGACGGATCTCAATAAATCCCCCTTGCTTAACCTTTCCTGAAACTTTGTATAATAATAAAAAAAAAAAACAAATTACTGTAAATTCCCACTACCTTCTTTTCTGTATATTTTGAATAATTAAAAAACTTAATCTCAAATATGTAGTTAGTACCATACTAACCTGCAGAAGTCATGTTGTCATGACGAAACAATTGTTGTGAAATTAAATAAATTAGCGGAAATAAAGTTGTTTTACTTTTACTCATCAAGATGTATTTCCGACAAGTAAAGACCGATACAATCAAACATTCAATAAATTGTGGAAATAATCTTTATAACTTCATTCAATTAAAATGAAATCCATCAAGTACAAACCGATTCAATGAGAAAAAAATTCTAATAAGTAAAAATTTTCTGTTTCAATTTGTGATTCTCTTCATTTGAAATTAATTTATTTTGTATTTAACTAATATCCTCGCCAATTTTGATTATTACTCTGATTTAAGTTATTAGCTCTAACTTTTTTTTCCTATCAGAAAAAGTCCGCTATTTCTGAATAATCAGCAGAAATTCTCCTTTTATCTGAAACACTGTGCTAATATAATAATTTTTTTTTTCAGGTGAGTACACGACAAACGCAAACAGATGTAGACGTCTTCCAGGAAGATATGATACGAGTATAAAACTCCACGTTATCAAGAAACCCTCGAAGCGCTTACTTAGACCGTCTTTTGTTAGAGAAAATTGTGGAGCTTCAGAAAATCAGTTCATGAAACGAGAATATACGGAGTTTTATTGGAGTTGTGGAGTAAAGGGGGTAAAACAAGCTTTTATTAGTCTTCTGCATGGAGAGCAATATTTCCGTTTAATTTTGCGTCTGAGTACAGACAATTTCCTGGTGCTCATATCTCGGAAACTTTCAAGATTGAAAGAATGCAGTTATTATTTGATTTTCAAATAGTATGAAGAAGAAATTTCAAGTTTCTCGACATTCCTGCTGAATACGTGATACTTGTTGTTTGATATGGTAGGCTGCAGCATGAAGATTCGATTAAAAATAGCATACTCGTCTATTTAATGTTTATACCATTTACTAGGTATTATGCAAGGTGTATATGAATAGTTGTGAAAAAATTTAGGGGGTGATTTCTTCTTAAAAAAATAGGGTGGGTCTTTCATAGAAACTTTAGTTTTTTGAGCCCCTACTGCTTAGTTACAGCCCCCTAAAGGTGACGCCCGAAAAACATTTTTTAATTGTTTTCTCAAAAACAAAAGAACTGACAGGAATAAAATAAAGGAGACATTTTAGGCGGGCGAGAAGGCACTTTTTGGTGGTGTTCCTCTATGATTGCCAGGGGTAAAAAAAGCCACCCCTAAACCTTCTTTCGCAGGAAACGTTTCCATATTCCTATTTTACAATAAAAATATTTATTTTGATAGCTTCATCTATTTTGTACAAATAAGGTCTTCTGTAATTTCTTGCCGATATGAAGGTTTTTGAGAAAAAAATTATTTATCAACATAATATCGTGCGTGAGTCGTAGAGGGTGGAATTATTTCCGAACTAGAATTTATCTAGTAAGTGGATGTCATTATGTTATGATAATTGACTAGTTTTGATTAACTCTGATTCAGTGACAATTATTTTTTGATCTGGCTCATCATTTTGAGATTTTTGCAACCATTCATATACACCTTGTATATGGAGTTGATTATGAGTGTGTGTGCAGTTGAAGCGAAAATAATGTGATCCGGAAAATCCGGAAAATATGTTTTATCAGTAAAGCATAAAGTTATTGATAATTTATAAATTAGACAATGAATGTTGTAGTGTATGTATGCAAAAGCATCTAATATGAGGTTCCTCATTGGAGAGTTAGATCATGTAATACTTTTGTGTAATCTGATTAAATCGTGTGAAATTTTTCTTTTCACACCTGGCGAATAACCGATCTGTCAAGAAATCGGTTTGCTTCTCATTACCGAAATAGTGAAACTAAACTTTATGATTTTTGACTATTCTGAAAATATTAAAAGACGCAGTTTCTTCAACGAACTGGTGAGTACATTCAATCTATTTATTTTATTCTTGAATTTTATACACACCACAGTTTGTGATGTTTCATTACTATAAGATCTACGGGTTTGTTTGAAAATCTGTGAGGAGATTTTCGTATAGTGATGGTCTTTACTTGATATAAATCTATTATACACTTCACTTAAATGAAACGCATACGTAGGAAGATGTCTGTTTATTATCTTGTGTTGTTTACATGACGCGTTTCGTTAACGTAGTTAACTTCTTCAGATGCTTATAAACAACTGCTATTTGTTAGCATCTGTGGATCAATTTCTGCAGCTAGTTCATGAAACTGTATATTATTTGATAAAAACAAGTCGTTCACGTTCTGGTGCAGTGAGCACACCTCACCTCATGCTGTTTTAGCCCAGAATGTGGCTGAACATCGATCAACATTAACACGTCATTGTCCTCAAGAACTGAACATTTGTCGCACTTCTCTGAGGAGAATTTTGCATAAAGACCTCGGCGTAAACGTTTTCAAGTTCAAATAGTGCAAGAAGTAAAGCCTCGTGTCCACCTGATGCTTTTCCACTTCGATCAATAGGCATGGCATGGCCGAAGATGACGCATGGTCAAAGATGACCATTTTTTCCAGAAAAATCTTTTAGCGATGAAACTCATTTTCAACTCGGAGGACCATTTTTTGTGGGGATCCGTTAAAATAAGAGGTACGCTAATCATCCAGAAACGATTGATACCTTGAAATACGAAATCGAAGTTGCGATTCATGAGATTGAGTCTCAATCAATTTTGCTTATAGCCGATCAAAAATGCAAATTTAAAATAGCCCATCCTCCACTTAAATACAACATTATAGTAAAATTCATTGCATTCGGAATAACCGTGTTAAAGCTACAAAAAAACTATTTTTCTTCATTTTCTCGAATATCAATTAGATTTATTTTGATATAATGGAATGAATGGAGTATGCGGTTGGCTCTAGGTGAAATATTATAACAATTTTATTTGAAAACAAATAAATTTTTACAGTTTTTAGGTTTCAGAGTTTATTTAGACCGTCGGTACACTTGTTTCGGTCTTTCGACCATCTTTAAATGAGTAAAAAAAGTAACTAAACTTTAAATCGAAAAAAGGTTCTTTTATTACAGTTAGGACATTTGTGTATTTTTATTGCGCATGGAAATAACGGCATCCAATGTAGGGGTGTTCCGAAAGATTATTTTGGAATTTGTTAAATTCCCAAGTCATTTGTGCGGACCTATAGTCTGGTATCCTCGACCAGTACCATAAAAAGAAGATTGCATTCCTCAAATTTAAGAGCAAAAAGACCTTTAAGAGTACTTCGGATATCACCTGGACATAGAGCTATCCATCGGCAATTGGCAGAACACCACCAAGACTGGCTTTTACTACCATGGCGCAACGTACTTTTTTCAGAGGAGTCACGATTCGGTTTACAAAGTGATAGTCTACGAGAAAGGATTTGGAGAGGTCCAGGCAGACTAGAGTGACTCAATTTTGCCCGGGAAGTAGTCACAAATGTGCTGGGGGGTCGCCGTACTCCACTTATTATCGACGAACGAAAAATGACTGGTGCCATCTACGTAGAAAACATAATTGAACCAACCATTGTAACGTTGCGCAACGAATTTGGGGATTATTTCATTTATGAGGATGATAAATGAAAATTTAAAACATTCTTCAATAGAACAACATCTATAGAATGAACTGGCCAGCAAACTCACCAGACATTAATCCAATTGAGCACGTATGGGATTACTTAGGGAGAGCAATATCCAATCGCCAAAACCCATCTTCAACTTTTCAGGAATTGAGTTTAGCCCTTCAGGAACAATGGAGCGATATGCCTGAAAATTTCATTAATGACTTGATTCGTGGGATGCCTAGGCGTATTGGGCAGTTGATTGAAAGAAGAGGTGGTAATACGGACTATTGAATTTGGATTCAGTTGTGGAATAACTATAATTAATCAAAAATAAATAATCGATAAATTCAGATTTTTTCTCATTATTCCTATTTTGTATATATTTTTTATGAAGCAAAGAGTAACAAACAAAGATTTTCTATCAAATATATTGAAGTTGTAATAGAGGAAAATATTAATCTCATTTCCAGAACATATATTGTTTATTCCTTGAGAAACCTAGAGAGCCAAGACTTTTGACGATGTGTGTATTAGTTCGGCTGATCTGTACCGTATATCTTTAATAAGGAGTATAATGGGTGGTAGAAGAAAGGTCTACAAATCGAGACAGTGCAACATACATCCGTATAACCATTTTAAACTCAAACTAGGCCGATTAGGTTATGTTGATAGCTGCAGCATGTTTAGAAACTTGTTGATTTCTCGTAAGTCCCCCGTAATGTGGAACAAATCTGCAACGCACCTATATTCGCCCTGCACAGCAACACAAATGAATTTATTATACAGTAGCGCCTCACAGTGTACGAAAATAAGAAATAAAATAGAAAAAGGCTTTTTACTTGATAGAAGAAATATAACAAAATTTGAATATCAAAACAGATTTAATCTGTTAGTCTTCTACAATTTTAATTTCAAACAAATTTTTATTCAAAAAACTTTTAGAATCAAATAAATGTCTACAATAAGCACCGCTTATATTTAATAGACGTATATAATCAAAACTCAATATATAATGTCAAATGGAATAAATAAACCAAAAGATATGAAAAAAGTCATTGAAATTAATAAATAAATATTTAAAGGAGACAAAATTTTGTTTCTGATCTTACCATTAAGAACACCAATTGCCTTTTAAAAACATGAACAGAACTTAAGGACTTCTCAAAAAATATAATTTATTTGAAATATTTAATATATTTAAATATTCAAATAAGTTAATTAAGAAATATCTCAAAACATGCACTATATCTTCAAAAAACAATTATAATTCTGGTAATCTCTTCATCGGCCCAAAATAATATTCCAAATATCAAAATCAAATAACTATCACTATATCTCACCTCACACGTGTTTAACAGGATGATTGCTTCAAACAGACTAACTTTAAAATTCAATATGGTCTATGTTCGTAACAAAATCACAGAAAAGTGTAAGGTGTTTTTAAGGTTATATTTAAATCATTGAGATTCCATGATGAGATTTATTAAAGCCTAAATATAACTATATATTATATATAAAATAAAATAGAAAAAGGTTTTGTCCTTGATTAAAATTATCCAATAAACCACCTGAAGGATACAAACGTTCGTTCTTTGCTTAAACAGGTTCGCAAAAGTATGTCGCGTATGTATATTTTCGTAATTTAAATATCAAAACAGATTTAATCTGTTAGCCTTCTACAATTTTAATTTCAAAAAATTTTTTTTTCAAAAAACTTTTACAATTAAATTAATGTCTACAATAAGCACCGCTTATATTTAATAGACGCATATAATCAAAACTTAATATATAATGTCAATGTCATGTTTTTGCGCCTATGAAGAGATTACCAGAATTATAATAGTTTTTTGAAGATATAGTGCATGTTTTGAGAGATTTGTGAATTACCTTATTTGAATATTTAAATATATTAAATATTTCAAATAAATTATATTTTTTGAGAAGTCCTTAAGTTGTGTTCATGTTTTTAAAAGGCAATTGGTGTTTTTAATGGTAAGATCAGAAACAAAATTTTGTCTCATTTAAATATTTATTTATTAATTTTAATGACTTTATTTATATCTGTTGGTTTATTCATTCCATTTGACATTAAATATTGAGTTTGGATTATATACGTCTATTAAATATAAGCGATGCTTATTGTATACATTAATTCAATTCTAAAAGTTTTTTGAATAAAAATTTTTTTTTAAATTAAAATTGTAGAAGACTAACAGATTAAATCTGTTTTGATATTCAAATTACGAAAATTTACATACGCGACATACTTTTGCGAACCTGTTCAAGCAAAGAACGAACGTTTGTATCCTTCAAGTGGTTTATTGGATAATTTTAATCAATATTTTATATTTTCTTTGGATTCTTTTATTCCTTTTGATACTGTGTATTGTGTTTTCATCCTGTACGTCTACTTGATGGAAACTGTGTTTTCTAAGAAATTTATTCAATTTAATTTTAAAAAGTTTCTGAGAAAATTTTATCGAATCAAAATTGTGTTGCGGTTAACAGAATTAATCTGTTTGATATTTAAGATACTTAAATGATTTGTTGGAAAGCGACAAGGTAGCCTCGTTTCCCCATTTGCAGAACAAATATTTTTCATAATTAGAAATATTCCACTGTCGTCAAAATTAATCAGGATTTTCCATTTGTAAATCCCGGATTATGAAACAAACGACCCTTCCCCGAAATCATTCGCAGTGTAAATGAGAAATAACGTCCGTTTCGAATACAAACCAGAGGCTCCGTCGTTTTCAAAATTACTAATGAACATGGACAATTTCATCACGGCGCTATTTTCTCGCTCAGCGGCGCGTAAATCCCAAGTAGACTCTTTCGACCGTGACGGCGTACAGTGTTTTAAGCCTTTTTCGTTTTGGACCCGACCGAACGATGGTCGTCCCATCAACTTTTCAACTCTTTACCCCGGTCGCGGTGGTAATAAAAGTCGGACGGAAATCTCTGCGGCGGTTTTCTCGCTTTTCGGGACCCCGCTTCGTGTGCTTTATTTTCGGGGCATCTTCTGGTCCTTCGCGCAAAGGATGCCGCTTAGCTTTTAGATGTATCTCGTGGCCAGCCCGTGAAAAGTTTTGCTTTGAGCGTTTCGTTAGTTTGATGAGATTCCTCCAGGATAACTTCCACCTAAAACATCTCGAATTTATGTTATTTCTAATCATGCTGGCTTTTGAAGAGCTCTTTCAAAGCTAGTGGGATATAAATAGGGTGTCCTCACAAATTTTTTGTGATTTGGAGATTTCGTTCAAATGTCTGCATTTTGCGAATTTCTATACAAAAAATTAAAAAAACGTGTCATGGTCATGTTGGTTTCATAATTTCCTCTATAACCATTGAGAAAATTTATTCTCAATCCCATAAATAAATTTCGTTAATTTCTCTCTTTTTGTTAGGAGAGATGCATTGAGATACTTCTACGATTTAGTTTTTGAATACACTGTTGAATCATTATCCCTATGATGATAACACCTTATCGCTTGTAGTCTTTCGGTCCATGACGTTGCATTAGTACTTCGGTAGTAATAAACTTTGTCTCTTATGGCTCAGGTCAAACAGTTGTTGTTAATCGTAAAATTGTGGAAATACTCTTCATTATTTTATTTATCTGCTCAATGTTGCCCCAGTTGTTCTAAGAGTAATTGGAGAAGTTTTTGCTAAAAGCAACACTTGTGTTATCAGCCAGAATTGTAATTGATTGGTTTGTGCGCACTTCCATATGATCACAGCTTTTCGCAACTCCGAGCATTTGCACGCAAGAATTTTGAACAGGTGCTTCGCAAAAGTGTCGAAATAAATTTATCATATCGAAATTGGTTCATAATAGCTAATTCTCATTTCAATTTGATGTGGAGTCAAATTTTCAGAAACACAGATATTTCAGCAAAACAATAGCATGTTCTTCCCTAAGTCAAGCGCGCAAAAAGGAAAAATATACGATTCTGAATGGACATCATTAAAGGTCATTGTGAAATTTCCATCTGAAGCTGCATGGCCTACTTAGTCAAAATAACCAAGACATATTTGATAAATGTCAATACCCCACTGCTAGTATTAATTGCCGCAACTGTTGTTTTCCTGCGGTAAATCCCAGTTTATCCCCAATTTCGGACTTAGCATCGCTCTTAAATCCAGATCGTTCTAATTGAATTTATCTCAATGGAAATTGCCACCCCCTCTTGCATTCGCCATAGTCCCCTCGCCTGGAACCGCATTGGTCGAACCGGAATTAAATTACGAAAATTATGGGTCGTTTCCGTAACGTACTACGCTCGTACAGTTCGTTATCTCATATTTTAAGCCGGACGAAAGCGTGGAATCCAGGAATATCGAATTTTCAACGTTCAAAAAGCCGGTGTCTTGTTAGACGAGGCCTGTTTGAGAAACGAGGATAATAGGGGAATTTTCATATTCCAGACAGGATCTGCAGGCGTTTTAGACGAATTAAATTTAGTTTAGGGTGCTTTTTACCTGGAAAACTGTGTGAAGAAATATACTACCTAGAAATTTTTGTAGCAAGGCTTGGCAGGCATTTCACTTGGCATTTCATGCAATTTTCATCTTCTTAACAATCTCTTTGTCAATTTGAAAACCTTACCATAATTTCCAGAAGATTTCACGTGGTAAATTGACTCTAAACGCAATTACACTCTTATTTGAATAATTATATAAATTATGAATTTGAGTCTACTTGGCGGAAGTTCTAATTTAGGATTAAAAATTAATATCAGAAATCTGAATAACTATCACTATATCTACCAAAAATAGATATAATAATAATATGGATTAAATACTTGTCGGGAGAAACTTTTTTTATGATACTATATGGGGTGTTTTTGTTAGAGTGATAGAACTTTAAATTGAAATGAAACACATTCAAATTAAGATTGAGGCCATTTTTTTTTATTTGAAAGAATTTTATGACATTTATAATATGTCGAAAAAATAATTTCCGGTATATATCCACCACGACTAGTTCTGAGGAACCGCATTCGACCAGACTAATTTTGGACTACTTTTCGATTAATTCAGGTCTTACTTCATCAAAAACACGAGTTATGTTGGTTTTCAAAGCATCTATTGTTTCTGGTTTATCAGCATAAACCAATAACTTGACCCCCCAAAGAAAATAATCCAGTGGAGTTATGTCGCATGATCTTGCAGGCCAATTAATTGGACCATTTCTCGAAATAATGTTATCGTCGAATCTTTATTTCAATAAATCAATTGTTACGATAGCCGCATGAGATGTAGTACCATCTTGTTGGAACCAAAACACTTCTGGGTCGATACTATTCAAATTTTAAAACAAATAATCATTGATCATCGATCTGTAACGAGCACCATTCACTGTAACATTAGCTCCAGCATCGTTTTTAAAGAAATATCGACCGATGATGCCTCCAGCGTGTAAAGCACACCTTACAGTATTACACCTTACATTATTCAGGATGCAATGGAACCTGCAGAACTTCCTGAGGTTGTTTTCACTCTATATACGGTTATTTTGCTGGTTTACAAAACCCTTCAACCAGAAATGTGCTTCATCACTAAACACAATTTTACGATAAAAAATTGGATCAACTTCAAACTATTCTAGGGCCCAATCAGCCAACAAACTACGCTTATTATGGTCAAGTGGCTCATGTTCTAGAACCAGTTGGATCTTGTATGGGTGTGTAGACCTAGATCTTCACGCAAAATTTTCCATGTGGTGGATGTACAGAGTCCAACTTATTGTGATCGTCGACTAAATCTGGATCATAATTAAACACTATGATTTACAGCAGTAATATTTTCTTCTGTACGTACAGTTCTTTGTCTTGTTGTTGTTGCATCGAGTGGAAAAAATGGAGTCCGAAGTCTATTGATAGTTCGACGAATAAGCTTCTCTGATGGACGATTATGTAAGCCATAAATTTCACGAAGTGCTCTATAAGTTTGGCGAATAGAACACTGATGTTGAAAATATATTTCAACAATTTGTAAACGTTGTTGCGGCGTGAGTCTTTTCATGATAATTTGTTAATGCTTACTGAATAGAAATGTCAAAACAACATGGCTTCTACCTTCTGTCAAATCACAGTTATCCCTATCGAAAGTTCTATCACTCTAAAAAAACACCCGATACATATTAAATTTTTTTTTTGATTGTATTTCTGGTACAAGTGTTGTTATAATATGGAACTAGAATTCATATATATTATCTGCTGTTCAACCCGCAAATTCATATTTTATCCATCGATAATTGTGACTTGAAGTACAATTTCACTACACTGTTAAAATCAAGAATTAGGGATGTTCTTCCCAGCGCATCTTAACGACGAGCCGGTATTGTATTCTCCTTTCTAGGAGTTTTTTCCTCAGAATTTGTTGTCGGTAAATGCTTAAACTCATTTGAATTTCAATAGGATCCCATAAATAAGTTACCACTGTGTATTTTCGAGTTGGGCCGACTTTTCGGGCCTAAACACTCCGCAGGAACTTCGAAGCCGGAAGCGTAAAAGTTGGGGAGTTTTATAGATGAGAGTTTACTGTTTGCGTTTAAGAGCTATACGATTCACGAAATCTGTTTAATTTCGAACCTGCTTAAGAAGTTTTGCGCTGTTTTGTATTTCCCCCTGATTGCGCAATTTTTTCTTCGTTTTCGTCGGGTTTTGGAGGGTATTGCAAATGATGTAGAAAGCGTCTTCAGGCTGGATTCTTGCATTATGAATATTCATCACTTGACAATTTTCAATGACAAAATATTTTGATGGAATATTTCACGTTATAGGGGAAAAATTAATGAGAATATCAACATGTTTCAAGAATAAAATAAATGCAGGTTTATACTTGATAGAAGGTATATGAAATTATTTAAATATTTTAATATTTACAGATATATTCTGTTAGCCTTCTACATATTAGGAGTACAAATAAGTTTCCGGCGTTTTTTAACACAAATTAAATATTTATTATAGGAGAACGATAATATAAATTCATTCAAAATATTGCCCATCACTTGCAACCACTTTTTCCCATCTCTCAGGCAACATTCGAATCCCACGTCTGAAGAACTCCTTGTCTTTTGAGGCTATCCACGAATCAACCCAATTTTTGGTATCCTCATAAGATGTGAACCGCTGCGCCGTCAGAGCATGTGCCATGGACCGGAACAGGTGATAATCGGACGGTGCAATGTCTGGTGAATACGGCGGGTGGGGTAACACTTCCCAATCAAGTGTTTCCAAGTACTTTTTCACGGCAGCCGCAACATGTCGACCAGTATTGTCATGCAGAAGAATAATTTTTTCGTGTCTAGAATAGTATTGAGGGCGTTTTTCCTTCAGAGCTTGGCCCAATCTCATCAATTGTGTTCGATAGAGGGCTCCAGTAATTGTTTCGCTCGGATTAAGCAACTCATAATACACTACACCTAGCTGATCCCACCAAATACTCAGCATAAGTTTTTTTCCATGAGTATTCGGTTTTGCTGTTGATGTTGACGCGTGGCCAGGTAATCCCCATGATTTTCTTCCTTTTGGATTGTCATAATGTATCCACTTCTCATCACCAGTTACGATACGATGTAAAAAAACTCTTTTTTTATGTTTAGCTAGCAGCATTTCACTTAAGCATAATCGGCGTTCAATATCTCTCGGCTTTAATTCGTACGGAACCCAATTTCCTTGTTCATGAGTCATTCCTAATGCTTTTAAACGATGTGAGACTGCTTGCTGAGTGACTTCTAATGTTAGAGCAAGTTCTTTTTGTGTTTGAGATGAATCTCCCTCCAATAATTCCTCCAATTCTGCATCCTCGTAAATTTTTGGCCTTCCACAGCGATCTTTGTCTTCTACGTCGAAATCACCGTTTTTAAACTTTTGAAACCACTCTCGACACGTTCTCTCACTCAAAGCACACTCACCATATGCTTCTACGAGTAATTGATGCGCCTCAGCAGCAGATTTCTTTAAATTAAAGAAGTAAACTAATATTTCCCGCAAATGACGCTTACTTGGCTCAAATTTTGACATTTTCAACTTATAAAAATTATATTTTACCAATATAAAATCAATGAAATTAATAGGTTATGTTGTTCTTGAATGTCCAAACTATTTTTTGAGCCGGTTATCATCTGCGAAAGCTAACCGAAACTCCGTGCCGCGCCATCCACAATGAAACGGCGGAAACTTATTTGTACTCCTAATATTTAATTTCAAAAAATTATATTTAATGTTATAACTTCAGGAATTATACATTTGTCATATGAGTACCGCTTATATCAATCGACATATAAAATAAACATTAATTATAAGACATCCAAATGAGATAACAAAATCCAATAAATATAAATTGTTAACAAAAATCCTATAAATTAAATATTTTGAGTAGACCAAATTTTGTTTCTGCTCATCCCTCTTGTGAAAACAGATATCTTTCAAAAATATTTAACATAATCTTAAGAATTTCATCATAAAACTATCTTACTTAGAATATTCCATATTATTGGATATCTAACTAAGTTACTTTTTAGGAAATCTCCAGATATGTGAAAATATTACTAAAAACAAATTTTAAGAGAGACTTTGCTCGTCAGTACTCAATCATATTCAATAAAATATAATATCAATCAACGAAAAATATAAATATAAATGAAAAAATATAAAATGAATAAATAAAAAAAATATAAATAAATATAAATAAAAAATATATATATTTTAAAAATCCAGAAAGGTTTTTGGCAAATGAATACTGAAGATTTAAATGGAGTCCAATTTTGACTCAAATAAATAGTTCTGTGGTTTACCATTGATCTTAAAGATTGAAAGGTAATTTAACAGCCTCTGTTATAGCACAAGGAACATCTGTATAAAGAATGTTGAGGAAACCAAATAATTATATATTATGAATAAAATAAAATAAATGGAGGTTTATATTTGATAGAAGTTATATAAAATTATATAAATATTTTACAATTTATATTTATTGGTTTTTGTTATCTCATTTGGATGTCTTATGATGAATATTTATTTTATATGTCGTTTGATATAAGCGGTGCTCATATGACATAAATTCATTTCCTGAAGTTATAATATTATATATAATTTTTCAATTAAATATGTAGAAGGGTAACAGAATATATCTGTAAATGATAAAATATATTTCAAGAAGTTCTCATATACGAGATGAGGAAGTTGTCACAGTCTCTTCTCAATAATGACGAGATTCAGTGGTTTGGGAGGATTCATAAGAAAGAAATTTTCTTCATTTATGCTTTCGAAATAATACACTTGAATCAACAAATAATTCAATCACTGAAACATCTGTTCAATTCTTTGTCGGGAATAGATTTCAGCACTCGCCACAATTTTTCTTTATATCTTACATGGTGGTGAGAATGGGTGCTTTGAAGTGCTGATTTTAGTTATGGAGAAAGGAACAAGTCATTCGTAGCCATATCAGGGAGAACGATAGTTTTTGCTTAGAAATTTGCTTGATCCGCGAGACTGTACGGAGGATGAGTAATTTCTCCGAAACCACATTCCCACACAGCAGCCTTCGCCATGCGAGCCTTGTGAACCGGCGCGTTGTCGTTAAGTAGCAACAACCCCGCTGTGAGTTTTCCTCGCCTTTTTTCTGTAATTGCTTCTCTTAAATTACGCAAAGTGTTTGCGTATGATGGTGCTGTGATGCTTCCACCCATTTTAGTGTTTTCTATCAATAATATACCTTCAGAAGTCCCAAAAGACCGTATAGGTTTGTCAGCTTAGGTAAAATCCTGATTTTTATTCTGGCTACTTCAAGTATCAGCTTTTCCACATTTTCTTAAGTGGTGCCGCTAACGAGCCCGCCCGAGCGAGGATCGTCTTCAAAAGCTTTCTCTGCCTCTTTTGAATTAACTTGACCACTTTTGAACGGTGGATAACGACGAGGCACAGTGTTGGTAAACAGCAACTATCTCTTCATGAATGATTTTTTGATTATTTTCCTACTTAGTGAGTAACTTTATAACGGCGCTATGCTCGATTTTCTTCATCATTGTGGCGTCAGTCATTCTGGTTGTCTTTCACTGAGGATACGTAGAAAACTAATGATCGTGGATGATATGAAATTTTATATTTTTACCCTCAGATAATGTCAGTAGTGAATGATATAATTAGATTACTCACATTATCGAAAATCACTCCGATACCGAGAACACATTGAACAATCCTCGAAATTTAAGCCTCCGAATCGGCCACTTTTATACAGTTCACTTAGTTTTTACTCCATAATCACCCACACGTGTTACAAATAATCGAAAATTGTTTAATTTTTGATTGACGAGAGCTTTTGAGGCTACGGCGCTGCTCCAGATTTTTTATTTAATTGATTTATTTAACTATTTTCTCACGAAAGAGATATTATACATTCAATTCATTATGGGGAATTAGGAAAACTAATTGTGAAGAATCAGATGGTGACTTCTAACTCGAAGAGCATCCTGTACATCGATTAGATACCTTTTGGCAGCAGGATACATCTAGATATCCATTATACTTACACGTAATGCGCTTCCATAATTAATCGGTCCATTCATTTCTATAACTTCGTACGGAGTGGTCATATTTCACCGGAGGGATTTTCTCAATAATTCAGCTAGTTCAACAGTTCTCCACCTCTCGTAACTAACCGCATACCACGAGACTGTCGTTGTAGCATCCTGCTGAAATATCGGCGAAGGTAATAGTTTCATTCCGCCATCATGCAATACGGGGAATTATTTGTGAGTTGACACACTCCCATAACCAACACACGTTCCCCATCTGTTTGGAGTGGGCCCATCTGTATTAATGCCCATTTTAATCCGGGAATGAGTGAGATCCTTATTGCTGAACGTAGGGTTGTCATTTTTGGGATATAAATCGTAGTTTATTGTGGACTGAATACAATACGATGGAGTCATATCGAAATATAGTACCTAACAATTGAACTGTATAATAAATATGGGCTGGGGAAAAAATCATTATTTTTGCGTGAACTTCAAGACTATACTCAACATGTTTCGGATAGTCCGATTCCGGTCGAGTATGCATCGTTTTGTTCTATAATTTGTTGCCTTTTTACAAGTAGCTTCATAATGCCACCCTCATTGAAGTCTTGGTACTTATTGGCGAAAAACTCTAGTAATCGATTTTCATAATCTTCTCTTGATGCCAATTTATTATCACTCAGAAAGTTCTGCAATGCATGAAAAAGATGGTAATCGCTTTTCAGTGAGCCATTTCAGACGTGAGTGCCCTGGCTTTGTTCTGATGGAACGTAACACTTTGGTCAATTCTGGCTGTGATCGAATTTCAGGTCAAAATCTCAATAAATCCTATCGAACAACTCCCGTTTTCCCTGATATGGCTCGGTTCAACTATTTCCTTTTTCAAAAACTAAAGTTATCACTTCGCGGCTCTCTTTTTCTGTTACTGGCAGAAAAAAAAATTCGCATAGAGTACTGAAGTCAATACTCGAGAATGCGTTGAAAAAAAAGTTCTGTTCATTGGACATTCATCAGCGTCAGTGTGAAATCTCTAGAAGTACCTTATTTGAAGGCTATCAATATTTTTCGGAACAATAAAAGTTATTAAATAATATTTAAATAAGGTTATTCTGATTTTCACAAATTTTTATTGTTATGTTGACAACAATCGTTTCGCTATCACAGTAGCATCATCAGGGGGTTTTAGAGCTCAAAAATGTATTGTACTTACTGTAATATAAATAGCAACGGATTTCGGAAACAAGCTTAATTATTCAAAATGTAATCTTGCCTGATGATGCTACTATGATAGCTAAACGATTGTTGTAAACATAACAATAAAAATTTGTGAAAATCAGAATAACCTTATTTAAATATTATTTAATATGGATTTTCACCAAGTTAGGACTGATTCAATTCAATATTCAATAAAAGTTATTGACCAATTCTCGGTTCTTCTCTACTTCAGCATATTGTACTCAATACAAATATTATAGTGACTTGTCCTCAGGTTCACCCTTAAATAGGATGACTTATTCCGAACTCAAGAATTTCAATACCTTTCAAACGTGTTGAAAAAAACTAATATGAGATTGAAAACTGCCGCCAAATTGTGGGGCTTGAATATGCATGCAGTCTCTCTAGGGAAATCTCCCTATTCTCGGCATATTTTCACCTCGTTCACAATGACGAAATTGAATTTTTGTTAGGATTGCAACCCTGATTGTGTAGGCTTTTGTGAGGAATTCATAATACCTACGGATGGATTCAATATCCACCATATATCGATGTAATATCGACTACTTTCATTAAACCGTCAAATTTGAAGGCAAAAAATCTTGGAATGAACGAAAATAATGTCATAAAAAGTTGTTTCTGATCTGTAATGATGAATTTATATGATTATTTTTCCGACCCAAATATCGACCAATAGAATTGCACCATTCGACGTCACGTGGTACAACCTACATGGTATTATACTGATAATTTTTTGATTATTTTCTCTGGTAGTTGCTATATATAAAAAACAAAACATGATCCAGTCAAATTAACCACACGTCAAACTGACAGGTTGAATTCAATTGTGAAAATTGGAGATTTTGCATGAAAATGAGTCGATTTGGAGTTTGTTCTCTGTCCACCATCGATAAAAAAGTCAAAGGAAATGTTCCCATTAATACGGAGAAGACAAAAAAAACAGTTTGGAACCAATTTACTACTTTTTGTACTGAGAGGGAATACACATTGAGTGCTGAAACGAGTGAAGCGCAATTGGCAAACATTATGAAAGATTACGCTTAGAATATGAAGAAAATGGATGGAGAAGACTATAAGGAAGGTACAATAAAAACAATGTGGAATCAGACTGCCAAATCACTTCAAGAAAAGTATATTTGGGACGGAAAAATAATCCCCCGAATACCACACGAGCTTCAAAATTATCTGGCATTTCCCTCAAGGTTCCCTGCAAACAAATAAAGTCGTCAAGTTTTTCAGGAAAAATCACTCGCGCTTCGCGCTCGTGATTTTTTAACCTGAAAAACTTGACTCCTTCATTTGTTTGCAACGAACCTATCGGGAAATACCCGATAATTTTGAAGCTCTTGTGGTATTATAAGTGAAAACTTCATCTGAATATTCGGCGTCATTGACGTTAGAATGAATTCAACTGATTTATACCACCACAGTTGGACTTCTATTTCAAAATTCGGTATTCAAGAGCAAATATTAAATTGAATTTTCTAAATACGTTGCTATCAGAAAAACCTCATCTTCTCATATGCTAAAATAGATATTTTATCGATATCTTATGGTATACGCAAATTTTCAGCAATATGCAAAATTGATTTTGAGAAATTCTTCTATATTTCTATTCTAAGTTATTCAGAAAATTCAGCTCAAGTTTTCACATATTTTGATTCTTAATCGGTTGTTAGTGCTCAATTTTTTGAGACATCTAAGAAACAAAATTTGAATTATGCGTCTTTTCTGATAAAAGTAATAAGGTAAAATTATATGGCGATTTGCCATGCTCTATTACTTCAGCTTGATATGAGTTCGTATCAAATAAATTCATGTTGTTATATCGGTTGATACTTTATTGAAGTATATTGTTTCGCTTTACCTACTGAGACTGCATTATATGCAATGTAGAAGGATCGATAAAACAATTCATTTCCTTCGCCATTTTGATTCTGTTTATTTCTTACACTAAATCATGTCTTCCTTGAATTCACAGGGTATACATATAGTAAATTCTTTACACGTTTTTCGCCACCAAATTTCTAACTCAGGCGCATATTTTTGATATTCAATTTTCACTATACCAAAAATGTTTATAAATTCGAAACAATCCATTGGTTTTTCTTTGCGGACTTTATTTGAACGAATTAAGCAAATATTTCATCTTTTAATTCACCAGAATTTATATACAAAATGAGATTTTCATGATATCAAATCAAAAGAAACACACAGCAGATAAAACTTATTAAGCAATGGAAATCTGCGCATCCTCCACAATGCAACACCGGAATTTCCCAATACTGGTCAATTTGGTATTCACTTTCATCATATTAACTCGCCTTATTTAACAATGAAACAAAATTTCATTCAGCATGGCACTCGCATACGAAGTATGTTTGCATAAAATCCAAAAGTTCTCATATCGAGTTGTTATAATAATGAAGGATATAATAGGGACATAATCAGGAAGGCAATAATCATTTAAAGAAATTTGCGCATTCACCATTTTGCACCTAACAACATTTTCACCAAACCTTTGAAGTTGCGACTATTAATTAACTAATGTACGGAGGTTGTTCGAGATTGAAAATAACTTCTCCATTATAGACATGTTTTTTTTCAATACTATAATGAGCATATAAACAGCATTTCAAATCGAAGAATATACAGTCCTCGTACAGAAACTATCATGGAGGTATTCATATCTTGATTACGCAGAATTAATGTTTCGACTTCACGAATCTTATTCTTACAGAAGGAAGTTTAAATTTAATTCTGAGTATGGAGATAATCTGGGGTTAGCAACGAAATAATGGCCGATTTTTAATGCAGATGACGCTAGTGTCTCTTTTGAATGACCTGCATCAATATAAAAATTATATAGTTCTGTCTTTCATCAGCTGCATACTAAGCTTTCTTCGAAACAGCTCGACTAACATTTCAAGCTGGATGAATACCTTCCTCTTGAAACTCATTAAAATAAGTGAAAATGCAAGTATTTGTAATACTTATGTAAAGATTTTTCAAATGATATTTGAACGGTAATTGTGTAATCGAAACAAAAAAAGAAATTTGATACAGATTAAGCACATACGACAATATGACGAAATTCTTATCTTACAATAGTTAAGGAAGCTATTTTCATGTTGTCACCAGTTGATATTATTAACATCAATGCAATTCTAAGTAATCCATAAATGTTTTCCATAAACTTTGCCTCTAATGATATTACAGTGGATATTACCAGCCAAAAGAGGAATTCCACTATATTAGGTCTTACAAAAATGTGAAGTTGAAGACGGAGAAGCGCGACGACTCTAGAAAATCCGCTATCTATACATACATAAACTCCTTTGTGATTTCGATATTACTTAATGCTGTTAATATCACATCATTTTATTTATCTATGAAGTATATCAATTACAAAGGAATACGTCGATAAAAATGATATTCCTCTTGAACCGTTAGACGAAGTGACACATACATACAGTCCAACAGTTTTCTTATATCACAGTAGATATTTTCCAACGTTAAAAATATCAATTGAATCGTAGTGTGCAATGAAATGGAAAAAATAAAGCAGGTACGCAGCGGACGGCCAGTGGGAAATGCGCATTCGCCATTTTGCAGCGCACTATTATTTCGTCCGTTATCGTTCTATTCTGTGTATTTATACAGATATTCTACCAGTGCTTTGCTATCAGCGCATATTCCGTTATCAGTTCTTTTGTTTTTTATCGCGACAATAATAAGAGACGAATAATAAAATGAAACTACGGGTGAACGAAGTAACCATGATTGAAATTCTAAAGTTCTAATAGCGTGGTTTTCATCTTGTGACTTGACAAAAGTCAATTGAATTGTGCCATCAAAACTGATGGGAAAACGCACCAGATATGCAAAAGGAAAACAATTATTCACCCTTTTGCAGCATTAGATTCTTTGCTTCAGTGTTATCCTTATGGTATATTCCGGTACAGAAATGTATCCTGCTTTCGATATCACCCATTCCTGCACATATCCACACATTATTCCGATCATTAATCATAACAACAATGAAAGTCGACAAACGAAATGATTCTCCCCTTGAAAGTCTCATTAAACGAAGCGAGCAACTGCATATAATCCAGGCGTCATTTATCCCGAGTTCTGATTTTGCAGAATTTATCTTTCGACTTTGTGAGCCTCACCCTTTCCAAGACGACATTTGAATAGTATGTATGGAATTCAATAGCAAGCGTCCCTTGCATCCATTTCTCACACCCTCATCCGCGTTCTCTCATTTAGAGGAGTATCTGCCTCCTCGTTGTCATATACGCGAAAAACTGCCGACGTGCGACAAACACTTCGGAAATTATCGGTTGCTCTCGCACAGGCTCCGTCGCCCGCTCTGATCCTGGACCAGCACGTTCCTGCAGTTCTCTCGCAGTCCCGAAGCGTCCCGTTTCGCGCGAAAGTTAACAGCGCCATTTCAGAAGTGTGGCAGTTGTCGTACGATCGGTTTTTGGCGGTGAATTGTCGTCAGTTGTATCGGGCGACTGGTCGTTCGACCGTGTTTTCGTTGTTGTGAGTTTGTATGATACTGGTTCTTGAGCTACGAGCGCGGCTGTGTTGAAAGTGAAATTCGTGTATTGTTCTCTGGTTTATATTTATTTCTTTGAACTTTTTGATTTGGCTATGGTAGGGAATTGCAAATTTCTTGTTAAGGAACGAAGATATAGTTACTGAGAGGGAAATTATGAAGGTAATCTGAGTTTTTTCCGAAGTAAACACCATACTGTTTGAGTGAGGTTATGTTGCAATGAAAATATTGCGATCATTTATTGATATATTCAAGGACGTCTCATTTCATTATTGCTATGAATCACCTGAAAATGTAATTTTTTTTATCTTTCCATTTGATGATTTCGCAATGAAGAAAATTCAACTGGTTTTAATTATGTTTATATAAATTTTGTTAACGCACATGGTGGTCCTATAAGTTTTACTAAATAAATCCTAATCCATATCGGAATCTGCTATAACAAACATCTAATTATCCCGAGAATCTCATTTTTTTTTTGTTTTGCTCATACCTCACTAGTTGCAAGTAATATCATCCATGCGTTGAGACGTATATTAGGATGATATTCTGCTGGCTTTGTAAGCACTTTTTATAGTAACTCTCAGATTCTTCTTTTTTTTTTAATTATCTTGTAACCTTTTGAAAGATTCTTAACCACTCTTTAGAATGATTTATGATGCTTATGTTTCCTTGAAGATTGCTGTTGTTTGTTACTAACCATTCATTCTACCTATTGGAAGAAAAATAAAACTTTGTTTCTTTTTGAGACAAATGAGATATTCCATTTCAAAAGGACAAATCCGATCACGTCTATATTTATTAAGCTCTATCATTTTATTTTTGAGTTTCCTCTGTTTGTTATGTAGATTAATATGGTTGCCTTTGCTCAATTCATCATTATGATAGATTTTTCAATACAATTTGCATTTTAATTGGCATTAACCACCCAGTCAGTGATTGCACTAATGATCAAAAGATAATAAAATATAACTGAAACGAGCTTGAATATCTGAATAGTGGAACCAGCAGAATATTGATATAGTTTAATTCAGATTTATATAATTTGCTGCATTACGTTCATTAGTTATGGGTTGCAGACCTTTGAAATATTTTTGAAAAGTAATTGTGAATTGGTTTAATCCCGAATTATTTGTATAAAATTGAAATCGCCCATATAGAATTTTCATGTGGAACTGCATTCAAATTTCATTGAAATAACATGATTTGGGAGACCATATTCGTTATAGTTCTGTCTACTTCATTTTAAACTGGTTAAATCTGATGCACAAATATTGAAGTATAGTTTTACTGAGGAAAAGACTATATTTCCATCTGACTTGATGATGGTAATGTAAACTCGATTGATATTTCTAATTATTCTTTAACGGAATGTAAGAAAAAATCATTGAATGATATCGCTCTATTCAAATTGCATAATCGGATTTTGAAAATAGAAAATATCAGTGAATGTTTAATTTAATTAAATTTAATCACTAACTGACCCTACAAAAATCAATTATGAATCAAAAGATAAAAAATTTGCAGTTCCCTAATTGACCTGAATAAAATTATTTTCTTTAGGAACTACCGGTATAATGATTTTTGTTAAGGAAATAACGAATATATAGGATACACTTTCGAAATTGAGTCTGAGCACTTTGAGGAAAGCATAAATATTGATAACCTGATCGGAGTACTTTTCATGAAAAAATATAGTGGACCTATAATTAGTTTCTTTTTCTATAAATTTATACGCATATATTCGAGTAATTGAATATATATTTCAAAGAAAAGATATAGTTCAACAATGAAACATTCACAAGTTTGTGTGATTCGTATTAATAACAATAAACATTGAATATGATGCAAACTGAAAACTTAAGATCTTCTAGGGAGCATATTATTCTCTTCATAACGTTAAAATGTTAGACTCTTTTTTTATCAAACACTTATCGAACCAGTAACTTTTTTACTCACGTAATCGCGCATACATATAGTTAACTATGTTAAAACAAAAAAAAAAAGAATATGGTTTTAAAATGAATGCAAATTTCGGGATAATCCTTAACTTATGCTTCGCAGTGTACTATAAGCCAAAATGGGGATTTCATCTATAAAATGTTTAATCATTAGTTGTTTGTGAAAAACCCAATAATATTCTTTAGTTGAATTGTTTCGATAAAATCTCTATTTATGGTTATTTATGATTCACAAATTTCACTTGAAGATAATTGACACAAATCATATTGTGCTGGGTGTATTTGACACATTATTAAAAAGTCTATGAATTTGTTTATTATTGGAGGTTTTAAAATATTCTGTTTTGCCGTTTAGTCATCTTTTTAATCACATATTCGACTAAACTGGTCCATAAACATAAGAGGAATATTCGAAGCAAATGAGATTTTCCTTGGGATATTATAATATAAATTTCTCTACTCTTTATGTTCCACAGATTCATGATTGATTCCTTTCCAATGAATTTTTGACTTTGAAAAATCTCATAATTTTTTTACGTCCTTAGCAACAGGTCAAATTGGAAAAAGATTTGAAGATGAATAATTCCTTATTAAAGATGGGTTATTTAATTCACCACTTTTTTAAGGGCAAGTAGAATATGCCTGCTGAAATAGATATGAATTGATACAGTCATAATTTTCCTATATGTTTAAGAGAGTGCTCAAGAGGATAAGGATTTATTTTACTTCTCATCTTGAAATTTCTTTCATGTTAATTTTTTTTTCAGTATATAATTCGATGATTAATCTTCAATCTATCCGACCTTTATGTTTTGTAATAAGTATTGAATTATCTTGAAAAAAGAGAATCAATAACTAGTGAATCTTGTGTAGTACTATAAAAGCACTGAAAGGAAAACATGAAGATGATCGAACAAATAGCGAAGATGAAGCAAACTGCTGGCATACCATGAATTTTTGTTATCAAGTATATCAGACTTCTGATAAACAGAATTTCTCAGAGTTGTTAATTCAACTACATATGGATGTGCAACTTACGCTGCCTTAGCGCAGAGTGCGAATCTATCGAAATCTGGCATCATTTCCATCTTTTGAGTGGAGCATATACCATGATTATAATTATAGGACAAACACAAGTCGGTAACTCTCTTTCTATGCTCCGAGGATTGCACACTGGCTGTTATAGTTGGGAAGTCAATCAGTCGTACTGCTCTTTCCTGGATGGAATCCAAAAGTTATAACGAATGCTTGGGTCCTGAGTTCCAAACATGAGAGCAGTATTCGAGTTCTGGTTTGATGTGGGCTTAATACAACTTGGGATAAACAGAAATTCTCGGAGTTGTTAATTCAACTGCATCTGGATGTTCAGGTTATGCTGCCTTAGTGCCGCATGCGAATCTGTCGGCAGCTGCATTATTTCCATCTATTGCGTGGAGCAACTACCATGATAATACTTATAGGACGAACACAAGTCGGTAACTCCCCTTCTATGTTCCAAGGATTGCACACTGGCTGTTATAGTTGGGAAGTCAATCAGTCGTACTGCTCTTTCCTGGATGGAATTCAAAAGTTGTAACAAATGCTTGGGCGCTGAGCTCCAAACATGAGAGCAGTATTCAAGTACTGGTAAGATCTGGGCTTTATACAGTTGAAGAACCTGAGCTCCAGAGGAATATTTCCTAGTCTTGAACAAACAACCCCGCTTAGTCGCAGCAGATTTCGCAATATCAATTACATGTTTCTTACCTGGTTTTGCATTATCAGGCCAGAAGTCACGAACGGAGTTTTTCGAAAACAAGTTATTTAATTCTTTGATGCATTGAATTGCACCTGATTTCTTTTATATATATATATATATATATATCGTTGATCCCATTCATTTATCTATTTGAGATCTTCGTTCAGGGATTTGATTTTTTGGCCTCTATGGAGCTGAGACTCAACGGTATTCAAAGGTTTGTCACTGGTGAAAGAAGACATGCGTGTCCTTATCCGCCAAACCCACAATGTCATTTTAAGAAGATCGTTTATATGGATCAGGGAGGGGGAGGACGACAAAACTGTCTCTTGGGGCACTCAAGCGTTCACGTTGATATCACTGGAACTGACACCATTCCCGAGCACATGAATCCTCCCGTTGGCGAGGAAACTTTTCATCAAATTGCACACTCTCGGAAAAACCTTGCTAAGGTAGCTTATTCAGAAAATCCTTTTGCCAGACACGATCGATAGTCTTGGATATGTCCAGAGCAACTGACCTAGATTTTCCATAGCGCTTAATGGTATTTGTGCACACTTGCGTCACATAGCTAAGGTGGTCACCTGGTGATTGGTGTTTGCGAAAATCATATTGTCTGTCACTGATTCTCAGTTATAGTTTAGAGATTGATAGTTGCTTCCATGAGTTTCGACAAAATGGATATTATTGCTATTGGGCGATAGTTTGATGAGATTCACTTCTTCCTCTTCTTTGGTATAAGCTGCACTTGTGCACTCTTCAGTAAATCAGGTAAAATTCCTTCCCTGTATGACTAGTGAACATCTTACAGAGAACAAATGTGAGCTCTGGTGGACAATTTTTGAGTACAATAGCAGACATCCCGTCGTAAGAACGATATGTTGGTATGTGTGGATTGGGCCCATGTTTATTTCTCACTTAAAAACTTTTTGATATAAGTATGATTACCACAGTTTTAGAAATCTTCGTTTGTGACACTAGATTCAGATTCTCATTGAATTTGAATTTTTTAGACGAAAGAGTATGTCCGGAACAGAAGAGAAACGTAACAGATTGAAACTCTTTTGCAAAAAATGAATACATAGAATAACCTAGTTTCCGTATAGCAAAAATGTCGAAGACACATTACATCTTCGGGAATAATTCACGAACTTTACGCAACCCATCCGGCACTCGACGTTTCGTTCAGCGAAGCAGCATGCCCTAAACACTCCAAATCGCGACTTGCAAATCGCGCAGCTCCATTCAAAGTGCTTCAGACGGAAAAGTTTCGAAAGTGATTCCTATCGGGACGTAATTAAAATCTGTGGTATGGGGGCACGCGTTACGTGCTTCTGTCATTCCCCGCAGGCCTTCAAAGGGATTCCGTTCGTGATGGAAGAACGCAACTGAAGCTCCTGTCGGCGCGAATTAGCATGGAAACATTCATCGTGCTCGGTGTGTGTATTTTGTGCTACGAACTCTGCGAATTTCTGTATCAGTGCACCGGCTCGGATAATACGGACGGGTCCGCCGCCATCGCCGTCGACAATACGGCCGAAGTGACCGCAGAACAGGCCGACAAAAACCAGGCAATCGCGTCCTTCGCAGGATACGGAAACGCCACGGGATCAGAGCACGACGGAGTGATTTACACCATCGAAAACCGCAGCGGATTCCAATAGGAAGGGATCTTTGACGTCCACGGTATAAATAAAAAGATATATGGTCCTTCACGTAGGGATTTTGGTTGGGGTTTTTGCACGGTGGCGAGGAGGGGATGAATTAACGGATTTTTCACGAGTACTGGAACGCTGCTCGTCGTGTCCAGTGTGAAAAATGAATCTTCCTCGTGATAGGGACGTGGGCTACTTTAGTCAAGAAAGTATCGGAAATTTTATGGTCCAACAGACATATTTATTTTGTTGTCCGAAAAGTATTCCCCATGTAATTTTTGAGATTAACGAAAATTTTTCAGAGGTTAGAAGCTGAATCACATCTGACTGATCAAAGCTATGTAAATTTTTCAAAAAACTATAAAATTCAATGAATTAAGGAAAGAAAGTGTTTACTTCAGAAATTTTGAAAATTTATATACATGGAATATAATCTGAGATGCTTTAAGCATTAATGAAGGTGTAATAGGATGTAAGCTGAAGAAAAGTAATCAATTTCATAGGTAATTGGAAGTTACTCAAGAAGTATTAGCAGTTGAAAACTCTGTAAAATTTTGAAACTTGGAATAACCCTTTGAGAAATATGATACGTAAACTCAACTGAATGAAATGAAACTGGTACCAAAAGTTGAATAAAAATTCGGGATAATTTTGTAGAGTTATTTCAGACCAGGAAATAGTGTAATTTACTAAGAATTCTGACAAATTCTTGTCATTTTAATTTAAAAAGAATTCTCACTCAAAAACTTTCAGAATTAAGATGAATAATTGTCTAAGAACACACCATGTCAATTAAGTAGACATATAGGATTAAACACCTATCACACAGTACTAAAGGGAATACAAAAATGAAAGAAATATAAATTATCGATTAAATCCATTAAATAAATACAATTTATTTGCAACAAATAATGTCACATAACACATGTCGAAATGTTGATGCTTATTCATCAATTTTTTATTTCTTGATTTCACGAACTGTTTCAAGTTTTTTCATAAACTCAATTATGCTTCAGTTATACTTGTAGCCTCATCAAATTTGACCACATATCTGGAAACGGTATTAAATTTTCTACAAGATAAGAAGTTCTGTGTGCCAAAATATTCTTATTGCGGTCGTGGTATGGAGACGAATATGACGATTCTGAAATGAACAAAATCAGTCATATTTCTCTAATGGTTTCATCGATGAAAAATTATTAATTATGGATATGTTTTCTTTTCACCAAAAAATACCTCATTTAGTGTGCTTTCGAATGACATGTGCTAGCTGCTTGTCCTCTGTCATGTTATCATGGCTGAGAAGATAACAACGATAAGTTGAAATATTCCAAACCTAAATAATCTTGAAGCACTCTTTGATTGAATAATAAATTGATTCTCATGGAAATCATGAATTTATCTGTCGAATCAAAATAATTCCAACAAATAAACTAAATTTTATTGATACAGATTTTATGAGAAAATGTGAAGAAAACATACTACTACTTCTAAAAATTGTTAGAAATGTCCACCGCCTTGCTCATTACTTTACACATCGGGTTTGCACTGAATCTTCAACACTGCGAAGTTCACAACGTTTGCGACGCATTTCTGCACAACACAATTTCATTCTTTCGATCTTTCTGAACGCGATGTTGATATACTTTTTCTTTCAAGGTGCTCCAGACATTCAAATCCAAAGGCGTAAGGTCGGGACTCTTTGGTGGACATTTCGTCTGTTAGCCAGGGGCATTTCATCCAATATCTCTGTTGAGCTGCTTTCGATTAATGTAATGAATTCTTCAGCTTTGAAGCGATCGGGAAGTATTACTGGTTCAAAAAGCTCACCTGTCATGACTTCCAACCACACGTTGATCCTTAACTTATGTTGGAAATGGGAAGCAATAGTATCATGGGTGTTTTCTTTTTTCCATACATGGCTATTTCGCAAATTTACCGTACCCGATTTTGAGAAAGTAGGCTCACCAGTCTCTTATCGCCACTCCACTCTCCTAACTTATTCAGGTACCACCTAAAAAATGTTAGTCTCATCTACAGGTAACTGATCCTGCACCTTTTGCAAATGATATGGATGTAACTCTTCTTTTGAGTTCCCGGTGTACTGTAGAATGATGAATCCTCAATGTACAACCAATTCGACGAGTACTTGTTGTGGGGCCCCCCCGGACAGCTTGAAGTATAACAAGTGCATGCTGGCTTTGCTGACTATTTCGACAAACTTCTCTGATTGTGAAACCACCAAATGAGCCTGTTTCACCCAATCGCCTGAACGTCTGTCCATATGTCTTTCTATCTGGTTGAACCGCTGCGCGAGCATTTCCTTTCGCGAATACATAAATGAACAATATCGCGATATTCGGTGTTTGAAAAAACAGACTTAATTTTCTCGATTTTTTCTAGAATACTTACTGTTAATTCGTTGATTCGTTAGATTCAAGGAAAAGTACTAATTCCCAAAATTATTAATCGACAGAAACTGTCAGATTTAAAATTCAATGTTCACTTCGATATTCAATCACAAGGAGTTTCAAGATGAATTAAATTTAGGTTTGGAATATTTAAATTTTTCGCTGCTATCTTCTTAGCCATGATATTATGGCAGAGGACAAGCAGCTAGCATAAAAGTTGATGTCATTCGAAAGCACACTAAATGAGGTATTTTTCGCTGAAAAGAAAACATGTCCAAAATTCATAATTTTTCATCGATAAAACCATTGGAAAAATTTGACCGATTTTGTTAACTTCAGAATCGAAATATTCAATCTCATCACCACGCCCGCAATAAGAATATTTTTACACACAGAATTTCTTATTATGTAGAAAATTTAATGCCGTTGTGGCATTATGTCTCGTAGATATGTGGTCAAATTTGATGAGGCTTCAAGGATAACTGAAGTATAATTGATTTTATGAAAAAACTTGAAATATTTCGTGATACCAAGAAATGTTAAATTGAAGAATAACCATCAACATTTCGACCACGTGTTAAATGGAATTGTTGTGGCAAATAACTTGTATAATCTTCCATTGAAGTTTGGCACTTTTAAAAGTAGACACTCTATATAAGACTTATGTAACTTTTTACACAGTATCAGCTAAAATGTGGAACATGAATGAGCCACAGTGTGGCAAAACATTTTTCGTTCAACAATAATGATTTTATGGAAATTGAATTTTATTTATTACCAGTTACAACATTTGAATACTCGTACTTTAGAAGTGAGCTGGCCACCCAAAATACATTATGACTAAATACTAAATACAAGGGTACGCAGGAAAAATTTCAAACACAAATTTATTATGTAGACTTAATTATTATTATTATCCTCACACTCCTTCTGTGAAGATCCCTCAGAAGCTTTTTCTGCGAGTTCAGTTGTGTTTTGGGTAGGATTTGTTACTGCGATCTCACGCCATTTTAGATCACAGCACTGTAAATTTTTGACCCAAGAGTGAAATGGCGGCCGACACCCGTCCAGCTAGAAAATTTCTTTATTATTGGTGTTTTTTTTTGAGTGATAGAACTTTAAATTGAAATAAAACACATTTAAATTAAGATTGAAGCCATTTTTTTTTTATTTGAAAGATAATTTTATGAAATTTATGTTTCAAAAATAATTTCCGGCATATGTCCACCACGACTAGCCCTGAGGAACCGCATTCGACCAGACCAATTTTGGAGCACTTTTTCGAGTAATTCGGGCCTTATTTCATCAATATAACATAACTCGTGTTGGCTTCCAAAGCGTTTATTCTTTCTGGTTTATCAGCATAAAGCAATGACTTGACATAACCCCAAAAAATAATCCAGTGGAGTTATGTGGCAAGATTTCGAAGGCCAATTAATTGGACCATTTCTCGAAATAATGTTATCGCCAAATCTTTCTTTCAATAAATCAATTGTTAGGGTAGTAGCATGAGGTTTAGCACCATCTTGTTGGAACCAAAACAGTTCTGGGTCGATACCATTCCAATTTTGAAACGAATAATCATTGATCATCGATCTGTAACGAGCACCATTCACTGTAACATTAGCTCCAGCATCGTTTTTGAAGGAATATGGATCGATGATGCCTCCAGCGTGTAAAGCACACCATACAGTGCATTTTTCAGATTGCAATGGAACCTGCAGAACTTCTTGTTTAAACTCCATATACGGCAATTTTGCTTGTTTTCATAGCCGTTCAATCGGAAATGAGCTTCATCATTAAACACAATTTTACGATAAAAAAGTGGATATACGTCAAGCTGTTCTAGAGCTCAATCAGCAAACAAACGACGCTTATTATGGTCAAGTGGCTTTAGTTCTTGAACCTGTTGGATGTTGTATGGGTGTAGACCAAAATCTTTACGCAAAATTTTTTCATGTGGTGGATGCACAGAATCAAACTTGTTGTGAACTTTGACGAATAGTCAGATCTGGATCATCATTAACACTATGACTTACAGCAGCGTTATTTTCTTCTACAGTTCTTTGTCTTGTTGTTGCTGTTGCATCGAGTAGATAAATAGTTGTCCGAAATCTATCGATAGTTCGACGAATAAGCTGCTCTTATGGACGATTATGTAAACCATAAATTTCACAAAGTGTTCTATAAAGTTTGGCGTATAGAACACTGATTTTGAAAATAAATTTCAGCAATTTGTAAACGTTGTTGTGGTGTGAGTCTTTCCATGGTAATTCGTCAATGCTTACTGAACAGAAATGTCAAAACAACATGGCTTCTACCTTCGGTTAAATCCCAGTTATCCATATCGAAAGTTCTATCACCCTAAAAAAACACCCGATACTTGAACAAGATTCGAACCCGGACCTTCCGGTCATGACCCCAATGCTCTACCACTGAGCTGTCCGCTCTGATTAATATTCATAAAAGCCAAACGTGTTACAAACACTTAAATCATAATAAATATTCAAATTCATTAATATAATCTATAACAATAGCCTTTCAAAGAGAGGCTCACAAATAATAAGTCGATAAAATTTTTCATTAGGTGAAGTCATATCAGTACTTTCTAACGAAATATTAATTTTATATTCGTCCCGCCATTTGTGTTTCGTACCGGAAACTTCGGCCGAGGTTTGTTATTTAATTGATTGATTTTCCGAAAAACCTCGCTTCGATCATGGTATTCGGCTTGATTCATATGAGCGAACTCCATTCCACCACGAATTTTGGATACGACGCATGCTAGTTATAAATTATCGGCGTAATTTCGGTATAAATTGCATCGGCAATCAGTTCAGGATGGCGGAGTATGATCCGAAAGGCGGAATAGAGTGACGCATGAAAAATGGCAGACATTTAACCGCGAAATAATGAAAACTGTCGGATTCACATCAACGTATTAACTCTCGTTTTTGATAAATGAGCGTTGGCGTTAATTATAATACGTTGATAGAACGAGTTCCGGAAGTGTCTTGGAGTGAGGCCGCTTCGCTCTTCAATCTCAATCTCGGCCTCATTATGAGAGTTTGGATGATATTTATTGCCAGAAGGAATTAACTGTTGCCAACCCTAGGTGAGGGGAGTACCCTTGTCATTTGGATCACTTTCGTAATATAAATTCATCATTAACCATCTGTACTTTGTCTTCATGTATAAGAATAAAATCTCCACTCAATGAGTATTTTCTCCTGTGAAACAGAGGATTAAACTATCCAATAATGAAATTGATATTTCAATCAGGGCTCAACTTCAAACTAGGCGAATTGAAATTCTCAACTCATTTCGATTATCGAAGTCAAGGAATCGTAAATCGCTTTGTCTCCAAAATATTCGGATAACAATTCTTCGTGAATTGTATCTTAAATAAGCATCTTTCGCCAGAAGCAACGCACTACGATAAGAGACTTTGATGACCTAATTAATCTCTTATCCTCTCGATACCTGAGTTTACCTCTGAAAATATTAGATTGATTCTACTTCTACCGACAATTAATAAGCGTATCTAGCTGTTCACCTTAAAACATTACCTCGAAGAAAGCGAGTTCGATATCTTACATTTGGTGCAATAAACGAATTGTTTATTACTATCGAAAAATCCTTGCATATAACTTAATATTTTTCAAATACCTTTCGCGATCTCAGTAAAAATTCAATTCAAAATGCGGCTCGAAGGACCAAAAAATTTTGTGAAAACTTTTTAGTGCAGAAAAATGGGATCTATACGAAAAAATAATGTAAATTCATTTACTCATTGACTCTCGAATATTTATGCCCATCGGGAATGTTCTTCTCTTTGATATGATCTTGAGAGTTCTCTTGAACGGTGAAACTCTCCACAATGTAGAGGTTTCAATTCTTTTCCCCCGTTATGCGATTTCGATGAACCAAAACCTAATGTTGCACCAGGATTCTTATCATGATGTATAAAGTTTTTCCTGGTATGTTAACATACCTTTTAGAATTCTTCAATAGTGGTTGAATGATGATAAATTAGTTACAAATTTCAGGATCAACATACTTCCAGGAGAATAATGATATGTTATGATATATTAGAACTCATTATATATAGTCTATACAGGGTGTCCCAACGAAAATTGGACCCCCCTAGAACTCAGAAACGAAGAACTTTTGTTTTTGGGAGGCCGAATTTCCCCATGAAGGTGGCATGAACCCCCAAAATTTTTTGAATAGGAAAGAGATGTCGAATGTTGGTTAGTTTAAAAGTTATTTATGTTCTGTGCACAATCCAGTAAAAATTTTGAAAATAGGTTAACCATAATGTAATATTGAACTTACCGTCAAAAGGTGATGTTGAATGGGCAACTCAAGAACCTAAGAGTTTCGAAGATTCCAAAAATAATTTTCAAGTTCTGTATTAGAGAGAATATTCCTATGACGATATTGTTCCGAAAAAACCAATCCCCAAATTTTTTTTGACAGGAAAGGGAAGGCGAATGTGTTTTAGTTTAAAAGCTTTTTTTGTTTTCTGAACATCCTAGTTGAAATTTTCAAATTCGGTATTTTTTTTAAGTAATTTGATATTGAATATTATCAGAAGGGTAACTCAAAAATAAATCCAATACATTATAATACACCATACATTGATATAATCTACTTTCAAATCCTTCTCTAACATTTTCGAAAATGTCTGGTGTCAGTAATTGGCTTTCTGTGAAGATTTTTTGTCGTAGTTCTGGAAGATTTTCACGGAGAATTAGTTGCATAGACTTTGGACATCAAATGTCCCCACAAAAAATCTAATGGTGATAAATCGGGTGATCTTGCTGGCCCCTCTATAGAACCCCTCCAGCCAACCCAACGTCCTGGATAACGTTCGTTCAAAAATTGTTGAACACGGATATCGAAATGTGGTGGTGCACCATCCTGTTGAAATATGAGTTCATTTTCTAATAGGTGGTCGTCGTTTTCCAGAATGTCAGTATTCATTGGATCAATAGCGTCGTCTAATAAATTCAAATAAGTTGTTCCGTCAAGATTCCCCTCAATGAAAATTGGCCCAACAATATGGTTTCCTAATATTCTCACCCAAAAATTTAACTTTTGGGGAATTTGTGTATGTGTCTCCATGAATAAATGAGCATTATTATCACTCCAGTACCGACAATTATGTCTGGTGACTTCCTCATTCAACATAAAGGTACACTCGTCCCGAAAGATTGTATTGTAGAGTCGGTGTGGGTTATTATTCAGTAACTCACTAAATTGTTCACAAAACTGAGTCCGACGGTCAGGATCATCTTCATTCAATTGTTGCACCAGCCTTATCTTGTAAGGATGAAATTTAAAAGCTTTCACAATTCCATCAACGCTCGATTTCGGAAGATTAGATGATCGTGCTCAAGTTCTTATAGATTGCCGATGATCCATCTGTAAAACTCCCAATACTGCTATTTCAAAAGCTTAATTTCGGATTGGACACTCAACTTCGTGTTTCTTATTCTGAATGGAACCAGTAGTTTTCGATTAATTCATCAAATGCTTAACATATTGGTGACATACATTTCTTTCTGGATGATTGTTATCAAAATACCTTGAATTAATCTAGAATTTTCGTCATTCCGATAGTATAATTTGAGATTTTCTATTCTTTCTCCCGTAGAATAGAGTATTTTCGCTGACGTACATAAGTAAGTCTCAAACTCAATATTATGATGCAGAAATGAAAGTCTGAATCACATTTGTGAAAGAATCTGCAAAATAATAGTATACATTGTAATGAATTTCATGCGTATCACACATTTTCCCATCATGAACGATAAGAAAATCGAATTTTTTTAAAGTAAAATTATTCAAAATTTCAAATTGTTCTGCCATCAAATAAATAAATTTGAAAATTTCAACTGCGATGTTTAGAGAACAGAAAAAACTTTTCAACTTAATCACATCCAACATCTCCTCCCCTTTAAAAAAATGTTGGGGGTTGTTGCCATCCTCAGGTGGATTTCTCGGAACAATGTCGTCATAGGAATTCTTTCTCCCTAAAACAGAACTTGAAAATTATTTTTGGATTCTTCAAAACTCTTAGGTACCTACTTAAGTTTGGGCGGTTCAACTTTCTGGTCAACATCACATTTTGACGGTTCAATATTACATTATTTCGTGAATAATGCACCGATTTTGAAAATTTTGACTGAGTTTTGTACAGAATTAAAATAAATTTCAAACTAACCAATACTCGACATCTCCTCCCTATTCAAACTTTGTTGGGGGTCGATGCCATCTTCATGGAGGTGTTGTTTTTTCAGAACAAACTCTCGATGGAATTTATTCCCCCTGAAAACAGAAGTTGACCTGGTTTTTTTTAAATCTTCGAAAATTTTTAGTTTCTAAGTTCTGGAGGGGGGTCAAATTTTCGTTGGACACCCTGTATATTATATAGTATATTGTACAATTAGGTGAACTTTTGCGGTAGAGTTTTTATCGACAGTTGTATTGAAAACACCATCTCGCTGGTAGAATAGTAGATCGACGAGCTTTTTCACTGTCGTTCACTTGGGTTCACTGCGTTCACTCGACATATTCACTAACCTTTATTACAATTGTAGATATCATATATAATACATTCACTCTTAGGCTTTTTAGCTGCGGATTTTTATAATCACGAGAGTGTAAACCAAAACGTTTCTTGAGATTGAATTTGAGAAGTTAGAGATGAGTGTGAGTAGGGTTGTTTCTTTGGGTGAGTAATGAAACTGTTATGTGTTATTGGAAAAAAGTATTTTTTCAACTCACTCAAGTGAAGTCAACAATGTTTATGCGCCAGAGATACGTATTTTCGATTCACTGGCCGCAGGTACAATTTTCTAACTGGCTTGCTGTTGTGTTAATATTCTACTGCGGCTGGAAGAGAAATGGCAGATTTTTAAAAAGTTGAGATAAGAGAGTCAGTCGGGCTTTGTCAGAAAGGTGACGTCAGTGTAACAGACAAAACGTTGAAGAAAGCGTAGCTGCAAGGGATCCTTTACTACCTGCCAAGTAAGGTTAGAAAATATCCTGTTCTTTTGCAAAAGAATTCGAACAATCAGTCTATGAGAAGTCTTAGTTTCATGTTCTCATTTACGCAGCACCATCCAACGGCTGTTTTTCAATGTCCTGCAGGGTGGGCAAACTGAGTTCATAGATCCATAAGCAAACCCTATTTGTTTGTTATAACGATTACCTCCATGATCTGTTATAGATGTAGAATTATGAATTTAAATATCAAAACACCGTACTGGGCTTAACGCTCGATTTTCACACCAATTAGCCGAGCCAAGATAATTTTCAATTCATATTCATGAAAAACCCCCGAACTTCATCGTCTGTCTCTTCTTTAGCATTAATTAAAATTGAAGTCTGGTCTCATCCTCCCCGTGAAATGCATATTACGTCGATAGCAGTTTTTCAATTTTTCTAATCGCCTACGGAAAGTCTCCGTTATTTTTCCGTTGAATGAATGAGATGAAAGGTAATCCAGACTCTTTCGAGTGAAAGAATGGCGTCGCTCTTTCTTAATTAACTGCGAGATATTCGCGACATTGCAAGGGAAAGATTTCGGATGGCTCTAGGTTTTTTTTTTAGAAATATTTCATTGTTCGGAATAGTGTAAGTACCTAATGACTGAAAGCTTCCGTTGTCGCAATTTCAAAAAGTATTCTTGAAATATTCAATTCTTGTTGATCTAAACTGATAAAAATCCATTGAATATTACACAATTATGTTGAATTTGAGGCAAGGAGGTAGATATTTATTTTTCTTGGGGGAAGGAGTTAATCGAAAAAAAAACGTCAGGTATACATCGATTATTTTATCCAAAATAAGTACTAATAAATCATAATATATACTTTTCAAAACAACAAATATGTTTCTTGTAAGAAAATAAAGTTTCATTCATAACAAACAGGAATAATATAGTTATAAATATAACATATGTACCTTCAAACTAATGACTCAAAAACAATTGTTATGAAATGGAAATGAAATAATTTACTCGTTATATATTGATTTTTCGTCTTTTCTATAACACCCATTCCAAGAATCTCCTCTTCATATTCGCAAACCTGTCTTTCAAAGAATAAATATCTAGTTCAATTTCCTGATGGGCATATTGGGTGCTTTTTTAGATTGATAGAACTTTAAATTGAAATAAAACACATTTTAATTAAGATTGAAGCCAATTTTTTTCTATTTGAAAGATAATTTTATGACATTTATTTTTTTTAAATAATTTCCGGAATATGTCCACCATCACTAGCTCTGAGAAACTGCATTCACGAGTTATGTTGGTTTCCAAAGCGTCTATTGTTTATGATTTATCAGCATAAATCAATGACTCGACATAATCCCAAAGAAAATAATCCAGTGGAGTTATGTCGCATAATCTTGGAGGCCAAGATTAGATTAGACCATTTCTCGAAATAATATTATCGCCAAATCTTTCGTACAATAAATCAATTGTTACGGTAGCAGCATGAGGTGTAGCACCATCTTGTTGAAACCAAATAAAACTTCTGGGTCGATACCATTTAAATTTTGAAACAAATAATCATTGATCCATCGATCTGTAACGAGCACCATTCACTGTAACATTAGCTCCAGCATCGTTTTTAAAGAAATATGGGCCGATGATGCCTCCAGCGTGTAAAGCACACCATACAGTGCATTTTTCAGGATGCAATGGAACCTGCAGAACTTCTTGAAGATTGTTTCCACTCCATATACGGCAATTTTGCTTGTTTACATAGCCGTTCAATCAGAAATGAGCTTCATCACTAAACACAATTTAACGATAAAAAAGTGAAACTTCAAGCTGTTCTAGGGGCCAATCAGCAAACAAACGACGCTTATTATAGTCAAGTGGCTTTAGTTCATGCACCAGTTGGATCTTGTAGTGTAGACCAAGATCTTTACGCAGAATTCTCTATGTGGTGGATGCACAGTCCAACTTGTTATGAACGTCAACGAATAGACAAATTTGAATAACTAGTTATTCAAAATGTGATCTTGCCTGATGATGCTACTGTGATAGCGAAACAATTGTTGTGAGTTTAACAATAAAAATTTGTGAAAATCAGAATAACCTTATTTCAAATTATTTAATATGGATTTTCACCAAGTAAGGACTGATACAATTCAATAGTTTTCATGATAATTTGTCAATGCTTACTGAACAGAAATGTCGAAACAACATGGCTTCTACCTTCTGTCAAATCACAGTTATCCCTATCGAAAGTTCTATCATTCTAAAAAAAAACACCCTATAAGGCCAAACCTACCAATCTTTCTTGACCAATTCTGGATCTGAGCCAAGTTTTTAACCTCTCTAATGTTGAAAACTCCTTTCAGAGCTCGTCACACTTACAGGCATTGCCGATATCAAGCACAGTGTCAAGTAAACATTCGGATATATTAACTTATTGCAAAATTTCAGTGCATTCAATGGCAAACTGGAAAATTTTCTGTCTCATTAGTGCTTTTTTTATACCACAACTCAAATTCTGTTTCCATTAAACTGGAAATGATACTATCATTATTTTCTTGGAATTTTGTTACATATCGGGATAAATTATGTTTAAAACTAGAATTAGAATTGCAAAATTTTAGTGCACTCAATGGCAAACTGGAAAATTTTCTGTCTCACTAGTGGTTTTTTTATCCCACAACTCTAATTCTGTTTCCATTAAACTGGAAATGATACTATCATTATTTTCTTGGAATTTTGTTACATATCGTGATAAATTATGCTTAAAACTAGAATTATATTTTCCTTTTAATTCAACGATTCTGGAGGGAATCAAAACATTTGTATCAAAAACTTCGAAAACATCATTATGGAAACGGAATTTGAGATCCACCAGTATATTATTTTACACTGGAATAAAAATACTCCTTCTGAAATATTCTTCGATTGAATCAGCTGGAGTGTTAACTTGGCTGATTTGAATTTAGTAGTTCTGGGCTTGACTACATTTAAATTCATTTGTGAATGAAGCAGTTCTACTTCTGCAAATATGGCTCTGAAGGGGATCTCTACATTGGCCCTTTTTTCTTTCAACAAAGATGTAATGTCATTTACTAAAGATTGTGGTCTCTGTTTGTCGATACATTTTGCCGTGTAAAATCTTACTCAAGTTGCATGTTAAACTAAAAAAAATAAGATAAGCAATATACAGAAGCAATGAATTTTGTGGTAATTAGAGAATCTACAAGTAACCGTGCCTTTGAAGAACTTTCTATTTCTTTCATTGAACAATTAATTCCAAACATTCAATAATGTTTTCGAAACAAACCTTTGAACGTATGATTGGATAATGTCGTTCGTCCGGGTTTCACATAAACTTATCAACTCTTTATCATCATTGACCATTTCAAGAACTTTGTCTCTTCTAGGAGACACTTTGAAAAAATAAATAGTATATCTTATGACACCTACAGAATTTCTTATATTTTGAACGTCACGACTTTTGGAAATTGATAAATTGAGACTATGATTGTAGGTAGCAAGGATGCTTCACAGCATTTTTCAATGATTCAATGACTTTTCTTCTATTTTCACTTATCTGTTCCAAGCGTTTCGAGTCGAGCATGTTGATAACATTCATTTCACGGTTCTCATAAGATTTCAAGAAACAGAATGCATTGCTTCCTTATGATAATTTGAGTTATTATGAATGGTCAGATCTCCATCTTTACCGAATAGTTTTGAGTACTTCTGCAATGGACTCACCACACCTTTTCTAATAGGCGTGACCTTTTGATTTCCTCCATATTTAGCTAATGAAACACATGATTCACAAAAAATACTGAAAATTTTTAAAAAGTCAGCTAGGAGAAATAATGAAAATGATTTTGTGATAAATAAGATTTAACATCCTTGTTATTCTTTCGATGCACAGGGTAAGAAAATTTGAAATCCCATTCAGGAAGAAAAGCATTCTTCAATATGATGCATTTTTCGAACCCCGAAATATTAATTTTACCGATATAATTTCCTATGTCGGTTTCATCTGATGAAGGACCAGCAGCTTCAACGGACAATTCTGCTGGCAATTCTGTCTGTTTTATTGTCGACGGCGATTCCAATTTCGATTCAATATTTCTATCGGTAATTCCAGAAATACCAGATGTAGAATCTTCATTTGTTCCAGTTCGACAAACCTGGCGTTCAGAAGAAACTTTGGCCTTCTTTATATTTTTGATGAACATACCCAAAGAGTTCTTACGAGTACGATTGTTCATATCTGTAATATTAGAAAAGGTGTTTGATGACGAAAATTGAATCGAAAAACTTGAAATAATTAAATTTTTCAACATAAAAGTACGCTCGTCAGAAAACATCCGACGGTCAGGATCATCTTCATTCAACTGTGGCACTAGCCTTATATTATAAGGGTGAAATTTATGAGGTTTCACAATTCGATGATTCGGATAATTTCGGAAGATTGAATGCCCGTGTTAAAGTTCTTATAGATTGCCGATTATCCATCTGTAAATGTCCCAATACTGCTATTTCAATAGTTTCATTTCGGACTGGACGCTCAACTTCGTGTTTTTTGTTCTGAATGGAAGCAGTTGTTTCTGATTTATTCATCAAATGCTTAACATATTGGTGACTCACATTTCTGTCTGGATGATTGTTATTAAAATACCTTGCAGTTAATCTAGAATTTTCGTCATTCCGATAGTATAATTTGGGAATTTTTATTCTTTCTCCTATAGAATAGACCATTTTCGCTCACGTAAGTAAGTCTCGAACCCAATTATGATGCAGAAACGTATTTGAGAAAGAATCTGCAAAATAATAGTATACATTGTAATGAATTCCATGCGTTTCACACATTTTCCCATCATGAACGATAAGAAAATCGAATGTTTTCAAAGTAAAAACATTCAAATCCTCAAATTGTTCTGCCATTAAATGAGAAAACTTGAAAATTTCAAGTGCCATGTTTAAAGAACACAAAAAACTTCACAACTAAACCACATCCAACATCTCCTCCCTATTCAAAAAATTTTGGGGGTTGTTGAAATCCTCAGGTGGTTTTTTCGGAACAATGTCGTCATAGGAATTCTTTCTCCCTAAAACAGAACTTGAAAATTATTTTTGGATTTTTCAAAACTCTTAGGTACCTACTTAAGTTTCGGGGGTTCAACTTTCTGTTCAACATCACCTTTTGACGGTTCAATATTACATTATTTCGTGAATAATGAACCGATTTTGAAAATTTTGACTGAGTTTTGTACAGAATTAAAATAAATTTCAAACTAACCAATACTCGACATCTCCTCCCTATTCAAACTTTGTTGGGGGCGATGCCATCTTCATGGAGGTGTTGTTTTTTCAGAACAAACTCTCGATGGAATTTATTCCCCCTGAAAACAGAAGTTGACCTGGTTTTTTTAAATCTTCGAAAATTCTTAGTTTCTAATTTCTGGAGGGGGGTCAAATTTTCGTTGGACACCCTGTATATTATATAGTATATTGTACAATTAGGTGAACTTTTGCGGTAGAGTTTTTATCTACAGTTGTAGTGAAAACACCATCTCGCTGGTAGAATAGTAGATCGACGAGCTTTTTCACTGTCGTTCACTTGGGTTCACTGCGTTCACTCGACATATTCACTAACCTTTATTACAATTGTAGATATCATATATAATACATTCACTCTTAGGCTTTTTAGCTGTGGATTTTTATAATCACGAGAGTAAACCAAAACGTTTCTTGAGATTGAATTTGAGAAGTTAGAGATGAGTGTGAGTAGGGTTGTTTCTTTGGGTGAGTAATGAAACTGTTATGTGTTATTGGAAAAAAGTACTTTTTCAACTCACTGAAGTGAAGTCAAGAATGTTAATGCGCCAGAGATACGGATTTTCGACTCACTGGCCGCAGGTGCAATTTTCTAACTGGCTTGCTGTTGTGTTAATATTCTACTGCGGCTGGAAGAGAAATGGCAGATTTTTAAAAAGTTGAGATAAGAGAGTCAGTCGGGCTTTGTCAGAAAGGTGACGTCAGTGTGACAATGTCGTCATAGGAATTCTTTCTCCCTAAAACAGAACTTGAAAATTATTTTTGGATTCTTCAAAACTCTTAGGTAACTACTTAAGTTTGGGCGGTTCAACTTTCTGTTCAACATCACCTTTTGACGGTTCAATATTACATTATTTCGTGAATAATGAACCGAATTTGAAAATTTCAACTGGGTTGTGTAAAGAACATAAATAACATTCAAACTGACCAATACTCGACATCTCCTCCATATCAAAAAAATTCATGATGGAAATTCCTCCCTCTCAAAACAGACGTTGACCTGTTTTTTTTTTAATTTTCGAAAATCCTTCGTTTCTGAGTTCTGGGGGGGGTCAAATTTTCGTACGGACACCCTTTATTATATCATTAGAACGAAAAAACTCAAGAAACTGAAATTTCATGAAAGCTTGGGCAATTGTTTCATTATTTTGAAGTTTTTCAGCGAACTACATTACTTAAAATTCTTTGATTTTCGAAAGATTTCAATTATCGGGTAGTATCGCTTGAAGAAGAAAAATGACATCCATGCCTTTCAAAAAACACAAGGTTTTCTTCTTGATCAAGAATGCAAAATGAAACTTTTTCATGGAAGACCCCATATATGTCAATTAAAATGATAAAGTGACTTAAGTTTCTCAAATACACCAAGTTTTTATTCCTAAAATGGCGAATTCTTCAATATTTTCATTTGTATTCAGTAGATCATCATTATTATGATTTTTGGTCCAGCCACGAATCTTCTGCATCAAACAGCATACGCGCCTTATCTGAATCCGATTAACTTTTTTCTGATCTCGAGGCTAATAAAATCTTCTCAAGAAAAGAATTTGAGTCTACTGAAAGTATAATACAATTAAAAATTCACAGAAGGAGTTTCTTCCGGAAAGCTTTCCAAAAAGAACAGGCTCACCTAGTTTTCATATTTTTATAGAAGGTAGAGTCTTTATCCTTCTGAAATGGTTTTTAAGATGATTTTTTCTATTTCTAACATCTACACCACGTTGGAAAAGAGTCTATTATCGATATTTTATCTGAACGAAGTCCCAGATTTATAGCGTTTGCATTTACTTTGCATGAAAATTGAGATCTCTGATAATGCAAAATGAAACGACAGTAAAAAAGAACCCTCTTGCCCCTAACAACAGAACATATTCGGTGGTCCAGAGTTCATGATCCTTCGAGCCGGATAAATAATTTTCACTAGTTTTTTTGGAATGAGATTTAGCTCTTCCGCCTACTTCATGTCATTTCGTTGCTACCGCCCTCGAAAATTGAATAAATTAACATAATATTTTGGCGTGTTCACAAAGAATAGGCGTACTATAACTTTTTTGTTTTCCGTAACTCAAATAAAACAGAGCAGTGGCAATCCGGACACGTCTCAGACATGAATCAACGCCCGGAATACATGATGGCGGACCACAACGCCACATATGATTATTTCATGTCACATATGTCGTGACAGAATTGGGAGGACCAATGCCGTAGGGAAATCTAACTCGAGAAAAGATTATCACTCGAGATGCGGTGTTACAGTTCCTTACGTAAACAAGACACATGGATTATTTACTTTTCTCCGGATTATACATGTGATTTTGACGTCGAATATTCCGCTTATTTAGACGTTCGCATCGACACACTCGAGATTTTCGTTTTAGCAAGAATGTCGACAATAATTGATGGAGAAAATGTATTTTAAAACCGCAACTATTTCTTTGAATAATCAGGAATGTTTTTCAAGGATTGCAGTCAAAAAAAGTAAACGGGTTGGGCGAAAGCAGATAAATTTAAAAAGAATGTATGCTAATTAAAAGAAGTCTTTATAAATTACTATGTTTCATTACCGAATAATTTAATGAATATCACATTTTGTGACTGCATAAGTGTAATGCTTAAATACCTAACAAATGTAACATCTGTGCATCTATATTGACTCTGCATAGGGAAACTAAAGTTTCACCAAGCAATAGCGCTATCTAATGCATATGAATACACATGCACTACCAATCTACTTCTAGTAATGAACTGTTTTCCCGACTGCTTCTAGCTTTAGAAACTTAGAAACCTTCCCTATTCTCATGTTATATGCTATAACGCCATAATGCCAATCCTCAGAGTTATTAAAAAAAAGGCATCATGTGAGCAATTCACAATAATATATAGAAATCAACATATATATGTGTATCATTTAATTCTGAAATTTATCCCTGAACGAGTTGATAAATGTGACGGATATTTAATCCGAATATAATAAGGGGTATGAGTTATTCATGACAACTTAATTTATAAACTACTTTTGTGTTCATTTTGTGTTTAGCACTAACGAGAATTTTTATGAGATTGAGTCATAAACTATTTTATTATTGTTTCTTGAAATAATTAGAATTATATTTCGTGAAATTGGTGTAAACTATGGTAGCTGTTTCATTTGTTCTCTATTTTTGAAGTTGAATATATTTAATACTAAATTAAATAGAGGTTTTTTACTTGATAGAAGGATTCTTTGAAAAATTTTTAAATATAAATACAGTTTTATTCTGTTAACCTACTACAAATTTCTCTCTCAAAAAAAGTTAACAGAATAAATCTGTATGATAATTAAATATTATTAACTTAAATAATACTTTATTCTGTTAAACTCCTACAAATTTTAATTTCAAAAAATTTTTATTCAAAAACTTTCAGAATTAAATTAAATTTTTGAATTGAAATATTTTGAAATTAAAATTTTTGGGAGGTTAACAGAATGAATCTGTATGATATTTAAAATTTTTTTTGAATAATCCTTTTTCTAGGTAAACAACCTCTCTTTATTATTTCATTGTATATTTAATAATTATATATTTTGGTTTACACTTTTAGCATATTATCATTTGATTTTAAGAAGGTCCCTAAAATACCTTTCAAACTTTTTGTAGTTTCTGTGGCGAACATAGAATACGTAGGATTTTTGAAAGTTAACTTCATTCTAGTGTTTGTTCAGATATCTGTATTCAGTTTGTTTGGTAAGATATATTTTCTTAATTATTTTTATTTTTTAAATGTGAAGCAGGGCTGATGAGTTTCCGTTGTAATAATTCTAAATTGCTTTTTGAAGATGTTCTGCATGTTTTAGAAATTTTTTTGAAGGTACTTATTTTGAGCAAGTTTTGATAAGTCCGATTTTGCCCATTAACTTTTTCGACGTAAGTGTGTTTACGGATGCACTGACCAGTCAGAATTTCTTTTAACCTTGAAATATTCATCAGTGAGTCCAACCCAGTCGTTAGAGACCATTTTCAGCTCAAAAGTCTAAAAATTACAAATATTTGGGTTAAACTATAGCAGGCTCTTTCCTGGAATGAGTTCGCGAAAAGCTCTTCTACATACCAAAAACTGAAAATTACAATTTTTCTACCTTTGTTTGCTTATTTTATTGTACTCCCTGCTTCAATAAATGTTGTGAAAAAGAAGAAAATACATTTTGAAATGATAAACATGAATTAAATGTAAAGATATGGGAAATTGTCTAATGCCTGGTCTTTAATATAATAAGAAAAGATCTCCGGAGCATTGTGAGTGTTAGAACGCCCTCTGTGGGATGACAGCAAAGAAATGAATGCCACAGAAATAATTTTTAGACCAATTTATCATCATTGAAAGAAAAAAACGAGTATATAAATGTAGTTATCCTGAAAAGATGTGAATTTAATTCATCCTATTGTCTCATTGTTCATTTATAACCAACAAGACACAAGGCAAACTCAATTCAGCGCCGAAACCACAAACCTTGATTCCACGCCATTCCAACCTCCATTCAAATGATCGATCACCATAAATTACGATTCCCTTTGTCGCTGTACCGTTGAAAGAGAAAGACGTAACTTTTTCCGTTTCGAAACACAGAAATCCAAAAGAAATAGGGGAGAACGCATTTTTCCTTTGAACATAATCATTACAGATTTCTGTATGACGAGCCCCAACGTCTGATGTTTGCGTAGAACAAAGGCTTCGGTTACATTCGTCTCTCTGACGAAATAATGCGAATTTGAAAGGCAAATATTCCTTTTATCCCTCGCTATGGATAAAATTTAGGAATATTCGAGGCAATCAGGCCTGAATTCCTTCCGATTGTACGGCCGTACTTCTGATCCTTTCGTCAATTAAATTCTTTTCTCCCATTTTTACTGCGCCAGTTTTCCCGGAGAGAGAAATCCCTTTGAATCTTTGTTTTTCGGATATATTTTGAGGGTTTGGAGGTATTGTATTTGAGTGTATTCCAATTCGAAATGAAATATCTATTATAGGATAAAAATGCTGACAATTGCAGACAAAGGTTCATGATTTAAATTAGTAATTGTTTTTATTACTTCATTACGTACAGATAATATCGGGTGTTTTTTTAGAATGTTAGAACTTTAAATCGAAATAAAACACATCTAGATTAAGATTGAAGCCAAAGTTTTCTTTATTTGAAAGATAATTTTATGACATTTATGTTTTAAAAATAATTTCCGACATATGTCCACCACGACTAGCGCTGAGGAATCGCATCCGATCAGATCAATTTTGGACTACTTTTTCGAGGCCTTGTTTCATCAATAACACGAGTTATGTTGGCTGCCAAAGCGTCTATTCTTTCTGGTTTATCAGCATAAACCAATCACTTGACACAACCCCAAAGAAAATAATCCAGTGGAGTTATGTCGAATGATCTTGGAGGCCGATTAATTGAACCATTTCTCGAAATCATGTTACCGCCACATCTTCCTTTCAATAAATCAATTGTTGCGTTAGCAGCATGAGGTGTAGCACCATCTTATTGGAACCAAAACACTTCTGGGTCAACACCATTCAAATTTTGAAACAAATAATCATTGATCATCAATCTGTAACGAGCACCATACACTGTAACATTAGCTCCACCATCGTTTTTAAAGAAATATGGACCGATGATGCCTCCAGCACACCATACAGTGTATTTTTCAGGATGCAATGCAATCTGCAGAACTTCTTGAGGATTGTTTTCACTTCATATACGGCAATTTTGCTTGTTCACATGCCGTTCAACCAGAAATTACCTTCATCACTAAGTACAATTTTACGATAAAAAAGTGGATCAACTTCAAGCTGTTCTAGGGCTCAATCAGTAAACAAACGACGCTTATTATGGTCAAGTGGCTTTAGTTCTTGAACCACTTGAATTCAACTTATTGCGAACCTCGACGAGTAGACAAATCTGGATCATCATAAACACTATGACTTACAGCAGCGATATTTTCTTCTGTACGTACAGTTCTTTGTCTCGTTGCTGTTGCATCGAGTAGAGAAAAAGTTGTCCGAAATCTATCGATAGTTAGACGAATAAGCTGCTCTGATGGACGATTATGTAAACCATAAATTTCAAGTTTGGCGAATAGAACACAGATTTTGAAAATAAATTTTTAACAATTTGTAAACGTTGTTGCGGCGTGAATCTTTTCATGATAATGTGTCAATGCTTACTGAACAGAAATGCCAGAAAAACATGGGTTCTACCTTCTGTCACATCACAGTTATCCTTATCGAAAGTTCTATCACTCTAAAAAAAACACCGGATATGCAGCATTATGATTATCCAAGGGTGGTTCAATAATTATCGTATAGAGTCTTAGGAATATTATCTATTTATCGAACGATTATATTCATCAATCGACTGAACCAGTAATTATTTAAAAGCATCTGAAGATTATAGAATGTAACGAAACGTGTCATGTATTCAACTTAATAATGCACTGGCGAGCAGAAAAAACGGGTCACTTGATCATCACTGTTCAAATATCTTTCTTGGTTGAAATTTTTTCGAGAATCATGAAACTTCTGAAATGGTAGGAAAAGAGAATTTCCCAAAGAAAAATGAAACTTTTTATTCGACTTGTATAAAACTAATACGCTTTTCTTGAAAAAAGCAAAAACTCCGAAATTGAAAAAAGTATCGTAACTGTGAAAATTTCAGTATCAGTATGACGTGTGACCTCCCCTAGCTCTGATTACAGCTTCAGAACGTCTTCGCATGCCTGTGATGAGCCTTCGAATATTCTCTTGTGAAACATTCTCCCATAATGGACGAGGGCTTCATGGAGCTCTTGTAAATTATTGGGCGATGGCACCATAGTTCTGACTCGCCTTCCTAGTTGGTCCCATAGATGTTCGATGGGATTCAAGTCAGGACTTCGTGCTGACCAATTGAACCTTGAAATATGCATTGTCATGCATAAAAATTCCCTGCTCTTCCAGAAATGGTATATAGGGTACAGCATGGTCCATAAGAATTTCTTTTATGTACCTTATTGCTGTTAAAGTTTCATTTATGAAAACCAACTCTGTGCGACCCTCTAAAGACACACCTTTCCAGACCATAACAGGTCCTCCACCGAATAGAACTCGCTCCTCTACAGAGACATTGGCGTATCTTTCTCCTGGACGTCTACAAACGCTGCTACGACCATCAGCTCCTCGAATGCTGAATCTGGATTAATCAGAGAAAAGCACCTGGGTCCACTGAGCTTCTAACCAGTTTATTTGATCTTGTGAAAATTGAAGACGCGCAATTCGATGCTCTGTGAGTTAGCCTGCCTGTCCCCTGATGCCTTGTCAATATTCTTTATACTGTAGGCAGGGTAACATTCACTCTTCTAGAAACAGATCTCTGGCTCAGCCCATTTTCAATAAGTGCAACTATTCTCGCACAATCTTCAACTGGTAAACTCATTTTATGAGATTGTTTTTTTAGAGAGTGGAAAACGAACTTTTCAATGACCAATGTTGAGCGCAACTGATAAACGATGAATTTATCGTGAAGAATTATTCGAAGATGATTTCTGTTATCAAGTTTTTTAGCTCATATGTCTACAGTTAGTTGATTTTCTAACGAATGGACAAAATATTATTGAACGAATTTGAACACGTGAGTTTTTTTTTTGCTTGCCAGGGTAGGAATCAACATATTTGTTTATTATTGAAATAATATCTCAATATATTTCTAATTCATATCTGAAGTATCTCTGAAAAATATATAATGTTATAAAACTTGTTAATAGTTTCGTTTAGCGGGGACGATGACATCAATTCTTCTGATTTTTATGAATGTGGATCTATGAAACTCGAGATCATTCCTAACGATAGACCTTAATGTATCCATATTCTCATATTTTTTGGTTGAAACTGAACTCTTTCATCATCTCAAATTTGTAACATTGTATTACGAACGGAAACAACAGATTTCATTCTGAATAGCCCGCTATCTGGGCAGCTGTCATCTTTTGACATTTGACAAGTAAAAACTACACCGTAACTAAAATGGTACGATACAAGGTTCAACAATGCACTGAAATTGTAATAATTCACTACAAAATGGTGAAAATTTTGCAGTCACAGTTCGTAAAACTAAAACACTTTTTGGGTCGTCGTGAAGCACCTTCTCGGCCGACAATGATTAAACTGGTGAAAGAATTTGAGCTGTTGGGACAAGTTAGTGATGTGGAGAATCAAACCCGTGTGCGTCGCTCAAGAAAAACTGAGAATGTTGCTGCTGTAACCTGTAGTGTTGACGAAAACCCAGTTTTGTCGATTCCTCGTCGATCTCCGTATTTTGACAGAAAGATTTAGGTCTCAAGGCTCTTAGTGTTCAGTGTACGTAGATGTGGCGGCCATTTGACTGATATCGTTTTGAATTATTAGTGGCATATCTTACTCTTCACAATGAAAAAAACATCCATTCATTTCTCTCAACGCTTTAGAATCGCTTGAAATAATGACATTAAGTGACTGTTTCTATGAATTTCTTGCGAGTCAATATTTAAATTTGAATTCTATGAGTCAGCTTATACTGATAGATCAGAGATGCTACGCAAACTGAAAACAGAAATACAGCAGTAAGCTTGAATTTTCAACGCAAAGCTCTCTTAATTGGACCAGTATCTCCCCCTCATTTCTTCATCCTAACATTTCCAGTTTCGAATTAATGCAGCATTTACAACAAATTCCTTCCCGACTAACGGTCCCGTTCACGAGGTCCTCAATTAAGGAATCGTTTCATTAAAACGTATCGTGATCTGGCGATACTAAGCTCTCGTATAATTTCATCAGGATTCGCCAACGATCGGAAAATTGATGCAATTTTCGGAAATTATCATTCGGCTCGGATAATAATCTAGTAGCTGGGTCTCTGACGATGGAATATCTGGGGGCGGTTCGCATTTTGGCGCGTTACATAACACTTGGAAACAATGGAATCGAGGAGAAAATTGCACTAGTCGTTTGTGTCCCGGAGAGTGAACGCTGGTAATGCAGCAATAAACGGAGGAAAGAGTCTATAAATGTATTGGAGTAGAAATTTGGTGTAAACGCACGAGCTTCAGACCATCCGAAACTTTTTGATAAAATTCCCGTTGTAGATGGAACGAATTGTCGTTAATAGATTATCTGAAAAAGGTCGCTATAGGCCAATACCTTTGTAGTAGATGTCCGGACTTTTTAAATTTTCTCGGAAGCATCTTAGATCTTCCGAATTCATAAGTACATATTTGAATACACAGGTCCTAATGTCAGCTTAAAGTTAGGGCGGATCCAGGGTTCAATTCAGGGGGGGGTCATATGTTACAAGTGTAGAAGTGCCAATCCAGTTAGGCGGTCTTCTACCATTGAAGCTATGAGCCAAGTTTTGAGCCTCCTAAGAGTGGAAAAGGACCTTCTTGCTGTGGCTACTCTAACTGGTAGTGTAGCAAGAATACAAAGAAATGATCTTACATTAGGATACATTTCAGTATCGCAGTTTGCTATAAGATGAGAAATCGACTGCGGAATATTCAGTTTCCTCTGTTATTTTACCTGCCAGAGCCGATATTCGATTATAATTACTGAAACTGGAGTATTGTCTATTAGCAGTTTATAGTCGTTTGCAAGCTGTTTAATAGTTTCATTGTTTTCACCTTCATTAATATAACCGTCTTTTGGAATAAAAGCGCCTAGTTGAAAATATGAATAAAAACAATATTCTAATTTCCGCTAATATTTTATTAACACTACGATCGTTACGTCATACCACGACTTCTTCAGGTGAGTATTACAAGATACTGATTGTTAATAAAATATTAACGAAAATTAGAATATTATTTTTATCCATATTTTCAAGATGAATTTCCGTCAAGTAAAGGCCGAAACAATCATAGACGCCTAGTTGAAATAATTTTAGTACTTCCGGAGACAGACGGTCCTCTTAAGTCATTTATAACAGAATCTAGAAGAGGGATGTATAACAGCCCTGCGGAAATACTCTTCAGCAGATTGCGCAGGATGGTTATTGGCTCTGTGTGTTTGTTGTGATACTATTCCGGGGCATTTAATTTATGCTAGTTGCTCAGCTACTTCTTTTGCCTTTCAAAAAGCTGTGGGAAAATTGGGTCAGCCAGACTTTTCCCTTTTATTTTGTAGAACAGTCATTGTATAACATTTATGCCATCCGTAGCCCTTTTTAAATCAATTAACCTCATTTGCTTAAGGCTGCTATTGTACCTGAAAAATATTAAGATATCGGGTGCTTTTTTTAGAGTGATAAAACTTTCGATAGGGATAACTGTGATTTGACAGAAGGTAGAAGCCAGGTTTTTTGACATTTCTATTCAGTAAGTATTAACAATCATCATGGAAAGACTCAGGCCGCAACAACGTGTACAAATTGTTGAAATTTTTTTTTAAATCAGTATTCTATTCGCCAAACTTATAAAGCATTTCGTGAAATTTGTGGTTTACATAATTGTCCATCAGAGCAGCTTATTTGTCGAACTATCGATAGATTTAGGACAACATTATCTCTACTCGATACAACAACAACAAGACGAACAACGGTACGTACAGAAGAAAATATCGCTGCTCTAAGTCATAGTTTTAATGATGATCCAGATTTGTCTATTCGTCGACGTTCACAACAAGTTGGACTCTGTGCATCCACCACATGGAATATTTTGCGTAAAGATCTAGGTCTACACCCAATCTACAAGATCCAACTGGTTCATGAACTAAAGCCACTTGACCATAATAAACGTCGTTTGTTTGCTGATTGGGCCCTAGAACAGCTTGAAGTTGATCCACTTTTTTATCGTAGAATTGTGTTTAATGATGAAGCTCATATCTGGTTGAACGGCTATGTAAACAAGCAAAATTGCCATATATGAAGTGAAAACAATCCTCAAGAAGTTCTGCAGGTACCATTGCATCCTGAAAAATGCACTTGTATGGTGTGATTTACATGCTGGAGGCATCATCGGTCCACATTTCTTTAAAAACGATGCTGGAGCTAATGTTAGAGTGAATGGTGCTCGTAACAGATCGATGATCAATGATCATTCGTTTCAAAATTTGAATTGTATCGACCCAGAAGTGTTTTGGTTCCAACAAGATTGTGCTTCACCTCATGCAGCTACCCTAATAATTGATTTATTGAAAGAAAGATTTGGCGATAACATTATTTCGAGGAATGGTCCAACTAATTGGCCTCCAAGATCATGCGACATAACTCCACGGGATTATTTTCTTTGGAGTTATATCAAGACATTGGCTTATGCTGATAAACCAGAAACAACAGACGCTGTTGAAGCCAACATAACTCGTATTATTGATGAAATAAGGCAGGAATTACTCGAAAAAGTGGTCCAAAATTGCTGTGGTCGAATACGGTTCCTCAGAGCTAGTTGTGATTGACATATGTCGGAAATTATTTTTAAAACATAAATGTCATAAAATTAAGTTTCAAATAAAAAAAATTGACTACAAATCTTAATTTGAGTGTGTTTCATTTTAATTTAAAATTCTATCACTCTAAAAAGAACACCGGATATGTAATCAATATAAAATATTTTTAATGTCTCGGAAAAAACCCTTTTTCATCCCGACAAAAAACGTATTAATACAAATGTATTAACAAAAACTATATGAGTATGTATATTAACATGTAAATACATGAAAATTCACTATTCCAAAATTATCTAATTCTCAAACTAAAAAATCAAATAAAAATAATTGAACAAGAATTCCAACATTTGATAGCTGCTATTTCGTTCTCTAGACCTCTTCAGAAATGTATTGAATTCAGATTTCAAATATATCACAAGATCAAAATTTAACTCACCAAATAAGATGAAACCTGGAACGAATAAACTCGAAGTAAGATTTAAAGTATCTGAAATAAAACAAATGATAAACGTGTGGATACGTATAACCTATAACTATTTGTACTCGGAACGCAGAAAAACATAACAAAAATTATTCACACCAAATAATGTCCAATGATGAGAATATGGAACTATGGAATATATTGTGGATATTTTATCTTAATTGGTGAGTTAAATTTTGATCTTGTGATATATTTGAATATGAATTCAATACATTTCTGAAGAGGTCTAGAGACCGAAATAGCAGCTATAAAATGTTGGAATTCTTGTTCAATTTTTTTTATTTGATTCTTCTTTTTGAGAATTTTAGATAATTTTGGAATAGTGGATTTTCTTGTATTTGTATGTTAATATACATACTTATATAGTTTTTGTTGATACATTTATATGAATACGTTTCACGTCGGGATGTAGAAAGATTTTTTCCAAGACATTGAAAACAAGTTTATATTGATTATAAGGATATCAATTTGATAGTTTTTGTATATAATTCCAATATAAAATTTGAATATCAAAACAGATTAAATTTGTTAGTCTTCTACAATTTCAATTTCAAAAAAATTTTATTCAAAAAACTTTTAGAATTAAATTAATGTCTAAAATGAGCACAGCTTACGTTTAATAGACGTATATAATCAAAACACAATATATAATGTTAAATGGAATAAATAAACCAACAGATATAAGAAAGTCATTGAAATTAATAAATAAATATTTAAAGGAGACAAAATTTTGTTTCTGATCTTACCTTTAAGAACATTGAAATTAAAATTGTAGAAGACTAACAGATTTAATCTGTTTTGATATTCAAATTTTGTTATATTTCTTCTATGAAGTAAAAAGCCTTTTTCTATTTTATTTTATATATAATATATAATTATATTTTGGCTTCAATAAATTCTCTCAATTCTTCAATAAATTCTCTCATTATGGAATGTCAATGAATTTAAATATAACCTCAAAAATAACTTGCACTGTTCTGTGATTTTGTTAGAACAGACCAATCTTGAATTTTAAAGTAAGTCTGTTTGAAGCATCCATCCTTAACACGTGTGAGTTGTGATATAGTTGTAGTTATTTGATTTTGATATTTGGAATTATTATATAGGACCGAAGAAGAGATTACCTAGAATTATATTTGTTTTTTGAAGATATAGTGCATGTTTTGAGAGATTTCTGAATTAACTTATTCGAATATTTAAATATATTAAATATTTCAAATAAATTATATGCTTTGAGAAGTCCTTAAGTTGTGTTCATGTTTTTAAAAGGCAATTGGTGTTCTTAAAGGTAAGATCAGAAACAAAATTTTGTCTCCTTTAAATATTTATTTATTAATTTTAATGACTTTCTTATATCTGTTGGTTTATTTATTCCATTTGACATTATATATTGAGTTTTGATTATATACGTCTATTTAACGTACGCGGTGCTTATTTTAGACATTAATTTAATTCTAAGAGTTTTTTGAATAAAATTTTTTTGAAATTAAATTTGTAGAAGACTAACAGTTTTAATCTGTTTTGATATTCAAATTTTGTTATATTTCTTCTATGAAGTAAAAAGCCCTTTTTCTATTTTATTCCAATATATATTGTTTTAGTTAAAATATTTAATTCTGAATATAAGTCATTTTACTGGCAACAAGTATTGACTAACATTAAAATTGATTTTTTTTTGGGTCATATGAAACCGCATTGAAAAAATATCCAGATATATTCAACATATGACCACCTTCTTGGTTCCCCGTTTTTCAACTTAAATTCACATCAGCTCGGTATTGTCTGAACCTTACGCTGATGAGTAACGGAAGTGTAGCAAATTCGAAACGAACAAAATCCAGATATGGGTAGATTTTTTTCTGCAATATATCGGGGACTTCAAAAGCAGCTTCCCTTTGATGTAACGCTGACTTAGCCCGCCGCCTATCGAATCCGGTTTCATTCTTTTTGCTTCTGTACATTTCGACGCGTTCGTTTTTGAAGGGCGATCTCTTTGAAAATGAAATCGAATGGCAGCCTGATAGGTTTATTAGAGCATAGCTTGCTTGTTTTTACATACTGTATGTGTGTGCCTTTGCTTTGTTTCTACTGCCAGTTTGTCGTATAAATCTCCTATATGCGGATTTCATGAAAAAGCGCTGGAAATTACGCGCAGTTCTTGTTATTTTCATTTCGTCATTCTGTGGTAAAGGATATTTGTTAATTTTTTTGCGGGCTTGTTTATCTCATACAGTTTCAGCTAGTTACAAATGAGTGCTGAATACTGAACTCAAGGTGTGGGAGATTTATGATTTAAAAAAGTAACTGTACCCACTTGAATGATTAATGTAATTGTTACAAAATGGTTATTTGAAGAGAAAGAGGCAATGATTCTGTGATTTATAGAGTAGGTTCACTATCGCAGGCTAGGCTTTTATGATGATATTTTATTATTTGAAATCAGATCCCAGATATCTGTCCACATAAATTTTCACTATAATTCAGAACTTAATCAATTATCCAATAGCTGATATATATCACCCAGACTTCAATGTACTGATCTAAATAAACTATTATTATTATTATAATTTCGAGAATACACTGACCTTGGGCAATCCATAATGTTAAATGGTCAGATGATCAAATCTCAAATACAACTGCCTGGTATAAACCATAATCCGAATGGTCCAAAATTAGTAAATACTATATTCTTCGAAAGAAAGTCCGGCAATCCAACTGTAAACTCGCTCAGTTTCACCAAGTTATCAATCAATCAGATTCTACTGAGATGTTCACAATAGACGTCGATATCGATAAGCAAAGCATAATTACGCAGTAACTCGACGCCAGCGTTCCTGGCGTTGAAGTACGGAACTATATAGACTAGTAGTACTTATAATTGATACTTGATAAAGTGTACAGTGATGGATCTGTACGTAAATATTTCAAAATGCCCGGAATTCACCCGCGAAATTAAAGCGTGACAGAGTAAAGAGAACAGCGTCCTATCGTTCTGTTCAAATGTCTGTAATTCTGAGTCGAAAAAGGTTCATGTGTTCATCTCTTTTTAGCTTTGTCTGTAAATGAAAATGAAGCAATAAATGAGTAGTACATTTCGGCCTATTCGATCATTGCTTATTTCATGTTCATCTAAATTGAGTTAGTAACATTCTCCATTGCCATGAAATTTATAACTCTAAATTTGAAAAAAGCAATATGATAAACTTCTTTATTCCTCAAGATTTACGTACTCCTTATGATTTGTAACCGACATGAGAAATTTATGATAAAAGTTTCAGCTCTTATCGTAGGGGTTTCATATTTTATAAATTAATTTATTTTATATCTGCATCCTCAAGATTTAGCCTCTCTTTCAGATACCGAGAGTATCATAAGTTTTCTTCCTCCCTTACACTCTGTATATTGCAGATAATACGTGCTATTTCCTTTCGTGAAATAAATCCTGAGGATCCTCATTATTCATCATTTGGTTAGACGACGTCAAACACAGGAGAGAAAATGGACAGGTTTATTTATTGGCATATAGTGAAGAGCAGGTTTTTGCTTCTTCTCCTCGAAGGTAGTTTATGAGGAACATTCCCTGAATGGAATTTTTCACTTCAATTTATGTTGTGGAAAAGATTTATTAATGTATATACATATACTACTCTGTCAAGAAAGTACCGGGAATTTTCAATTAGAACAACATTTTTACATTTAATCGTCAAAATTTATTGGCTCGCCTTCAAAATAGGCTCCATTTGCTCCAATACATCTATGCCAACGGCACTTCCAATTATCGAAACATTTTTTATGAGCGCTTTCCGGGATGGACTTTAGCTCTCGCGCCGAATTTTGTTTTATGGCTTCAATCGACTCAAAACGGGTGCCACGAAGGGGCAATTTTAGTTTTGGGAAGAGGAAAAAGTCGCAGGGAGCCAAATCCGGCGAATACGGTGGTTGCTGAAGCACGTTTGTTGAGTTTTTGGCGAGAAAGTCAGTCACAATCGTAGCTCGCTGAGAAGGCGCGTTATCGTCATGCAAAATCAATGAGTTGTTCGCCCACAAATTTGGCCGCTTCCTACGGATACGCTCACGCAAACGTTTCATAACGCCTAGGTAATACTTCTTGTTTACCGTCTGACCCTCTGGAACGAATTCGTAGTGCACCACGCCACGGATATCGAAGAAAACAATGAGCATCACCTTCATTTTCGAGCGGCTTTGGCGTGGTTTTTTCGGTTTCGGCTCATTTTTTGCCACCCATTCCGATGATTGCTGGCTTGTTTGCATATCGTACTCGTAGACCTAGGTCTCATCACCAGTTATAATGCGTTCCATGAATGTAGAATAGGAATTACAGCGATCCAGCATGTCTGAAGCAACCTGTTCGCGATGACGTTTTTGAAGAAAATTCAGGTCTTTCGGTACGAGTCGTGCGGCCACCTTTCTCATGCCCAAAATATCAATCAAAATCGTACGTGCGGACTCGTGGGGATATCTTAAGATCATGTGCTATCTCTCTCAAGCTGGTACGACGGTTTTCCAGCACCGTTTCCTTAATTTTATCGACGTTATCTTCGATCGAAGCCGTCGATGGGCGACCACTTCACGACCGTCCTTGAAGGCTCTGTACCACTGATGTGCACGAGTTTTCGATAGAGCATTATCACCAAAGGCCTTTTGCAACATTTTCGATGCATCGGCACACGAAAATTCATTTGCAACACAAAACTTTAAACAAATTCTTTGCTCAACGTAATCACCCATAGTAAAAATCGGCACGCACTCTGACATCTACTGACTTAATCAGCTGTTGCAAACACACTAGTTGACAGATCCCGCTCAAGCTTGGCATAGTAATTAAGGACAGTGGTACCAACCTAGGAAAAAAAAATTACCTGCCTCATTGCCCCGCCAGATTTAAATCGATAATTCCCGGTACTTTCTTGACAGAATGTATGTTTATCCACACAAAATAGAATAAGAACAAAAAAATATAAATAGCTAACTAGGTGTCGACTTTGTTTTTATGTACTCGGACTGTTTGAAAGACACACAAGAGACAGAAGGAAATAATGAAACAATATCAAATGAGTACAGTGATATATTGCTCCAAAATACTTTACTTTCATCATATTGCAGAAAAGTTCAACATCTGAATCCAGAATAAACGAACTAAATCTGTAAATTGATGCTACTCGAATAAAATATTTCTACGTGAGAGGTGCAGATTCCACAAAAAAGTACAAAAAATCCTGGAACAAAATCAGAAAACATAAAAAAAGAAATATTGAGTTAAATTGATAATCACCCTTGGTGTTTTTAGTTTAACAATTTATTCAGAATCCTGACACGTGTTTCGGTCTTTGGACCACCTTCAAAGGAGTACAAAAATGAACTAAACTTGAAATTGAAAAGGTTCTCTTATTACATTTAGGACATCTGTGTATTCTTATGGCGCATGGAAATTACAACTTCCAATATAGGAGTGTTGCCAGAGAGTATTTGGGAATTTGTTGAATTCTCCTCTTTCTCAATGGCTTTTTTGATTGAAAGAATCTCCAAATAACTCCATCGATTTACCCTTATTAACATTATATAGTAAAGTGACATCTTTCTCATTAAAAAAATGATTATTTTCTATACAATGTTCTGCAAAACCGGTTGATTTCTGGTTTTTCAAAATAGACATCCTATGTTCTTTGATTCTATGTTGTAAACATCGACCTGCCTGTCCTATATATGAAGCATTATAATCATCACAATTAATTTGATAAATACCCGATTCGGAAAAGTTCCTTTCTTTATTGTTCACCAATATCTTAGCTAAATTATTTCTATTTACCGCTGAAATAAAATTCTCATTGTATGAAGACCATTAGATATCCTACTGCTGAAACCTTTTATATAATGGTCTTCATAAAATGGGAATTAATTCTTCAGTAAATAGAACTAATTTAGCTAAGATGTTGGTTAACACTAACCAACTTTTCCGAATCGCGTATTTATCAATTTAATCGTGATGATTGTTATGCCTCTATATAGGACAGACAGGATGTTTACAATATAGAATCAAAGAACACAGGATGTCTATTTTGAAAAACCAGAAATCAACCGGTTTTGCAGAACATTGTATAGAAAATAATCATTTTTTTAATGAGAAAGATGTCTCTTCACTATATAATATTTATAAGGGTTAATTAATGGATTATTTGTAGATTCTTTCAATAGAAAAAGTCATTGATAAAAAGGAGAATTTTACAAATTTCCAAATACTCTTTGGCAACATCCATATATTGTTGGATGCTGTTATTTCTATGCGTCATAAAAATACACAGATGTCCTAAGTGTAATGAAAGAACCTTTTCAATTTTAAATTTAGTTTCTTTTGTACTTCTTTAAAGATAGTCGAAAGAGCGATACACGTGTCAGGATTCTGAATAAATTGTGAAACATAAAAACTGTGTGAATTTTTTTGAATGAAATCATTCATTTCTTGTTGGAAAATATACTACTAAGTCCCTTAGTTGTAGTGAGATGATATAGTTACATGTTGATTTTACTATCCATGAAATCAAATAATAAAGAAAATAGAAAGAAGGCTTTTTACAATATCTTGAATTTCAAACAGATTAATTCTGCTCACCTCACTACAAATTTTTAACTTTTAAAAATTAAATCAAATAAATGTTCAAGAACACACTGCTTCCATTCAGTAGACATATATAATTAATACTCATTACATAGAATCAAAAGGAATAAAAGAATCTAAAGAAAACATGGAATATTGATTGAACTTATTCAATAGAACCCCCATTTTATAATTTAACTTCATATATAAAATATTTTTCAGATATAACTGAGTCTTTGAAACTACTTGCACAAACTTTTTTTTGAGAAAGCATTAGAGTTCTATCTTAGTTTTCGAGAAGGTCACGAGATCGTCGATTATGATATATTTTTTATTTATTGTTTTTTTTTTTTGTGGAAATAAGATTATGGGATAGAATTCCAAATAGCTTTTTTGAAGTTGACATTTCGAGGTTATGTTAGACATTTGTGGAGTGGAATTTTGTTTTCATAGTACCGAAACAACGTTGTTTCCCTCAAATGATTCTTAATTAAGTTTAATCGATATTCTATATTTTCTTTGGATTCTTCCATTCCTTTTGATGCTGTGTTATAGGTGTTTACTTCACATGTCTACTGAATTGAAATGGTGTTTTCTTAGGCATTCAATGATAATTTAATTTCAGAAAGTTCTTGAGAATTTTTTTTTATAAAATTAAATTCTGTAGTGAGGTTAGCAGAATTAATCTGTTTGATATTTAAGATTTTACTATTTGCTAATAATAATATTGTAAGTCGGCCATGTTATGTCATGACAAATACTGAAGAACGCACTAGATTTCAGAGTTATCATTGCTTTGTTAACAGCTTTAAATGGGAGGAATATAAAAGCGAAATAGGAAAAATTTATCACTGGTCCAAACATGAAATATTTATATATCGGGTATTTTTTTTTAGAGTGATGGAACTTCAAGTTGAAATAAAACACATTTAAATTAAGATTGGAGTCAATTTTTTTTTCATTTGAAAGATAATTTTATGACATTTATGTTTTAAAAATAATTTCCGGCAGATGTCCACCAATGCTAGCTCTGAGGAACCGCATACGACCAGACCAATTTTGGACCACCTTTTGGAGTAATTCAGACCATATTTAATCAATACCACGAGTCATGTTGGCTTCCAAAGCGTCTATTATTTCTGGTTTATCAGCATAAACCAATGACTTGACATAACCCCAAAGAAAATAATCCAGTGGAGTTATGTCCCATGATCTTGGAGTCCAATTAATTGGACCATTTCTCGAAATAATGTTATCGCCAAATCTTTATTTCAATAAATCAATTGTTACGGTAGCAGCATGAGGTGAAGCATCATCTTGTTGGAACCAAAACACTTCTGGGTCGATACCATTCAAATGTTGAAAGAAATAATCATTGATCATCGATCTGTTAGGAGCACCATTTACTGCAACATTAGCTCCAGCATCGTTTTTGAAGAAATATGGACCGACGATGCCTCCAGCGTGTGAATCACACCATACAGTGCATTTTTCAGGATGCAATGGTACCTGCAGAATTTCTTGAAGATTGTTTTCACTCCATATATGGCAATTTTGCTTGTTTACATACCCGTTCAACCAGAAATGAGCTTCATTACTAAACACAATTTTACGATAAGAAAGTGGATCAACTACAAGCTGTTCTAGGGCTCAATCAGTAAACAAACGACGCTTATTATGGTCCACTGGCTTTAGTTCTAGAACTAGTTGGATCTTGTATGGGTGTAGACCAAGATCTTTACGCAAAATTTTCCATGTGGTGGATGCACAGAGTCCAATTTGTTGTGAACGTCGACGAATAGACAGATCTGTATCATCATAGACACTATGACTTACAGCAACGATATTTTCTTCTGTACGTACAGTTCTTGTTGTTGCATCGAGTAGAGAAAATGTTGTCTGAAATCTATCGATAGTTCAACGAATAAGCTGCTCTGATGGACGATTATGTAAACCATACATTTCACGAAGTGCTCTATAAGTTTGGCGAATAGAAAACTGATTCTGAAAATAAATTTCAACAATTTGTAAACGTTGTTGTTGCGTGCGTTTTTCCATGATAATTTGTCAATGCTTACTGAACAGAAATGTCAAAACAACATGGCTTCTACCTTCTGTCAAAACAGTTATCCCTATCGAAAGTTTTATCACTCTGAAAAAACACACTATACCAACTTTAGACCATCTGGCTCGACGTCTCTTTTTTGGTATCCTCAAGTAGCTCTAGTCCACCGAAAAATGACAAATGTTCTCTACTGGTATTTTTAAATGAACTTCTTACCATCCTAGAACGAAACTTTTTGACAGCATCTTTCTGAAAGGAAACAAAGTGTCCTCAAGTTCATGAAGTGGCAACTTTGATATTTGTAAAATATATGACACTGCAACGGATTTTTGCTTCAATATTATAATGGTTTTTGCAAAATCATAGACCCTTTTTCATCTTCTAAGGCTTCAACCATACTTTGAACGTCATTCAAATAGAAGGAAGTGTGTCGATAGGGCGTACGTTAGATTTACAATTCGAAAACTACTTATTGACATGAAATAGCCTATGTCGTTTCTACCGTTATCAACCCAGTTCACTGAACAAATAACCCATTTCGTAGAGAGACACGAGATCCGCTCTCTATTCGTAGGGAAAATCTGGTTGTTCAACCGCGGACTCGATGAATAGCTTCAGATAGACATATACCCGGATTCCAGAAACTCATTAAAGCGTGGTATTCGGAAAAATGGTTAATCCTCTTTCTTCCGTATGTCGGATCGATCGTCGAAGCCATTCCACGAGCATGCACCACTCATTCTGAATGAAAATGGGAAGGAATGGAACCCTGTCATTTCGAATATTGTGTATCGTCTTCCTCTGATCCTGCATTATTTGAATACTAAGAGAGCGGACCCAATATATCGGAAATGACGGGGATTTTGTTTCGGTGCGGAAAAAAGCAATATGTGTATGATACGAGGGCAAGAATTGATGTTACCCGAAACTTCCCAGAGTATTTGGTATTTTGAGAAAAGATCGAGTTAAAATTCACGCTTTCACACTGTGTTTTTATGTCCCCAGCAATTCTGGCTACTTAGATAACCTAAATTTTTGTACTCTCTCCTAATTTCATTCCTTAGAAAGATACACAGTGATGAACAAGAGCTTATGCACTAGTTTTATTTTTCATTTCGTTTACCGATGAAACGCCATGTCTCATAAGGGTCTCACAGTGTCTTAACGATACTAAAATGAACTCTGCTGCAAATGACAAACTACATGACATTCTATTCCTGAAAATTACATAAATTCGTATGATTACGGCGACACCAGTGTTCAAATTTACTTTGAACAAAGAATTTTTAATTCACTTTGCAGGTACGTAACAATTACGTTCCCAGAGTTCAATAATTTAGGCCTTTCAAATATGAATCATTTAATTCCTACAAACCCAAACGGGTCTAAACACCAGGTAGGAAGCGAAGATATTTGTCCCTAGATTATTCCTAGATACCCATTAGAACAGTTTTAGCCGTTTCAAGACGATTGTCGTATCGGAATTACCTGGGCTACCTTTTCGGACCCAAACCCACTCTCTCATTCGCCCGTTAGCAAAAAGGCACCAGTTGAACACATCCCATGCGCCAGAAAGGTCACGCGATACTCACCCTGTATACAAAGTCAGTTAAGAAAGTTCAGTTGAAGACAAGTTCTCATCCCACGCACATTCTCCTGAAGTAAACTCTCGTTACTTATAAAATACATTTATCTTTACGCTCGATTTATTTTATATTCGCATTTTTCACTTCAATCTTCCAAGGAACTCTCTCTCAATTACCCATAACGCACTGAAGGCCTGGAAGTGAATGTATTATCTACATTATTCATTGTAATTAGATAATAAGTTGTGAAAAGTGAACTCAAAAGTGAAACCAATAAAATTTAAGTCTGTGTTGTGAACAACAATAGAAAAAACTCAAAGAAGAACTGTTCCAGGATCAAGATAGTGTATCCACCTCAATTTGGGTCAACAATTCAAAATTGTATAATTGTATTATATGTGCTTCTGCTGAACAATTCTCTACATGGAGCTGGATTAAATTCCATATCTGGTCACGAAACAACTTCCTCAATTTGGGTAAAATAATTCAACTATCTGAACATGTATTATATGTATTTTAGGCAATAAAGCATTAAAGTCTAATATACATCCCTCTTTCATCTCCATTTGAAGTATGCTCAACCAAGAATTTGCCTACTAATTGGTTAACGTTTAATCATTTACTTTCGAAGAATTCAGAAAGGTTTCTCTACATACCAAGCAATTCTTTACAATCAGTATGATTTGTTCTTCTTTATTTTCAAAGATCGGTTCTTGTTTTTCGATCCACGTTTACTTTATAGAAGTAAATTTGTTGGTAAAATTCAAATATAAAAACAGATTTACTCTATAAATTTTAATTGCAAAAAATTTTATTCAAAAACTTTTAGAATTAAATTAAGGTCGTATTAGCACTGCTTAAATTGAGTAGACATATAAAATCAAAACTCATTATATAATACGAAATGGAATAAAAGAACCGAACAAACATAAATTGTCAATTAAAATTAATAAATAAATATTTGAAGGAGACAAAATTTTGTTTCTGATCTTATATTGTTATGAAAACCAAATCTCTTTCAAAAATGCAGAACATAATTTTAAGAACTCTGAAACTAAATAATTTGAAATATTTAATATATTTGGATAAGTTACTTAAAAAATCTCTCAAAACATGTAGTTCATCCTTTAAAAACAATTCTAAATCAAATAAAGTCTTCGTCAGTCCAACTTCACATTTAAAATATAAAATCAATTATCAATAAATAACTTACAGGAAGACCTCATGTATCCTCGTTGAACAAACACTAAAATTAGAGAACTTAAAAATCCAACGTATTCTATATTCATCAGAAAAATCACACAAAGCTTGTAAGGTATTTTATGGCCTTAGTTTAAACCAAATAACGTTCATATAATGGGATTATATAAGATTTATTACACTTAGGACACCTGTGTATTTTTATAACGCATGGAAATAAAAGCATCCAATATATGGGTGTTCCAAAGAGTATCTGAAAATTTGTTAAATTGGCTTTTTTGATTGAAAGAATCTCCAAATAGTCCATCAATTTACCCTTATTAACATTATATAGTAAGGTAACATCTTTCTCATTAAAAAAATGATTTTTTTCTATACACTGTTCTGTACAACTGGTTGATTTCTGGTTTTTGAAAATAGACATTCTATGTTCTTTGATTCTATGTTGTAAACATAGGAAAGGTAGGACAGACAGGCCGATGTTTACAACCTAGAATCAAAGAACATAGGATGTCTATTTTGAAAAACCTGAAATCAACCGGTTTTGCATAATATTGGATAGAAAATATTAATTTTTTTTAATGAGAAAGATGTCATTTTACTATTATATATCATGTTACTACGGGTATATTGATGGACTAATTGGAGATTCTTTTAATCAGAAACTCCATTGAGAAAAAAGGCAATTTAACAAATTCACAAATACTCTTTGGGAACACCCCCATATAAAACATAAAAACTGTGTCGCTCCGTTTATCTTCCTTGTAAATTTCACGTCCATTAACTAAACCAATATAAAATTATTGAAGTGAAATCTTACTGCGAAATACGTTACCTTGTCCATATGATGGATAATTTCAATATTTAAATCAAGAATCAACGAAGTAAATCAACAATTTTTTTTTGGATGACTATATAGAAAAACAATAGAAGAAAACAGATGGAGTCTGAAAGTTTTCTTTTAACAGAATGCAGCAGATAATAAAAGAGGAACATTAGTGCAATGAATACTCAACAGAAAGGTACAGTTAATTATGCAGAAAATTTAAAAAAATTGAACAGAATTTTTCAAATCTCATAATGAAAAGTGTTGCATTTTCTTAGTCTGCAACTGTACGCCACCCGTATGAAGTCAGGCCAGCATGAAGAGTACAAGTCTTTCAGGAATTTCCAGGTTTGTTGGTAATTTATGAAAATGAATCCCTAAATAAAATTATGAAAATTAATGTATAGTCCGTCTAGAAAGTATCCGGAATTTATTATTTTTCACAGTTTCAATATACTTCTTTTTTGTAACACTCTTTGACAAAAGTAGTGTATGAAATAGGTTGTGCAGAAAATCGGCTATGGCCAAAGGTGCATGACAACACTATTTGTCAAATATTGTTGATTGTCAGCAGGTATACAATTTATGAAATAATCTCGTAACTAGAAGAAAGAAAACAGGTAGAATATTTGTATAGAAAAGGTTTTCGAAACTTTAAAAAAAATAGTGCAGTTTACTGAACTGGAAAAAAGTGCTGTATATGAGGCAATAAAGATGATAAAAAATGGTATGGATATTTCAGGAAGACGCGTAAGATTAAGGAAACAATTTAAACGCTTTATTGGCCTTAGGGCTAGCAGATTTGGAAATCAACGAGTCCAGAAACCGTCCGTATGTGAAAATACAAGGCTACATATCAAGCAATCCAAAAAAATCCCCATAATGACACCCCTACAAAAGGAACGAAGGATAGAATTTTGTCAACGTTTTCAAGAAGATAATTTCGATAATGTCTTTATATCTGATGAAAATTGTTTTCCGACCTGGTAGAAATTACTTAAAAATTCTATCAAAACATCCTGTTACCGTTCAAATTTCCAACCAAAATAATAGTTTGGGGAGGAATATCTCATCTAGTGCTACGCCTCTCTGTATAGTTAATGGTACCATTAATAGTGAAAAGTATTGTGACATCCTAATTTTCTTCTTGAAACGACGCATGCTTTATATCCAGAGGGGTGGTGTTTTCAGCAGGATAATGCAAGATTCCATACTTTCATGGCCTGCAGCTTCACCAGATCTTAGTCCCGTTGAAATCATATGGGAACTGATGAAGATTGAAGTTGAACGAGCAGCGTCACGAAATGAAGATGATTTAATTCAGTCAGTTTTACAGTCCTGAAATACCATCACCAAAAATAATGGATGTGATCTAGTTTCGGATGGACGTTAAGTCAAGTGTTCACAGTTGAATGGAGGTTGTATAATTAAATAAGATAAATATTTTGTTACACTTTTCTAATTCAAGAATTAAAAATATATAGTAAATAAATTACAATTGAGCTTCGTTTTTTCCAGATACTTTCTAGACGGAGTATACTTAGGTGATTATCCAATGAGAAGTTTCAATTTGATATTGACAAAAATGAGTGTAATTTGATAGAATTCAATTGATGTTCATTTCATTGAAAAGAGTAAGGTATGCCATTAACAATAGAAAGCGATATCACACTTTAACCTGCCAAGCAGTCACAAAATAAAATGAAACCTTCATTTTGTTTCGTACCAAATTCGAAAGTGCTGCTATTTCAATATTGAATATAACGACAGTGTCTTCATAACTTAAGAACGTCTTATTCCCTTTTAAATCATTAACACTATTTACAAAATATCTGATACATATAAAGTATATAGGTAAGTTACTAATGGGTATATGGAATGTGTTCAGTATGACCTGAAAGCTGTATATTTGGTAACATACATTTCCATGTAGTATTCCCGAAAATAACTTTGCTTCAAAGCTCGTGCAGATGTCATCTTTCTGGTTGCATCTGCCGACTGCTCTATAACCAGGTGACAGAAAATATTATAAAATATTTTCTCCGGAAGATTGAACAAATAATGTCGAAGCCTCCCATCATACCTCCTCCAAACGAGGACGACACGGATTTGTTGGAGCTTTCCCCTATTATCTGAACAAGGGTTCTACCTAGCATTATAGACTCCATTGTTATCCTGAAGTGGCCCCTGGCTTGACGAGAACGCGATTCGTTTGTTTCAATATTCCTGCTCATTAATTTTAATACCTATCCATTAAAATCCGCCTGGTGACGGTGACGATGGCTAGAAAAAAAAGAATGGGAGCTCGCTTAAGATTCTCTCAGAAACGTCCATTCTGTTTTAATTCTCATTACACAAATTGCGAAGTCTGTAACTTGATACTACTGCAATAAACTGGGAATATATCTCTATGGAAATTGATCCCCTCCATATTAAAATGATGGATAGACAAGATTTTGGTTTATTATTTTCTCAAGTAGTGAAACTTTCGAATAACGAAGCAAAAAATTGGATGGAGTAGTCCGTTAGTTAGTTCATTTTTAATAATGGAATAAATGATATTACTTTGTTTACTATCACTATTTTATTTTGAGGATACTGTGACCCGAATTTCATAAATTATACAACATTTTCAAACTGATGTATATCAAGTTGTTGAGGAATTATATATCTTTAAGGAGGCTTCGGTTGGTGTAAGACTTCGAAGAGTGGGGGGGTCCACAGGTCGGTCTGCTCGTTTAATAGTTTTATTGCCGGGTTCCAGGAATTCTTTTAGATTTCTATTGATTCCAAGATATCTACTTTCTTTCCTTTCGGTTCGACATGTTGGATTTCAAGATTATCTAATTCTGGGAAAGTATGGTAAGTTTCAAAGAAATGTTTCGCAAAATAACAATTTTCTTTTCGGTTCTTGAAAGATGCTTGATGTTCTTTGAACCCTATTGTGAAAGTTCTCCCGTTTTGTCCTACATAGACACTACCACATTCATGACAACTTAATTTATAAACTCCTGAATTTTTAAGCCGGTTGTTTTTGTCTTGAGCATTAAAAAATAAATTCGAAATTCTATGTGAAGGTGTGAAAGCTATTTTTATATTGTTTGCTGAAATTATTTGAGCTATTTTTTGTGAAATTGGTCCAAAATATGTTAGTTTCATAAATTTTTTGTAATTTTTTTCCGTTTTTATAGGATATATCTGTTTGAGGATTAGTTGCTTTTCTTTCCTGTGTATGAGTGAGTTTATAGTTTTTGTATCGAAATGATTGTTTTGGATATCTGTCTAATTATATTTAATTCCCTTTTATGTGCAATATTACTCAAGGAAATGGAGAAGGTTCTATGAATCATTGATTTATATGCTGAAAATGAATCATTGATTTATATGCTGAAAGTTTATGAGAATTTGGGTGATTCGAAAAGTTTGAAATGATTGTATCTGTAGTTGTGGGTTTCTGAAAATATCAGAGAAAAATTCACTATTACTCTGAATTATAGATATGTCCAGAAAATTTATTCGATTATTTAACTGTGTTTCCATAGAAAATGTAACCTTAGGGTGTAAACTATTCAGATATTCTAATGTGTTTTCAAGTTCCGTATATGTTACACAGAAGCAAACCAATATGTCGTCTACATGTCTAAACCAGAATTTTATATGCTTTGCGTGTGTGGAATCTATAAATATTTTCTCGAAGGATGACATGAAGATTTCAGCGACGAATGGGCTAAGAGGAAAGCCCATTGCTAGTCCATCTCTTTGTTTGTAAAATTTGTTATATTGGAAATAGTTTCCTTCCACGCAAAGTTCTAAAAGGGTCAGAATTTCATTTATTATGACCAGGTTGATATTATTGTGTATTAGTATGTTGCCAACTATACTGATACATTCGGCATTTGGAATATTCGCGAACATATTAACTACATCAAAGGACACCAGAATACTGTTCGATGGGGGGCTAAAATTTTTTAGTTTTTCAGTGAGTTCAATTGAATTTTTTATTGAATATGGTGAATTAAAATCTGTGTTCTCTTTGAATATTTTGTTAAGTTTAGAGGCTAATTTTGCAAGGGGACTATTTATATATGATAGAACGGGACGAATTGGTGAATTGTCTCTATGGATTTTTATAAGGTCATATAATTTAGGAGGGGTTGGATTTATATTAATGATTTTAAATTTGTCGTAATTTTGAAGGATAATTTGGATATCTTCAAGAGTTTTATTCAGATTGAGTTGAATTTTTGAGGTGGGATCTTTTTGAAGTTTTATTGGAGATTCTTTCTCTAAAAAATCGTTAATTTTCTGATCATACTCTTCTTTGGATAGCGTAACAATTTCCTTTGTCGGCTTTGGTCATTATTAGCTTATCATTTCGTTCCCGAATATTCCAAATGCCGAATGTATCAGTATAGTTGAAAACATATATAAAATTTTTCATGGAAACACAGTTGAATAATCGAATAAATTTTCTGGACATATCTATAATTCAGAGTAATAATGAATTTTTCTTTGATATTTTCAGAAAACTACAACTACAACTACAGATACAACCATTTCAAATTTTTCAAATCACCCAAACTCTCATAAACTTTCAAATATTCATAAAGCCTTCTCCATTCCCTTGAGTAACATTGCACATAAAAGGGAACTAAATGTTATTAGACAGATAGCCCAAAACAATCATTTCGATACAAAAACTATAAACTCACTCATACACAGGAAAGAAAAGCAACTAATCCTCAAACAGATATATCCTATAAAAACGGAAAACAATGACAAATAATTTATAAAACTATAATAACATATTTTGAACCAATTTCACAAAAAATATCTCGAATAATTTCAGCAAACAATATAAAAATAGCTTTCACACCTTCACATAGAATTTCAAATTTATTTTTTAATGCTAAAGACAAAAACAATCGGCTTAACGTTTCAGGAGTTTATAAATTAAGTTGTAATGAATGTGGTAGTGTATATGTAGGACAAACCGGGAGAACTTTCACAATGAGGTTCAAAGAACACTAAGCATCTTTCAGAAACTGAAAAGATAATTCTAATTTTGCGAAACATTTCTTCGAAACTAACCATACCTTCCTAGAATTAGATAATCTTGAAATCCAACATGTCGAACCGAAAGTTAAGAAAAAAGATTTCTTGGAATCAATAGAAAGCTACAAGAATTCTTGAAACCGAGCGATAAAACTATTAAACGAGCAGACAGACCTGTGGGCCTCCCCACTCTTCAAAGTCTTACACCAACCGAAGCCTCCCATGAAGATATATAATTACTCAACAACTTGATATACTACTCTGTCAAGAAAGTACCGGGAATTTTCAATTAAAACAACATTTTTACATTTAATCGTCAAAATTTATTGGGTCGCCTTCAAAATAGGCTCCATTTGCTCCAATACATCTATGCCAAAGGCACTTCCAATTATCGAAACATTTTTTATAGGCGCTTTCCGGGATGGACTTTAGCTCTCGCGCCGAATTTTGTTTTATGGCTTCAATCGACTCAAAACGGTTGCCACGAAGGGGCAATTTTAGTTTTGGGAAGAGGAAAAAGTCGCAGGGAGCCAAATCCGGCGAATAAGGTGGTTGCTCAAGCACGTTTGTTGAGTTTTTGGCGAGAAAGTCAGTCACAATCGTAGCTCGGTGAGAAGGCGCGTTATCGTCATGCAAAATCCATGAGTTGTTCGACCACAAATTTGGACGCTTCTTACGGATACGCTCACGCAAACGTTTCATAACGCCTAGGTAATACTCCTTGTTTACCGTCTGACCCTCTGGAACGAATTCGTAGTGCAGCACGCCACGGATATCGAAGAAAACAATGAGCATCACCTTCATTTCGAACGGCTTTGGCGTGGTTTTTTCGGTTTCGGCTCATTTTTTGCCACCCATTCCGATGATTGCTGGCTTGTTTGCATATCGTACTCGTAGACCCAGGTCTCATCACCAGTTATAATGCGTACCATGAATGTAGAATCGGAATTACAGCGATCCAGCATGTCTGAAGCAACCTGTTCGCGATGACGTTTTTGAAGAAAATTCAGGTCTTTCGGTACGAGTCGTGCGGCCACCTTTCTCATGCCCAAAATATCAATCAAAATCGTACGTGCGGACTCGTGGGATATCTTAAGATCATGTGCTATCTCTCTCAAGCTGGTACGACGGTTTTCCAGCACCCTTTCCTTAATTTTATCGACGTTATCTTCGATCGAAGCCGTCGATGGGCGACCACTTCACGACCGTCCTTGAAGGCTCTGTACCACTGATATGCACGAGTTTTCGATAGAGCATTATCACCAAAGGCCTTTTGCAACATTTTCGATGCATCGGCACACGAAAATTCATTTGCAACACAAAACTTTAAACAAATTCTTTGCTCAACGTAATCACCCATAGTAAAAATCGGCACGCACTCTGACATCGACTGACTTAATCAGCTGTTGCAAACACACTAGTTGGCAGATCCCGCTCAAGCTTGGCATAGTAATTAAGGACAGTGGTACCAACCTAGGAAAAAAATTTTTTACCTGCCTCATTGCCCCGCCAGATTTAAATCGATAATTCCCGGTACTTTCTTGACAGAATGTATTGTAGATACTTAGACTCTATATGAGTTTATTTCATAATTTAAAAATCAATTTGAAGGTGAGTCAATACTTGACAGAATTAAAATTTAAATGATTTTAAATTCAGAATTATATATTCTGACTTTACAATATATATTGAAGCTATATACAATTCGATAGTTTTTATATATAGTTTCAATATATATTGTAGAAGTTAGAATATGTAATTCTGAATATAAAGTCATTCAGTTTTCTGACGTGTTGGTAGCAGCAAGACTAATTTTTATAATTCATATTTAACTTAATCTCAATTCGACCCTCTAAAATGAAACGTGTTATGTAAATAAAAAACAAACCATGTCAGGTTACTAGATTACTGAAATTCCACACAGGTATATACCTATTGGGATTTTTTTTAAAATTTTTATCTTTGTAATACTTTCATATCTATGAGTATTTGTTTATAACCAACACAAAATGCGAAAAAATAGTATAAACAAACCTCGCAACAAAAAGCAGTTTTACTAAACTCATGTAGCTATGTTTGTAGCTATGTCTAAAACGTGATTTTCCAAACCTGTAGAAATATACCTAATAAAAACATGATATTGAAATAAAATCATCTGGTGTATACAGGGCACCTTTAAAGTTTTGGCTGGAGTGGAAGTGCTTAAGAAATGTAACTAGGTTTGATCTGATAATTTTTCCCTTGAAAGAGGGTGAAATATTTTGGCATGTTGTTTATTATGCATCCGTTGGTACTTAAATACCTCAATTAGCCCGTCTCTACTAGAATCGTTTCGCCATCCCAAAGCACAATATCTAATCCATATCCAACAAAACAGCAGGAACAGCATCCCAACTCGACAAGGAATAATACCGCGGCCATCAGCCCAACGATCTCGTCAAATTAGAGGAAGCCGCTTGGCGGGTTAAAATTGCGGCATCATCGCTATCGTTCGAACCGGATACATCACCGGAACTTTCAGAATAACCGGAAACCGTAGCGTCGTGAACGAAATCAATTTAGGTAATGATACCATGTCTATCTCGGGATAGAATGGATTGTTACGGCTCCTATCCAGTGGGAACTGAATGATTTTTCTGTGGCAGGTGGAGTGGTATTGCTGTATAAGGCCGTCAGTAGGTAGGATTTGGGAGCTTTTGTTCATCATTTTATTATTTCATTGTACCGAAATTATTCATATATTATGGCTCACCTAAGGCCGAATTAGAAATGTCCTATTCTAACAAAGATAATATCCAGTTCAACTGGCTAAGACGAACTTTCTCCTAGTTTTGCAATTATATTCAAAATAAATATTTAATTTATAGTCCTTCTAGAAAGTATCCGGAAAAACCAAAGCTCAATTGCAATTATTTAGTATATATTTTAAACTCTTGAATTAGAAAATTATAAGAAAATATTCATCTTAAAATTTAACAAAATGAGAAATATAAACACTTGAATATACGTTTCGCAATTTATGAAAATTAACTGTCGTTGACATGCATGTTTCGGGTTTTATCCCATTTTCAAAACTGAATATAAAATACATACGGTCACACAAGTACCGCATACATATATTATTGAGTAACAGATGTTAAAATCGGAAATATAATTGATCATTCACAATTGGCAGATTTTGTCGATATGCCGAGAATATCTCCAGGAACTCCAAGGCGTCCAAACGTTTACCTTTATCACTTTGTGTAAAATTGGTGTTTTATTAAAATCTATAAAATGGTTGGATGTGATACAATGCTTGCAGAAGCCAGGTGTTGATTCATTTTGAAGAATCGATCTTTTATGTTCTTCAATTCTGACTCCGAGAGATCGACGCGTCTGACCTGTATAAAAAGCAGGACATTCGTTACAGCACAGCTTATAGACATCACTCAGCTGCAAATTATTTAGTCGATTCTTACCGCTAAAAAATATCAATATCATTTTGTCTGATTCTTTCACAAAGTTTATCGCTAAGAGATGGAATCTAATTGATGTATACAAATTTCTTCATTTGATTTTCAGGTTAAGATGGATATACCAAAGTGAACAATCTATTCTGTTGTTTTTTAAATATTAATCTGTCAATTATATTAATTGTTCTTTGCTAATAATTTTAGGATTCGAATGCCCTTTTCAAAGTTAATTTCTGACAGTGGAATTGAAATCAATCTGTGGATTGGGATATGAACTGCTTACATTTTAATCTTATAGGGGTGTGAACTATTAGGAGTACAAACAAGTTTCCGCCGTTTTATTGTAGATGGCGCGGCACGGAGTTTCGGTTAGCTTTCGCAGATATTAAAATAGTTTGGACATTCAAGAACAACATAACCTATTAATATCATTGATTTTATATTGGTAAAATATAATTTTTATAAGTTGAAAATGTCAAAATTTGAGCCAAGTAAGCGTCATTTGCGGGAAATATTAGTTTACTTCTTTAATTTAAAGAAATCTGCTGCTGAGGCGCATCAATTACTCGTAGAAGCATATGGTGAGTGTGCTTTGAGTGAGAGAACGTGTCGAGAGTGGTTTCAAAAGTTTAAAAACGGTGATTTCGACGTAGAAGACAAAGATCGCAGTGGAAGGCCAAAAATTTACGAGGATGCAGAATTGGAGGAATTATTGGAGGAAGATTCATCTCAAACACAAAAAGAACTTGCTCTAACATTAGAAGTCACTCAGCAAGCAGTCTCACATCGTTTAAAATCATTAGGAATGATTCATAAACAAGGAAATTGTGTTCCGTACGAATTAAAGCCGAGACATATTGAACGCCGATTATGCTTAAGTGAAATGGTGCCAGCTAGACATAAAAAAAGGGTTTTTTACATCGTATCGTAACTGGTGATGAGAAGTGGATACATTATGACAATCCAAAAAGAAGAAAATCATGGGGATTACCTGGCCACGCGTCAACATCAACAGCAAAACCGAATACTCATGGAAAAAAACTTATGCTGTGTATTTGGTGGGATCAGCTAGGTGTAGTGTATTATGAGTTGCTTAATCCGGAAGAAACAATTACTGGAGCCCTCTATCGAACACAATTGATGAGATTGAGCCGAGCTCTGAAGGAAAAACGCCCTCGATACTATTCTAGACACGAAAAAATTATTCTCATGCATGACCGTGCTCGTCCACATGTTGCGGCTCCCGTGAAAAAGTACTTGGAAACTTGAAAACCCGCCGTATTCACCAGACATTGCACCGTCCGATTATCACCTGTTCCGGTCCATGGCACATGCTCTGACGGCGCAGCGGTTCACATCTTATGAGGATACCAAAAATTGGGTTTATTCGTGGATAGCCTCAAAAGACAAGGAGTACTTCAGACGTGGGATTCGAATGCTGCCTGAGAGATGGGAAAAGGTGGTTGCAAGTGATGGGCAATATTTTGAATGAATTTATATTACCGTTCTTCTATAATAAATATTTAATTTGTGGTAAAAAACGGTGGAAACTTATTTGTACTCCTAATACCATTCGGAATTAGAATATCAGAAAAAGTGGGCTTCCGATATATATCAAACTCATGATGTTCATTTATTCTATTTATTTGAATGTCCAAGAAATTCAAACACCTATTGTCGTTCTCTATTTCCAAAGTGAACGGAATGGAGCTATAAAAGGAATTAAATAATTCTAAAAATGATTGTAATTCTGAGGTTGAACCAGTCCATATACAAAAAATATCATCCACATATCGTCTCCAGTACTGTACAAAACCACTCAAAGTAACATTCCCAGGAGAAAATATTTTCTTTTCTAAAGCTGTTATGAATATTTCACTGAATAAATTTGATGAAGGGGAATCCATTGGTAGACCATCTGATTGTTGATAGACTTTGTCATTGAAATTACAATAGCTTTGCCCTAAACAAATCCTAAGAAGTCTCATTGCCTCTTCCTTTAATCAACACTGACCGAAGGGTTTTCATCAAGTTGTTGATTTACTAAGTACTCGACATCAATAGATGGTATAGATGGAAATAAATTTACTACATCGAATTAGACCATTTTTGCATTTGCGGGAATTTTGAGGGTTTTTAATTCATTAGTCAACCGAATATTAATTTTGATGGAATATATAGCATCATGTTGAATCATTCTAGGCAATACTGTGTTAAGATATTTACACAGTTTTGAAGTAGGTGCATTGGTGTAAGAAACAATGGGTCTCATTGGACAACATTCTTTGTGTATTTTCTGAACAGCATATAATGAAGGTATTGTTGGGTCAACGGTCAACGGAATATTCACGTGAGATAACATGTTAGGGCAATTATTGATAGTCTTCTTGACCATATTCTGGAATATTGATGTGGGATCAGTTTTCAATTGTTTAAAATTGATAGAGTTCAACAGAGATTCCGTTTTTTCTAAATAATCATATTTGTATGAAATAGTTACATGATTGCCTTTGTCAGCTTTTGTTATTATTACGTCATTTCCTGAGGCTTTTTTTCTTATTTGTTTCAATATTTTCATCTCGGTCTTATTGTTTTCAAACGTTGAATTAGAAATTTCAAATCATGTTTCACCAAGTGCTTAGCGAGGAATCAGTTTAGATATTCATCTTATTCATTTATACAACCTCCATTCAACAGTAAACACTTGACTAAACGTCGAGGTACACTCGAAACTAGATTACCTCCATAATTTTCGCTGATGGCAGTCCAGGACTGTAAAACTGACTGAATTTGTCATCTTCATTGTTTCCTTCGATCTTATGCTCTCTTCCTGAAACTGGTCTATGCTTCATATCCCTGCCATTTTTCATCCTCTTTATTGTCTCATATACAGCTTTTTTTCCCAGTTCAATCAATTACACTAATTTTGTAACGCTTCGAAAGCCTTTTCTATACAAATATTCTACATATTTTTTTTTCTAGTTGCGATATCATTTCATAAATTGTATTCCTATTGACAGTTAACAATATTTGATAAATAGTAATGCCATCCAACTTTGGCCATAGCCCACTATCCGCACAATCTATTTTGTACTTTACTTTTGTCTAGCCTGCTATCTGAGCAGCTGTCACCTTTCAACCTGTCATCTATTGATCTTTGGCAAGTAAAAACTACGCCATTACTTAAAATGGAACGATACACGCTTCAACAACGCAATGAAACTATTAAAATTCACCATAAAAATGGTGAAAACTTCGCAATCACATTTCGCAGTACTGAAGCAGTTTTGGGTTGTTATGAAGCACCTTCTCGGCCGGCAGTAGTGGAACTTTCGCAAAAATTTGAGCTATTGGGACAAGCTAGTGATGCAAAGAATCGAAACCATGTACGTAGCTCAAGGACAAGTTATATTTTACTGCTCTGGCCCGTAGTGTGGACGAAAACCCAGGTTTGTCGATTCCTCGTGGATCTTTGAAATAAGGCATTCCACAAAGTCACACCTGATCATTAAGATTGGGTCCTTGAAATGCAACAAAATTATCCGGATTCTCATCGAAAAATCATCTTCAGTGATGAGGCGCATTTTCATCTCGTAGGCTACGCCCATAAGCAGAATTGCCGCATTTGAGGTTCGGAAATTCCAAGAATGTTGTAAAGCCTCTCCATCCTCAGCTTGTCACTGTTTGGTGCGGTTTTTGAGCTGGCGCTGTGATTGTTTTACTTATTCGAAAATGAGGCATTACAGGGAAATGGATTGCGCTACCGAGGTATATTAATGATAGTGACGTCCGGAATTGGAAGATATTGATGTGAACCACGTTTGTTTTCAACAAGACTGTGCTATATGCAACGGAACAGTTGCGTTTTTGCAAAAAACCTTCCTGGCCTTGTTCGTTCTCGAAGAGATGATCATAATTGGCCACCGAAATATTGTGATTTAACACCTTCAGACTTTTTCTTTGGGGCCTCGTGAAAGACAAGGTCTATGATCCACAGTCAATTCAAGACCTTGAAGACGAAATTCAAGAAGCTATCGCGGAAATACAGCTCCAAATGTGTAAATTCGGCATGGAAAATTTCATGAAAATGATTAGGTTTGGTTGATATCGTTTGCCATTATGTCATAACTCATTCTTCACAATGAAATAAGTATCCATCAATTTCTTGCGAAATATAAAATATGTCACTTAGATGATTTCTAATAATTACTGGAAAATAGAGTGGAGCTCCATGCTGTATAAACCACAATTTCCTTCTCACACTTAGAGATCATTCGACCAAAAATTCCTTCAAAATATTTTGCAAAAAAATAAATAAGAATCTCCATTTTAATTTGAAGGAAGAACATATGGCCCTAGCCATTGGTCGCCTATAATGCAATACCCAATATTAAGTTTGAACTAATACTGAAAATGTCTTTCTTTAAGAGCTTACGTGTTTTTTTTTCCAATAATGATCGTTTCTCAAATTGAAAACGTCATGTTTGGCGAAGGTCTTTTCATCGGTGTAAAGAATTGCTTGGTATGTAGAGATAGATATCTTTTTGAATTCTTCTTAGTACTGAATGGGGTTGAGGGAGGAATGTATAATTTGCTTTAATGATTTATTTTCAGCCTAAATACATATATTACAAATAACAAGTTTGAATTGTGTACCCAAATTAAGGGAGTTATTTCGGTGTAGTTTTAACTCTAATTGCGCTGAAAACAACACTGTCTTGTTCGTGGAATAGTTCTTCTTTGAGCTTTTTCACCGTTGTTCACTTTCACCGAATTAACTTTTATTGGTTTCACTTTTCACAAATCTATCTACTACTATCTAATTACAAATAAATAATGTAGATAATACATTCACTTCCAAGCCTTTTGGTACGTTATAGGTTATTAAGAGAGAGAGTTCTTTGGAAGGTAAAAGTGAAATGCGGATGTGAAATAATTCAAGAGTAGAGTGAGATATGTTATTACTTGAGAGAACGTAAAACTAGTGAGCGGTTTATTTTGTGCTTTTTGGTCAAGCGACAAAATGCGACATTTCATGGAAATGTATCTTCAATGGTGCTTTGTGGGTAACTGGCAGAATGAGAGACTCTCTTAGCGCTCGAAATGTGGTCAGGTAAATTCTGAAACGACATTCGATGTTCTCGCCTTGAAATAGCGTCGGTTCTAATGGTTTCTAAGAAAATGTGAAGCCTGTGAAGGACGAATATTTTCGGTCTTTTATAGGCTCAAAGGTTTCTAGGAAAAAATGAGACATATTTGAAAGCCCCAGATTCCTGACTCGGGGATCATAATTGCTATGTACCTGCATAGTAAAATAAAAATTCCTTGTTCGATGTAAAATCCCAACAATCGGTCAACATAATGTTCTCAATGAAATTTCGTGTGCATTCACGTGTATTAGATGGCGCTGTTGTTTGGTGAAACATTATTGTCCCTATACAGTGCGAATATAGGTGCGTGGCTGTGTTGAATTCGTCAGATGGAAGGAGCATTGTTTCTTAGACATTTTGTTTAATTTAAAAGTTGAAATTTTCAAGAAATTTTATGAAATAAAAGTTAGTAGAGGGGTGTTATGGAGTTACTCTGCTTGATATTTGATTATTGTTTAAGTTTTTCGCGTATCAGTGATTTTTTTTTTTGAATAAGTGTGTGCACTTGTATGTAATCATGATAGTCAATACCAAGTAAATACGTGAATAATTTAAGTTAATTCACCACAGTTCTAGAATGCGAAACGAAAAGCAAATAACAATTCGATTGCAATACTCACTTTTGAATTATTCTAACCTTTTTTTAACTTTATCAGTTTTCTACACTATACAATGACATGAATAAATATTTGGTATTTCTATATATCGCCTGTTACATTGAAAATGAACTAACTATTTAAGCCAATCGAGTTTAAACTCTCAACTATATTCGATATCCTCTATTAATAATAATGACCTCATATCCCGGATAGTAGAAAGGAAGATTCATTTTTCATTTCGAATAAATAATGAGAAGTTTTAATGTTAGTAGATATCGTTTAGCTATTTCAGCTATACTGAATATATTGATTCAAATGATAGTTACAAATAAAGAATCCGTAGTTACGTTCACTCTGTGTAACCGAGTTCATTCAATATTCATTTGATCTTTGTTGAATAAAATATGAACAGTTATTATGCAACAAAGTTCTATGAATACTTTGAGACTTTGAATTATATTATCCTAATACCCGTAGATCTTCTGTGAAGATCTCTGAGAAGCTTCTTTAGCTTCTGCGAGTTAGGTCAGTTGTGTTCTGGGAATAATATACTTGTTCCTTTGATAGCTGCAATCGTACTTGTCTCTAGTACCCCGCTCAATAAGTACTCGAAATAATTCTAAAGGAACTCGAAAACATTCGTAACAGCTCAACTATCTTAAGAATTCATTTCATGATATCGAATCTCTTGATTGATGGTGCTAAAAAATTATCTAGAAGTCGTGTGTGAATAGTAGCCCGTGTAGTGCACAAATTAACGTTGAAGTTGTAAGCGAATTCGTTGAAATAGGTGATCGAAAGTGTAAATCCCTAACATGGACATCACGTTCTCCTGACATGGACTCGCTAGAGCGGCTCATCAGCGCCGCCAAGCCGATGCCAAGGGTGTTGGCGGCAACTGGGGCGTCATTGCCAAGGAGAGCTCTGGTGCATGCTAGTTTGGCAACTTCGGCCGCTGTTGGAAGAAGGGGTAGACATTTAACTGGTACTTTCTGCCTGACAGGGGATACCATGGAAGGGATTATTCAGTGCTTGGTGTTCTTGAAGGCGTTTTCGGTAAGTTGTGTTAGATGTTATGTGTTTCGCGTTTTTTGAATATAGAAATATAAAAATTTTAATTTATAATTGTCTTTGTGGTCGCACGATTTTGAATTCAGATGGTTTTCATCACTGCGTTAATGAAAGTTGAATAATATTCTTCGGATGCAACTTTTACTTAATGCTTTCTAAATGACTGAATTGAAATTGAATACTGAAGGGACAGATAATGTGATGTATACCTCGAGTTGAATTTGGCTGCAAATACTGTATTTTTTGTTTATGAAGTAAATGATAAACTTCAGTTTTAAATAAGATTTCAAGCAATGATGGCGACTATGTAAGTAAATCCTCGTTGATTAACTCCTGGGCGGCTTAGTATTTCGTGCAGACTATTAGTCTATGAGGTGACGACGTTGCGGTCTTGTTCTTGATAGAGCACGTGTGTCAGTACCCTCTCATAGCTCAGTGCGTGTTTCAACTCCTTCTATTTACTACATGATTTTTGTGATTAGTGAAGTTGTATTTCACGCAAATTGTACAGCGGAATTTGGAACAACGTCGTGCCATCAAATTTTATGTTAAGCTTGGAGAATCGGTTATGTTTGAGAAGTTTTAAACAAGCCTATGGGGAACATTCTTCATTCCGAGCTTAAATGTTTCGGTGGTACAAATAATTTTTGGAAGACGGAGAACACGTTGAAGGTGAACACCGTGCAGAAAAGCCTTCAACTTCGAAAATCTCCAGGACAAACTGTTAACCAGTTTATTTATGAAGATTGCTCAGAAAAGGGGTCATTCCCGTGAAACCTGACATTGCAGACAAATGGATGTCCATAATGACAACGACGCATCTCACACTGCCTTCTCCATAATAGAATTTTTGACCTGCCTTCCGACCCTTCGATTTTTTTTCTTTATCTCGAACTGAGAAATATTCTCCAAGTACGTCATTTCGGGTCTTTTAAAAACATCCAAAAGAGTGTAACGGGCATACTGAAGACCCTATCGGTTTAAGACTTCCATTGCTGCTACCAAGAGTGAAAACAACGTTTCCATCGGTGTGTGGCTGACCAAGAGAACTACTTTGAAGGGATTAACATTGATGTTTGAAAAATTGAAAAATTTGTCGAATAAAAAATCATTCTCATTACTTTCCTGTCTCCTCGTAAACCGTGATTTCCTCAAAATTGAAATTGACGATAATGGCATCCATTCCCCCATGGGATGCGTCCTACTTTTTCAGCCATAAATTGACGGGAATCGAAAGAAAAACCTCATTATGGCGCATTCTTCGACCTCCCCACGCGTTCGTATTTCGAATGCATGTGTCGCCGTACGACGTGACTAGTTTTTCCCGCATCGGAACAATGTCCGCCTGATGAAGACGAATAGCGCCACGTAGGGACGTCCCGTTGGCGGCAGGGTGGTTTGAATCGATCGTCCGCCGCCAAGAATTCACGAATTGTATTCGTTTGTGGACGATAAGCATAGGATTGGCTTTCCCCCTTGCGTGAGGTGAGAACGGGAGAAACATCAAGAAATATGCGAGCTATTTGTTGACGGCAATATCGTCCAGTTTTTTTGGTATGTTTACTATGAAGGGGTACCATGTGGGTGACTCAAACACTGTCGAACTCTTTCATGAAGTTAAACTGTTTTTTATGTCTGACCGCTCGAGGAAGGGAAAACCTATGTCACCTTGTTGCTGCCCCGAGCGGAAAGTTGTGTCCTGTTTACTCTCGTCTTGAACTTCTGAAGATTATATACTCAAGGAAACACATCGACTGGAAGCGTGTTTCACAATTGGCCAGTTCAGTGGAAGAAGGATTTCTGATAAACAGAAGTTCTCAGAGTTTTTAATTGAACTGTATGGGAATGTGCTCGATGCGGAGCTCTAGTTCTGCGTGCTAATCTAGCGGCAGCGGACTACATTCCCTTCAGTTGCGTGGAGCATCAGTCGTGATTATATCTACAGAACAAGCAAAAGTTGGTAATTTGTCGGCTCGCTGCTCGATTCCAGTTAGGTTTTGTTCATGTTTAACGACTCAAGGAGACAGTTAGTTGTTAACCCAAGCAAAAATTTGTGTGCTGGTTACTCTCGTCTCGAACTTTGGAAGATTATACACTGAAGAAACACATCAGCTGGCAATGTGTTCAACCACTGGCCACTTTGGTGGAAGAAGAACTTAATAAACAGAAGTTCCAATGACTGCAAACTAGTTATTGAAGTTGAGCAGTCAATCAGTCGTACTGCTCTTTTCCGGACGAAATCAAAGAGTTGTAACGAATGCTTGGATGCTGAGCTCCAAACAAGAGGGCAGTATTCGAGTTCTGGTCTATTCTGGGCTTTATACAGCAGAAGAACCTGATCTGCAGAGAAATATTTCTCACCATTGAACAAATATCCCAGCATATTTGCTGTAGACTTCACAATGTCAGTCACATGTTCTCCCTAACAGATCGAAGAGTTCACAGTCACGCCATGAAGATGCATGAAATCAATTGGCTGAAGCACCTGGTTCTCTATCATCAAGTCAGAAATCACTAACTGAGTTTTCCAAGAAAAATTTTCTGTTTGGGTCTTTGAGGCATTGAATTGCACCAAATACCGTAAACCAAACTAATTTTCTTTTTAAGATCTTCGTTCAGGCAATCGATTTGTTGGCATCCATGGAGGTGAAACTCAACTATACTCAGTATTTGTTACTAGTGAAAGCAGACATCAGCGTGATGTCATCCGTGATACACATCCACAATGTGGTTTTCGGTCATATTAAGAGCCTTTGAGGCACTTCAACTTCAAACCACGAGAACCGACACCATCCACGATCACATACATGTTCCTAGTGGTGAGGAAACTCTGCATCCAATTCATACCATACGAGGAAAACTTATTCAGACGAGCCTTATGCTAGAAACGATCAAAAATTTTGGATATATCCAGAACAACTTATCTAAATTCTCAATAGCTCTTGTTCCATATTTGCGTCACATAGCTATGAAGGTTACCCGTGGATCGGTGTTTACGAGAACCATATTGTCTTTCACTGATGAGACCGTTGCTCTCCAGTTATTTAACTATTTCGAGATTGATAGCTGCCCCCATGACTTTCGAGAAAATGGATTTTATTGCTATTGAGCGGTAGTTTGATGGCAAAACACTTTCTCCCCTTCTTTGGTGTAGACTACACTCGTGCACTGTTCCATGAATCAGAGAAAATTCCTTTCTTGTATGGCATAGTGAACATCTTACAGAGAACAAATGTAAGCTGTAGTGAACACATTTTGAATACAATGTCAGGAATCTCATCTGGTCCAGTTGCTTTCTTGAATTGAGTCCACCAATTCTCGATGAATGATTCGTGGTCTGAAGTATATATCCCTAATGCTAGATGAAATGGTTGGATGTTCCCGATCAAATATTTCGATATTTGAATAGTGTATAGATCAGCTCTAGCTTTTGGCGAAGGAGCAAGTGAACCATCCTCTGCCATCAGAGGTATCTGTGCTGTTCCTTACATCGTTTGTTTGGTTTTGTAAACCTTAACCGTTCCTGAAATTTTCCTCTAATTTGTGGTACAGACTACAAAAACATGTCAATTTTTACACAGAATTTCATTGCTTAGCAATTACATTGACTGTTCAAAAAATATCGAATTTCAGGAGATAGGAGAGAAATACAATTGAAAATTGCTATTTTCTTCAGTTTATAATTCTTGGGAACAGTAGAGTAGATCAAAACTAAGAGCATTAGTATAGTTTAGTACTGGAAAAATCAACGAGAATTTTCTGGTAGAATCAAAGCAGAAACAGACGAGAATGGATAATGGTTCTTGCAAAATGCATATACTTGGGTTGTCTCATTTTAATGAACAACTCATTTTAACAAACTAAATTCTTTACAAGGAAGCGAGAAGTTTATAAATATATTTTTTGTAACACGGCATGATTTCCGTGCGTCAGAAAGATTCCGCCTGCATAATTCATGTGAAATCCTTGGACGCTTTCAGTAAGCTTTGAACTGCCGATTTCCTTCTGAAACAAAAAAAATTCAAATACTGAACTCAAGGTCTATGAACAAAAATACAAACCTCTTATTCTCCATAACTATGACGTCATTTGTATTCAAGAAATCTGCCTCAAGAGTAGATGAAGATTTTCAAATCGGGACAGTGCATTATTTATTTGAAAATTATTGAGAAATTTTTATTTCATTATGAAGTACAATGGATAGCATTAATTATGAAATGAAACATTATTTAAATGTCCTCCAAGGGAACGCAGGCAGGAATGAAGTCGTTGAACCCAATATTCCAAGACTCTCTCACACAAATGAGGTCGTATGTTGGCAATTACTCATTCAATATTGATTTGTAAATCGTCTTAATTTGCTGGACGATTGCTGTAAACCAATGACTTAATGTTACCCCAAATAAATAAGTCCAATGGAGTTAAATCGCAGGAACGAAAAGGATAATTTGTCGGTTCGTTTCTTCCGATTTTTTCTAAGCACAAATTACTGAATACACGACGCTTTAAATGATCTGCTGGTATGAGTTCTTGGGTTAAAACAATTTTGTATAAATGTAAACCAAGGTCTTTTCGTAAAATTCGCCACAAAGACGTCTGGGAGATGCCTAGTTCTTGTTAACGTCGAGAAACACTTTCACGTACGGCAGCAATATTCTCTTCGTTTCTTCCATTTTTTTGTCTCACTGATACCGTAATATCATGAAGTGTGAAATTTGTTTCAAACTTCTTCACTAAACGTTCAAAGGTTTTTTATCTGGGCGATAATAACCTCAACTGTCAATGTCACAAATGGTTGTCATGCGTGAGTAATGTCAATTTAAAAGTAGGGCGTTCTCATTGAAAGACCCTTTAAATATCCGCCGATTCAATTAATTCATTTGGAAAGAAATGTTAATATTCGCATAGCGGTTTAATGGGAGATTATTTGTGCATGAGAAAGATTTCTTCATCCGTTACGTGAGATATAATTCGGAGTGCAGTTCGTTTCTTGATTCAGCCTTGGTTGTATGCTGCGTACGAGTGTTCATGTGCATTAGATAACGCTCTGTTTGGAAAAACAGTAGCGTCGCTATGCGGGGCGAGTATGGCTCAGCTGCATTCGTTGTCATTGGAACAATGCACTGATGAGAGGTATGAAGGTTATGAAACATGCATGTGTGGTGCTTATGCCTAGCGATCAACAATACCTATTCGGCTCTATTTAAGTTTGATAATTCAGATATAAGTTGGGCAGTCTCGATTCGAAATACCTACGTATTTACCATACTCAAATTTGTGATAAAATATTTACAATTCAATTTGAAAGTTCAATTTCAAAGTGCAATACCCGTTTCGTAATTTCAGTTGAAAATACTATTTCATCAGTAACCATTCGTTCATCTATTCAAAAGCATCGTTGACGCAAAAGTCAGTTTTCCATTACTCGAATGCACACGTCACTCTTTGATGTGAATATAATCGCAAAGGCAGATACACCACTCGTTCACAATTACCATGGAAACACAGTATACCTTTGGCGAAGCCTTTCATGTTCTATTGCAGATTAATGAAATATGCGCTCTCATGAAATTCTCCAAATGCATCAGATTATTTCATAAAATATCAAACACATAGGACGGCGGTGAAAAAAGACATCAGAGCGCGTATGTTTTCTTGAAAAGATGTCACACTTACTCAGTTAGCTACGTTACGTACATTTGAGATCCAAATTCGTGTTCATTTTTCATTTATTTCAATAAAGCTTCCGTTGGTAATGCGTTTCGAAGAAGCAGTTTCATTTAAAATTTTGAACTTCATTGAAAGAGTATATCTAAAACTGATTAGTTAAGTTACAGTTACATTAATTGCAGTGATAACTTTTTCATAGAGTAATTCAGGCTGACGCAGAATTTGTTGGCAAGTTCAACTACACGCGTACTCAAAATTCAGGGATAATATTACCTGGAAATGGATAGTTCATATTTCAAACAGGATTGAGCATTGTTTTATTTAAAGGATGTTTCACAAGCTCTATAACAAACTCTGGTAGATGATAGATATGATTTTTTTCGTTCAAAGGATATAAGCATTTGACAAAATATACTACTCTGTCAAGAAAGTACCGGGAATTTTCAATTAAAACAACATTTTTACATTTAATCGTCAAAATTTGCCTTCAAAATAGGCTCCATTTGCTCCAATACATCTATGCCAACGGCACTTCCAATTATCGAAACATTTTTTATAGGCGCTTTCCGGGATGGACTTTAGCTCTCGCGCCGAATTTTGTTTTATGGCTTCAATCGACTCAAAACGGGTGCCACGAACGGGCAATTTTAGTTTTGGGAAGAGGAAAAAGTCGCAGGGAGCCAAATCCGGCGAATACGGTGGTTGCTGAAGCACGTTTGTTGAGTTTTTGGCGAGAAAGTCAGTCACAATCGTAGCTCGGTGAGAAGACGCGTTATCGTCATGCAAAATCCATGAGTTGTTCGCCCACAAATTTAGCCGCTTCTTACGGATACGCTCACGCAAACGTTTCATAACGCCTAGGTAATACTCCTTGTTTACCGTCTGACCCTCTGAAACGAATTCGTAGTGGACCACGCCACGGATATCGAAGAAAACAATGAGCATCACCTTCATTTTCGAGCGGCTTTGGCGTGGTTTTTTCGGTTTCGGCTCATTTTTTGCCACCCATTCCGATGATTGCTGGCTTGTTTGCATATCGTACTCGTAGACCCAGGTCTCATCACTAGTTATAATGCGTTCCATGAATGTAGAATCGGAATTACAGCGATCCAGCACATCTGAAGTAACCTGTTCGCGATGACGTTTTTGAAGAAAATTCAGGTCTTTCGGTACGAGTCGTGCGGCCACCTTTCTCATGCCCAAAATATCAATCAAAATCGTACGTGCGGACTCGTTGGATATCTTAAGATCACGTGCTATCTCTCTCAAGCTGGTACGACGGTTTTCCAGCACCCTTTCCTTAATTTTATCGACGTTATCTTCGATCGAAGCCGTCGATGGGCGACCATTTCACGACCGTCCTTGAAGGCTCTGTACCACTGATATGCACGAAATTTCGATAGAGCATTATCACCAAAGGCCTTTTGCAACATTTTCAATGCATCGGCACACGAAAATTCATTTGCAACACAAAACTTTAAACAAATTCTTTGCTCAACGTAATCACCCATAGTAAAAATCGGCACGCACTCTGACATCGACTGACTTAATCAGCTGTTGCAAACACACTAGTTGACAGATCCCGCTCAAGCTTGGCATAGTAATTAAGGACAGTGGTACCAACCTAGGAAAAAAAATATAATAATTTCCGGTACTTTCTTGACAGAATGTCATAAAATAAAATAGAAAAAGGCTTTTTACTTGATAGAAGAAATATAACAAAATTTGAATATCAAAACAGATTTAATCTGTTAGTCTTCTACAATTTTAATTTAAAAAAAATTGTCTCCTTCAAATATTCATTTATTAATTTTAATTACCTTTTTTATATTGGTTGGTTAATTTATTCCATTTGACATTGTATATTGAGTTTTGAATATATACGTCTATTAAATATAAGCGGTGCCTATTGTAGACATTATTTTAATTCTAAAAGTTTTTTGAATAAAAATTTTTTTGAAATTAAAATTGTAGAATACTAACAGATTAAATCTGTTTTGATATTCAAATTTTATATATATTCATGTTTGAATTAAAAGTAGGCTGATAAACGAAAATACCGGTATGGTTACTAGTATTATATTAATTATTCATGTGATACTTGACATATATTCTGAATAAACAGATATTATGTTTGTACATGGGTAGTCTTATGGAAACTCCAGAAAGCAGCTAGAGAATACCTGAAAATGGTTTATATTAACCGAGATCGGTAGCCGATAGAGTCAAAAATAAATAAGAAAAGAAAGTGTGTTTTTATATAATATTATCACCGATTTATCTGAACATACTCATGGAAAAATTTATAACCAAGTTAGATCAAAAAGTTAATAATACTAATTCAATTTTGAAAAATGAAATGGAATCATCGATGCTACAATTGAAAATTTTTGACCCTTTCGGGATATTAAGTCTAGAGGAACGGTGCCTAGTCAAACAATTTCTGATTCTTTCTTCAAAATAAATAATGACGCAAGTTTTTATTTTATCCAAAATAAATTTCTAATCGTTATATCTGTTTCACCCATTCGAAGTAGATTATTCACTAAAATTTGAGACACAGTTGAATCTGGATCAATTTTCTGGCAGAAACATTCAGAGAATCGAAAGACCCTTCAAACAAGATATCACATGTAGTGTTATTAAAGATTCTGCAGTAAGTCTGGCTATTGCCGGAAGGATAGATCGGTCAGATTTGAAAAGTTGCATGGGTTTTTATCATTTTCTGTATCGATTATCGTTTTGAAGATATTGACCATTGATATTTTTCGGTGGGACAAAGTATATGTGTCCAATGAGAGGTTTCATTTTGAATAGCTCGCTAGCTGTCACTTTTGAAGTTGTCTTCTTTTGACATTTGACAAGTAAAAAAGCTGTTGGGATAAGTTAGTGATGTGAAGAATCGAAATCGTGTGCGTCGTTCAAGTACAACTGAGAATTTTCTACTGTAGCCCGTAGTGTTCATAAAAACCCAACTTTGTCGATTTCTCGTCGGCCTTTGGAATAACGCATTTCACAAATGACATAACACCGTAGTTTGCATAATGATTTGTCTTAGGGCTTTCAAAGTTCAGTTAACATGAAAACTTAAGCCGGTCGATCACGAGAACCTTCGTATCTTCGCAGATTGGGTCCTTGAAATGCATCAAAATGATCCGGATTTTCATCAAAAATCATCTTCAGTGATGAGGCCGATTTTTACCTCGGAAGCTACATTAATGATCAAAATTGTAGTATTGGGGGCTCGGAAAATCCAGGTATGATTGTTGAAAAGAGTCTCCATCCTCAATGTGTCACTGTTCGGTGCGGTTTCTGCGCTGGTGGTGTGACTGGACCTTACTTATTCGAAAATGAGGCTAATGCAACTGTTACGGTGAATGGATTGCGCTACCGAGCTATGATTAATGATTTTTTATGGCCGGAATTGGAATATTTTGACGTGGACGACGTTTATTTTCAACAAGACGGTGCTACGTGGCATACAAGTAACGAAACAATCGTAATTTCCCAAGAAAAGTTTCCTGGTCGTGTTATTAGTTTCAAAGAGGTGATCTCTTTGCAATGAAATAAACATCCACGGATTTCTCTTAAAATATACTCGTGTTTTCTTTCAATATCAAAATGAAACCTCTCAGTGGAAAACCCTTCAGTTTCTAGAACTTTCCAGAGCTGAGTTGTCTTAACTGGGAAAGACAATAATTTATGAGTTCTAAAATACTACCTACCTTATCCCTGCGGCTGTACAACGGACTTCACTTTGCCTAATATACTTCCATCCTTTTGGAATGACCGAATGATTAATTCCACATATCCTCCCGTGTTGGTTTTATTCGACCCCACGTACCGATTTTGCCTGGATAACCCGACTTGGAGGAACACAGAAAGGCACTCGGACCGGAACCTAGGTTCTGAATGGTTTCCTCAAAATAATTAATGAAGATACAATTCCGAATTTACTAACGAATTTAGATTATCGCGGACCTGACCCAAGGCTTAGATAGCGTGCTTCGGCTAGGCTGAAAAACGAATTGGAGCTGAGATATGTCGGAGAAATAAGAGCTGAATAGCAGAATTTATTGGCTTGTTAAAAAGGAGGCCTTGGAATTTGGAATGGAGGAATTACCGTTTCAAATATGCAAACCAAACTTCTATCGAATCGAGTACCCATTATTTGACAGGAACAAATTATTCACAATGGAAAGGTATAAAAAAATATTAAATTTTGTTAAATGTCGCCATTATTAATTTTGTGGTAAATTCACCGAGCCAGAAAAATATACCGAAAATGATGAAATAACTGCTTTCAAAATTGCATCTATCTACCAAGCTATAGTCCGTCTAGAAAGTATCCGGCAAAAAAAGCTCAATTGTAAACATTTAGTATATATTTTTGATTTTTGAATCAGAAAATTATAACAAAATATTCGTCTTATTTACTTATACAACCTCCATTTAACTGTAAATACTTGATTAAACGTCGAGGTACACCCGAAACTAGATCATATCCATAATTTTCGGTGAGGGTAGTCCAGGACTGTAAAACTGACTGAATGAAATCATCTTTATTTTGTGGCGCTGCTCGTTAAACTTCAACCTTCACTTGTCACTTGGTGTTCATGCCTACAGACTTGAGTACAGGCCCGAAGTATAGCATCTTGCATTATCCTGCCACAAGGGATGTGGTCAAGATATATTAAAGTCAGAACGAAATTCCTCCCATGAAAAATAATGCAAGAGACCCGTGAATATTTTACATAATCTTTCATGTTGATATTTCCAATCGACTTGTTGGTGATCCATGTTAACTTCCAAGAATTATTACTTGCGACACTTCAGATTATTTGTTCTCTAATGTCTATATATGGCCCTTAGAAAACATGGAAAGATTTGAATGCTCTTGATATATTTAGTGCCTAGTGTTAAGTTCTATTCAACGCAGTGTAAATTATATTCTCTCTCATTCCTTCTTTATTGGTCAGAAGATATTCGAAATGTTCCATCCCAAAATTCCCATTCCAAGAGAACTATTACCAATAAGAATCTATTCCATTGGGAGTTCACAGCTCACATATCTTATTTTCAATCAACTTTGTTAATTTTCCTCCCTTTTGTCTTGATGAAATAAATTAATTCTCCCTTACTTCAATGTTAAAATTATATCCTGTAATACAAGTGAAGTTTCATTATTATTCTCGTAATAGTCAAATTAGTCGTTTGTATATTGTACAAGATTATCGCGAATGCTACAAAGTTAGCAATCCACCTCATATTTGTTCGTAGCGTTATTGTCATTACTTTAGCTTGGTGACATATGCAGTGATACCAAAATATAATCGTTTTTTTTTATAAGTGTTTCACTTCAATTCCTCATCGTCGTTGTGGTTTATTATTATTTGAAAAAGGAAGTTGGAAACCACTGCACATAGAGTGTTCTTTGAAGTTAAAATCACAGCTACTCAACAAAGATACAGTCCAAATAACTCATCGTAATTAATAATTGTGATTAATTTATTTGCAGTTGTCTGTTATTTGAAAATACTGAAATAATGGGTAACATAGTGCGCTAAACTAACCGTGGTAAGAAACAAAGCTATTGTATCGATATTCTTTTGTGTGGATATCTGTGAAACTCTCAGAAGTGTGTCTCACTAAACAATTCGTTTATGTCTAAAAAGTCGTTTAAGTGTCCGAAATTTATTACTTTTCATTATTTTAATATACAACTTCTTTTTTGTAACATTGTGCAGATAGTCGGCTATGGCCAAAGTTGCATGGCAACACTATTTGTCAAATATTGTTGATTGTCAACATGTATACAATTCATGAAATAATGAAAAAAAAAAGAAAAAAGGTAAAATATTTGTATAGAAAAGGTTTTCGAAACGTAAAAAATAAGTGCAATTGACTGAACTGGAAAAAAGTGCTGTATATGAGACAAAGTCAGGAAGACCGCGTAAGATTGAAGGAAACAATTTAAATGCTTAATTGTCCTTAGAACGACACAATCCGCGCCTGGAATTTCGCAAATTGACCAACAGATTTTAAAATCAACGAAATATAAAAATATGTCCAGAAACCGTCGGTATGTCACGGAAAAAACAAGGCTACATATCGAGGAAACCAAAAAAAAAAAAAACTCCAATAATGACACCTTTACAAAAGGAAAGAAGGATTAAATTTTGTCAACTATTTCAAGAAGATAATTTTAATAATGTCTTTATATCTGATGAGAGTTGTTTCCAACTTGGTGGAAATCACTTTAAAATCCTATCACAATAACCTGTTACCATTCAAATTTCCATATTTTCCAGCAAAATAATTAGGGAGCAATGTCTTAGCGTGGTGCTGTACGCCTCTCTGTATAGTTGATGGTACCATTGATAGTAAAAAGTATTGTGGCATTCTAAACGATTTTCTCCTTGAAACGGCGCATGCTTTATATCCAGAGTGGTGGCGTTTTCAGCAGGATAATGAAAGATGTCACACTCAGATTATACTCAGGCTTGGATTCAAGAATACCAAGTGACAGCCATTTCATGGCCAGCAACTTCACCAGATCTTAGTCCCATTGAAAATATATGGAGACTAATGAAGATTGAAGTTGAACGTGCAGCTCCATGAAATAAAGATGATTTAATTCAGTCAGTTTTACAGTCCTGGACTACCATCATCGAAAATTACGGAGGTGTCCTAGTTTCGGGTGTATCTCCACGTTTATTCAAGTATTCACTGTTAAATGGAGGTTGTATAAGTAAATAAGATGAATATTTTGTTATAATATTCTAATTCAAGAATTGACAATATATACTAAATAATTACAATTGAGCTTTGTTTTTTCCGGATATGTGAGTTTTCGTTGAATTTCCACTATTTAAACAATATTTCGATGAAATTATTCCAGTAATTAATGTATGAGTGCAATAAAGCCACTGATATCGTTTTGGTGTTCATATAAATTTATTCATTCCACAGCTACATATTATAAACATCAGTACTATAAAATAATTTTTCCAAGTTTCATTGCATTATGTGTTCAAAGAATAATGTGGAAAATTGTTTCTTCTATCTATTTAGTTTCTGTTAGAAGCCGTCGAAAGGCCTTGACCACTTAATGTCGGATAATCTCTTCTTTATTCGGAAGAAATAAATAAAGTTCAAAGAAAATTTCTCATACTTTTTGAGAGAATTTTATATGAATTAATGTGAAGCTAAACTTTGTGCCCACATTGGTACATTTAAAAATTCAATCATTCAACTGCTTTCCTAAGTAAGAAGGGTGCAGGAAAACTTTAAAACAGGGTGAAATCTGCAAAAATGGTTTGATTGATCGAGGATATTCTGTGGTAAGACTGAAATAATGGCTTAATTGTGTTTATTCTATTATTGTGAATGTGTATCTATTAAGTATCAATATTCTATGTATAAGGTATCGATATTCTGTGAATGTTTCAAGTTGCATTTGGAAGCTCGCTAATGAAATAGTCGACCAGTTTACCGTTATCATCAGTTGCCATAATTCAAAAACATAAAATTTCTATTAAGGAATTTATTGAGTACATGTTCCCATACTGTTAGAGTAATAAATTTTGAAAAAAAGATTAATCATGCTATTCATTATTAATGAAATTATGATGTTTTATAAATGAAGCTCATACAACCAGCGAAAACATGTGATCATTGAAATTTCTCTCTTCAATCATTGTTATCATCCTTTAGGAAATTGAACGATAAGAAAATAATCATCTTCCAAATATCCATATGTCGTTTTCCATAATTTAAAGTTTCTCCAAATCACAAATTTTTGCTAGGTATGTCCATTTCATGATATGTTTTGAAAACTTTTTTTCTGGTGCGAAGAAAAAGCTTGTCAGTAGAATAAATTCATCGTGATATGTATTGATGATGTATTTCATTCAGGTGCTCCAATTATTCGACCATTCCTTCTTCTAGGTAATGCTGAAATGAAAAAAATATTGTAATTACGACCCTGATTTCATAAACTAGTGATTGGAATCGTGAAATTAATTGAAGCACTATCTTTGCTTCAAAAGATTTAGCGTATTTTACTTATTTATAATATCTGTCATCAATTTGAGTTTTATTTGAATACTCAGAAATTCATAACTTGATAATTGCAACCTATATGAAGAATTACATCATCTCTAATTCTTTATTTACCTTCAGTGAAATATCTGTGACCATCGAGTCTTTTCATGAACCTTATATTTTTATGTGTTAAGAAGCTCTATAGCTATACCGGAAATTTATATGTTTATCAGACGACCATTTTCTGAGGGATAGAAATGGAACTTGAGCTTAGAATTACAAGAATTTCTATTTATCTATAGTTAGAAAATATATAATATTTTCATGATCCATGGTAATAATACTCCAATATGTCCAAATAGTATTTGGGAACTTTAAAAATTTTCTCCATTCTCAATAAATCGATCAAATGTACCTACTAATAATTAATCAATTTAGCTTTGAACATCGTATAATTAAATGACATCTCCTTCATGGGAATAAGTATTTTCAATACAGATGTTCTCGAAAACCGATGGATTAGATTTTATCTTGTATTCTCTCCTCTATTAGTTCCGTTACAATCATCGCATTTTATTTAATATATCTCCGATTTTGAAAGTGGGGGTTCGTTGTGATTAGATGATCAAAAATAAAAAACATTATTTTCAATTCATTGTTCAATGATCTGGATCTTTATGGAATTTATTTATAAGTACTCCAACAATCTTATTTCATAGCTTTTGTGACGGATGATAGCTGGATTAATTATCCGAAACCTCTGCAGATTCAATCCAAATAAATTTCTTGAAAACATTTAGAACATGCCTTAGAAAACACTGTATCACTTTATATAATAGATATAAAAGATCTTTCATTAACAGCACCTCATTTTGTTTTGTAAATAAAACACATTATTTATTTGATAATTATTGAAATTTTTATTTCATTGTAAAGTACAATGGATACCATTTGTTATGAAGCAAAACATCATTTAAATGTCCAGCAAATAAACTCCAAAGAAAAAATCCAATGAAGTTAAATCGCCGAGAATGATTTTCTTATGGAAATCTGCATCATTTCGTATTTTTCTGAGAAAAAAATTACTGAATACGATTGAAGTGATCTGCTGGTTTGAGTTCTTGGATTAAAACAATTTTGTATGGATGTAAACCAAGGTCTTTCCGTGAAATTCGCCACAAAGACTTCTGGGAGAAGCCTAGTTCTTGTGAACGTCCAGAAATCCATAAATTTTGTTCTTTACAAACATTTTCAAGTGTTCCTTGCATTTCCTTCTTTCACTGGCACTGTGACATCATGAAATGTAAAATTTATTTCAAACTTCTTCACTAAACGTTCAACTGTTTTATCCGGACAATTATAACGACCAAAAATTGGAGCACGTAAAGTTAGCGTAATATATCGCTCGTTGGATTATTTGTAAACGTTCTTGGAGTGTGTACCTTTCCATGATTAGATGGTAGACATTGACAAATACAACTGTCAATGTCACGAATAAACATTGCTGCCATGCGTGAGTAATGTCAATTCAAAAATAGGGCATTCTCATTGAAAGACTCACATGTCATGGTAAATAACTAATAAAGAATCAAAGAAAACATTAAGTACTGACCAAATTATTTAAATTTATCACCTTATACAAATTTGCTTCGATTGGACATTAAGGAATTACACGTTTCTATATAATATCAGATTATTAGCATTACTTTTCGATACTTTCGCTCTTAATTGAAAAATAAGAGGGGTACGTATTTTCAGCTTACTTAAGTCAGGCGGCATTTTTTATCTTACTCCGTTTGGGATGACTTATGTCGTATTAGGATTTCCACGAAAAATGACGGATTTTAAAAAAGTAACTTTGCTGACCAGCTTTGTGCAGAAAATGACTTCACTGCAACAGATAAAAAGCCGAAGGAAGTAGAGCTGCAAAGGATCCTATACCTGTCGCGTAAAGGTCGACAAAATCTTGTTCATTTCGAAGAAATCAAACAGGGGATGTTCCGTCTCATTAGAGACGGCCCTGTCGTTCGAAATTAGTTTGTCATTCCATACTACTTTTACGTTGATATGCGATCCAACAGTTTTAAGATTTGTTTGGAACTGTTTAGTTTTACGCGATACTTCACATTATTGGTTTTCTAATTATTATATATGGCCTCAGAAAACATGGAAAGTCAATTAGAGATTCGGATATATTTATACCTGTTAATTTCACATGACGCAGCATTCGGATTTACAAACTGACCTTATTCTTCTTTACTTGCATTATTCTCATGATTTTCTGTAACCAATAAGAAGATTTGGTTTGTTCATTCAGTCCACCTCCAAATGGACCTTCCAATCAATTACGTTAATTTCCCTCTCTTTGTTAACAAGTGCATCGAGCACCTCTTACGTTCAGTCTTTCAAAAGACTGTAAAATCATTATTAGTCGTGATAAACTAAGTGTTCGCATGTAGCTCTTGCTACATCATGCATTATCATTCGTAATAGTCAAAGTGGTCGGTCGCATGTAGCCTTTGCTACATCATGCATTATTATTCGAGTAATAGTCAAAGTTGTCGCATGTAGCCGTAGCTACATTATGCATTATTCTCCGAATAGTCATGTTGTTCGTTTGTAATTGCTTAACGCGATTTCTGTAAACGTAGCAATCCACTTGTTTGTAGTGTAATTGTCATCACATTAGCTTGGTATCATATAGTGATAGATACCAAAATATATTAGTTTGTTTTGTTATAAGTGTTTTACTTCACTTCGTCATCATCGTTGTGGTTTATCATTATTAGATAAAGGAAGCTGTAGACCACCGCACATAGAGTGTTCTTTGAAGTCAAAATCGCCGCTAAATAATCAAAAATACAGTCCACTAGAAGCCATTGGAATTAATCATCGAGATTATTTAATTTGCAAAAGTCTATTATTTTAAAGTACTGAAATAATAGGCAAATACTACGGTAAACTAACCGTGGTACGAAAGAGGGTGTATTCCTCCACTCAACAAAGCGACAAATATTTAATAAACGGGATGATATTTCAATGAGGAATCGAAATCTGCATAACAAATATGCATCATTTTCAATTGGATTATTGAAGCCTACCTACTTCGAAATTTAACCCGTGAAAATTTGTCAGGGGATTGCAAATTTTTCTCGAATTGATATCCGTCACACTCACCATTCGTAAATAACGAACCAAAAATAACAAATGAATTATTCAGGACTTACCCAGGCTCAACAGGCATTCGTTATATCGTATACTCCAAGCCCACACGCGAGACCTGCCACCAGCATGGAAAACAGAACGAATATTCCCGCAAAAATAGACATAGTTACCGAATGTGTTACCTGTCAGTATTCCAATATTATCGATCTGTTGTCTCAACGCTACTGAGGCAGAAAAAACGAATTGGTTCATCGGTGCGCGTTATTTATCCGAAGCGTAATATTGTCCTGATAAGCACCGTATGTTTTCCCGTTGGATAAACAATTGTTTAATTATATCCCCCTTTCGTAAAAGTATCGATATCGAAGCTGTCACGTGCAGGATAAAAACCCGAACGATTGTGATGGTTTAATTTATTGACTGTTAGGAGATGGTTTGGACAATAAGAACTAAACAATAATTTCATGAGACACGTTTGAGCCCTTTTCTATTATGCAAAATATTGGGAGTATTCATGGGCATTTTTGTGATGGGACCAGGACCTCATTCTTGACTGTTCAAATATTTCGCAGTCGTAGACTTTGCAAACAATACTGGTAGTTCAGTCAAAATATAGTCCGTCTAGAAAGTATCAGGAAAAATCAAAGCTCAATTGTAATTATTTAGTATATATTTTTGATGATTTGAAGTAAAACACTTTTTTTCCGCTTATTTTTATTTGCGGAAATAAAGTGTTTTACTTCAAATCATTTACGATGAATTTCCGTCAAGTAGAGTCCGAAACAATCAAGAATATATTTTTGATTCTTGAGTTAGAAAATTACAACAAAATATTCATCTTTTTTAGGTAAAAAATAAAATAGAAAAAGGCTTTTTACTTGATAGAAGAAATATAACAAAATTGGAATATCAAAACAGATTTAATCTGTCAGTCTTCTAAAATTTTAATTAAAAAAAATTTTTATTCAAAAAACTTCTAGAATTAAATTAATGTCTACATAAGCACTGCTTATATTTAATAGACGTATATAACAAAACTTCATTTACAATGTCAAATGGAATAAATAAACCAACAAATATAAAAAAGTCATTTAGAATTAATAAATAAATATTTGAAGGAGACAAAATTGTGTTTCTGATCTTTCCATTATGACCACCAATTTTTTCAAAAACATAAAACACAACTTGAGGAAAATATAATTTATTTGAAATATTTAATATATTTAAATATTCGAATAAGTTTATTCAAAAATCTCTCAAAACATGCACTATAACTTCAAAAAACAATTGGAATTCCGATAATCTCTTCATCGGCCCTAAATAATATTTAAAATATCAAAACAACTAACAATCAGTATATCTAACCTCAAAATGGTACCGGATAAATGCTGAAACAGACTAACTTTAAAAATCAAGATATTCTATGTTCGTCACAAAAATCACAGAAAACTGTGAGGTATTATAAGGTTTTCTTCAAACCATTGACATTCCATAATGAGATTTATTCAAGCTTAAATATAATTACATATTATGTACAAAATAAAATAGAAAAAGGCTTTCTACTTGATAGAAAAAATATAACAAAATTTGAATATCAAAACAGATTTAATTTGTCAGTCTTCTACAATTTTAATTTCAAAAAAAATTTTATTCAAAAAACTTTTAGAATTAAATTAATGTCTACATAAGCACCGCTCATATTTAATAGACGTAAATAATCACAACTCAATATACAATGTCAAGTGAAATAAATAAACCAAGAAATATAAATCGTCATTTAAAATTAATAAATAAATATTTAAAGGAGACAAAATTTTGTTTCTGATCTTACCATTATGAACACCAATTCGTTTTCAAAAACATAGAACATAACTTAAGGACTTCTCAAAAAATATAATTTATTTAAAATATTTAATAAATTTGAATATTCAAATAAGTTTATTCAAAAATCTCTCAAAACATGCACTATATCTCCAAAAAACAATTAGAATTCCGATAATCTCTTCATCGGCCCTAAATAATATTTAAAATATCAAAACAACTAACAATCAGTATATCTAACTTCAAAATGGTACCGGATAAATGCTTAAACAGTCTAACTTTAAAAATCAAGATAGTCTACATTCATCACAAAATCACAGAACACTATAAGATATTTTTTAATTTTTATTATTTTAATTTATTTTAATTGATATTACATAATGAGATTTATTCAAGCCTAAATATAATTATATATTATGTATAAAATAAAATAAGGCTTTTTACTTGATAGAAGAAATATAACAAAATTTGTAATCATCTTATTTACTTATACAACCCACATTTAACTGTAAACACTTCACTCAACGTTGAGCTACACCCGAAACTAGATCACTTCCATAATTTTCGGTGATGGTAGTTCAGGACTGTGAAATTGACTGAATTAAATAACCTTCATTTCATGGGGCGGCACGTTCAACTTCAATCTTCATTAGTCCGCATATGTTTTCAATGTTACTAAGAACTGGTGGAGTTGCTGGCCATGAAATGGTTGTCACTTGGACTTCTAACATCCAAGGTAGAGTATAGGCCGAAGTATGGCTTATTAAAAATATAAAGCATGCGCTGTTCAAAGTAGAAAAGCACAATACTTTTTACTATTAATGGTACCATCAACTATACAGAGAGACTTAGCACCACGCTCAGATATTGCTTCCCAAACCATTATTTTGGTGAGAAATTTGAAAGTTTGAACGGTAATAGGATGTTTTGATAGGATTTTTTAACGATTTCCACTAAGTTGGGAACAAATTTTATCTGATATAAAGACATTATTAAAATTGTCTTCTTGAAAAGGTCATTCCTTTTGTAAAGGTGTTATTATGGAGATTTTTTTGGGTTTCCTTGATATGTAGCCTTATGTTTTCAGTGACATACGGACGGTTTCTGGACATACTTTTATATTTCGTTGATTTTCAAATCTGTTAGTCAATTTGTGAAACCCCAGGCGTAGATTGTGTCGTCCTAAAACCAATAAAAGGTTAAATTGTTTGCTTTAATCTTACGCGGTCTTCCTGAAACTGGTCTATGCCTCATGTTCATGCCATTTGTTATACCCTTTATTGTCTCATTTACAGCACATTTTCCTTGTTCAGTAAATTGAACTAACTTTTTAACGTTGCGAAAACCTTTTCTATACAAATATTCTACCTGTTTTTTTTTTGTAGTTCCGATATTATTTTATAAATTGTATACCTGTTGACAATCAACAATATTTGATAAATATTGTTTCCATGCTTCGATCGAAATGAGACTCTGCACTCTGCTTTCAGCAATCAGAACCATTCGCAGTTCAAATGTGGGATGAGTTGGACCATATCGGTTGAAATAAATACGGCAATCTTATTACATTGTATGCGAGGAATTTACTCTGTGAAAATGAGTACTAACTGGCTTGAAAATAAAATAAATTCTACGAGAATAAGGAATTCGAAAACAAAAACAAATTCTAAAGACTGCGAAATCGAAAGGCGACAAATTTAAATTAAAAATCTATTACAAAGTGATAATCTCATATCTCTGAGCAGATTCGGCATAATTGCTATTTTGGTACAAGGTTAGATAATGTTGAACCGTAATTCATTAATATTTGTCGCTCTATCAATTTCATGCTCATGAACCAAATGTTTCAGATATCCGCAAAAAAAAATTCATTGAGAGACAAATCTGGTGATCTGGGGGGCCATTTGATCGTGCCATTTGTAGAAATGTCATGGTTTGAGATATTGTGTGACTAATCTTGCGTTGTGACTTGAACAGCTATCCTGTTGAAACCAGACATCATCGAAATTAATTGGTAGCTGTCGAACTTTCGGAATAATTTGATATTTTAAAGGCCCCAGAACAGAGCCTTGGGGCACACCTACCACCGAGATAACTTCGGATCTAGTTCAAAATACTCCCCTGAATCCTAAATTATGCTGATAAGTCAAAAAATAATCCCGCAACATTGTCTAGACTTCCATAGACGAACTCAACAAAATGTAAAGCTCCGAATTGAGTTGAGCGGCCAGATCTGAAACCGTGCTGTGCGGTATCAAGAATATGAAATTCTACTCTACACTATTTTTTCGAAAACTTTAGAAAAGACACTTAGGGTGGAAAATGGTAGGTTATTCGAAATATCGCTTATATTTTTTTTATGGACCTGAATAACAAGCGCCTTTCTGAGAATCTGAGGAAACATACCTGTGTTAATTGACAGATTAATTGCATGCGCAAAATGTCCACTCATTTCCCCTTTTATCGACTTCAGAATCTTCGTAGAGATGCAATAAGGTTCTGTACTCTTTTTATTTTTAAGAGATATTAAAGCATCGATATTCGCGTATTCACAGATGTATTATTTCATGATTATATATTTGTCTTTTGGTAATTTCAGTATACAATGATAGGCGACGAAAAGAAAAAAAAAACTAATGAAAAAATGTACTCTTCTTTACAACCTGAAGCATCATTACTTCAATTGAGTCAATTTATGGCCAACATAGGCCTTTCCGTCCTTGTCTCATTTCCTGCTGACTGCGGCGGGAAGGTCATCAAAAAATAATGAAAAACGTGACGTTAATACAGAAGACCCAGAGATGTGAAACCGACACCATTAACGTTATTTCCCAGCAGAAACCTCCTGAACTCTCCCGAAGTATATTCAGCTCATTATACGCGACAGCTACAAGGCTTTCCCGGGTAATATTGAATTAAACCGGAACAGGAAAACCGTATTTTCGCAGGATCTAACTTCATCAGCAGAGACACCGAAATACGCACATTGCACGTATCCTGCTTTCGTTGAACAGATGAGGTTGACTGCTGGGAAGGAGATATATTAGAATTTTTTTTTGTTTGGTTTGTTTAGGTAGTATTTATGCAGAAAAAGTTTCCATAAAGTTCAGGAAATAATATCAAATTGCTTCAGTTATAAACATTTTTGAAAGTTACGATTAAAGAAATGTCGCAAAGCTCTGACGTGAAGTCAGAACAACATGTTTGAAATTTTCCTTCCTTCTAACTTCATCTTCACGTATTGTCAAGAAATATTGGAAAAAATTAATATCGAATAAACATTCTTATAAATCTCATACTTTTTAAAATCAGATAAGACAAAATTTAAAAAATTCTTGTAATTAATTTTCACGAAATTATGCGTGAGCTATCGTTTTTTCACTTGTAAGAACTAAATTTGAGCTCGATTAGATTTATTAAAACATTCGAGAAATAAAATTACAGTTGTGAATGACTCAGGAACCATCGAGTCGATTCTGCACACTTTTGAACACAAACGATATAATAGGTTATTTCGTTAACACAGTAGCATTTTCAGGTTGGAGATATACCTCGCATTTTCGAATAACTAAATTTGTTTTCGAAAACGGCTTCTATTTATAATAGTAGAGTAGGTATAAAAGTTTTTATATTGCGCACTAAAACCCAAAAAACATGGTCTCTGGAAATTCCAGTTCGTCTCAATAGATTTAACAGGAAGGAGTTATTTGGATTCAATTTATCGTTGAGTACTATTCCGATTTTATTTTGTTCATTTATCTCTAGTGACTCTAACAGGTTTAAGGCATAACTTTCACTATTTCTATGTAAAATTTCAAAATTATGCTCGAATATGTGGAATTACTTTTGTTATTGAGGAAAATCTTCAGATGTTCACCAATTCTATGTCGGAAAGGTCTTCCTTCCTGTCTGTCTCACGTAAATTTTGGCAATCATCTCAGGTTAATTTATGAACTCCTGATCTATCATCTTTTTGTAATGTCTTTATTATTTTTAATTAATTCACTGGGGTTGAAATGAGTTTTGAATGAATTTCTTGACGAATATTTATTTTGAGATATGTAGCAATTTTCTCAGAAATGCCTTTGGTATATTTCAAGGAAATGTATTGAATTTTTTTTTGTTATTCTAATATACTATATGTAAAGCTGCTTCATTATTTTATTCACCAACAATTTATCGATCAGTGTAGCTATTTATTTAATGAAGTTGAGCTCTAAAATATAATTTTCGTGATTCATTGCTTATGTTAATTAATCTTTGAATCATACGATTAAAAAGCTGATAATTTTTGGTTTATAGGATGATTCGATTTATTGTGTATAATAGCATCAGTATATGTTGATTTATGAAATATTAAAATTTCATGTGGACTATTGATTCAGGTAATTGTTAAATCAAGTAAATTAATAAGAGTCATTATGTCCGGTTGCCATGGTGAAAAATATTCAAGAATGTAGCTCGTTAATGAACAAAAAGAATTTTTTTAATAATCTATGAAGCAACAGAAAATATCGTCTACATATCTATACTAATATAAAAATATTTCATTGGGGGATTTCGGTGCATTTCAGATTCACTGTTGTTCATGAATATTTCGGCTAATATAGGACTCAAAGGATTTCCCATAATCGAACCTTTTTCAGATTTCAAAATTTCATTTTTAATCAAAAGTATCGGGTGTTTTTTTTTGAGTGAACTTTTGATAGGGATAACTGTAATTTGACAGGAGGTAAAAGCATGTTGTTTGGACATTTCTGTTCAGTAAGCATTGAGAAATTATCATGGAAAGACTCACGCCGCAACAACGTTCACAAAAAGTTGAAATTTATTTTCAAAATCAGTGTTCTATTCGCCAAACTTATAGAGCACTTCGTGAAATTTATGGTTTACAGAATAGTCCATCAGAGAAGCTTATTCGTCGAACTATCGATAGAATTTGGACATTTTGTCTACTCGATGCAGCAGCAACAACAAGACGAAAAACTATACGTACAGAAGATGATCCAGATTTGTCTATTCGTCGACGTTCACAACAAGTTGGACTCTGTGCATCCACCACATGGAAAATTTTGCGTAAAGATCTTGGTTTACATCCATACAAGATTCAACTGGTTCAAGAACTAAAGCCACATGACCGTAATAAGCGTCGTTTGTTTGCTGATTGGGCCCTAGAACAGCTTGAAGTTGATCCACTTTTTTATCGTAAAATTGTGTTTAGTGATGAAGCTCATTTCTGTTTGAACGGCTATGTAAACCAGCAAAATTTCCGTATATGGAGTGGAAATAATCCTCAAGAAGTTCTGCAGGTTCCATTGCATCCTGAAAAATGCACTGTGGTGTGCTTCACACGCTGGAGGCATCATCGGTCCATATTTCTTTGAAAACGATGCTGGAGTTAATGTTACAGTGAATGGCGCTCGTTATAGATCGGTGATCAATGATTATTTTTCTCAAAATTTGAATGGTATCGACCCATCAACTGAAAACTTAGTTTTAGGTGGGGGTAGGGAAGTGTCCAATCTATATATTATTGTTAATCTATGGTCTACACCCATACAAGATCCAACTGGTTCAAGAACTGAAGTCACTTGACCATAATAAGCGTCGTTTGTTTGCTGATTGGGCCCTAGAACAGCTTGAAGTTGATCCACTTTTTTATCGTAAAATTGTGGTTACTGATGAAGCTCATTGCTGGTTGAGCGGCTATGTAAACAAGCAAAATTACCGTATATGGGTTGAAAACAATCCTCAAGAAATTCTGCAGGTTCCATTGCATCCTGAAAATGCACTGTATGGTGTGCTTTACTCGATGGAGGCATCATCGGTCCATATTTCTTTAAAAACGAAGAACTAATGTTACAGTGAATGGTGCTCGTTACATATCGATGATCAATGATTAGTTGTTTCAAAATTTGAATGGTATCCACCCAGAAATGTTTTGGTTCTCACAAGATGGTGCAATTATTTGGCCTCCAAGATCATGCGACATAACTCCACTGGATTATTTTCTTTGGGGTTATGTCAAGTCATTGGTTTATGCTGATGAACCAGAAACAATAGACGCTTTGGAAGCCAACATAACTCATGTTATTGATGAAATAATGCCTGAATTACTCGAAAAAGTGGTCCAAAATTGGTCTGGTCGAATGCTGTTCCTCAGAGCTAGTCGTGGTGGACATATGCCGGAAATTATTTTTAAAACTCAAATGTTATAACATTATCTTTCAAATAAAAAACAAATTTGGCTTCAATCTTAATTTAAATGTGTTTAATTCCAATTTAAAGTTCTATCACTCTAAAAAAACACCCGATAATTTTGTTTAATGCAAATTTTTGGAAATTCTAAGAAAATTACAGAAACCATTTGTGCAAAGCTGGATTAAAAAAAAGCTGGATGATTGAATGCTACACCAATTAACATCAAAAAACATGATGGATCGACTTTCCATCTGCGAAACCTTGGCCAGACGAAATAAAATCGACACATTCCTCAAATGGATGGTGACTGGGAAGGAGAAATGGATGACATACGACAATATTGTGTCGTATCGTGGTCAAAGCGCGGTGAAGCACCTCAAACGGAGGCCAAACAAGGACTTACAGCCAGGAGTGTTCTACTGTACATTTGATGGGACTGAAAAAGAATAATTCATTATGAGTTGGTTCCATATGGCCAAACACTAAATACTGACAAAAAGTGAACTGTTTAACACTAGCGATTGACTAAAAACGGTCAGAATTGACCAATAGAAGTAGTGTTGTGTTCCATCAGGACAACGCCTGTAGTGACTCGCCATAAACTCCGGGAGCTTTGTTGGGAAGTTTGAATACCTCCACCATATAGAGATCTGACACCAAGCGATTACCATCTTTTCTGACATTACGAAACTTCCTTAGTGATAAGAAATTGGCATTTACAGAAGATTATGAAAAATCGATCACTAGAGTTTCGCTGCAATAAGGACCAAGACTTCTAAAAGAGAGGCTTCATGAAGCTATTTTTAAAATGACAACAAATTATAGAATAAAACAGTTCATATTCGACCCAAATCGAACAATCGGAAACATGTTGAATAAAGTCTTGAAATTCACGAAAAATTATGGATTTTTCCCCTGTTATATGAGATAAGAGTCATTTGAAATGGACAGTTGGTGATATTATTTTGTTATAAATATTTGAAGAAACTGATATAATATGTAATTATTTTATCTTAAAAGAAGTATTCCAACGTGTTATCTCAACAACACCGGTGATTAAGACAATTCTTTATTATCATCAATATAAGCGTTTCACTGGGTCGTTATCAAAGTGGACTAATATTGTATTCTCTTTGTCTACATTCTGCTTTTATTATATTTATTACACGCATTCTGATAACTTCAGAATATCAATGTTGAATAATTCGTATCCATTATTTCAGAATTGATAAGAATATCTTCCGGTTGTTTCGGGTCGGTCAATTGTCTCATGGAGATGAGATCATCTTTCTGGAAATCTATTTTCAATAGATTTTTGGTACTTATTTTAATGGAATATAATCTATGAACATTTGAAATAAAAAATAGTGAATGAAATTTCGAAATATTTTTATTTGGGATTAATGAACTCAACCACTTCTAAAATAACTATTTGTTCAGTGACAGAAAACTCTATAATTGTAAAATAAGGAATAATAATGGAGCAAAATGTGAAATCTAGGACTTCAATTTGATCAGTTTACTGGATATAATTGTGATATTTTTCCTTTACTGAGGAATACGTTGGTGAAATTTAAAAATAACTCAGAACTAAACTTAATAACTAAATACTGATGAGGGCCTTTAGTGTATTTTTTTCATTACCCTAAATATTAAAACTACCGACCAAGCTCAATTGATTTGAATGAAATAACATAAAAAGAGGTTAATTCTTGATAGAAGGTATATAAAATTATTTAAATATTTATAGCCTTCTACATATTTAATTCCAAAAGATTATATTTAATGATTATAACTTCTGAAAATAAATTAAAATAATGTCGTATAAGTACCACTTATATCATGACATATAAAATAAACATTCATTATAAGACATCCGAATGGTATCACAAAATCAAATTAAGAATTAACCTCTTTTTATGTTATTTTATTCATAATATATAATTATTTGGTTTCCTTAACATTCTTTATACATATAGTCCTTGTGCTATAGCAGAGGCCGTTAAATTGTCCTTCAATCTTCTAGATCAAGGGTAAACCACAGATATATTTTTGTGTGTAGTGAACACCACATTTAAGGTTTCATTTTGGTAGAACTTTTTCTAGAGGAATGAAGGGTAAGCGAATATTTGTTATTAATTGATGTTATATTTATTGAATATGAATATTTGAATACTGATGAAGCTAAGTTGATCTTAAAACTTGTTTTTCAGTAATGTTTTACATGTCTTGAGTTTTTATATAAAGTACCTTGGTTAGATATCCAATAATATTGAATAGTCTAAGTAAGATATTTTTATGATGAAATTCTTAAGATTATGTTGGATATTCTTGAAAGATATTGGTTTTCATAAGATTGATCAGCAGAAACAAAATTTTGTCTATTCAAAATGTTTAATTTATAGGATTTTGGTTAATAATTTTTATTTATTGGATTTTGTTATACCATTCGGATGTCTTATAATGAATGTTTATTTTATATGTCATGATATAAGTGGTACTTATACGACATTATTTTAATTTATTTTCAGAAGTTATAATCATTAAATATAATCTTTTGGAATTAAATATGTAGAAGGCTAATTTTTAAAAAAATTTTAAAATATTTAAATAATGATTTGAATGATTTTCCGTCGAATTTCATCAGTGAATGTTATCATGGTGATTTATTTTATTCGTTCGGATCTCCATTCTAAATTTTTCTTCGCACGAATAAAATTAATTTTCCAAGGTCCATCTGCCTTACTAGCTACATGGTAAAAACCAAATCTTATAATGTACCTACCTTTTTGAAAATTTTCTTTTGATTGATTAACTGCTTCGAAATCAGCCAGTCACAGGTAAGACAGGTTGATGAACTTCATTATTTTTTCACCTGGAGTACTCGATCGATTTCATATCAGACAGCTAAAGATTTTTAAATGAATAAAATCAATAAAATCGGTGGAGATCCTCTCTTACCTGCAAATTTCTGCAACGGTAATATTTATTCAACTATTCTCGTATAAATAGGTGATGAGTGAATATGAAAAACATTTAGCAATTTTTCGATTTTAGCCATTTCTGATATATTTTGTTTATTATATCAGACACATATTCCTTCTCGTAGTTATATGATCCTGAATTATGTTGACAGTAACTTTTTCAGTAGTTAGAATTATTTCTAAGTGAAAGTATTTAACAATCTTTAATTCATATTAATTTTTTTCAGGTAAGTTCTCCATTCAAATAGATCTACATATTTGGTAAGCTTTTTTTCTGAGAAACCCTAAAATATTGTTTATGTTCCTTAATAAGAAAAAAGATATTCCAGTTCTGCCATTATATTGTGTTGAAATTTTGGCCAAGATACCTTTCACGAAAAAATTATTTGAAGCACTTTTATGCATGAAGTGAAAAGTATAAAATTTGTACATATAAGGAACGCCCATCTTTTAGACTTACTTAAAACAAGTTGAAGAAATTATTATGTTTTACTACCAATAAATTGTTGTCTGAAGACAACTAAAGTTGTCTGAAGATGGGATAGTTAATTCCCGAAACTAGAGCCACAATTAAATGTGTAAAATATCAATTTATTGGTAGTAAAACATAGTAATTTCTACAACTTGTTTCAATTATAATCAACTACCAAATAGTAACGGCTGAAACACTTCAGTATTTTAGACTTACTATTGTACTTCGCTGTAAGTTGACACTTTATACAGAATATTTAGAAAAATGTGCGATTTCTTGGATTCAGATAGAACATTTATGGAAACATGGAACCCTAAGGGACGTTCAGGTTTTTTCCAGATGCGTTATATAATTTGATAATTATTAATTTTATGATGATCATAGAATAGTGCTTTTGAAACATATTCAACTATTTTTGTTTGGTGTTCATAATTTTAACACCCTGTAGGATAAACGTGTGAAAAAAATATTAGGTTCTCAAAGTTCAGGTAACACAAGAACTGAAGCCGGTCGATCAGCAGCAACGTCGTGCCTTTGCTGGTCATAAAAATGATCCAGATTTTCATCTTCAGTGATGAGGCCCATTTTCATCTTGGAAGATACCTTACTAAGCAGAATTGTCACATTTGGGGCTTGAAAAGTCCAAGAATGATTGTAGAAAAGCCTCTCCATCTCCAGCGTGTCACTACTTGGTGGGGTTTTTGGGCTGGCGGTGTGATTGCGCCTTACTTATTCGAAAATGAGGCTGGTGCAACTGTTACGGTGAATGGAGATTACGCTACCGAGCTATGATAAATAATTTTTTATGGTCGGAGTTGGAAGATGTTGCTGTAGACGACGTTTATTTTCAACAAGACGGCGCTATGTGCCACACAAGCAAAACAATCCCAATTTTAAATGAATAGAAGTAATTTGAATTTAAATATCTAGTTTGAACTTATGAAGAAAATTGTTGAAAAGATTTATTACTATCACATCATCATTATATATAAACTTTCGAGAAATTATTGGCAAAGTTCAATCTTAATTGAATCTAACTTACTAGAAAGATGTGAATATGCCAAATTCGATCAGTATTCAATTAATTAGGGAAAACATAGTGTCTACGTCAGATATTTTGAAATTATTAATGAAATTTGAAATTAATTAATTATGATATTATCAAGATGTTCAGGCATCAATAGAATTGTAATAGCATATGAGCTTAAGAAGTTTAATCGATTTCATAAGTAATATTCAGTAATTATTCAGTAAAAAGCAATAAAAGTTGAATTATGTGAACTATTTAAACTCAACCAATTTTATATTATATCTAAATTAAAATAAGAAGCAAGCGGTTTTTTACTTGATATAAAGAATATTTCTAAATTTGAATATCAAAACAGATTTAATCTGTTAGTCTTCTACAGTTTTAATTTCAAAAAATTGTATTCAAGAAACTTTATGAATTGAATTAAAGTCTAATAAGCACTTCTTATATTTAATAGACGTATAAAATCGAAACTCATCATACAATATCAAATGGAATTAGAAAAAAACCCAACGAATATAAATTGTCAATTAAAATTAATAAATAAATAAATATTTTCTGTTTCGTTCCAAGCATGTGTGCTGAACTCTTCAGACAAGCGGAAACGCAGCTTTGCTTGTTAGAATGTTTAGTTTTGAAAACTATATCTTTCTCAAAAAAATACAACATAATTTCAAGAACTTCTCAAATATATATATATATATATATATATATATATATATATATATATATATATATGAAATATTCAATATATTCGAATAAATTATTTCAAAAACTCTCAAAACATGTAGCAAATACTCAAAAAATAATTAGAATTTAGACAAGACCATTTCAACTCCACATTTAAAAGATAAAATCAATTAACAATAAATAAACTTACTAAATACGATCTCTAGGAAGATGTGTTTGTTGAACATTAAAACTAGGTATATCTAATCTAATATCCAAGATACTCTATGTTCTATGCTCACAACAAAATCACACAAAAATTATAAGGTACACTTTAAGTACTTCAATTTTCATAAAACTTGTGCAAAATTATTCACAGAAAATAGAATAATTATTTAGAGTTATTTCAAACCAAGAAATATTGTAATTTTTGTAAATTCATGGAAAGCATCATTTTTCAATAATTTTGACAGAAGCTAGTAAGCTTTGAAATCCAATTTTTCGTGAAAACTATAAAAGGGAAGGCACGGAAAAAATAAAATCAGTTTTGAAAATTCTACAACAGAGTTCACAGTTTGTCTCCAAAAATACCTAAAAATAAATTAAAATTATTATTGTAAATGGAAATGTGATATAAAATACGTTACCTGAGTGTTGTGAATGGAAACATCCCAAATATTAATTAAGAATTCAACAATTTAAATCCATAAGAAGCAATCAACGAAGTGGGCTGGGAAATCCGAACATTCCAGAAATATTATTCTCCAATGAAACACATTCCTGAAACGGAGGAAGGACATTAAAAGGAACATAGAAAAACCGATGACCAAACTTACCAAAGGTAGAATTAAGTTTATTTATGTAAATTTTTCCAATTGAAATTCAAACCTAAACATTTATTGTTTAAGTTACGAGTAGAGATATTTAGAATTAAGTTTAGGTTAGAACATAGATAGGGCTACAGATTTAGACATTTAGATTATTTGTCATAGATTTTTATTCTTCAAATTACTCAGATTCAATATATATATTTAAAAAAATCAACTTTTTAAAAATTCAAATTGAACCCTCCCTAAAAGATCAAATCAAAATTCATAATTTTCAAATTCATTCAACAACAAAATTATAATATTAAGAGCTAGCTGGCAACACACAAAACAAGCAACTGCATACAAGGGTGATCTAACTAGCATTCATTCTGAAATCATACATCAAAACGATATCAAATTGGCTCCACTAACGTGGGTTAGAAAAAAGGAAAAGTAAATTAAAAATTTTATTTATATAATCCATAACAGTATCTATTGTTTTTCTTCGAAATTGCATGTTTTTTTTATAATTTGCTATCTTTTGTGACTGATTCGAAATCAGTTTTTCTGCCTCACCTTCTTTTCTGCTGTTTTACTAATAGGTCTTTCATACAATATTTCTACATTGCATTCTGTCGAAAAATGGATTATCATTATGTTTCGTATGAAGTGTTATAACAAACGCTGTGCTACCAGAGCTAATGCGGGTTTTCTCAGAACCAAATTCTGTCGTGAGCATAACAGCTCAATAAGTTAAATATCTGTCAAATGTTTGTGGACATTTGAAAGTGTCTTTATGCGAGATACCTCAGAAATACCATTGCTCGATCTATCGGAATAAAAAATGTAACCGTCCTTCTCAAATTAACAGGTTATCAACAAACTTCTAACTAATTTAATGAAGTGTTCCTGTAATAGGCGTTGTGTGTGCACGAAATTAAGTGGAGGTGCTATAAGAAGCTGCTCCGAGCTTGAATATTTCAAAGACGACGAAAGCTTCAAAGGTCAACTTGAGCTTATGACTAACTTTCGAGGTAATGAGGGTCAGAGTTCGCTACGGTGAAGTTGTGAGTTGAATTTCAAGTGAAGCGTTCTGCTTCATTATTTTTTAATAATACGCTGAGACTTTCAGCAGCTGACGTGAACTTCTTGATCTTCCGCTCATATATTTTGGAAAATTAGGGCATACATGCCGGGATTCATTTGAAATTATCTGTTACTCAAATTGATAGGTACTAGGAAGAAAGCATTACAGATTTTCAAATTTGAACTGCTTTAGCAACACTTTTTGATATAAATTTTATGAAAGTTATGATAATAATAGTAATTAAAACAAGTAGTAGAAATTACTATGTTTTACACATTTTATTGTGACTCAAGTTTCGGGAAATGAACTATCCCATCATCAGACAACTGAAGACCTAACAGTGGTACAGTAGTATTTAAACAAAAGTGATTAATATTTTGAATATTTCAACAGATTCTCTGTAACACCTAATAGTGGTACAGAGGTTTACAATCAGAACGTGATAAAAAACCGGGCTAAAAAAGAGGGGCCTGCTAACAGATATCGACATTCCGATATCTGTTAGAAGGCCCCTCTTTTTTAACCCGGTGTTTTATCACGTTCCGATTCAATTTCAAAAAAATTCATTTAATAATTAGAACTTCAGAAATTAAATTAAATTAATGTCATATAAGTACCACTTATATCAAATGACATACAAAATAAACATTCATTTTAAGACATCCAAATGATATAACAAAATCCAATAACTAAAAATTTTTCACCAAAATCCTATAAATAAATATTTTGAGTAGACAAAATTTTGTTTTTGCTGATCAATCTTATGAAAGCAGATATCTTTCAAAAATGTTCAACATAATCTTAAGAATTTCATCATAAAAATATTCAATATTATTGGATATCTAACTGGTTACTTTCTATAAAATTCCAAGATATGTAAAAACATTACTGAAAAACAAGTTTTAAGAGAGACTTTGCTTCGTCACTACCCAATTAATTCATATTCAATAAAATATAACATCAATCAACAACAAATATTTACTTTCAACAATTCAAAAAGTTTCGGGTAAATGAATACTGAAAAACTCAAATGGAGTGTAATGTTAACTACAAATAAATAATTCTGTGGTTTACCATTGATCTAAAGATTGAAAGGCAATTTAACGGCCTCTGTTATAGCACAAGGACTATCTGTATAAAGAACATTAAGGAAACCAAATAATTATATATTATGAATAAAATAACATAAATAGAGGTTAATACTTGATAGAAGGAAAAGTCTCTCCTTAAGCAAAGTCTCTCTTAAAACTGTTTTTCAGTAATGCTTTCACATATCTTGAGTTTTTATAGAAAGTAACTAAGTTAGATATCCAATAATTCTACGTAAGATAGTTTTATGATGAAATTCTTAAGATTATGTTAAACATTTATAAAAGATATCTGTTTTCATAAGATTGATCAGCAGAAACAAAATTTTGTCTATTCAAAATATTTAATTTATAGGATTTTAGTTAACAATTTTCATTTATGGGATTTTGTTATATCATCTGGATGTCTTATAATGAATGTTTATTATATGTCGTTTAATACATTCTGTCAAGAAAGTACCGGGAATTATCGATTTAAATCTGGCGGGGCAATGAGGCAGGTAAAAATTTTTTTTCCTTGGTTGGTACCACTGTCCTTAATTACTATGCCAAGCTTGAGCGGGATCTGTCAACTAGTGTGTTTGCAACAGCTGATTAAGTCAGTCGATGTCAGAGTGCGTGCCGATTTTTACTATGGGTGATTACGTTGAGCAAAGAATTTGTTTAAAGTTTTGTGTTGCAAATGAATTTTCGTGTGCCGATGCATTGAAAATGTTGCAAAAGGCCTTTGGTGATAATGCTCTATCGAAAACTCGTGCATATCAGTGGTACAGAGCCTTCAAGGACGGTCGTAAAGTGGTCGCCCATCGACGGCTTCGATCGAAGATAACGTCGATAAAATTAAGGAAACGGTGCTGGAAAACTGTCGTACCAGCTTGAGAGAGATAGCACATGATCTTAAGATATCCCACGAGTCCGCACGTACGATTTTGATTGATATTTTGGGCATGAGAAAGGTGGCCGCACGACTCGTACCGAAAGACCTGAATTTTCTTCAAAAACGTCATCGCGAACAGGTTGCTTCAGACATGCTGGATCGCTGTAATTCCGATTCTACATTCATGGAACGCATTATAACTGGTGATGAGACCTGAGTCTACGAGTACGATATGCAAACAAACCAGCAATCATCGGAATGGGTGGCAAAAAATGAGCCGAAACCGAAAAAACCACGCCAAAGCCGCTCGAAAATGAAGGTGATGCTCATTGTTTTCTTCGATATCCGTGGCGTGGTGCACTACGAATTCGTTCCAGAGGGTCAGACGGCAAACAAGGAGTATTACCTAGGCGTTATGAAACGTTTGCGTGAGCGTATCCGTAAGAAGCGGCCAAATTTGTGGGCGAACAACTCATGGATTTTGCATGACGATAACGCGCCTTCTCAGCGAGCTACGATTGTGACTGACTTTCTCGCCAAAAACTCAACAAACATGCTTCAGCAACCACCGTATTCGCCGGATTTGGCTCCCTGCGACTTTTTCCACTTCCCAAAACTAAAATTGCCCCTTCGTGGCACCCGTTTTGAGTCGATTGAAGCCATAAAACAAAATTCGGCGCGAGAGCTAAAGTCCATCCCGGAAAGCGCCTATAATAAATGTTTCGATAATTGGAAGTGCCGTTGGCATAGATGTATTGGAGCAAATGGAGCCTATTTTGAAGGCGACCCAATAAATTTTGACGATTAAATGTGAAAATGTTGTTTTAATTGAAAATTCCCGGTACTTTCTTGACAGAGTAGTATAAGTGGTACTCATATGACATTAATTTAATTTAATCTCTGAAGTTAGAATTATTAAATATTAGAAGGTTGATTTTTAAAATATTTAAATAATTTTATATACCCTCTATCAAGTATTAACCTCTATTTATGTTATGGAATTGGAATTTTTCATCAGTTTGTTAACTAAGATTATATAGACCACACCACTTAGCCAAAATAACTTATTAGTGCTCTATCGGAACAGTTTTATGAATTTATATTCCTGATTATATGTATTTCCATTAACTGATTGCTTTTAACGCAAATGAAGTCGTAACACAGCCTCCAAACCGACTGTACAACGAGATAAAAATTCTGCCTACATTCCGTTGTCTAATAATTCACGGACAACAACCCCTAACAGAGTACATTCCCTCCAGCATTACGTGAAATATTAATCGCATCCACCAATGGCCGCGGCCCGTTTTTACGGCACGGACCATAACGCAAACGAAGATTTAAACTTTAATCACCTCCCCGCAAAGAGGGTAAAAATTCAATAGAAATCCTCGCTTCAGGGCCTCCACGGCAAATTCACTCTCGTAAAACAAAGTCGACGGAACTGGTGCCCTCTTGCGTCGACCCTCTTGGGCTGGGGTCCATTTAATTAAAAATCTTTCAATCTGTCCCCCATCTCTCCGCAGCATTAAAATCCCCAATCGCGGGGCAAAAAACGTCTTCATTGAAGCTCTCAAAAACAACGGTTCGTAGATGGGGACGTTAATTTCTGAGATGTATTAGGTTTCGGCCGGATTTTTATCGGGTACGTTTTTACTTGAGGCCGGAATAATTTAGGATGTTTTGAGAGAAAAGTCTCTGCCTATTAATCTTTCAATTAAATTAAGTTTGAGATAACTTCTCTAGAAACAATTTGATTGACTCGGTCATTGCTCTGACTCTCTATTATTGATGAAGAATAACCGTTATCAGGAAATTATAACGGTTATTCATCATCCATAATAGAGAGTATAATTGCTAAAAAAACAATATAGAAATGCTACTAACGAAATATACCCTATGCTGAAAACTGGAACTGATAACGGTTATTCGTCATCAGTAGTAGAGGGAATAAAAGCCAAAAAACATTATAAAAGTGCTACTAATGATATATACCCTATGCTGAAAACCGAGAAAAAATACAATTCCCTCACTATGGAAAACCATCATTACAAATGAAACAAAGCCTACCCAGAGCACAAGTGAACTCCTATTCTAACTCGCACAAGCTGAAAAAGCTTTTGAGGGATCTCAACAGAAGATCTAGGGGTATCAGGATAACAAATAAATAAATATGTAAGAAAAATTCCTGAATAATATAAATATGAACATATCTTATAGAACCAAGAATTCATTACGAATTTTTTTACGCACAGCGTAAAAGGAACAAATCATATTTATCAGGTGTTCATCAATTATAATTTTTAACCTGATCAAAAATTTATGTTGGACAAACTGGAAGATGTTTCGAAACTAGAATGAAGGAACATAGACGTTCCTTCCCCAATAATAAGTTGGAATCTACGTATGCGAAACATCTAATAAAAGAGAAACATGATGTTGACGAACGTTTTAGGATTTTGCATAAAGAAAATTAGGTGCTAAAACTGAACCTGTTGGGAAGTATGGAAATGAACCGATTTAGAAATTTTAGGAATATATTGAATGAACAAACTTCTTATTCACCTTAAGTGGATCTATTCAACAAGGGACCCGGTGGTTTTACCAAAAGTAGTAAAAATATTTTATTGTATCCTTTTCTCAAAATAGAAAATATTGATATACTGTATGTTACTAAATTTCAGGCTAGTTGTTTCTGAGCATCTATAGGAGTTAATTATGGTCACGAAATACGTCATGTGAGCAACTCAAGATATTAAATAGAAATCAACATAAACGGGTATGGAAAAGACAGTCGGAAACATAGGAAAATCAATGTTAATCTAGAAGAGCACGAATGTCCAGTGGACTAGTGGAATAATCAAAACCTCAGCGCGATGGGATGGCGAATAAACGACTGTTCTTTCTCAATGGCAGTGGCTTGTGGGGGATGCTTCGATCGAAACGAGGCTCTGCACTGCTTTCAGCTCAGAAATCAGAATCATTCGCACTTCAAACGTTTGTCCATGTCGGTTGAAAATGAATACGACAATCTTATTCCCTTGTATGCGAGGAATATATTTGCTGTGGTTAATCACACAAATAATTTCCTCTATGAAAATGGTTACTTACGTTCTTTATCGCCATAACTGGCTTGAAAATAAAATAAATTCTACGAAAATAAGAAATTCGAATTTTTTAATTAATTTAAAAATAGCCGAACTTGAATGAATCGGTCCATCTTCAAAGACAACAATTATTGACTTTATTGTCTCTTGAATTGGTGGACCACCAAAGTACCATTCCATGATCTTATTTTTTCTTCTACACTGACCATTTTGATTTACTTCATTTTCAACCGATATGGACAAACGAATCCGACGTTTGAAGTGCGAATGATTCTGATTGCTGAACTGAAGACAGTGCAGATCGAAGCATGCCCCCACTAGCCTCTACCATTGAAAGGGAACAGTCGTTCATTCGTCATCGCATCGCGCTGAGGTTTTGATTCTTCCACTGGTCCACTGGACATTCGTGCTCTCCTAGATTAACATTGAATTTCCTATGTGTGTTTAATTTAACTGAAATGTACAATGGATTTCTATCAAGTGAAGATCAACACGATACGAAGTTTGATCATTTGGGAATAACGACTAGGCAAATCTTTAAGTTGACAAAATTTTCTGACAAATTCGTGTTACTATAGCTTCTGGCAATCGGAAGATTATTTTTGGCAAACCGCTGTTCCCTCAACTATTTTTGCAGTTTTCTTTGAAAATGATTTGTAATGTTGGAGAACTAGAAAGAGAATAACGTTTATTGGAATCTTCCAAATGGCTATCGACCGAAGTCTTCCAGCCTATTACAAAATTTTCAAAGTTAAAGTATTAACTGTTTTATATGTGTGATATAATTACATGTATATCAATTAGAATGCTAGTAGATATTCAAGTAAAGGTGTTTCTGGTTGTTTTCTTTTTGATGTTCTGTCCTTGTTGTACTGATGGAGAAGTGGTTGCATAATATTTCTGCACTGAAGAAAGAGGTGAACCCTGAGGAAGTCCTTGTTGAGGGGTAAAAGCTTCTGAGTATTCTCCTTTCACTTTGATAGTTCTATTTGATAAAAATTGATCTATCAGCTTCAATATGTAGATTCGGCATTGTAATTGGAACAGCTTGTATACAAGACCTGCATGCCAAACACTGTCGAAGGCTTTTTGTATGTCCATAAATAGGGCGGCTGAACTATTACCATATATTGAATTGAATCAGTCCTTACTTGGTGAAAATCCATATTAAATAATATTTAAATAAGGTTGTTCTGATTTTCACAAACTTTTATTGTTATGTTTACAACAATCGTTTCGCTATCACGATAGCATCATCAGGCAAGATTACATTTTGAATAACTTATTCAAAATGTAATCTTGCCTGATGATGCTACTGTGATAGCGAAACGATTGTTGTAAATATAACAATAAAAGTTTGTGAAAATAACAATAACCTTATTTAAATATTATCTATTACCATATTTCTCATTGGCTTGAATATTAGAAGTCAAGATAACAAGTGGATGAATGGTAGATGTTCTGTTTTTGAAACCAAATTGGTATGGTGGGATGATTCCCCCAATGCATCTGATCAGTCTGTTCTTCAATATTTTTTCGAAATTTTTTCTTATCACTGGTAGTAAAGTTATGAGTCTATGATTATCTATCTTTCTATGATCTATCCTTGCTTTCGGAGTAGTTATAATTGTCCCTCTTTTAAAACTTACCGGGAAATAAGAATTCAATAGACAGAGGTAATATATGCTAAGTATCTTCAGGTGGATGGAATGTTCTAGTTTTCTCAAGATTTGTCTAGGTATATTATCGAAGCCTGGGGAACTGTTTTTTCCGTGTTTGAGTGCATCAAAATATTCCTCTTCTGTTATTGGCTCAATCATATGTGTTTCTTCGGATATTTTGAATTCATTTTGATACCAGTGTTCTACATATTTTCTGTGGTCGGAGTCAAACTTATCCCAATTACTATCTTGAAAGGTTTTTTTTAAATGCTTGGCAAATGCACTAGAAGTGCTCTTATCGGAGGTTAAAGTTTTTCCGTTTACCTGTATTGGTTCTGTTAAATTATGGGTTTTATATTTCGCAAGTCTTTTTATAGTGTTCCAGTAAAGTGTCATTTGGGCGCTGTAGAATGTTTGATTATTTTATATAGCTACTTACAAAAAACAATGTCTCTGAGACATTTTCATTCAATTTTATTTTCGAGTAAATTTTGTAAAATTCAAAATTTTTAGTCGTTTGACTGAATAATTCTGTTTATTATTTAAGATATCAGAATGAAATAAGAGTTTGGTGAAAAATAAATTCATAATTCTTTCGGTAAATGCTGTGGTGATATTGCGAAAACGATTGTGGTCAAAGCGCGGTGAAACAACTCAAACGGTGGCTAAATCAGGACAAGCGTCCAGGAAGGTTCTACTGTGCATTTGGTGGGACTGGAAAGGAATTTTTCATTATGAGTTGCTTCAATATGGTCAAACATATCTCTACTGTCGAAAACTGGACTATTTGAAGCGATTTACCAGAAACGGCTAGAATTGACCAACAGAAGTGGTGTATTCCATCAGGAAAACGCCAGACCACAACATCTGCAGTGACTTACCAAAAACTCCTAGAGCTTGGTTGAGAAAGTTTAATACATCCACCATATAGTCTGCACCTGGCTCCATCTTTTTCTCGCATTGCAAAACTTCCTGAGTCATAAGACATTGGCATCAAGAGAAGATTGTGCAAATCGATCTCTAGTTTTTTTCGCCAGTAATGACCAAAACATCTAAAAAAGAGGTATTTTGAATCTACCTTCAATATGACAACAGATTATAGAACAAAACGTTGTATATTTGATCCAAATAGGACAATACGAAACTTGTTGAATGAAGTCTTGGAGTTCACGCAAAAATAATGTATTTTTCTCCAAACTATTATTACGGAGACTCGAAAAGATTTTGGGAATGAAATGAACAGAAAACTGTACGAAATAAAGTTATACGTGCGTGCAGATGAGCACATCACTGTATTTCGCACCTCATTGCGGCGAAATTATTGGCAGATCAAGCATTTCTAATGGCTTTCATTAATGCTGGTGTCACTGATTGATGTCGTTTCACTGAGGTACTTGAAGCGAGTAATGGGGATGGTGTTAAAACTGCAATCTAGTTGCGGAAGGCTGAATGGAAATGGATTCCTTACCTAATTCCTAACGTTCGCTTCAAAGTGTTTCCACAAATTCACTTCCATTTATGTTATAGTACTGATCGGAATTTGTACTTTACCGCTAATCAATTCGGATTAAACATAAGACCTTGAAGATAATGGAGTTTCTGAAACTGCTCCGTTTAGAGATGTTAATTATCTAGTCAGATTAGGTCGAATTACAGGTTGTGTCGAATAGCTTCAAATGGCTGTTCCAAGTTGTTGGATAATAATGATGAGGAAATAAGAATAACGGCAATTTATAAATCTTCCCAGATGAAAACAGAAAATTCAAATGAAGAACTTTTCAACTACCTATAAGATACTGAAAACTGTAAAAAAAATATAAAAGCAGCTGATATAAATATCAATTCATTATCAGACAAAATTATAGTAGAAGACTGCTCGAATGTTTCATACTCTTATGGGTCCGTATCAATAATGAACAAATGTACTCGTCCTGAAACTAGCAGCTCCATTGATCACTTTTTCTTTAGAGGAATGTGTTCGAATTTATATCGAACAAGTAATTTTTAATTCACTATGCGGGTACATAAAAATTATGATCTTCGAGGCAGGAATCTAGGATTTTCAAATATGTCTCATTTTTTCTAGAAACCTTTGGGCCTATTAAGAACGAAAATATTTCTCCTTCACAGTTTTCGTAGAAACCCATTAGAACCAAAGCCGTTTAAAGACAACAACAGTCGGATGTCGTATTGGAATTTACCTGACCATATTTCAAGCCCTACGAGTCTCTGATTCGGCCAGTTAGTCAAATAGTCAAAAAGGTTCAGTGAAGACATCCCTTGAAGTCGCTCATTGGCCCTCTCTTCGTGCTTCGACCAAACGGTCACGCAATACTCTCTACTTTTCGAACATTGGGTTCTGATCCCACACACATTCTCTAGAAGTAAGTTCTAATCAAATTTCTCTTTGTCTCTCAAGTTGTAACCTCACAACTCTCTCTACTCTTGAATTATTTTATATTCGCTTTTCACATAAAACTTCCAAGTAACACTCTCTCGTAGTAACCCATAATGCACCAAAGGCTTGGAAATGAATGTATTGTCTACATTATTTGTTTGTAATTAGATAGTAATTGGTGAAAATTGAACACAAAGGTGAAACGGTGAAAAAGCTCAAAGAAGAACTATGCCACTAACAAGATAGTGTTTTCACCGCAATCAGAGTTAAAACTGCACCTCAATTTGGGTAAACTATTCAAACTTGTTATTCCTATTATATGTATTTAGGCTGAAAATAAATCATTAGAGCTAATTTTTCATTCCTCTCTCAACCTCATTTGCAGTGGGCTTAACCGTGAATTTGCATACTAATTGTTACCGTTTAATCATTTACAAGGAAGAATTCAAGAAGGTAGAAGCATACCAAGCAATTCTTTACAGTGTGTATACGGAACCCACTTTCCAGTTGTAATGTACGCAGATTTGAAAATCTCGAAAAAGTCTGAAAAATCTTATCAGCCAAAGAGTAAACAGTATATCGACTAAAAGGCATGAGGCCAGTCTTGCTGAACGAGGAATTGAAAGATCTTCACGAAGAGGAAGATGTGAATTCCAGAACCAAAATATTTATTCACAAGTAAGAGAAATATATACAAAATAACAACAGAACAGTTCGTCTTTATAAAAAGGCATTTGTCGCTAGAGGTAGATAACCTCTACATTTCTGGGTTTGATAAATGAAAAAAAAAACACTCTTTATATGAAATTGTAGGAAGATCCTTCGAATTCAACCGTGAAGAAGAAATATAAATCATTTAAAGAAATAGTCAAGGAAAAAATTGAAAAAACAAAAAGGAATACTTTCAAAAAAATATCCAGAGTAAACGATCTGACTCCAAAGAACTTTGGACTCAGATGAGCTATACAGGTATGGAAAAGACAGTCGGCAACATGGGAAAGTCTATATTAATCTAGAGAAGCAGGAATGTCCAGTGGAGCAATAGAAGAATCAAAACTTCAGTGCGATGCGATGACAAACAAATGACTGTTCTCTCTCAATGAAATGGTCAAACATCCCCACCACTTCAATTGACAGAGAACAGTCATTTGTTCGTCATCGTATCGTGCTGAGGTTTTGATTCTTCCACTGCTCCAATGGATATTTCTGCCTTTCTAGATTAACATTGAATTGCCTATGTTTCGAACTGTCTTTTCCATACCTGTGTATGTAATGATACGAAACCTGAAATAGATATTGAGTTTATAAGAACTCTGGGCAGAAAAATATCGAATGATGCTGAGATTGCTCCCCCTGGGGGAGTCTTATACAGAGGAAATTGAACCTCAAAAAGATGTTCCTCAAAAATCGCCATCTTTCGTTCACTCCTTGTTCATTTGTCCGACTGATCTTGCTGAGGTTGAAAAAATAATCTTTGAACTCAAATCAAACAAGGCAGTTTGATTCGAGGAATTACGGGCGGAAACTTTAAAAGAAATAAGGAGAGAACCCTTTATAGTACCTTGTAAATTTGTACATCCACTGAGGGATGCGTTCTTGACATGCTCAAAAATGAACAACTACAGACCTATTTCACTTTTGAACTCCTTGACTAAAATAGTCAAAAAAGTATTGAACAGAACCAATATGGATTTCAAAACGGAAAATCCAAAGAGGACGCGCTAAGGGCTCTGACAGAGAAAATTTATAGTCATATAGATGATAAGCAATCATCATTGGGTATTTTTATATATACTCCGAAGGTATTCGATACCGGTAACTCATGAAAAACTCTTGGACGAGCTCGACAATCATGGCTTCCATGGTTAAACGTACAAATTGATGAAACGCTCTTTGTCGAACCGTAAACAGATAGTAGAAATAAACCAACATAGAGGCAGGGAACGAGTTGTAACCTACAGAGTTCCACAGGGAACTGTTCTAGAGATACTTTTGTTCCTGACATACATAAACAGTTTATTCGAGTTGAGAAGTAGAGGAGACATTATTGGGTTCGCAGATGACATCACTATAATGTGGAAAGATTGGGATGAAGTCAAGTACAGAAGTGAAAATGATTTTTTGAAAATTCCGGAATGATTTAAATGTAATTTACTCACCTTCAATGTGGAGAAGACGACATACCTACCTTTCGCTTCATATAGTAGAGGGCTACCAACGTATCAATACTATAGCACGTTGTTCCTCAGAACATTAAAATATCACGAAAATGATCATTCATAAAGTTTTAACAGTTATGCAATAATGAAACCCTAACCACCTCCATAAACTTATTAAGATTAGGAGCATGTATATCAAGAGCTCTATTGATATTGATAATATTGTCCTTAAAACTTCGTCAAAAGGGACCACACATTTCATAGTAGCAGCTGTTAAGTTTTCTATATATTTTTTTTTCTATATACTGCATCAGTAGCAGTTCACTTTAACCTATCATTAATGTGGTTGCCGAGAAACTTTGTACAAATTTTGAGTAGGTTATTAATAAATATTCTAAACAAGAGTGGCCCTAGGATCGAATCCTAAGGTACCTTTATATTCACATCATGTTTTGCAAAAACAAACGAATTTAAGCACAGTATTATTTTATTCATCATATGTAGATTATTTTAAAGGAGGAAAGTGCAAAAAAGCTATCGACTTTACGTCAGTGGTTATCACCATTTTCAAATAATCAACTCCAGGAAATTTCTTGACGTAATATATACCAAACACTACCCAAAGGACAGAAGACGCTCGAAATCCGTGTCATTATAAAGGACAGATATTTCAGCTTAACAAACAAAAAATTTTCGACAATCCTTTCACGCATTTTAAATTCACAAAATGTGGCTTGAACCTAATTATATAGCAAGGCTCGTATTTATTTCAAATTTCAACCGTATCTCTGGATCTAAAAATTATAGTTGAAAGAATTTCTCCAAGTTACTGCTGAAAAACATAGTCGAAAATAAATGCTATAAGTAAATGTCTGTCCATAACAAAAACGCCATACTCGAACAAATCACTCTCAAAATAAAATCTAGACGTTACCAAATATCCGGTGTATTCAATCTCCTATTGACATTCAATAACGTAAGGTAACTGAATAACTTCAGACGGTCGATAAAAGAAACCGACAAAGTTTCCCATCCAGCTCTAATGATGTTCCAAATAATGTTATTTAATCAAGGCAACTGGATTCAACCTTCCTCCCACCTTATTTTCTCCCTTTCTTGTAGAACTTTTGTCCTGCGTTTGTCAACTAAATGCGCTTTTTCATTGTCTTCAAAGCCCTCTTTAGGGCCTTTTATCAAGTTTATTCTTTTTGTCTCTTTGGAAGGCTATATGAGAAATTGAATTTGTCGAACTTGCTCTGTGGTACGAGTGGAAATGTAGAATTCGATTTGGCGCTTGCAGTTCTGTGGAAATAATAAATTATGTGTGTGTAAGATCAAAGTTTTACCCAATGTGTGCACGAAGTTCTATTTGAAAGATGATTAATTGAGATGGAGTGAAATATTTCAATTAACCACTAGATCCTATCAGATGTTCCATTTCTAATTAGAACATTATTGAACTGTTCATATGAAACTCAGTGTTTCTTACTGCTGTTAGTTTACTATGGTTTCTTTATTGCTATAGTATTTTAAAACATTTATAATGTTTATAAATCGCAATAATTAATTAAAATGTGTTGCTAAGGACTGAATCAAAGTTGCTGAGGTAGTTAGATAATTCATTAGTTTGGCTTGTTTATTCTAGATGATAAGAATATTGAGTAAATCTCGTAACACTCCAGTGACAACGAAATGTATTTCTTGCCACTGTATATGATACCTGAAGGAATTGCTGGGAATTTAGAGATAACTTTATGAGTTGATTAACCTCAATCAATCAGTATGAACATTCCAGGATAAGCGTACCTCAAAATGGGGTTTAAGAGAGGGAAGTATAGTAGACGTTAACTGGTTTATTTGCAGCCTAAATACATATGTTACAAATGTACAATTTTGGGATTGTTTTACCCAAAAGTTGAGGGAATTATTTTGGTCTAGTATAGAACCCTAATTGCGATGGAAACACTATCTTGTTCGTGAAGTAGTAGTTTTTTGTGCTTTTTCACCGTTATCCACTTTCACTGAGTTCACTTTTGAGTTCAATTACTATTTAATTACAAACAAATAATGTAGATAATTCATTCACTTCCAGGTCTTTTACTGAGTTACTCTGTTATTAAGGGTGGGTGTTCCTTTCAAGGTTAAATTGAATGCGAATATAAACTTATTAATTTTAGAATAGTGGATTTTCTTGTATTTGTATGTTAATATATATTTGTTTTAATACGTTTCATGTCGGGATGTAAACATGTTTTTTCCGAGACATTGAAAAATATTTTATATTGATCATATATAAGGATACCATTCTGATAGTTTTTGTATATAGTTTCAATATATATTATAGAAGTTACAATATATAATTCCGAATTTAAAAAGATCTTATTAATTAAAATTCGTTCAGAAACTCGACCACTCAGTGCTCTTCACCCGTCATTTCCAACGATGGAAATGGTTCATAAACATAATATATCCTATCGTGATTCAAACTGAGTTGACAAAACCAACTAAACTTTTCAGTCGTTCGCTGTTTGAACAAATGAGGCGTCGTCTAAGCGATAAAATTTTCTGTCAACTCCATAGTTCATGTCCGAGTAGCCTTGCAGGCAATAAATATTTCAGTGTAGAATTTATAGAGGGTCATCCATAAAAGAGGTTACTTCAGCAAGTTTATATTTCAATTAGGTGAGCCGGGCCGTAAAACCTTAACATTATTTTCGTTTATGACTGCAGCTAATTGGTGGAAGATGACCAAAACGAACGTAACGGGTGAATTTTACAATCTTATGCTCACCATACAGAGTTATTTTGAACGTATTTGTTTTAGGGAGATTATTCAGTGGAGTAATGAAAAACAATACACAACTAGCGTATTTGGCAATAAAATATAGCTTCATTATTCAAACAAGTTTTAGAAATTAATCTATTTCACTACCAAAAAATCGTTTACACATTTTGCAACTGACGTTTTGAATTGTAGGTTCAGGTGTAAAGAACGATTACAAGAGATCAAGTGTTATAAAATGTCGGTACAGCAAAGAGAAGTGGCCGACAGTTGTTATTTAAATATATTGAATATTTTAGATTTACATAGATCCCTGTGGTGATTAATCAGTGAATACCTAGAGCTCAGTGGGACAGTGGCGTGCTAGAAGTTCGAATCCCTTCTGTATAGAAGAGAAATTTACTGCTCAGACGGTTTTGGGCACAGTAATCGAGCCTGACACAACTGAACTCCTAACTTGCAGTAAGCGGTGTTTAAATGAGATTAATTCTGATAGAACCATTGATAATTCGACTCATTAAAATACAAGCAAAAATTTAAAGAAAGAGCATGGTTGCAGCACACAACAACTAGTCGAGTGAAAATTCCTTAAACGTTAGTCGAATATCAGAAATTCTTATCATAGTTATTATAGATAACATTCATAGGGAGAATTCATTTCAAAATTATTAAATGTTTAAGGTAGCCAAAATTGTGAGAAATTTAGGTGATTTGAATTTGGATATCTATTCTGAAATTACTAAAGAAACGATGGAACAAATTTGTTATTACCGTGAAACCTATGTTGAATTTAGTGAAATTATTGACAATAGGCAAGCTAAATCATATATAACTTATCAAAGCGATGTAAATTTTCTAAAAATAATCTAAATTCAATGAATTAAGTAAACAAAGTGTCAATGTCAGAAATGTTTAAAAATCGGTATAGACGGCATATCATGGAAGAAGTTTTAAGCATGGATAAAGGATGAAGTTGTGATAGCCTATAACCTGAAGAAATGTAATCAATTTTACAGGTAATTGGAAGTAATCATTAAGTTTGGAGTATTATGAGTTGAAAACTTTGTAAACTTTTGACAATTAGAATAAAAAATCTTTTAAGTATACCAATTGAAATGAAACTGGTACTAAAAGTTTGACAAAAATTCAGGCTGTTTTTCTAGAATAGTTTTAGACCAGGAAATAATGCAATTTTTGTGTAATTAGTGAAATTTCTAAAGATTTTTGACGAATACTAGTAAACTGTGAAAAATTCAGTTTTTCTAGAAGGTATAAAAGGAAGCGGCAAGAAAAACGTCATTGAGTATGAAATTCTCCAGAGTCAAGACCACGTCGTTCTGTTTAAAAAAATTACTTTTTTAAAGTGTTCAGTTCACATAAACCAAAACGAAGGTAATATTAATATATATTGTCATGGATTTCATGAATTACACATTGTAAACTAGTTATAAACAACTTAAATAAATGAAAATCAATGGAACCCAAGGAAAAGACTCACACTCAACATATATATGTTGACTCGCTAGAGTGTAATCATATCATATCAATTAAATTAGATCAATTCATTCAGAAATATAGATAATTCAAAACATAAGCATACTCACAAGCCAAAATTTTGAAGAAAAGGCATATTTGAATACATAACAACTAGTCGAGTGAAAATTCTTTGAACGATAGTCAAAAATAAAAAATCCTTTCGATAATCTCAAATAGAACTCACAGGGAGCATTCATTTGATTAATATAAAATGTTTAAGAAAGCCAAAGTTGCAATAAATAGAAGTTATTTGAATTTAAATATCTAGTTTGAACATATGAAGAACACTGATGAAGAGATTTATTACTATCATGAATTATATATAAACTTTAGTGAAATTATTGCCAAAGAACAATCTTAATTGAATCTAACTTACTAGAAAGATGTAAATATAGGACAAATTTAATCAAAATTCAATTAATTAGGGAAAACATAGTGTCTACGTCAGATATTTTGAAATTATTAATGAAAGAGATATCCTTCGAGATGTTAATGCATCAATAGAATTGTAATAGCATCTAAGCTAAAGAAATTTAATCAGTTTCATAAGTAATATTCAGTAATTAATCAGTTAAATTCTGTGACATTTGGAAAATCAATATATTTTTAAAAATTGAAATGCAATACCAAATTTAATCAAAATTTTAAATTTTCCAATATACAGTTATAAAATTTTAAATTTACTTGAAGTAAACCGGCAATCCTAAATACATCCTGAAAATATACAAGGGTAAGCAGAAAAAGTTTCAAACTGAAAATTTATAAATATAATCAATATCAATTGAAGTCCAACGCCAGACTAATAAAATCATAAGTAAAACAAAAATAAAAATCTATCATTAGGGAATTCATACCACTACATTCTATTCCATACAAGAATTAGATTTTAATGCCAGATTTTTTAATTTAGATGCTCCTTCCTTATTGAGTAGTATTTCATGTATTTTATAATTCAATTAATCGAAAAAATTCATCAATTCAATGAAATATTCATTGTTGAAATCTAGAAAATACAGTTCACTTTTAAATACTCTTTGCGGCTTCAAGTTCGAATGGATATGAATGGCATTTATTGACGATTCGCGTCATTTCGTAGGTAGTCTGATTAAATTAAGAGGATAACAGAAGTCGAGTAAGCTGCTTTCGTTCTTTCTCGACGGAAACCTCCATTGTTGGTCATTCGGAATCCGTAGTCGCCGATGGATCCAATTGGAGGTCCTTTTCAGGCAACATCTCTATCAGTGAAAATACAAAGTGAATTACGTTGCTCACAAATCTCCTCTGCGACAGACCTCGGCCATTCATCAGTAAATGTAATTCTGCACTGTATTCAGGAAAAGGAGACGTTTCTACGGTCTGAAAATTCTGTTTCAGTTCAATGCATATTTTCAGTTCTGGTTTCTCCTCTTTCCTGTCTCCAATTTCACTTCGATTAATGTATTTTATATGAATGTTCATATTACTCAGTGGTTTTGTCAGCTTTGAATATTGTTCCGTTTCTGATGGTACGTTTCTGTTTACCGGAGAAGAGTTTCTTTGTCTGGAATCAGTAAACATTCACTTTCCATGAGAAGATGACATTTTCAACTGATTTCTGGTAAATTTCCGACCCTCAACTTTTCGTTTTTGTGTAACACTATTATTTAAAAACTCAGATGATGAAAATCAATAAAATCCAGGGAAAAGACTCACCGTTAGACGAGATTAATTAGCTAGGGTAATTTCAAACCAAGAAATAGTATAAATTTTGTAAAATCATGGAAAGCATAATTTTTCAATAATTTTGACAGAAGCTAGTAAGCTTTGAAATTCAATTTTTCCTGAAAACTATAAAAAGGGAAGGCACAACAAAACTGTATCAGTTTTTGAAAAATTCGATAGCAGAGTTCACATCATTTTGTCTCAAAATGGAACATTTCCCTCTTCAACAATCCAGTTCCAAAACCTAAAAACGAATTAAAATTATTATTGAAAATAAAAATGTGACAAAACAATAAGTTACCCGAGTGTTGTGAATGAAAAAATCCACATAGAAATCAAGTATAAAATGAATTTAAATCCATAAGAAGCAATCAACAAAGTGGGCTGAGAAATCAGAACATTCCAGAAACTTTCTGCAAGGATCAAAAAAAATCCTGAAATAGAACAAAGCCAACATCAAAGGAACGTTGTTAATGGATGATTAAACTTACCAACGGTAGAAATAAGTTTATTGCTGTAAAAATTTGCCAATTCAAATCGAAACATTTCTTATTTACGTTAGAGTTACGGTTTTTAGAATTAATGTTAGGTTAGAACATAGATAGATTATTAGTCACATATTTATACTTTGAATTACTTAGATTCAATATATGTTTTTAAAATTATCAAATTGAACCCTCTCTAAAAGATCAAATCAAAATTTGTAATATTCAAATTCAATTATTCAACAACATAATTATAATATTAAGAGCTAGCTGGCAACACACCAAACAAGCAACTAGATACAAGAGTGATCTAAATAGTACTCATTCTGAAATTATATATTAAAACCATATCAGAGTGGCTCCACCAACGTGGAGTAGCAAAAAGTAAAAGTAATATGTGTGTGTAAACTTATACAGTGAACCCAATGGCGCCCTGGGTCTAAATGACTTATTTCTACACATTCGGTAGGTAACTTGCTCGAATCAGATATTATTCTTATACAGAGGAAAGGTGTAGAGAGGACAGGATACAGCCAGCATACACCTTCAACTGCACTTCTGGTAACTAGTGCAGAACCTAACAGGGCGAGTTTGAATGGACAGTAAGATGAGTAACATAGTATGCCCAGGAAATCTCCTTGAAGAGGGGATCTAGTATAATTCAAATCGACCGGAAACGTTACTATCAAATGAACTGTATCTGGCCTCCTCGGGGTGGCCAAGGCTCAGATATTACTGAAAGACGAACCGAGCACTACCTGAAGGGTCACGCAGACTAATCTTGGGGATATCATAATGCCTTGGAACAATGATCTAGCAATCACTCACACATTCTCACAGTAGCGTTGGATATCCGGAGCTATTTACTGTCTCTATACGATACGTCGTTATCTACCAGGACTATTCAGCGATTTACCCTAAAGAACGCCATTGGTTCACAAAGAATAAAATCTCCCACATGCATATGGCAAATATGTAACACAAACTGACTAGGACATTATAAAATAGATACAGTACCCCATTACCTAGGCGTGTTAATGGACGTTACAATAAAACCAAACAAAGAAATAGATAACCAAGGATCACACAAGAGTACATGCAAATCTGTTATATATCAGACTCTGCGAATACCATGAACAGTACAAGTAAAGAACCACTATTAATAAATTCAACAAACAACCAGGCACCGAGAGAAATTATACAATACAAATAGATAACTTGTGAGTGTCATGCCGCTTTAGTTATATACAAAGGCAATGCATTTCAGTTAAAACATTCCGGTTGGATTAAATAACAGTGAACCAAAAATACAAGAATCAAAAGCGATGAGTGGAAGTACAATGGACGGCCATGCAATCACTAATTCTACATTAAAACTAAGGTGGTATTCAAAGGGTAAAGCATGCCATTCATCAGAAGCATCTAAAAGAAGTTTACTTACCAAGAGGGACTGTTATAAGTACTATTATCCCGAGAATTTTTTTAAGTGGCTCAGGGGGTTTATTCCCAAGAAGCTTCATATCTGCCGCTTCAAAATATAAAGGGTACGCCATAAGGACGTTGTTCTCTTTGACATTGTCACCAATCGCTTATGTGTCAAATTACAGACCCACAGAATAATATCATAAATAAGGCGGGTAAATACCGTGATATAATGATGTAATTCATATAATCTACGAGGGATTCTTTCAATCGTATGATTCATGGAGAATATGGATTTCTTCAGTATGTATCCCAAAATATGGACTTCATATCCTTACCAGCAGTCTGTTGCGGTATTGGCGAGGTTCACCGACTGCTGTTCACTCAGCTGACGATCGCTTCTACTCATACGTGTAGAAATTGATTGATATTTTCGCATTTCGGTGCAAAATATCTTATTTGAATTAAGTAGCTCCAAATAGCGCTTGGAATCATAGATTCGTTATTGTTTTTGGTCCGCTGTTAGCAAAAGCGGCGCATTGAAACTAGTGCTTTCATACACGAATGTTCATACTGCTATGTTATACATCTTCATTCTATAGCTTGTCATAAAGATCTTGGGGATATTTTTATGTTTTCTGGTGTAACGACCCTTTCATCTCCTTGAGATTTTCTTCATATTTACTACTCTTTTTTCGGTATGCTCGTATGTCTTTTGCAAAATTTTATAGAAATTCAATTTATTTAATTGGTCCTCACTTGATGAAAATTCGTTTTAATTAAATAAAATAATATAGATTATTTCCACAATTTACTAATTCAACGATAATTGTTTCGCCAGGAAAATCGAGCATCGCTCCGTTATAAAGTTCTTCACTACGCAGGGAAAAAGTCAAAAAAACATTCATAAAGAGATGGTTTCTGTTTACCAAGACTGTGCCCCGTCGTTATTCAAAGTTCAAAAGTGGTCGAGTGAATTCAAAAGAGGTAGAGAAATCATTGAAGACGATCCTCGCTCGGGCGGGGCCGTTATCGACACCACTCAAGAAAATTTGGAAAAAGTGCAAAAGCTGATACTTGAAGATGCCAGAATAAAATTCAAGATGTTAGCAGAGATGACAAACCTATTCGTGGTTACCATACAGGCTATCCTTCATGACCATCTGAACCTCTCAAAGGTCAGTGCAAGATGGGGACCGAGAATGCTAACCGCACCCCAGAAGCAAGTACGCGTAGAGTGCTGTAAGGAGTTTTCAGAGCTCTGTGGAGAAGACCCATCCACTGTTTTCAACCGGCAGCTTACTACGAATGAGACTTGGGTTTATCATTATGACCCTGGAAGTAAACAATAGTCCATACAGTGGATTGAAAAGGGCGCACAGCTCCCCAAAAGTTTAAAGTCACTCCATTCGCTGGAAAAATAATGTCTACGGTCCTTTGGTATTCTAAAGGTGTTTTATTATTATAATTCACTAAAAAAGGTGAAAGCATCACAAATTCATCATACGCAGCCACTTTGCGTAATTTGAGAGAATCAATTAAAGAAAAAAGGCGAGCAAAACTCACAGCGGTGGTGTAGCTGCTTCACGAACGAGCCAATTTATAAAGCTCACGTGTGGAGGCTGCTGTGCAAGAATGTGGCTTCGAAGAAGTTACTCATCCTTCTTACACTCCAGACTTGGCCCCTACTGACTACTACCTATTACCACACGTGAAAAAATATCTCCGACGATGAAGAACTGAAGGTAGCACTTATTTTGAGGAGAAGCCGGCAGAATATTTTTTAGAAGGTTTAGGTCTCGATCTAACAATTTATTCAAGTTCTGGGGGACTACATTGAAAAATACAATTTTTCCAAAATTTTAAAGGTTTTATTTTATGCCTATACGGGGAATACATTGAACGCCCCTCGTACCTAGTAGTAATTTTATGTTAGTATAAGAACACTGTTTTTATGTTAGTTCTTGAAATATTTGAGCCATTTTTTGCGAGATTGGTACAAAATATGTGAGTTTCATAAATGAGCTGTTTATTCGTTTCATTAAATTTTGTACGAGAAAGGATTTTCAACTATTCTTTTTTACCACTCCTGAATGCTTCCGTATCGGTGAAAAGATAGCATCAAATGCACACTTGTGCGAATGTAATCCAAGCCTATCCCTCCGGAATCATCTTCCACATATTGTTCCTGTGTACATTCGCTCACGTATTCCCAACGACAGGATCAGAAAGGAAGCTCAGGTTCATTCCCTCAAATCCCGCACGGTGTTTTAAATAAATCGTCCGTTTCCATTCTACGCGTGTAAATTCCGAAATCCCCGGAAAAATTTTATTGAATAAATCCCCGTCCTCATTGCATATGGATACAGATCATTCCGCTCTAAAACGAGCGAATCATAACCGAAGGAGGAAGAATAACATTTGAAATGGTGGTCGTTTTCCTCTTCAGACAAACAGTGACCGAAGGAAGCGGATATATTGCAGCCCATCTCTATTTTAGGTTTTCATATTCAAATAAAGGTTGGGAGAAAAAATCCATTACTTTTGCGTGAACTTAGAGAATCCACTGAATTTTATTTCAAAGGCACCTTGAAATGGCAATTAGAATAATTTTTAACTGAGGTAGATAAATAAATAAAGCAAATAAAAACAAGATAGCCAAAATTATTCTATCAAAAATATCGGGTGTTCTTTTTAGAGTGATAGAACTTTAGATATCGATAGATTTCGGACAACATTTTCTTTATTCGATGCAACAACAACAAGACGAAGAACTATACGTACAAAAGAAAATATCGCTGCTGTAAGTCAAAGTGTTAATGATGATCCAAATTTGTCTATTCGTCGACGTTCACAACAAGCTGGACTCTGTGCATCGACCACATGGAAAATTTTGTGTAAAGATCTTGGTTTACACCCATACAAAATCCAACTGGTTCAAGACCTAAAGCCATAATAAGCGTCGTTTGTTTGCTGATTGGTCTCTAGAACAGCTTGAAGTTGATCCACTTTTTTATCGTTAAATTGTATTTAGTAATGAAGCTCATTTCTGATTGAACGGCTATGTAAACAAGCAAAGTTGCCATATATGGGGTGAAAACAATCCTCAAAAAATTCTGCAGGTTCCGTTGCATCCTGAAAAATGTACTGAATTACTTGAAAAAGTGGTCCAAAATTGGTCTGGTCGAATGCGATTCCTCAGAGCTAATCGTGGTGAACATATGCCGGAAATTATTTTTAAAACATTAATGTCATAAAATTATCTTTCAAATAAAAAAAAATTTGACTCCAATCCTAATTTGAATGTGTTTTATTTCAATTTAAAGTTCTATCAAATTGAGAAAACACCCGATACAAGGTATAAATAGGATTTTAAGTTTTGTTCTCTTCTGTTTTGAAAATGGGCTAAAAACCCGAAATATATATATATATCAACAGACATGAAATAAATAGTGAAACTTAAGCCAAGTTGTATTTATTTACCTTATTAATTTAAAAATGTGTCACCAAGTGATATTCGAGAAATCAACATCATTTAAAGCAGATAAATTTGTTGAAATCTTGTCTGAATGCCGTTATTTTCTGCGAAACCAAGCAACGTGAGATTTTGCTGAGAGAACTTCCGCAAAAACGTTTCACTTTTAAAAAAAGCTCCTGATGATTAGTTTAAAGTTATATCAATAAACATCCTGGTGCATAGAAATCGACGATGAATTGTTATAAATTTCAGGAGTAGTTGCCATCTCAAGTGGGTTATACCATTATGTTAACTGGAAAACTAAACATGCTTTGAGTGAATGAAAAATTTAGCACTTGCACGTGCAGACCAATTCAGGAGATACTTGAAGCCCCTGACGAAGAGAATGTCGAATTAGGCTCCATATCCAACATTAATTCAGTAGACATGCGATCCATTTTGTAGGCTCTGGTTTAAAAAAAATATGAAATTATCAGGAACGATTAGTTGTTACATACAGTTTCGGAGTTTCAGTATCATCGGCCAGCTAGTTATAAATGAGCGCCATCTTCTTTAAGCAGGATGTCAAGGTAATATACTGAACTCAGTGTGTAGGCGATTTATAATTTAAGAAGGAATAGCCACTTAAATGATTTATCAAAATATTTCACATTGTATGCTTATTAAAAAATATTGTGTAGTTTCAATATCGTAGGCTAGGCTATAATATATGATGGTATTTTATAAAATAAGCCAAGAAAGATCCCAGATATCGGTTCATATAAATTTGCACGATAATTGAGAACTAAATGAATTCTCCAACAGCTGTTATATATTTTTCAATATGCTTGTCTAAATTAAAGAATACCCTGACCTTGTGCTTTCTTGATATTAAAATTGTCTAATGATCAGTCCTGAAATACAACCTTTTACTGCTTGAATTATACGAATCTAATAATGTTGGTCTACGAATAACGATGGTTCATTATAATGATAGTCTTCTACTTATAAACGATGTGTTCGCATCGTTCCTCTTCACTGATGGGGATCCAAAGCTGTATTTTGAAATTTTAAACTTCCTTTTATTGAATGCACGTAGTCAAACGAGTACCACTTTCTAAATTCTTCAATGGAAATATTACGAAAGTAAAAGAAGATGGCACCAATAATTTCCCCAGGTATAAATAATCATCCGAATAATCCAAAATTAATTGATACTACATTCTTCGTAAGAAAGTTCGGCAATACAACTTTTACCTCGTACAATTCCACGAAGTTGTCAGTTAATCACACTCATCTGAGATGTTCAAAATGGACGACGACATTTTTGGTAAGCAAAACATAATAACGCAGCTCCACAGCTTTTGGCGTTGAAGTATGGAAAAATATCGACTAGGGCTACCTATAATTTATACGATAAATGGATCTATATGTCGATATTTCAAAAATTCCCCGATTTCAACGACGAAATAAAAGTGCTACAAATTTTACACTTCGAAATTCGTAACGCGTGCAATGCTTTTAAAAGGAAGCTATAAGAATTGACATAGTTTTCATGAAATATAGTTTGTTCTCAACATGTAATTAAAATAAGTAGTAATTAACTCTTGAAATGATAAAACGACAATATTATGAATCATTATTATTATCCTGATACTCCTAGATCTTCTGTGAAGATCCCTCAGAAGCTTTTTCAGTTTGTGCGGGTTAGAAGTTCAGTTGTGTTCTGGGTAGGCCTTGTTACTGCGATCTTGCGCCATTTTAGGTCACAAAACTTTTAATTTTTGACCCAACAGAGTAATGGTGGCAGACCTCCGTCCACCTAGAAAATTTCTTTTCTACCTGAAAAGGGTTCGAACCCGGACCTTCAGGCTACGAGCCCGATGCTCTCCCACTGAGCTATTCACACTGTTGGAAACATTAATTTGGCAGACCTATGATCATTTATGGTTGCGGTCCTAACCTGCAGTGCGAAAAGCGTCATAAGGATGGAACATCAGTTTGAACATAGTTTCTAGTAATTACTTTCGGAAAGACTTCTTAAAACACATTATCATTTGTCCCCCTCGTCTCGATAAAGAAAATATACGTCCACAATCGATGAACTGCAATACTTCAGTAGATTGTCGCTCCATTTACACAGCAACTCGAATTTCTCGAAGCGATTCGAATTTCAAGGAACGCATTTGACTTGTTATTTTCATTAGTGAACATTTCGACACACAATGCTCAGAATTGCATGCAAATGGCAAAAAGCTGAATTTGCAACTTGATGGTTATACAGTGTGGAAAACACGTATGGAATAAAATTATTTGTGTCCCTTTTTTAGAAAATTATAAAAAACACTGGGACGCATCAATTTTTAAATTACGATGATAAAAGTAAAACAACTTAATTTCCGCTAATTTATTTAATTTCACAACAACTGTTTCGTCATGGCAACATGACTTCGTCAGGTGAGTATGGTACTAACTACATATTTGAGATCGAGTTCTTTAAATGTTCAAAATTTATAGAAAAGAAGGTAATGGGAATATTTTTAAGAACTCAATCTCAAATATGTGGTTAGTACCATACTCACCCGAAGAAGTCATGTTGTCATGACGAAACAATTGTTGTGAAATTAAATAAATTAGCGGAAATTAAGTTGTTTTACTTTTTTCATCGAGATGTATTTCCGACAAGTAGATACAATCAAATTTACTAGTGCGCTTTTTAAACATTTGAATACACATGGTGATTTGCGAAAGTCCAGCATAGTCCATCCTCATTTTAAATGGAACACCCCTGTATATTTTAATATTTTTTTAAGCTCCTTAATAACCTGATTTCAATGAACTTTACCTTGTATATTCTTTTATGAATAATACCTGAAGAAATTTCGGAAGTAATTATAATTGGTTTCAAGAAACTGAATACTCAAATTACATGATGTAATTGGTTTTAATACATTAAAATGAATGCTTAAAGCGTTCTTCACTTCGTTGTTGGCAATAACACATTCTCCTATAAAACTCGTTCCTAACATTGCTTAAAGTTTGAGTTGAAATATGCCGCATTGCGGTAGTTATTCTTCCTTTGATGTTTGCGATACTCGTCAGCTGTGTTGCAAAAACTATATTCTTGAGATAACCCCACAGAAAAAATCCAACGGTGTAAGGTCTGGCGATCTAGCGATCCACAATTTGGTTGGTTTACCCCCCCCTTCAATTTAAATGTTGATTCATCAGAAAAACAATTATACTAACAGCTATTTCATTTTTGTTGAGTTTATTCATCATTTTTTCGCAGAAATGCATTCTACGATCTGGATCGTCTTGTTAGCTCCTGCACAAAAGTTATTTTATATGGATGATGCTTTCTCAAAATATTCAGGTGATATTTGAACGATGCTAGAGTATATTTTCTTGAAATTCATTTCGAAAACCTTGTGGCATGAATAGCTAGTGAAACGCAGTAATTTTTTAAAACTTATTCCAGTTATAAATCAAAAAATTATTTGAGAAAGTAATAAATCATGAAATGACACAGAAACATTCATCTAAATGAAATGAACACAGTTACTAATACTTTCTGAACGGTGTATTATTTATTTAAATATAAACAAGAGCCGAGGCATGAACCTATAAATTCAACAAACAAAAAATAAACAAAAGCAAATAGAATAATTCATTTGGTTAATGTGCCAATTGTCAAAGCAATTCTTGAACCCTTTGACAGAAGGTCCACCAACTATATCAGGTGGTAATCGGTTCCAGCGCTTAAATATCCTATTGGGTGTGCAATTTTGAGCGGACTGAAGTTCTAAATGTTTCCTTGGCAAGGTTATATTCGTGACCTGTTGAGTGATTCCAGTTCCTAGTGAATGAAGATTGTAGACAACCATCAGCACATCCATGGAATGGCCGGTAGGTTATATTAAGGTCATCCCGCTTAAATCCTCGTGCAAATCTAAGGATGCCCAAAAGTTGGAGTCGAGAGTCATAGTCGGGGTGGTTGTGACCATATGGCAGTCGAGTATAAGAGTGTTGAACATACGTGGTGTACAACAGCTTGCACGTTGTTAAACTTTATCCATGGCACAATTTAAAAGAAGAATAGCATAATTGCTTAGCTCTACTGTATATATTTGCAATATGACAGGACCAGGATAAACTTGAGGTAACTGTAACTCCCAAATCACAGTGCTTGTCAACACTTTTCAGCAATCTCTTTTCAATGAAAACATTTATTCTGGGGTTTTTATTGCCTATGTGAAGCACGCTGCATTTATCGACATTAAGGAGCAACATCTATTCTTCACACCATCGACTCAATATATTCAGGCCATCTTGTAGAATCCTAGCGCACATTAGAGGAAAATTATAAAGTTTGATGTTGTCGGTGAATAATGCATAACTCCATTTCATATAAGGAGGAAGATCTGATATAAACAAAAGGAACACAATGGGGCCGATGACCGTACCCTAAGGTAAACCGCTGGTCACTTGGGCATCACCTGAGAATGTGCTATATCCAACTCTTACCCGAAAAGTCCTGCCGTGTAGAAATGAGTTTATCCACGACAAACAATCACTTCTAATACCCAGATGTTCCAGCTTATTGAGGAGTAGAGGATGGGGAACACGATCGAATGTTTTTGCGAAGTCCAAATAGGAGACATCTACCGGTATGTAAGAGTCCCAAGCCTTAGTCCAATCATTTATCCAGAGCAGTAGATTCGTTAAAATGGAGCGCTCAGGTATGAAACCATGCTGTTGTTCAGAATTTTGTCAGTGATCGCAAAGATTGAGCTGGTCTCACATATAACTCTCTCTATTACTTTGCAAGAAGATGACGTCAGACTAGTAGGCCTGAAATTTTTAGGATCTAGCTTGTCACCCTTCTTGAACACAGGCGTAACAGAAGCAGACAGCCAAGCTGATGGCAGCTCAGAAGAAGAAAACAATTGACGAAATATAATAGACAAGGGCATTTCAAGCACTTCTGAACACCTTCTCAACTGAAACGCGGATATTCCATTTGGGCTGACGAGGATTTCAAGCCAAAAAGGTGTTTTTCAACTATATCCTCACTGAAAACAACGCTTTTCAACTCTGTGGTTCCACAAGGCGTTAGGAATTGGAAATGGACCTATGGGTTCATCAGTGAGAACAACTGCGAGAAAACATTGGCAGCTTTGGTGTGGTCTTGACATACCATGCTGTTGTTCAGCATTTTGTCAGTGATTGCGAAGGTTAAGCTGGTCTCACATATAACTCTCTCCATTACTTTGCAAGTAGATGACGTCAGACTAATAGGCCTGAAATTTTTAGGATCTAGCTTGTCACCCTTCTTGACCACAGGCGTAACAGAAGCAGACAGCCAAGCTGATGGCAGCTCAGAAGAAGAAAACGATTGACGAAATATAATAGACAAGGGCATTTCAAGCACTTCTGAACACCTTCTCAACTGAAACGCGGATATTCCATCTGGGCTGACGAGGATTTCAAGCCAAAACGGTGTTTTTCAATTATATCCTCACTGAAAACAACGCTTTTCAACTCTGTGGTTCCACAAGGCGTTTAGGAATTGGAATTGGACCTATGGGTTCATCAGTGAGAACAACTGCGAGAAAACATTGGCAGCTTTGGTGTGGTCTTGACATATCAAGTTGGAGCTGTTTTTAACTAGGAGTACTCCGACCTTGCTATTCGAGGAAGATCTTGAATATTCAAAAAGTTTTTTTCTGTCTTTGGAGCTGGCTAATTTATGTTTGAACGAGGTTTTGGAGTTTTGTATTACACAGGACATATAATTAGAAAGGATCTGTGTATCTAATAGTCAGTTCGTGAGCGTCTTCTTTGCCATGGTAATTTCTTTTATCTAATCATTTCGAGAACTTGGTCAGTAATCCATGGTTTGGAGGGGCTTGTTTTAATGGTTTTCTGCTCTGTACACAGGGATGCTGTCTTCTTAAAGATGCTTGAAAATGCTGTCCACAACATGTCAATATTATCAATGATATTTTTCACGACTAAAATCGTGTGCCCTTTATACAATTTTTATATTGATTCCAAAAGATTGGATTGTGAAACTGATGAAATGAGGAGAGTTCATTGGTATATTTTAATAAGGAAATATTGGAATTTGTGTAAAATTTGTAACGTTTTTTTCGCTTCTTTTCCAACAGAAAAGAACTCGAAATGGTTCTTGCTAATTTCATTCATAACATTACAGTCCGAAACTCGACGATGCAGTCACACCCTTTATCGTCGAAACTGGATCTTTTTGTTTACCAGAAACAGCTACAAGAGCAAAGACAACAATCTATCAGACGCCAGGAAGCCGAGGCAAACATAGACGCGAGCCCTTTCAGACCGTTTCGTAAAAACTGCGAGTCGCTCTGTTCTTCCCATAATCCATCCCGTTGTTCGGTTCTGAAGAAAAAAGAGGAGTTAGTCGAGCTTTTCATACAGAACGTTATTTATCGAAGGAACGGGCAGGGAAACAATGCCTAACTGGATGAACCTAAACGAGTTTTTCTCTCGGAACGGGCACTTAATCTTTCAGCAGAAATGGGTATTAGATGGTGTGATGTAATGAGTGAAGGTAATGAGGGCTTTTCAGTTTCCAATCTAATCCTCTTGGGAAATTAGGGATCATCCAGCTCATCCTAAATTCTTAACTAGTTCCTCCATAATTCAGCTCGTAAACTGCTCGTGAGCAAAATCTACAATATGTTTTTCATTCACATGAAAGTGATATATCGCTTAGAAACTGATGTAGAGAGGCAAAAGAATTTTGTAGCCGAAAAATAAAGACTTTCGTCTACGGTACGAGGTTCTATGAAATTTTGATCGATGTCACATGATATCGATCCTCTAAGCTTTCCATCGTAATGGCTTCGCTCTTTGTTGGGAATTATTTCACAAACTTTCAAGTTATTCCCTCCGGAAACACGTTCAAATTGATCCCATAAATAAAAGGAGTGTACTGAAATTCCGTTTGTTCGTTTGAAAGATGAAGTGTAACATAACGGGTTATCCCTTCGTGGTTCGGATTTCACAACCCCTGTTTCAATGATATGTCGAACAGAACTGTGATCCGAAGTGAAAATTGTGAAAACTTACTACAAAAACAATGATTCTGTAGTAAGTACGTTTCGTGCATTACGGGCAGATTATGATCGACATAATCGTCCATCTGAGCGTACAATTGGTAACACAGTGAAAACAGTCAAAGAGGCTGGATCTGTTACTGATGTCTTAAGGCCTATACATCACCGAAGTGCATACTCGACCGAAAATATTTTTACTGAAGTGAAAGTGTTGAAGAAGATGCAAATTTGTCAATTCATCGGCGCGTACAATATTTGTATGTACAATGGCGTATTTTGCATTCCACCCTTATAAGGTTTAGCTGACACAAAAATTACAGCCAGCTTGTTACGCTAATTTTTTATACAAGTGAATTATTCTCTAAAGTTTTCTTGATGAAACATAAATCATGAGCGAAGAAAGCTCGCTGCTTCAAAATTTAGAGTTATAAAAGAAGACTGCAATAAACACTTATGAAGACAAAAAAAAAGAACAGCATATTATCATTACGTAAGATGGAGTTTTCTACTAGAGTATGGAAATTTATCCCGTACAAGACGGAGATTTTACTTCATTCTCAACCGTGATAATTATATCCAAAAAACAATCAGCAAAATCCAGTATTAGCAACAATTCTCAAAATTATCTAACACAGAGTTCGAAGAAATGAAATCAAAATTAGAAATTGTTGATATCCATAATACTCGAGAAAGAGTATTAATTATTATTCCATATTGTCAAATTTGCGTAGATGAAAAACAAGACCAATATTTGTTACTTGAGACGGACGTAAAGATTGTATCGTTGATTGCCTAATCTTGAGGCACGGAAAATTAATTATTTGAGCATTAAACAAATAGACCAATAAAGAGAATCAATGACGGCATGACCAAGATCAAAACGAGAATTAGAGAGGATGCCTGACAATTTTACATCGTCTCATCCATTACATAACAAGAAGAACAAATAAAAGGAACAGAAGTATGAGATTGAATAAACGTTATAAGCTGACCATAAAATGAGTAGCGTATTGCTGAAGATTTTTCGCATCGAATTTTCTTCAGTGACGAAGCACATTTCTCACTCGGTGGCTATGTAAATAAGCAAAATTGTTGCATCAGGGACTGTGAAAATCCTCATGTAACTGCTGAGAGACCATTACATCCACAAAAAGTCAATGTGTGGTGAGCAATGTGGTCTGATGCAGTGATTGATCCGTACTTCTTTGAAAATGAAGAAGATGTCACTCAATTCTTTTCGCTGTAGCTAAGAGATTACCGATTTTCAATAATATGGAATTGGAAGAGACGTGGTTCCAGCAAGATGGTGCAACAAGCCACACAACACTACTCGTTTTGGGTTTATTTCCAGAAAAATTCCCTGGATGCGTAATTTCTCGTTTTGGCTATGTGAATTGGAATCCAAGATCTTGTGATTTATCGTCTTTAGATGTTTTTGTTGGGTTATGCGAAGAATCGTGTAAAGCTTCCTCCGTGTGCGAAGTTTAGCTCTTGCTCTGTAATCATGGGGTCTTCTTACTGAAGCCACAAATTGGCGACTGGCTCCTGTTGTTGACGTCGTTGGTTTGTTGATTTTTTTCCCCATCAAGTGTTGCACAACTTTCACACTTCTTTCGCCTTACTGATGAGGGCTGAAAACCCGGAACACATGTCTACGGCTTTCAGTACCATGGACAAAGTCTGAGGACGTCCCTCGATCATACTATAGTCCTGTGCTATTCGATGCTATTTATTTCCTGCCTGAGACTTGATGTCGTCGAGCCATCTTCTTTGAGGACTTTCCACACTGCGTTTGGTTTGTCTAGGTCTCCAGTGTGTTAATTTCTTAGTCCATCTGTTAGGATCTTCACGGGCCACTTGCCCCACCCATTGCCACTTCTGATCGGCAACGCGTATGATGTCGGTAACCTTTGTTCATTTTCGTATTTAATCATTTCTTACTTTATCCATAAGACTCGAACCAAGCATCACACGTTCGATGGCCTTCTGCATTATTCTCAGTTTGCTTGCGAATTTTCCGTCAGGGCCATACTCTTCAGACCGTATGTCGTTACTGGAAATATACAGGTGTCAAATACTCTTCTCTTTAGGTTTACAGGGATTCAGATGTTCTTCAATATGTGTTTCATCTTTCCGAAAGCCACCCATGTCAGTCTTATTCGTCTGCCCAACTCTGCAGTCTGATTCTTGTTATCCAACCTGATGGTATGTCTAATATAAATTTATTCTGATACGTTCTCTAGCTTTTCAATGTGAACCTTCCTCACTATAACTCAATACCTTGGTTTTCGAGTTGTTCATTCTTAATCCAACCTTTTTCGCAGCATCAGTTAGTTCTTTTAGCATCGTTGTCACTTCATGGGCATCACTGCTATGCAAGACGCTATCGTCCGCAAATCAAAGGTCTCCAGTGCAAGAGTGAATCATTTGGAGAAATGGTAGCGCCCTGATAGTAGATATCAGGATGCTTCAATATGAATTTTTCTGTTTTTAGATCTTTATTGACTTTAAGCTGAAAAGTGGCATTTTCATAAATGTACCTCAACAGGTTTGTGTATTGTGAATCTATCCTTGCATCATCCATTGTTCTCATAAATGCCCATGTTTCAATATAGTCAAAAGCCTTGTGAAAGTTTATGAACGCTAAGTGTAGGGACATGTTGTATTCTGTTGTTTTCTCGGTAAGTGTTCTCATACTTTGAAGGTGATCAACCGTGCTAAAGCACCTGCAATATCCCGCTTGGTCCATTGGCTGGAATGCGTCGAATTTGTGAGTCAGTCGGTTCATTATAATTTCAGTAACGAGTTTGTATAAATGAGAAAGAAGGCTGATTGGCCTATAGTTCTCTATTAAAAAAATTGTCTCCTATTTTAAAAAGTAAAATAACTTCATGTGCTTATTTACCTTTAGACATTATAACGGAGCTAAATTCTCCAATTTTGAATACGAGCTGATGTTAGAAATGCATCACAAACTGTTTTCAACTTATCAAAAGCACTAAAAAAATTTGTCCTTTAAAATAACGACAAGAATTTGAGATTCATTTATATTAGCATCAAATAGCTTTCACGTTATGCAAAAGCTTTTACATAAATCTTTCAGATACACTGAATATTCATCAACAAACACAATTCGGAAATTGATTCTGGTTATCACATTTTCAATGGCAATGGTTCAATCAAGAACAAATGAAGATGGATGATTTATTACCCGTTAGCTATAGGTTTCAAAACAGTATTGCTTCCTTATCATTCCAAAAATACTTACACTAAGATATTTTCGTCTTTCCGTCTCACGAACGAACTTCTCTAAAAGAAATATAGCCGTGCTTTGTAATTTAAGGGACGGACCTATTCATAAAATATTTTCCATCGAAGTTGATTGAAAGAGATGCCTCGTCATGACTTTGATTATTTTCATCAAAGTGCTAAGGGGTAGACGCGTCGAAAAGCTGGAAGCAACAACTCTCATAAACCTTCATTAATCATTCCAGCTATTACTGGTATCAGGAGGAAGACACAATGGAGTTTTTTCTGCTGAAGTAACACTGAAGTGGAAAGAAGATATAATTTTTCTTGTCGATGATGAAATACAGTGAAAATAGGAATGAAATGTTTCGAGAAGCAATTCTCGGATGTTTTCATCAGATAAAAATGAATTGCAACTCATAGCGGCTCTCTCGACATCAGAGTTCAAGAGAAATCGATGAGTTGTATATACAGGGTGACGCGCATAAAACTACCCGAAATATTTCCAGAAAACGCTGAGACGGATTTATTTTTAATCGAAATTTTTTTAATATAAAGCCATCATCCCTTTAAGAAGGTTGGCAACTCTCTTTGAAATCTCAAATAGAAAAGAGAAGTACAACTGGTACAATTTCTCGAATATATTTTCATGGTTTTTATGGTCTGAATGTAAAAACTTCACAAGAACGATTGGTATATATAATAAGAGTTGTTTTTTAGATAAATATCAAATGAGAAGATATCGAAATTGCGAGGCATTAATTTTATAAAAGTAATTGAGTCTTTGCTCAACAATCTCCCGAATATTTTTCACCTCTAATAAGGATTTCCAATACATGTAGGTGTTGGGTTTGTTACGTAAACGGCTATCTACAGACTGCCCTGTATCAGCTGACCAAAGCTATCCAGAGAACTCTGAAAGCCAAAGAGATGGCAATGTGCACATTACTGGACATATCTGGGATCTTTGACAACACAATTCATGTGTCGATTAATTCGGCTGATCCGCACCAAATATCATCAATAAAAAGTGTGAGATATCAGAGCAGCACTCAAGAGGAGGCGAGAAGTTGACAATACCATTATAAAATGGATTATGAACTGTTCACCATGAGGAAAGCTGAGACAGATGGGTTGTCACACTATCTCCGTTAGAGATACTTGCGGAACACCTCAAAGGGGAGTGACCCCACTTCTATGGAGCATAGTAATGGATGAGTTCCTACACAGGCTATCAGAGCTCGGCTTCAACTGTATAGGGTATGCTTACGACGTAGTTCTAATAGTGAGGGGCAATAGAATGTGAATTACTATAGGATGGACTTATAATTATTGAGCACTGGTGCTTGTTAGTAGAACTGAAGATCAATCCAAGCAAGACCACAATAATTCCATTTACATAGGATAGAAATTCTCAAATGTCTACGAATAACCTAAGACGGTGAGCTTACATAAAACAAGCATGTTAAGACTACTGCTAGAAAAGCAGTAATGGCTTTGATAGCATACAGAAATCTAGCTGGTAAGACTTGTGGTTGTAACCCTTATTACTTTGATGGATGTACATCACGATGATAGTGTCTATCATTATATATGGGTCAATGGTTTGGCATACTAAAATAAGTCTTAACAGTACGAGTAAAACTCTCGATAAAGGCTTGCCTATCTGTACATCACTGCAACTAATGATATGCGCAACTAGGGCACCGAAGGTCATCAGTGATCTCCATTTTCTATTTCGTGTTTCAAGGCATCAATCGTTTCTGGATGGTGAGCGCAACACTTATCTGTAACGTATCCCAACAAAAAATAGTCCGCCGAGGTCAAAAATGAGCTTCATTGCTAAAGATGATTTTTCTGGGAAATGCTTATTTTCGGCCGTGCGATCATTAGCCCATTGAGCAAAGTGGAAACGCATCGGATTGTAACGAGGTTTCACTTCTTGCACAAGTTGAACTTTGTAAGTTGTAAGTTCTTTCTTTGTGCAAAATTTTCTCCAGAGAAGTGAGAGAAGTTCAGTTATTGAGCACGATGAAGAGTTGATGTTGATGGATGTTCAGCCACATACTGGGTTACATGAGCAATTTTTTCTGGTGTGCTCTCTGGACGAGGACGTGAACGGGTTATTTTATCAAATAATGATCCAGTTGTCACGACCAAATTGATCCACAAATGACCGTAAAGGAATTTCATTTCTATTGATTTTCCTCGTAAATTTCTAACAGTTTGGATGTAAGGTTCACTATTTTGGAAATAAGTTTTGAAATTTTCCAGTTTCCTTTGAACGTCAGTCGACCCATTTCGTATATGTAAAAAATGAAACAAACTTTCTGCCAACACAGGAATGACAGAAGTGTTAGCAGATTCGAAATAATCACTATTTCAAAATGCAAACTCTAGATGGCCTTTCATAAGGAACATATTCTCTCTTGTAGTTAGTTGTTCCTAAATTATGTTGAAAGTATCTTTTTTAGTAGTATATAAGAAATATTTCGAAGTAAAAGTAGTTTTAGATCTCTAATTCATATTTTTTTTCAGGTAAGTTCTCCATTCAAATAGATTTGGTAAGTTCTTTCTTTTTGAAAAACTCGAAAATATCGGATATGCTTCATAGTAAGCAGAAAGGCAGAAATATTCCAGTTCAACCATTGTACGAGTATTCTTCTGTTTGTATCGAAATATTTTTTTACGATATCTTTCACGAAAAAATTATTAGTAGGAAAAAAATATTTTCATATAAAATGCGAATTTATAGAAACAGTGTACCCTAAAGGACGTCCACGATTTTCCCCAAATTATTTGAAAAGTGCTTCATATAATTTGGTAAAAAATTAATATTATGAATTCAAATAGTGTGCTTTGGAAATATATTTAACTATTTTTGTTTGGTGTTCATAATTTAAAAATCCTGTGGGGTCTGAAACAAATATTTCTGAAGCATTAACTACAAAGAAGGTGTCTATATGTATTGTCGAATAAATAAATGAACCATATCAATCAATGACTAAACAGTCGATAATATTGAAAAATATCGGGTGTTTTCATAATGTGATAGAACTTTCGATAGGGATAAGTGTGATTTGACAGAAGTTGGAAGCATGTTGTTTGGACATTTTTGTTCAGTAAGCATTGACAAATTATCATGGAAAGACTCACACTGCAACAACGTTTACAAATTGTTGAATTTTATTTTCAAAATCAGTGTTCTATTCGCCAAACTTATAAAGCACTTCGTGAAATTTATGGTTTACATAATCGTCCATCAGAGCAGTTTATTCGTCGAACTATCTATAGATTTCGGACAACATTTTTTCTACACGATGCAACAACAACAAGGCAAAGAACTGTACGTACAGAAAAAAATATCGCTGCTGTAAGTCATAGTGTTAATAATGATCCAGATTTATCTATTCGTCGACACTCACAACAAGTTGAACTCTGTGCATCCACCACATGGAAAATTTTGCGTGAATATCTTGGTCTACACCCAAACAAGTTCCAACTGGTTCAAGAACTGAAGCCACAGGACCATAATAAGCGTCGTTTGTTTGCTGATTGGGTCCTAGGACAGCTTGAAGCTTTTTTTTTATCATAAACTTGTGTTTAGTGATGAAGCTCATTTCTGGTTGAACGGCTATGTAAACAAGCAAAGTTACCCTATATGGAGTGAAGACGATCCTCAAGAAGTTCTGCAGGTTCCATTGCATCCTGAAAAATGCACTGTATGGTGTTCTTTACACGCTGGAGGCATCATCGGTCCATATTTCTATAAAAACGATGCTGGAGATAATGTTACAGTGAATGGTGCTCGTTACTGATCGATGATAAATGATTATTGGTTTCAAAAATTTGAATGGTATCGACCCATAAATGTTTTGGTTCCAACAAGATGGTGCTACCGTAATAATTGATTCATTGAAAGAAAGATTTGACAATATCATTATTTCGAGAAATGGTCCAATTAATTGGCCTCCAAGATCATACGACATAACTCCACTGGATTATTTTCTTTGCCGTTATGTCAAGTCATTGGTTTTTGCTGATAAACCAGATACAATATACGCTTTGGAAGCCAACATAACTGGTGTTATTGATTAGATAAGGGCTGAATTACTCTTAGTCGTGGTGGACATGTGCCGGAAATTATTTTTAAAATTTGAATGTCATAAAATTATCTTTCAAATAAAAAAAATTGGCTTCAATATTAATTTAAATGTGTTTTATTTCAATTTAAAGCTCTATCACTCTTAAAAAAACACCCGATAATTCCAATTAGTACCTCAATTTTGAAATGAGTTTTAAAATTTTCTAGTTTTCTTCAAGCGGAAATGGACCCATTTCGTTAATGTCGAATATAAAACTAACTTTCTGTCAAAATAAGAATGACAAAAGTTTTATCAGACTTGAAATAACCACTACTTTAAAATATAAACTGTAGATGAGATAAATCATTCGTATCTCATGTACGAATACACTATAATTTCCGTCAAATCATATAGAATCTTATCTATTCAAGCAGCATTTACTGGGAGAAACTGTCATCATCCTCCATCGTATTTCATTTAAAGATATAGATTATTCGATTTGCATTGTAAAATGGATTTGTTTGATATAATTCTGAAATCTCATATTTGAAATTAAATAGTGAATATGATGTATGAGTGGTTGTGGTTGAATTATTGGACAACTATTTGAATTTCCACATTGTGAGGATTTTGGAACAGTTACTCATGAATAGGTAAATTGATAGTTTTGTACTTTAATTATTTTATTGAATATATATGAGATTATTTATTGAGTTAAATGTCAGGAAGTCCCCTCTATGAAATGTTTTACGTATAAATGATTATTATTTAAATTCAGATATTGAATTTGTCATATGATTTATATGCTTTGGCTAATGAAAAACTACCGTGTTACATCGTGGGATATGGACGAGCCCTCAAAACTTTCGACATTGTAACATATTCTCACCTACCCAAATTACAAGTTACAAATTGGCGAATGCGCGAATTTGGTGTTTATATTTCTTGTATTCAATGTACAATTATGTCAAAATTTCTTGATGTCATATTTCTTGAGTGAATATCGATATGAGAGAGCAAATATATATATTTTCCCCATCAACGAAAGCAGAGAACAAGACTTTTGTTCGTTGTAAAATGGCGAATGCGCATGAGGAAATGTCTAAATATCATCAAATATTGAACAAGTTCAACAGTTATTAATTCGATAATATTAAGCCAATAAGAAATTCGAAAAGATTCATATTTTAGTGTGAATCATGGAAACATATTTCTACTACTACACTGTTCAAGTATTAGTTCATCTTCATCTAACTGAATACTTGGCGGAGTCTATGAATAGTGGTGAAAAGCACTAACGTGAATTCAAAATCCTTTGCGGGCTTAATCGAGAGTCCTTTTCTCTGAAAACTTCATATCTGTGCATTATATATGGAAGAATAATGTTGATATGATATGAATTCTCTGATTCCTCATCCGCAAATCAAATAAATGTAATATTTCGAAATTTAGAACTCTTCTCTTGAAGAAACAAAAAATCTAAAGGAAATGAATAATATACGATTAAAATGCTCCATCCCTTTAATCTGCATTTGTACATATAGACAAGAAAGAGTGGAAAAAGTATATATATATATATATATATATATATATATATATATATATATATATATATATATATATATATATTTTCGAAAATATCTGAAAACTGAAATTTTAAATGAGAAAAACTCAGGAACCATTGAGTCGATTATATCCATTTTTCGATTGCAAACATGTCTCGAAAATTTTGAAGTTTCTACGTCGTTTCGTTAGGAAATGAGCGTTTTCAAGTCTGTACGGACGGCTGCCCCTCGTGAAATTCGGCAAAAATCTTCATATCGTTGTTAGTAATCCAAAAACCTCATTTAATTTCGATCGGATTCGAGAAAATGAGTAAAAGTTTCAAGTGAACAATTCAAAAACCATTGAACCGATTTTGCCCATATAGGAACTTAACCTCGATATTGTGGTCCGAAACATGCTCTGAATGTTTTACGTTTCTAACTCCATTCTCCTGAAAGGTAGAGTACTAACGGGCGGTCGGATTTACTCGAGATAAAAAATTATTACTTTTGGCCTCGAATTTTCAGCTTAAAATTCGAAAATTACAGTGATTCGAGCAGAATATTATAATAGGATAGTGTTCCCTAGAAGAAGCGTCCGAAAAATAATAAAAACCTGTTTTCCATATCTTATACTCCTCATCATGTTTCAGAGTAAATATCTGCCGATTTAATTGATTCATTTGAAAAGAATTGCTGTTTATTGACATAGCGCCTTAATATATATTACTTGAGCATGAGGAAGATTTCTTCTTCTTTGAGATTTGAATTAATTGGAAATGCAGTTCAATTCTTGACTTAGCCTGATGTGGTATGCTGGTAAATATCTGCCGATTTAATTGATTCATTTGAAAAGAATTGCTGTTTATTGACATAGCGCCTTAATATATATTACTTGAGCATGAGGAAGATTTCTTCTTCTTTGAGATTTGAATTAATTGGAAATGCAGTTCAATTCTTGACTTAGCCTGATGTGGTATGCGCATTAGCTGGCGCTGTTGTTGGGCACAACATAAGTGTTCCTATGCAGGGCGAATATAGTTGCGTGGCTGTGTTGCATTTTTCGGCATTACAGCATTGCAGTGAAGATTACCTAACAAGCTATGAAACATGGATGTCTGCTGCTTATGCAGTAGACCATCATGACCATCAACAAAACCTATTCGGCGGTATTTGAGTTTCGAACAGAAACAGATGTAAGTTGCTTTGTCCCGATTAGAAAAAATTCCTGCTTACCGTAGCTTATACTCTTTATTACATTTTGAAATCAACATCCGCCGATTTGATGAATTCATTTGAAGAACAAAAAACGAGACATTTCATATAGTTTTCTGCATTTTCTTTCTACCTGTGAAATTTTGAAAATTACCTGTTATAGAAAGAGGGTGGCTTTTTTCTGTATAGTGAGTTACACATATGTATTTTCGCTTATTTTTGTGGAATCCATTAGATATTTATTTAATCTTATCTGTACTGATTAATGTTTGTTTAGCATTATAAAAAAAAATTATTTTCTTATCTTATTTTCAAGAAATGTTGGCCTCTTACTTATAAAAAGCGTGGTTTTAGAAAAATAAGTTCGGTATGATATTGGTTACGTTTAGCAGCAGTTGATGACTGGTTCCTTCAGAGAACAAATTTACTGAATATCACTTGTCCCATTCAGAATAGTATTAAATAATACAACAGAATTATTGTGACGATTGAAATGTAAGCCAATGAAGAACTTTTATAAAAAGTAAAGAAATCAAAACTAAATTAGTTAAAAACTTTTTAGGGATTACTAAATTACAATATGGAATATTGCGCAAGAATTCTTGCTCTCGTTGTGATTAACATAATTTGAATATGCTGGGAAGTCTGAAGTGACCTGACGATACCTTTAGATTTTGTTGAGCACTTTTGACGTTATATATCAGGAAATTTCATGAAACAAGCGCTTGAAAAATAATTAAATATAGTCCATATAGGCAGTAACAGAATTTATTATTTTTCATAACTTTATTACACTTCTTTTCGTGAGATTCTAAGACAAAAGTAATGTATAAAATAGGTTGTGCAGATAGTCGGCTATGGCCAAAGTTGCATGGCCCTTTGGTTGAATATTGTTGATATTCAACAGGTATACAAGTTATGAAATAATGTTGCAACTAGAAAAAAGAAAACAGGTGGAATTTTTGTATAGAAAAGGTTCTCGAAACGTTGAAAAATTAGTGGAAATTAGTGAATTGGAAAGAAGTGCTGTATATGAGACAATGAAGAGGATAAAAAATGGCATAGACCAGTTTCAGGAAGACCGCGTAAGATTAAAGGAAACAATTTAAATGCTTAATTGGCCTTAAGGCGACACAATCCGCGCCTGGGGTTTCGCAAATTGACCAACAGATTTGGAAATCAACGAAATATGAAAGTTTGTCCAGAAATCCGCATGTCACTGAAAATACGAGGCTACATATCAAGGAAACCAAAAAAATCCTTATAATGACACCTTTACAAAAGGAAAGAAGGATATAATTTTGTCAACGTTTTCAAGAAGATAATTTTAATAATCTCTTTTTATGAGATGAAAGTTATTTCCATCTTGGTGGAAATCATTTAAAAATCTTATGAAAACACCCTGCTACCGTTTAAATTTCCAAATTTCCCACCAAAATAATGATTTGGGGAGCAATATCTCAGCGTGGTGCTACGCCTCTCTATATAGTTGATAGTACTATTTATGGTGAAAAGTATTGTGGCATTCTAAACGATTTTCTCCTTGAAACGGCGCATTCTTTATATACAGAGGGGTGGTGTTTTCAGCAGGATAATTCAAGATGCCACACTTCCGCCTATACTCAAGCTTGGATACACGAACACCAAGTGAGAACCATTTCATGGACAGCAGCTTTACCAGATCTTAGTTCCATTGAAAATTAATTTAAAGTCAGTTTTACAGTCCTGGACTACTATCACCGAAAATTATGGAGATGATGGAGGTTCGGGTGTACCTCGACGTTTAGTCAACTGATTACAGTTAAATGGGCGTTGGATAAATCAATAGGTTGAATAATTTGTTATAATTTTCTAATTCAAGAATGAAAAATGTATACTAAATAATTACAATTGAGCATTGTTTTTTCCTGATACTTTATAAACGGACTTCTTATTTGTTGAGTTGCAAATAGTTATTATCGAAAATTGAGTAAATAAATTGTTTTTATACAAGTGGATCCGAGGAGGGTATCTAAATGATATATTGTTCAAAACATTGTTTGTTGTACTTCAGTATAAATAAATTCATCTCAAATATGCCGTTTTTTGTTCATCTGAACATTTTGGTAGTAAATACTGTGATAGTGTATAAATGGTGTTAGTATTTGGGAGAAACTATAACGTTCCTATGCAGAGGTTACCGCGATTTATAATATATAATGTGTATATATGAATACATGGAAAAAAACTCATGCCTATATACCTATCTATGCGGATTTAATATAGGTACACAAGTCTATTACATTTGTTAGGTATTAGAGTGGGCACTGATGATGATTACAACGAGATTCGAAAGATGCATTTCTGCTGCTTATGTTCCGATCATAGCTCGATACCCCTCAGATTATTTATATATCTGATAGTACTTAGTTTGATTTTATTCAGGTTTGAACCTTTCATATTAATTATGAATACTTTCAGATTCGTTTACGTAGGTCATAAAGGAAATTAATCTCAATGAAACAGATTGAAGTATCGAGATGGTGACAAATTATTATGGAATGTTTGTCGTCCTGTACAATCCGAATGAACCACTTTTTCGTGAAAAGTCATATAATGGAGAACGCTTCGATTCAAATCAGTGATATCCGCCATAACAAAAACTCCGATTTACCCGGGTAGAATCAGACAAAACATAAAAGTTGAACTTTTCTCGTCCAATTTAATGCTTCGCCGGATATTCATGCGTCATATTCTCGTTTATCCTCGCGATATCGGCGCAATATCATCCCTACTTTGAAGAATATTCCCGAAGATGAGCGTGGCTCATTTCCTATACCGATGGCACTTAAAATTCCAGAACGATCGAAAGCTCCCAGCCGGCCATTCTGTCCGCCATAAACGCAGCTCCCCTCTTAAATTTTAAGTAGCTCCCATAACGCCAATAAATAACAGTTTTTACCCTCGAAATGTTTTCGGAATCTCGCAGGCGGATCACCTTGTGGTCATCGGGGGCATAATTTTGAATGAATCTGGGATATTGGAAATTTGGATGACACTGTAAATAAAGGGTGTTCTCTTAGAGGAGGAAAATTTCTAATAGAAATAACGGGTGTTCCAATAAGAGCGCAAGATTTGAATTGCGCGCCATGTTTGATATTCATAATGTCACATCATTATGACATGACATATCGAAAGTTGACAGATGGGAGTTGGTAAACATGGAGCACGGTAGAACAACGCGTCTTGATTGTCAAAAAATATTATCAAAATGGTGAAAGTTTCATTGCCACTATTAGTAGAGTGCATCCAATGTTCGGTCAATATAAAGTAACTTATCCATCTAGTGTGAAAGGAATAGTAAATAATTCGAAAATACTGGTTAGATTAGTGATGTGAAACATACGATACGAGCTCTTCAGCTAAAGATTTACAGCTGCATGCCTACAAAATCCAACTGACTCAATTACTTCTGCCAGTAGACAATGAACAGCGAAGATAATTCACCAATTGGATCCTTGAGCAACCTGTTGATTTTGCAAACAAAATCATTTTCAGTGTTGAGGCACAATTTATCCTTGATGGCTTCGTTAATACGCAAAACGTTCGCATTTGGGGCTTAAAATATCCAGTTATGATTTATCAGAAGGCAAAGCATCAACAAAGGGTCACTGTATGGTGGGCGTTATGGTCTAGAGGAATAATTGGACCGTTTTTCTTCGGAAACGAAGAAGGTAATGCAGTAACGGAAATGGCGAACGTTATCGTGCTATGATAACACAAATTCTTGTGCCTATTTGGAAACTATTAGTCTTGACGACATGTGGTTTTAGCAGGACGGTACCACATATCATACCGCCCGTGAAACATTGACGATCTTGCACGAGTTCCTCCTGATCGTGTCATTTCCCGATTTGGTGACCAGAAATGGCCTCCACGCTCTTGCGATTTAACGCCTTTAGAAATCTGATTGTGGGGTTATCTGTCAGTCACAGGTTCATGCCAATCATGCAAGGTTCACGCAACCATCGAAAGCCGAACTTAGACGCTATATTAATGAAATACCACCACATGTATTCAACAACGTTATTGAAAATTTCGTCAAAAGGGTACGCACAAGATATTTTGTTTTATACATAATTCCCAAATGTATTTTTCTAAATCAATAAATATTTCAATACTTTGCTACAGAAAACCAAGTTTGATTGAACACTGAAATCTTGCGCTCTTATTGAAATACCCTTTACAACTTAAAAAATGTACTTGAAATCCGTGAAATTTGTTTTATTAATATCGCACAGCAGTCCATTTTCAACATATTTATTCATAGTAAATTAAAGTGTATTTTAGCAATAACGCGTAAAATTCTTCAATTGAAATGCAAGAAACAGAACATATAACATGAGTGCCGATCCCTTAGTGGAACCGAAAGGTCCTCGGTTCAAATCCTGTTCAGGCAGGAAAGAAATTTTCTAGTTGGACGGCCACCATTTCACTTTTTTGCTGAGACCTAAAGTGGCGTAAGATCGCAGTAACATAGCCTACCCAGAACATAACTGAACTCCCAACTTGCACAAGCTGAAAAACTTCTGATGTATCTTCACAGAAAATCTAGGAGAATCAGGATAATTCAAATACAATACAATATAAATACAGTAAAAAATACAATCTCTGCAGATAATAACCTGAATCGCATAAACGATGAGTTCTTCTAATAGATCGATTTCATGAAGTTGATCCCTCATCTAATGTATTCTTTTGTGAATTAATTGTTTCACGCGCTTTGTGCCATGTAGCGTCGCCGTGGAAATACCATATGTCTGCTATATTGATTCACGAAAAGCACGAAAACTCTGCACACGTCTCTGTACCTCTCTTATCATTGTCTATAACATTGTGACCAATAATCCGCTACCCCATAAGGTGCACTAAACGGTGACTGTTTCTAGATGTGATAGTGTTTTGGTAGTGGCATGGTGAACATCAGTTCTCCAAATACGAAAATTCGGTTCTTTGTCATAAAAAATGTGCATCGCCACTGAGCAGAATCTTTACCTAAAATTATGGATCATAATTGAAACAATTTGCGAGTACTGTTTTGAATTGAATCTGTTCATGACAAATTATTATTATTCAATAAAATATAACATCAATCAACAAAAAATATTAACTCTCCTTTAACAATTCAGAAAGCGTCTTGGTAAATGAATACTGAATATTTATTGGAGTCTAATGTTGACTCGAAATAAATAGTTCTATGGTTCACCATTGATCTTAAAGATTGAAAGGCAATTTAATGGTCTCTGTTAGCACAAGGACCATATGTGTAAAGTACCAAATAATTATATGGTATGAATAAAATAAAATAAATGGAGGTTTATTCTAGATAGAAGGTATATAAAAGGCCGTTAAATTGCGTTTCAATCTTTAAGATCAATGGTAAACCACAGAACTATTTATTTCCAGTCAACGTTTGACTCCATTAAATGTTTAGTATTCATTTACCAAGACGCTTTCTGGATTGTTAAAGGTGAGTAAATATTTTTTGTTGATTGATATTATATTTTATTGAATAATATGATTGAGTACTGACGAAGCAAAGTCTCTCTTGAATCTTATTTTTTAGTAATGTTTTTACATATCTTGAGATTTTCTAAAAGATAACTTAGTTAGATATCCAATAATATTGAATATTCTAAGTAAGATAATTTTATGATGAAATTCTTAAGATTATGTTAAACAGTTTGTGAAGATATCTGTTTTCATAAGAGGAATGAGCAGAAACAAAATTTTGTCTACTCAAAATATTTAATTTATAGGATTTTTGGTCAACAGTTTATATTTATTGGATTTTGTTATCTCATTTGAATGTATTATAGTGGAAGTTTATTTTATATGTCGTTTGATATGAGTAGTACTTATACGACATTTATTCAATTCCTGAAGTTATAATATTAAATATAATTTTTGAGATTAAATATGTAGAAGGTTAACAGAATATATCTGTAAATATTAAAATATTTAAATCATTATACAATGGATTCCCATCAAGTAAAGGTCAACACATTTCCAAATTATTCAGTTTTCCATACAAAATATCTTCTCGTTCTACTTCATTAAAATTCATTAACAAATCGCATTCAAACGTAGCTTCGCTATTAACTTATTTTTATTGTTTCTGACCGACCGATCACAATATGTTCCTTGATTTCGTGCATGCAAACAAAGCCATTACACTTGTGCTTTCAGGAGCGAATTGAAGACGTTGGTATAATAATTTCTAAACCAGGCGTATTGTTCTAATTTCGTTTCTTGCCTCAGCTGCATGCGGCAGCACAATCTAATGGAGAAAATTGGATCTTCTTTGTTACACGGTTTTGGCGAGAACAAAGTTGGGTCTATTCATAACTAATCATGGCAGTTATGAAAGATAATTCTAGACAATTTTATCATCTAGGTGAAATATTATGTTTTAATTAAGTTAGTTCAAATTAACTCGAGATAATTCAAGGGGATCCCTGGAATGAAATGAACTTGAATCCACATGAGATAAATTAATATAGACAAAATGAAAACTATCGTACGTGGAGTCGCCCAATATTCTACAGAATCATTGAAAGAATTAGTTAACATATACGAATTAATAATGTATTAATGCCTAGGAATTTGAATATTGGATGGAGTAGTCCGTTACTTTGTGAGAGTTCATTTTAGTTGGAATTATGATTATTATTATTATTCTGATACTCCTGGATCTTCTGTCAAGGTCCCTCAGAGGCATTTTCAGCTTGAGCGAGTTAGGAGTTCAGTTGTGTTCTAGGTGGTAGGCTTTGTTACTGCGATCTTGCGCCACTTCAGGTCACTGCACTGTTTATTTGTGATCCAACAGTGAAATGGTAGCTGCCACCCGTCCAATTAGAAAATCTATTTTCCACCTGAACAGGATTCGAACCCGGACTTTCCGGTCATGAGCCCAATGATTTACCACTGAGCTGTCCAAACTCATGAAATGATATGATAAATTATTTTATTAAAGTGATAGAAAACAGTGTTTCGTACCACGGTTAATTTACTAGCTTTGTTTATCCAATAAGATAAACTAACGAAAATGTTAAGGAATTAAAGCAAAACCCTCGTATTACACTATGATAACGGCGAATTATAATTCTTGGTTAACTGTAAATTGACCAAGTCAAAGGTATGATTATTACACAAAAACCAAATTTAATGAATTTGCCGATGCTATAGCAATCGACTGGATTACTATATCACCAATAATAACCGCGATAGCTTGGACCGAAATATCACAAGGTACGTACAACAAATTTGACTATCCGAATGATAGTGCTTAATGTAGCTACTGCTACATTCGAAAAGTTTGATTATTAGGAATAATAATGCATGATGTAGCAAAGGCTACATGCGACCACTTTGACTATTAGGAATAGTAATAATGCTTTTTCAGTATTTTCAAAGCCTGAACGTTAGAGGTACTCGATGCATCCCTTCTAACAAAAAGAGAGAAATTAACGAAATTGATTGGAAGAACCATTTAGAGGTGGACTGAATGAACGAATCAATTCTTCTTATTGGTAACAGAAAAATTGAGAGAATAATGCAAGTAAAGAAGGATAGAGTCAGTTTTTAATTCCGAATGCTGCGTCATGTGAAATTAATCTCTAAATGACTTTCCATGTTTTCTAATGCCATATACTATAATCATTAGAAAACCAATAATCTGAAATGTCGATTCAAACTAAACAGTTCGAAACAAATCTCAAAACTGCTAGATCGCATATCAACGTAAAAGGCCTAAGTGTTGAATGACAGAATTATTTATTTATTTGTAGTTAACATTACACTCCATTTAAATTTTTGAGTATTCATTTACCAGAAGTTTTCTAAATTGTTGTTAATTGTTATTAATTTAATTCCTGAAGTTATAATTATTAAATATGAATTTTTGAAATTAAATATGTAGAAGGCAAATATTGAAATATTTAAATAATTTTATACACCTTCTATCAAGTATTAACCTCTGTTTATGTTATTTTATTTCATAATATATAACTATTTGGTTTCCTTAACATTCTTTATACAGATAGTCCTTGTGCTATAACAGAGGCCGTTAAATTGTCTTTCAATCTTTTAGATCAAGGGTAAACCACAGAATTATTTATTTATAGTTAACCTTACACTTCAGTTAAATTTTTCAGTATTCATTCACCAGAAGTTTTCTAAATTGTTGGGTGAGTAAATATTTGTTGTTGATTGATGTTATATTTTATTGAATATGAATTATTTGAATACTGACCAAGCAAAGTCTCTCTTAAAACTTGGTTGTCAGTAATATTTTTACATATCTTGAGATTTTTATAGAAAGTAACTTAGTTGGATATCCAATAATATTGAATATTCTAAGTAAGATAGTTTTATGATGAAATTCTTAAGATTATGTTAAACATTTTTGAAAGATATTTCTTTTCATAAGATTGATCAGCAGAAAAAAAATTTTGTCTACTCAAAATATTTAATTTATAGGATTTTGGTTAACAATTTTTATTTATTGGATTTTGTTATATTATTTGGATGTCTTATAATGAATGTTTATTTTGTATGTCGTTTGATATAAGTGGTACTTATATGACATTAATTTAATTCCTGAAGTTATAATTATTAAATATAATTTTTTGAAATTAAATATGTAGAAGGCTGATATTAAAAGATTTAAATAATTTTATATACCTGCTATCAAGTATTGCCCTCTATTTATGTTAGAATAATTTCGAACGACAGGGACGTCTCTAATGAGACGGAACACACAGTCATTTCTTCTCATTTCATTCCATAGGAATTTGCTTCGTGAATAATATCCTCTTTAGTTATCGAAGTGTTGACATATTGAGTAATTTCCTCAAAAAATTTGGAAAAAATCAATCTCAAAATATAAGAATAATTCAAACAGAAATGTGAACGCCGGTATTCGCGTTAGTACGTAATCACATTTTAGCTGATTAATGACAGATATTATGTTGAGGTCATCATTCAGAAAGAGTCCATTGTTCTCTAAAATACTATGAATTTGTATGATTATTCTATTTTAAGAGGTTAGGTATCACCAGGTTAGAACTCCGTCGCTTTAATAATAAGTAAGATCCACGTGTTACAGGTAAATAATGTTTTTAGTTTTTTATATTTCATTGGGCTCAATTGAATTCCCGTTGTTATCAGTAATGGTTGAAGTAATTTCAGCTGCTTAATATTTTCCTTTTGCAACAATTAGATACCAACAGGTAAATAGCCTAATATCTGTATTTAGTGAACAAGACAACTTTCTAAATGCGTAGAAATTGTAAAGAAGTTTTCACATGTTCGTTTGAATCAAAGAATTTCCTATGCAAAAATTCATAGACTTCAGAAAACTAAAGAATAAGACAATAATTCTCTGGAGACTTACTATCCAATAGGAAGATATAGGAACATGCGATGTCAATGCAAAATGAATTGCTGTAAGTGACGTACTAGGATATTAAGAGGTTTCATTTTGATATTGAAAAAAACAAACCAGTATATTTTAAGAGAAATCAGTGGACGTATATTTCATTGTGAAGATAAAGGTATGCCATTCAAAATGAAAAACTATATCAGCCAAATGGTCGCCAAACTCCGTATGCAGCAACATATCCTTTTCATGAAATTTTCCATGACAACACGATAACTTCACGAATTCTATCTTTAAGGTCTTGAATCGATTGTGGATAAACCTTATGTTTCACGTAGCCTCAAAGAAGGAAGTCTAAAGGTGTTAAATCGCAAGATCTCGAAAGCTAATTGTGTGACCTCTTCAAGAAATAATACGTCCAATAATAATCTTTAGTTAACTAGGTACCTTTCTAAATATAGTACGTAGAAATTGTCAAGAAGTATTCACATAATCGTTTTAATTAAAAAATCTCCTATGCAAAAATTCATAGACTACCAAAACCTAAAAAACTACTATCTAGGAGGAAGATATGAATGTAATGTTAATTCATAATGAATTTCTATAAACGACGTACTAGTTTCAACTTCTTTCTCGAAAGAATTATCGGATGTATTTTTTAGAGTGCAAGAACTCTCGATAGGTATAAGTGTGACTTGACAGAAGGTAGAAGCCATGTTGTTTTGACATTTCTGTTCAGTAAGCATTGACAAATTATCATGGAAAGACTCACGCCCCAACAACGTTTACAAATTGTTGAAATTTATTTTCAAAATCAGTGTTCTATTCGTCAAACTTATAGAGCACTTCGTGAAATTTATGGTTTACATAATCGTCCATCATAGCAGCTTATTCGTCGAGCTATCGTTAGATTACAGACAAAATTTTCTCTACTCGATGCAAAACCAAGAACAACGTGACAAAGAACTGTACGTACAGAAGAAAATATCTCTGCTGTAAGTCATAGTGTTAATGATGATTCAGATTTGTCTATTCGTCGACATTCACAACAAGTTGGACTCTGTGCATCCACCGCATGGAAAATTTTGCGTGAAGATCATTATGAAAAAAGTTATTTTCAAGAATTGTACTTAGTTCAGAATAAACTTCTTTCATTCGGAATGATTTTTATGAATTAATCTGAATACCAACTAATTATGTTTATTCAGTATGAAGGAGGCCTGTATTCTGTCTTCATGGGAAAATTTTAACAAAAAACCTTTCATTATTTAAATATTTTAATATTAGCCTTCTATATATTTAATTTAAGAAAATTATATTTAATGATTAAAACTTCTGAAAATAAATTAAAATAATGTCATATAAGTACCACTTATATCAATTGACATATAAAATAAACATTCATTATAAGACATCCGAATGGTGTAACGAAATCCAATAAATAAAAATTATTAACCAAAATCCTATAAATTAAATATTTTGAATAGACAAAATTTTGTTTCTGCTGATCAATCTAATGAAAATCAATATCTTTCAAAAATATCTAACATAATCTTAAGAATATAAATCATAAAAACCTTTCAGTCTGTGAAATAAGTAACCTCGGAAACCAATGAAATTTTCATCTGTTTTCTTCGTGTTGAAATTTCAAAGAAGTATAAAAAGGTACTCTTCTCGAATATTCGCAACGTAAGAGGTAATTTATTCTTTTTTTCCTGAACCTCCATCGACATGTTCAATTCTTTCCGTCGACGGAGGCTGTGCTCAATTTATTATGTTAGGGAGTTTTCTACCCCACGCTGAAAAGTTTGTATGAAATTGAAAAGTAGCGCCCGAAATAGACGATACAATATAATTCATCAAGTGCATCTGTTGTAGACGGAACTGTGTTCCAAAGAGCTCTTCGCTGTTTTGTGCGACAAAAAGTCGAACACCTGACGTGGAAGATAGATTGGGGAAAACGCGATCATAATTTTCCATGAATGGGTGCAATAAAGTAGTTGAAGTATCATTTACTTCAGGCAAACGATCTTATGGTTTCCGCGGCATAAAGAACGTCCTTGGAAGTGTTTAACAAATTTCCAATGTAAAGTGGATACTTGTATATTTTCAAATACAATAGCTTCGCGTTTTTGCTCCGATTCTTGTTTATGTTGATCGTGGAATGAAGATGATATGGAATACTGTCAATAATTAACTCTTAAAAATGGTGCATAATTTTAATAATGATAGTAATAATAATAAAAATATTACTTTATTAATTCTTCAGGACACACAATGTGCATAGAGACAGTCAGGTGAAAGTATAGGTACAAATATTTTCAGCATCTAAAGAATCAGAAAGAAAGTCCCTCACTGAATAGAAACATTTGAGCAGTAACAATTCCTTGATTTTCTTTTTGAATTTGCGTTCCTTCGAAGATTTAATGTGAGATGGCAGATGGTTGAATAGTTCAATGCTTTTATATAATGGGGAACATTAAAATCTACGAGTTTTGTGTTAAAGGACCATGAGTACTCGTAATATATCGTGAGTTTTTTTAGAGTGATAGAAATTTAAATTGGAATAAAACATTTAAATTAATGTTGAAGCCAAATTTTTTTTAATTTGAAAGATAATTTTATGCCATTTATGTTTTAAAAGTAATTTCCGGCATATGTCCACCACGACTAGCTCTGAGGAACCGCATTCGACCAGACCAATTTTGGACCTTTTTTTCGAGTAATTCATGCCTTATTTCATCAATAATATGAGTTATAATGGCGTCCAAAGCGTCTATTGTTTCTGGTTTTTCAGCATAAACCAATGACTTGACATAACCCCAAAGAAATTAATCCAGTGGAGTTATGTCGTATGATCTTGGGGGCCAATTAATTGGACCATTTTTCGAAATAATATTATCGCCAAATCTTTCTTCCAATAAATCAATTGTTACGGCAGCAGCATGAGGTGTAGCACCATCTTGTTGGAACCAAAACACCCCCCAATACTTGAGGCGGAGGCGCATGTAGCCACGCTCGACTTCCGCGTATTGGACAACTCTTAGATACTACATCAATATTAATAGAACAATGGGGATTAATGTCAAGACACTCCATCGAAGGTATGTTCTTCCAGGAAACTGTGAACGTTTTTTTGGTTCAGCAATAAATCGCTTCCCATTATGAAAACTAAACTTTCCATGATACTCGTTACACGTCCCATTTCGAAACATCTTGAAAAAATGGCATTGTTAAAGGAAAGGAAGTGCTTTCGATCTAGCCGCTACGAGAGGGCTTGTATCCCAACAATTTGGTATTTCCATAACCCTTGGTTAAAGTATCTCATACATGTAATGAATAGCTTTTTTCTGAGCTACCAAAACTCTAGAGGAAGAGCTTCAATCACTTCATAGCAAAATATTGCAAGATAGATGGCTGTAAACAAAGGTATAATAAATATCGATCGGGAAAATTGCGTGGTAAGAAAATTTCCAATCAATTTATAGCAAAGAACAAAGAAAAGCACTATTAATTCTTTTACACAAGATGTCGACATCAGTGGACCAGCACAGATTTCGATCCATGTGAACTCCCAGAAATGTATTACACCGAACTGAGAACAATGTTGTATCTAGACAATTTATTTTAAAGGCACCTTTTTCATAGTTCCTCAAACTGAAATACAGGCAAGTGGTTTCAGCGATATTAACTATCAAATTATTTGAACGACACCATGTAAGAAGAAATTGGTGGGTGATGATTATCCTCCTGATCCGCTGGCCGCTAACTCTAGGACAGTTAGATCTAGAGCCTTCAAAATTTCCAGAAATGTTTAAGGTCTCAATATCTCGGCTCAGTGCGTTAACGAAAAAAGTCGGTTCTGTAGTTTCGTAGTTATTCAGGTTTGAAAAATTTTCATATTTTACCTAATATTTTTGAAACTATGGAGTCGATCCATCTAAAATTCATAATTCAGAAGAAGTATAATAAGGCGCCCCTGCATGAAAAATTTTCTGAGGATCGTGTGATTATAATTCTAAAAGAAATATAATTTGGAAGCAAATAAACGTTGAGCGCTACTCTAAACACTACAACTTTAAAACGAAAAGAGGTAGAGATTTAAAACATTGTAGGTAGGTTTGGCGCCTGAATATCTTGGGTAAGTTAGTTATTGCGCAAAATCAGTCTAATAGTTTCGCATTGTTCACGTTTGAAATTTTCTCTTATTTTTTTATTCTCCAAACTACTGATCCAATTAACTTGAAGATTGGATATACGAAAAAACTGATAATAAGCACGTTCCTGAAAAAATTTCAGGAGTATCGTATGATTAGAACATTCAAAACAAAACAAATATTTTATGAGCGAAGCAACGTTGAGCGCTGAAGACGCCATAACAAGAGACACACAATCGAGTTTAAATTCATCATTCAGATGTAAATTGACTAGATAAAGGTTAATGCAGAATTTCGTGAAGATCGTATAATTAGAAAACAAAAAAAAACATAGCAACTGTCATACGATTGGGTTCAAATTCAGCACTTAAATGTAAAATAACGATTCATGCAAAATTTCAAGCAGATCGTAGGTTTTTTAACAAGTGCGCAAAAGTTCCTCACTTCACGTCAGTGCCCTTCACATTTTTAATTCCCATTATTTCGAAAAGTCTTCGGAGAATTTCATGAAGGGAATTTGTTTGTTGCTCGATCCAGAGGTTTATGTGTGTAAATAAGGAACTTACTTGCATTGGTTTGGCCCTTGTATACAGACTATGTCCGTGTCGGAATCGTTTAATGAATATTGAGTCCATTCCTGTCTAACGGTTGAACTCATCTTTTGTTAAAAAGTACCAATCTTTGGACATCCGAAACTGAATACTCCAAGATAAAGATCAAACTAGACAGTATTTTCACATTTTCATTATGAAATAATCAATTAAGTGTTTAATTCGCAGATTTGAACCCTGTTTTATTGGCTTCCATTAAAATTTCGATATCAATCGAGAAACATGAGTGGAATTAATTTACAATCAAAGAGCCTCAATTTTTGAACCATTTTCATTTTAACTGAATGAAATATTGGAATAACCATAGAGAATTATTAAAAAACACGCTCCACCGAATGTATTCATTATTTTGTCGTCAAATTGAAAATGGTTAACTTTTTCTTTACCTCGGTAATATTGCTTCGTTTTTGTAATTATGAAAGGAAAATTTATAATGGGAAATAAAATCGCAGAAAGAAGTAGCAACGTATCAATGACTACAGAATGTACATGCTCCTTTTTATCACTCTTGTTCTATGCAACGTGCTATCGTTTCGCCCAAGTGTCTGTAATTTTCGAATTTTTCAGCCGAAAATGGTCTCAAACTACTAGATTGTACTCATTAATGAATAAAAAGGATAAAGCACTAATATGAATTTTTACTTGTTCAATTTTCATCATTGTCGACGTTTCCGATCCAATAATTGACCGTCTTTTATCCTACTGTGATATTTAGCGATTGGACTCATTTTTGCTATGTTAACATACAAACTTGCAGGAGTTGGAGCGAGGACAATTCTTGATTATTTGAATGCATACAATTGCATCTAGAAAAAAATACTGTATAGTGTACTATCTATGCCCCTGACATCACTGGCTTATTATTTTTGAAAATGAACAGGAAGAATTTTAGAATTGAAAAATAAAATTGAGTTCCTAACAAGTCTTGAATGATATACATTATAAAACATTCTTGTGATTACTTGCTCTTTCGAATAAAGTGAAAATATTCTGGCCGCATCACAATGTCTACGTTTTTTCCAATTCAAAATCCTTATGCACTAATTTGATTATCTTTCATAATGAACTTCTTGGTTGTAGCTGGTGAAACAGAAAAACTTGTCATTCAATCCACTAACTAATATCTCTGACGTACTCGGAAACAACATGAGTCTGTCTCTATTTAAACTTTCTTAGAAGCCGATACAGTTCTTCCTCCTTCAAAATTTTCCGCTGTTATTATATAAACTTGCCCCCCTCGGTTATCACGCCTAAGCCTCAGATCCTTGGTCCTTCGACTCGGATGAGGCTAATCCGGACGCTGTAGTGTCGCGTAAGGGCGGAAGCAACTAACGGCAATCTCTTTGCCGTATCGCATCGAAGAGAAGCGCCAAGACCCCATTTCGCACGGTGTGTTATTTCTGGATGGAGTTCGCTGAACCTGATATTCTGCTATGTTTACCAAAAGGCTCTTACTCTATTTAAAACGTTCTGCTCTGGTGGATACTGGGAGAGTGTTTGGTTTTGGCGAGAAGGGTTGGGTAAATAGTGCCCATCTAGTGTTATTTCGAACTCACTTGTTCAGGTCTAGGAATAATGTCGCTGAAGGGAATTTCCGGGGATTGTTTTCTGAGTGGGTGTATTCTTATGATACGCTACGATAAGAGTTATTGAATTATATAACCTTTTCCTCACTACGTAATCTTGTAGTTTTATTTTTAGAATCTGAAACACTTTATCGTCAACCTTCAATTATATTTAATAATAATCTTTTTTCTGAGATATTTGACATTGTTTATTATAAAATGTGATAAAAATTCGATAGATTGCACTACTTCTATGTATCCGTCTGTGATCTAGAGAAGACTTTGAATCAAGCTATACTCACGTTGCCGAGTGGCTTCTCTTTCACAATCAAAATAATAAGTTATTGATTCTCATCGATTGCATATGTCAAAGAAAAGAATACAGTTTGACATTGACGAATGAATATATCGCAGAGAATTCATAGATTTTAAATAATGCTTTGATTGGTTTCAGGAAGACTAAAATATTTATTGAATTTGGATTGCCTTCGGTTATATTTCAATTAGGGGTTATCTGTTTTCAACGTGTGAAGCGCTGGAGTGTATTGGTACATTCTGAAATCTTCAAACGCTTACAACTCTTCACCTGAGTCGAATGAAAGTGTCAAGTGTTTTATTCTATGAGGGGAATCTGTGGTTAAAATTGATGTATGTATAATTTAAAGACGCCCTATGTATTCCTAACGATGTATTTGACGCTTTAATATAATCTTGTTCATTCAAAGCATCGTGTATAGTTCACATTCAAGCAGGTGGTAGTGCCAATATGCATGGAGATTTCAGTGATCAGACGTTGGAACAAGTAGTAGTTAGTAATATATCGACATATTACTAAATTTTTCACATTTATGTTGACTTTTTTCTTCTGTTATCTACAATTTTGCTTGTCAAATTACTAGAATTCTCGTCAAGTTATTCTTAAGAGTAAAGGGTACAACTGATAGGCTAGATAGTACTAATGAAAATAAAATTTTTGAGCGGATCAGCTTCGAGCGGTACCTTGAACACTATAACTTTTAAATGGAAAGAGGTAGAGACTTCAAACTTTGGGGGTAGGTTTGGGGCCTGAATATCTCGGTTGCGTTCGTTATCAGTGTAGTAGTTTCGCAGTTTTTCACATTTGAAATTTTTATATTTTATAGGGGAATTGGGGATTCTATGTTTTGCTTGGATGTTTGTTAATTCCTGGAATTTGCTGTTTAGGAACTTTGCAAGTTTGCCTGATGGATCTTGAATATGTGATATAACTAGTCTTACAGGTTCATTTTCTTTATGTGACTTGATTATGCCGTACAGGGTGTCCCAACGAAAATTTGATCCTCCTTCCCAGAACTAAGAAACGAAGAATTTTCGAAGATTTAAAAAAACAGATTAACTTCTGTTTTGAAGGGGACGAATTTCCATCATGAGTTTGTTCCGAAAAAACCATCTCCATGAAGGTGGCATGAACCCCTACATTTTTTGAATAGGGAAGAGATGTTGATTGTTAGTCAGTTTGAAAATTATTTATGTTCTGTGCACAATCCAGTTGAAATTTTCAAAATCGGTTCACTATTCACGAAATAATGTAATATTCAACTTACCGTCAAAAGGTGATGTTGAACGAACAGTTTAACCGCCCAAACTTAAGAACCTAACAGTTTTGAAGAATCCAAAAATAATTTTCAAGTTCTGTATTAGAGAGAAAGAATTCCGATGATGACATTGTTCTGAAAAAACTACCTGAAGATAGCAACAACCCCCAACATTTTTTGAACGGGGAGATGTTAGATGTGGTTTGAGAAGTCTTTTCTGTTCTCTAAACATCGCAGTTGAAATGTTCAAATCTCTTTATTTAAGGGTAGAATAATTTGAGTTTTTAAATGTTTTTACTTTGAAAACATTCGATTTTCTTATCGTTCATGGTAGGAAAATGTATGAAACGCATGGGATTCGTTACAATGTATAATATTTTTTTCAAGATTCTTTGTTAAATGTGTTTCAGTCTTTCGTTTCTGCATCTAATTGGGTTTGAGACTTACTCACGTGGGCGAAAATGGACTATTCTATGGAAGAAATAATAGAAATTCTCAAATTATACTATCGGACTGAAAATTCTAGATTAACTGCAACGTATTTTAATAACAATGATCCAGAAAGAAATGTAAGTCACCAATTTGTTAAGCATTTGATGAATAAATTGGAAACTACTGGTTCCATTCAGAATAAAAAAGACGAAGTTGAGCGTTCAGTCCAAAATGAAGCTATTGAAATAGCAGTATTGGGACGTTTATAGATGGATAATCGGCAATCTATAAGAACTTTAGCACGAGCATCTAATCTTCCGAAATCTAGCGTTCATCGAATTGTGGAAGATCATAAATTTCACTCTTACAAGATAAGGCTGGTGTAACAGTTGAATGAAAATGAGCCTGATCGTCGGACCTAATTTTGTGAACAATTTAGTGATTTCCTGATTAATAACCCACACCGACTCTACAATACAATCTTTTCTGACGAGTGTAACTTTTTGTTGAATGGAAAGTCAATAAACATAATTGATGGTGGTGTAGTGATAGTAATCTTCATTTATTCATGGAGACACATACACAAATTCTCCAAAAATTGAATGTTTGGGTAGGAATATTAGGAAACCATATTGTTGGACCGATCTTTATCGAAAGAATCTTGACGGAACAACTTATTTGAATTTATTAGACGATATTATTAATTCAATGATTACTGACATTCTGGAAAACGACAACCTATTAGAGAATGAACTAACATTTCGGCAAGATGGTGCACCGCCACATTTCGATATCCGTATTCGACAATATTTTAACGAACGTTATCCAGGACGTTGGATTGGCAAGAGGGGTCCTATAGAGTCACCTGCAGGATCACGCGATCTATCGCCATTAGACTTTTTTTGGGGACATTTGAAGTCCAAATGTATGCAACTCTACCTGAAAATCTTGCAGGACTGCGACAAAGAATCATCACGGAATGCCAATTACTGATACCAGACAATTTCGAAAATGTTAGAGAAGGATTTGAAAGTAGACTATATCATTATATGGACGTTTGTGTTGGTCATGTTGAAAATACATACGATATTTCTTTAAATAATTTACATTTTTTTCTGGATGTTCCCTATCATTACTTACAGATCTGGTGTATTCGAATGTATTGGGTTTCTGTTTGAGTTACGCTTCTGATAATGTTCAACATAAAATTGCTTTCCTACTCAAAAAAAATTGGGGGTTGTTGCCACCCTCAGGTGGTTTTTTTAGAACAATGTCGTCATAGGAATTCTTTCTCCCTAATGCAGAACTTGAAAATTGTTTTTGGATTCTTCAAAACTTAGATTCTTGAGTTTGGGCGGTTCAACTGTCTGTTCTTCATCACCTTTTGACGGCAAGTTCAATATTATCTTTTTCGTTTTTGAAAATTTTGTATTGTGTACAGAACATGAATAACTTTCAAACTAACCAACATTTGACATCTCTTCCCTACTCAAAAAATGTTGCGTTGCGTTTTAGAATGAAATTGTTCTACACAAATGCAAACTATTCTTTAACTTTTATCAGCTTAGGTCTTCCTCTTCTCTTCTCTTCAATATATTCTTATTTTTTGTCATATGGGTGCTTCTTTATAGTTTTATATCTGAGTTAGTTATTATTTCGGCCACCGTATATTAATTCAGATTTTCTATGGTGCTGGGTGTGTTTGTAGGTTGAGTTCGGTTTGTATTTTTATATTTTACCGCTCGAGGAAAGGGAAACCTATATATCTTTCAGATGGTGTAATAAGCGGAAACTTGTGTCTTGTTTATCGTCAGCTTGAACTGTTGAAGAATATATACTGAAGAATACACATCAGCTGGAAGCGTGTTCCACAATTGTTCATTTCGGTGGAAGAAGAACATCTGTTAAATAGAAGTTCTCAGAGTTGCTGATTTAAATGCATAAGGATATGCTGCTTGCACAGCCTTAGTACCGAGTGCAAATCTCGCGGTAGCTGACATCATTTCCTTTAGTTGTGTGGAGCATCGAGCGCGATAATATCTATAAAACAAGTCCAAGACGGCAACATTCCTTCTGTGTTTTAACGAGTGCTAAGTGGTTATTATTGTTTGGCAGTCAGTCAGTCGTACTGTTTGGATAGAATCCAAAAGTTGTAACAAATGCTTCGGTGAGTTCGAGTCCTGGCCTGATCTGGCCTTTATACAGTAAAAAAACCTTATCTGCAGAGAACTATTTCCTAACCTCAAAAAATATTTCAGCTTATTTGCAGCAGAGTCACATGTTTCCTTCAACAGACTGAAAAGTTCACAGTCACGCCAAGAAGATGCATGGAATCACTTGGCTGAATTACCTGATTTTCCACCATCAAGTCAGAAGTCACGAACTGAGTTTTCCGACAAAATGTTGTTGTTTGGATCTTCGAGATATTGGATTGCACCAAATTCCGTTGACCCTATTCATTTATCTTTTTGAGATCTTCTTTCAGGGAATCCAAATGCAGGCAACTATAGAGGTGAGACTACCATCCCCAAAGCTGACAATGTATTACGTTAATGTGAATCAAGAAGATGATGGGAGACAAAACTGAGCCTTGGGACACTTCATCTATTCGCAGAGACTCCCAGGAAAACCATACGAAGATAATTTATTCTGGAGAGCCTTATGCCAGACGCGATCGAAATCCTTGAATATGTCTAGAGCAACTAATCTAGATACTCCATAACATTCAATAGTCCTTGACCACACTTACGTCACATAGCTAAGGAAAATTATATTGTCCTTCACTGATGAAACTTTTGATCTCCAGGTATCTAACCAACTAGAGATTTATCGGTGCCTCCATGAATCAGGTTGAATTCCTTCCTTGTGTATAGTGAACACCTTACAGAGAAAAGATGTAAGCTCTGATGAACACAGATTCAATGGTAGGAATTCCGTCTGGTCCAGATGCTTTCTTGGAATTGGGTGGACCAAGCATTCGACGAATGATTCGTGTTATTGAGTATACTGTATATATCCCTCATCCTAAATGAAACACTTGGATTTGTAAGAGGTTCCCGAGTAAATGTTTAATGGTAGAGTTAGCAGCGAATATCCGCGCAAAGAGTTCGCCTTCAGTTTTTGGCGAAGTTGCAAGAAGACCGTCCTCTATCAGAGGGGGAAAATTTGAAGGAGACTAGTTATTGCCATCGACGAAAACTGACGAGATCCACTGGAATGGTGTACGAGCTTGTTCTTATTCTTGAATTGTATGCTTCTTTGGCGTTAGGTATGGTCTGATTGCATGAGTTGCTGCGCTGAATGTAGTTGGCACTTGTTTCATCAGATGGATTCGATCGCCACCGCCGATAGGCTGTATCTTGTACACTGATGATTTCTTTCTGTTCTTTAATGTTATTGTTAGGTGGTCCAAATTTCGGTGCTTCACTCAGCAGGTTCATTCATTCTTCATTGAATTTATGTGTAGATAGGTTCATGAATCTTGGGTGGAAAGAGTTTTCATCTTGGTATGTTGTTGTTGGATTTATTTGTGTTGATTTCTGCCCTTCTGCCTTTTCCAACATCACCAGTTTTTGTGTTGGTTTACGGTGTTTGCGGCACTGAATTTCACCATATTCAACATACCGTGGTCCTCCGTTCTAGCGATAATATGCTCTTCACCCTCCCATAATTATTACGATGACATAACTTCATCCCCTCGACACTACCACTGCTTCTGATTGCCATCGAAACAAATGAGGTCGCTCCTCAGACGGTCGAGGGTCTCACTCTCTAAATAATAATACCTCCAACGCGCCAGAGCCTTGTTAACGATGCTACTTGTAATTGCAAATGAATATGGAATTTATACAGTGTGAGTAATCAACATCATACGGTCGAATTAATCCGGTGGTGGCCATGACAACATCGTAACCATCAGTAATTCGTAATTTGCACCCGGCCTATGGGAGAGTCCTGAATTCGGTATACTGATTCCTACATTGTGCCGGATCGGAAGCCATTGAAATGCGCAAATTAGTATGTGCGTACACGATACGCGACCTATGGATCTTTCGGCATTATTGTTATCAAAATTGGTAATTTGATTGGGGTTTTCAATAATTCAGAAGAACAGGTTGGGCACTGTTGTAGGTGTCAATACAGTCGACTATTATGCGTTCAAAGTAGATTTGTTCTCGTACAATCACATGAACGTCCATGAAAACAGGGATAGAAATACTCACATTTAATTTCAAAGTCATTTTTCTGGAATTAGGTAACCTCAATAACGAGGTTATTGATCACTTGATTAACTTAATGTAAAATTGAATATTTGTTTTCAATATTTTATGGTTTATTGAATCAAAAAAGAAAAATTATCAAAATAGATATTTAATAATAACAATTCAAGGAAAAGGAATAGAAAGTGATACAATTGAACTGAAGAAACAAAAACACAGGGCGTAATTCAGAGTGTGACCAAGCACAATCTGCTCCTGCATTCACCCTGACGGAATATGAATTTTGAAAATTATGGTAGATAACACTTCGGAGAATTTAAGAAAAATTACAAATACAGAATGACACGGAGTACAAGTTATGTGTTCAAAAAATTTGAATATCAAAACAGATTTATTCTAAAATAAAATAGAAAAAGGCTTTTTACTTGATAAAAGAAATATAAAAAAAATTTAATATCGAAACAGATTTAATCTGTTAGTCTTCTACAATTTTAATTTCAAAAAAATTTTTCATTCAAAGAACTTTTAGAATTAAATTAATGTCTACAATAAGCACCGCTTATATTTAACAGACGTATATAATCAAAACTCAATATACAATGTCAAATGGAACAAAAAAACCGAAAAATATAAAAAAGGGAATTAAAATAAATAAATAAATATTTGAAGGAGATAAAATTTTGTTTCTGATCTTATCATAATGAACACCAATTCTTTTTCAAAAACATAAAGCACAACTTAAGGACTTCTCAAAAAATATAATTTATTTGAAATATTTAATATAATTAAATATTCAAATAAGTTAATTTAAAGATATCTCAAAACATGCACTATATCCTCAAAAAACAATTAGAATTCCGATAATCTCTTCGTCGGCCCTAGATAATATTTAAAATATCAAAATTAATCAACAATCTGTATATCATATCATTTGACATTGTATATTGAATTTTGATTATATACGTCTATTGAATATAAGCGGTGCTTATTGTAGACATTAATTTAATTCTAAAAGTTTTTTGAATAAAAATTTTTTGAAATAAAAAGTAGAAGACCAACAGATTAATCTGTTTTGAGATTTTTTCTGTTAGTCTCCTTCAAATTTTAATTTAAAAAATTTCTTCGAAAACTTAGAATTAAATTAATGTCTTATAAGCACTGCTTCAATTAAGTAAACATATAAAATTAAAACTCATTATATAAAATCAAATGGAATAAAAAAACCTAACGAAATATAAATTATCAATTGAAATTACTAGGGGACTACTCAGGAGACAAAATTTTGTTTCTGATCTTATATTCATGAAAACCAAATCTTTTTCAAAAATGCAAAACATAATTTTGAGAAGTTCTCCAAAACTAATTTATTTGAAATTTTTAATATATTTGAATGACTCACTTCAAAAATTCCTCAAAACATGTAGTACAATCTCAAAAAACAATTTGTAATTAAATAACGTCTTCATCAGTCCTACTTCACATTTAAAAAATGAAATTAATTAACAAACAATATAATACTAGACAGACCTCGTAGTTTTCTTTTTAAACACACACTAAAATTAGACAACTAAAAATTTTGAAAAAATTTTTTTGTAATTAAAGTTTGTAAAAGTAATCCTTTTATCAAATAAAAAAACCTCTTGTATCGTGGTTTTCTAGACTCATTATATAAATGTCATTTGGGTTTAACTAAGGCCATAAAATACCTCACAAACTTAGTGTGATTTTTGTGATGAACATAGAATACGAAGGATTTTGAAAATTCTCTAATTTTAATGTTTGTTCAACAAGGTCTGTCTGATAAGATATTATTTGTTAATTGATATTATTTTTTGAATGTAAACTAGGACTGATGAAGATTTTAATTAATTTCAATTGTTTTTTGAGGATGTGCTACATGTTTTGAGGATAAATATTGTTTTTTCAAAAAGACTGAAAATGTTGAGACCTTCTCTGAGTTTTGTCTGTTAGGACTCATGAGGCCAAGTAAAGTGATTTTTATTTATTGTGGCGATTTTTCAGACACCAAAACTTTTCGTTTCCTCACTCGACTTTCAGCTCTTTGAGTTGTTCATAATTCATCGGGCCTAATCTTCGCATTATTTGGAAGCCCTACGCACCCTCCAGGCATCTGAAGAATTCAAATACCAGATAAAACACTCGAGCGGCAAAATAATTTCACTATCTCAATAATTCATCCTGTTTTGAAAGGTTTCGCGTATTTTCGAACAGTTCTGATGAATACTTCTGAGAAGATAGCTTGACTCGGTTGAAAGCATTTCATTAATTTTACATGATCTCGTGAAGAATTTCAAGGGCTGAATTTTGTATTAAGTCTTCCCATCTCCTGAGTAATAACTTTGTTATCTGTTCTGTCTGCCGACAGGAGCGTTTATATTCAAATTTAACGCGGTAAATAAATTTCCAAAGTCCGCTGTATTACGGCTCCATGGTGGAAAACTTCGACGCTGTTAGCTGAGATTGATGAAAATACTATTAAGATATCCTTGGCAGGATTCTCACAAATGTTTTTCTGAAAGAATCAAAATTTGATAGGTGTCCGTTCCGCGTTAGAAGACTACACAACATTTCGATCTCCATAAAGATATTCAATAAGAAGGAGATATCAATTTTTATATTGATTCTTGGCTTAGTAATTGAAGTGGTCATTTTTACACTTTCTTTATTGAAAATTTCTTAGGGAGAGTGAATTCTCGCAGCTCGACGAAATAATTGGGTAGAAATGAAAACCTTGATTTTAAATGTTGAAAATTTCAGACCCCTAGAGTGTTTTCAAAGATGAAATTTCATCTCAGCAGAAGACAGATCTCTCAATTATTTTCGCCGAACGGCCGTCTTTTTAACTGTCGCGCACCTCATTCTCCGACAACTGTCCTGAACTAACTGTCATTAGATTTGCGCTTCCGATCTCAAATCCTGAATATTCCCACCCATACTCAAGTCGAAGCCATAGGCTTATTGGACAACTCTTAGATACTATACCTGAAACTGTTGACTTTTTGGTTCTGCAATAAATCTGTACTCTTGATAACCACTAAACATCCTATGGTAACACGTACCATTTCAAACATCTTGCAGCGCCAATGCTAAAGGGTAGGAAGGATCCAGCCGAGAGGACCAAGAATTGCGATATTACCATAACGCTTGGCTAAAGTAACCCATACACGTAAAGTTCTCTCTGTGAATTATTTACAAAGTAGAAACTCAATTTCTAAGCTCCAGAAATCCAATTTCTACAGATATTCAACCACAATCGCGTTTAAAGTGTAGAGGTAACATTTTTGTGGTTTAAAGTCCTAAGTAAATGGACCGGAATCCCGAAATTTCGATTTAGAATTGAACCCAATAATTCTGTTAACTCTGTGCCTATGAATATTTTATAAAAGCGATCTTTGTTGAAATGCTTTATTCCAGTTCGAATACTTCTATTCAATATTTGAGGTGACTGAAAGGTCATTGAATAATAGAAAGAAATCATTTGTTGGAGTCGAACAACTCGTCGAATATATTTAACCTGGGTGCAGCACATTGATGACAACAAAATACTGGCGGTTAACTAATCGCAGGTTCAAATAGCATTCAGTTGTCGAGAGTTTACGATCAAAGTTTAATTGCAATCTGTTTTGAGCGTTAAACCTTTTTTGAATTCATCTCAATACCTAGAGTGAGTAGAATTTTCCAGGTTTCTCAGCTTTATGACCTTGACAAGGGTTGAGGAAATGAACATCGACATAATCGTCTGCTCTGCTAAAGTTAGAGAATTCACTGGGAACAGGATTGAAGTATGAATTTTACTGATGAGTGCCGGGTGTCAGAAATATTCGTTAAAGTAGCAATAGAAGAAAGGATAAATAAAACTTTAACGTTCAAATATTTACCTCACAGAAGTTCGAATTCGAAACTGAACCTGAAGAACTACATTTTTGAGTGATATTTGGTAGCAGCCTACCATCATAATACAATGTAATAATTGCCCGAATAACACGCTTGTGTTATCTTCGATTCTTGAAAAAATCATATCTACTTGTATATTGAGTGTATTTCGAACTCGACTAATGAGGAAATTGATACTACAAAATTATGTATTAAAATCTAACGTTGCAACAAAATTTCATTAATCAATTCACTGAACTGCGAAATATTCCATTAGCAGAAATACGTGTATCTTCGTACCATCGGAAGGCATCAACATCACAAGAACTAGGCTAACTACAGAAACCTTAGCGCAAAAGGCTTAATCATGTCAAGTTCAGCTGACTAGAAGCCAGATTGTACTTTCCCTTACCACAGTTCAAACATAAAGCTGGGAGATTAGATAGGATAATTAAAGAACGCACAAAGGAAAGGTTGCTTTCATATACAAGTTACAGCATTCAGTCTAATTAATTTATCATGAGAAACAAAATCTCATGCAAATGATTCATTGTAATATTCAGTAGATACAGTACTTCGCCCAATTTTTTTTGGAAAAGACTCATTCAAAAGTTAGAAAACAGATCATTCTCAAATAAATAATACCTAACCTAATAAGAAGAAAATAGAAAAAGGCTTTTCACTTGATAGAAGAGATATAACAAAATTTGAATATCAAAACAAATTAAAATGTTTGTCTTCTACAATTTTGATTTCAAAGAAATTTTATTCAAAAAACTTTTAGAATAAACTTTTAAAATAACTTACACTGTTCTTTGATTTTGTTAGAACATAGATCAATCTTGAATTCTTTCAAATAAATTATATTCTTTGAGAAGTCCTTAAGGTGTGTTCATGTTTTTAAAAGGCAATTGGTGTTCTTAAGGGTAAGATCAGAAACGAAATTTTGTCTCCTTTAAATATTTATTTATTAATTTTAATGACTTTCGTATATCTGTTGGTTTATTTATTCCACTTGATATTATATATTGAGTTTTGATTATATACGTCTATTGAACGTAAGCGGTGCTTATTTTAGACATTAATTTAATTCTAAAAGTTTTTTGGATAAAATTTTTTCTGAAATTAAAATTGTAGAAGACAAACATATTTTAATTTGTTTTGATATTCAAATTTTCTAATAAGAAGAGGTTTTTCACTTGATAGAAGGATTATCACAAAATTTTAATATTAGAACAGATTTAATCTGTTAGTCTCCCATAATTTCGATTTAAAGAATTTTTATTCATGCAATTGCACATACTTCATTAATGATATTTGGTACAGATTGTCAGTTATAGCGTTTAAGGTAGAACTCAACGCTGATCCGCTCACAGAATTGTTTTTTCTTTAAATTCTAATCATACGATCTTCACGAAGTTTCGCACGAATATGCGCGTTATTATTCAACTAATAAGTGCCAAATTTCAGGTCCTCGAATTATAAGTTTTGAAACTATTGGAAAAAATTTCAATCGTAAATAATTGGGGAACTACTGAACCGATTTTGCCCATTAACAGACTCAACCGAGATATTTAGATCCTAAACCTTCACTGAAAGTTTTCATATTATTCTGATCTGTAGTTTGGAAAATATGATCCTAACAAAATATTTTTGTGGCCGTTCAATTATAGGATCCTCACAAAATTTCACGCGAAGATGTGCGTTATTATTCTACTTGTACATGTGAATTTTATATTAAGCAAATCTATAATTTCGAAAATTTTGGGAAATTTAAAAAAAATGTCAAACATAAATAACTGCGAAACTATCGAACCGATTTTGCCCATTTACCATTTATCCTTGGCACTTAGATCCCAAATCTCCAGCTCTCTCGAAGATGACCGTGTTTATGACCAGCCGGACATAATCACTTTCGGCCTCGGATTCTTCACTGATGAGTCCAACTCAGTCGTTAAAAACCATTTTCGGTTCGAAATTCGAAAATCACAGACATTTACGAGAAACGATAGCACGCGTTTCCCCGTAACAAGCGCCTAAAAATTGATTAAAACTGTCAACTTAGTAATTTTTGAATTGAATAAATCTCAATCAGTTGCGAGTTTTGAGATTTATTCACCAGTACGCTGAAGCTTTAGTACACCTAAAACCAGCAACAAATATTTACAGGTCTTAACGGGCCGAAATTTGGAGCAAAATTTGCAGCATTTTTCACTCTATTGATTCTTTTTTGTCCCCCAATCAAGTGACCATACATGGGATAGAATAATGAATTCCGAATCGAATTCCAAACGTGAAATATTGTATTAGAATAGCCAGAAATTGCGAGACATGCCACCGCATGCTATCCCGTTCCAATCGGATCCCTATCGGGTAAACGTGCACACGTTCCAGGCTAATTGAAAATAGGAATTACTGCTACATTTCTGGAGGACCTAAAAAGCATTCCATTCGTATAGGTAACCGGAATTGTTTTTCAATTGAATCGGTAGAATCGGTCTGAATTGGATCCAATTTTAACCGAATGGAATATTCACGGGATCCAGTGTTGCATGAGAATGAGGGCGTATTCGTTACCGCTTCGATGTGAGTTTAGAATCCGAGCACCTGAATCACTAAATCTACATCTGGTTCGATTCGACTGGATCTTTGTTACATAGTGTTTTGTACAAAGAGAAACAAACAAAATACCAAAATTAAAATATTTCGTTATTCGTTCTATGTCGTAATTTGATACATTTTTTATGACAAACCTGCAACGCTTCTAGATGGGGAGTCGATGTTCAAGCATTTGTTGATGACCTGGCAATTTTAGTGAAAGGTAGATCGGAGGTGACGATATCGGCCAACCTTCAAGACAGTATCGATAAATGGTGCATAGGAGAAGATATTCTCTTAACCCACAAAAGAGTTATAGTACCATTCACCAAGAAACGGAAGCTGGATGGATTAGAACCGCTGACAATCCGTGGTGAAATAATACATTTCTCTAATGAGGCAAAATACCTGGGAATAGTTCTGAACAAAACTCTAAGGTGGAATGAACACCAAAACAAGTGTGTTATAAAGCCAGAATGGGATTCTGGACGTACAGGCGAATCTGCGGTAAATCCTGAGGTTTAAGGCCCAGGCAGATGTATTGGCTCTATGGTAATTAGATCACAGATAACGTATGGCGCTGTAGAGTGATGAAAGAAAGGTTAACAAACGCCTGGCCAGCATAAGCTCACACGGCTACAGGTGGGCGGTAGGTAGGGTGGGCGGACGCCCGCTCACTATAAATAAGAAAAACGTCTCTAGACCTATGGAATAAAGGGTTTCCCATATTGAATAGTCCGCTATCTGGGCAGATGTCATTTTCGAATTTAGAAGCTGTCATCTTTTGACGTTTGACAAGTGGAAATTACGCCATTACTAAAAAGCGAACAATACACTTTTCAACAGCGCTTTGAAATTGTTAAAATTCCCTGCAAACATGTCGAAAATTTTGAGGTAACAGTTCGCAAAACTAAAGTACATTTCGGTCTTCGTGAAGCACCTTCTCGGCCGACAATAGTGAAACTAATAGGATAAATTGAGCTCTTGGAACAAGTTGCTGATGTGAAGAAACGAAACACCGTGCGTGGCTCAAGAGCAACTGAAAATATTGCTGCTGTAGCCATGGGCTACAGTCTTGACGAAAGCCCAGGTTTGTCGATTTCCTGCCGATCTTTGGAATTAAATATTCCACGAACGATATTACATCGTATTTTGTATAAAGACTCAAGGCTTTTAAAGTTGAGTTAATACAAGACTGAAGCCGGTCGATCACCAGCAACGTCGTATCTTCGTTGATTGGATCCTTGAAAAGCATCAAAATGATTCGAATTTTCATCGAAAAATCATCTTCAATGATGAGGTCCAGTTTCATGCCAGAGGCTAAGTTCAAAAGCAACTGTTATAGTGAATAGATTGCAAGAAGACGATGCTACGTGCCACACAAAACAAAACAATCGCAATTTTACAAGAAAAGTTTCCTGGACGTGTTATTTCTAGAATAGATGATCACAATTGGCTACCGAGATCTTGTGATTTAACACTTTCGACTTTTTTTGGGGGTCCAGTGAAAGGTAAGGTCTATGCCAATGCTCCATAATTCATTCAAGACCTTTAAGATGGTATTCGTGAAGTTATCGAGGACATACAGTCGCAAATGTGCGAATTGGTCATGGAAAATTTCATGAAAAGGATATGGTTCTGCAACTGTAGTCGTGGCGGTATTTGGCTGATATCGTTTTCCATTGTGGAAGGCATATCTTTATAATGAAATGAACATCCATTGATTTCTCTCAAAATACATTCTGTCAAGAAAGTACCGGGAATTATCGATTTAAATCTGGCGGGGCAATGAGGCAGGTAAATTTTTTTTTCCTAGGTTGGTACCACTGTCCTTAATTACTATGCCAAGCTTGAGCGGGATCTGTCAACTAGTGTGTTTGCAACAGCTGATTAAGTCAGTCGATGTCAGAGTGCGTGCCGATTTTTACTATGGGTGATTACGTTGAGCAAAGAATTTGTTTAAAGTTTTGTGTTGCAAATGAATTTTCGTGTGCCGATGCATTGCAAATGTTGCAGAAGGCCTTTGGTGATAATGCTCTATCGAAAACTCGTGCATATCAGTGGTACAGAGCCTTCAAGGACGGTCGTGAAGTGGTCGAAGACTTGCCTCGTTCTCGTTCTCGGAATTAAGGAAAGGGTGCTGGAAAACCGTCGTACCAGCTTGAGAGAGATAGTACATGATCTTAAGATATCCCACGAGTCCACACGTACGATTTTGATTGATATTTTGGGCATGAGAAAGGTGGCCGCACGACTCGTACCGAAAGACCTGAATTTTCTTCAAAAACGTCATCGCGAACAGGTTGCTTCAGACATGCTGGATCGCTGTAATTCCGATTCAACATTCATGGAACGCATTATAACTGGTGATGAGACCTGGGTCTACGAGTACGATATGCAAACAAGCCAGCAATCATCGGAATGGGTGGCAAAAAATGAGCCGAAACCGAAAAAACCACGCCAAAGCCGCTCGAAAATGAAGGTGATGCTCATTGTTTTCTTCGATATCCGTGGCGTGGTGCACTACGAATTCGTTCCAGAGGGTCAGACGGTAAACAGACGGTAAACTAGGCGTTATGAAACGTTTGCGTGAGCGTATCCGTAAGAAGCGGCCAAATTTGTGGGCGAACAACTCATGGATTTTGCATGACGATAACGCGCCTTCTCACCGAGCTACGATTATGACTGACTTTCTCGCCAAAAACTCAACAACCACCGTAGCCGCCGGATTTGGCTCCCTGCGACTTTTTCCTCTTCCCAAAACTAAAATTGCCCCTTCGTGGCACCCGTTTTGAGTCGATTGAAGCCATAAAACAAAATTCGGCGCGAGAGCTAAAGTCCATCCCGGAAAGCGCCTATAAAAAATGTTTCGATAATTGGAAGTGCCGTTGGCATAGATGTATTGGAGCAAATGGAGCCTTTTTTGATGGCGACCCAATAAATTTTGACCATTAAATGTAAAAATGTTGTTTTAATTGAAAATTCCCGGTACTTTCTTGACAGAGTAGTATACTCGCTTTTTTTTCAATATCATAATGAAACCCCCTATTGGAAAACTCTTCAGTATATTTCATTACCATTCCTGACTGAAAGTGAGCTTTTCGGTTTCGCCTCACGCGGGAATCCGAGAAAACACGGGAAAAACTTTTCCGGACGTGTAATGAACGATATTTTTCATTATATCTCACAAAAATGACAATACTTTCATATTGAAAATTCATTCAACAAAGAATATAAGTAACAATCAAACATTGAAATTACTACTTACCAACAGTTATATTAATCGAACAGTTGGTATTGTTATAGATGTTCATACTTTTCAATAATTCACTTTTGAATATCAAAACAAATTAAAATATGTTTATCTTCTACAATTTCAATTTCAAAAAAAAAATTTTTATTCAAAAAACTTTTAGAATTAAATTAATGTCTAAAACAAGCACCGCTTACATTTAATAGACGTATATAATCAAAACTCAATATATAATGTCAAATGGAATAAATAAACCAACAGATATACGAAAGTCATTAAAATTAATAAATAAATATTTAAAGGGGACAAAATTTTGTTTCTGGTCTTACCTTTAAGAACACCAATTGTCTTTCAAAAACATGAACACACTTAAAGGACTTAAAAGGCAATTGGTGTTCTTGAAGGTAAGACCAGAAACAAAATTTTGTCTCCTTTAAATATTTATTTATTAATTTTAATGACTTTCGTATATCTGTTGGTTTATTTATTCCATTTAACATTATATATTGAGTTTTGATTATATACGTCTATTAAATATAAGCGGTGCTTGTTTTAGACATTAATTTAATTCTAAAAGTTTTTTGAATGAAAAAATTTTTTGAAATTAAAATTGTAGAAGATAAACATGTTTTAATTTGTTTTGATATTCAAAGTTTGTTATATTTCTTCTATCAAGTAAAAGACCTTCTATTTTATTTTAATAATTCACTTGTAGAATCGGTCGAATTGAAGAAACGATTCTTCGGAGATACTGGTAAATTGGTAGATCTCCGTTCAGTTCTCGAATTACTAGATGATAACTCGATGGTGTATGAACCAATTAGCTTATGGGAGAACTCTAATTTCCTGTCAATCCATTCTTCAATGTACCCTTCAGCCACAGTTAAAGACTACCATCCTTCATGTCTGTTAAGGTGAGCATCTCCTCCATTTCCCACCAACATGGTTGCTGACGATCAGCGTAAACTATGTGCAGTAAAAGCTCGAGAGTTTTCAAGGTTAAAATTAACAATAAACATTTACTACTCTTTAGAATTTCAAATCTAAGGCTATATATTTGCGATAAATGTCACACGCTCTGAAGTTCCAACTGTCGGTAAAAGACCTTGTTCAGTGATTTTTCTACACGAAGAAATATTAACAGAAACCTGCCAGGGTCTTCTACATCGTAGATGTTTAGACGAATTAAATCATCTCGTCTGGATGCACCATAAATTGAAATTATCTTTCCAAGCAACCACTTGTCATCTGAAGATTCAATGATGAATTTTGATTTCATGATTCATGGTAAATTGCATTATTTTTGAGGCATATGAAATTGGTGATCGGGAGAATTTTTCCGGTGAACTGATTTATTTTCGGTGAATTTAATGGGAAAGGGGATCCTTCGAAATCGAATCACAGATATGAAAGTTAATATTTTCGGTGAGAAGTAATGAAAAATAAATTCTCATCTTCCTCTGCAAACTAGGGCTTGACAGTTTCTATCACATCTTAGTTGAAAGAAAATGTAGGATCTTCCAAAATTTTTTCAGTCGAGGAAAGAGATGATAGTTTTTAAAAAGCTAGTTGAAATTAGAAAAATCTGTCTGAAATCAAGAAAATAGTTTTTAATTCAACATTCAGAAGAGCCAAAGATTCAGGAAAACAAATTGATTTGAATTTTTAGCATATTCTTAAGCTGTTGATGAGAAATTATGAAAATATTTTGTTATTCTCGTGAAATTTATGTTACATTGAGAGAAAATAATGAAAATTTGCGAGCAAAAGAACATTAGGTATATTGAAAGCATGCCATTTTGACAAAAATAACCAAATTCCACGTAAAGAATCTTGCACATGTTGCGTTACAATAAAGCTTCAATTTTCGGTAAAAACCGCTAGAACTTTATATAACTATCTAACAAAAACCCCTGGCTTAACGCCAATGCTTCGCACCATTTGTTTTTACATTGCATTGAGGTTTCTTCCCAAGTTTTTTTAGAAATCTAGAGACAAGATAATGAATGTATCATACATAATGTTTCTGACCGAATGAATATAGACGACTATAAAAATGCAAATGGGAATTTTCACATTTACTGGAATATTTCGAGGAAATGGTTATCGCCCTTTAATGCGGATATATTTGAATTTCTACAGAAAAAAGATATTATGGATGCTCTTGATTATCCTCACATAGAAGTTCACATGCGAAAGCAGATAGTAGCAAGAATTTAAATTAATTAGAATGCTTAGGAATCTATTATTCAAATATTTAAGTAATTTGCAAATTTATATACTGGTAGAATATGTGGAAAGTTCTTTGACCCACATTCCTATGAAGGGTGAATATGGGTCCGCGGCTACGTAGCATTTGTTGGGCATTAGAGCATTACACTGATGATATACCAAATTGAAGTACTTATTCGAGTGAAATTGTAATGTGAGCTGTAACACAGATGCAAGTTGCAATGTTTCTATTAGAAGAACTTTCAGTTACCTCAGCTATTTCCTAAACGCAAGAATTAAAGGCATTTGTGAAAATGTCTTCAGTAAATGAAGAAGCGATATCTAATTCGACTTTAGAGTTATTTGAGTTGATACAGCATGATATAAATATGTATCAAGTAGGTTTGATTAGATAAATTAATCTGAAATTTTTGTTGAATTCTTCGCACAAATATTGCTCTAATTTGAATGGCTGGAAAATAAAGTGTTCTTCATTTGTATCGGG